>CM066921.1:2052224-3362728 GCA_033964015.1 Scolanthus callimorphus
CCCCCCCCCCCCCCCCCCCCCCCCCCCCCCCCCCCCCCCCCCCCCCCTGCCCAGAAAAAAAAATGACACCCCCTAAATTCTGGAGCTTTTAAGGGAAGGAACTTCCTGCACATGGACCAATGTTCAAAATCAGCCATCAAGCAAAGGATCAAATGGCTGTCACCAGGGCCTCCCCATGAAGCCAGGGAGCTCTGAGTACGAGAATGGGACACACAGTAAAGCTTACCATGCATATATGAACGTTAATTTTCAGTGTCAGTCTTGTGGAAAGCTGGATAACCTGGAAGGCTGTGTCACCGGTTATCACTTCCCAACACATATAGATAATTACCATGGTAACAAGAGTCCAAGAAAATCTCCTGATTCAACAACCTTCCTGACCACATAATCAAGTTACTTAACACCATACATCGCATAGCTGTCTAAAGGGCCTCAATCAATGCACCCATTTTGTCATCCAACTAACATTATAACACAAATTCTATTTCAATTTTTAACAATTATTTTATACTCATTATAGCTGGCACATTACTGTCTATTACATTTGTAATAACTAGAATATACTAGATCTCTTAGCTACATCACAAATGCAGAAGTGCTAGCTACTTGATTTGTTGCAACATTCTGTAACATCTAGTTTGTAATCTAAAATCTTAGAATGTCCTTCAAATAAAAATACCCTTCAAACCTTTGTTTCTTGAGGAAATATGGAAACCATAAAATGTCATCAGGCCACATATCTTTGAATGGAATTGCATCATTTGCAAACCACTGCGGTCTCATTTCTGCAAGGAAGAAAAGTAAAAATGTCAAGTATGGTAGGGGGGCTTCCCGGCAATCCCTAGTTCTTTAGAAATCAACTTACTGAAATCTACCCCTCTACATAATTGTCCCTCTCAAGTCCTGCCCCCATTTGTGATACAGAAATGGCTAAAAACAGCCAAATGATTGTAATAATGATAAACAATAATAACAATTTCTTTATTGTGTGGTTCCAGAAAATATCCATACCCCCCCCCTCCAGAAAATATCCATACCCCCCCCCCCCCCTCCCCCCCTTTGGAATTTCCGAGTAAAAATACAGTATTTGTATGGAAATGATCAGGTAAATTGACCACCCCACCCCTCCGGAACATCCAATGCCCTTCTGTTGGGGGGGGGGGGGGGGGGGTATGGATAATTTCTGGAACCACACATTCCTCAAAAGGTAAGACATACAAAATGAAGTCTAAATGTGAGTCCGAGTAAACAGTTCATCAGGCTATCCATGTTCACCCTTGGAAGGAGTGGGGTGGGTCTCCTCAGATAATGAGAGCTAGACTTAACTTGGGAATAAGCTGAGTAAGGGTGTACACCCTACAACTAGGTTTTAACAGCCATATACACTGGAATTTGGCTCTTTAGGCTCAAAATACACCCTCTTGTATAGAACCTGGATCTGCCCTTGTATTATATCCCCTGAATACGTTTTGACAACATACCCTCAGTTTCAACTGGTTCCCCCTGATACTTTTCAGACCTAAACACATGTACTTCATGTATGACAGGATCACCTTGAACTCAAACTTCAGCAGTCCTGCCTCCTCTAGACTGGCATCTATTAATCCACACTCTTCCTCTAGCTCCCTGTGATGAAGAAACAACTGATGTTCAAGGATTGCAAATAACGGGGAAATTCAAAGGAAATGGGGGAGGGGAATCTGATTGGAAGGGTCACTGCCAGGGGTGGCAAAAGTCTTATGTGTGACCTAGAAGTGGCCTTAAATGCGAACACAGTTATTACTGCTGTAGCTTGGTTTGTCTAGGGTGATTTTTCAGGATCACCGACAGTCATACCTACTGAAAGCATGATAAGTAGAAATTGACCGCTTTTATCATTTCCAGGGCTAAGTTTGTACCTCTTTGCTGCACTTTCAATGGTCTCCCCAGATTCGACCTTCCCGCCAAAACCATTCCAGCGATCCACGCCGAAACCCCGTTTTTTTCATTCCTAACAATACTTGATTACCATTTTGAACCAAACTAGAGTCAGTAGTTTATTCTTAGTCATTATTGACTCGAATATATAATGAACAACACAAAATGAACGAGAGTTTTCGCAAAAACTAGACGGAGCGTGTTCGTTGTGTTCGTGTCATTTTTGTCACGTGGTGTCCTTCTGGGCTTCCTGTGGTGATTACTTGTTAGGGCCTGAGTTCGAACAAGAAGGAGACGTCGAAGGAGACGTCGAAGAACTCTCGAAGTTCGGCAGCAGCTGCGAAAATCATGGACAAAACAAGCTCTATTTCCCGGCGAATTTGACCCACTAATGTATTAAACAGTAGACTAAAGGCTCAGACAAGTATTCCTTGTGCCCCGTAGAAATTCAAGCCGTTTTTCCTGAGATTTAATAGCAAAAATGAGCGCCCCACTTCACCGGAAAGAAGCGACTCCGGAGCCATCAATGGTAGGTTTTGTATTTGGAATGTGTATTTTAGCGTGAAAATTGTCTTATCTTTGCTTTCGATCTTGCGGCGTAAAACAGAGTTGATTGGTAAATATTAGATGATAATCCTGCGGTGTTTAAGGTAATGTAATGTGTGCTTCTTATTGGTGATTCTGGGTGATTTTAACTTATATGCTGTATAGGCGCGAAAAGGTCACTTGGATCCTTAAAATTTTGCCGAGTTTAGTGACAAGAAATGGAGCACAGTAGTTTCCCAAAAACAACCCACCGTCTCTTTGTTATATTCATAATACATATTAATCTGATATTTTTTTCTGTCCCATTATGCATTGCAATAGGCCATATAACTTATTTAGCAATCAAGCACGGAAATGGTTTGAATTTATGAAAATAGGCTTAATACTAAGTTATTATGTCTATCAGGCTGGGTTTGCTTCTGATATGAGCCCCGATAACTGAAAAGGGCCATTATACAGAATTCATACTTTCAAGAAAAATGCCAAGAATTCCTATACAAAGTCAGACTGCAAAATCTCTGGTTTGCTGTGTGAAAATTGGATGACCAATATGCTCAGCAGATAGATAAAGGAACTACCCAACACTCTTGAAAACAGAAATTTGACGAGATACCATATGTCGCTTTTCACTTGGCAGTGCCCATATTATGCTGCCCTGTATGGATGAAATAATTGTACTCAACTAAATAGTGATATTTTGAACACAATGGAAATACTAGTGTGTCAAATTTCCACATTGGTATTGTTATATTTACAGTTAGTAACAATAAACCTGGACTACTTCAACATTTCAAGGTTCACTTCAGATGCCCCAAGATTCATAATCGCCCATTGTTAATTTTGCTAATGTTGAATATTATCAGGAATAGTTATTTGTCACTCCTGTTTGACCATTTTGAAGCTTGCTCTAGTTGTATCAATAAAGGAAATAGCAGTCACTCACTTACTTCCTACAAAAACAACTTCCTTATTAAACATGAAAAAAAGTCCTTTGGCTAAGGTCAACTGGAAATTGTCTAGGGAAACAATATGCTGTTCTTTTGGCAGGGTTTAGCTTGTTCAATTTGACTAAGCAACTGCTCTTTTAGGCTTTGTTTCCAGCTTTGGTGCATTTCGGTGTGCCCACTATCCTGGCTTCATTGCAAATGACACCCACTATGACTGGAAACTGAGCCCAATCTAATTTTCTTTATCCAACCAGACTTCCAGACAGCCCAGCTTATAATCAAAGTGCAATTAATTTTTTTACATAACTCTGTCTGAGGTTTTAAATTTTGTCAGAACATGCTGTAGTTTTCCAGGATAATTATATTTATCCTCACATGCATAGCTGAAGTGGGGGAACATTATGTGATTTTCATTGTAGCCTTCAAATTGCATTTTATTGGGACTTTTACATGTATGTTCAGTACATTTACAAACATATTTGCACATACTTTACCCTGCTAGCAGAGGCCTCTTTTCTCTGTAATTTTGCTGGGCTGAGCTGAGAGTTGCGACTCTCAGTCCAGCGAAATACAGAGAAAAGAAGCCTCTGCCAGCAGGGTTCACAAAATTTAAATGCGGCCACATAATTAATATAATCACTTCTGATTCACACCACAATTTGCATCTCATATGCATAAGCTTCCCACTTCTTTTATTGGTCCAGAGTAAGCTTGATTCAGATTGAACACAGGTGCTATTAAGTGTGAGGTTAGCATTATTAATTAATAACAGAACATACTTTGTTATTAAAACATAAGTGGAACAAATAGTGATACAAAAGAATTAATGAAATTAACACCCTTCATAATACAAATTGGGAACTGCAAAGTTGTTGAATCTGTTCAACACTTCGATTTGGTGTAATATACAACCAAGTTTACAAACACAGTAACCAAGTCTTCTTTTCATGTTTCACCCAGAATTTTTCTGTAAGTACACAACGTTCAAAAGGAAATTTGTGTAAAATGTACCAGTATTCTCTGAGTATTTTAGAAATCCTTTTAAAATGAAGCTGAAAAGATATTGTTTGAATAGATCACTAGGAATTCTGAAAGCACAAAAAAGTATTATCTAACATGAATAAAATATCTCTTTAACACTGTAAAAGGCAATGTGTTGGACTGTGAAAACATTTTACATGTAATAATTTTTTATAAAAAACTCTAGTCATCTTGTTTTCAGGTCATTTCAAAATTAGATATCAGAGATACTTTCTCTCTGAATGGAGCAGGAGTTTCTTACTAGTTACATCAACATGTAGGCAGTACTTAAATAAGTGTTGGAAACTTCTAGAAATAAATTATTTTAGAAAAGACAGTTCTTGTGAATAAAGTCCACTCATTGAACTATAAAGACTATGAGATAGAGACAAGAAATGATGTGCAAAAAAATATATTTTTGACAGGACTTTGCAGTCAGGGCTTGAAAACTAATCAATTAAAGTGATAATTCATTGTTTTTCCTTTATATTGTAAACCTCTTTACCTCCATATCAAATTTCCCAGTTCAAATCATGTGATGTTTTCATCTTTCGTAATGATTCCATATCCACATGAAAATGCCAAAAAAAATGTCAGAAAGACATAGGATTCTTCATGATGATTTGAAATGGGTGATTTGCATACAGAGGTAAAGAGGTCTATTCTTATAACTTATGTTAACCCACCTTGGAATAGACTGCTTGCAGCCCCTTCTTCGGCGAACATCCGTAAATTGAGGAATATATTTTTTACCTGTGGTGTGCTTCAATTTGTTTATATGGTATCAAATTACTCAGGAGAGGGAGAGACGCGCCATGGGGAAAAACGGTGGAAAAAAGCATTTCCCTCGATTGATGGACGTTCACTGAAGAATGGGCAGTAAGCAGTCTACCTTGGATTTCCATACTGTATTTTTAGGAATCTGGAATTAACTCTTAATAGGGTACCCATCATGATATTCCATGCTGCTCCAGACCACCCACCTGGAATTCCAGATTTCTTCAACAAGGGATAATTTTAACAGATTTGCACTGACATGGGTGCCTATGTGATGTTATATTTTCAATAACAGGTCTCACTCCAAAAGAGCAATCTTTACTTATGAGCATACGGCAGAGAAAGTCACAGTTACTGCAAGAAATTCAGGTAATCTATATGAAAATGACATGAGGTAGCAAGATTGTTTAAAATATATTGAGTCTGGACTTTTTTGCCTGATGGTTGATAAATGTAGTGTAATTATAATAATTTAAGTACTGGGTTTGACCTCCCTGTGGTAACTACCAGAGGGTGTGATACATCATCAGTGTTTCTTCAACCCCCTCCTTGGAACCAAGTAGGGTAGTGTAGTGAATGGGAAATGGGACCTTGGTTTATTCAGTTATCTGAAAGACATGTAACAGGAACAGAAAAAAAGTTTCTTCTATTCTGATAGGGAGTGGATCCTTGATCGCAGCAATGAGAGAGGCCAGCACCATAGCACTGAGCCTTAATTTATGGTGTTATATCAACTTTTCTTGAGTACATCTCCAGAGTTAGTGCATCCTAATCATTGAATTTCCTAGTTCTATAAATAATGTCATAATATTGTTTTCTTAGCAACTCAAGGCAGAAATATCTGAGGTAACAAGTGAACTGGAGTCACTAGACCAGCAAGATATTTTTGGGTAAAAGATGAAGTTATGTTTAGTAAAGAAATAAAACAGTAACATCTGTAGTGATGATGATGATGTCAGTGATGGTGATGATGATGATGACTTCATATTTCAGATGACTGTGGAAAGGAAATCTATTGAGGTCTTGACTCTTTGTATGGGTCTTGTTTCTGATTGGCTAAGTGTATTTTTTGTATTTAGTTTTCAACACTTATCTGAAATCTGCTCTAATTATGATGATGAAGATGACAATGATGCCCAAGATAATGATGATGTTAATGTGATCATGAATATTGATGTTTTGATGATTTAATGATGATGTTGTTGTAATTTGCTTCTTTGTGCATCTTGTATGATGCCAAATTTCACAGCCCATGAAATATACAATGCAGCAGGAGCAGTGAATTCATTCCATTCACCCAACCTAGGCATGTTGCAGATGCCTTTAATGAAACTTTTCGTTATTTACCAGCTCCAAAGAGGATCCTAAGGCAAAGCAAAAGCAAACAGGAAAAAAGAAGTTCAGCATGGACCCACAAAAAGTAAGCACAAATGGGTACCTCTGAAGTACAGATGGTATATTGTTTATTATATTGCCTATTAATGGTGTGACATGGGTTTCTTCTTGTTTTATAGGGTATTGACTATCTTCTTGAGAATGGAGTACTGAACAACACTCCAGAAGACATTGCAGATTTTCTTTTCCAAGAGGAAGGTCTCAACAAGACACAGATTGGCAACTACTTGGGTGAAAAGTAAGATCAGTGAGGATGCTAGAATAATATGAGGAACAGGAAACTGTTGTTTGTGTGGTGACAACACAAGCATGAACTGTAGGGTGATTATGTGACATTCAGGGCTTGAAATTAATACTTTCTCAAGTCACTGGCCAGTGACTCCATGCATACTGAGAAATGAACAATTCCAGCTATAAATGTATACATTATACATGGCATGTTGTTAAACAAGGGAGATTTTGTAATATGGTTGTTGCATTGGTGGATGTCAGATACCGTACGCCAGAGGCATTTCTAACCTAAAACTGAAATTTTCCATTTACAAAATGAAAATTTGCCAGCAAGGTTCAAAATTACTTAAATTGATTTTGTAATATTCATTTACCAATCTACATACCATCTCTCCACTTATCCTCTTTATCTCTGCTGCTGTACATGAGGGCATTTGTATTCTTCCATCTTTGGGCCCATAAAACCTTATCCAGGGATCAAACAGTGACATAAGGGTTCGAAATGATTTCATTTGTTTTACTTGGCTTGGTAGGGACATAGACTAATCGACTGTTATTTTTTTTCTTTTTCAATACAGCAAAGAGTTCAATTTATCAGTATTTGCAAGATTGTTGAGCTTCATCAGTTCAAAGATAGGATCCTAGTACAAGCATTAAGGTGAGTTTTTTTGCACAACATGATTAAAGTGCCACACTGTAACCTATTTTCGAATTCTGCATGAGTAGACAGCATGAGCTTCAACACTCTCCAATAGACCTCCTTTGCTTGGGCGTAATGTTTTCCCATTTCAGATCACGTGCCATTCATTTGAATAATCTTTCTTTGTTTGGGATGCTTCCACATTCATATATCCCTCGGTGCGTAGCAGAAGAAGAAATCAATTATACTCAGGGGAATGCTACATGATCTGAAATGGGTAAAAATTATGCCCTAGCCGAGGAGGTCTATTCATTTTGCCATGTCAAACAAAGGTGATTATTTTTTGCTGGATCCCCCATCCTTGAATGTTTTTGTTCTCATCTTTTCAAAATGTTCCCATTTTTTTTTTGCCAACTCCACCTGGTAATATTATAAAGACCAGTGGCTAAAAATTTGTCAGCCTCAGGCAATGCAAGAGGGCAGATTTAAATACAGCTGTGAATGCTTGTTTTGGTCATATAATATTTTTAAGAGAATAGTTCTCTACATAAAATGGTTCTGATTCCTGGAGGAATAGTAAAGACTGCCTGAAAGTACTAAGGCTGACTTTTTCTGTTTAATAGGGAATTTTATGGAGTTTTCGTCTACCTGGAGAAGCCCAGAAAATTGACCGAATGATGGAAGCATTGCTAAGAAGTACTGTGATGACAATCCAGGGCTATTTACTTCAACAGGTATTAACATTGTTCATAATTAGTTCCTCCCCAATATTACGATTCCTTGGAACACATACTTTAGGACCAGGATTGTATTCCACATCACATTGCATGAGCGACCTGACTCCTGTTTAGCTCAGTTGGTAGAGTGCCAGTCTGACAAGTGGGAAGTTGTGTTCAAACTTCAGCCAGACCAACACTAAAGGTCTTTTCTAAATAATGGAGGTGCTATCTTTGCTTCAACATCTGCAAATGGTTAACCCTTCAGGTCTTCTTGGATAAAAATGTTAAACTATTGGCCCTGTCTCTCACACACACTACATATTAATTGAACCAGAGGGATGAATCACAACACCTGAAGAAGCTAGCAAATGAAATCTATTCTATAATTCAAATATATATAAAGTTCACACAGACAAGTTACCAGTATGGATGGTGAAGATGTCAATTTGTTTTTCTCTGATCTTTTATTTTCCAGATACTTGTTATGTCCTTAGCTTTGCAATCATTCTTCTCAACACCAGCTTACATAACCCAAGTGTAAAGGACAAGGTGTGTAAAGAGGAAAATGTTTAATTTATTCAATATGAAGACTTATTCTCACTGTTAGAGGGAGTCATGGATAGAGTAAAAAGTTTTGTTCATTTATTTTCAGCCAACAATAGAGAAATTTATTCTAATGAACAGAGGCATCAATTGTGGAGAGGATCTTGATAGAGATTTCTTAGTGGTAAGTATCTGTAGAAAAAGCTTGCTGTAGATTATCACAATGAAATATTAGAAGGTGGTGAGTCAGTGTTAGCTATTGTTTAGCAATTTATTTTTTATTGTCTAAGGGATAAAATACTGTTTCTTCCTAGGCCCTGTATGACAGCATTAAGAATGAACAGTTCAAGATTCCAGAGGATGATGGTAGTGATATTACACACACATTCTTCAACCCAGATAGAGAGGGCATACTTATCAAGGAAGGTGAGTTCTTATGGGGGTTTAAGAAAGAATGGATCACAAATATGGTGGACTGAATACTAGAAAGCGACGAAAATGTTTCAGAAAGCATTACCTCCCCCCTCCAAACCCTTTTCTTCCGCAAGCCATGTGATATGATCCCCCAATAGCATTAATGTGGCTCACAAAGCAGGGCTATAAGCTTTAACAGGGCAAAATATTTAGCGGTGGCGGTTGGGGGGGGGGGGGAGCTCCCTTTCCTACTTTGTACCCCTGTCCTTAGTCCTGTATGTTGCTATTTTCAGGTGGTCTTCACAAGAGTTGGAGAAAACGATATTTCATATTGAAGGATAACTGCTTGTATTACTTTAAAAATGTTGGGGTAGGTTTTCGATGATCTAAAATCTCCTCTTTCTGTTATACAAAGTATAAGCCGATTATTTTTTGACTATATGCTTCAGGACCGTGAGCCCAGAGGAATTATCCCACTTGAGAATCTACAGGTCAGAGAAGCCAATGATGCAAAACGAAAGGTAAACAATTTATCATAAAGAACTATTTCCTTTAATGAAGTCTTGTTTATTATTCATCTCAATGTTGTACCAAGAGCCCATAATCTTTTGCCAGCAGTAATAATGTTAGGGCTCTGGGGGAGTCCAACTTGTGAGCAGGCATGTTGGATCAAGAGCATAATGAGCTCGTTTTCTAACCCAGAGTTCCTCCACTAAGCGCCCCTCACAGGTTCTCAGGAGTGGGGGAGCTCTGAGTTTCAGAATGATAACAAGCTTGCCTTCTAAGCCCACAAAACTTCAATAAAATGCACAACAATCCCCAATCACCAACAAACAGTTACAGAACTAAGATTTACCAACAAAAAGTTACAGAACTAACATTTACAGTGGTCTATGACAAAATTGACCGAAAACCTAGAATCTTGGTCTTTTAATGTATTCCAGCAGAGCCGCAAAATCTTGCACATTGTATCCATCTCTTTTATTTTGTTCCATTCATTGTATTTTATTTATTTTTTTATTTTTTTTTCTGTAGCCCACCCTCCCCAGAACTTTGTTGTTTTCTGGGTGGTCTCCAGATGTAAGTCACATAATGTTGATTCTTACTAATCATATAATAACGTCATAAGCTAATCCTAACTCATAATAACTCAAAATAAACTAATTCTAAAAGCCTAATGTACATGTGTCCTGACTCAAGTGAGCACAGCTTGCATTAGCTAGTGACAAAATATAGCAATTCAGAGTTCCTGTCTTTGTTAACACGAAAATGTCTTTGATGTTTTGATGAACATGTACAATGCCAAGTTCAACTCAACTCAAATTTATTATCTTTATAGTTCTTCAGTTCTTTTACTAGCCTTGCAATTCCGACCAACCCATTCTCCTGGTCGTCCAGGCCTATATGATATCTCATACCTGTCTAACCATATTTCAGTACTGCTTTGAGATTTACTCAAGTGAAAACTCTACTGGACTTATTAAGGCATGTAAAACAGACTCTGAAGGGAAAGTTGTTGAAGGTATGTAAGAGTTCTGGGGTAGTATATAGGCGGGCAGATAAGGGTGGGGCAATGCAGGGTGGGGGTACTCTTGTACTGTAAATCATTCAAAGAGTTTCCCAAGTAAGAGGAATCCTCCCAAATATAGACATATATTTAATAACCTTGATTTTTTTCAAGGACTCTAATTGGTTTCTGAAAAAAAAACAGGGTAGCCAGGAATTGGTGTCACAACTGGATGATTTTTCTGGTATGTTGCTATGCCGTCAAAATGGCGGCTGACATTCTCACTCACTTCCAGGCCACCATGATGTTTATCGAATATGCGCATCCTCTGAAGACGAGAGGCAAACATGGATACAATGTATCAAGTATGTCTTTAATTTGATGTTATTATTTTAGGTGCAGCAATGTTCACTCTAGAAATTGTCTACAAATGGGAGACCCCCTGCTGTTTGAGCAGTGGACATTTGTCACTGGGGGGGGGGGGGGGGGGGGATTATATTCGGAGGCACAACACTCGGAAGACGTGATGTGAAACGGCAAAAAAGTCCAGCGCACTTTCTTGGAGTACTAATTATTTGGAAAAGATCAGGTTATTTGCTTACTTTTGTTAGCAGAGGGGGCAGCGAGTACCCCCGCTTCCACCGCCAGTGTCAGTAGCTATTAAAAACGTGATCGTTCCTCTAAATCGTCCTTGAATGAACGCTATTAATCGGTGTGGTCACAGCATTCTTCCAAAGTAACTGTATGTGGTTCATGATTTTAATGTGATTTTATCTACCTTTCAGGGCTAGTATGATTTTCGACCCATTCTACGACATGCTTCAGACGAGAAAGAAGAAAGTCACCCAAGCCATGTATAGTTAGCACAATTCTCTTGCCATAGAATTCGTATAAGTTTATAATAAGCATTCTACAACTCTTGCGTCAACCTGTGAGACAGCGAAAGAGTAGCCGGCTTTGGAGGCTTTAAATTTAGTACGCTGCAGACTGCTTGTAGACCCTTCCTTGGCGGTACCCGTGAATTACGACCCGCCACAAAACACTGCGCTGTGACTAAAGTTGCGGCTAAATTAGGACACATGTAGCGCGCAACACTGTGTCATGCGTGTATCCCGTTGTGCCTGAACTATAAACTCAAGGAAACATCGAACTCGGTGTATCTCGGAGACATAGAATGTTTCTTGTCTTGTGACATTTCTTTGTGTCCCGACTAAAAAAATTGTTGCGCGCGACAATGTTTCCCGCGCGTCTAAACCGGGAATGTTTCCAGCTACAATGTTCCGCGCTACATGTGTTCTAGTTTAGTTGGGTCCTAAATAGAAAGCGCGGCGTCGCGTAACAGAAGGAAATGCAGGCAGTTTTCTGAAGTGCTGGTTGCCTCTGGTATTCTTTTGTTGCATTCCAAATTCTTGCACTAAGTTAGTAAATCTTTTATAAAGAAATAGAAGTCTGAGAGGCCATAGACAGGCTAGTGAAGAGCTCTTCAATTAGCAGCTTCGGGCCTTTCAGAACCTTGTTGCCTCTGCAAAACTTTATCTAAACATCGTCAAAACGCGTTTGCGAACTTTGAAGTACACTGTACAAGAGTGTGTTTTAGGGTAGAACGAGCGAAATAGTATTCTTTCCTCCGCCTTTAATAATTTCTTTCCTTTGAAACGTTTCAACAAGTTGCCGCAAAGGAAGATATGAAATACTTGTTTTGCGAGTCGAACAAAATATCTATTTACTTGTTTGTTATTAACTTTGAACCACGCCCATTTAATCCCTTCCGCTATTATTCTCGGTTGTAGCTTGTCTTTGAACCCCGTTCTTTGAAATGAGAATATTTACTTGATTAATGTCGGATTATCGTCCGTGCTTGATTACAAAAAGTCTTGTATATTTGAGAAATTTAGTAGAGGAAAATTTATAATAAAATATATATATGTACCTATTCGTTGAACCGTATTGTTGGTATAGGCTCCTCCGCGTGCGTCTGTCTAGTAAAACATACTTTTATTTCTTCTTTCGCACTCGGGCTTCCTGTGGTGATCAATCGAGAAAAATGCCCCAGTCATCCTTACGATTCGCATTTCTTCCGTTCTTACAATACTGGCCATTGTTGGCAGTGAACTTCATTTTGCTAGACCTTAGAACAGTAGCGCACAAGTTAACACAGATCTCGTTTCTCGTCCCTCCAAATAGGCACTCGCAAAAACAAATCCCCCATTCCCTACTCACCCCGAATTTCCAGTGAATGGGAGGCCCAGGGGCATCTTCCCACCGTCAAATATTTATGCGGTTGACCCATCCTGGAATTTTATTCCTGTACTATAATACCCACCCTGGAATTCCAGGCTGCTGTAGGACCTACCACCCACTCTGGAATTTCTGGAGGTCTTCAACAGGGGGTTCCCACTCCACGGTGGATGCAGCTCACATTTTTCTATGACCCTGTTTACATTACCCTTGGCAGCACTAAACGTTGCTCTCCGTTCAACCCCCAGGATGGCTATGAGGCTACCTTCCTTGGAATTTTCCACTTTTTTCAATTTTTCAGACCATCGTTTGAGCTTGAAATTTGAACATTTTCTCGTCAGTCAATGTATTTATGTTATGCCCTCTTGCATGTTTGTTTGCTTTCAAAAACAACCGGAAAAAGCTGTTAGAAGCAAAATAAAGAGAACACTTTGAAGTCAGGGGGCTAATAAGAAAGGATTTATCACAAAAGCTTCTCCTGATTTCTTAAAAACAATCCCTTTCACTCGTAGACTCCTACTAAAAAAAATTGCTAAACTCCATATAAAATCCAGACAGACCTGAACTGTAGATTATTTATTGGAAAAGAATAACTCTACATTCCTTATCTTTATCAAGAAAAATCTCAGATACCAACATGCTCTCAAATAACGTTGCCTAAACGTCTTTGCGACTTGTTGACGCAAAATCAGCATGCCCCTTAGCTATGATGCAAGTTACTTAGAAGCACTTCCTGTGCACAATGGCAGGGCCAGATTCGTCATACTCTTGCTTGGAGATCCACATCTGTTGGAAGGTGGACAGGGAAGCGAGGATGGAGCCTCCGATCCAGACAGAGTATTTCCTCTCTGGGGGTGCGATGATCTTGATCTTCATAGTAGAAGGCGCGAGAGCGGCGATTTCCTTTTGCATGCGGTCAGCTATGCCAGGATACATGGTGGTCCCCCCTGACATGACACAATTGGCATAAAGATCCTTACGGATATCAACATCACACTTCATGATGGAGTTGTAAGTGGTCTCGTGGATTCCGGCGGACTCCATACCCAGGAAGGAGGGCTGCAGTAGGGCCTCTGGGCACCTGAACCTCTCGTTGCCAATGGTAATGACCTGTCCATCAGGCAACTCGTAGCTCTTCTCCAAGCTGGAGCTGGAGGCAGCAGTCTGCATCTCTTGCTCAAAGTCAATAGCAACATAGCAGAGCTTCTCCTTGATGTCGCGGACGATCTCGCGCTCGGCAGTGGTGGTAAAGGAGTAGCCACGCTCTGTCAGGATCTTCATGAGGTAGTCAGTAAGATCCCTACCAGCCAAGTCAAGACGAAGGATAGCATGGGGAAGGGCGTATCCCTCATAGATTGGTACAGTATGGGAGACACCATCACCAGAATCCATGACTATACCAGTTGTACGACCAGAAGCGTACAGGGACAGCACAGCCTGGATAGCCACGTACATAGCAGGGCTGTTGAAAGTCTCAAACATGATCTGAAATAAAATATGAATAACCTTGTCAAAACAAAGACAAAATATACAGACCCACAAATGTGCATAATAAATTTCATTGCGAACTTTGTCAAAAGGGAGTAGCAAATATACCAGAATTTTATGGTAAAGGGGGTTAGCTGGCCCCCTATTTCTCCTGCTATCCTCTTCCCTGCACCCGCCCCCTACTCCTTCACTGCTTGTTTCAGAATATGCTGTTTTATTAGAACCTCGTTTGTAAAACAAAGTTGAGTATCGTCAACACTGAACTGATACACGTTTTGCAAAGACTTGGCAACGTTGTTAACTTTCTGAAAATAATTTTTATGAATATTCCTCGGTTAGGAAGTTTAAAGTTGTTTTTTAGCACTTCTTTTGGAATTCGGAAATTCCTCTTTTTTCGGCATTTGTTTGGGAACAAGACAAGTATAGCTCTCTGAGTAAACTTTCGTTACCTAGTTCTTTGGTTTTCTTGTTTTGCATCCTTTATTTTAAAACAGTAAAAATAAATTGAAATTTTGTGGCATGCATTTTAGGGGCTTTTGCGGTTCCTGCACTGGCTAGGTAAGCTTATTACGTTTTCGATGATCTTTCTATTCTGTAGTCGAAAAACTGTCTGAGATTTCCTCCAGCCATAAATGAAAAGCAATTTCCCATACCTGAGTCATCTTTTCTCTGTTGGCTTTAGGGTTGAGGGGAGCCTCTGTGAGTAGAACGGGGTGCTCCTCGGGAGCGACACGAAGCTCGTTGTAAAACGTGTGATGCCAGATCTGTCAAAGAAGGAGGCAATTGATCAACTTTTTCCCGCGAATTAGACGCCCAAAACACATCATTTCCCTTACTTACCTTCTCCATATCATCCCAGTTAGTGACGATTCCGTGTTCAATGGGATATTTCAATGTAAGGATACCTCTCTTGCTCTGGGCTTCGTCTCCTACATAGGAGTCTTTCTGCCCCATACCGACCATAACGCCTTGATGGCGAGGTCGGCCAACGATGGAGGGGAAAACGGCTCGGGGAGCATCGTCTCCGGCGAAACCTGCCTTGCACATACCAGAGCCATTGTCAATAACCAATGCTGCAATATCATCGTCTGCCATTTTGTTGAAGTTTACTCGAAAAATGGATAAAATGACGGTTTTTGGTGCAGAGATTCAAGCTAACTCTGTCGACTCTGTAAGTGAAACGCTTCCCGCTTTGGCCACGTTTTTGTGGTTCCACTTTATGACCAAATATGGTAGTTGTAACTTCCTAATTTGGTCATAAAATGACGGGCGTCACGAATGGCTTCCCTGGGACTAGCTGCTCGAAGTAGGATACACAGGGAGCCCAAGCCAAAAATGAGGTCGAAAAGGCCCCGATGGACGTTTCTGTCGAAATGTTGACAATGAATACATTTTTCAAAAAGCAGAAAAACACACCCGAAAGAAAGACCGAGAAACCATCACCCGTTATTTACAGAATTCTGTGCCGGATATTTCATTTTGAAGTATAAAATGCCGGGTTTTCATGGATGTAGCGCCAAAGGATCCGCCAGGGAATGGACAAATCACCAAGTTTACGGTCAGTGCAGAAAAACAGATTCCCTGCTACTGCACACAAATGTCACAACCCGAGTCACAACCTCGTCCAGGATCGTGGACGTACTTGACTGGTTTGGCTAGTTTTACAAGAATGGCGTCAGTGTTTTTGCTTCGAAAACAGCGCGCGCTTTTACACGAGTTATTTCTTGTTCAATGACCAACACACAACATTTTGCTCAAATTTCTAAAGAAAATAAAACGATCTCCAGCGAATTCTCAAAGGCAAACTTTAGAATGAGTATCAGAGCTGCATTTTATGCACCTATCAATGTTTTGCCCCAGGGTGGGGGTGGGGGGGGGGGCAACCCAGGGGGATTTGACTTTTTAAGGCTCTCCGAGGTTTGTGATTTTGACATCTACAGCAGTCCCCAGGGTGGGAAATTTGACTCGATTGCCATCTTGGAAAATCCCGGGAACTAGCTTTCCGCCATCTTGGAAAATACCCAGAAACCACCTGGAGAAGATTTCTGCGTTTTCCTCGGCCTTTTCTTGTGGAGAACGATGCAGAATGAAAGGTAAGAGCTTCTTGATGTTTGTATCTATGAACGCCTTTACACTGGTCTGGGATCCCCAGGGGCGGGAGTTTGATCCTAAATGGAGCTCCAAGGGTGGGGAAATTGACATTTCAAAAGCTAAAAATGTCAAATTCCCGTGGGGTTGCCCCTCCCCCCCCCCACCCTGGGGCAAAACATTGATAGGTGCATTAAGAGCCTTTAAATTGAGTAAACGAGCCATTAAGGCCACAAAGAGTGATTTTGTGTAAGTTGTACAGCAGATAAATTGCCTATTTTCTTGCTCGCGCACAAACTTGATCGACCAGTTTCTTCAAGCTCACGCCATTTTCTCACACATGCGCGACAGAGAAATGACATTTGTGTGCAGACTGCAGAGTAGGGTCAGACACATTTATGCTCGGAAATTTGACCATTATGCTTTTTAGCGTCACCCTAAAAATCTTCCCATTATGCCGAAAATTATGTTCGTGTCGGACCATTATGCTCGTGTGATGCTGGCAAAAATGTTTACCTTGACCCCACCCAAACGAGTCCTCAAAGCTTAAAACGCAACATTTTTACTTTTTTAACTCACAAATCACTACAAGGTGATCTAACATGTCTAGAAGAATTAACCAAGCCTCTTGGCCACTAACCAAGCCTTAGAAAGACCAGATTATCAGACAGGAGTCAGATTCAAAGCCAAATTCGATATTTCTTCTTCTTACATTTTCAATGAAAATAGGGAATATTAATTTTGTAGCATTATGCTAAAATCATACTGAAAATTCGGCCATTATGCCAGCATTATGCTCGATGCTCTGACTATGCCATTATGCTCAAAATTATGCCGGCATAATGTGTCTGACCCTACTGCAGAGGCTACTTTTGCGTAGTTGAAAAACACAAGAAAACATTTAAAGTAAAAGAAAAATGCAGGGAGATAAAAAGTAGCCTCTGCTCGCAGGGTAAAAAACAGACAACGTGAATCTGTTTGTTCGTAAATATTAGTGGATTTTGTAAAAGTTAAAGTAATAGAGCTAGGAGACGATAGTTCTTATTACAAAATTTAAACGAGAACACGCGTCACCCACGAAATGTTTTGTTTCACGGTTCTTACGAGAAAAAGTGACCAAGCTTGATTTTTAGTCGGCTACTCGAAGAGGGAGAAAATCAGCCGGCTGAAAATCAGGCAAGGGATACTGAAGCCCTGCAGTTTTCATAGAATGTACTTATTAAGCGCTGCAAAGTTGCTATCCCCCTCTCCTCCCAGGGACAATACGTTGCTGTTCAACTTTCGTTGCTGTTCAGTCCTGTGCTTTGCGCGTTCTTGTATCTGGTTTTTATTGAGTATTAAAAAATACCAAGAGAAAATGATATAATATATCATTTTCTCCTGAAAATACTAAAAATCGGCGAAGAATTTCTTCTTTAGTGTTTAGCCGGTCATGCGAGATTTGCTGCGTGCATCTGACTTTGAATCCCCTCCCCTCTCCCCATTTCCCCCCTGTCTGTGGTTTAGGTCATTTGGAAAGGCATTTGGAAATTTGTCTGGGGGGGGGGGGGGGGGGGCAAGCCTTCGTCACCCTTTGTTTTTGCTGGAGGGGCAAACAGATTTTTCCTCGCATGCAGAAGTTATGAACTTCTGTCACATATGTCGACACTAAAATGTTAACTTTGCTTGGAGGGGAGGGGGGGGGGGGCAACTACGGCCATGGTTTTTTCATGTAACTTTATCTATATTTTTGTTTTTAACTACACATTTATTGGAACCTAATGCTTATGTATTTTGATATACACGGTACCAATAAACCATGTCTATGTCTATGTAATACGGGCGGATATTTTACGAGTTGCGGACGTATTTTTCCGAGACCCGGCAGGGGTGAGGAAAATGCGAGCAACGAGTAAAATGTCCGCCCGTTTACATGAAAGACTTTATTATACGACAAACAAAACTTTTTTTTTTCTTTTCGCAAGATTCATTAGAAAACGTACCTGATTTGACTAAGTGTAATACGGCTTTCAACCGTGTAATACGGCTTTCGCCGTGTAATACGGCTCCATATCTGCACTCAATGTTGACCTTATATGGTAAAATGACGTCACAGTCGTATAATAAACACATGTTGCCTGGACCGGGCCTCCTGTGCGTCTCTCAAGCGCGCGCATTCATGGGCCCTGTCCATGGTGCTTTGCGCGGTTCCTTGAGATGACATTACTAACCTGCATGCACTTCTATCGCTACCAGCGCAATGAATTTGAGTCAGGAACTTTTTCAGTAATCCAAAAGTAGATTCTCAATTTCGTACTGGTTGAGGCATAAATGCTCGTATCGTCAGTACTCAAGAAAACACTACCTCGGCCCCTAAATTCAGTTCTCTTTGCCCAGATAAGCAATACTGAAAATTCTTAAATAGAGTGCTCACTGCTTTGCAAAAGTAATTGCAAAAAGGGCACGGGAAAATAGGTTCACATGAAATAGCCAGACAGAATAGCTGTAAGCAATCCATTGAAAACACATTTTTAGCTGATACGCGCGCGACGCTTCATAAAATGTCTTCAAAAAATACGTGTTAACGTGACAGCACTCTAAAATAGCACATGTCAGTTTATTGCAGTTTGAAATGCCTTAAATGGACATAAACAGCGGACAACCAAGGACACGCAATTAGACATCTAGAGGGTTAGAGGTCACTTGAGCTCGTACAGCCAGCTGTAAACTTGTTTTTTCCCCAGGGTGTTTAGGCGCTAAACGGCAACATGCCTGAGCATATAGCGAAACCCGCTGAGTTGTGAAGATTCTAGAGGGATGTGTCATGCACAAATAATACATTATTTTGGGAGCTCAATGTGGTAGTTTTATTAAGAGGGTGTGCAGTATCAAATATTGCAGAATCTGTGGTTACTCCTTGTTTATATTTGACCTCCGTAAAGGAGAAGTAACGCGAAATGCTTGCACGCCGCCCCGCCCACCACCCCCCAAGTGGAGCCAGGCTGTGACGGTCACGCGAGCGAGGATTTTAGGAGACTATTCAGTAGAGGATGCAATGTTTCAAGGATGGGATTTCCTCTTGTGCTTATTTTATCTGAAAATGAGGATAGTCCTTGTTCTAGCCACAGGACTGATGAGTTGGGCATGCAGCGAGCAGGATAGGGAGGGAAATCTAATTCCTAGGATTAAAGAAACTCTAGAGTCTTAGGTCACTAATATTTTCGCCATCCAAATTAATTTCGCTAAATCATATTTTGTCAAGTTATTTGTATAGGAAAACAATATAAGTTTATTACAATAATTTTTCAAATTGCAATAGGAAGACATACATATACATATACATGTAAATATATGCCACGGTTTGAACCAGTATGAAGGCTACGGTGTTTGGCTTTGATGTTTATAAAGAATTTAGCAGCTGAGTTCTCGATATAAACAATACTAATGAGTCTATACATCGATATTTGCCATTGTGTTTCGATATACTGTATAATTATATGCATACAGAAATAACAATTAAAGGCGTCTGAGAGACTAAAATCCAGCTGTTGACCTTTTAAATAGAATATCTAAACAAAATCTTTAAGAACAAAGAATTCTAAAGCAGAAAACACGCGAGGGTAAACGGAGGATAAAGATTTTGATTTAATTCTTTTAAACGTTCCCAGTGAACTTGTTGAACGTGACTTTATCTCCCCAAGCGCTGTTTTATGGGAGTTCCCGGTTAGAATTTCCGCGTGAAAAGTTTCAGCAATTGGTTGTAACGCAATATTGGCCAAGACCAAGCCTTTTCCTTTACTGGTAGCGTTGCATCCAAACGGAACCGCTTATTGTGTTGACGATAATAAATGTTTCTTGTTCTCAAATTGAACAAATCACATGAATAAAATCTCGAGCATACTCTCGTATAAAAGTATATGGACGCGAGACTGAATTGATTGACATGTAGGAAGCGATAACACGATTTTAGCTTGCAACGTGGCCCCGGCATATATACGAAGTATAGTATTTCAAGCCACACAATTAATATTCCCACAAATTCTCACTTCCTTCTTTCATTTTCTAGAGATGTGCATAACAAATAGCAAGTTCAGTATAATTCTCAAGGTCTTATTCTTTCGGTTTTCTTAATTCACAACATCCTCCTACATATTTATAGCACAATAGAGTTTATTTACATATTCATTCAGTCCATGTAGCTTAGTGAATGCATTTTCTACGCCACAGTTCACCAGTCATGCTAGCTTACTGAAATCTCCAGAGCTCTTTCAAAGCAAAAATGCTTGGTCTGTAGGATTTTGCAAGTGCTGAGATGAAAGAGATAATATTTTTTTCGGTATGTCTACATTTGTTTTGATCTCCTGTCGAGGCTTTGAAGTTGAAATGTCACTACCGATATGCAAATGAGTTAAAGGGATGCGGCTTTTGCTGTGCTTGTCACGAAAGTACAGAGAAATCCTAGCCAAAATATCACCCCTCATCTCAGTTTTAGCGCCCAAACTGACAGATTTATATATGTACTACCAAAATAGGGCAAATTTAACTTGAAAAAATAAAATCCCTGTGATTTATTCCGAAATTCACGTTCTCACTTGGACTTCAGTTTTGACATGGTATTGACAGCAGTGCATACAAGATTAGTGACGTCACTCTTAAGGTGGACTGCGATTTGGTGTTGCGCTTGTCGATTGTCTTACGATATGCTGCGGCCTTATTGAAACGGAAACTGCACCGAATTTTGACCAAATAAGGGCAAAACTACACACCTATTGTAATCGGGGCTGATATAAATTGCAGGGTCGCCCAAACCAACTGCCTATTTGTTGAACCGTCGGTGGTAGAACTAACTTGGGTGATCAGATTGTAAGTTACCTCTTTCTTCTAAACAAAATGTGTGACGAAGACGTTGCTGCTCTTGTTGTGGATAATGGTTCCGGTATGTGCAAAGCCGGTTTCGCTGGAGACGATGCTCCCCGAGCCGTTTTCCCCTCCATCGTTGGCCGACCTCGCCATCAAGGCGTTATGGTCGGTATGGGTCAGAAAGACTCCTATGTAGGAGACGAGGCCCAGAGCAAGAGAGGTATCCTTACACTGAAATATCCCATCGAACACGGAATCGTCACTAACTGGGATGATATGGAGAAGGTATTGTGTTTTGAAAATGCTTTCTTTCTTGCAATTATGTAAACTTCGCATTTAATAATAGTCCCCCGCTAACCGGCATTGTTCAATTCAATTCATATTGCAGATCTGGCATCACACGTTCTACAACGAGCTGCGTGTCGCTCCCGAGGAGCACCCCGTTCTACTCACAGAGGCTCCCCTCAACCCTAAAGCCAACAGAGAAAAGATGACTCAGGTAAGACTAAATTTTTCATTGCACAGAATGTTTTAATTTTCCCCTCGTGTTCGCTACTGGCAAGCTGAATCAGCCACGCCCTCTAAACAACTCGGAGGCCTTTTTGCACTCGTTTCAATCAAACATTTTGTCAGATCAACATGGTTTGCATTTAAATCTTCTCAATATATTCTTCTTAATATGTTCTTCACTTTTGCTTTATCGATAAATTGAAATGCGTATTAAACTGACTGAGATCGCTTCAGATGTCTTGTAGCTCTGCTAGCAACTCGCCGGCTTTCAATTCTCTCCGGTATTCAAATATCTTATCAGATTGTAAAAATAATACCTTTATCTTAACTTGACGTCGCCTCGATTCCGTGAGTGAAGTATAGGAGTTTTTATTGCCCAATAGAACTTACTACCTTGATTTGAGATTTAAATCTTGAAACGCTTCATTGCTCTCATAATACGGCGATTTCACGGCCAGAAGGGTTTTAAATCAAGTATTTTTACTGAATATTTTAAAGTCTGCGAATCAGAGCTTTCGGTTTTACGAGTCTCAACCTTAGCATTAGAATATTTCCGCTTTTAAAATCGCTACCAAATATGGGCATGTGTTATCACCACGATTGATTTCGAAATCTAGGTTTTCGCTTCTTGCGTTTCAAGCATGCGCATTGGGGGAGTGGCAGCATTTAAAATCTTTCAGTGTGCTAAACTTACAGACGGATTTATTTAGGAATCGAAATATTTAAAGTTTGAAAATCTCAAGCTGTGTTATTTGTCTTTGTTTTGACAAGATTATTCATATTTTATTTCAGATCATGTTTGAGACCTTCAACAGCCCTGCTATGTATGTGGCTATCCAGGCTGTGCTGTCCCTGTACGCTTCTGGTCGTACCACTGGTATTGTCATGGACTCTGGTGATGGTGTGACCCACACTGTACCAATCTACGAGGGTTATGCTCTTCCCCATGCTATCCTTCGTCTTGACTTGGCTGGTAGGGATCTTACTGACTACCTCATGAAGATCCTGACAGAGCGTGGCTACTCCTTCACCACCACCGCTGAGCGTGAGATCGTCCGTGACATCAAGGAGAAGCTCTGCTATGTTGCTCTGGACTTTGAGCAGGAGATGCAGACTGCTGCCTCCAGCTCAAGCTTGGAGAAGAGCTACGAGTTGCCTGATGGACAGGTCATCACCATTGGCAACGAGAGGTTCAGGTGCCCAGAGGCTATGTTCCAGCCTTCCTTCCTGGGTATGGAATCTGCCGGTATCCATGAGACCACATACAACTCCATCATGAAGTGCGACGTTGACATCCGTAAGGATCTGTACGCCAACACTGTACTGTCTGGTGGCTCCACCATGTTCCCAGGTATCGCCGACCGTATGCAGAAGGAGATCTCTGCCCTCGCACCCCCAACCATGAAGATCAAGATCATCGCTCCACCAGAGAGGAAATACTCTGTCTGGATCGGAGGCTCCATCCTTGCTTCCCTGTCCACCTTCCAACAGATGTGGATCTCCAAGCAGGAATACGACGAATCTGGCCCATCCATTGTGCACAGGAAGTGCTTCTAAATAGAACATAGAACTTTAAAGAATTATGGACAGACGTTAAAGTTTTCATATGATATATCACCCTGTTAGATTCTGCTACTAAATTTTGGGACGACACCTCTCCATAGATTTCTAAATTCTATTTATTGTACAGAACTCAAGGTGATCTTTGTAGAATAATTTGCATTGGATTTGTCCCTGAAAATTTGTTATAAAAGAGAGTAAAAAGTTGTCTTTTTGTAAGAAAATATCCTTTGTTTGTTGTGATTTCTGACTAAATCTGCTTTATTCAGGCGGTTTTAAAACCTGGCTAGCAAAGACACCCATTTTCAGGAATTTCATTTTGAAATATTTCGCTCTGTTTTTAAAAAGTTTATCTCGTAGAGTGCAAGCAATATTTCTGTGAAACATTACTAAAATTGCGCGAATTCTGTTATTTACCACTAAATTGTGTACTTAAGTTCAACAGCTAGAAAAGTTGTTTGCGTATGTAGTCACGCAATCTTGCGGCAATCTTCTATGTACTCAAAAAAAACCCGCTCCCTTCCCTTATATAATTAGAGCAGCTTCGTGCAAATGATGCTCAGAAAAGAAAAGAGCATAAAATTAATAGGGTTTGAATGCCCTGGATTGCAACCCTTTGTGTCCAGTCGTACCAATCCTAGTAAAATATGCTTGTGCTATGCAATTCTTCTGCATGCATTCTCATCACGGCTTGCGTGACCGACACAAAACACGGGCTGCGTAGGAGAAATTTTCCCGTATGGCTTTGCGTGCATAACGTGCGCGGGGTTTCTCGGCATTCTCGTACCCAGAGCTCCTGGTCTTGCCTCTCGAGCTCCTACAGAAATCAACATTTGTGAGGCTACTTGTGAGGGGTGCAATGTGCATGGTTACGTGCCATGATGTCATCGATGCCATGATGTCATCAATGACGTCATCAAACGAGAAAAGGTATATATCTTGGGAAGGGATGAGCCTCAGAGAACCAACTTGGGTGAAATCATTTAATAAGCGGCAAGGGGTTGGGGGTGCAACTGCATAGTCACGTGGTATGATATCATCAATGACATCATCAAACCTCAGACAACCAAACTTGGGTGAAATTATCTAAGTGGCAAGGCGGGTGCAAGTGTTTTTGTCTCATTAAAGAGCCCGTGTCAGCCACTCCTTTGTTATTGTTTTCATTTGACATTAGAAGACGAATTACGTGTAGAAATCTCTTAATTAGCATCTAAAAACAAAGTTTCAGATTTGATGTACCAAATTCAATTAAGAACATTGTTCTATATGCTCTAAATCAGCCGATGGAAATGGATGCTATCTCCGACTTGGTATGTTGCTATGCTGTCAAAATGGCGGCTGACACAGGCTCTTTAACACAGGGAGGCCTTTAGGGTAGGCTTTTAGCCAGTGGTTAAATCTATATATTATTGAATTTCACCTACTGTACAGCTTCTTTGTACTAGGTGATGTCATGAAATATACACTTTCTTGTTTGCTACAAATTTCTAGGTTTACCACTGATAACATTGCACCTACTTATAGGTTTCAGGAGATATTGCAACTCCAGTTATTATTATTCTAATGTTGTGTTTACATTCGGAATTTTTTCTTAAGTAAATACAGGAATTAACTTCAGTAAAATTTTCTCAAGTGTAAACAAAGCATCATCACATCATCGATTATGTCATACCACATGACTAGGCAGTTGCACCCCGCTTGACACTTAGACAACTTTCCCCAAGTTTGGCTGTCTGAGTGTCTGAGGTTCATTCCTTCCTAGGTGTAAACCTCTTCTCGTTTGATGATATTTGGGTTGCCTGTGGATGGATTCATAAGATATAAGCTTTTCCTTGTTTGATGACTCCATCGATTATGTCATACCACATGACTATGCAGATGCACCCCCTTGCTACTTAGACAACTTTCCCCAAGTTTGGCTGTCTGAGTGTCTGAGGTTCATTCCTTCCTAAGATATAAACCTCTTCTCGTGTGATGACATTTAGGTTGCCTGTGGATGGACACATGGATGGAAGTCCACCACAAAACAGGTTGATGCATATTATACACTTTTGTGTTGTTTCCTTTCCTCCTGCATGTAGCTACGTGGGCGCCTTCGGCACTTGTTTTTTGTTTATATATATTTTTATTAAGTTTTGCAATTTTACACTTGATTGTTACGTAATAATAATAACATACTAACACAAATAAAAATTGTGTCAATTAAGTGGTCCTTTCCCCAAGCTGTACAAATCTGGTGTTTTGGGGGTTCCTACAAATGATGAGTTCTACACGATCCTTCCCCCCTACCAGTAAATACATAATCCTAGCCTGAGCAAATAAATTGGTTCCCTGGGATCCTATCCAGAGGCGTAGCCAGGGGGGGCCTAGGCAGGGGGAGCCGGGCCCCCCCCTTTCACAGAAATTTTTCCCATACATTTACTGTATTTGCTGGAGAAAATTTGAGCATTTTCGTCCCATGTTTTCACTATCCGCCCCCCTTCAGAAATTCCTGGCTACGCCGCTGCTATCCACTAACAGTACATAAGCTCCTGCCCTCTAGTTGTACATATCCTAGCTGTTCACAAGCCATTCAAATGTTGATTTCAATACATTTTGAAGTAGTAGACTACACTTTGTAAGTAGGCGGCTGCATTAGGGGGTCCCATACTAAGGCCCAAGGCCTGGGCCTTCTAAGGAAGGGAAATTGCTCCCCTGGGAAATTTTGACATTTCGGTAGCAAAAAGGTGTGTCCTGCGTTTTGAGAGCAAATTAGTTTACAGGGTTTTTAAAAGCTTCAGTGAAGTTGTCAGCAGTGAAGAAGACAGCAGTTCATGCTGGTAGCCGCCTTCTACAGAAACCCTGCTACCCTCTAGCCATACATTTCCTACCTGCTAGCTGTACCAATGTTGATTTCGGTAGGATCCTAACCCCTAGCCGTACATATCCTACCCTCTAGCCGTACAAATGTTGCGTTTCATGGGATCCTACCTCCTAGCAGTACAAATGTTGATTTCTGTAGGATCCTACCCCCTAGCCATACATATCCTACCCTCTAGCCGTACAAATGTCGTGTGTCATGGGATCCTACCCTCTAGCCATACAAATGTTGATTTCTGTAGGATCCTATGCGGCTATTGGAAGGCAGAAACCCGCGAAAGGTACAAAACGAACCGTTAGAGATCGTTTTAGGCCGCTACTGTAAAGATAAACGATAAAGGAGAGCAAGATGGAATTGTGCTGGCTCGTACAACACCACGAGGATATCAAATCTACTGATATTGGGGCTTTAATGTTGCTCAAACGGCTCGAAGCAAAACTTGCAAAAATAACACCCAAATACTGCATGAACTACTGGTTGTATAAACTGTACGGCTGAGGATAGTGATTTCCTGACACTGTGTTATCGAGTTTTGTACTTCAATATTGCTGCAACTAGAAAAGATGAGAAAAATCCTCAAGATAATTCGAGAGGCAAGTTTATGTACGGCTAGAGGGTAGGATTGTACGGCTAGGGGGTAGGATCCTACAGAAATCAACAGTTGTACGGCTAGAGGGTAGGATATGTACAGCTAGGGGGTAGGATCCTACAGAAATCAACATTTGTACGGCTAGGAGGTAGGATATGTACGGCTAGGGGGAAGGATTCTACAGAAATCAACAATTGTACGGCTAGGGGGTAGGATATGTACAGCTAGGGGGTAGGATCCTACAGAAATCAACATTTGTACGGCTAGGGGGTAGGATATGTACGGCTAGGGGGAAGGATTCTACAGAAATCAACATTTGTACGGCTAGGGGTAGGATATGTACAGCTAGGGGGTAGGATCCTACAGAAATCAACATTTGTACGGCTAGGGGGTAGGATATGTACGGCTAGGGGGTAGGATTCTACAGAAATCAACATTTGTACGGCTAGAGGGTAGGATATGAACGGCTAGGGGGTAGGATCTTACTGAAATCAACATTTGTATGGCTAGAGGGTAGGATCCCATGAAACGCGACATTTGTACGGCTAGAGGGTAGGATATGTATGGCTAGGGGTTAGAATCCTACAGAAATCAACATTTGTACGGCTAGAGGGTAGGATTTGTACAGCTAGGGGTAGGATCCTACAGAAATCAACATTTGTACTGCTAGAGGGTAGGATATGTACGGCTAGGGGGTAGGATCCTACAGAAATCAATCTTTGTATGGCTAGAGGGTAGGATATGTATGGCTAGGGGTAGGATCCTACAGAAATCAACATTTGTACTGCTAGAGGGTAGGATATGTACGGCTAGGGGGTAGGATCCTACAGAAATCAACATTTGTATGGCTAGAGTGTAGGATATGTATGGCTAGAGGGTAGCAGGGGTTTCTATAGAAGGCGGCAACCAGCATGAACTGCTGTCTTCTTCACTGCTGGCAACTTCACTGAAGCTTTTGAAAACCCCGTAAACTAATTTGCTCTCAAAACGCAGGAAACACCTTTTCTGCTACCGAAATTTCAAAATTTCCAAGGGGAGCAATTTCCCTTCCTTAGAAGGCTCAGGCCTTGGGCCTTAGTATGGGACCCCCAAATGCAGCCACCTACTTACAAAGTGTAGTCTGCTACTTCTAAAAATGTATTGAAACCCCTTGGGTAGGATCCCAGAGAAATCAACATTTGAATGGCTTGTGAACAGCTAGGATATGTACGACTAGAGGGCAGGAGCTTATTTACTGTTAGTGGATATGATCCCAGAGAACCACTTTATTTGCTCATGGTAGGATTATGTATTTACCTGTAGCGGGGAAGGATCGTGTAGAACTCAACATTTGCAGGAACCCCCAAAACACCAGATTTGTACAGCTGGGGGAAAGGACCATTTTTTTATTAGTCTCTATAACACAGTCCATGGAGGCTTTTTCATATTACAGATGATGGGCAGGTCAAAAAAGAGCTGCACCTCCCCGCCCCGAACCTCAATGTGAAGCTCTCCATTTTGACAACCACCCTGGAATTCAAGAGGTCCTTTGCACTTAATTGACACAATTTTTATTTGTGTTAGTATGTTTATTATTATTAACAATCAAGTGTAAAATTGCAAAACTTAATAAAAATATATAAACAAAAAACAATCAAGTGCAGAAGGCGCCCACGTAGCTACATGCAGGAGGAAAAAAACACAAAAGTGTATATGCATCAACCTGTTTTGTGGTGGACTTCCATCCATGTGTCCATCCACAGGCAACCCAAATGTCATCAAACGAGAAAAGGTTTATATCTTAGGAAGGAATGAACCTCAGACACTCAGACAGCCAAACTTGGGGAAAGTTGTCTAAGTAGCAAGGGGGTGCAACTGCATAGTCACGTGGTATGACATAATCGATGGCATCTTCAAACAAGGAAAGGCTTATATCCTAGGAAGGGGTGAACCTCAGACAACCAAACTTGGGCGAAAATATCTAAGTGGCAAGCGGGGTGCAACTGCCTAGTCATGTGGTATGACGTAATTGATGATGTCATCAAACGAGGAAAGGCTTATATCTTAGGAAGGGGTGAACCTCAGACAACCAAACTTGGGTCAAAATATCTAAGTGGCAAGGGGGGTGCAACTGCGTAGTCATGTGGTATGATATCATCAATGACATTATCATCAATGACATCATCAAACCTCAGACAACCAAACTTGGGTGAAATGATCTAAGTGGCAAGGAGGGTGAAAGTGTTTGGTCACGTGGTACAATGGTGACAGGGTATGCAACCTTTTGTCTCATTAACACAGGGAGGCCTTTAGGGTAGGCTTTTAGCCAGTGGTTAAATCTATATATTATTTAATTTCACCCGGGGGGGGGGGGGACTCCCAATATTTTAGACGGGGGTGCTCGTCGGGAAAATTGATTTTGACCCTAAGGGATAGCAAAATGGGTGTGGCAAACAGCAAATTTTCCCCCAAAAAAGAAAGCAAATTTGGCCTGGCGACCGCCAAATTTACCCCTAAAGATAGCAAATTTGGCAGGTCAAAACAAATAAAAGCGAATTTGAGGTCTTTTAGAGTTTTCAACCAAGTTTCCTTTGTAAATATCAGTTCTGGTGTCAGTACCAATATATTTCTGGGCAAGGATTGGTCTGAGACTCCCCTAAGGGATAGGGCTGATTTTAAACACCCTAAGAGATAGCATGTCTGTCAATTTTATACCCTAAGGGATAGGACGAGCACCCCCGTCTGAAAATATGAGGAGTCTCCCCCCCCCCCCCCCCCCGGAGAATTTCACCTACTGTACAGCTTCTTTGTACTAGGTGATGTTATGAAATAATATACACTTTCTTGTTTACTACAAATTACTAGGTTTACCACTGATAACATTGCACCTACTTATAGGTTTCAGGAGATATTGCAACTCCATGCATACATACATACATACAAACATAACTTTATTTTTCCTGGAATTTTTGATAGCTGGAAAGCTAATATCTCTGGTTATTATTATTACACTCGGAATTTTTACTTAAGTAAATACAGGAATCTACTTCAGTAAAATTTTCACAAGTGTAAACACCATTGCTAACCTCAGTAAAAATCGGTCGGGAACAACAGAAAATTTACCTACAATCAGGTAAACATTTACCCTACTATGAGGCTGGGTTGGAGCGACTCAACTGAGGTAAGTTTGACAGCTCATGTCAAATTCGAGACAAGTGGTGTCCGTGTTCATAAACCCTGCCTAACAACATTTACTGCGGTTAGGTTATAACTCGACCTCAGTAAATATTTTGCCTAAGTAAATCGCCAAGTGTAAACACAACATAAGTATTAAATCCAAAGCCTTGTGGATTTTAACTATGGCTGGTACAGGCTATAAAATAATGTTACACCCTCTAGCAAAAAAACTGAATTGAAGTCTTGTCCTACAGCATTTTTCGTTTTATGGCTTGCCTCATATATATTGCCTCAGCATTACGATATCTCTCTACAATTTAAAAAAAAGAAAACAACTTATGAATAAATAAATTCATTCCTGATTTGACAAACATTATACTGTATAATGCTATTGGAATTACTTTCTGGAGTGTGGCATACATTGATTCCTGGTATTAGAGCAGCCTGTCATTTTATTATGAACAACTTTACTTGTAGATAATACCCTCTAGACAATACATCCTACCCTCTAGCATTGTTGATTTCTGTAGAATCCTACCCTCTAGCATCCTAACCCTAGCCGTACAAATGTTGAATTCTTTGGAATCCTAGCCTCACAAATGTTGATTTCTGTAGGAGCCCCTAGTCGTACAAAATTTCCTACCCTCTAGCCATACAAATGTTGATTTCTGTAGAATCCTACCCCCTAGCCGTACATATCCTAACCCCTAGCCGTACAAATGTTGATTTCTGTAGGATCCTACCCCATAGCTGTACATATCCTACCCCCTAGCCGTACAAATGTTGATTTCTGTAGGATCCTACCCCTAGCTGTACATATCTCTACCCTCTAGCCGTACAAATGTTGCGTTTCATGGGATCCTACCTCCTAGCAGTACAAATGTTGATTTCTGTAGGATCCTACCCCCTAGCTGTACATATACTACCCCTAGCAGTACACATGTTGATTTCTGTAGGATTCTAACCCCTAGCCATACATATCCTACCCTTTAGCCGTACAAATGTCGTGTGTCATGGGATCCTACCCTCTAGCCATACAAATGTTGATTTCAGTAGGATCCTACCCCCTAGCCGTACATATCCTACCCTCTAGCCGTACAAATGTTGATTTCTGTAGAATCCTACCCCCTAGCCGTACATATCCTACCCCCCTAGCCGTACAAATGTTGATTTCTGTAGGATCCTACCCCCTAGCTGTACATATCCTACCCCCTAGCCGTACAAATGTTGATTTCTGTAGGATCCTACCCCCTAGCTGTACATATCCTACCCCCCTAGCCATACAAATGTTGATTTCTGTAGGATCCTACCCCCTAGCTGTACATATCCTACCCCCTAGCTGTACAAATGTTGATTTCTGTAGGATCCTACCCCCTAGCTGTACATATCCTACCCCCTAGCCGTACAAATGTTGATTTCTGTAGGATCCTACCCCCTAGCCGTACATATCCTACCCCCTAGCCGTACAAATGGTGATTTCTGTAGGATCCTACCCCCTAGCTGTACATATCCTACCCTCTAGCCATACAAATGGTGATTTCTGTAGGATCCTACCCCTAGCTGTACATATCCTACCCTCTAGCCATACAAATGTTGATTTCTGTAAGATTCTACCCCCTAACCGTACATATCCTATCTTCTAGCCATACAAATGTTGATTTCTGTAGGATCCTACCCCCTAGCTGTACATATCCTACCCCCCTAGCCGTACAAATGTTGATTTCTGTAGGATCCTACCCCCTAGCTGTACATATCCTACCCCCTAGCCGTACAAATGTTGATTTCTGTAGGATCCTACCCCCTAGCCGTACATATCCTACCCCCTAGCCGTACAAATGGTGATTTCTGTAGGATCCTACCCCCTAGCTGTACATATCCTACCCTCTAGCCATACAAATGTTGATTTCTGTAAGATTCTACCCCCTAACCGTACATATCCTATCCTCTAGCCATACAAATGTTGATTTCTGTAGGATCCTACCCCTAGCTGTACATATCCTACCCCAAATAGCTGTACAAATGTTGATTTCTGTAGGATCCTACCCCCTAGCCGTACATATCCTACCCTCTAGCCGTACAAATGTTGATTTCTGTAAGATCCTACCCCCTAAACGTACATATCCTACCCTCTAGCCGTACAAATGTTGATTTCTGTAAGATCCTACCCCCTAAACGTACATATCCTACCCTCTAGCCTTACAAATGTTCGTTTCTGTAGGATCCTACCCCCTAGCCGTACAAATCCTACCTTCTAGCCGTACAAAACTTGTCTCTCGAATTATCTTGAGGATTTTCCTCATCTTTTCTGGTTGCAGCAATATTGAAGTACAAAAATTGATAATACAGTGTAGGAAATCACTATCGTCAGCCGTACAGTTCATACAACCAGCAGTTCATGCAGTATTTGGGTGTTATTTTTGCGAGTTTTGCTTCGAGCCGTTTGAGCAACATTAAAGCCCCAATATCAGTAGATTTGATATCCTCGTGGTGTTGTACGAGCCAGCACAATTCCATATTGCTCTCCTTTATCGTTTATCTTTACAGTAGCGGCCTAAAACGATCTCTAACTGTTCGTTTTGTACCTTTCGCGGGTTTCTGCCTTCCAATAGCCGCCATCTTGGATTTCCGATGTTCGGGTAAATTCGGAAATCTTCCGACTTCGGGACAAGTTCGGGCGTACGGCTAGGGGGTAGGATTTAGGCACAACCGTCGCCAAAGCTTCCCCGCGAGTTGAACGAGACAGGGGAGCTCTGGGATCGAGAATGTGTGGGGACCTTTTTCCAAAAATTAAAGGAGCCCCATGCATCTTTATTATCCTTTCCGTCTGTTCCGGGCAGAGTGGACCCTTTACCCGCGCACCCTCGGAAATATGCCCTCTACGCACACGGTCGTTTCTGAGTTTTGACCGTGAGGCTTCACAGGCTAATGGAAAAAGTTTCAAATTAACTGAATGGGAGCGAGTGTTCATGCATTGTAACCAGGAGGGACCGTACGGTTCCTGGAAAAAATCCTGGAATTTAGTTGAACTCCTGGAAACAGGGACGGCGGAATAGTTTTTAAAGGGGGGGGGGGGGGGGGGGGGACTGAGTTTAGTGAAAATGTATGAAACTTGGCGAAATGCAAGGGGTGGCCAAACGCATTTTTGCGGTAGAGAAAAATAGCACTGGATTCTGGATTTTTTCACGTTTCTGTCACAGGGAGCTCACCTTTACAGTTTAAATCAAGAAAAATAATAAAAATCTTTCCATTTTTCACTGAATAAAACGAAAGGAAATATGTTTTCTTTGCCCTGTGTTCTGGTCTTTTCTGATTGGCTAATTATGCTTTGCCCAGACTCGCCCACTAGGGCCTCATTACCACGAAATGGCTTCCGTCTGGCTCTAACCTCGTAAAAAGAGACAAGGGATGAAACAACCGCTCGATTTTCGTCTCGAAAACAGACTCGTACCCAGTCGCCATGTTGTTTTCTTCTAGCGGCGCGCGGTGCATCACGGTCAGGTCGAGGTTTTTTCAAGGTGCGCGGTGCATCACGGTCAGGACGAACTCACAGAAAATGGCGACTGGCAGATTAGGTCAGATTTCTTGCAAGTTTCAGGAATTTCTTGCAAGCTCCGGTTTTTATCAACTTTTTTCAACTCTTCAAACTACATTTCTTAAGACTACCTTTACTAACCCTCTGTGTAGGGCTAAATTGTACCTGGGACTGTTTATCGAATTTTATTGATCTTTTCCTTCTTGCCGAAATCCAAGATGGCGGACGGGGCAGACGAAAACTAAACTGAAACTCTGTGAAATGAGTTCAGACGGTAAGTTGGACCTTTTTAGAATTGTTTTCCATTCGCTATGGGCTAGCTTGCAATGCGATAGTCTGTCAAAGTAATCGCAGGCTTACGCTAATATTTATTTATGAAAAAACTTTATCACAGCTGATAGGTACGGCTGATAGTAAGGGCCATTCCATTTTTTGTCCACACACCCCCGGTTGATGACATTTTCTGAGGGTGGTAGCAGAAAAAATTCTAAGGGGTTGTTGTACCATTTCCTGAGGGGTGACCTCCAAAAATATATTTTCTGGGGGTCAAAAATATGGGAAAATGTCATCAACCGGTAAATTTTAGGGGCATATACCATTTTTTCTTAGGGGTTTATTGAAAAAAGGCAAAATTCTGGGGGTCCTCCTGCAGAAATTATTTCTTAGTGGTTAATTCTTGCGGATGTCATCAACCCGGGTGTGCGGAAATAAAATGGAATGTGATACAAAGTGATCAAGCATAAGCTCGTACCTCCAAGCATTAAAGAAAGGAAATCGCTGTTTTTTTTACGACCTTACACCATATTTAAGATAACAGGGTTTACCACTACCTTGTCTGTTCCATTAACTTCTGTTCTATACATAATAATAAAGAAATCATGTTTATTTTGTCTCAGATGTATCAGGATAGCACCAGAACATTGCTAGGACAACTGGAGCTTCAAGAATGTTTGAGATGCACGTACAGAACATGGAGGAGATTCTGTGAGGCAAGAACAAGAAGAAGAACAAGCTCGTGAATGTTTCAAAACATTTTGTCCAAGAGAATGCTATCAAGAGCTGTATTCCTCTCATTTAAACTTCACTGGAAAACCGAGTGTTGCAATTTTGTTTGAGCCCTGCTACTATAACGAATGCAAACTTCAAACACAAGGTGCATTTCAAATTACAAATTGCTGCTGGGTGCATAGCTGTTGAGAGTACTGAAAAGGGTAGAGGTATACAAAGGGACAATGCAATACATTTGAGATGGTACGTAATGTGCAATACACTCAAGGTGCAGCTTGAGATAGAAGTGGAAGTATGCCAACCAGAGAAAACTCTACCTGGATTTGAAAACAATTCCAGGCTGAGTGAGATTCAAACCCACAACCTTTGGGTTACTAGACTGCTGCTCTACCAAAGGAACCAACCATCAGGCTATCAGGGACAGAAGACAATGCACAAAATTTGTGATATTTACGAGGCCTTAGAAGAAGAGGGACAGTTTTTTTCCCATGTGAATGTTTCTTTTAAACAAAATGACCATAGCAAATAATAAATAACTTACAGTCATCACAATCAACACTATGGTCTTTCTTTGGTCTGTTTTCTGCATACTTTTAACAGCAGATAACCAGAGACAAGATGTAGTTAATAACTGGGCTAGTATTTTCAGGAAGTAACACTTGTCACTTCAGATATGCCATGTCAATGCCATTTCAAACTAATTAAGGCAGATAGCTGAAATTCCTTGCTGTCCCTTTGAAAAGTCTTTGCTGACATACACCATTCATCTGATAATGTAAACAAATATAATGACCAGTCTTTGGGGAAATGTGTGCTGACTTTGAGGAATTTTGGTGTCAAGTTGGTGCAGAGTTTTTCATGTATGAAATTTACCATTTGCGGATCTTTTTGGGAACAAGAATTTGGCACGGAAATTTAAGTTAGGGATATTTTGCCATATAGCAAAACCAAGACTTCAGTGTTACTCTCTCTGTCAAAGCATGTTGCAGATAAATGAATAGATAGGCACTTCTGGGATAAACAATCCCATCTGGATTGACTTTAAAGGGATGGGTTTTGTTTTCAATTTTGGTTTTATTTTCACTTTTGGAATTTTTTGGGTATGCCTGGTTCAGCTTGCCAAAAGGGATGTTCAACTTTGTAGGGGGAAGTACATCCAAATTTGTGGCCAGTATGTGAAATGAAGAATAACATGAAAAGGAAATGTCTCAGACTGCAAAAATGCTTTCCATCTTGTTGAGACCAGAGAAAAGACAAGACCCATGAATTAAGCATTTCCTTGATTGGAAAAACCATATGCTACATTTAGCTCTTTAACATTAGAATGGAGCTACTGCAAAACAAGAGTAATAATAATTGAAATTTGTGACCTTAAAGGGGCATTCGCACATTTAATTTAAAGAATCAGTCTAATTCTAATCACCAAAAATCAAAATAATAGTCCAGGTTTGACCATTTTTAACTTAAGTGTTAAGAGGAAATCCATTTAGATATCGAGCAATTCACCGATCCCGCATTCATTGTTATACCCCTAGTTACTGTTGCTACGTCGGACAAGCCAAATTTTATCTTTGGCATAGAGCGCGGAAAAGACACCGATTGCAGGGAGATGTTAGAAGTTGTTGCATGCAATTTGGATTTTATATTTTTATCTCGAAAAGCTGAATAATTATTGAAAAATCTTTGATATTCAAGTTTGTTGCTCGGACATTTTGAATTCCGTAGGGAAAACTTCCTATTGTTTGCTATGAGTGGGCGGAGCTATCGTCAAAATAGGGATCGGTCAATTTCAAGCTATGGTGGACAAATGATCTTGGTACAAGATTTTTGTCCAATGCTTACTCAAACTGCTGGCAGATTCCTTCTTAAATCAATACAAAATTATAGTGTCTATCTATTATCAAGAGGATGGAATGGATGATTCCAGCTATACGCGTGTGCACTCTTCTTTATTCAGCCGAAGCCCACAACTACCAGCATACAGCACACGCTTTCTTAACAGTTTGTTTGACAAATGTCCCACATCTACCGACATGCAACACGCGTGTGCATTATAGCTGGTCCATTGGATTGTGATTTCAATTATTTGCTTGTCTGGCAAGCGTGAAAGTGCCCCTTTAAAACCCTCCTTTCAAATTCAGACATAGACCAAATCAACTAACAGTGTTTACATCTTGTTGCCACCCAATTCAGAGGTGGTGATTCCTTTGGGTGGTTACAATAGCAAAGTGGCCATGATGATTTCTGCCCTGAAATTTAAAACTAATTGCAGTTGGAAAACCATCCAAGAGTATTAAGGAGCTTCTTCAGACATTCTTCTATAAATGAGTGAAGCTTCGAGCCTCTGGTAAGCAGGGTAGATAATGCGTAACCCTTGAAAAAATTATTTTAGATTTAAAAAATTCTTTTTTCAAGGATTTTTTTTAGTCCAAGGACTATAAAGGGCCCCAAGAGTACAATAAATATTCAGGACTTTCAAAGCTTTCCAGGAAGCAGATGAACCCAATAGTTATGTAGCCTAGTGAAACTTGGTTGCACTAGCCTAAGACTTGCAAAAACTATGCACTTCAATAAACAAGTGAGTTTGCCCAGGCAGCTTAGTGTAACCACATGCACAGCAATTAACAGTGCCAGATTTAGGGGGGTTCATTGGGTACCTGTACACCACCTTTGAGTTGATATTTTACAGGAAATGTATGTTCTACATTTAAGTGCACACAATTTTTTAAGCCACATGTTCTATATATTGTGCACCCCTTTCTGGATCCACCACTGATTAATGTATTGGGTTTTCTAATTCACATGGACTATAACAAATGTTATCACACAAGTTTTCACCCATCATTTATTTGTATCTGTGGAGACTCAAAAATAAACTGTAGTCCCCTTTGGTAGTACCAACAAATATATACAAGAAACTGTCATGGCATTGTGCACTCAAGTTCTGTTTAGCTCAATTATTACTGTATGTACGAAGCAACAAGAAAAAGGTCACACAGTACGACAGTCACAATGTAAACACCTGTATAGTCGTATGTCTTCGAGGATTAAAATAAATGAGACCGCAAAGCCAAAGGAGACAACACTTTCTTGTATTACAAGTCTATTAGAAGTCTTTTCGTTAGACAACAGCTTTGCTGCAACTTCGGAGTACACTAGGTAGATGACATAGATTGCAAAATCCTCCGTACTCAACAGTAAATCCGTAGGGCTAAAATATCCAGATCACCATAGTTTGTAGGCTTCAATACTTCTCTAAATAGTCTTAGCGTTCACTGACGTGCAGATCATTGGTCCAAGTGTTCTGCAGATGCTCGTGATTTGGATGCTCGATTCCTTCAGGAGAAGAGGTTGATAAAGTACCTGTGCAATTCTAACGTTGACATGGGGACCATTGGAACAGAAAACAACAGTAAAACGGCCCAATTTCGTCCTTAAACCATTCCCCGCTAAATCAATCCGCCATGTTGTCCGCCATTTTGTTTTGTAATCTGCCAGTCGTTAATTTTTCTGCGACCTTCCCATAATCCTTTGCGCGCCTGTCAAGTAACGCAATATTGGTAACAGCCAGTAACGCAAAAGCGAAAAAATCGAAAAGAAACACAATTAACGACTGGGTACGAGTCTGTCTCGAAAAACCGTACGCCGGGGAGGACGGAAGTAGATTGCTACAAAAGACCGGAAGTGAATTGTGATTGTCTTGACCGTTACGCGTACGACCGAATGCTTGAAGATGAGCGCTGCGTGACGATGAGTGCTTTCAACCGTTGCAATTGTGAACTATTCAAACTGAAGAGAACCAGATAATTTTTTTGGCAGCAGTGACTGCCATCATCGACTCTAGGAAAGTGATCGTTATAGTCAGCTTATTGACTATTTGTAGAAGGACACAAATAAATAACTATAATTTTCAAAGACCGAGCGGGAACTATTTTGAAAGTTTGCAAATAAATTAAATTGAGCTCAGTGCAGTGTGGCAACAATGAAGTAGCGGAATGTTGTGCTTTCCATTGCCGACCAAAGAATCATGGATTGTATACACTGACTGTAGGGAGAAGTGGTTTCATGCGAAGAAATAACTCGTACTTTTCAGACATTCGCGCAGAAATGAGCGCTTCTTTGTAATAATACAAACTGAAACGTTTCGTCTTTCGAGAATTCATGGAACGCTGATTCAAACAGACATTCGCTCAGAAATGAATGTTTTGAGACGAAAAACATTTGAACAAGTGCAGTTATAATTTCTTTGACTGAATTAAATGCATCACTCTGCTAAGCTTTCGAATGTTGGCGCAAAGCTCATTGTTCCCGCGTTAAAATGCGACACACGTGTGCTGCCCAGGCGTAAAACCGGAAGCGAGAATTTTACTTCCGTCCTCCCCGGCGTACGGTTTTCCGAGACGAATATCGAGGTTTGAATTTGTGGCCCCGCGGGGGCTTGAATTTAGCTTGATTGTTTTAGAATCACACCAGAATTTGAAAGCAATCATTCATCAATAACTCTCTCGAGTTTTGGGCGATAATTCCTAAATCTTCTATTTTTTAGAAGCGTTTTCCGAGGGCTACTCAAAGTTGTTTCATCCCTTGTCTCATTTCGTGGTAATGAGGCCCTAGTGGGCGAGTCCTGGGCAAAGCATAATTAGCCAATCAGAAAAGACCAGAACGCAGGGCAAAGAAAATAGATTTCCTTTTGCTTTATTCAGCGAAAAAAGGAACGATTTTTATTATTTTTCTTGATTTAAACTGTAAAGGTGAGCTCCCTGTGTTTCTGTTGTTCCTTTTTCGGGGGTATATATTGTCCATGCTATGGCGGGTTGCCTGTGTTGGATGCTGAGTAATGCTCCCAGCATGCCTTGCCGTCGTAGGTTCTTCACTTCTCACTTCTCTTTTCAAGATGGCGACCACTACAGACATGAAGGGAAATGTTGTCAAAATGGAAGTCGATTACAGCGATACAGTCGATAAAAAGTTACCGGAATGTGAAGCATTAGCCGCAGTATGTATTATTTCTCCAAATTTTGGAGTATTTATATTTGTTTAAGCTACAATATGCAATATGAAAGCTTGTCAAAAGCCGGCATGTTCGAGTCTTTCTTTTGACTTTTGCCAATGAAAATTTTCTGGGATGAAACTCAATCGAAAGATTCTTGTAAAGGTTCATGATCTTTAATTGCACTTAACTTTATGCTTGTTTAGGATGGGAAGTTAACAGAAGCTCTAGACATCCTTCTTTCTCTTGAGAAACAAACAAGAACTGTAAGTTAACTTACTTTCTATGTTCTGTGTGAACAAAATGATGCCAATGTGCTTTCTCCCATGTCAGATCTCAAATTGTAGCTCAACCCTGGAGGGTTGGTCATTACCACAATAACGGCACATTGGCGAGGAGCAAGGGGAACCTGCCAAGTGACTAAGCGTTTTCAGTTCCAGTAGCACAAACATGGGGACAGATGACAATTAGAAGGATAATAATATAATAATAATATTTTATTTTATAGCACTGCTTCTACTATAAATCCAGCAGTGCATTACAATTTAAGATATATTTACAATATAGGAATTCAATTCAATTATCAATTGCTCATAAAAAATAAATAGTAACAAGTATAAAAGAAGGATGAAAGCAATATGGTGTCATTTTTGTTGGCATCATAATTATTTTGTTCAAAGAGCTTTAACAGCAAAAATGCAACAAATGGTACAGACAAGATACAAGAAGAAAAAGTCAGTGCAGAAAATGCATGACACTGATACATAGGCAATTTTAGTTGCTTGAAAAAAGTGAAAAGTGTGCAAAAAAAAATGAACACTGGGATCCAAGTGGAACTTGAAGATTCTGGTACCAAGGGAAGAAAATAATAATTTTAAGGTCATTTTTATTCTTCATAGGCTGCAGACATGCACTCAACTGCACGAGTACTTGTGTGTATAGTCCAGTTGTGCTTCAAGGCCAAAGACTGGAATGTGCTTAATGAAAATATCATCCTTCTGACCAAACGCCGTAGCCAGTTGAAGCAGGCCGTTACCAAGATGATCCAGGAAGCATTTGGATATGTTGATCAGACTCCAGACATGGAAACCAAACTAAAATTGATTGATACGCTAAGGACAGTGACAGCTGGAAAGGTAGATTGAAGGATCTCATGTTATCAGAGAGTGACCTGCGGATTTTATATGACCGTGAAAAGTGCAGCGACAAAGTTGTGCGAGCCACAACCATGACTGTGCCATGCCACAACTACCTATGCGATTTCATTGGCTGTTGTTTGTTGTGTACTAAGTGCCGCTACAATGCAATTTGATTGGTAGCCCATGATTTGTCTTGCCACAAGACAGAGAAGGCAAGGTTCCATATCTATACACAGCAGGCCAGGTTCCATGCCGTGCCGCGCCCACAACCGTGCTGCACCATGTTGCGGCACTTTTCAAAGTCATATGAAATCTGCTCTATCATAGAACCACTCAGTTTCTTGATTGGTACTGTTGTTTTCTCTTTACAGATATATGTTGAGATAGAGAGGGCTCGACTAACGATGATGCTGGCAAAATAAAAGAAAATGAAGGAAATATTTCTGAAGCTGCCAACATTTTACAAGAACTTCAGGTACTGTACTTCCATATGTTACCCTGTTTACAGCTGTGTAGTTATAGATTAGCATACCTGTATGTTAGATTGCTTATCTTAATGGTACAGACTGCATGTGAGCACAAATCAGAAGTTTTCTTCCTAATGAAAATTCTATATTTTCCCTACTCTACAAGCAGGGTTTAAAATGAGCAATCTAAGGTTTTAAATGTATTTTTATAGGTGGAAACCTTTGGGTCTATGGAAAGAAAGGAGAAAGTAGAATTCATCTTGGAACAAATGCGACTGTGCCTGGCCAAAAAAGATTACATCAGAACACAGATAATCAGCAAGAAAATCAGCCCAAAATTCTTTGAAAATGACAAAGAACAGGTTTGTTGATAGCCTGAATGTCAGCCCTCACTCTTGATCATATCTCACTTAAAAAAAAAACATGAAATGTATGCACTTGTATGCCGTAAGTTATCATATAGATATGTTCAAATGTGTGTTTCCAAAAAATATCCATACCCCCCACGGAAGGGTGTTGAGAAATGACCCCCCACCTCTCTGGAATTTCCGAAGAAAAATATAGTATTTGTATGGAAAAGATCAGGTAAATTGACCCCCCCCCCACCCCTCCGGAATTTCCAATCCCTTCCGTAGGGGGGGTATGGATATTTTTTGGAAACACACAATGCCATATACAGGTGTGGACATGTCTAATCCCTTGATGTGGACTTTGATTTATTCAATGCAGTTTACAATCATGAGGGGTTGGATATATTAATTTTAATTTTGTAGTGAGCACTGTGGTTGTTTAACACACCTCATGTTCTAGTAAAGTGTAGTCGGCTGAGAGACAGGGCCTTGGTTTCTTGTCTCATCTGAAAGAAATGACAAATCACTTCAATCCATGATGAACACCAGGTCGAAGCAACAGAAAAAATCCCTTGTTGCCCAGCCTGGGAATCAAACCTGTGCACAGAGGTGATAGGCAAGTGCCTTGCACACGGCACAAGTCATGTTTCCCTCACTTTAGGGAAAAAGACATGTGAATTCACCACATCATTTCTCAATTATGTTATTATTATTATTTTTATTTTTATTTTCCAGGAATTGAAGCTCAAGTTCTATGAGTTATTGATTGAAGTTGCAGATCAAGATGCAGATTATTTATCAATTTGTAAATACTACAAAGCAATCTATAACACACCTTTAATTGTGGAAGATAAAGACAAGAAACATCAGGCATGCAGTAGTATAATAAAAATATTTTGTTAGGAATTCTCATGATTTTAACCCCTAAAAGATCATTTCCGAACAAAAAATATGGGAGGGAGCCTCCCCCTCTCATCCCTGTAATGGGGTTGATTTCTGATGTTGTTGTCTGCTTTTCTTGATAGGCTCTCAAGCATGTGGTTCTGTTCCTAATTCTGGCACCATATGATAATGAGCAATCAGACCTCATTCACAGGGTTAAGGAAGACAAGAGCTTGGAGGAAATACCACTATACAAGTAAGTTGTATCCTTGGGATTTTTACAACCCTCTGTCTATAGCCACTGTACATGTAGCGAGTGTCGCATGAATTCAATTCATGACTTGAACCAAGGGTATCCAGGGTGACCGCTGTTTACGGTACATGTAACATGCAATCACACTGTTGCAGAGCATCTCTCTTTGAAATCCTTGCCAACAGCTTCATCTAGTGCAGTCACTAAGCCTCCCTTGTGAAATATTCAGTGACAGAAGCTAATTCACTGTACTAGGCAATACTGGGCAATTGTTACCTGACACAGCTTGACATAGGATGGCTAGGTCCCCTTTCTCAGAATTTTCTTAGTTACCGGTATAGAGACCAGCTGATTTTTGGCTTCCAAAATAAGCCAATATTTTTGTTGCATCTCCAAGCATTCCAAACAGATTCTAAAAAAATGAAATTAACTATAATAAACAGTTTTTCATTTCCTCAGAAATCTTGCCATGGCAAATGTAAAGTGGAGTTTGACTACTGCAATGATTCTTTTAATATTAGTTTATAAGTTAATATGTCTCGCTGGACTTACATGTAGGAACAAACAATCCTTTAAGCATTGTGAGGTGAGATCATCTGCACTCCTTCCTAAAATTTCTTGATCTTTCACTACTGACCTGGTTTTTTCCTTGTACTTCAGAGAGCTTCTAAAGTGCTTTACTACTCCTGAGCTGATGAACTGGTCTCATGTTCAGGATTTGTATGGGAAAGAACTACAGAGCTCATCCATGGCCGTGTTTGATGCTAATACTGACCAGGGCAAAAAGAGATGGGATGACCTACGCAAAAGGGTTGTTGAACATGTATGTATCAGTATCACATTGTTAACACAGATATTTGCTATCAGACCTCAAAAACCTTCGGTCATTAAACTATGAGTCATTAATATCAATGAAATTGCCCAGTTGGTGGGGGACTCCTTGTCACTAGTCCAAATGCTTATATAACCAATATATTTTTAACCAATTAGGAAAAATTACATTGCAGCTTTCACTTGTGACTTTGGTATTAGCTAGCTTTGTATAATATAATGATTATGTTGTTCATGTTTCAGAATATCCGAGTGATGGCTAAGTACTACACCAGAATTACTTTGACACGAATGTCCCAGCTGCTGAATCTAACTGTTGACGTAAGTCAGTGCTCAGGGAGGTTGGTGGGGAAAGGAACAGTTTTATATTTAAAAGAAATTTTGATACTGGAACCTACATGTTTTGGTGGTGTAACTGGCATTTAGTCTGCCTACAGCCCCTTCTTCGGTCATATCCAAGTTCAGGAGAAATACCTTCTATGTGAACGGATCTGTGCTAGTGTGCCTTTGGCATTCCTTTTGTGCCTTCAGCACTCATCCCTTTGGGGCTTGCCTTTCAGTTGCTCCTTTGGCACTTGACTTTCCCTTGTTACACAGATGTTCACCAAAGAAGAGGCTATACAGTCTGAACTGGCAGCATCTGAGTGCTAAGAGTGGAAACAAATCTTCTCACTCTTGGCATTAAGTTTTGAAAGCTCTTCTTGGCCAGCTGAGATAAGTTTCTCTGGCCCATAGGCTATCCCCTCGATCAACAGGGGTGCAGCTAATGGGGGGTCTTAGGGGTGCATGTGACCCCTTAACAAGCTCCTCCAAGCTCTGTGAACCTTTAAGGAAAAATGTTCAGAGTCGTCATGTATTTTCAGTAGTTGTGAGCCCCCCTCTCTTTCCCAATTGCTGGCTACACCCTAGAAATTGAGATTGATGTAGATTGCAGCCACCTTTTAATAGCAAACATTAAAAGACATTATAATTTTCATTTCCCCACAGGAAAGTGAACACTATCTCTCAGAACTAGTTGTCTCAAAGACTGTCTTTGCAAGAATTGACCGCCCCTCTGGGATTGTCAGTTTTAGCTCACATAAAGAACCTAATGAAATCCTCAACGAGTGGTCACACAACTTAACAACCTTGATGCAGCTTCTTAACAGAACAACTCATCTTATAACTAAAGAAGAGATGGTGCATAAGCTGGTACAGTCCTGAATGCTTGTCTTACAGGTATTTGATTAACTCACTGTGTAAATGTAGCAATAATAGACTCATGTCTTGTAGTTTAAAGTGTGGCCATTAAAATACTTTTAAACATGAAGTACTGTCATTTTATATTGTTCTCAGTAGTCTGGACAACTATTATTTTTATAGGAACATGATGGACACAAAAAGCAGGTACTGGTAATGCTGAACAAAACTGAACAATCAGATTTGGCATAAAAATTGCATTTGCACAAATTGATTGTTTTTCACACCAAATCTGATTGATCAGCTTGCAGAAAAGAGCGTTTTGTGATTTGGTATTGACAATGTCCAATGATGCAGTTCAGTGCACATTTGGATGGTGAGCCTATGTTTGGATGGCAATATTGGAAGCCAAAGCTTTGACAGAAGTGTGAGCCAGTCTCTGCATTCTCCCCAATTTACTTGAATGAGAAATACTATGGGGTCAGATCTCCTAGAAGTTGCTCGTAATCTAAATTTATCTCAAGTAGTGTGCACTGTGTTGTTGAAAACTGAACTTATTTTTAGCCCAAGTAGAGATGGGCTTTGCAGTCTAAGGCTTTGATGGTACAACAGAATTGAAGGTGGATGTCTGCTGACACCTAGGTTATGCTGAATGGAACTATTCAAGTCTGATGGTGTAGTGGGCACACATTACACCCATCTATAGCCTGGAAGAAAGAGCTGGGTTAAACCACTGTCATTGGATTGTAGGGTGTGCAGTGGCGATGATCGCTTAATGCCACCCCCAAGGTTTTTTTTTGCCATCAAAACAGGTCTCCACTACCTGCAAGCATCCTACACCAATCTAATAATTATCCACAAAAGTGAAGGGAACTTGCACTTGTTAAATGGAAATTCCATTCAGTTTCATGTTTATTACATTGTTCATTTTATACATGTTGTTCAGAACTTCATATTATTTTTAAAACAAGTAGTCCCTGTTTACAACTTCAACATTTGGTACTGCTTTTCTTATTGCATCCACATCATCATTGGACAGATGATTATAGCAAATTGATAATGTCTTCAGTGCTGTTAATTTCTTTAACATGACAGAAAGCTGAGGCACACTCCTAGAAACAAACATATTGTCCTCTATTGCAAGATACTCTAGTGTCACAGCACACTTACAAACAAATTTTGATAAAGACTTCACACAAGTTACAAGTGCATTGACTGATAACTCTAAATTTGTTAAGTGATTCAACTTTGCACTTTAGCCATGCCCTTTAGCTCGGCATCCCTTATACCGCACCCACTTAAATTAAGGTGGCTCAGTGGTGAAACAAGGCTTTCCAAGATAGCAACAATTTTGTTGCCAAGTTTATTCTCAGCCAAATTGAGTCTTTGAAGTTGAGGTAAGTGGGTGATAACAATGGCAAGTTTCTTGGCAGCCTCTGTGTGACTTGGTTTTAAGCAGTTGTATGCTAGATTTAGTTCTCTGAGGTTGACAAAGGTGATAAGAGTTTCACACAAACGTATGAGCCCTCCTTGTTCAAGACTGTTGAATTGGCAGTCAAGTGAAGTAATGATGTTTGGCTGTAAAGAAAAAAAGCAATAATAGCTAATTACTTCCAGAAACAATCCATACCCCCACCACTGAGGGAATTCAGGGAATTGTTTACATCTTGTTGCCACCCAATGGGGAGTTTGCAGGTGTTGTGTGACATTTTCAATTTTGATCTCAGCAAAATAAAAAGACCATTGAAAAGAGATCACTGAAATATGTGAAATCCTAAAATTTGAGGTGGTTTCGATAAATAGCACAGAAGTTATGAGCGTCAGAAGTTGGTTGTTTTCCTATAGGTTTAATGTTGTGGTGGGCAAGAGTTGCCCACCACAACATTAAACATATAGAGAAACAGCCTACTTCGGGCGCCAATAACTTTGCTAATGTTTACCCAAATCAACTCAAATTTTCGGCTTTTTCTAATTTCGGCAAGCTCTTTTCAAATATGGTACTTTCATTTTATTAGGATCAAGATCCAAAATGTCACGCAACACCTGCAAACTCCCCATTCAGATCATGTGATGATTCCTTTGGGTGGATACCATTGTCAAATTTTTCTCATTCGAATGAGTGCATGAGTGTATGTGCAGAATTAACAAAAGTATCCTCCCAAAGGAATCATCACATGATCTGAATTGGGTGGCAACAAGATGTAAAAACTGTTAGCCGATTTGGTCTATCACTGTATTTTTCACTGGAAAATGCACAGGGATCTGGGAGGGGGGGGGGGATCCTTAGGTAAATTTCCTCTGTTGTGGCATGGTAATATATAACAACAACCCCCCTTTCTCAGTTACATGAATCCCCCTGTAACAACTCTGAAAGGAAATAGGTGTATTGGTGATGATTAGAGTGGTTTTCATATGACTAGTGAAAGCAATCGCAAAGTAATTACACAAATTCTGAATAAAACCTATAGGAGTATTTACAAAGTAATCATGAATTACTCATGACAGTCATCTGAAATCTGCTCTATCAAGGAATTCCAACAAACAGGCCACCTTCTCAATACCATGCTTTGTATCTGTAAAATTTAACTGCTCAGCAAATACACTTGCAAAGAATGTGATTCTCTACTTGAGTGACCACCAAACAACAGTGCTGGAAGACCAAAGACAATCCAAAGCAATCCTTGTTTGAAAAGGTGTATATGTCAAATTTAAGCTTTAAACCCACATTCAACTGACCTCTAAAAGAGACACCAAGAACAAACTTTGTTCTTGCCCACTTCCTGCACCACTAGTTTATATACTTTCATGTCCAGATATGAGTGCTGTATTATGGCTTGTTTAACCAATGCAAAGTTTTCACTGTTAACTTGGCAGTCTAGAAGTACTGACGCTGGGTGCTTGGTAGTTGTTTTCTTTTCAGAATGTTGATAAATCTCTAGGGCACTTCTACAAAAGGCAGAGGTTCCAGTCAATCCTGTTGGGTATGGAACAAATGCAGGATTTTTTTTCAGTATAAATGAAAAGGTTATGGTTGAAATAGAAATCTTTTGTGGTTACCATTGGTCACAAAAAACCACAGAATTCTGGTCGGGATGCCAATGGTACAGTCAATTTTTCGATTATTGGGCAATTCCAGAAAATATATGTACCCCAGGAACGGGTGGCATTTGGAAATTCTGAGAGGGATTTTCAAGCTTGGAATACTGTCTGCATGGGGGGTTCTCGAAGCTGGAAGCTAGGTTAACCTCTCAGGAATTCTATATGCATGGAGGGGGGGGGGGGGGGGGGGGGGGGGTTAAGCCATTTTGGAATTCTGGATGCATGGGGAGGTCAAAAACTAGTGCCACCTGTCCCCGGGGTACAAATATTTTCTGGAATTGAGCATTCCTGTTGGGGCAAGGGACAGGCTTCAGAGGTTATCCTGTTATTTCGATTTGAACAAAACAATGGGAAAATGGTTTGTACAATTGTCAATTGTCAGGGGGACTTCCCTATTTTTTGGGCAGGGATGCTGATACCTTGGGATTCCCCCCCTGGATGCACAACCCACTCCCTTTCCTATCACACTTTTTGGACTGGGTACAGTCTGCTGGTGCACCTACCCCCCCCCCCCACTCCCACCACCCAGCTTCACTCCATGTTATAAAATCACACTTCCACTGAGAGCCATATAGTCAGGGAGCATATTATATAATTTCCCGTGGGCTTTCGATAAAGAAAGCTGGCAACTAGCCTAGTTATGTTCTTTGGACCTTTAGTAACCAGAAAAACGTTGTTGCCATACCTATTTCGCAGCCTCTAATGTCGATAACATCTATTTCCAACATGTTCTTTTGCAAATCTCCAGCTAGAAGTACCGCGTAACTTTCCGAGAACCCTGACATTCTCGCAAAATAACTTCCTTGTAAGGCCATCTATGGATCAAGGTCTGAAACGTCAAAATGCGGTCCTTTCGACAAGCAGCTACTAAGAGAGAAACAGAATAGTTTTAGGCAGTGCTTGGAGCTTTCCCTCTAGAGTTCGATGGTCAATTACGGCCTTTTCAGCTGCAAGATCTACCAAACGAACTACCATTTTGCAAGGAAGAACTGTCCAGTTGATCTCAAATACTCAAAAATTGCCAGGCGTTCCTCCCATAACACAGGTAAACCAAATCAGCAGTACCTCGAGTTTAGTAAATATTGGTATTTTTTCCCCATCAGGTTATTACCAATAAAATAGACTTTGAAGATGTTTCACCCTTAATACTTTGAAAAATTCCGCCTCACATATATCATGTTCTTTATTCTGACAGCTGTTGGGCCGGGTTTCCTGTAACAAATATTTAGTTCCTCTTGGGTGTTTATCACGTGACACGTGGTGCAGTCTGGACTTTGTTTTCGAAGGCTTCGCAAAGCCCATAAATCGGAGAATTCCCCTACAAAAGCAAAATTTGTCTTTAGTGATAAGGACTTTAGATTGATAAGGATGTAACTGATCCCACGTACGGAATACAATTGCATCTTGAAATCTGATGGTAGAAAATTCGGCAGAAAATCGGATTTGCGGATGTCTGCCAACTCTCGTGAGCTGGGCTCGTGATGAATCGAATGAGAATTTGGCGCAATAAAAGCCATGTAAATCACGCGACGATTGAACACACTGCACTAAGCAATGATCAAGAGTCCTACTAAAAGAAACATCTTCTTGGGAATTTCAATTCTTCCACTTCTTGTGCACCTCTCACAGAGTAGAGGCAAGTGGGGAGACTGGCTTGACGTTCGAGTAACAAACGATGGACCAACAACTGTTGGAGGAAAAACTACATTTATTGCGACGCTATCGAAAAAAACAGGACAGCAGGTCCAGTTTTGTTGGTATTCAGATAACTTTAAACATAAAGAAAAATGCAGCGTTGGGAAAAATAATGATACATTTGTGAAAACGTGGTCATCTGTTGGGAGAAAAATGTGGAAGTGCTTGTGAAACAATGGCCCAATCCTGTCCATGATGCACGAGGCGACTCGAAAGTAATAGTAACAGGTTGGTATATTGCTTGGTTCATGAAGAAATACGACTTCTCGATTGTTTATTATAGGAAAGACACATATTGGCATCACCACAGAAACGATATCATGTGAGCAGTGCAGAATTGTAGGGGGGTGCATTGGGTGGCCATGCACCCCCCTTTCGGTGGATTTTTTTACAGGATTAGTGCACACAATTTTTTTAGCCACCTTATATTATAATACATAAAATATACACTGTGCAGGTCCCTTTAAAAATTTCTGGATCTGTCACTGGTAAGACTGATGCAATGCGTTTTTTCCAGGAAGAAATATATATTAACCCTCCAAAGGGGTTGAGATATGAGCCCCACCCCTCTGGAATTTCCAGTGAAAATTACAGGAATTTTAAAATCACTTCCATAGGGCTGGAGGTATGGATTTTTTCTGAAGTTGCACTGCAGAAATTAAAGCAATTATTTTCCCCCTTACTTTCCACTTTGAAACTTGTCCAGAATGCTCACACCTTTTAAATTAGCCATCCATCAAGAGATTATTGAATCCTACAAATTTTGGTGAGCTGTGCTGGCTTACGTTAAACAGCCAATCCAATTTGTATGTTTTGAATGTAGGAGTCGCATGTTATTCTGCTGTCAGCAGAGGTAATCATTGATTTACATTGTATTTTTTAATTCCAGACACAATAAATGCAAAGCTTGTTGCTTTACCAAATGAACTCTATGGCTCTTATCAAGTTGGGCCTGTCAATTTGTCGGTGGAGGTGCACGACCCTAGTAACTTGTTTGGTTATTATGGTATTATTTATGAATGGGACTTTGGTGATGGAGCATCAGTGTCAGCAAAAGGGTTGAACACTCAGCTTCATAATTTTACAGAGGATAGATCATATAATGTTCAAGTGTTTCTAAAGGGCTGGACCACAGAAAGAAGTTATAATGGCTCTGTGTCAAAGAAATTGAATGTACAAAGTAAGTTGAAGGGGAACTCATTCTGCAGAGACAGAGAATCTCATAGTTAGCTAAAATATCCATCTTCTCCCCCCCCCCACCCCACGGAAGGGTGTTGAAGAGTGACCCCCCCCCCTCCCTTTTCAAAGGAAAATACAGTATGTGTATGGAAGAAATCAGGTAAATTGACCACCCTGGAACCACACATTGTAAAAAGACACTGAAATATCTTTTTTAATCATGTATAATCTAAATTGTTATTATTTTTATTTCAGTTGCCTTTAATGTAGATGCTAAATTCACTGGAAGGCCAGGGACATTCACAACCATTACCATCAGTATATATACATTGCAAAAGGGGAAGTTACTATTAAACTGGTTTATAACAACCCCTATTCTATTGTTAAAAACATATCTACAGACTGGAACTTTGGTGATGATACCCCTTATCTGATCCATTCTCTAAATAAGACAGTTAAACATGAATACACAAAGGAAGGTTATTATAATGTATGGATTACACCAAGGCTTATAACAAAGTATAACACATATGATAAACAAGCATTCGAAAGGACCATTTTCATTAAAGGTAAGGGTTTATCTTGTCAGCTTTATTGGGCTCAAAATGGGCACCCCATCATTTGCAAAAACTGACCAGACGATTTTACTTTGCAAATAAAAATAATATCAATATAATAACTATAAAATATTGATTAGTTGTGTTTGCTGTAGTGTGCTAACCATTCAAAGTAATTTTTTCTCTAATAATAAAAGTGCTTTTGTTTTCTTATGTTTTCCCTCAACAGAACCAATTACACAGCTCAACTTGACATACATTCCAGAATCCAATGTAACAAACCCGATGTTTATTGTCAAATGCGATGGAAGGTAGGGATCTAGTAGTACATATTAGAGCCCATTTCACATGACTGTGAAAATACTGTGACACGGCACGGCACTGTCGCAGTGGCGGTACGGAACCTGGCCTGCTGTAGATACCGTACGAAACCGCGTAGTCGCGGCGTGGACACGGTCGCGGAGTGGTACAACTTTGTCGCGGAACTTTTCACAGTCATACGAAATCTGCTCATTTGTTGCCCTGGTGACAAAAGTCTCAATTAATTTCAATTTGTGTTTTGACTACTGAAGGCTATTTTTTCACTTCTTTACTCTCTCTTGGATTGCATTGGGGTGTCAATTGTAGTGATAGACACTACAGATTCTAAGTTTTGGTGTCTCCCAAAATTCAGTGGTAACTCAATAGCAATTCAATTCCAATATTTTTGTTGTTCTTTCTTTTAGTGGTCCATACAAATTGTGTTGGAGTTTTATCAAAACTGCTGACACTCCAAGAGCATCACTTCAAAATTGTACATGGTCTGACAACAGCTGTGACTTTCAGTTTAATGACACACGCCCGCCTTTTGTTGTTGGTTACATGAATGTATCTGTCTTCAGTTTTGTCAGCCAACGAACTGTACTGACAGAAGTCCCTGCATTAGGTGAGTGGTCTGGTCTCACACACCCTGGTTTGTTCTCCTACACTGACTGGCAAACACACTGACAAATAAATCTGCCAGGCCCCATAATGGACAATTTAACTATACTGGTTACAAGATAATAATTTTTTTCTGCAGAGCCTACCCTGATACCAACACCCAAATCAAGCACTGGGACTACTTTAGCTGTGGAGACAGTGGTATCTTTATTCTATGTGGTTTGGCTGTGCTAGTGGCACTTATCTATGTGATTAGAAAGATCTACAGGTCTCGAAGGTTTGCTGTGCGTGAGACAGCAGATTTCGACTTCAGAGATGAAGACTGTAAAAGTGTTGATTCTTTTGTGATAGAGGAGAGGAAAGGATGCCTATCATTAGGATTTTTGAGACATTTTTGTAAAAAATCAGAGACTATTCCATTATTGGCCCATTGTTCAGGGGAAGAGGGAAAAAGTACTGGTAATTATTCTGGAGAAAATTTTTGTACTTTGCACAATTGTGCTGCAAAATTATAAAAACAGCAGAAATAGTAAAAGTACTCATTTTCATGACCTGAAGTAATACCAGTTTGGAAAGGAAAGGATAATAATTGCATTGGGGACACCAATTATTTGTGTTTGTCATGCAAAGCCATTGGGTGGGAAACTAGGACATTATTGGAAAGATTACACTGCTCCAAGAATGTATTATAGGTGCTTCACTAGCTGCAATAATTTTCCTGTGTGATATCCAGATGGTGGTCAAGTTGAAAGTAAACAACTAGAATTATTTATGGAGTATAATATTGAAGGTCATTAGAACAGTTTTATAATTCAGATAGACTAGAGGGTTATTATTTCGTCTGAAATTAAAACAGAAGGATTTTGGATCAGTGCACAGTCGTAACATCACTCTGTTCAATGACCACTTTGTTATTTCCAATTTTTACAGGGAATCATACAACTTTTAGTTCAAACTTGAATTGATTGCATGAGTGAATTTTTCAACAAGTATCAACATTGAACAACCTGCTAGCAGGGATGTCAACCCCAGGACTTCAACATCTGTAGACTGCCTTGAAATGGCAAAATTTTCTGCAATTCTCCCAAGAGAAATACAGTAAATGTATGGCAGTCATCTTGAATTTTTCCTAGGAGACAAAGCGAAAATCTTGAGACTTCCAGCGAAACTGTGAGAATTGACGTCCCTGTGATAGGCCAAATTTGAGTATTTTTGAAAAACCTTAGAACTTGAAAGAGTTACTCCCTTGGTTAGCTCATGCTAATGATGGGAGGGACAGTGAGGGTGCCTATAGCCTGCGGTGGCTACCTTCAAGGGTCTAGCAGCAGGCAAAGCAGCTGATTTTAATACTGGCAAGTACACAATGCCAAATTATACAAGAAATTCATATGATAATGTTTCAAAATGGTTGTAATAAATGAATTTTTTTTTTACTTAAAAGAAAACTGACAAATATAGCATAGATGGATTTGGATGATATGTTGTCCATTTTATCAGTATATGTAGCACTATGATATTCCATTCTTGTTCCCAGAGCCTCTCGGTCATGATGACTGTTGGAGACTCTGGTGCCAGACAAAACCAGATGTCCCAGATCGGGCTTTTCGATATATGGTGATCGCCTTTCTTGGTTAGGCAAAATTTCAAACTGGCAAGCGGGAAAATCAGCCAATCAGAATTGGCCTATGATTGTCTGGAGCCAGAGCTCTATGACAAACAGCACAGTAGGCTCTGGGAATGAGATTGGCACCATTCATAGTACACTTTCACAAGCGTCACAGTGGTAATGATTACAATAATATGAGATATGATCCAAACATTTGATTTAGCATATTTACACTTTTCCGCCTTGCCTTTTAAACAAGCTGACAAAAATCTGTTGTGAAAATTTGACATTCCTTATTTGAAGCTATGACTACCAACGTAAAATATGTACAAATTGATGTTGATACAAAAAAAATAAGATTTCCATGCTCTACAGAGGCCAGGAAACCCCCACTAGAATGCAACACAGGGAAGGTTAAACCTCAGGTTAAACACTGGTCCTCAAAATGTCTATGAACATTTCCATAAACAAATTGCTGTCGTCCCACCAAAGAACATGTACAGAAGATTCTTGACCTCATGTGTGATCTCAAATCCAAATCCCTCTCCAACCACTACATGCCAGGAAGCTCCAAACTTTTTGTCCATGTTTTCCTTGACCATTTTAGCAGCAGCCTGAATAAATAAACAAGATGATATTTCATACATTACTCTTTCGTTTCATGTGATCTGAAGCTTCCTTCCAGCAAAGGGCACTTCTGAGTGAGAGTGCTTTGTGTGAAGAAGCTATATTTTGCGGATAAGCAGCCTGCCAGCCTTTGCTGTAGTAGCAGGAAAGATGAGACTTAATATTGTTGTTTACCTCGTTATTCGTGGAGAATTTCTCACAGGCTGTAACACAAAGTTCCATTGCTTCTGTTCTTATTTCTTCTTGCATATCAGAGTGCTAATAAGAAGCAAGCAAGATCAACTATTTAGATAAGATCTTAGAAACACGTTTCAAGTAAGTTAACTTGAACTTCAATTTTGTCAGAGCAACTCACTCGAATAAGTGGGTAACTGTGAAGCCGTTTGTAGTCATATTCCTTCCCTGTTTCTTGGGTACCACCAGACTCTTGACCTTCTGCCATCTTTCTGTGAAGTTAGTCTTCAGAGTTCGCTCTTCTTTTAGCAAAATAAGATATAAACAGAGAGAGAAACAAGCTTATTTCCAGTCCAAAATGGCGACGAAAATGGACACTGTGTCAGCCATGGTTGTCATGGAAACTAGACCACAGGTAGTCCGATGGCCATTCTGTGAAACGTTTCCCCTCGGGTTCTAAAACAAGTTGTAAAAATATTACACTAGGAAGGATTCCCTACATTTGGGAGAATTAAAGTGATATACTATGTATTATACATAATGGCGAAAAATGTCAACGCAAGAAAATATTTACTGTATTGTACATAGGGATCCCTGTGGTTTGGTACTAGTGTCCATTCCCTTTTCAAATGATGAAATATGCGCGAAAGTCTGGCAAAGTCTTGTCAAGACACATTTCTATTTTGCTCAGTATCCTCACGAAACGGACGAAACGAGTTTAGGCAATGAAAGTAGTGCAGAAGGGACGTAATGGCTTCAGCTACAGCATCAGAAGAACTTATAGAAAAGTGGAAAAGGTTAGCATACCCGGTACCCCAAGTTCTTCGTTCTCTGAATCTTAGATCTTGCTGACATGGTGGCTTTGTCCTTGTTGTAGGGACCAACTAGTATTGAAACAGAGACTAGTCACTGTGGATGATGTAGATTGGTATATTGGACATGGTCTCAGCACAGATGACTGCAACAATGGAGGCACTAATGATTCTAATGATGATGATGAAAGCAGTGGTGATGCTAAGAAGAAACTTCATCTTATTGGTGGAGTAGACATTTCCTTCCCAAAAGGAGATGATGTCCATGCCTGTGCTTGCCTTGTTGTGCTCTCGTATCCTGAATTAGAGGTTCGTTAGAGGGTATGCTAGAGGTGACTCTGATCAAGAGAAAATGATACAAGAGAACATATCCCGTGCCCTATGAAATTCAACAATAAAAATCTAAAAATAGATTTCGAGCGACTTCCGGTCACAAATCATGACATCATGCGTCACACAAAGCCAACGTGGGAAATTTTCAGAGAATTTTTTGTGACAAAATAAAGTGAAAGAGCTAATCTTGACATAAAAAAACCATTTTTCTTGTAAAATTTGATAGCTTTTTTTATTGTGGTGCAAATGATAGTACAAAAGCTGGTTGCATTTTTCCCCAAACTTGCCAAGCTTTCCGCAGCTCAAAACAAAACTGAACCCAAGTACAATCAGTCAACAGCAATGCAAAGTCGAGAAATGTCTATTCAACTAACAAGCAGCGATTATTATTTTAGGCTTTTCAAGCACATCTCAAAATTAGAAGTAGTGAATGCAGAACAGGGGCGGATCCAGGGTAGTTTACGTAGTTTCCGGAACTCACTCAAATTTTTCCAAACTGAGAAAATTTATTAAAAGTAGTCACTTGGTCCTTATTTTTCAGGTCATGAAACTCAATCATCTTCTGGAAGAAATCACTCATTTCATTTTAGAAATCACTCATGTTCTTCAAACGCTTCTTAAACAGGCTTTTCAAGCCCGTGCGCAGCACGCTGTCTTTATTGTTTACTAGGTCATGTCTCAGAAACTGCCCTGATGCGCCGGGAAATCTTCGCGGTTCAAATTCGTACTCACAGGGTGGGCTTGAGTCAGTAGAGTAATGCTGGAACTCACTCAAAACGCTCGTCGATTGGCTGGGACAACATCGATTGTGTTGGAACTCACTCAAAACTCTTTCTCATTGGCTAATCAAGACGTGAACTACTCAGGAAACTATCGACAAAAGTATAAAACGGGCAATACCTCCCCCAGCGTCGAGTCTTTGACTTGTTATCACTAGATTTCGTCTGAGAACTTGCTAAGGAGTTTAAACGAAGGATCCATTGAGAAAATACAATATGCCTCGAAGCGATTCAGTCTGTCGGGAGGAGAATGGTTCTGCCTACGACATTGGCTTGGTTCTTGGCGCAATCGGGACGTATTTTGATTATGTCATGCTAATGTTTATCGAGAATATTTGAAAACGAGGTGAGCTTTGCGAATTAACAGTGTTAATTGAGAATGGTCTCGGTCTGGCTAACAAAACACCAATGGTTTATAGCCTATATCCTAATGGAGATTTTGTTTACCATTGTGTATGTTTTGGTGTCCAGTGCGAACCAGCTCTAGATAAATTATTGAAGCCTTCGATTGTACTTTTGACCTTGAGCCGCCTCATGTTTCAACAAGCACTCGAGCGGAAAAGGTGAAATGCGTTATAAGTTTGCTGTCAACGCGTATTGATGAGCCGATGAATAACAGGCATCAGCAGTTGAGCCGATGAATAACAGGCATCAGCAGTATATCACTAGAAATCAACAAACTCTTATCCCCTTTTCAAAACAAAGATTTTCTGTGGGAAAAACAACATCCCACTAAGAAACAGGAGATGATTTTTCTTGTAAAAAAGTAATTTTTATGTGGTCTTGCGAGAGTAATTAAATTATCTCAGAATGCAGGAAATGGCATTTAGAGAGCTCAAAATTCAAATTTTCTTGGGGGGCATGCCCACAAACCCCCCTAAAAGTGGTAGGTCACTAATGGAAACTACTCCCCCAAAACCTGGATCCACCCCTGGCAGAATATGTTTCTAGCCCTCCCAGAATCAATTGCATATTAGTAACTTTATTAGATAGTAACTTTATTTATACACGGTAAATTCATCAGACTAAAAAAAAACATATAATAATAATAACAACTAATGATAATAAATACAATACTAATAATAACTATTATTAGTATTGGATACATGTTAATCATAGTGGAGAGCATAGGCAGATTTAGGGGGAGTGGAGTTCAGCCCCCCTCCCCTTTTGCGATAGATTTCCCCATCTATTTAGTCTGTATTTGCAAGAGCAAGGTTAAAACTTTGGCCTCCATTTTTTGTTTACCCCCCCCCCCCCCCCCCCCCCCCCCCCCCCCCCCCCCCCCTGGAGAGTATATGATTTTGAAATGGGGTGCTCAATCAATCCAGAAAGTCATCTTCTTTGAAGATTAATGCTGCTCCTGATTCTGCCAAAACTTTATTTAGTTATGTTGCTTGTGTCAGGTTGTTTATGAAGATCTCTCTATGGTCCACTTGACATCTCCATATGTTCCTGAATTCCTTGCTTTCAGAGAAGTGGAATTCTTGGTACAATGCATTAATAGACTGGAGGAGAATAATCCAGATCTTATGCCTCAGGTTTGTGTTGATACAGAGGGGGGCCAGGGTTGATTAATTGTTACTTATATATTATCTGAATCCTTGCTTATATGTAGCTCATATTGATTTCTAGAGATGTACAATTTTCTTCCTATCTCTGCAGCTGTTTTGTCCAAAGAGGCAAATTGTTCCAGAATTATATGTTTGTTCCAGAATTCAATGTGTATCACGAGTCACTCCAAAAATTTTAAGTCTGAGCATCAAAGTTTTTCCATGAGTCGAAATCTTGGATTTGGGGTTTTCTTGGAATTCAAGACTTCAAAAATCTGGAGACCACATTGAAATGGCAGTCTGCTCCTGGAGCCACAAATATTAACTCAGCCTTCTTAATTCATGGAAACACTTTAGTTTGAAGGAGTTCAAAAATAAATTTTTCTGAATTGCTCCAATTCCTCCGACCTGCAATTATTTTGATATTAAGCTTTCACAAATCAATCTGCCATAAACAGGTGATCATGGTAGATGGCAATGGAATTCTTCATCCAAGGGGTAATTATTTTGTTTGCTTTTGAGTTTGGTGTACATGCTGTACATGAGTTTTGTGTTTTGAGTCAATGATAATAAAATTGTTTTGATGTATTGTACAGGTTTCGGCATAGCCTCTCACCTTGGGGTCCTTATTAACGTACCAACAGTGGGTGTGGCTAAGAATTTATTTCATGTTGATGGGATTGAAAAAGGAATTGAACATGCTGAGCAAGTAAGTATAAATTGGAACCACCAAATTTTGGGCAAATAGGGAAACTTGTTTTCTTTCACCCATCACATCTTTGCCCATTAGTTGCCCCTGTGAGTCCATTTTACAAATTTTGTGATTTCCAGAAATGATTCTATAACCTCGCCATAAATTACAGGCACACTTGACACACAGAATATGCTGAAACCATCCCGATTTCATTGGAGTTATCCAGATTTTGCTAGAAATTCCAGAATCCTTAAGCAACCAGCTTATTGAGAGAAAATTTAATTCCAAGCCTCTAAATTTCTTATTTTTCTAGGTCCATGTTTCTGGCTACCCCTGGAATCTGAAAATTCTACAATGTGAGATTTATTCATGGCAATCCCTGTTTTGCAGATCTCAAAACTGCTGAAGGGCAGGGGAGACAGATTCCCTCTTGTCGGTAACTCTGGAGCAACTTGGGGAATGGTAAGATATAATGTAGTGTTATTTTAATAAAATAATTAATTAAATAAGGCACAAGATGATTGCATTTCACTCTCAGCTATCATGCTGCCATTTGACTCAATCAGGGGAAAGGAGCAGGGAGGAGCTAGTTGGTGACAGACTCTTGCTGAATATCTATCGATCTGTTGCTAAAATGTTAGAAATGTTTTAACAGTTTTTTTGTGGATTGTGGTTGAGTCCACACAAAAATGGTATAGCAGCAATCATTGGCATGTCTTGGGTACAAAGATTTGTCCACTGAACTTTTAATATTCTCCCCAGGCTTTGCGCAGCAGCAAACACAGCAGTCTTACACAAGTTTGCAAGCCCATTTATGTATCCATTGGTCACAGAGTCAGCCTTGACTTAGCCATCAAACTGGTTGATACCTGCTGTCAGTACAGAATACCTGAACCAACCAGACAGGTGTGTGTTTTGTTAAATGAGTCTCAATTTAGGGGTAGGGTTCCAGGAGAGATTGCTCCTAAAAATATATGGACGTGATCATGGGAAAAAATTGCCACCTACCCTAAGGGATAGCAAACAGGGTGAGGTCCCTAGGGGAACTCCCATATGTGGTTGGGCAGGGGTGCTTGTCGCTTTTTTTTTTAATTGGCTTATTTTGTACAACGGACTTTGTACTCTCCCGCGCTCCACTGGGCCGTGTGCTTTTTTTTCACTTTGTTCTAAGGAAAAACATAGAGTATGACTTGGGGCAAGTCTACTTTGTTAGCTAATAAAAGAAAAAAAGAAAGAAACCTCTGTGCTAGCAGGGAAGCGTGTAGTGAGCCAGAACATCCAGAAACATTCTTACGTTTTATTTTTAAGGCTGATATTCGTTCAAGGGAGTTTTTAAGAAATCATTACCTGGAAGAATTAAAGAAGTGCAGTTGTGAAGCAAGCAAACTCCTGGCAGACGATATTGAATCGAAGAGGAATACAGAGGGAAAATCAAATTTCGAGAACAGTTTGACAGAGGACAGCAGAAAGGGAATAGAAAATATCAAGCTTGATAGCTGAGCTTTAGAAGTCTGCCGAGTTCCTGTAACCTTGCAGAGTTCCCTGCAACAGAGGCTACTTTTATACAGGCATGAACCAGAATGAGGCGAGCGAGGCACTCGCCTTGGTAAATATTTTGATGTTTTTCTGTTGGGCTCAGCCCCCTGCTTTTCAGCAGATGTCCATGTGTTTTCTGTTAACTCCTACTTTGTCATACTTCGTCTCTAATAAGCCCCCCCCACTAAAAATCTGTTCCGCCGTTCATGTATTTTCATCAACTTCGTAAACGGGTCTTTGAAAACGAAGAATTTTTAGATTCACGAATCACAACTATATAACGAAAAATTATGCATGTACAATAGAATTTTAAAGTTATTTTAAAATTGTAAATTTGTAAAAAATAAAGATACTATACCTTGGTATTTTTTTTTTCTTTGATATTAATCAATGACGATTGTGAGAGATACATTAACATATATACACAATATTTTTACATTTTTGTTTGATATTGAAGAGATTTTTTGTAGTCAGATGAACACCACAGCCACCCTGTGATCAGAGCTTTCTCTGAAGTCGTTTATGTCGTTTATGTAGTAGCGAGTTGTTCCCGCTTTTTCATGGTGACTGGTATTTCGCCACGTGACCAGGTGGTGGGGTAGGGGCGTATTCCCCTCGTTTTGAAACACTAGAAATATTGAAAATTAGCCCTACACATACCCCTGAAAACATTACTTTTGCCTGATTAACTCAGGGTTTGAAAACTGTTTGTCAAAGTAGGCCCACACTACTCGTGCAACAAGCTCGCTCAACAAAGTGTTGCGCGACAAAGTTCAGAGATTTTGTTTCGCGTCATTCCGCCAGCGCGCACACAAATTTGGCACAAGTACATAGCAATATATTTACCTGAAGATAGTTCTGTGACTGAGCTGACAAGAAATATGCTGCGATCACTCTCCGCCTTTATTTCAAATTTTCTGCTGTTTATAGTTACGCCAATGTTAGGTCCTGAACTTTGGTATCCCTGTGGTATAATGTCTACGAGCCTTCACTCAGCTATACAGCAGTAACTCGTGTAAGTGCTCCTTGTAGCCTGGCACTAGTTGCGCGCGCTCTCTGAAATCTTCAAACAAACTTCACGTGCGAACAGAAAAATGTTTCTTCCTTTCGACAGTTTTCATTCTTACCGGTACTAGTTTAACACGTTTTCCTTCTCCATGTAATCCCAAATGAGTTCGAAACGCTCTAGCACTGGTGCCGGCAATGTATTTCCTTCTAGGAAAAGGAGAAAAGCAAGAACAACAGAACCAACTAGCGACGAGGTCGAAGCTACAGGTACTGAACGTCACGAAAAACATTTTGTGTTCCCAAAAAAAATATTCCCCTGCATTGTTTTTAAATCCAAGAGTAATTTTTTTGAAGTCCAAAGTATTTTGCAGAGCATCAGCAAAGTATTTTGCAGAGCATCAGCGGAGCATCACGAACAGAGGTTGCACGGTTTCATAATGTGCTGGTCAAAAAATAAGAATTTATAAAATGAAAATATGTTGGATTCCAACTTGGAAGCTTGTGCTCGTGGTGCAGTCACACTCTAGCATGATAGAGATAGATAGATAGTTTTATGAATATTGATGATGCACAATGCGACGACAGAGACTTCTTGAGATTTCTAGAGATACGTTTCTAGAAAGAATGCCCCAAGGCTGCAACGCGGCCTCACAGGAAAACATGATGATGATGATGTGGCATCATGGCAGCAGATACTCAGGGAAGCTGCTTAGTATGCACTACAGCGGCAGGGTTTTCAGGGTGGCAGCGTATTTTTAAGTCCAGCTTGTCTTTATTATTTGATTGTTTTCTATCTTCACTAGATTTATCTGGTCCTCTACCCAATGATACCAAAGCAGCACTTCAGTATTTAAGAGCCATATTTCCAGTGGTTGCCTTCCAGGGTAGTGTGCCTGCTATTTTGCTGAAGCACCAGCTCTATTGTGTTGTCCAGGACAAGACTATTGTGGACAGGCAATTGGTTAGTATCTAAAGGTAGTTTTTCTGAAACCCTTTCCCATTTCTCCTATGATAGTCACCATTTCATTCACTTGTTTAGCTGGTGCAGTTAGGGGCCATTGAAAAAAATTAACTGGTCGATAATTAATTAGGATGGATGGTCTGTGCCAGTTACCAATGGTGGTAAGCAGGCAAAAGACTGATTCAGTCTTTGCTTGATTTATCACCAGACAACAGGCATTTTTTCGCCAGTGAAATTCAAAATGTCCACAAACTCAGAGATTTTAAATGATTTCTTCAGCTTTTCCTGATGAGAATATCAAACCCAAATGCATTATGAGGCAACTTCAAAACATAATTATTCCTGCAATCAGGTGTCTTTTCCATGCTCTATGTCAAAGAACATTATGGCTTGTCCGACGTAGCAACAGTAACTAGGGAGGTAGAACAATGAATGCTGCAAAAAGAGACGTTTTAGTTGCACAATTGAAGACAAACCTTATGAAATATCTACAAAACTAGTCAATATTTTGTGACTAACTGATATTTGTTATTGCAAGGGGGAAAATTCTGGTGACTAATACGGTCGCAATTTCTAGCCCTGCTCAGTTTTCTGCTGAAAACTGATGCTTCATTAAGCGATTGTGGAATTAAATGTTCTCACTTGGGGGCCCTAACTACATTTTCAGAATGAACTATGGGAGAAGAATGAAGTGCGCTTGTTTAAGCTTGTTTCTGGGTCTGATGAGTTTGCTGTAATGTTAATGGATGATTATGATGTGCACCTGAGGTCAAAGGTGACAACTAATACCACAGACACTATTGGTGAGTACATTTCTCAGGTGCAAGTATAGGATATTACAGGGTTCGTGCAGGTCCTTGAAGTCCTTGAAAAGTCCTTGAATTTGAAATTCGATTTCAAGGACACTTGAAACTCCTGGAAAATGGACGAGAAGTTTAACAATGTTACGACTTATAAACGAGCGATATTTGCCTTCCCGAGGCGACAAAGCATGTTTTTAGAATTGTCCTGCTGTATTAGTACGGCGTATACCTCCATGCACCGAAAATGCATTATACATAAATGGTATAGAAAGTTGATAAAATAAAATGCCCTTGAACGTTACTCCTTGAAAAATTTAACTTTTGTCCTTGAATACTCCTTGAATATTTGTTTTTGTAGTCAGCACAAACCCTGATATTAAGTTATTTTATTTCAACCATTTCTTCTGTGAATCAACAATATTGTACCCATATTAAAACACCCAAACTTTCAAAATTGAACATTTCTTGTGCTGTAAATCTTATTTTCTGCTCTGTATTTCTGCTGATGATGATAAAAAAAATTATTTCTCAGCTTCAGGAAGAACTTTTCATACTTGATTCAAGTCAGTTACAATTTCCCAAAAATGGGCTGGTTAATTTTGATTATACTGTAGCCTCATCCAATACGAAGAAGCTTCTGTGACAGAAATGATACCCACTCATACTCCAAACTGGTCCAGATCCAGATTGGTTTACACTGCTTTCCATAAATTGGTCAAAATTTTCTTTTTTTTTGTATAAGAAATATTTTCATAAACATCATTTCAAACTCTCTTTCGGAAAAAGTGAAAATCATTAATTTTCCTTGGCTTTTGATATTCTCAAGAGCCATTTGCCAACCCTAAAAATATATATTACAGTATACACAGCACTGGACATCGATGTGAGAAAGACAACAGAAGATTTTGCTTTTCATAAACATGTCAGATTTTTCTTTGATCTGGGCAAGGGTCTGGCCACTTTCCACACTTCCAGTTTGGTTTTCATTGATGTCCTGTAGAATCCTTTGGATGTAGTATGTAGTACTTCCGTTTCAAGGGAATTACCTTAAATATCATGATATACAGTAGATTAATTAAAATGCAACACAATTTTATTGCAGAGATTTATTACACTTTATTCAGCTCTGAATTACACTTTCATTGCTGCACCAAGTGCTTTGATTCCTTCAAAGGTCTCCTCCCCTGTAGGAGTAATTTGTTCTGCTGGGAGAAGGAAACCATGCCTTCCAGTGTCTCTCAACTCTACTGAGAAAGCGTAGTGAACCCCTAGATCATGGTACACCCAATCCTCTGAACCACCAGCTGCAGCATCTAAAATAACAAATAAGCCATCCACATATTATTTGCCACTGAATACACCTTTTCACAGTTCACAAATTGCTGCGTAACACCGATGCTAAGGTTTACTCAGGCACTGAAATAGACCATCATTCTCAGTGCGAGGTCAACCTTGTCTTCGGTTCATACAAAAGCTGTTGTGCAACTGTGAAATGGAGTGAGCACTGTATTATATTTAAAAATATAAATCTAGGTGGCTTAGTCACTCTCATGGCAAACCATCTTCCCTCTCGTCAATGAAATTGTCCCGAAAAACTCACAAAACCGGCAGCTACGCACAGCTACATAATTCCCAGAGTATTGTAAGTACCAAAACTATTTCTGGCTTGTTCCCGCAGCTCAACCTAACTATGTCTGCCCTCCACTTTTGTGGTACTTCTTTCTTAAAAGTCCCTCATTGCTAAGTGTAATTTGTGGGCCATGTTAACAGATACTTACAGATTAATTTAGCTGAAGAACCATACTCGTATCGTTTTCCATGTACTCTCTTTATGGCTTGTGTTGCTATTTTTGCCACCCGCGTCTAGCAAAAATTAATTTGTGAACTACTTTAGAAAACATGTTTGGAACTTGGATGATGAGTGTCAAAGAACTAAAGCCCTGGGCAAACGAAAACACAAATTAAAGCGGGACTGTCACGGTACGCGCATGTGCGAATTTTGATCACTTTGGTCCGGGCCGGAACGATGGCTGTGAGAGGGAGGAATTACGCTGGTAGAATCCGTTCAAATCTTGTTGTTTCGGGGTCCATCTACCCTTAATTCTTAACGGGTATTCTCTCCTGAGATCTCCTTAGTATCGTGACCAAATTTTGGAGTCGATGCAATATTGTTTGTCGTTTTAAATTGAATGAGACTCGAGCGTCATTTTCACTGATGGCTGCCCAACAAGAAAGGCCTAATCGAGGTCGTCCTTACGCCAAAATGGCTTGGGAACACAATAAAAGCAGGATCTGGATATCGAAAAGGGTCCACGAGACATGGAAATTGTTCAAGGGCTACGGTATCTTCACCTCAGACAACGATTTTGCAGCTCATTTGCCTAAAAACCCCTAAAAACTTACCATAATGTCGCCTCCTGACGAATGAACTCCAAATTATGTTTTCCCTGAGGCGACGTCGCGCGGGGCGTGGGTACTTTCCCGCGAAAACGAAGTGTCCCGTGATTGGTTTATTTAAACAGGGAATCCCCGTTTGGAATGATGGTTATGGGATCGGCGGTCTTTGCTCGAGCATGCGCGTACCGTGACAGTCCCGCTTTAACGTAAGTTGTGAGTTGCACAGACTTGCTACACTTGTGTTTAGGTGGCCAAACGAGATGCAAGTTTTAATGCAAGTTGAGTGTTTTGCTGCTTTGGATGACCTGATGTTGACATACATGATCACCCAACTTGACTGTGTGCAAAAAAGTTCACACAACTTTTTTTACCATAATATTTTTTGGTACATTTTGCAAAGAAATAACATTTGGGAACTGACATCATCTACCTGTTCTTTGTAATGAGGTGGTGTTTCAGTGCCTGTGTAGCCCCAGGGGGTGAACCAGAACTGTCCATATGCATGCATGTCTATGAAACCCTTTAGGCGCTTGCCAAGTGTCTTCAAGAAGTCCCTCACGTTTCTCGTCTCAACTTCTGAGAATGGCTGTCGACCCATGAATGTGCGGTCACATGGGAGATGAGATGCTCCTCTGACTGCAGTGAGAGACAGCCAATGAAATTCAAGCTATAATGAATTGCATATTCCCATCTTGGAAATGCCCCAAGACTAACGTCCTCCTAGGCAGCTTCATGTGCCAGTCTTCCATATGTTGTTGCATGAGGTGTATGGATTTGAGGAGGTATTTGGTGAGGACATTGGGCTCAAATGAGTGCCTTCCCAGATTTGGGCATAGAAATTCTCACTTCTGTTTTGTATTTCAGTATTCTTGGGTTAGTTTGCCCAATCCCTCCTCCCCCTCCTGCAGACTTTTTCACCTTGTTTCGACCTTGTGTGCAGCATTTACAACGTTAACAAAGTGGAAGTGCGATGTAAGGGTAACATTACTGAGACCACGAGAATGAACTATAGGCTATAGGATGGTTGCCTTCCTCATCATTGTCATTACTGTCATTGTCACTGTCATTTCTTCCGGAACAAAATTTGCCGAGGGGGCTTCATTTGGAAATTCATACGCCATCGTCCTTACGCAATCTCACCTCCCCATTTGTAGCTCCAGTTTCTGTTAAGGTCAGTGCCAATACAGCCCGAATAATCACGTCGCCGGTTTTTCCGCCACAATCGGTCCTAAGCAATAGATGACTGATATTATGGCACACGGGTAATGTCAGTGGTATTAATTGCATGTGGTTTAATTCACAATCGAAAGGTACACGACATTTGACTGGTATACTACTACTGGAGACTTGAAGTCTTGGCATTAAATAAATCTGTTTTGCGCCTGACCTAGCCACTATACTTATCTTACGTTAGTCCAGGTGTAGGCGTAACCGTCAACATTGAGCACTGGTAGAATAATAAAGTCCATCTTATCCAGCAGGTCTGTCACGCTCCTGTCCTTCCATAGCCGTTTATCATCTGGGAATAAATGAGCGAATACATCTAGTGTATGACTTTAGGGTCATTCCACGTCAAATCGACCAAAGCCGTAAATTGACCCTCTCCGATTTCCATAAAAATCACATTTTGAGTGCCTTTCAAGGTCAATAACAAGATTCCAAAATGTCAGGGTCAAGGACTTAATAGTTTTCGAGATACAGACACATGAAATTTGTCGACCACGCCCCTTTTGTATTTTTGCTGAGTGAAACTCCAGTTTTGAGTGGCTGGCAACCCCACTCGCATCATAACAAGCCGCAAAAACGTATTTGTTTGGTAAACTGTACTACTCACACTTCCCATAACAGCCATTAAAGCCACCCTATAAGTCTTTGAATGTGTTGTTTTTTAACGCCAAACGTCGGTCCAAAATGCATCTCATTATCTCAGGGTGATATTTTCTGTAAAGATTTTTTTACCAAATGTTACGTTTTTGTACAACATGCATTCTTATAATGTTACAATGGGTGGTGAACAACCAGCAGTATGAGTGGTGACGACTTACCGGGTTTGTTTCTGCTTATTTCGAGGCTTTTAAAAACGCACAGTGGCAAAAGTCCTAAAATTATCATATTTTCGGGCTTAAGAATCGGACGGTTGACAGTTAATGTAGATCGCGATATTTGAACAAGATATTCTTTTGTCTTTATTTCTTACGTATACAAATTCATAACACCTATGTCGAACTCCTTCACTGCCAAATAATCAGAGGAAGAAATCCATGGTTCGACAATTAAATTGACCGTGGTATGAAATGGAAACGCAGCAAAGACATATATTAATAGAACTAATTTTAGAATTTTTGCAGGTATTGGGATTTCTTTTTAGTTTTTCATATTAAATCATGTAAACAATCTTGGTGACATAGCATTGCACCGTAGAAATGAATTAATTAAAAATAAATAAACAAAAAGCGTTAATTTCACTCTGTTTCGAATTACGGAAAACTGAAAAAGGATTGATTTTCTTGATTACCACGTCAATGTATAGCATGTAGCAGGCGAAAGTTACCTTGGACTCTTCATTTGTAATATTATTGCGAGCAAAATATAGATATTAGACAATAATCATATTAGACAGATTTCGCAGATTAGCCAAATCAGAAGCAAAACCCATTCATGAAGCATCCAAGGGAAACAAAGTAATTACGATTTGCGTTTAGCCTTGAACCAAGAAAACACTGACGACTGCAGGACTAATCCCAAGTAAAAATCATTTGGTTTGATTTTTGTTTACAATTTGATTGGCTGGAAGAGCAATGTCGCAATGCCCAAACCAATCGAAACGAGAAGAAAACTCAAAAACAAGACACTTGACACTCTCTGAATTCCACTTTATGTACAGCTACATGAATCCCTCCGATCTCACGCCACTTTACTGCTGCGAAAGGGCAATCCGCTTATTTAACAAATTTAAAACAAAGGAGAGGTGGTTGTCCTGATCGGCTTTTTGAGATCTTCCGCTTAATTTAACAGGAAGCTGCGCAGGGGGCCTACAACTGGATCAACAGTAAAGCCACGCTTCATCCTATTTCAGAAAATGAGTTCTAAAACTCATGAATTATTCATAATGTTTGTGACCAATGGGTGAACCCTATATTGGTCACGTGCCGTGTTTATAACTACGATGAAGACACTCATGTTTAATTAATGAGTGTCTATATTGTAGTTATAGACACGGTACCCTGGATGAAGTGCCTATTTCGACACTTCAAAGCGCATATGGGTGTACAAGGGTGGACTTCAACTCGTTTTATAACTACCACATAAGCTCGAACACTTTAATACATGCGTGATTTCAGACATCACGATACAATGACGATCCTTTCCGTGATTACGTCAGTGATGCCATATCTAAAAACAACCTTGTACGGCTGTTCAGGCCAATAAAACATTATAAGAACTTCCTAAATCTTTGTCTTGGCCATGGGAAAAGCCCATGCGATGGCATTGGTGGTACTGCCAAGCGTCTATCATGCTGTATGGGCTACCCTGCAGGCAATAACTGGGAGTCACATCTGATTTAAGTAACGGGTATCGCCCGAAAACAGAATCGTTGGTACTCGTTCACATCATTCCATAACTCAGGCCGTGCTCAAGATAAAAAGGCTTTCAACATGATATAGACTTTAAACTGTAGAGTTCTAAGGAGTATTCATGAACACAAGAAAGAGTTTTGGTGTCACACTAGCCTTATCTGATTCATTACATCAATATTTTAAAAACGAATTTTCATAATGTTGTTAATTTCATTGTCGAACCATGATTTATTCCTCTGGTTGTTTGACAGTGAAGGAGTTCGACATAGGTGTTATGAATTTGTATACGTAAGAAATAAGGATGAAAGAATATCTAGTTCAAATATCGCGGTCTACATTAACTGTCAACCGTCCGATTCTTAAGCCCGAAAATATGGTAATTTAGGACTTTTGCCACTGTGCGTTTTTAAAAGCCTCGAAACAAGCAGAAACAAACCCGCTAAGTCGTCACCACTCATACTGCTGGTTGTTCACCACCCATATAAAATTATAAGAATGCATGTTGTACAAAAACGGAACATTTGGTAAAAAAATATTTACAGAAAATATCACCCTGAGATAATGGATGCATTTTGGACCGATGTTTGGCGTGAAAAAACAACACATTCAAAGACTTATAGAGTGGCTTTAATGGCTGTTATGGGAAGTGTGAGTAGTACAGTTTACCAAACAAATACGTTTTTGCGGCTTGTTATGATGCGAGTGGGGTTGCCAGCCACTCAAAATTGGAGTTTCACTCAGCAAAAATACAAAAGGGGCGTGGTCGACAAATTTCATGTGTCTGTATCTCGAAAACTATTAAGTCCTTGGCGCTGAAATTTTGGAATCTTGTTATTGACCTTGAAAGGCACTCAAAATGTGATTTTTATGGAGATCGGAGAGGGTCAATTTACGGCTTTGGTCGATTTGACGTGGAATGACCCTTTAGTAATTAGTATTGAGATGTTGAAATGGAAAGGAATATGAAAGGTGAAAATGATGGGGATGGGGAAAGGATGGAAAGGTGAAAATGATGGGGATGGGGAAAGGATGGGGATGGGGATGGGGATGGGGATGGGGATGAAGGAGAAGGAGATGGAGATGGAGATGATAGAGATGGCAGCGAAGAAGATAAAACTAAAAGTCGGAGATGAAGATCAGAATGATGATGATGATGATGAAGACATAAAGAAGAATATTCGTGGAGATGCATAGAATGTTGGTGGAGATGAAGATGCAGATAAGGATGATGATGAAAGTGAATATGAAGACGAAAGAGATGGAAATTAATAAGATGATGGCGGAGATGGACATGAAGACGATGGAAATGATGAAGACAAAGATAATTTATGATGAAGATAATGATGAAGATAATAGAGATGGAAATGAATAGGATGATGGCGGAGATGGAGATGAAGACGATGGAGATGAAGACAAAGATGATAATGATGAAGATAATAGATGGAATTGAAAAAGATGATGATGAAGATAATAGAGATGGAATTGAATAAGATGATGGCAGAGATGGAGATGAAGACGATGGAGATGATGATGATGAAGACAAAGATGATAATGATGAAGATAATAGAGATGGTAATGAATAGGATGATGGCGGAGATGAAGACGATGGAGATGATGATGGAGACAAAGATGAAGATAATAGAGATGGACATGAATGGGATGATGGCGGAGATGGAGATGACGATGGAGATGATGATGAATACAAAGATGATGATGATGAAGATAAAGATGAAGATAGTAGAGATGGAATTGAATAAGATGATGGCGGAGATGGAGATGAAGACGATGGAGATGATGATGATGAAGACAAAGATGATAATGATGAAGATAATAGAGATGGTAATGAATAGGATGATGGCGGAGATGAAGACGATGGAGATGATGATGGAGACAAAGATGAAGATAATAGAGATGGACATGAATGGGATGATGGCGGAGATGGAGATGACGATGGAGATGATGATGAAGACAAATATGATATGATGAAGATAATGGTGAAGATAATAGAGATGGAAGTGATTGGGATGATGGCGGAGATGGAGATGATGATAAAGACAAAGACGATGATGAAGATAATGACGAAGATAATATAATAATAGTAAAGATAATACAGATGGAAATGAATAAGATGATGGCGAAGATGATGAAGACGATGGCGATGAAGAAGACAAAGATGACTATGATGAAGATAATGATGAAGATAATGATGAAGATAATATAATAATAATATAGATAATAGAGATGGAAATGAGTAAGATGATGGCGGAGATGAAGATGAAAACGATGGAGATGATGAAGACAAAGATGACTATGATGATGAATAGGATGGTGGAGATTAAAACGATGGGATGATGAAGACAATGGCGATGATGAAGAAGAAGACAATGATGAAGAGATGAATAGGATGGTGGAGATGAAAATGATGGAGATAAAGATTAAGAAGGTGGAGGTGATGTTGGTGATAACGAAAATGATAGAGATAATGAAAAAAAGATAACAATGACGATAAAGTTGATGAAAATGAAGAAGTGAGTGTCATGCATCTTCATGCGCCAGGGTCCTCCCCTCACCTAGGGGAAGGGGAGGATCCTACTAGTAGGACCCTGATCCCATGTCACTGATTGCTGATCTCACGCCGTTAGACCTGGACAGTCAACAGTTTGCTAAGGAAGAAGAAACTTCTTTACCTGTTCCATTGAATACATGCAAGTGGCTGGTGAGATCCACTCTCTTGCGTGAATACCACATTCCCAGAAAAACACTGGTTTGTCAGAAAGAGGTCGCCCTTTTATCTGAAACAATGTGGCAATTTTTAAGACCTCAAGCAACATTTTGTTAGAGAAATGCATTATTTGACTGTATTCAGTCTGGGAAGTCGACCACTATATAATTTGCGTTTAAAAGATGTCAAGCCCTTGACAACAGAAGCAAGAGTACAATAATTTCTAAACTTCTTCTACCTCAATAGCCTTCATTGGCCTCCCCTCGGTCGTGTAGCCGATGTCAAACACTCGAATGTGCATGTCCCTCCGTCTTTGCGCTAGTGAGGACATCTCCGAATGAATCTGTGTAACAAACAAACAGACCAGACTAACTTTTCTCCCCTAGTAACAAGTCTGATATAGCTTGAGTTAGGGTGTGAACGAAGTTTTGCTTACCTCCTGCCAATTGTGGTATTTGCTGTGGAACGAGCCTAAATGCGCCCGTGAGGTCTGCTGGGATTCGTCCAGCAGCTTCTGCACGTCTGGTATGCGTACATCGTAGGAAATCCTCTTGGTGCTCATGTCACGTGAGAAGGCTTCATAACTCGCATCGTCCACGTGGATGTCCACAGGGATGCCAACTTTACTTGGGTGCTTCCAGAAGTCGATCTGAGGGAATGGAAGAGAGGAAGTTTTGAGTCTTTTTTGAGTCAGGAAGCCTTTGATTTATTTGTGGATGAGTATTTAATATAATGATCAGATTAGACAGCTGAGGTTTTGGAGTCATGAAATGAGACCCCATTCACACTAGACCGGTACAAAACCGGACCGGTACAATTCTGGTACGGTACCGTCGCGCGTTTACACGGGACCTGCGGTACCGGACCGATTTTGGCACGGTAAGGCGTGCACGGTCCCGTGTGAGCACTGTTGCAAAACGTGCCAGAATTGTACCGGTACTGTATGAATAGGCGGTACCGTACCAGAATTGTACCGGTCCGGTTTTGTTCCGGTCTCGTGTGAACAGGGTCTGAGGTGGTTAGTGATAGCAGGAATGAGAGGGAAAGCGGGTTGCGCTTTGTACCGTTTCATGAATAAAAGTCTAGGATGGAGGTATTAGAGTGACAGTAAACAGAAGCTACTGCTATCAAGTGGTGGTAGCCAAAGTTAGCATCCAACGCGGCAGAGAGAGGGAGACATGATAAGGCCGGTGTATCGCTCCGCTTATAGGGAGTGTCTAATTTATGGGTGGAGTACCTTCAGGCCGCCCCGTCATCGCGGAGCTCCCGGAGTAGACGCACGTGTTCATGACTCTCGGGAACAATGCGAACAACTTTGTCTCTGAAAAGGAACATTTAACAAAAGAGAAAAGATATCGATATCAACGTGGGATCTTAAAACGGTTGATTATGAGGAAAAACGATCAACAAGTAGAAGCTTACTGTGTAATTTATACACGCGTTTCGGACTACTGTTCTTGTAACGCCCCAGTCTTGATTTTTCGTCGTCCATATTTCCCCTCCTACAGTGGATGTCGGTTATTTCAAAGATTCGATGCTTAATATCTTCCTTGTGTGAAACCGTTTATAATAATAATAATGATCTAACTTCTATGAAAAATGTAAGTGATAATGCTCTCATTCTTTGAGCATAATTACTCCATAGTTACTCGAAATGCAAAAACCCCAAACATAGACAATATCCCGAAATTGCTCTGGCTTTTATAAAGTGAAACAGCGCACTTGTTCAAAGCCTTCGTTCTATGAGGTTCATATTAAATATCTAAACTTGTGTTTCTTAATCCTGTTAGAAATTGGAAGGGTATGCAAAATGTACAACGCAGGTGAAATAATTAAATACTCATTTAAACCTCACCCTGTAACCAGCGTCAAAAAAGCTAAGTAAAAAGCCACACAGAGCCATTTTGCCAAGTACATGTTGAATCACGAAGCGTGGAATCTTCCGATCCTCAGCAAAGGTGTCTAAAAATCCTGGTAATCTGCTTTTAACCTATTTCACTGGGTATAGATTCTCCCTAGTGAGTGTTTCCATGTATGTGAGAAATGAGAATTTGTTCTCTCGCCCCACGTTTGCTTGGCCGTATATTAGTTCTGTTGGGAGAAGTTTGATATCGATCAAAGAGTTGATGGCAGAACAACAGGAAAGCAGATAGCCATGTGTTATTTCATCTGTAAGGTGAAAAAACAACGAGAAAGCAAGAAAGATTTCGTGCCGTGTCATTTTAAATTGAAACTTGTAAAATGCCAAATAGATGTTTTACTCAAAGCGTCTTGTTTGTTTAAAGGCGTGAGTCTGTGCAGCTGAGTAACAAAACCTCTAATGAATTTATAGGCACCAATGGAATTAAATGTCTACACTCCGCAAACAGATTTCCAATGTGTTGTACTTTTGTACATTTTCTTTAAGCGTTGATGAGAGAGCAGGACTTAATTTACATGTCCTTTAACTTTCGTTATGGGATGGACCATTTGATCTTTGAGGGGGTGGAAGATTTAAAAAAAAATCCTTTTGGCCGAAAAAAATCCTTCAGAGCAAATTCGTTATATAATGCTCTGTAATTTTACGAAATAAATATCATACACCATCGAGGAGAAGTAAAAAAAAAATTATTGCACCGACGAAATCAATCCCCCCTCAAAGTTCAAATGGTCCACCCCTATAAGCTCATCTATAACATATTGCTGACAAGACAGACGCGACTCGGTTGGATGTATATCTAATAGACCGATCCCTTTTTTGACGATAGCTCCGCCCACTCATAGCAAACAATAGAAAGTTTTCCCTACGGAATTCCAAATGTCCGAGCAACAAACTTGAATATCGAAGATTTTTCAATAATTATTCAGCTTTTCAAAATAAAAATATAAAATCCAAATTGCATGCAACAACCTTTGACATCTCCCTGCAATCGGTGTCTTTTCCGCGCTCTATGCCAAAGATAAAATGGCTTGTCCGACGTAGCAACAGTAACTAGGGGTATAACAATGAATACGGGATCGGTGAATTGCCTAAATCATGTCTACGAAAAACGTTTAAAAGGAACACGGTCACCCAGATCACTCCACACCCCAGAAAATGAATAATATAGAAAAACGCTCACGGCTACGCTACGTTGCTAGGGACAGTGATCTCAACACGTTAGCCATTATACTAAAGTTTGGTCTTTCCCACATTTTAAATAAAGTCTTTAAGGCAGGGTTCGTACTTAGCAAAGTTTTCAAGCTTGCCACAGAATTACCCAGCAAAGATTTGCCGTAAAAAATTGCAGGCAAAGTTTTTTGTTACAAAAATTGTGGTCGCACTAGCGCGAAATACGTTTGCCTCCTTTTTGCTATTTCTGCTTCTGTCTAGGGTTTTTATTTTACAGCCATTATTGTTCCTACAAAACATCCCAAAAAGACAGCCCAAGGTTGTGTTTGGGGAGCTGGCGAAGTAACGGCCGGGAATGAACTTTTCTGGCAAATTCTAACTGCGATGATAATGTACTTATCATTACTGCGGTTTCATAATTCTGCGAACTCTCACCATCGATTTCCAACCGTAAAACAGCCTTCTGGCTTCCGTCAATCAAACTCCCGAGTCTTTTCGTCGTTACTCTTTGTGCTTTTTGATTGGCCAGCACGTAACCATTGCTGGCGTGACAGGAAGCCATTTTAGCACTGCTTAGGCACTGGCCAATCAAAAAGCACAAAGAGTAACGTCGAAAAGGCTCGGGAGTTTGATTGACGGAAGCCAGAAGGCGGTTTTAGGGTTCGAAATCGATGGCGAGAGTTCGCAGAATTACGAAAACCGCAGTAATACACCCTGTACTAACCACTCAAGGTATCACTACTCGTTTAGTAGAAGAGCAGTTAATAAATACTGAACATATTGAACGATTTCTCGAGTTATTCTGTAAACAAAAGGTTTCCTCTTTATTCATTTTGCGCAGATAAATTTCTGAAGCATATTCTGCCTAGATGTATTGACGTGAGCTTCAGTAGAACAACTCTCATGGACCAACATGGCCTTATTGAAGACGAGATAACGTGAGTGACGATAGACATCTAATCGCATTTATGGTGATGTGCAGCCGGCGCACCTTTCCCATAATGGTCCCACGTACAAACACGGGTATTGGTAACGAGAAATGTTACAGTTCTGCAACATGTAAGCAAATGGGACAGTCTTGTCCGACTTCAGGCTCTTGTTACAAAAACACATGTCAATAAATACAGATTATTGAGTTCGTTCTAGATTTAGACAAAACTGACGTTTGTAATTCCTTAGATCGAGGCCATAAGGTAACGCCCTAATCACCGTCTCGACTGATTTCCTGATCATTATCATTTTCTTGCTCCTTCAACAACAAATTCTCTTTTTCTACAGTCATCTTATCAGCCTGGGAGTCCTTACGGTTCGTGATGTCGGAAGTTGGTGGCTTAGTATACCCGGAGTAGGGAGATACATGAAGAATTTGTCGAAAGGTGACGAGAGACATCTATCGCATTTAATGGTGCCTTGCTTAAAGTACTTCTAACAAAAAAAAAAATCAACATGATCTAAACGGGATATTAAAAAAATAGCCGTAGCCCCCTATCGAGGAACTCCAAATTTTTTCAAAAACTGCTCTACCCTGTGGAAATTCCAGGCTCCTGTACAACCCCTGTCATGGAAATTTGAAGCAACCCCTGTGGAAATTCCACAGTTGCAAATGAATACCCTGTGAAAATTCTGGGGTAAAATGAATGACCATATAGAAATTCCAGGGTCAATATCAACAAACCCTGTGGATATTCCAGGGTCAAACACAGCGACCCCTGTGGAAGTTCTAGGTTCCTAGATAGGGGGTAACTGATAATATGAAACAACCCAATCGCACAACATTATGTTACCACCAATACATTTCTTATGACAAAGAATGAGTGTTCTTGGAACCTTTTTCTCGGAATTATTAAAGGCCCAATCCTTTGCGCGCCGCGGTACATTTTCTCAATAACAGAAAATGTTCCTTAAAGCGAAGCAAACTGTTTTAATCTTGCCGTGTTATGCAGTTTTACCAGGTATTTAAGTTTGTTCAGAGAGTCTAACTATTTTTCATCCAAGTTCTTGCGATGTTTCTGAAAAAAAAAAGCAAGATGTAACGATATAAAACAAAAACACACGCTCGCAAAGGATGACGGTTGGCGGTTGACCTTTAAGAACTGAACGACCTACTACAGGTTCATCTCGGCAAATGCGAGACAAAAACTTCGAAGAAGACTCATTCTCTGTCATCAGATAAATCTCGGTGATAACATCAATTTTTAACCCACTAAGCTTAGTGTAAAATCAAGTCGATTTCATGTTATAAGCACTTCAAAGTCTACAAAGAATTAATGTTTCCATTGCAGGAAGGAAAGCCCTGTTGCGAATTATCAAGAACACGAAGTATAAGGAGATATTCCAAAATGTAAGCTTTCGAGATCACTTGAGATGCTGCAGATACAATGCGATCTCTGCATGTCAGTAGTTGTGTTACATTTCACGAATCAAGTGCCTAGTATACGCGTGTTACATGTAAATCCTGCTAGCTGTGTTAAGGCTGATTAAAGAGCCCTAGTCAGCCACTCCTTTGTTATTGTTTTCAGTCGATAGGAGACCACGAATTACGTGTAGAAGTCTCGAAATAGTCTTCTAAAAACGAAGTTTTATTATTTGTGTATCGAATTCAATCGCAAATAATGCACTACATTCTCTAAATCAGTCGGTGGAAATCGATGCTTTCTCTGACTCGGTATGTTGCTAGGCTGACAAAATGGAGGCTGACAGAGGCCCTTTAACAAGCGCCGATTTGTCGGGGCCGATTTTGTTTACGTTCATTTGGTGTCTGCCCGTCTACTAAAAATCTGATGCGATTGAACAGATTTTTGTTGTCAGGACCGATTTTTCATTTCGTAGTTCAAAGCACAGGCCCGTCAAATCGCAGCGTGTGAATGCACTGTCCGACAATCGGCCCGACAAATCGCAGCGTGTGAATGGGTCTTTACATTCAAATTGCATTTCTGAAGAAAAGAGAGAGCGCGCTTTTAGCTGGAATCGTCAATTGAAGATAACAAGAATTATTATATAGCTTGTGTTTATTCGATCAAAGCGCGCGCTCTGATTGGTTCTATCATGGTCACGTGGCGGGCTACAAATTCAATGTAGCCCGCGCGGGCTACAATTAAAAAATTATTGCCCGCGCGGGCGACATCGCTAGCGGCTAGAGCGAGAAATTTCGGCGGACTATTTTTACCCATGTTTACCGTATTTTCTTTTTGCTATATAATAAAACACTTAATGACTGCACCCTCGGGAAACAGCGAGTTTTGTTTTCCCTCGAATCTCGATGTTTCCCTCGACTTCGTCTCGGAAACATCGAGATTCTCGGGGAAACAAAACTCGCTGTTTCCCTCGGAAGCAGTCATTAAGTGTATAAGATTGTTACTATGTAAAAGGCGCGCACTGATTGGTCTACAGGCAGTACAAGTTGTACTCGTTACAAAGTTTGATGGATGTTTTAAATTTGTGTCGATTCGTGCACTTTACTGTGTCACTGAATTTTAGGACAGAGCTTAGAAAACGTTGATTGTTATAGAAAGATTTCGTTGTTTTTAGGAACTAGAATCTCGCACACTCAGCACGCATTCCAAATTGGCATGAAGTACCATCTTTATGACATTATCGGAGCTGAGCTCGTCCAGAGGTGAGAGAAATTGTCTATCTTCTGAGAGAAATTGTAGCATTCTAGTTAGTACTATCAGGTACATCAATCGCGAAACGTGAACTAGAACCAAAAAATAAAGCCTTTTTTCTGTCGAGTCTCTGAGATTTGACGGTGGTGCGGTGACTCCTTTCAAATTTTAATTTAAAAGGCCCACCGCCAACCGTCATCCTTTGCGAGCTTGTGTTTTGTTTTTAATATATTGCAAGAACTTGGTTGGAAAATTGTTAAGTAGAGCGGATTTCAGATGACTGTCGTGAATAATTCGCAGTTACTTTGTAATCACTTCTATGGGTTTTGTTCAGAATTGGTGTAATCACTTTGCGATTGGTTTCAATACAGTCATATGAAATTCGCTCTATCTTGTAAAAACTGAATTACTTGGCACAATTCAAACAGTTAGTGTCGAGTATCACTACAAAGGAACATTTATGTTATAGAGAAAATGTACCCTGGCGCGCAAAGAATGGTGGTTAGCGGTGGGCCTTTAATTTACACATTAACCTTGTTTTTCACAGGATCGACACTACGTCTGGGCAGTTACTGAGGCTCCAAGCAAGCTGACGAAAGATACAAGAAAACGGTAGATGATTCTGTGGTTTTAATTATTGTGTATAGAAATATCAGGTCAGGTTTGCTGGACATAAAAAGTCTAGCCATATCATTTTAACTGTGCAGTAAATGTCGATCATTGATACCATACGTCGCGAAACGGCTAAACTATTTTTGAAAACCAGACATCGAAATGCTTCCCACAGTGCAGTGCCACAAGTTTTTGTGATGACTGTTACAGGCCTTGTGACAGACAAAAACGTTAAAAACCAAAGTGCTTTATGCTGCTGAAGTCGAGTTTGGAAAAAGCACCAGCAAAAATGCATGAATGAAAAGAATCCTTTAGCGCAACGTTTAACAGCATGTGAATTTCTGTACTCGTAGAGATATGCATGCAACAAAGATTGGCAAACAGAAAATCGTAAAATGTAATTTATTTAATTTAATAAACCTATAACGATATTCATATATACACAAAACATTTTTGTTTGATTCATATATTAACTGTGACCTAATCTGATATCACTGTTAGGGACTCTTTTGAATATGTTCAAAGCGATCTAAATAGTAAAACCTCATCTCGGTTTATGCTGTGTTGGCGATGAAACAAACGTTTTGGCCAAACTAGGGGATCACTTAGCATTTAGTCACTTCCCGATTACGACTGGCAAACTGAAAATTGGCAAACTGAAAAATGGCGACAAAAATAATGGCGACAGATTTGCCAGCCTCAGTCTAACCAATTATCAGTGTCAAAATGGCGACAAATAATGGTGACAAAGTTGACACACACACAGTTACTCAGGGCTGACGCTTATCCTGGGACGGTGTAAAGACAGCCTCAGTTTAACCCCATTACCAGTGACAAAATGGCGACAAAATAATAGCGACAAAGTTGACACACTCGGTCTAAACGTCCAATACCATTGACAAATTGGCGATAAAAATGGTCTGGGGGCATGTTTTGAACAAATAAGTTCTAATCTTGAGCCGTTTCTAGTACAAATGAGGAAACTATTGCTAGCATTTGGTGCTATATTTCCCTGGGAAACAGAGCAATAGAATCACTCCAACCGGTAGTAGATTTGAGCTCCTCCGAATAGTAGGCGAATGAAGCGTTGCACCGCCGGGCTCGTGTTGGTTCTTGTTGATGTAGAAAGACATTGGCGTGGACAGCTACATGATTCTGTTGACAAAGTAAGTAATGTTCAAATATGTGAATATGGTATATTTTTTAACTGTGTGCGATGAAAAAGCAAATTTTACCTCTCATAAAGTGCTCCCTCGCTTTTGGATACTGGTTCTTGACTAGTGCTAGAATAATAATGATACATACATTTATGAGACATTTTGGCATTTCTGACAAAACACACGAGAGCATTACGAGAGATAACCTTTTGCATTGCATCAACCTGTGATCGCGAAACCTTTCTTTTGACGTCTCTGCGTGTCTATGATCTTCTCGAACGAAATCAAAACGTCCGGTTAATTCTAATGAATAACCGATAAGTTATTTTCTCATTTAACACGGGCGGACATTTTACTTGCTGCTGCCCCTTTCACTCACAATTCGTTAAATGAACGCCCTTCCTCACCTTGTCCTTGAAAAATGCTGAATTCTGATTTGCAGAGTTTGCCCTTACCATTGTTTGAAATCTTGATATAGGGGGTTATCTGTCTTTAGATCTTCCCTGTAAGAAACGATATTGTTAGGTCGTTGGCAGAGTACTTGACAAAACTGGTCACGCATACTGTGCCTTTGTGCAAAGAGTTTCAGACCGTTTTAAAGACACAACCGTTTTAAAGACACATTGCCCCATACAACTTACAGACACCCGCACGCTTGCCTGACAAGCAAATAATCCAAATCGCAATCAATTCCATCGTCTTGATAATAGATAAAAACACTATAGATTTGTATTGATTTAACAGCTAAAAGGTCATTTAACAAACCTGGATTGTTATTTTGGATATTCCCGGTAAAATTAAATGTATTTTTGGTGATTAGAATTAGACTTATTTTTTTTGACAGGTTGTCCAAAAATTAAGCGTGCGAGTGCCCCTTTAAAGTGAGGCATTGCGCTCCGTTACTTGTCATACGCTTTTTTTTTTCATCAATTCTCTTGTGACGTCATCAGTGACATAACACGTCGCCATCTTCCTCCAGTGGTCACGGGTTATGACGTCACGAATTCGCTTAAGCGATTTGGTGACGGGGCAGGCCCATGTCAAATCAGGTCATGAAATATGGCTTAGTAAAGTATTACGCACTGCCTAAAAGCGCAGCTTCCAGGCGTGTCTTATTCCTCTGGACTTATTCAGTGACAACGTCATCGATAACGCCGTGACCGCGTGACCATGTTGTTGCACGCGTTGGTCACGTCATTAAATTACCCAAAAATTGGTCCGACTTAAAATTTTATCAAGTCTGTCGCCAGTTGGCTCTTACACATGATTAAATTGGTCGCCGAGTTGAAAACGTCGCCAGAGCTTTTGTCCTAGAGAGGTTCGTTCTATCAAATTCAGTCACTAATTGGCGACTGCAGATGAAAAGCTCGTCGCCAGAGGAAAAATCTAGTCGGTCTCAATGACGGGTCCTGCTTAAATCAGGCAATGTCATATATCCCGCCCCGGGGCTTCGCTAAAGTCAGGCCTCTGGCTCCTCTGCTGAAGCAATGATATACTCACGGCGTTGCGTAGAGTGGATTTGTAGATTCCTCAGGTGGTAGAGAATCGGGTTTCGTAGTTCCAGAGTCGTCAGGAGCAAAACTGTTAAAGATCAAGAGAATATACTCCTTCGCTGTGTTTTTCAGTCTATCGTGACTGGCAACTTTTTTTTTCGGGTTTGACTAATCTGGGAAGAGGTTAATGTTTTCTATAAAAAATGTACTTTCTTTAACTCGAATTTTAGAGCAGCTTGTAATCGTTGGTATACAGCCATTACCGCTAGTTTCTTCGAGTATCACACATATACAACACATTTTAGAACCCCAACTAGCTGGGAAACAAACCAAGTCGAGTATGTACAATTAATGGTCGAGGAGCCAGAGCGGGGTCTTGAACTCGGATCATCGGTTACGATGCTCTGACCACTCGGCCACTGTCTCCCCCTTTGCAACCAGTCGCGCGGAAAGTAAAATAACCACATTGGCTGAATTACCGGATCGTGAAGGGAGATTATGGCGAACGCGGTCGTGGTATAGTACTCCTGGAGCTGAATCTAGTAGATACCAAAAATAGCGAAAATGTGACCTCTACCCGACCCACTGGGGTAACACATACCTGGCGTTATTGTTTGCAGGCACTATGATGTCTTCTTCTTTAGTTTTCATGACGTCGCCATATATAGGATTGTCACTTAGCTGTCCTTCCGGGATTATCTCAACATCATCTCCACTGAAAAGGAGAAGGATCTCAGATGATGCGCGGATAGAACCCTTGTCTTCCTGCGCTAAACTTCAATGACCTATTATTTTGAGTCACATCATTGACTATCATATCAGAGGAAGCAGGGGCTTTTTCTATAATCAAGCCCCCCTCCCCTCCCCTCCCCCTCACCACTTTTGAACTCCGCCGCCCCTGAGCGTTGCCTTTGTTGAATCACTCACACTGTGCTTTTGAAAGCAAATTTCTGCAGAAACACTTCAATGAGAAAAGCAGCTGATTTTCCCAAGCAAAGAATGGGAACTGTTCGGATTTCCCATTGCTATCCGATGTTCTCACCTGTACATGTCGATAGTTCGTCGTGTAGAAACCCCCAGATTACTGGCATCACTACTGTAGCGAATCACGAGCCATTCCCGCATTTTCTTAGCAGACTTACCAAACCTGTTGAAACAAAAGCAATCAAAGCAGCCTCGTGACAAGCTCATGGATAATTTAAAGTACATATCAAGAAAATTTCGCCAAAAACTGTCGCATTGCCGACGTTGCAAAACTTCCTTATTAGGAAATCCCCTTTACCTTATTGGAAGGTATGTAAGTATTTTTCCTCATATCTTATCAGATTGAATTTTATGCGAGAGCTTCCAGAAATTTTAGCGACTCGAATTATCGATGTATCCTTCATGTTGGGTCTAGCTTAGTAGCCTGGCCATTTCTATTTTGAGAATCCACAGGGAACCCACGCGGCTCGCCCCAGGCCCCTTATAGGCATTTCGCAAAAACGACAGCTTATTTTTTGTTTTGGTTGGGCACGAGGTCGGCACGGTCTTCGTTTCCAGACTTACCTCCAATATGCAAGAGATCCGATCACAGCAAGTAAAGCAAGGATGGAAAGAGTGATAGCTACGGCTAACACCCACCCCTTTTCACCAGATCTTGGTAATGATGCCTGTGATGGCGACAAAACGCGTTAAATTACTCCAGTAGCTGACCCACCCTGGAATTCTATAATCCCTGATTACAGGGGGGGGAGCAAGGTATAGAAAGAGTGATAGCTACGGCTAACACCCACCTTTTTTCACCAGACCTTGGTAATGATGCCTGTGTTGACGACAAAACGCATTAAATTAATCCAGTAGCTGACCCACCCTGGAATTCTATAATCCCTGATTACAGGGGGGGGGGGGGGAAGCAAGGATAGAAAGAGTGATAGCTACGGCTAACACCCACCCTTTCTCACCAGACCTTGGTAATGATGCCTGTGTTGACGACAAAACGCATTAAATTACTCCAGTAGCTGACCCACCCTGGAATTCTATAAGCCCTGATTACAAGGGGGGGGATTGACATTAAAGTCCTAAATACTGAACAAGAGAAGAAGTTGCAAGACTTTAAACCGTTCATTCTCATGTCATCTCTCAATATGTCGCATCTGACTTAGCCTGCGAAAGCTGACATTACTTGGGGCTCGCCGAAAAAGACTCTCACAAAGACGCGTCTGCGTGCTAAAGCCAAACATTCCATGCTGATGACGTATTTTGGCTCAGATGATGCTTAATTTGTATAGCACACAAAGCATTTACAGCTGTTTTGGGTATTCTGCGAACTCTCGCGTTCGACTTCCAATGGCGATATGGCTTCCGTCAATCAAACTCTCGGGTCTAATTTGAGTCTTAGCCGACCGTAAGTTTACGCCATTTGTTTAGAAAAAGATAGTAAAAGATGCTGTGTGTTGGGGCATTTCACTAGGATGGCGAATAACTGAATTCTATGTACTCCAAAGAGTTTCAAAGTTTGATTGACGGAAGCCAGAAAGCCGTTGACAGTTGGAAATCGATCTCGAGAGTTCGCAGAATACTCAAAACAGCTGTAATAGTGAGGAATTTAAATAAGATGAAAAAAAGATGTAAAAAAGTTACAGGCCGCGTACTTATTTTGACTAAATCTGGGTCAAAATACGTCTTCAGTACTAAATGCTTGGCATGAGCGCGCATACGCCTCTTTCAGAGGGTCTCTTTCTTTGAGTACTAAGTTGTGTCGGTTTTCGCAGGCAACATCGGACTTGACTGTGGATTTTGTGTACCTGACCCGTAGAGTTGTAAAAGTTGGTCCCATTCATTGCCGACGTTACACCAGCATACTTGGAAGTGGTAGGGCCGGGACCAGGAACATCTGAACCAGGCGTGCTGGTATTCTCGGCAGGACGATATGTGGTTTGCTCTGTATTGTTGATTGGGGTCGTTGATGGTAGTATTGAAGGTGTTGTAGAGTTGACTGTTAAAAACAGCTGTGTTAGTATATATCATTTTCTTGAATGCGTATTATAGGATGGTATTTTTCCGGTATATAAATGTTACTTATAACCTGTATAGTTAACGCAGTTAGGGGTAGGGGTCTTGGAGGTGGGGTGTTGGGGGAGCACTTTTGGGAACGAAATTATGCAGTTGGCTAAAAAAAGCCTTCAGCCATTTGTCACCGTGCTATCATTTTTCTCGTGCCGCTTTTGTCAGACTAGTAAGGACTCTATAAAACCTGCATTTCCCGAAATCAGCCGCCGTTTGTTGGGTGCCGACCGAAAGTCATTTCCAATCTGCATGAACTGATCATTGTTTGCTACAGATGTTACATCCGCTGCCTGCACAGAGTCCTGTGTACCCATTGGGTACCTATTTATTTACCTTCCGTTGCAACAGCTAAGTCCAACAATCTTATGTACCCATTGGGTACCTATTTATTTACCTTCTGGTGCAATAGACGTGTACTTGATATCGAACCCCTTAGCGTTGACCGCGCTTTTACTATGAAACTCAAGCAACACCTTATTCGTGAGCGTGTGAATTATCCTGTACCCATTGGGTACCTATTTATTTACCTTCTGGTGCAATAGACGTGTACTTGATATCGAACCCCTTGGCGTTGACCGCGCTATTACTATGAAACTCAAGCAACACCACATTCGTGCGCGTTTGAATTATCCTTGACGGGAAGTGAATCACATCCATGCAGAATGTCGTCTTGTAAGTATTACCAGACCGAAACAGAGTCACGCGCAGCCAATCACAGCTACATGCGATGTTGCACAAGAGAAGAGATGATTCGAGCTTAAAGACGGGGAATTCTAAGGTGATTTGGTATCCGGTTGGAAGCTCGATCTTCCAGCTGCAGTCGGCGCCGTGAGGATAGTTCTCGGGGTAGTTTGGAGACTGGATGCGTCCTGAGGTGGCGGTTAATGTTGTGGAACAAGCTGAAAGGTATAGTATATTTAACAATTAGACTAGGAGTTTTCTATGAGTCAATGGATAGTTAGCGAGGCGCCTAGCGCGGAGTTGACTATTTGACTCATAGAAACGAGAACGAGTAGTCTAATTATTTTAGTAGGAACCCACATGCATACTACCTTCGAGTTGTGGCTAAAGCGTAATTATTTTCATGGTTTTAGAAAGTTTTGCGCTAGCGTTTTAGCTACTCACTATCTATTATGCGATACATAGTGAGTAGCTGAGCCAATTAGATTACAGGATTCGTGATAGTATGCGAGCTGGTTTCCACTATATAGTTATAGCTAGTGCTATTAACAACTCAAGTGCAATTACAACCTCTTCCTCTAGCTCAGTTTCAGCGGTACCAGACCTGTCGTAAGAACCACCCACCCGCTTAGACGCACCTATTCTTGGGGCAGGAGTGCTCGTCGTACCTTATATCAGGCCTCTGGTACCTTTTAAGGGGTAAAATTTGAAAACTTGCATATTTTTCCAGATAGGTACCTCTTAGGGGTCCGTTCTAGCAAATCAAGCAGCAATGGTTTTATCAATATCACACTTGTTGGTACCTTTAAGGGTCAAAATGAACTAAGCCACGCCCTTTTTGGTACCTTTTAGGGGTGAAATCGAAAGTTCCCCGACGAGCTTCCCCGCCCCAAAAAATAGCGTAGTTCTATGTTGCTTGGTGTGCCTTTAAAAAACCTGTACTAGGTTTATTCGAATGTGTTCTAGTTGTAAATGTAATTTCTTTTTCCGCCAAGGTATGCTCTGAGTGAATGTCTCATAAACAACAAACGAAGAAAAAGGAAAACGCAACACGAAATGAGGACAAGAATAAATCACCGCAGATTTTACATGAAGGATACTCAAGGGATACCCAAAGGATGGAAGGTGATTTACCAACCTGAATAGTAATAGTAATACACTCCAGGGTCATAACTCCCCGTTAAATACGGATAAGGGTCGACCCATTTGTTGTCTCTGTTATCCGTGTCGTACTCAATATATTCTAGCTGTATATACTCTATATATAACTCTATATTTTCCATAGGATGGAAGGTGATTTACCAACCTGAATAGTAACAGTAATACACTCTTGGGTCAGAATAACTCCCCGTTAAATACGGATAAGGGTCGACCCATTTGTTGTTACTGTTCTCGGTGTCGTACTCGATGTACTCCAGCTGGCTGAGCGCTCCATTCACCTTTTGACACTGGGGCGAGCCATAGGGGAAGAGAACAAACGGGCTCCCCAGGGGGAGGGTGATAGGGACCCAGTAGTCGCCTTTGGTGCTAACGAGAAGAAAGACACAAAACTATAAAAAATAACTTAGAAAAGTCTTAGAAAGCAAAAAGGAACTTAAATTTGCAATAAATATTTTTTTCGTAAGATAATAGCTCAGTCCAGCTTCGAGTTCTCGCCTCTACCGCTGAATAGCCATCAGCGGCGCATAAATGCAGTAGGAGCCTCAGTTTGAAGTAGGAAAAGTTGTAAATACTGACGAGAAACTGATGAAGTTTGAATTGAGATGAGACAAACTTGAGAAAACGTTTCGGGCTCGTTGGTTTTTCGACTTCAAATTGAGGCTCCCACTGTATTTATACGCCGCCGATGCCTATTCAGCGGTAGAACAGAGAATTCGAAACCAGACTATTCGCAATCCAATTCGATCCGCTCGATAACACGAAAATACTCCGAATTTGTACTTATCTATAGCAACTAAAAGGTTATTTAATAAACCTAGACGATAATTTTGCCTTTTTCTTGTGAATTTGACTGTCCGGATAGGATAGTGATAATTTTCAGCTTTCATTTGAGTGGGGACCCTGTGGTTTGTTTACCCAACTGGCACTCAAGCGTAGAATGTTCTTTGTTTCAGGACATCAATATTAATGAATTTTCTCGTGCATTACAAGAAAACAAAAGACGTTGTTTCGCATGAGTGCCAGTTGGGAAAACAAACCTAGCAAAACCACAGGGCCCCACTCAAGTAGAAAAGGTCTGTTATTGCCGCCATCTTGCCCGGATTACCCATGATGCAGCGGAGAATGCGAACTCGTCTTTGCCATTTCAACATATCCACTTAACCTCACTTATGGATAATCCATAAGTATTGATAGCACCTCCATATATGAATAATCCAGAACTCAAGAGCAGGGTAGCTGTATAATATCAATTATCTTCGTTCTATAAAAGACTATGAATAGAACGAAGCAATGTGTATAAATGAACTCTAATAGAACGAAGCAATGTGTATGTATGAACACTCTAAAATTGTCCGAACCAAAAAAAAAAAAAAACCAGCCCCAGAACAACCGCCCACTGCACCCTTTCCAGAGCGCTCGATACAAGTGTACTACGTCAACCTACAACCATGTGGGACATTGCGCATGTCAAATAAACATGCTCTTGAGTTCTGGATTATTCATATATGGAGGTGCTATCAATACTTATGGATTATCCATAAGTGAGGTTAAGTGGATAAGTTGACCTAGTTCCCTCGCCCCAACCTTTCCACGCCCTGTAGTTTTCACGCACCTGCAACAAAAGTTGATGAGGGTGTTTGTGGTGTATATCCCCTAGGAAGCGCCCCTGTAGTATAACTTGGCTTAGTAATGGCCATTCTGTCGTTCCAGTAGATCGAGCCAAACCTCATTCCTGTCGGACATTCGTTGGTCTTCATGTAAATGCAATATCTAGGCGGCCCAAGACGATGAAATGGTAAGTCAGTGATATTGGGCTATTAAAAAAAAAGCCGTACCCCCCTATCGAGGAACTCCAAATTTTCAGAAACTGCTCTACCCTGTGGAAATTCCTGGCTCCTGCACAACCCCTGAGGGAATGGGGAGTTTGCAGGTGTTGCGTGACATTTGTAATCTTGATCCCAATAAAATGAAAATACCATATTTGAAAAGAGCTTGCCGAAATTAGAAAAAGCCGAAAATTTGAGTTGATTTGGGTAAATATTAGCAAAGTTATAGTGACGCCCGAAGTAAGCTGTTTCTCTATACGTTTTATGTCTTGGTGGGCAACTGTTGCCCACCACAACATTAAACCTATAGGAAAACAACAAACTTCCGACGCTCATAACTTCTGTGTTGTTTGTCGAAACCACCTCAAATTTTAGGATTTCACACATTTCGGTGAGCTCTTTTCAAATATGGTATTTTTATTTTGCTAGGATAAAAATTCAAAATGTCACGCAACACCTGCAAACTCCCCATTCGAAGCAACCCCTGTGACAGGGTTCGTATGGCTCCTGGAAAACCTTGAAAGTGCTGGATTTTATTGTACTCCTGGAAAGTCGTTGAAACTCCTGGAATTTCGAACAAAGTCCTGGAAAACTCCTGGAAAAATGCAACTAAATTCATCATTAACAAAATCAAGAATGTAATCATTCTAAAACTCGTTTTCAAGCTTGAAACGTTATGAAAAATGGACTGACAAGGCTCATAATTATCATGGAAAACGTCTGGAAAAATTCCGAAAAAGCTCCTTAAAACTCTGGATTTTGTCTAATTTCTGAGCGTACGAACCCTGGTGAAAACTCCACATTCTCTTGTGTCCCCTGTGTAAATTCCAAGTTGCAAATGAATACCTTGCGGAAATTCTGCAGTGAAATGAAAAACACAGTGGAAATTCCAGGGGCAAACGCAGCGACCCCTGTGGGAATTACAGCGACCCCTGTGGAAATTGCAGGTTCCTCGATAGGGAGGTGACGGTTTAAAAAATTTTGGCCTTGGTGAATATCGTGAATGTAGGAGAACATTGTGAGTATTTTCGCCCGGGCACAGAGGTCAAAACCCGAGGAGGCATATTAGAATTTCCCGCGAGAATAGTTTCGATACTAGACAAAAATATCGACTTGTAGGGATTCGCGACCAAATCCTAAAGCAACGTTTATTGAAGTGCCAAGTGTCTGTCGTTTCCACGGGCGTTTCCATACCTTCCCTTTGGCCATTTTGGTCTATTTCGATCCGAGTTTGTTGAGCTCTTGATGCAGAATGATTTTGTGACGCCTTCACGATTAACTGTCGCATTCAAATGGAAAGGCTTAGAAGCTTGAGAGTACGGATTCAGCGCTTGGAATAAGTTGCCTGTCTTCCAAGTGAAATCTTTACTCTGGGGACAACCGCTGACTGGTTGGGGAAGGCCATATGAGCCTGCAGGCCATAGCACCGTGGTCAGATTATCAGGGGCGCCTTTTAAAAAGAAAAAAATAATAATTTGAAGACAACAATAGTTATCACACCTTTGACTGTCTGCACCAACTAGAAAACGAGAAAAACGCGAAGCATTGTCTCGGGCTTCCTGTGTTTTGGGAAAAGAGCACATTTTCTTAGAGGGGAGGGACTGTCCCACTCATTCACGCCCATTACAACCGAACCACAGGAAGCCCAAACCATTTCAAATGCGATAATGCCAAAAAAAAATCTGAAACTAGCGGCCGTCGAGTGCAGTTCCTAGCCCCTATGGGTATTCCGGGTTGAAAATTACCCCCAATTACCTAATACTCTCACAAAATCATTGATTTAAAAAAAGGAGCAAATTTAATTTCCTAGAGACATCTATCAAAAATACAAATAAAGGTCGCCGTCGTCATTGTTGTTGTTGTTGTTGTTGTTGCTGCTGCTGCTGTTGTTGTTGTTGCTGTTGTTGTTGTTATTGCTGCTGCTGTTGTTGTTGCTGCTGTTGTTGTTGTTGCTGCTGCTGTTGCTGTTGCTGTTGCTGTTGCTGTTGTTGTTGCTGTTGTTGTTGTTGTTGTTGCTGTTGTTGTTGTTGTATATTAGGCGTTCTGAATTCAGTTTTCCGGTGGATGTACGTGAATCCTCCAAACTCTGACGCCTTGAGTAGGCAGACACGACTTAGCTTGAAAGGTCAAGACATGATATTGCTTCATGATAAACAGATCATCAGCACGGCAATCCTTTCGTTTGCAAACATGTTTCTATTCAACGTCTTTTGAAGCAGAACGTATTTGAATCTTACAAAGTATATTTCGCGTTCAAAATTTCTCAATTCTAGTTCATTTACTAAAGTAATACCACCTTGAAAATCTTGTGCCCGGCAAATGCTGATAAAGAGGCCTACTGTGTAACCTACATGATACTACATAAAAGGCAACAGTTCTTAGCAATAAAACTCAACATGAACAGATAAATCTTTCTCCATATCTTGTAATGTTAATATTCCGTCCTCGTTGAGACACGCTTGAAGCTCTGCATTGCATTGTTGCGTTACAACATTAACAATATTATATACGGATACTTTGCTGACTCACCAACTGTAAGGTGCACAAGCAAGTAGAAGCATCCCCAACACGCGGGGTAGAGACCCAATAGGGACGTCCCATAGCCCTGTAATGTCGAGTATTGTTATTCTGTCCTCGCCTGATAAACCATCCAGAGCATCGCGCTGGTGTTTTGATTTGATGTGCCCTTGACTATAGCACCCCGCTGTGGCTATACAAGGCTTGCACGTGATCGACCTGCCACAGGTAGATTGCGTGACGGAAGTAAGAAAGTCCAGCATCACGCTGGACTTTTGATTTGATGCCCTTCGTGGCTATACAATGCTTGCACGTGACCGACCTTCCACAGTCCGGACGTCCTCTACATGCAGTGCATGGAGGGAACCCCGTTATACTCTTTTACTAGCATTCTTTTCCACCGATTTATTTGCAAATGTATGTTTGTAAAGAAATGAAAAGAGCGAGACATTGGGAGCAAAAAATAGAGATTATTGCATGGCATGAGCTTGATATCGTTTTTATTCACGAGTGCACAAAGCCTGGCACAAAGCTCTTTAACAATATAAACTGATTCTCCATTATTGGTCCATTCTAGGCCTAGTACAGTGAAAGACTATCGGTTTTGCTGAGTAGCGCCGGGTAGCGCCCCTTCAAAGTCGTGGCCTAAAAGGCAAGGAGTTGGAGGTGGCTGTCAAAGGAATGTGAGGTTTCCTTTGAAGGCAGTGCTTGAGGTTTGAGGCTGGGTTTGTCACCTGCTCTTCAAGTGACATCTGCTTAATTTTAACATTTATTTTATCTAGATAAAAACCGATCGTTTCATACTGACAATATGACGCTAAATTTGTCATAGACGGATGGAGAGTTTGCTTCGGCGTTTCCCCTTTCATGTTCAAACGCCTATCTCTAGTAATAAGTAATACCTCTTGTAAGATACTTAAATTACCCTTGCAGCAAGATCTCTGGATGGGGTCTACTGGCAACTGAGAAAAGGCTTAAAATATACTTGACTACTGACAAATCAGTGGTTATTTAATTGACAACTGACAGACAAAATGTAATTGACAACTGACTTTGTCGTCTGCTGCCACTCAAATGTAACAAATTTATCGCAGAAAGTATTTACAACTGACTGAACCCTCAAAATTTACCTGAACTAAGCATTGGGGACTCCCCATCCAGGCCGTTACAGCATAACAAGCTCCTTTGTGCTTCGCCAATTTAAAGTTAGTGGGGGTTATTTTATTATCTTTTATCCGTTCATTCAATTAGGGAAAACACTAAAGATTGAAGAAAAGATCGGATTAAGCATCAAAGGAGTTAATTCCCATCGAGCAGGCAAACGATATTGACTTCTTTTCTTTCCTGAACTCGATACCAAAGATAAGGTTAGTATCGCTAGCGCTATTTAGAATAATTATATATCGTATAACTCACTAAAGCTGCCCCCGTCATTTTTTTTTTTTTTAATTTGGAGTAGAATATTTTCTGAAGTAAGGCTTTCAGGGAATCGCTCAAGACCGAAAAACTATTAATGGAATACACAGGAAATGGCATGATAGATTTAATCACTATTCGAGGGCATACAACTTACGAGCAAGCAGGTGTTTCTGATCTGTAGATATTAAAGGGGCAGTGTCAAGATTTTGGGATCATTTCAAGTAGCTTAAGTGGAGTCAAATTCACAAGAAATAAAGAAAAAAATGGTCAGGGTTAAATAACGTTTCAGCTACTAGATAAGCACAAATTCGGAGTATTTCGTGTGTTATAGAGCGAATGGAATTAGATTGTGAATGACCCTTTTTGATTTCTTACCAGGCTGAACTGTTTTCAAACTTGGAAATTTGATAGCGAGTTGAAGTTGAAGTAAAATGTAGGATTCTGTGTTGTTTATGTAGACCACTGGCATAGTTTTATAGAAATTTGTTAAAACAGCGGTGACATACCTCCTTTAATTTGAAAAGTTGCTGGTAAACATTTATCAGTTATTATGCCAGGGTGCGCGTTGAACGTGTTATTGTCAGAAAAATATCAAACGTTATACGAAAAAGACGTTTGTAGAACGATTAACATTTTCCCAGCAAAATGGGAACACAAAAAAAAATCCCCGACAGGACGTTTTTCTCCTCGAAACTTTTAAAATGCTGCCAACAGAACGTTTTTTAAGCAACCTCCTTGTACAGAATGTTCCCAGCCAGCTAGCACAGCAAATTTCTGCAGAAACCCATCCATGGGAAAAGCTGAATTTCCCATGGTAGAAGAATGTGAAGTGTTCGGATTTCCTATGGCTATCCTTGTGAATTCCGAACACCTCCCAGGCGTGTGCCTTGGGAAATTCAGCTTTTCCCATGGATGGGTTTCTGCAGAAATTTCCTGTGAGGGAAGGGGCTGCGAAACAGAACCGTTTTGTGCCCTGACCCTGACTGTTGGCTTCAAAACAAGTTAAACACGCGCTGCTATCACGAAGCCTAGCCTTTTCCCCAAACAGTAAGAAAACACTAGTGACTCTCTGCCTGGTAAACTTGAAGTCGGCATAAAATTTGAATACGTTGTTTCGATATGTCTCTAAGAGTGCACTCTGCACACTCGTCGAGTAAACAGGTTTCAATAAATATTCAGAGCTCAATAACTTGCAGGTGCAATTTGGTACAAATGTCTCCACAGTAGATGTTATTAGAGGCAATCAATACATTGGTATTTGTGATGTTTCACAAGACTTACAAATTGACGAGATGAATTTTGAAACATGTTTAGTCTGATCATGTTTCAATCCTATAGTGTGGACGCAATATAGCATTTTGTTTGCTTGCTACAAATATTTCTAGGTTCCTGTTGTTTTGGCGCTAGATTAACACTGGTAACTCATATAATAAGGAAGGAAACTACAAGCTTTGATTTCGTTTCTTTTAGATGTGGCTGAAAACATCATTGATCTACGTTTTTCTCCTGTTTCGTTCCGCTTACGTGGTGGTGTCCACTCAAAACCAAATCTGCTACGAAGGGACCTTTTCAAAGAAGGACGTTATCAGAGGGTCTCATATGGTAGGGGTCTCATTCAGGAACATCACTTCAGTCCCTGTTCCACAAACCTGTTTCTCTGCTTGCACCAATGAATGTCGATGCAAGGCGTTTCAGCTGCAAGAACAAAACTGTGAACTGCTTGAAGAAGACAGGCATTCAGAATCGGCCAAGTTTGCATTGAATCCGAGCTATGATTACTACGATTTACACCAGGATATATCATCAAGGGTATGTTTGAATACTATAAATATAATCTTAAATCCACCTAGCCTTGTAGATGGTGTGTTATCGCAGAAAACCCGGGGTCTTTCACAGGGAATTTCTGCAGAAACCCATCCATGGGAAAAGCTGAATTTCCCATGGTAGAAGAATGGGAAGTGTTCGGATTTCCCATGGCTATCCATGTGAATTTTGAACACCTCCCATGCGTGTGCCTTGGGAATTCATGTTTTCCCATGGATGGGTTTCTGCATGAATTCCATGTGTTTAGCGCGGTCGCCATATTGGACTTGGGTGACGCCGTCTTGCCCCTCCCCCACCCCCCTCGATATTTCTCCTCGCCCCCAGACCGCGCGCGCTCCAAAATCCAAGATGGCGGCGTGAGGTACGATCGAGAACGAAGGGAAGCTAAAAATCGTCCAAAATCCACTCATATTTGCTCCGACTAAGACCCCGTTCACACCAGATCGGTAAAAAAAACCGGACCGGTACAATTCTGGTACGGTACCGCTTGTTCATACGGTACTGGTACAATCCTGGCACGTTTTGTAACGGCGTTCACACGGGACCGTACACGCCTTACCGTGACAAAATCGGTCCGGTACCGCAGGTTCCGTGTGAACACGCGACGGTACCGTGCCAGAATTGTACCGGTCCGGTTTTGTACCGTTCTCGTGTGAACGGGGTCTTAGTTTCTTTTTAACTGGTTTGGTAACAGGTTTCTCCTCAAGCCACCTGCCGCAATGGGTGCTGTGAAATTCAACCTTGTCTATCGGCGAAGTGTGCGTGGAGCATTGCGAGAATCCGAAGGTTAAATTCACTTGCCACAAATTATCATGCCGCGAGGTTCAGCGTGGTTTCAAGCCAGTGGCAAAACTCCTCAAGATGGTACCTTTAATCTTTCCACCGCTGCTGGACGCGTGTTCCCTGCTTATTGTTCCTTTACCGGTACAACTAGTTGGACTCTGATCGAGTCGTTTGCTTATAAATACCGAAGCGATTTCAGTGGCGTACATTTCATTTAAGCGCACCTTTTAACGAAATGGCCCCACCGAGCTGGGAGAAGTATCGCATGCCACGGGATCTGATGGAGTACGTCTATACAGATGCCATATTCTTCAAAGCGGAATGCAATTATGAAAAAGCTGCTACTCCGGCTCAAAGGGAGCAGAATGACCATGCCTTTGGACGAGTAGCACGTTGGAATATCCTCAATGTTGAGCGAGTAGAAGGCTTGTGTGTCATATTTGATAAGTTGCGAGTTCGTGGACATGCTTGCACTAGTTGCAGTATTTCAGCGTGGCATAATAATGGCGGCCTGAAAGATCATCCTCATCTCGATACAACCTCAGTAAGTTGTAGTTGGAAGCCTCCTGGTGGCTTTCCAAGTGAAGATAATTTTGGGTATTATGGGACACCTAACACGGCTCACACATGTATTACGGGGGATGAGTCTACAACTTCATGGTGGTTTGGACATGAAAACTCTCCTTAAAATGCAACTTGTCAGTCAAAAGGGCTTGTGATAATGTGACATTTGTATTTTATGGTATGACGGTAGTGCATGGTAGTAATTTGTGATATGACGGAAGTACCTCAGGTACCAAACTCGGCCCACCATGTGGTTTTGTTACCATCAAACAGACAAATGTGAATTCTCTGTTTGCACATTATATTTCTTGTTGAAATGCAAATTTATTCAGTGACATGACTCACTACACATATATGTAACCTTCACTCGTTGTAAACGGCGTTATAAAACTGCAGTCCGCACCAGAGCAGACACCTCACATCTGTAAACCGCTTTTGAAAATGCCATGTGAAATTGAATAAAAGTCCCCGTCTGTCATCTTGGATTCTATAGGATTATTCAAAGCTTCAGGAGGCTAGATTCCGCTAAGAAAATAGCACGAAAAAAGCGATATCGCACGAGTGGCGCAGCTTCGGCGGAATCTACCGACTGAACGCTTTGAATAGACTTGAATCCTATGATATCTCGTCCTCAATTTACACAAAAAAGAGAGATCATAGGATTCTATTGTTAATTATTGAGATGCGGGGGACTTCGTACTCAATTTTGCAGAAATATGTCTAGACTGTAGCACTAAAACGGAGAATTTTGAAACGTTTCCAGTCTGTGATTTATTCAATATTTGAGTTATTTTTTCACATTTCCAAATTTTATTATTTCGGACACATTTCTCCGAAGTGCTTGAGAACCGCATAATATTGAATGAAAATACGATTGACGAAGTACAAAGAATGTCTCTGAAGACATTCAAAATCTTGTTATCAGAAAAAAAAATCAAGCATATAGTGCTGTGAAATCTGCCGGGGAATTCTAGTGAGGTCTTGACGTGTCCAGAATCTTATTTAGGAAGTCCCCCTTATAAGATCTGTAAATCTTTTCCCTCATATTTTATGGAATACAGCAAGAAAAATTCACCAAAACTTGCAGATGTTCGAGCTAAACATCGTTCTCTTGGTCGCCATTTTGTTTTTCCTTACCTAAAGGGCCTGGATCGAGATTTCAATAATACCACAGGCAGTCCACCCGGATTCGTAGAAAACGACCGGCCTTTCTTGATATGGAGGGACTATAGTAGCACATTTTCATCCCAGTTGACATCGTTTTCTAGGATAAGTAGGGAATACACCTGTTTCAATAGACCTCCTCGGCTTGGGCGTAATGTTTTGCCCATTTCAGAACACGTGGCATTCCCATGAGTATTCTCTTTTTGTTTGGAATGCTTCCATATTCATATATCCTTCGGTGCGTAGCAGAAATAGAAAGAGAGAATACTCATGGGAATGCCACATGATCTGAAATGGGAAAACATTACGCCCAAGCCGAGGAGGTCTAATAACGCTCCTCTCGCCCCATGTAAGGTAATCCGAATCCAACTTTTTGTTAGCTTTGGGATCCGGAATCCGTAGAATGGAATCCGGAATCCATATAGCAGGAATCCAGAAGCCAAAGGCCTTGAGAATTCGGAATCCAAGAATTTATTCAGATAAAGAAATATTGGAATCCGGATTCTTTGAGAATTATGGAATCCGGAATCCATTGGTATGGAATCCGGAATCCAGAAGGTTGGAATCCGGAAGGTCCGAACCTTCCCTGTCGTCTTTCAAATCCAAACTTAAGACATTTTTTTTTTCAATAAATGATATATTTATTATTATTATTATTTTATCTTTTCTTGTTCTTACCAAACTGTAGGATTTTTATCTTTTCCATTAGTTAGTCACTTTTATTATATTTTTACTTTTTAATAACTCATTGTACATTTATCAACAGTTATAAGATTTGTAAAACATAGGTAAAACAATATTGTAAGAGCATTGAGAATTTTTAAATGCTCAGGAACATTTTATTATTATTATTATTATTATTATTATTAAAGGGGCTGAATCCGGAATACAAGATCTGCTTGGATTACCTTCATGGGGCGACTCCTCCGTAGAACCATGTATCATGAACCATGTATGCTAGAGCAATAAAATGTACTTTAGACAGGAGCGCAATGTTCAAGCGTAAAAGCTTAATGTTTTGCAGGACTAGATAGCTATTGCTTCAAAAAATCGACGAGAATGATTCCTCTAATCTGTTACATCCGTTTGAGCTAATGAACGTCAAAGCCAGAACTTACCAGGAGAATAACTTTATCAACATAGTTCCAAGGTTTTACAGACCTGATAAGGAGGCCTGATAAGTATAGAATAAGTAGCGGTTCTGCAGTAAGCGGGCTTGAGAACTTGAGAGGGATTCTGTGAGTAGGATCGGCCATGGGGCGGTAACAATGTACAGGGATTATCGGGATTTGTAGTTGTATACATTCACCTGTCACTTTATAGTGACCGAGAGAATTAGAATGACCTGCATTTCTTCTTTTTCTTCTGTCGACTTCTTCTGGCGAACGGTACTTAAAGTCCTTTTCTAAGGGCTTACATTAAATCTAAGGGAATAGCTTTGCAACCGATTTCAGAACTGTCGTTTTAGTCGGTCTGTCTGCATTTTTTTTTTCAAACTTTCCGAAACCTTCACTAGGATTACCCAGCTACAACCATTCAAAAGGAGAAAAAACAGCAATTCTAAATTCATTTCATTCAAATTTTACTGTACATGTAAAACAACAAACATTTTGACACTACAAACGCTGCCGAGTCATCGCTAAGAACTACAGAGAATCGCCAAGAAAAAATATCATACAAAGTAACTCACTTCGTTGCTCAACTCAACATTGAAAATTGAGACACTCTTTTCGTTTCGTTTCTGCCTGCATGGCTTGCAACACTTCCTGCATTTAATTTTTCTCTTTAAGGAGGCTCATGTCCTCACCCCCTGAACTTCAAGGAATTGAAACGCAGGACTAGTTGTTTGAGTTTGGCGTGAGCAAGAAAAAGCTTTCAAAACTTTTCAGATTAATCGTAATCGGAATAATCAGTGGCTCTGGAATTTTCTGTGCTTAAAGAAAATGCCTCGGTCGTTATGCGGAACTAAAAACTAAATCACTACGAGCTTTTAGGCATAGTTTGAGGGTCAAGAAAGTAGGCTAATAAAAAATTCTAATTTTTTGACGAAAAAAATGATCGCGTTGTAAACAAAACATATGTCGACACAAAGAACAATCCATAGCATGTCTACTTGTAAAGTGGCTTTCCGTTCTGTGCATTTCCGGCCGTCAATTTTATGACGCTAGGTAACAGGAGCTCACGTGATCGATTTTAACCAATGAGGCGCTCGGAGTTTAAACCGGGTTGAACGAAAGATTGTATATTAAATGGTTTCATCGAGCTGAGACTTCTCTGGTCTGAGTGCCGAAGGGATCAATTTTGACTGACTTTATTGTTTCTCTAATGAGAGCCGCTAGTTAGCCTTTGTTCGTTTGTTCAACAACAAAGAAGAAAGAAAGAAGAGTCCATCCAACTCAAGCAGGCGTATTACTTTCCTGCTGGAATTGTCTGATGCGGAGGTTAGTACTTTTGCACAAAAGATATTTTCCAGTTTAATACAAGAAATGATTCATTTGTCGGGCTTAAAATGCAAGGTAAACTAGGCAGGTGGTCTTAAATTGCCAGTTAATTGGAAGCGAACTGCGTTTCCTCGTTTTGAAATATGACCAGAAAATAACCCGTCACCTTACGACGGCAAAGTTTAGCTACTGAAAGTTTAACAAACCTGCCCTTTAGTTTTACACCAACCTTGCTTAGATTGGAATATCAGGGTAGATATTGGATAATCGTATGATATCTCTCTTTTGTGGAAATTGAGGATGAGATATCATCAGATTCAAGTATATTCAAAGTCTTCAGTGGGTAGATTCCGCCGAAAATAGCACTTTTTCGTGCTATTTTCATAGCGGAATCTAGCCTCCTGAATCTTTGAATAATCCTATAATATTGCACTCGCTTTCAATAACAGCGGAGTTTTCTAGTTCCTCAATTCTCAAGGAAAGTAGACAAGGAACCTTATTCTTGTCATTGACACTTGACAGAAATCACCATACATCAGACGGATCGAACTTGGTCATCAGTTAAACATGTGTTTTGCATTTTTCTCGTTTAGATGTTGACGAAAATCATAGTGAGTTTCGTTTTTCTCATCTCAAGTGCTTTCCACATAAAACACTGTCAAGGAGAAACTTGCTACAAAGGGACCTTTTCAAAGAAAGACGTTATGAAAGGGTCTCATATGGTAGGGGTCTCATTCAGGAACATCACTTCAGTCCCTGGTCCACAAACCTGTTTCTCTGCTTGCACCAATCAATGTCGATGCAAGGCGTTTCAGCTGCAAGGACGAAACTGTGAACTGCTTGAAGAAGACAGGCATTCAGAACCGAGCAAGTTTATATCGAGTCCAGGCTATGATTACTATGATTTGCACCAGGAATTAGAATCAAAGGTAAGGTTGTTGTACCACATCGTATTTTTCATTAATTCACGGCGGCTTTCCGTTTTGATCAAATGCTGCGAAAAGCAATGACTTGTAACTTACGCCATTGCGATTTATCGATAATGATAATCTGGTAAGTGACCAGCATCGGTAATAGCCATAATCTTATTTTCCTGATTTGCCGTCGCTCACGAGATTCGAGTTTAAGCAGTTCTTTTATGATGAAAATTGCTTTACTTTTTTCAGAGCGCATTCCCTTTCGTCTGTCGTAATGGCTGCTGCAGTAACCAGCGGTGTGTCAATGGAGGGACATGCGTGGAACACTGCGAAACGCACAAGACGAAATTTTCCTGTCGTTGTTCGGCCTTCTTTCACGGTAAGCGGTGCGAAAAACACAAACCAGCGTCCTGCCTTGAAGTCCTTTGCATTTATAAGAACTTGGCGAAACACCTACGGATGGCGTCTACAATATTTCTACTCACTCTGGAAGAGTGTTCCCTGCTTACTGTGCGTTTAACGGAGGTACCAGTTGGACCCTTATCGAGTCATTTTCTTTTGGAAACCGAGCGAAATTTAAACGGGCTCCTTTTCTCCCAAGCGTGACGCTTTCTTATAACACAATGTCTCCGCCATCGTGGGAGAAATACCGCATGCCTCGCGACTTGATGGAGTTTGTGTATACAAACGCTACATCCTACAAAGCTGAGTGCGATTACGAGAAAATGTCACTACCTTCTGATCGCCTGTTAAACGACCATGCCATAGGTGAAGTCTCCGAGTTTGATATCCTCAGTAATGGTGGTAGCAATGATTGTATAATGTTCTCTGAGATAAGAATTCAAGGCCGTATTTGTAGGAATTGCAGAATCACGGTGTGGCAGAGAGAGAAGCACGCACATCTTGTCCCGAGAAGCCATTGTGGTTTCACTCCCAATAATGTCGAATGGAAAAATAACTTTGGGAAATACGAAAACTTCGACAGACGACATACCTGCGCTAAGAATAGCGACTCCACGACCTCATGGTGGCTGGGTCACGAAATCTCGTGAATTAGGATTACGGAAAGGCAATATTAACAGGGAATACTAATATTAACAGGAAACACCAATTAAACTGTCCAGGAGTCCATCGATAGGAGTCTCCGTCTACTCGACTTTGTCTAGTCTTGTGCACTGCAGTCGATAAATCTATTTTTAGGTGTTCTCGTATAATACGAGTACAGAGATACTAATTAAACTGTCCAGGAGTCCATCGATAGGAGTCTCCGTCTACTTCACTTTGTCTAGTCTTGTGCACTGCAGTAGATGAATCTATTTTTAGGTCTTCTCGTATAATACGAGTACAGAGATACTAATTAAACTGTCCAGGAGTCCATCGATAGGAGTCTCCGTCTACTTCACTTTGTCTAGTCTTGTGAGTGCACTGCAGTAGATGAATCTATTTTTAGGTCTTCTCGTATAATACGAGTACAAAGATACTAATTAAACTGTCCAGGAGTCCATCGATAGGAGTCTCCGTCTACTTCACTTTGTCTATTCTTGTGCACTGCAGTCGATAAATCTATTTTAGGTCTTCTCGTATAATACGAGTACAGATATACTAATTAAACTGTCCAGGAGTCCATCGATAGGAGTCTCCGTCTACTTCACTTTGTCTAGTCTTGTGCACTGCAGTCGATAAATCTATTTTTAGGTGTTCTCGTATAATACGAGTACAGAGATACTAATTAAACTGTCCAGGAGTCCATCGATAGGAGTCTCCGTCTACTTCACTTTGTCTAGTCTTGTGAGTGCACTGCAGTAGATGAATCTATTTTTAGGTCTTCTCGTATAATACGAGTACAAAGATACTAATTAAACTGTCCAGGAGTCCATCGATAGGAGTCTCCGTCTACTTCACTTTGTCTAGTCTTGTGAGTGCACTGCAGTAGATGAATCTGTTTTTAGGTCTTCTCGTATAATACGAGTACAAAGATACTAATTAAACTGTCCAGGAGTCCATCGATAGGAGTCTCCGTCTACTTCACTTTGTCTATTCTTGTGCACTGCAGTCGATAAATCTATTTTTAGGTCTTCTCGTATAATACGAGTACAGATATACTAATTAAACTGTCCAGGAGTCCATCGATAGGAGTCTCCGTCTACTTCACTTTGTCTAGTCTTGTGCACTGCAGTCGATAAATCTATTTTAGGTGTTCTCGTATAATACGAGTACAGAGATACTAATTAAACTGTCCAGGAGTCCATCGATAGGAGTCTCCGTCTACTTCACTTTGTCTAGTCTTGTGCACTGCAGTCGATAAATCTATTTTTAGGTCTTCTCGTATAATACGAGTACAGAGATACTAATTAAACTGTCCAGGAGTCCATCGATAGGAGTCTCCGTCTACTTCACTTTGTCTAGTCTTGTGCACTGCAGTCGATAAATCTATTTTTAGGTGTTCTCGTATAATACGAGTACAGAGATACTAATTAAACTGTCCAGGAGTCCATCGATAGGAGTCTCCGTCTACTTCACTTTGTCTAGTCTTGTGCACTGCAGTAGATGAATCTATTTTTAGGTGTTCTCGTATAATACGAGTACAGAGATACTAATTAAACTGTCCAGGAGTCCATCGATAGGAGTCTCCGTCTACTTCACTTTGTCTAGTCTTGTGCACTGCAGTCGATAAATCTATTTTTAGGTGTTCTCGTATAATACGAGTACAGAGATACTAATTAAACTGTCCAGGAGTCCATCGATAGGAGTCTCCGTCTACTTCACTTTGTCTAGTCTTGTGCACTGCAGTCGATAAATCTATTTTTAGGTCTTCTCGTATAATACGAGTACAGAGATACTAATTAAACTGTCCAGGAGTCCATCGATAGGAGTCTCCGTCTACTTCACTTTGTCTATTCTTGTGCACTGCAGTCGATAAATCTATTTTTAGGTGTTCTCGTATAATACGAGTACAGAGATACTAATTAAACTGTCCAGGAGTCCATCGATAGGAGTCTCCGTCTACTTCACTTTGTCTAGTCTTGTGCACTGCAGTCGATAAATCTATTTTTAGGTGTTCTCGGATAATACGAGTACAGAGATACTAATTAAACTGTCCAGGAGTCCATCGATAGGAGTCTCCGTCTACTTCACTTTGTCTAGTCTTGTGCACTGCAGTCGATAAATCTATTTTTAGGTGTTCTCGTATAATACGAGTACAGAGATACTAATTAAACTGTCCAGGAGTCCATCGATAGGAGTCTCCGTCTACTTCACTTTGTCTAGTCTTGTGCACTGCAGTCGATAAATCTATTTTTAGGTGTTCTCGGATAATACGAGTACAGAGATACTAATTAAACTGTCCAGGAGTCCATCGATAGGAGTCTCCGTCTACTTCACTTTGTCTAGTCTTGTGCACTGCAGTCGATAAATCTATTTTTAGGTGTTCTCGTATAATACGAGTACAGAGATACTAATTAAACTGTCCAGGAGTCCATCGATAGGAGTCTCCGTCTACTTCACTTTGTCTAGTCTTGTGCACTGCAGTCGATAAATCTATTTTTAGGTGTTCTCGTATAATACGAGTACAGAGATACTAATTAAACTGTCCAGGAGTCCATCGATAGGAGTCTCCGTCTACTTCACTTTGTCTATTCTTGTGCACTGCAGTCGATAAATCTATTTTTAGGTGTTCTCGGATAATACGAGTACAGAGATACTAATTAAACTGTCCAGGAGTCCATCGATAGGAGTCTCCGTCTACTTCACTTTGTCTAGTCTTGTGCACTGCAGTCGATAAATCTATTTTTAGGTCTTCTCGTATAATACGAGTACAGAGATACTAATTAAACTGTCCAGGAGTCCATCGATAGGAGTCTCCGTCTACTTCACTTTGTCTAGTCTTGTGCACTGCAGTCGATAAATCTATTTTTAGGTGTTCTCGTATAATACGAGTACAGAGATACTAATTAAACTGTCCAGGAGTCCATCGATAGGAGTCTCCGTCTACTTCACTTTGTCTAGTCTTGTGCACTGCAGTCGATAAATCTATTTTTAGGTGTTCTCGTATAATACGAGTACAGAGATACTAATTAAACTGTCCAGGAGTCCATCGATAGGAGTCTCCGTCTACTTCACTTTGTCTATTCTTGTGCACTGCAGTCGATAAATCTATTTTTAGGTGTTCTCGGATAATACGAGTACAGAGATACTAATTAAACTGTCCAGGAGTCCATCGATAGGAGTCTCCGTCTACTTCACTTTGTCTATTCTTGTGCACTGCAGTCGATAAATCTATTTTTAGGTGTTCTCGGATAATACGAGTACAGAGATACTAATTAAACTGTCCAGGAGTCCATCGATAGGAGTCTCCGTCTACTTCACTTTGTTTAGTCTTGTGCACTGCAGTAGATAAATCTATTTTTAGGTCTTCTCGTATAATACGAGTACAGAGATACTAATTAAACTGTCCAGGAGTCCATCCATAGGAGTCTCCGTCTACTTCACTTTGTCTAGTCTTGTGCACTGCAGTAGATGAATCTATTTTTAGGTCTTCTCGTATACTACGAGTACAGAGATACTAAACAAACTGTCCAGGAGTCCATCGATAGGAGTCTCCGTCTACTTCACTTTGTCTAGTCTTGTGCACTGCAGTAGATGAATCTATTTTAGGTCTTCTCGTATAATACGAGTACAGAGATACTAATTAAACTGTCCAGGAGTCCATCGATAGGAGTCTCCGTCTACTTCACTTTGTCTAGTCTTGTGAGTGCACTGCAGTAGATGAATCTATTTTTAGGTCTTCTCGTATAATACGAGTACAAAGATACTAATTAAACTGTCCAGGAGTCCATCGATAGGAGTCTCCGTCTACTTCACTTTGTCTAGTCTTGTGCACTGCAGTCGATAAATCTATTTTTAGGTCTTCTCGTATAATACGAGTACAGATATACTAATTAAACTGTCCAGGAGTCCATCGATAGGAGTCTCCGTCTACTTCACTTTGTCTAGTCTTGTGCACTGCAGTCGATAAATCTATGTTTAGGTGTTCTCGTATAATACGAGTACAGAGATACTAATTAAACTGTCCAGGGGTGCCTCAAGGGGCGATGTTAGGCCCGTAGGCTTTATAGGAATCAGGATGCTCTTGCTGATTCTACTGCACTAGTGACCATCAAACAAAGATTGAATAGCCTTCTTTGTTCGCATCGATCCGTTTAGTCTTTTTTCTGATTTCAGACTCATAATTTCGAAATGCGGAAGGTTTGAAGGTGGCGCTATGTCACGGTTGTTTTAACAAAATTCTGTGACACTATCTAGCCAATGACGTGCATAAAAAACACAGAATCCTAAATTGTACACTGAAATTCGTTAAAGAGCCTCTGTCAGCCTCCATTTTGTCATCCTAGCAACATACCGAGACAGAGAAAGCATCCATTTCCATCGGCTGATTTAGGGAATGTAGTGCAATATTTGCAATTGAATTCCAGAAATGAACAATAAAACTTCATTTTTAGAAGACTATTTCAAGATTTCTACACGTAATTCGTTGTCTGATATCGACTGAAAACAATAACAAAGGAGTGGCTGACTAGGGCTCTTTAAGCACTCTTATGTAAAATGACAACAGTTCAGCCTGGTAAGAAAATCAAAATGGCCGACTCTTAAAAGCCCATACGCGACAGGGAACCTTTGCGCTTTGTTTTCAATTGGATCTATTGTCATTCAACAGCTGTGATTGGCTGATACAGTAGGTCCCAAGAGGTTCCTATTGTTCTTCGCATTTCAAAAGTTCAAACTGAAAATTTGCATAGAGTTTTCAACTGCGTTTTATTCTCTGTGAGCCTGCAAAGCGACTTGGGTGCTTATGGGCCTTTAATCCATTTCCACCCGCTCGAGAACAACCGGAAATGCTCGAAATTTGTGCTTTGTTGGCAATTGAAAGGTTACTTTTAAAATTTAGCCGGTTACCTTATTTTTCTTGTGAACTGAACTTCGTTTGGTGGATGTTGGAAGTAAAACGTTTTTTAGTTTGGAGCGTGACATTTTTGTATGTTCGGTTTATATCCCACCTCAGAATTCTCCACGAGAGAAACGTCTTGATCTTGATCATTTTGAAGGTCTTCAAGAAAGTATTTATAAATTCAGTGGTCGGGGAGATATTTTGCTTTGCGGAGATTTTAATGCAAGGATAGGATCCTTGTCCGATTCTGTTGGGGATCCGACCGATGTCTTCGATTCGTCTCGAAGTTTGTTTGAGCAACGAGTTTCAATGGATAATCAAGTTAATACATATGGCAAGTCTTTAGCTGAGCTATGCTGCGGAAATGAGCTTGTTATCTTGAATGGACGTAGTAAAGGTGACTATTTAGGACGTTTTACGTGCCACACGTATAACGGGGCTAGCGTTGTGGATTATGCCGTTGTTTCGTCGCGTCTTTTTCCTTCGGTGTGCACCTTGTCTGTTTCAGATGCTAGTATTTTTTCGCATCATTCATTTTTGTCTTTTTCTTTATCAATTGGCGGTTGGCAAAATGAGTCGCAAGACTGTGTTTCTTTGAGTCCTGTTCCAGAAACGATCAGGTGGTCCAAGGAATGTATAAATAGTTTCAAAGACAAATTGCGATCCTCGAATGTTAAAGAAAAGATGAACAATTTACTTCTTTCGTTTGATAAAGAGACAATGTGCGTGGACTCTCTTGTCAACGGTTTTTCCGACGAATTAGTTTCTTTGTCCTCTGACGTTTGTGCGGTTAAGCGACCAAGGGTTCGGAAGTCACATACTCGTTCCACGATTCAGAAAAAACAGTGGTTTAATAATAATTGTCATGTTTTGAGAAAAGAATTGCGTGCTGTGGGTTGTTTACTTTCTAAATATCCGGGCGAACCCTATTTACGGGACCGGTTTTTTAGTTTAAAGAAAGATTATAAGCGATTGACCAGACGTCTGAGGCGGCAATTTCATAATGATCTTTTGGACCAAATTCAATTGTTAGAGAATAATAACCCGAGGGATTTCTGGAAACTGGTCAATTCCGTTAAAGGCTCTATATCTAAAGGGGTTTCTAATGAGATTTGCTCAGCGGATTGGTTTTCTTATTTTAAAGAGCTCAACACCTCCACGGTATCATCTGACACGACTTGCATGGAGGCGGAAGTTGTACGGAATTTTTCTGTTTGGGCTTCGTGTAGGAACAATATATTGGATGAGCCTATTTCAGAGAAAGAATTGCGTAGTTTGTCTGTTAAACTGAAGAGTAAGAAAGCTAGTGCACGGGATGTGATAAATAATGAGGTAATAAAGCTTGCGGTAGATAGTTTGGCTCCTTTTTTGTTAGGCTTTTTAACATCGTGCTTTCGTTGGGAATTTTTCCTGCAGTTTGGTCGGAAGGTTTGATTGTTCCTCTTCATAAGTCAGGTAATAGAATGGACCCTGGAAACTATAGGGGTATTTGTATCAGTAGTTGGTTTGGGGAAGTTTTTTACTTTAATCTTAAACTCCCGTTTCAATAGGTTTTTGGAAGAAAATGGCCTTATGAATGATAATCAGATAGGTTTCCGCATGTACTTGACCATGTACTTGTACTGAAAGCTCTCTTAGATTCGTACAAGAAAAAGCATAAGCCGTTGTTTGCCTGTGTTTTATTGATTTTCGCAAAGCGTATGATAGTATTTGGCGAGACGGTTTGTTTTATAAGATTATACAGTGCGGTTGCAGTAAGAACTTTATAAAAATACTTTTAAGCATGTATTCTTCTGTTAAGGCGGCTGTGAAGTTGAATGAGGGTGTGACTCCATTTTTTCGATCCGAAATTGGCGTGAAACAAGGTTGTAATCTTAGTCCTACGCTTTTTAATTTGTTTGTCAATGATATCCCTGGCATATTTGATGCTTCTTGTTCTCCGGTATCTCTGGCTGGTTTTGATTTTAGTTGCTTACTTTATGCGGATGATTTAGTCATTTTATCTGAATCGCAGTCGGGTCTTCAGCGTTGTCTCGATAGATTGGCTATTTACACAAAGCACTGGAAGTTAATAGTCAGGGAGCAAATGTATTTCCGTGGGAAGTTTGTGCTGAAAGCAGGGCACCAGTCTAGAAATGTTGTTTGGGGTCTACTAAACATGAAAAGTTTTGGTGCCAAACTTGAAACTTGCTCAGACAGGATTTAAGGGGGGTCGAAATTCTGACGTATGAAAGCCAGCATGGAAACGAGGCTGGAACATTAAAAACCGTATAACTTCCATAAAATTGCCAGTTAGTACACCAAATTTGAGAATTTTATCAATAGCGATGCTCTGAACTGATATGTGTCATTTTGAATACGTAATTATGGTCACGTGACCCTGAAACATGGAAGCGAGGCTAAAACAGAAACCAGCCCTATAACTTCACTAAAAATGTTCGCTAGCACGCCAAATTTGTTAATATTATCAATACCAATGCTCTGAACTTATATGGGTCACTGAATACTTAGTTATGGTCACGTGACCCCAAAACATGGAAACGAGGCTAAAACATAAATCTCCCTATAACTTCTATAATTGGTCTCACGCACGACACATTTGGTAGTTTATCAATAGCGATGTTCTGAATTGATATCATTTTGAATAAGTTATTCTGGTCACGTGATCCCTAAACATGGAAGCGAGGCTAAATCATAAGATAAAATTGTTCGCGTTAGCACGCCGAATTTAAAAGGCTAAAAGATGGCTAAAAGATGAAAAAAAAATGTATAAAATACTCAAGAAACAGTCGTTTCCACTCTAAAACTTTATTAAAACACTACTGTTGAACTGTATTTGGTACTTAAAATGCCTAGTGGTAATCACGTGACATGCAAACGAGGCCGAAAATACTAGTTTTTTTTACCTATGGATCCATAATGACTCATACAGTTACCTACGATTCATCAACCCCGACCTTTTCCTGGAGAATTCAAATTTCTCCCCGACTTTTAGTTTATTTATTTTGAGTCACTGACGGAGTGATGCTTACTGGACGCCAAGATGGGCCGATCATTCAAAACTGACGTCTGAAACCGACATAGAGTACTTTATAGATCACAGTAATGGACACGTGGCACTTAAACATGCATGTAAGTGAGGCCTAATGTAAATGCTTTGTAGCTTGCATGAAAATGGTGCACCAATTATACTTGTATAGTGGACGCATCGCAGATGAAACCCGTATGTTGTTAATCAATAGATGGGACCTCACACATTAAGAATTTCACAGTAATGAAAGTAATCTTTTGTGCTTTTACCCGATCACTAAAAATTCCCCGGCAAAAGAGGCGCTGGAGAACCAATCTGGGGCGTTATGCACTGAACCGGTAGTTCTGCGCTCCTCAACACAACATCTGCTCAATCTTAAGCTTTGATTTTACCTGATTCCAAGCCAAGTTTGCAATCATTTCTTTGAGAATATAATTATATTTGAAAGGCGCGGTGGCCATTGTTGGAAGCCAAAAGAAAGAGAACATGAGCTATATCTGTTTTCTCCAACATGGCCGCCTGTGACTTCAAACGTGCAAACCAAGAATTAGCCTCGAAAATAGCTAAAAAAACCAGGAATTTGAAACTGCGACACGAAAGTACAGCAAAGGATCAGCGCCATGGATAGCCAACAGACCAGTACCATTTGTCCCAACGCACCTTTGATTGGACATACTTCCAACCGCAGCTTTAGAATTCGAATTTGCAGGTCGGTTCTCCAGCACGGCCTCCTAGGCAGGCTTGACCGTTTGCCAGAATTGGATATAATAGACATCGTCCTTGCTACACTAACATCCTATATTTGCTGCTTCTCACGATTGTGCAGAGACACCCAGCTTTGTGTCATTTGATCGGTTAAACATGACTGCACTTCAAAAGCTGTTATTGCTTCAGGAGCTAGTGCAAGAGTGGTCATAACGGGCAAACATTTGTCATTCTCCATTGACCATCCCGAACCGTTTGGTTTTGGAAGTGGATTAGGTACTTTTCCGTTTGTATGGCTCTAGTACTATTTCTAGTGAGACAGGCCTTTTTTTGTCTCTGCAGCTAATATCGCTAGTTCTGGAGCAATAAAGCAGGCTTTTCACTAGTGAAATAAGCGGAGACGGAGAAGGAGACGGATACGTAAGAGCTTACGTTTGTGTGAAAATCGTCGTGACGGTAGCGACGTAAGCGAAAGCGGAGACGTAAGAAAAAGGAAACCTTCCATTGTGCTTCCTTTATGCTTACGTCTCCTTCTCCGCCTCCGTTCTTTGATTTTCACACGAACGTAAGCGTCCTTACGTCTCCGTGTCCTTCTCCGTCACCGCTTACTTCACTAGTGAAAAGCCGGCTTAAAGGAAAACGTTTCATACGCGCGCATTTAAAGTTCTCCAGGGCATCTGCGCAAACTGTGCAGAAAGCACCTCTTCATTCTTGTTCACTAACCAGTTCCATTAATGAAATCCTGGTGTGTATATGGTGATCTGACGCAAGATAAGCTGGATTCATTCACAAGACTTGACTGTGCGCAACCGAAGAAATACTTGTTAGTAAGTGCCGCACAATATTCTTCTTTTTGTCTAGACCGCAGAAATTAATGCGCACCGATGCAATGAAACAAAAAATGAACTAACCCGTAGGTATGGCTAGTTTTTCGGGAAAACTAGGTGGCCTGCGTCGGCGGGGACATAAACATGGACAATAATATAACAACCAAAGGTTGAAATGTATGTTAAACGCCGTACAGGACTCTAGTGTTTTGCGGACGTTTCAAGCGCTAGCCCTTCGTCGGAGCAAAACCCGGAGGACGAAAATGCCAGGAATGTGAAGTTTTCCGCGCTAGAGCAAAACTAGCATGAACTCACTTTGAGTTCATGCATCGGCGTGGTTTATGTTTTAGCCTCGTTTACATGTTTAAGGGTCACGTGACCATAATTACCATATTCAAAGTGACACATATCAGTTCAAAGCATCGCGATTGCTAAATTTGGCAAATTTGGTGTACCACCGAATAATTTTATGGAATTACAGCTTGGTTTCTTTTTTAGCCTCGTTTCCATATTTAGGGGTCACGTGACCATAATTATATATTGAAAATGACACAACATGTCAGTTCAGAGTATCGCTATTGATAAAACTGCCAAATTTGGCGTGCTAGCGAACAGTTTTATTGAAGTTATAACTTGTGTTATGTTTTAGCCTCGTTTCCATGTTTAAGGGTCACGTGACCATAATTACGTATTCAAAGTGACACATATCAGTTCAGAGCATCGCTATTGATAAAATTCCTAAATTTGGTGCACTAACTTTCAATTTTATGGAAGTTATGCGGTTTTTAATATTCCAGCCTCGTTTCCATGCTGGCTTTCATACGTCAGAATTTCGACCCCCCTTAAATCCCGCCTGAGCAAGTTTCAAGTTTGGCACCAAAACTTTTCATGTTTACTAGACCCCAAACAACATTTCTAGACTGGTGCCCTGCTTTCAGCACAAACTTCCCACGGGAGCTTATTTTAAGACATTTGCTCCCTGACTATAAGCGTTAACATGAAAAAATCGAAAGTGTTAGTTTTTGGCGCGCGTGCTCAGAGGTGCCCATACTTGTTCTCTCGTTGGTCTTTCAGTGGCCAGGTTTTAGAGTGCGTGGAACATTATACCTATCTTGGTATTGTGTTTCATTTTTCTGGTAGTTTTAATTTTGCACGGAAGTGCCTATATAATAAAGCTTTAAGGGCATATCATGGTCTTTTTGCCCATTTCACCAATGTTGAGAAAATTCCGGTGAAGGTGATGTTGAAATTATTTTCTTCGCTTGTGTCTCCCGTGCTATTATATGGTTGTGAGGTCTGGGGTGCTTACATGTTAGGCAGGTTATCTTCTTTGGAGATGTTTAAGCAGAAACTTTTCTCTGTTTTAGGTGACATAGAGAGGTTGCATCTAAAATTTTGTAAGAGGATTTTAGGCATACACTTAAAGTCTACGAATATGGCTGTGTATGCAGAATTAGGTAGGGTACCCCTGATACACTCTTTTTTTTTTATAAGAACGTCTAATTTTCAGTTGAGGCTGGGCCGTTCTTATTTTTGGAGCAGTGTGAGGCTGGAAATGTTCTTACGGATGTTCTTACATTTCAGTGACTTCGGAACCTGAAATATGCCTAGATCTTATAGAAGGATACATACCAATGAAGTATTTAAGAGAGTTTATACATTACAATTTTGAAGGTCGTTATTATTAACACATTTGATTCTGGATTTTAAAACGCATCACTGAAAAAAAATCTATTTTGCTCCTATCTGAGGCTCAGGCATGTTCTTAGCATGTTCTTAAAGTCTGGGTAAATTTCAGGCTGAACGTTCTTATAAAAAAGGTTCTTATAAAAAAAAAAGAGTGTAGTTCAAATCGGTTGTACTATTGTCAGGTATTGGTTACGGATAACGAATCCTATTTTCCGGGACAGTCTCGTCGGAAAAGCGGCTTCTTGGTGTGTGTCATCAAACTTTCGTGGGGTTGCTTTTTCTAATTTCCTCTTGTCTTTGTGTGGTTTTGGATCTTTAGATAGTATTGCAATTCCTTTTGAACAGATTAAGGATGTGTCCAAACAGATAAAAACACAATTATATGATATGTTTTGCGAGCACTGGAGGACTAACGTACGTCAAGGGACCGGTGGAAAATTAAGGCTGTTTAGATCTTTGAAGTCTAGCCTGGGCTTTGAGAAATATTTAGTCTCGGTTACTAATTTTCGACATCGTCAAGCAGTTTCGAAACTGCGTTTATCCGCACATAGATTACCAGTGGAAGTTGGCAGATATGCTTATATTGATTATAACTCTAGGAAATGTTCATTCTGCAATCTTAATGAAATTGGAGATGAGACGCATTATTTGATGTATTGTAACCATGCGTCTTTTGTTCATCTAAGAGAATTATTTTTGACTGACATTTTGCAACTGAATGTTTCCTTTGGCCAACTAGGTTTGCGTAATCTATGCGTTTACTTATTGTCGATGTGTGACGAGTCTGTCGTAAAGGTAACTGCCAAATTTTGTTTTGATATTCTCGACCGTTTTAATGCGATGGTTCGAGATGCTGAAGAATCTAATGAGTCTCATTAAGTCTTATGTAATTTTTTTTTCTTTTGTACCTATATATTTGTTAGTGTATCCTATATGCCGTGTAATTGGTATTTTATGGAATAAAGAATTTACTTATTATTTAAAGTAACTAAAGTAATCCTAAAGTGATATTCCGCCTTAATTAGTAAGTGTACGGCTAGTAATGTATGAAAACAATACACTTAGTTAATACAAGGTCTTTGAGGTGTGAACCACTGAGTAGACGTTTTAATAATGAATAAGTATTTGAGTAAAACATGCGCAAAAACACCGAATAATACCCAAAAAGCAATACTAAATTATTTGTCTTTTCGTCTGTTCTTTGAAATTGACTAAAATAAAAGTGTCAGTAAAACCTTGTCTCAAAGTCATTGCAGTCAGTTTCATTTAACCGACTCAATCCTATGTTGTTTATTGGATATTCTAGCTGCCAATTAGGCAATAGATGAGAGGGACATTTGATAGTTCCTTGGGAATTGCAGGTTTTTCATGTGCGAGATATTTTTTTCCGGCCTCAGAGGAGTGCCGATTTTTTGGTGAGTCGAAGCTGTTATTTTCTTCTGCCTTACATGCTTAAAACATTTTTTTCTATCTCAAAAGCTTGTGCGTTATTTGGGGGGATTTCTGCAACCCTCTAATGATCTGTGCCCGCCCCTGAAATACCATTGTTTTTGCTAATTGAAAGCGAAAATACTATTGCTGCACCCATTTAAATTGCTAGGAAGATTTCCTCTAATCAGTGGTTAATCTTCAACAACTCACAAGGTTGTTACATTTTGTCCACATTTTGTCCCCTCGTCATTGGTTTTCCGGCAAGACGAACGCCTGCACTAAGGTTAGTACGTTCTTAAAGTTCCCTTATTTCAATTTAAAGAAAACTAGATACATATTTTGCATTCCAGATTTTGTTTGTGATAAATTTTTTAGTAGCAGAAATTAGATGTTTTTCCTGCTATTTCTAGCCTTCTCGTGAACTGAGTAATCAATTAATGTTCTTTTACAGTGAAAATTCTACTCATGGATTTTATGTATTTGTCGTTTTGGGGGATTCCAACTGGCTTGGGGCATACTAGACTTTCTCAAAGTTTTTTAAAACATGTTTCCTGCTTGGTTGGATCATATGGGTAGTATGTGTGTTATATTGACCCTAATTCACGTTTTGACTTTTCAGATGCGGTTAAAACTTGTAACGGTATTATTTTTTCTCGTCTTGAGTGGTAATGACGTAGTGTGCTTCTGCTACAAAGGGACCTTTTCAAAGAAGGACGTTACCAGAGGATCTCATATGGTAGGGGTCTCATTCAGGAACATCACTTCAGTCCCTGGTCCACAAACCTGTTTCTCTGCTTGCACCAATGAATGTCGATGCAAGGCGTTTCAGCTGCAAGGACGAAACTGTGAGCTGCTTGAAAAAGACAGGTATTCAGAAGCAGCAAAGTTTGCATTGAATCCGAGCTATGATTACTACGATTTACACCAGGATATAGATACAGGGGTAGGTTCTAGAGTTTATTTCAGAATTTGGTACATCTAGTTTATAACTTAATTTGTTTGTAGTGTAAGATGGTTATATTTTACAGATTTCTACAAGAAATTATACAACTAATATCCGAATGACAAAGGAGTGCCTGAATAATGCTCTTTAAAACAATACGAATCTCACGTTGATAGCTCTCCTAGCATCACACATTGTACTTTTGCAAGCTCCGCTTTTAGGCATTGCCTTAATATTTATATTGATATTTCCCTAGGGTGCACCACCTGCTTAATGTCGTAATGGCTGTTGTCAAGATCAGCCGTGTCTAAATGGGGAGCTATGCAAAGAGCACTGCGAAGACCCAAAGTGAAATTCAAGTGTCACAAATTATCCTGCCTAGATGTGCTGCGTAGTTTTCAAAATAAGGGCGAAACTCCTCAAGAGGGTACCTTTCATCTTTCAACACCGAGCGGAGTGCCCCATCAACCAACCTTGGCCCTGTAGAATGCACTACGAGTGATCCTGACACCAAGCCGATTCCTGACATTATGGAGTACCGCAGGCACCAGTCTAGCTCCTGAGGCATGAATTATACATTGGAGAAAACTTTTATTGTGTGGAGTGCCCCATAACCAACCTTGGCTCTGTAGCATGCATCTTCAACTATACTACATTGATTACTCACTTAGCTTATATTAGCAGAGCTTCTAGTGAAAACGTTCTTAGACATTTGCATGATATAAAATGTGGTTCTCTGATCGCACGGAATTTACGCTATTAAAACAGTTAAAACTTAAATGCAGAGAGATTTGTAAGAAACATTTGGTCGTGCTTTTGGCGATGCTGATGTGATGTGACTGATGGAAGTATTAAGTGTACATCTCTCTCATTCTTGCTGCAAAGCTGAGTTATCCTGCCCTTTTGGGTTTTGTGACGTTGATAAAGTCTTCATCTCGAGTGGTCTGTAGAAAGTAAAAATACCATAGCAGAGTTAGAGCATGGCGCCCGATGTTCGATCTATGTTTTCAAATTCAAAGAACACATCTTCACTGCAAATGCACTCGGCCAATTAGGAAACAGCACAAATCCTAGAACTTTTCTTGATATTATTTTTCCAAATTGTCATTGTGAGTGGATAAATTGAAGTAAGCACATTTTTATTTTGTACTCACTCGTAGATGTTATATGCTTCTATTTTCCTTGGCGCTACACAGTTTGCACTGAAACAAAGACAAAAAAAGTTTGAGAATGCTATGATTACCGGCCATTAAGAACCTTATAAAGACGTAAATTCTCGAATGGAAACGCAAGAATTCACCTCGGGGGGAGTGGTAAACAGTCTAAAAACATCAAGTGCGGCTAAATACCTAATGTTTCAAAAAAAGATATCGTTTGGTACTAAATTAAAGGTGCCGCTGTTTTTGCTAATCCGGGATTCAGGTGCCCTCGAGGCATATGACCAAACTCTTTTTTTAGACTTAATCGACAAGCCGACTTAATTGTAGTTGTTTAGTAATATCGTGTAGAAGTCATCGGTGAGACTTTTGTCGTTTGACCTGTGCAAAATTCGAGCAAAACGGATACTTTCAGTGATCGAGCGGATTTCAGATGACTGTCGAAATCAATCCACGACTTACTCGCTCCTATAGACCCTTTTAATGAGTCCAGTCATGCATGTTTTCCGCGAATGACGTCAAATTTATTCTTTTCAATTTCTGGTCTATTGAACACATTTCAAAAAATAAATTTGACGTCAAACGCGGAAAACATGCATGACTGGACTTATTAAAAGGGTCTATAGGTTTTATTCAGAATTGGTGGACAGAACCCAAAAATGGTTTCGAGATTCTCTGTCTTCAATGATGCACGACTTTTGCTTAACATGCCCACGCTTCTAGTGACCAAAAATAAATATCGAAATTTTGATTTTGATTTTGAAAAAAAAGAGAATGTAAACGTTGGGAGAGGTGAAAGTTTGATCAGCAAAGAATACTTTTTTTTGCAATTTTATTCAGGCAACTTGTGTCGAATTAACCCACCTGGCGTACAATGTATTGTCCGTCCTCATCATGCGCTCACTTGCAAAACAAACACAAATGAATGGTCACGTGAGAGTGATGCATATTTAAGGCTCATCATCAACCGGGAGCCTTTGCGCCCCGTTTTCTTTTGTATTCAAATTGATCCATTGTTGTTTGGGTGCTCTGATTGGCTAATAGACCGCAAAGGCTCTCGGCTGATGATGGGGCTTTACAGCCAGGGCACTGTACAACAATTAACTAAATAAAACGTTATAAAAGCATTACATACCTTCCATAAAGGACATTATTATTATCGAAGGATTTGCTGCAAAACAAAATCAATGAATCATGTTTAGTTAACAGCCATCCTTATCGCGCCCGTCCTTGGCTCCTGTGGCAAGAAAAGGAGTCTAAGAAACGAGGTGAAACATTCCATTCTGATGACGTAGGAGTTTTGCTTTCAAAGCTGAATGTATGGCCTTCCCTTGTAATTCAGCTGTTTTGCTGCCGAATAGGGTGATTAAACGATTGATTGATTGTTTAATTGATTGATTTAAATAACAGCATAAACGTGTGGATTCGAAATAATTGTTTTAGTCAAATCACACTAGTAGGTCAATTTATATAGCCAAAAACGTTTCTGGTCTGTTCATTTGCCATTTTCTGGCTTTCAAATCCGACACTTTTCGCTACTCGTAGGCTAAAACTTATACCCTACAAGTAGCTCAACCAATCAGAACGCAGCATTGACAATAGTGTGATTTACTAATCACGCAATTTAGTCGCCAAAATGCAAATATTTAGTTGTCACATTAACGTGGATCTCAGCTGAACTCAGAAAGCGACTTGCGACTTGCTCTAAAACGTTGGTCGCCAAGCCCTAAAATTTAGTCGCCATTGGCGACCATATGGTTGCAGTGTCGGGCCTTGTGATTATAAAGTATATTGAAGTGGCATCCTTTGAAAAAGGAAAGGTTCGACAGAAGAAGAGCGGCTGAAGTTCAGCGTTTGCTGTAGGCCTAACAGTCCTTCGCATCTGCGCGCATTAAGCATAATGGGTAGTCATTCTAAATAAAGTGTCAGATCGGTCTGTTTGGGCGGCGCCCGTTAATATGAACTTACAAACCTTTCTGGTCGACTAGAGCGATCACTGTACAGTGGATTGTTGTCCTGCTTGAATTCGCACTCGACGTAGGTGTTTTGACTGGAAAGCGCACAAAATAAAAAAACTAGCATTTCGAGGAGTTCACTTGGTGATAGTATTTTCATTTCAAGCTAAATATAGTACACCCCTTTCATAATAGCCGCCGCTCATTTATGTGAGGTATTAAAATGTTGCTATTGGAGATTTTGAAATTGACCAGCGAACTTAACTGGATGAGATCAGAAGTGATGCACTTTGGACGAGATAAAAGCATCCGAAGTTCTCATAGTACACCAACATAGGCTAGAAAGGGTTCTAGAGAATACTCAGTTTTCGTCCAGATGCTTCTGGCGAATTCAGTAACGGTTCATGATCTTCTTTTTTCCAGAGAGGAAAGGAAAATCCGCAGCGATTCCGATAACGTGTGGATGGGGAAACCGGATATTTTTTAATCCGATGACGTAAGAAAACCCTGTCTAGTCTCTTAACGTGTAAAAAAGATGCGTGTGAATTCGACTTGAATACGCGCTACGTGTGGACGGGAAATAAGTCATGACTACGCATATGTGATCAACAAATTATACCTTGGGTCTGATCCCACATAGAGTCTGTTGTCTTCAAGTCTGAATCCATTTGGGGGCTTGGAAGATGGACTTTGGAGAAAAATGACAATAAATAATCACGCCTCAGTATAACGAGCCTATGTGGCTCCCGGGGGGGGGGGGGGGGGGGGGGGGGACCAGAGACCAAAACTCTACGTTTTCTATACCATACCATAGACCTATAGTTAAAATTGTATACCCTACCACAGGGTGCACGTGGTCCACGTGGTCCAGTTGGTCGTGATCAAAGCGGAATTTTGTTAATCATGTAAAGGTTTAAAATGAACTGTCTTTATCGCTAAATGCGGCACATCTTTGATCGAAATTTGTTTGTAAGGTAGCCATACCGAAATACACACCTATCAGAGACCAAACAAGCGAAAAACGATACACTACCGCAGACCTCATCCGAGCCCAAAAACCATACCCTATATGGGGCGACACATTCCCATACAACCCTCCGTGACAACGCTCCAATGACGATGTTGCTAGGCTGACAAAATGGAGGCTGACACAAGCTCTTTAATGTAGTATAAACAAACAAATACCTTGTTGTGTGTTCGGCACCTGTAAGAGATGCAGTGCTGGTGTAAGTTGAGAATCTTTCCCGAGGAGAACAAAACGTTCTTTTGAGGTCATTTCTGTTGAATACGAAGATCATATTACGACCTGATGTGTTATCCGTTTGTATGTTGGATAATTTTGTTTTCAAGCCTAGCTAGTTATTTCTCGTGAAATCACCCAGAGCTGTCTGTTCACTCGTTTGATTGCGGAAGTCAAACCGCGGTTTGTTAGTTGGCGTAGAGTTCGATGAATTTTGAAAATTCAGGAAATTTGTGCTCAAGGCATTTTGCCAGCACATAGTACATGTAAGTTGTTTTGTAGGCTTACCTCTTATAGAATATTAACATTCCAAATCCAGCAACCCATAATAGCACCAAGCACGTGAGTGCCACGCCCTGCCATGCCCTCAAGTCTCTTCCATTCTCACTTACTCCCTGTTTCTCTGCCTTCTCCTTCCCTGTATTTACCTTGGGTTCTTTAGTATAGATAAATAAAAAGGTTGTCGACGAGCTACTGGGACGTTCGGTTTCTGCTGCAATCGTTCTTTCCGTGGTGAGAGATGCGGTGCTCGGAAAAGAGTTTGTACTCTGCTCTGTCGTAAGATTCAACGTTGGCGAACTAGAAATCCACGGTAGTAGTTCCCCGGTAGTTCGTTTAGTAGTGGTTTCGGTTGTCGTTGATGCCCTTGTAGTTGAAGTAGTGGTTTCAGATGTTGTAGAACTCCATGCCTTTGTCGTCGTTGCCGGTATACCTGTAGTGGTGGTTCTGCTGGCTGTTGTATATGACACTTCTAATGAAGGAGATGTTGGTGGGGGTGGTTTTACATCTGTGAAGACCAACGTATCATCAGGCTATGATGAACTACATTTGCAGAAAAAAACGCAACCCCAGGGCCCAATATTGCGACCATATGGTCACCAATGGCGACTAGATTAAGGGTTTGGCGTGCAAAAATCTTAACCTCGTCGCCAAATGGCGACTTACCTTTCAAGTCTTTAGGTTTTTAAAAATATGCTCTACTCTAACTTGGCTGTCAACAGCATTAATTCCGGAGAAAAAAGATGGCGACCAGATTTCTATTATGGCGACCAAACCTCACAATTTGGCGACTAGAATTTTCAATTTAGGCGCCCCACAATAACACGCAATGAACTCATCCCGCAGATAGCGAAGGTAATCGAGGGGGTATGGGTTATAATAAGATCGTTATGATTGTTTTTTAAACACTTGTGGCTGATTAAAAACAAAGTGGAACAAACAAAAATAGACAGACATACGAGACAAACGACGACGAAAAGGTTAGATACAAAGATAAGAAACAAAGTGGAACAAACAAACAAAGACAGACGTGGGAGACGCACGACGACGAAAAGGTTACACAAGAGCCGTCTGTAAATACCTGGAAACCATAATCAAAGCACAGCTATACGCTAACAAGTCGAGGATATTTTGCGACCACCAATTGATAGAGTCATTGCAATCTATGCTTACCGGAGCGAGTGAGTGAATGACATCAAACCCACAATGTCGTTTCCATGCTTCTCATATCCCCCACTTAAAAAGAAGAGGTAAACTTACCTATAACATGGAGATAAACTGGAGGCGCAGTCACTTCCCCGTGATTATTTCCAATGATCACTTGGTAGAGGCCTGTGTCTGACACCATAACGTTCCTTATCATCACACTGCCGTTTTTATGGGCCAGGAAAATACGGCTACCCGTCAGTGGCTGTGCATCTTTGTACCACTTGTATGAATCGGAGCGTTCCACTCTTGGGCAAACTATGATCACATCGTGTCCGGTAAAACCAACCATCGTCGTGGCCAGGCTTCCAACAAACTCTGCTGGTGATCCTGTGTGACATAAACGGAGACTGGTTTGGTTTTGAAGGTGTGAGTTCGATGAAGTGTTGGTGATATTATGAACAAGTTAGTTATACCACATAAAAGCAGTTGCCAGAAATATTTATGCAAAAGAAGGAGCTCTGTAACCGTTCATATCCCCTGACAAATCAACGTTGGCGTTGCGGTTTTGTCAGCCTGGAAAACTTTCAACGCCCTGGAGATCAAGTCAATTATCGAGAATTCGTGAGAACTCTCGGGAAATCTAGACAATTGGCGACACAAAAATGAGCTCTAACAATGATGTAGGGGAAGGAGAAGCCGTATGGGTAGCGGACAAGCTCGGGTACAGAAGCTCGCCCACCTCCAGATATTCTAGGGAATGACTTGGCATTGGAACACAATCATTCCTGGAGAGTTGAGGTAAGTGAAGGTTTCACCCATCCTAAATGAACTCTACGATATACTCGAGTCAAAACATTGAGAATTCTCGCGGAAATCGCGAGAATTTCCAGCATGAAAACAGGCCACAATGTTTTGAAAATTGCCGGCAATTGGTTTCACTGGTTCAGCACTTCTACGCTGCAAATTTAACTGGTATGCCTCTGCTTTCGAGAATTCACGAGAATTGTTAATGCGCGACAGCGATTTTTTTTTTCTATCTACCCTCTTTGACAGTTCAGGATCGATAGTTCTGCTTTCTCCAGATCTCTTGAGGAGCCCATCATACAGGAGCCTTATAGACGAATCTTCTCGAGAATAAGTTGTCAGGGTTACAAAGTATGTCGGTCGCTCTCTCAAACGGGAGATGGCTAAAATCAGCGCCGCCAACATCCTCACCCCCAAAGTTATACCAAATTCCCGTTAAAATCCACCGGTCTAAAAATAGACTGTTCTGTGCATATCATGGCTAGACCTAGTGGAGTAGATGGAGGCTCCTGTTGATGGAGTCTTGATAACTTACGATGATATCCAGGCACTACGTTGACAATTGCATCGGCATTTAACGCCAGGGCCCCATCATTAACATAACAACTATAGAGTCCGTCATCTGTCTTGTCAGGATTGTAGATGATCAACTTGGCCTTGACTTTCGTACTATTATGAAGATAGCCGTACTTCAAAGACGGGGATGTAGTAGGGTCGATCTTGTTCCTTCCCTTGTACCAAGTGATGTCTGGAACAATCGGGTTTCTGTGGAAGAATTGAAGATAAACTGGCGAATAAGGTATTACAGCTATAAACCATGCTCACTTAGTTTCAACCCATTCACGTACCCTGAGCTCCCCCGACTCGTCAGCTCGCAGTAAAGGCTCTGGTGACAGCCATCAACGCATGTGCGAAATTTGAAACAGAGCCGTTGAGAGCAAGGACGTTATGCGCATGCGCATGTACCATCGTTCAAAATCAGCAAAGGCCCTCACGAGGTAACGAGCAGGGGAGCCCTAAGTACGGGAATGGTTCCAAGCATCTTCATGCATGATTTAAAAAAGCGCTGGCTAAGCGAGGAAAGAATGTTGCAACGTTAAGCCAGAGCAGGAAACGACGTTGCGGCAACAAAAAATGTTTGTGAACTATTTCAGAATCATCTTGTTGCACGCAACAAAGTTGACATGTTTATAGAAAGTTCAAGAAAAATTCCGGGCAACATTGTTGCCGTAACTTCACTACCTTTTAGCGCTTAAAGGCCCATAGTCTACGGGAACCTTTGCGATTTGTTTCAATTGGATCTGTTGTTATTCAACAACTGTGATTGGCTGATACTGTAGGTCCCAAAAGGGGTTCCTATTGTTCTTTGCATTTCACAAGTTCAAACTGAAAATTGAATCTAGTTTTCAACTGCGTTTTATTCTTGTGTGCCTGCAATGCGGCTTGGGTGCTTATGGGACTTAACCCTACTCATGAATGTCACATCCGCGTACTCTCTAAACCCTTGTATTCACTACGCCAGTATAACCACCAATGATGCCAGCGCTCCCCCTTTTAGCAATGCGCTGCGCGCTTTGATTATCAAATAGCTTTTGACGTTTCTTAAAAAATTATTTGTTTTCGTTAGCAAACGCACCATCTGTTTGTTAAAAATATAAGGAGAAATTCTCTACATTAAACAATTCACTGAATTTGCCTTATTTTGTGTACATCAAAGCTTCGTTACTTACGTGACTCTAAATCCTTGTACGACTGCCCACCCTACTATACACTCCAGAGTGATGTTCTTATCGAGTCCTGCTACGACAATAGCGTTTTGCGGTTTCCTAAGAAATCGCATCGAGGTTGCGCCCACGCTTGTGGCTGAAATAAAGCATAGACAGAAACGTTCACAAAGTCTTTGAAAATACATAAGTGCACCATTTCAAAGACAAGGCCATGTTACAAAAGGCAATTTTTTCTTCGCAACGCAAAGTTGACGAGTTAAAAAAATGAAAGTTGTTACACGATCGCAATATTGTTACATACGGAACTTGATTATAAATCTATATGTGGACCTTTTAAAAGTAACCCTTTAAAGGGAGCATGTCACGCACCTGCGCAGCTGTTCTGCGCATCTCTCAAATCAAAGAAGTACCGTCCGGTTACAATTAGATGGCCAGCGAGGGCTAAAAACCTCAACAACAAATCGTATATAAGCTCGCTACTTCTCAATCCATCCGACCATGCTTTTTAGCTTACCTATTCTTAATTAAATAATTATCTGATAGGATGGTCTTATTAGTTTCGCTGATAATTCAGTGCTCGCTCCTGGAGCAGGCGCGTATCATGACAGACTCCCTTTAAAGTGGCAATTAATTTCAATTTCAATTTTTGTTTTTTCTTTCGCGCATTTCAAGGTACTTACTCCTGACATAAACGCACACATCCTGTTTTACAGACTGCCCCGTCACGGGGTTTCGCGCCTGCGCAGTGTACGTTCCTGCTTCGCCCTGAGTGGTTGCCAGTATATAAAGCGTTGCCTGGGGAGAGATGAAGATCCGACCCTTGTCGCCGTCCGGCACCTCCCTGGAATTCTTCATCCATGTAATAACCGCAGGGGGGCGACTGAAGACGATTGGGGGAGAGATCTGAAAGGACTCGTAGGTGTTTCTAGTGACGATGCGAATGTAGCTGAACGAACTCGGTATCTCGAAATCTGTTAGAAAGCAAAGGTGTTACTGTACCTGTTACTGTACCTCTATTCCATGTGAATAATAAGGTGGCCCATCTAGAGACTCAGATTTTTTCTGAGTTACGGCGCGATAAAGAATCTTGAATAAGAAATTTAATATTTACTAATTCAGTAGAAATCACACACTAAAAGTAAATCTCTCCATTTGCATAGAAAGCGACTTCTTTCAGATATTTTTATTGAAAGGGTTGTTTGCGCATTGCATCAGTCATAACTAAATTGGAAAAGTTGAACCAAATTTCAGTTAGCATGTAGTATTCCTAAAGATACCAAACTGAAATGGAGCCCCATTTTATCACAGATCTCCGCAGATTGGTTTTTGAAGAAAGAAGATCTTGAAAGACTTTGATTTACCGGTTAGTCAGTACACATGTTAGTCGTCATTGTTGCCGTTGTTGTTGTTGTTGTGTTCCTCGTCTTTGTTGATGTTGCTATTGCTGTTCTTATCGTTGGCGATAATACACTTCTGGACGACGGACGGCAACCGGAAGCTCAGCGTTTTCTGCTTCTTGGTAAAGTTTTGTTCCAATACAACCCAATAAAAGTAGACGCATCTACTTAACCACCCGGGCTTACCTCACAAGCCTGTTAGCGTTAAGATTCTTAAGAAGGAAAAAAACCTCGATTTCCGGCTGCCGTCCGTCTCCCAGAAATACATTTGCTTAAGTTCCCTATTGAACTTCAAGCAAATACATTTTCTTGTTATGCGTAAGATGACTACATATCACTAACCAGTTTTAGACCAATGGATGGATCGAAATTCCATGAGATTCAAATTGATTGAGTTTTATCTGATTAGCATAGACTGTGTGGTTCTACTTAATAACTACCATGTAGGCCGTGATTCTTGGTGTCTATCACTTACATGCTGCCTGTAGAATTGCCATAGTACTGATAACTGAACCCAAAGGATTGCTCGCTATGCATCGAAACGTTTTGTCGTCAGTCCGCCGAACGTTCTTTGCCACAAGGTTACCATGGTAACCTTGCCAGGAGTACTTGCTACCATCCTTGATTGACAGTAGCTGGCCGTCAAGAAGCCATTTGTAGGTTGTAGGTTGAATTATAGAGCGTGCAGAGCACCGGAGGGTGGTGTGGGAACCCTCAAGAAGGACTTGACTTTTGGGCTGTTGTGTGAAACGCAGCAGCGCTGTAAAACAATTATAACACAACTGGTTTTTATACGTTAGTTTTTGTTATGTATTAAAGGGGCTGTGTCACGGTTATTTGAACGAATTCGTAAATACAGCTCTAAATTTGTATCTTATCATCCCCATATCGCTTATATCACTTGATATTAGCCTAATTACCAATATAGGCAACGTTTGTCTGCAAGCCTGCCAATTTCCGTTCAATCTTTGAAAACTGTTCATCCCAACAAGTTGCAATCCGTTTGCATCCGCTCTGTAATAAGTCCATACAGCCTACAATCATGAACACTTTGTAGTTACTGCGGTTTTCATAATTCTGCGAACTCTCGCTAACGATTTCCAACCGTCAAACCGCCTTCTGGCTTCCGTCAATCAAACTCCCGAGGCTTCTCGTCGTTACTCTTTGTGCTTTTTGATTAGCCAGCACGTAACCGTTGCTGTCGCGACAGGAAGCCATTTAAGCACTGCTTAGGCGCTGGCCAATCAGAAAGCACAAAGTGTAACGACGAAAAGACTCGGGAGTTTGATTGACGGAAGCCAGAACCTAGACTAGTATTCTGACTATCCATCAGTTACTGGGACTGTTTTTACACCATAAAAAGTGTGCTAAAATCGTGACACAGCTCCTTTAACATTTCAGATGCACAAAACGGATCTGTTCCGCAAAATATTATACGTTCGCAGCCCTTCTTGAGCTGGCTGGGAACATTTTGAAGAAGAAAGTTGCTGGGAAAATATGTTCTCCAGGGAAACGATTCGGGGAAAAATATGCTGTCTGCGAAACTTTTCTGCTGTTCCCTCCCTTACAAGTTTTTCATATAATTCAGTAGAAAGGTTTGACTGTGGTTTGCAAATCTCGTCTTAGGCCCTTCGGCCGAGAGAAAACAAAATGGCGGCCAAGAGAACGATATTTCTAGAGTATCTTCAAGTTTGGTTAATTTTCCTGCTTTTTTTTTTTGCTAAGATATGACTAAGAAAAATGCTTCGGGACCTTCCCAATAAGGTAAGGGAATTAAAAGAAAGTTAGTTGCAACGTCGGCAAGTAAACTGTTTTGAGGAAAAAATTTTCTAGTTGATATGGTTGCGCATTTTGAAATCATTTCGTCCTAAATGCGGCCAACACAGTTTTGTTCCGTATTGTTGTAATGAAATGTTGTTTTATCTGTTTCATATATTATCTCGTTCCTTTATTACTTGGCCATGTTTCAGCTTTTTCATCAAACCTCTTGCCAATAACAAAGAGTGTCAAGTAAAGCATCTAAATATTTTTAAAAGCATAGAATTAGACACATGAAATGAGGCCCGTTTACACTTGCGATTTTTGTCGCGCGAGTCGCGGCGATTTTTCTCGCACGTACGCGTCAACTCAAAATCACTAATGTAAACTAGGTGCAACTCGGCGTGATTTGCCGCGATTTTTGTCGCGTGATGTCGCGCAGATTTTCGAACTCTTTGCAACTTGATGTGATGTGAAGAAAAGAGAGCACAGAAATCGCATCCGATGTGCATCTCGAGTACACAAGAGGGTTGGAATTGCAAAAAAAAAAACAAATGATTAACATCATATCAACAAAATACCTATGTATAGATGTCAACAGCTTTATCACGAAATCTTGATTACCACTGATTTCTAAACACGATTGCTTGAGAATTTATTAAGTTTACACAAGAGAAATGGAATTACAACTCGCGCGAAAAAATCGCCGCGACAAATGCAACAAAAATCGCAAGTGTGAACCGGCCTTAAAAGCTCTAGCACAATCGAACACTTCTGAAAATGTCAGGTAATGATTAACATCTATCAAAAAAAATACCATGTTTTAGAGATGTCAACAGCTTATCACGAAATCTTGATTTCCACTGATTTCTAAACACGATTGCTTGAGAATGTATTAATATATTTTAATGTAAAAAGCATAATTACTCCGCTTCCCTCACATGGCCTATCGTGTACATTGATCAATTTTATTTCTAGATACAAATATTATTAGATCGATTTATTGAATCGCATGCACATTATAAAATTTATTCTTGTTTACATAATATTACCTTATCTCTAAAGTAGGCGCATCTAAATAATCATAGCTTATTATTTGTTCAGCTGAAATATGTAAAGCGATCTAAAAAGCCCTCACCTTCTCCGTGGACTAAATCTCCCCATAGCAGTGCAATTAATATTGCGAGAACCTTTGGCGTAATGGGAACTGCCATGTTTTAGCGCGTGGAAGAGAATTGAAATCCCGCTGAGTGTTTAATATAAAAGTCAACTATAAGAGGCATCAAGGTGTTTGCCCTAGCGAATCACGAGGGATGACCTGTGCTGGCATGCAGAGAATTGACGAGCTCTTTATTTTTCCGCGTTAGGTTTGTTACTTTTGACTCCCGTACCTCATTCAGTTAACCATCCGTTGCGCGAATATTTCATTTTGTAATTGATTTTTGCAAATGTCAAACTTTATGAAAAGATCAAGCAAATAGTGAGAAAAAGACATGAGAAAGTAAAATTCTGAGAATTGAATAAGCAGAAATGATGACATGCATGGAGAAATGTATTTTGTTAATAAATCATTTCAAATGTTTATTTGAGAATTGCCATTAGACCTTTTAGACCAATTTCGATATATTAAAATCCTAACCTGGATTCCTATTCTTTGGGAAATGAAAGAGAACACAAATTATTATTTTCTACAATGCCTGCTTTCATTTCTTCTATTCCCTCTAGCCTCGCAGACCAAGTGAAAGTTCTACAATATCGATCTTAATCTATTGGACTTGAACACAATACAGTACACCAATATTTAGAATTTTTATTAGTTTGCAAGCAGGCTGGCTGCTCAGTATAATTATAATATTTTCGCATTTCAAAGGTTTTCAAAGGTTCCAAATCCTTTAAAAATATACAATAGTAAAAGCACTTGTTACTAATCAACAGATGCTCGACACTGTCGCCCTATTTATGTGCAGGCGCTTATAACAATGTTGTTAAAAATGTGGATAAAAAAGTTGGGCCTCCGCGTACACCTTATACTACTTCCTATCTTGATGATAATATTGTTCCTTCCGGTCGCATAAAAAAGTGGACTTCGCAGAATGAATATCTGTAATTTTCATCAACAAAGAGAGGACAAACTTGCTTTTAGTAGCCATTCAGATTTCTGTCGCAATGTTTTGCTACCATCATAGCCTTTTTGGCAGTAGAGACACCCTGTGAGAAGACGGGGCCAGCTCAAGCTTGCTATCTAAACTTTCTTTTCACTGACATTCGAGCTTTGATAATGCTCCAGCTTGGAAAGTTTGCGTGTCATAAGCTTCACGAGGAAGTCCATCTAACTTGTCAAGTTCCTCTCACATTTTTTGTCTAAAACGGGGCGTGACTGAAAGGATTTGTTCTTGAATAAGAAGCTCGCTCATCGTTGGTTGATGGGGCTGTCTTCCTAACGAGGTGGTGAACTAAAATGAAGGAGAAATAAACATTTATCAGATTTCTGTCGGGACACCAAAGAAAACAGGTGTTAATTTTAATTTTGATTGAGGGAGATATTTTTTGGCATCTTTTTAAGGCAGAACAATAATAATTACAGGAGCCCGTCAGATTTCTGTCGGGACACCAAAGAAAACAGGTGTTAATTTTAATTTTGATTGAGGGAGATCTTTTTTGGCATCTTTTTAAGGCAGAACAATAATAATTACAGGAGCCCGTCATGAGGAAGAAAGAGAAGTCCCTCAGCAAAGATCACATTCATGGCAGCGACGACATACTTTTACTTTTCAAACCCTTGTATCTCGGTCGGGAAATGCGCTATCGCCTTCAAAGTTTCTCTCCAAAAAATGTTTCATCTCTTTTTTTTTTCAGTCATGGGGTTTGCAATATTTTAGTCACAATATAGCTGAAAGCCTAGAAGAGCGAGCAAGTGGCCTACCTTTCGTAGAGGGTGTTATTTGTCCAACTGCTCGGCATTGTTTCATAATTGTTCTGTGGTTGACTACGTGTTCAGTAAAAAAAAAAAAACAGTAAAAATAAAAACAGCAGCATGTACCACTGTCTGTTATCTTTATATTTTGGGAATAAAGTTACCACATAGAATTTGAGGACAAATAGAGAGAAAGGACAAAACAGACAAGATTTGTGTCGACGTTTCGGACTCTTTACTTTCAGTCCTTCACCAGGGCGGTTACAGAAATCAGTTACATATGCATACGCGTATATACAAACGTACCCTGCGCGCGCAGACAAACTCTGAGTTTGACTGAAAGTAAAGAGTCCGAAACGTCGATTTTATTGGGACATTGCATCCATTTTGGATCCAGATCCATCGCTGTTAGTGTTTTCAAAATTATTTAAAGCCACATAGAATTTGAGGAAGCGTATGTCCTCGAATAAGCGCCCCCTCCCCGATCAAGTTAACAAATATCAACATTACCTTGTTTGTTCTTGGCATGCAACATACAGCACATTTTTCGTTTGTGAACCTATGTTACTGAACAAAAACGAAAAATATTAATTACAGCTCTCGCAAGCGATGTTCCAAAGTGTAGAATTTGACAATTTTGCGCTATCAATCCACTACCATACTTGGAGACGAGAATATGTAATTGGAACAATCATAACATCTTTATAGCAGATGTCTAAGAAAGTTCAAACCATTTGTCCATTTGTGAGAGGGTTTTTTTTCTATAACTCGCTTTGGCGTCATTTCTCTATTATATGCGCCCCCAAGTTCTGATTGACCACAAAATTATAGGGGTAAGGCAAGTAACATTTGAAACAGAAAATTGTAGATAATCTCCTGTTGCATGGTTTTGCTAGACCCCCTCCGCTTGGAATTTCCAGGGCTTAGATACCCCCCCCCCCACCGGGGGGGGATTGCAATCAGCCATTACTTGATGCTCCCTTTCGCAAAGCTTTGTGACTCAATATTTCTGCATTCTTTTCGAGATTTTTAAATGAAAGTGAAGTTATTTGAAGTAATAGATAAAATATGAGCGGCCTTTATGGGCATTTAAAAAAGGACACAAACGTCGGATAACCGATGGGGATACACCTGATGTTGTCTATAATAGTTACCTGTTAGGCTCTTTATTTTCCTCGTAACCATGATCCACATCCTCGTAATCTGATCTTTCGGCGGCTCTGAAGTTAAGCAAAAAGAGAGTACTGTCAAGCCAGTAGTTCGCTTGAGAAGAAACTCATTAGTATTATTATCACGAAATCCTGCAACGCGTTCGGTTTTCGTTTCGTTCGCGTTGGAAAACCAACGCCTGCAAGCAGACAATCTATATAGATTCAAATGCATCAGCTAATTTAATGGGCGAGTCCATACAGCATATTTCTTGATCTAACAAGACTTCAATATAAGACATTAAGGTCGTAACATCCAACGCCACTTTTTTTTAAAGAGCCTGTGTTAGCCGCTATTTTGACAGCATAGCAACATACAACTCGAAGAAAGCATCCATTTCCATCGGCTGATTTAGGGAATATAGAGCAATGGTCTCGATTGAATTTGGTAAATCAAATCTGAAACTTTGTTTTTAGATGTTGATTTAGAGATTTCTACACGTAATTCGTCCTCTGATAGCGGTTTTCATATGACTGTAGTACGACCGACAATCGTAAAGTAATTACACCAATTCTGAATAAAACCTATAGGAGTAATTACTTACTCACGACAATCATCTGAAATCCTCTCTATCGAACGAAAACAATAAGAAGGGAGTGGCTGACACTTGCTCTTTAAGCATACGGGCTCCAATGCTTGGTACACACTAGCGACATAACATAAGCATTGCGTCACTAGTGTGAACCAGGCATAACCGGAATTTCATGGACACTCCTCAAGTCATTACCAACGCTGCTACTCACTCTTCGTAAATGTTTTCTTGAATTTCGAAGGAGTCGTAAATGTGGAGCCTTGTCTCTCGACCTCGTATCCTGAAATATAATAATTATCTTTTTCCTTATTTCACGGAAAAAGAGTATTGTCAAGTACTGACATGATGCACAATGAAAAAATGTTTTTATATTGTTCCTTTGTTGGAATATTGCTTCACGTTCCGGTAAAATTCAGTCTGACTATTTCATGTGCTCCAACCCAGTTCCCAAAGCAACGTCTATTGAATTAATAGGTGTACATGAGTGTACATATGCTAGTTTCACAAAAAAATTGTCAAAATGCCTGCATATTTCATATAGGCAATCTGCAAAGAACGATTATTTGAGGCGATGTCGTGTAAAAGGTCCTCAGTCAGTCGCCATTTTGTCAGCCTAGCAAGATATCGAATGAAAAAAGCATCCATTTCCATCGGTTGATTTAGAGAATGTAGTGCAATATGTTCGATCAAGTTTTGTAAGTCAAACCTGAAACTTTATTTTTAGATGGTTATTTTGAGATTTATACTCGTAATTCGTTTTCTAATATCGTATGAAAACATAGAGGATATTACATGGCCGCGTGGCGATACGAATCTTATCTTCGAGTGTTGAAAATTTATCTCACGAGTGAGCGCAGCGAACGAGTTTATTATATAATTATATCTGTTAATCATGTAAACATCACTGAAATACGAAAAAAAATCGAGCATTGAGCAAAGACAAGTGTGATATTTCACATGTGAAATAACATGTTATTTTCACGTGTGAAGATATCAACTTTTCGCGCGGGAGATCTCCTGGTATTTCATTGGTGATTATATAATAAAATAACATATCCCTCTCGGGTCAGAGATTTTTTTCTTTCCCCGCTTACTATTAGGGCTAATGCTCAGAAGCACACATGGGATATTTCATAGCACTTTAGCTTACTACAAACAAGGTTAATTCCTTATCTTCGCTCAATAACAAAGGAGTGGCTGACCGATGATGTGTATGCTGTCACTTGCCATTCAGAGTCGTTGGTATTGACACCAGAATTCGTGAGAGCACTTTTCCTTGGATCATTACTATTTGGTGGTTTCACTGATGTACACTCTTGAGTTTGTTCTTCAGGTACATCTTTTCTGTGTAGGATGAAAACATAACCTTGAACTGATTATACAGTTATTGACTCTTAAGCCATCGCAGTATATGTGAATATTGGCCGATATCCACGTCTTAAATAAATAGCATAAATTTTCACCTACCTTTTGTTAAAGAAGAAATGCGCGGCCAGGGGCGTCAACAGAGCAATAAGTACAATAACCACACATACAGGCACGACGTACACAATGATCTTAACCTTTCGCTCAGGTGGGCCGCCAGGAGCAACTGAAGGGATCCAAGTCCCAGACGTTGACTGGATATTAATAAGGTCTTGTTTTGTTCCAAGGGGCGTACGATTAGGTGGTGGCGTGGGAAAAGGCGGTGCATAAGCTGGAAGGGTAGCTTTGATTGTTGGAAAGGTTGCACTGTGGTCCGGTTGGCTGGTGATTACAACTGCAGATTTAAAAGTAGATATTTGCTCGTTGCTGTTTCTGAATGAATGTAATAGACCTTAATCACGTTTTTATTAATAATATGTTATAGTTATCAGGAAACACGGAGTCGAAAATTAGAAGTTAAGCTGCCAAGATTGGGAAGAATGACTTGAAAACTGGCTGCATTCTTGTGATCCTCTTTACCTGTCGTTGATAAGTTCTGTGTAGTTTTGTTTGTCGTGAGTGTTGCCGGCGCGGTTGTCCCGGGAGTAGTACAAGCTTTGGGAAACGAGAACAAAATTGGCGAATGCACATAGAATAACACAAGAAAGTGGTACTGGCAAACTGACAAGTTAAACCGACTTCCAATAATTATTACTGCGTTTTTTCATAATTCTGCAAACTCTGGACCGACTTATTTTAAAAGTGTTTTCAAAGCGTTACCAGAATCAAGAAACTAAGGTAACCCGGTAACTTTTGCACTTTGCAAAACTTCTGAGTGATATTTGTGGTTGCTAAGTGTTACTAGTTGTGCGATCGAAAACACTGTTTGACTGAACTTGCGTTACCAGAATCAAGAAACTAAGGTAACCCGTTAACTTTTGCACTTTTGCAAAACTTCTGAGTGATATTTGTGGTTGCTAAGTGTTACTAGTTGTGCGATCGAAAACACTGTTTGACTGAACTTGCTTTAGAGTTCGCAGAATTATGAAAACCGCAGTGATCCTCGGATGATCCTCGGATATGTTATATGTGAGTAAAAATACTCACAGACCTTCCAAAAAGGTAAGGGATTTACCTAATGAGTAGGTTTTGTCGTCAAATCGACAGATAATTGAAATTTTCTTGATATTTGTCTGGGCTTCTATTCCTTCACCTAATGTGCATGTGTAATCGGATCTCTCTCCATTAGTCTATGACTATGTTCCAGATAGGGTTTTCGTGTAACGAATAATCTCTCTTTTATACTCACATTCGCATTTCTCACAAGGACAGAGCCTCCTGGTGGCGTTATTTTGTCCATAGTTGCAGTTGGTAGGTAGATTGTCTGACTTATCTTGCATATACCCAATACAGCGTCCCTTCAAAGGCCCGCTAACCATGTAACACGGGTTATCCTTAGCCCAATACCTGTAGCATAATGAGGAGAACAATGATGAACAAAACAAAGTTGATGCGACTGATGGACACAAGGTTATGGCTAGCAGGAGCGCCTGAAGGATAGTGATGAGCACAGAGGGAAAAACGATGATGATATGAAATATTGATATTTATTATTTAGCACATCGGATGCACTGGCCAAATATTGTCATTGGAACCCCAGTATCTGTCTCCTGCACATGACATATGTCCTCTGATATTTGTTGTCTGAGGAAAATTTCGTGTTGAGCTTGTATGCAAGCAAAAGTAAACATTTCCGTGGATGTTTTCGGTGCGTTGAATAATAAAACTGCACTATCCTGCTCGTCTGATTTAGCCAACCCGGGACTGCGTTCCTCGTCGGCTATTTCTGTGCAATCTCACTGGATAATGATGAAGGCAATGATGCTTGAAATAGCACAAATTCTAAAGTGTCAGTTGACAGTCTTGGTGTGAAAGTTACTCGAGTATTAATGGACTCCTGTGCCGCCCCAAAAGTCGACCCGTGGAATTCTATTTCCTTAAACTGGCGGAAAAAGAGTAACAGAACTCGTTCAAAATACATACAAAGCTTTGTCGATGGATGAAGTACACTGAACACCTAGTGAGGTGAAGATGGACAGAGAATCTGACGGGAAGCCATCGTGCTCTACACATTTCATGCCCTTTGATTGACAAGTGACATCACAGTTGTTGCCGGGCAATGCGAGGAAGTACGTCTTGCCTGTGGACGTTTAAAAAACGTTTTGTAGAAGTAAGATTTTTGTAAGCTAACAAGCTAACATTACTAAGTGAAAAGAGTTCAAATCGAGTTTCTAAAACGTTCCGTGCAAAACTGTTTTACATCCACCAGTCGGCCAAGTGTGGCATTAAAAACAAATGAACAACTTGTTAAAAATCTTATTTCGGCCTTGCTCAATCGTCGTTTATAGTTTTCATTTTTTTTTTTCTCAAAACCATGGCTTATTGTTTTTAATCAATTTGGACATTTCCCTTTGCTTTACTTAAATACGGCGCTCACTAAGGACGACGTAATCTGAAAAAGAGGGCACTTGCCTTCAACAAGACTCAAAACACATCTTTAAATTGGCTTATGTCATTAAGCAAGCAACACTTACAAAAGTAGGAACATATGATTGATTACCGTCTAATGAAAGTTACTGAACTCACCTCTTAGTCAATATGATGAATTCAGCAAATACAAGTCAAAATGATGAACTCGTCAACTTTTCACATGATAAAAATATTCATCACATACCTTGAGAAGATACAAGTCTCGGCATCGTCGAAGGCAATAAAATAACTGTTAAGAGCAGCATTTTAAACTTTGTCTTAGCCATTTTACCTGAGAATTATCTTACGTAAAATTGATGCGACAAAATGGACATTCCGAAGTTCACGATATGATCTTATTCTAAAGGGAGGGGGGAGTCAATTCATTGAGGGTGAAGCAACCCATTTTGTGCGCGTGAAATCTTGGATGTTTCTATTAGATCGACCCGGAAGTTTATATAATTTCTACCTTTGGCGACTTTTATAGTTTATCATATACTCGACAGTGTCTACTTAAAACAAAGGCAACTCTTTTTAATATTGTCATGATCAATATTTGTACTTTGTAAGGCAATAAGATGTGGGTGAAACGTGGATGCACGTCCTGCCATATTAGGACGTGTTGTTTGCAGCTTGAGGATTATTATTTACCCCGCATCAAGGGTTCCCCACGTAGGATATGTCCTATCTTTTGACCACAGAAAGTTTTCATGACTAGTAACAAACTTCAATAAAAACATAAATAGATTTGAATTGACAGAGATAAATTTCGACCATAAAATCACTCGAGACCAATCAAAATGAAGAAAAACAAAATATAAATCATTTTAGACTAGGTCTAAGCCAATAACATCGAGCACATTTTCAAAAGAAATAAATTAAATTCCAGCGTGCCATGCCATTGGCTTGCCTAGTGCTTGTAGAATCATTTAAAACTAATCAGAAGTTGCGTTCCAGAGCACTTGGATAGCTCGACCAGCTCGTTTGGGAATACCCGCCATACTGATTTCTCAGTGGAATATACTTACCTAAGTCACGTAAAATTTCCTGTTTCAATAATCATTTTACCATCTTATCCCCTCATGAATAATTCATCGAGTTTAAACAGAAAATAATCAACGTGAAGCAGGTTTGGATACGCATCTTAATTTGCATAGATTTTTGACATTTTCTTCTTTTTCGACATTTAATGATTCGTTTGAGAAGCTATATCAACCACTCGAGAGGCTTTCTCATCAGGATTTCCAAACGCCTCGAAGTCCGTTAAAAAAACTCGCTCGGCACAAGTCATTTCTCAGTTTTTGGAAATGCCGCTGACACACGCTGTCTCGTGTTTGATATATTACTACAATGACATCCATTTCTACTGCGCAAGCTTAGCAATACAATTTTCAAATGCACCTTACAATCTATGTACAAAACATTACTTGAATGAAGAAAATTGAATTAAATCAAGATACAGGCTTTCTTTTATTAGCATTGTCATGGAAAAACTAGAAAACATACTATATTCATTACATCGCATGAAACATGGAGTCTTGAAATATTGATTCTTCTATACTTTCAAAAAGCGTTCCACTTATTATATATAATATTTAAATAAGCTAAGCTTAGTGAATAGTGCTACAGTATAAGGTTGTAACGTCCAATCACGCTCATTTTTAGGACGTCACGTGAAACCCAAAGAATAGAGGCAACTTGTTTAAATCATAGTTAGTAGAGGGATACTCTTTCTACTAACTTAGTAGCGAAAATTGTCGAGTTCGAAGCCTTTAAAAGTGGCAAATGGCCAGCTGTAATAAAGTGTAATACGCTTAAAGTGTGTTCCAATTGTTTATGAAAAACACTAAAGTACAATAGACCTCCTCGGCTTGGGCGTAATGTTGTCCCATTTCAGATCACGTGGCATTCCCATGGGTATTCTTTCTTTCTTTTTCTGCTACGCACCGAAGGTTATATGAATATGGTAGCAACCCGAACAGAGAAAGATTATTCAAATGAGAGCCACGTGATCTGAAATGAGACACTATTACGCCCAAGGTGAAGAGGTCTATTACTCAAGTAACTATAAGAAATTCCGCACTCCAATTCGTCGAAATTTACATCTTATTTATAGCTTACAGTAACCTCTCGGTGACTATAACATTTGGAGCCGCGCTTTGTTATGATGGCCCCCCAAAAAATTGTCTGAATATCTTCTAAGTCACTTGAAACTTATAGTGGAACAATTAGTCGTCTCAGGCTCCGTGAATGGCGGCGAATAGTCACCTCGACTTCGTCTGACTAATCGCCGATATTCGGTGACTATTGGTCGATATTCACGTCGCCCTCAGCGACTAATTGTTAAATATTTCAGATCTTGTAACCTTCAATTTACTAATTCCATTATATAGAGCTGTACAGGAGCTGCACTATTGTCAATGTAAATATTGATAACAAAAATAATCTACAATTCGATTGTGACGTCATACAGCCTCGGTTGGTGCTGCAGTGCTATTGGTGGAATTACTAGCAGTTGTGAAGTTGTAGCCTGTTCTGGTTGAAAAGTTGTAGCCTGTTCTGGTTGAGGCCAATGTTGTTGAATATACGGGAGGCAAAGTTGTAGGCACACTAGTAGGGTGTTGAGTGGATATATTTAGCGTTGGAGTTGGCGTTCCTGCACCTGAAAAATTTATAAATCGTGTTTATTAGATATTCATAACAAGAACTTTCGTCAAAATCTGTCCACTTGCCGCGCTCTTCGACACTCATCCGAAACCCGACCTAAAATAGATATAATTAAGAGGAAATCCGCCAAGAAATCGAGTAATTTTGACAAAGTATTACAAAACCAATAGGCGGATTTATTGTCACGGCAATGTTTACATATTTGAAGCATCCGTGAACATCAGCATGCGTAACGGAGCTCCAAAAAGCATTGTTCTGAATTTCAATAGCGCCTCACCAGTGGTGAATGAAGCGTAACGTTCGTCATTCAAATTATGAGCGCATGGCGATAAGTTTAATTTACAGAAAACATGAGGGCTAGTGAGCTTCTTGTCACCCAAGAAATTCAAGGCTATTGAAAATGCCACTTTGCTTTTGAAAAATGTAATAAAGATGTTCGCGAGATGAAATGATTACTATTCCTAAAAACTTATTGACGTTTACGTTCGTTTTGGAGGCTCTACGCAGGTTTTTAAAAATGAGTGGATTGCTGTGTGGCAAACGGCTTATTAGCCCACATATTTTTACCAAAATGAACATTTAACAACGTCTTTACAACTGAGTGGTAAACCTTTCGAGCTCCTTCAAACATTCTGAATCTAGACCCTGCTTATGCAAATAAGCCCAAACTGTAAAAAAAATTCAGATCCCATTTCAGATCACGTGGCATTCCCATGAGTATTCTTTCGTTATTTTTCTGCTGCGCACCGAAGGATATATGAATATGGAAGCATCCCAAACAAAGAAAGATCATTCAAATGAATGCCACGTGATATGAAATGGGAAACATTACGTCCAAGGTAAAGACGTCTATTTCCTTGTTTGTAGCATTTTTTGAAAGGTATTGATAAAATAAAGAATTGGCGATAACACAGAGAAAAAATTCCCAAGCAAACCTAACAAATAATTTTTCAAAGTTGTGAGGAAATGGTGTTGGCTGTTGATGTTCATTTCATCGGGTGCTGTCAACCTATATAAATTGTATGAATTTGCCGATAACTCATGTTTGGTGTTGTAAGAGATGAATTTGTTAGATCAGGTATCAAAAGCAGTAAGACAAAGTCTAAACTATGATACTATGTAAATTATTTTGTTCCAATATTTTGTTCCAATCGTTACTCGATTTAAGAAACGAGGAAAGCTTTAATACTTACATAAATTACAGGAGAATCTACATGACTTTAGCACTGCGGGGTAGTCGTCTGTGCAACGGCCCAGCGCTGCTTGTTGCTGGCATATAGTAGTGTCTGTGTCTTCGCAAACTGCTGAAAAAAATCGAAATTGGTACTTTTCAATAATAATTATATGAGAGTCGATTAAACGTATGATTCGTCGATTAAGAAATAAGACAAAACTTATTGAATAACAAATTATGTTTTGGGAATAGATTCGGGTGTTGGCAGTCAACCATCTTTTTTTATATCTTGAGCGTCTTAATAAGATAGTTCGAGATTCTGTAGAATCTAGTGTCTCCGTGTAATGGCCTTTAATAACCTGTATTGTATTTGTATAATTGTAAGTGTTTCCTGTGTGCCGTTTATTAGTATTTATAATATAGCTACGATACAACGCGCGCTCTGATTGGTCCAAATCTATGCTCTATTACACCGATAAAGTAATGGTTCTCTCCCGCCATATCATAAAAGCATTAAAGCACAACTTTCTATGACTTTATCGGCTCGTGATTTTACAACGTTCTCGTGTCTCTCCCAACATCACGCATGCTCTATTACGCCGATAAAGTCATAGAAAGTTGTGCTTAATTAATGGAATAACCTTTCAATATGTAGAAACATATTTTTCTCCTACAAAACTATCGCACACTCATAGTTCAGCTACAAATCAAAATACCTTGTGCAGGATCTAAATGTCCGCGCCTATATAGCAAATTGCATATTTTTGTGTTTGAATCTTTTTACTAATGCTCTACTTGTATAGAAAACTAATTTGGATACTAATAAGCCTAGTTGGAGTTTAAATTTCGTGTTCTGTGCGCATGCAATTTTAGTCCGAATCTTTTGTTTAACTTCTTTTTGTTCTTGTTAAACAAAAGAATCAAGAAATTCGGACTAAAGTTATCTCGCGAAACGTTTGAAGTCCACACAAAAAAAATAAGAAAGTTTGCTTTGGTGAAGTAATCTAATGATGATCCATGGAAAATATTGATTATTTCAATTATTTTCTCATGCTTTTTTCGTTGCAACATAATGTCGTTATGTCGCTAGTGTGCTCCGGGCTTTACCTGATACTAGTTCAACACCTGGGCGCTGACTCTAAACTGAATGAATGAGCTAGCACCATTTGTATACTGCCATAAATCATTGGAGTACTTCTGGGTGACGCTGTTACATTCTAATTTATCCTTGATCATTGATCTTCCCCGTCGGGCACAAAAAGGCTGCATAATTTCCGGCTAAATGATATTATCGACAGACCTCCGCAGGGCCCGTTTGCCGCCAAAGGTGGGCTTGGCTGCTATGCCGGCCCAGAGCACAACCATTAGTATGCGAAATATGTGAAGATTTAGATATAAAAATATTTTCCTCAAACAGTAGTTACAACAAGCGCAAGTTTGGTAAAATTATTGGAAAGACAAAAATCAAAGATTATTCTTGCCATTGATGACAGATTCTATATAAATGCTATTTTCAGTAGTATAGCGTGAACTTATTCGATCAGATAAAGTCGAAATTAATTTTATATTAAGCAGGAGTTCAAAGGAAGGCCTTGAAAACATTACTCGGGCAATCACGCATTCCTGTACTCGAAAATATCAATAATAATTCAAAACAACTTTACCTGAAACTGTCCTTGGTAAGTTTGTCAGGATGTGAAAAACTGCGAGTAATGTCCATGTTGAATGCACTTTCATGCGCAATGAAATCATGATCCATAGAAATACGGCGTAAAATCCTGGAAAAAATGAATTTGTTTTCTTGACCGGGTCTCCGGATCAACTCATGGTTCTATTCTTAGAAATCAGTTTAACACGGATTAATCCTCAGTCAGACCCCCATTTAAGTTGAGTACGACGTGTGAAGTGTTCTCGCTAATTCTTCGCTTGCTGGTTGTTCTCGTTAAGCTTCTTGACAAGATGCTAAAGTGTTAGAATCTTAGACGCACGACTGGGCATGCATTCAACACGAATTGATAACGACCAAGCCGTGTGTTCCTCTCCAGCTTGTGACAGCTTAGATCTGTAACAGAAGCCCAGCTTTGATAGCAATCAGTTTTAGAAGTCGTGAAGGCAGGTCAACTCGGATGTTTAATTTTCCCCAGTCATATTTACGCTTTCTTTGGCACTTGACGACTTTAAAACTTGACTCCCGACACCGAAACTTCTAAGGAAAAAAGTCAAGGGGGAGTAGGTTATACCAATTTGTTTTACATAGAGAAAGTAATTTTTAGGCATTTTATCGCATTGTTTTCAATATCCAATTCAAGTTTTAGGAATTGGAATACCACAGCATGACGGGACGTTGCATGCCGTTTTATATATACATTTTGATTAAGTCATCGAAATTTTCTAATTGCAAAAAACGTATTTTGGTGTTTGTATAAACCCACACAGAGGCAATTTGCAATTATAGTTTGCTCGTCATGCTTTTAGTAAACGTAACAAGTATTCATTGACGTACAACTGCCTTATCCAATCCATTAGTAGAGAAAGTTGATTAACAGGTGGGATTGCTAAAGTTTAGAAGTTTAAAAAGAAATTTATATTTTGCTTAAACATTTGTCATCGCGGAAATACAGGGACTTGGTAAAAATAAAGTAAAAAACGTAATTTTAAATATTGTGTAGTATTTATACACCTCTTCTTCCAAAGGCTCTAAGCGGTTTACACACTAGGGACATTTCTCATCCTTTACAGTAGGGGCGGATCCAGGAATTTCAGAAAGGGGGGGCCGGATAATGAAAACATGGGACGAACATTAGCAAATTTGTTTCATCGGCAAATACAGTAAATGTATGGGAAAATCTCCCGAGAAAAGGGGGCCGCGGCCCCGTCAGCCCTCCTAAATGCGCTCCTGCTTTAGGGGCGACCTCAATTGTATTAAATTTACAATCGGGTAGCCAAAATACTAGTCTAGGCTTGTTGAATAGCCCTTTAACTACAAAGCGATCATGATTGTAGGCTTCATGGACCTATCACAGAGCGGATGGAAACGATTGCAATAATGAGTTTTTTTAATCTTGTTGGAATGAACAAATCAAAATTTGCTCGAAAATAAAACGTACCTACATTGCTTATTAGGCTAATGAGTGATATAAGTGATCTCGGGATGAGTACATACTAGTTTAGACAATGCTTTCGAGTGGTATACTGCGGAATATCCCACGCGTTACTTGTATTTTCTGGTATACACACGAGCCTTCAGGCGAGAAAATACAAGTGACAAGTGGGATATTCTGAAGTATGGCACGAGAATTCATTGTATAACTATTTTATATCACGCTCAGAAAATGGGAGCGATGGGAAGGTCGAGTGGAATACCGCCGAATATACAACACCATTCCCGCATTCTGATTGGCTGTTATTTCTGTGGCGTAGTATAAATACTCATACTGTATTTTCGTGGACACTAAAATATTTTGGTGTTGTTTTTGTCGTTGCAAGAGACATTGGTACGGCGTTAGTAATTAGCACGTGCCAAAACGGTATAGTCTCCACCAATCAAATCACAGGATTTCGAACCTCGTGCATTCCTTTCTGTCTCGCCTCGCACAGAGTTTATGTCCATGCAAATAGCAATAGTGTAGCCCACGTAAAGAGATAGTTTAAGGTCCTTATCCGATGTTGACCCTCCATTCTCATCCCATGACTTCGTGTTTTGGCTAGCTAGCCATTTATGTGTTACAGGAAGACATGTGCTCCAAGAGGTGATTTTTAAGTAATCATCCATGCAAAAAGGAACCGAAACTCCATTGTTCTACGGCATTCAGGGTTCCCCACATAGGATGTGTCCCTAGCTTTTCTTTACCACAGAAAGTTGTCATGACTAGTAAAATAATGCAAGTGAAAAAATTATAGATTTCGAATTGCTTGAGAAAATATGGCAATAAAAACTCTCCAGACCAATCACATTAAAGAAAAACAAAGGAAAGATAGCCACTATTTTACGCTAGGTTCCCCATATACGAAGTCTTTAAAAATCGTATATCCTGTATATGAGTACCACATACGCTTATATCTTACCATAAATCCTGAGAAAAGTCTTTCTTTCATGGTAATTTTACCAATTTTTGTGTCTAAGCCAATGAAATCGCCGATATTTTCAATAGAAAATAATTGCATTCCAGCAAGCTCTACCGTTGGCTTGGGTAGTTCTTATACGGACCATTACTTAATAGACGTCACAGAAGTCCCAGGAGAATAGAAAATACACAGCGCGGCGCCATGTTGGTTGAAAACGGGGTTTGTATGGTTTATATGGAAAGCCCTGGAATTTTATTATGGTCCTTGAAAATACTCTAGATTTCGCTCCCCGACCTCTGTTGCTCTGCTAGCAGAGAACCCAAAGTAGTGAGTGGGTTGGTACGGCTTCTTAGGTCATCTCTATATCCTAGTCATTATATATTCTACAGCTGCGGGAAAGTTTACTTCATGCGCATTGGTAAGACAGTAACATCGGAGTGTCAAACCATTGTTTTTACTCTTAATGAAGACATAAATCAACGCCTTGAACGCCTAGGGCACACAGCCCATGGGCAGGGCTCACGCAATAACGAACTCCGCCTAAAGCTATTATAAGAAATGTCTGAAGCCGTACGTGACCAAAGCGCAACGTGTCTGAGTAGGTGGTCTTGAATGGGCTTGCTGTTTGAGTACGCGAGTTACTAGTTAAAGAGGAAAGAAATACTTACTGTAGCAGGGGCGGAGGTGGTTTATGAGGCATGCGCACTCTGATTTAAGATGTAAATTACCAAAGTATTAAGCTTTGAAGTACTTTAGAAATCGTTTGCCTGATCGAGTAAAGAATAAGTCGCGTTTTGGCTCAATGAATGTTGGCGTATGGTCTTCGAAAGTCGCGGTTTTCACATCGCCTTTTGCGACTATTAGTTTTCTAGCGTCGCCCCCTTTTAGGGTGAGCGTAACTCAAACTGTCTCACTTCGAACTTCGATTACTCCTGCCATGCTCCCGCAGGCCAATATTCCCCTTTGCAGGGTGATAAATTGGTTCATTGAACGTATCAGTTTGATTATCTGGAGTGCCAGATATGATCGATCACACCAGCAATGGAACCGACTTTGATTACCTAACTCTCAAGTAAAGCACTGGTGTCGCATCGTGAGACGTCCGTTACAGATCTCCACTTCAAACAAAACCATCCTTTAACAATTCGCCTGCATCCATAGACTACACTGAGTACAAACTCTAGAACGTGTAGTTCTGCGCCCATTTCGATTTAATAAAAACTTTAATTGGTAAAATGTATAATCTTTATTAAAACCATATGGCGAACCCGATAAACTTAGCTTGACACCAAACATTGAAGGATTCTTAATCTCAATTTCTGCCTTAAAATAGGTCAGTGTTTTTATCCTGTTTATCGCAAAGCAATTCCTAAGGTGAAATTCCGGGCTCGAGTTGGAGAGCTTAGGTGATTGAAGTAACTTTTTTGTGTGTCGTCTCCCTTGTTGATTCTAAAAAGCAATGACTCTTAATCTGCAACTGTAACAAAGCTAGACTAGGTACTCAGTAACGGTGCTGACTATTAAATACTTGAATGAAAACGATAACGATACTGATACGCAATCAATCCCGCTGCGCGGTGAAAAACAGAAAGCATGTTTAGGACGGCGACGGCGATTTTCGCTCCCTTTCTTACTATAGACCTACAGCATAGACTGAAATAGACCGATCCCTATTTTGACGATAGCTCCGGAAGTTTTCCCTACGGAATTCAAAATGTCCGAGCAACAAACTTGAATATCGAAGATTCTTCAATAATTATTCACCTTTTCAAGATAAAAATATAAAATCCAAATTGCATGCAACAACTTCTAACACCTCCCTGCAATCGGTGTCTTTTCCGCGCTCTGTGCCAAAGATAATATATAGATTTAGCCACTGGCTAAAAGCGGAGCTCCCGGTTACATTTTATAAAAGGGTGCGTTTACCTATCTTGTTGGGCCGTTGCTAGGGAAAATTATAAGTCCTGCAAAAGATTAATAATGTGACGTGGCGCGACGTCACTTGCTACAGAAAATATTCTTGTTCTCCATTGCCATACTTGCAAATTCAGATTTTTTTTTATGTTGCATTTCAAAGAGCTCCATATCCACATACTCCGGATGTTTTCTCGACTGTACCCAAGTTTGTTCGCCTAGCGATGTTGCCTTCTCGAGATATAGACTTTTCTAGATTTAATAACGTCATCGATGTCACGTGATCTTGGTAGTGCACCCCCTTGCCTCCAAAATAAGTTTACCCAAGTTTGGTCACCTAGCGATGTTGCCTTCCTGAGATATTCACTTTTCTAGTTTTGATGACGTCATGTCACGTGACCTTGATTGTGCACCCCCCTTGCCTACAAAATAACTTTACCCAAGTTTGGTTACCTAGCGATGTTACCTTCTTGAGATATTGACATTTCTTGTTTTGATGACGTCATCGATGATGTCATGTCACGTGACCTTGGAAGTGAACTCCCCTTGCCTCCAAAATAACTTTACCCAAGTTTGGTCACCTATCGATGTTGCCTTCTTGAGATATTGACTTTTCTAGTTTCGATGACGTCATCGATGACGTCATGTCACGTGACCTTGGTAGTGCACCCCTCTTCTCCAGAATAACTTTATCCAAGTTTGGTCACCTAGCGATGTTGCCTTCTTGGGATATTGATTTTTCTAGTTTCGATGACGTCATTCCCGACGAACGAACGAACGCACAAACCAGAAGTCCATGACAGAATCGTTGGATGCATATACACTTTTTTTTTTTCCTTTTTCTCCTGCATGTAGCTGTGGGGCTCCGCTAGGCGCCCGCGGGAGCTCCGCTAAAATTTGGCTTGTCCGACGTAGTAACTAGGGGTATAACAATGAATGCGGGATGGGTGAATTGCATATCTGGAAAAGTTCGCCAAAAGTTGTCGACTTGCCGATGTTGCAAAAAGGAAATTCCCAGTAAGTATTTTTTTTCTCATATCTTGGAAAATTTGCATATATTGTTGTTTATCTCGGCCAAAGAGTCTGAGACGAGATTTAAAGACCACAGGCAACCCGCTTAGCAAATTCGGTCTTTTCAGCTCTGTATTTTGAGCCTCCCGTTAGCTAGATAATCAGGTCTTCGAACGAGTGATTTCGATTTTAATGTATGCGCATGTCCATATGTTGCGCCATTCTCCCCGATGAGGAGAAGTGAATCAATCAACGAGCACAATAGGCCTTGTCACGGTTTCCGCCGCCATTTTGTTCGGTAGGCAAGATGTTCAAAATCCCACATAAACTCTGCAAATGTGAAGTGAAATCGTTGCGAAAATATCAAACATTTCGGTAAAATACTAATTGAGCATTGAGTTAGAGGCTGACATAGTTTACCTGTAAAGTTTGGATGTTATAGCTGCTGTATGAATCGAGCAATTGCGTTTTTAATTCTTCATACTGACGCCTGTAAAAATCTGTGTGCATCGATGCGTAAAAAGCCTTCAAAATACAGGGCTAGATGTGGAAAAATAAAATATACAATTGCTCGCTTTATAGAGAGCGTAGGAAGCTGAAATTTGCTAGAGTGATTGTTTGGCCGAGTAGCATTACTTTACGTTTATATGGGATTTTGCAGATCTTGCCTACCGAACAAAATGGCGGTGGAAACCGTGATAAGGCCTATTTTCATTACAGTTTTATTAATATTCCTGATTTTTTAAACGTTCCATCGAGCTGAGCATCGAGAAAATATCATTTTCTCCCGACCAATATTTGTCTTTTCCACTTAAATACTCCTCGAGTTTTTCCGCTTTCCTCGCGTCGATATAAAAGAGGGATTTTTCTCATGAACTGAAGAAGGCTTTTATAAAATGTAAGACCTGTTCGGTAAGTGGATACTGTAATGGTGTTTTCAAGAGTCCCTTACCCAAAAGTAAGATATCTGGTATTTATCTTTTGCCTTTAAGCGCCAGGAAAGTGTTTATAAAGATTTGTAACACGTTTCCGTTTTCCTGTTTGTAATAAGCACAACCATGGAGAAACCTTTGGCTTAAACACTTCATGTCTTGGTCGAGCTCATGTTTGGTAAGTTATCTGGTCGTCATTTCAGTTATATGACTGTTGATTTTATATAAAACTGTGTTTTTAAAAAGAAAAACTTTTTTTTGACTGGGAATAAGGCCAATATTGTTGCTTTTGGAAGTCATTGGGTCTTTATATTTACCTGTTTGTGAATACAGCTAAATCTAAATATTAGTAATGATATCTGATAATTATTTCATATGAAATAGTTATTTAACGGGTGAGTACTACTCTTCCCAGTAGACCGCTACACCTCGATTTTTCTGCCCGCCGCCGGCAGTCTAAAATTGATCGCGTGATCAACTTTTTTGTACCACGTGATGGGTTGCTTGTGTACCACGTGATCAACCGTTTTGGGCGTAAACTTCGTTGGAATGCAGAAAAACAATGAACTCTCAAAGTTTACGCCCAAAAACATTGATCACGTGGTACATAAGCAACTCATCACGTGGTACTAAAAGTGATCACGCGATCAATTTTAGACTGCCGCCGGCGGGACGAAAAACCGAGAGGTGTAACGGTCTACTGGGAAGAGTAGTATGTCATGAGAAGATTCCTATGTGTCCCGGCGAGGAAAGTTTTTGATTGGCTGAATTTAAGATTCTCGCCAATTTTAATAATAATAATAACTTTAATGATTCTTTAAATATTTTTTTAACTTTGGGGTGCGCGTGGTGTAAACTGCACGCCCGCAACAAATATTTTGCAAAGCTAAGAATTTGAAGATTACAAAGTCTACTTTCTATATGCGAGAAAATTGGAGATTGACAATTGCCAACAACAACAACTGAATCTTACCGCTTTTCCACAATAGAATTTCTGAAACTAAATATGATAAAAAATTATAATATTCGGGCAAAGAAGAGTATGCTGCTTATTGCAGCTTGAACTAATAAGAAAGTACAAAGCAAAAAGAGATAGCTAAACAATGTCTTATACAATTAACAAATACATTTAGGTCCATTTCAACAGAGCGCAATGTAACCAAAGAGCAAAATACAGCGCAAAAATATTAAAACCTGATTAAATGTGTTTCCAAGAAAGAAAAAAGAAAATTATTATCGCTTAGAAGTGCACCAGAATGTTACAAATCCGGCACGAAGGACCACATTTGAGAACATGCAGATTCTTTTTGCTTGTTTTTTTAAGAGTGGGATTATCTGATGAAGCAGAATTATAAAATGCTGGGGTTTTTCTTTGTTTGCCGCATTTACATCACGTTGACTGATTTTGTCTTCGCTCAGACTTTAATTAGTTTATTCTGCCATCGCCATCCCGCGCCCGACAATGTCAAAAAACGGCTATACGTCAGCATGATACGTGCAGAAAACCACTGAAGACTGGAAGTATTTATGATATCATATCATATCAGAAACATAAATTATACGTTTCTGATGATCTGTCATTTAATTATATTCACTTTTTCAGATTCTCATTTATAAGTCCCCCCGAAAATTGTCAAAAAGGCATTTACTAAGTGCGGAAGTCAATTGAGCTTTTTATAAAGAATTCTTATATTGTTATTAACACTTGCTCAAACGATATTGCAGACCAAGACTAAGTAATGTTCCTTGCCGGAACACATAACTCCCATTAAAACCTTCCAGCGATCTCGTTGCTTGAACGTGAGTTAGTAGAACTCTAAATAAATAAATAAGCGAAGGTGCTCAAAATAACGTACGTCTAAAGTCCGGCGTGTAGCATGGCATATCGACACAACTTCCGCAACGTCTTGTTTCATAACACTTATAACAAAGTCATGTGTATAATAACACTCTTAGCGGTCAAATTTCAGATAACTTTCATTTATCCCTTTCTCAGTGGTTGGAAGTCAATTGCCTGTTTCATCGATGATAATAGAAGTGGATTTTTGGTTTGTGTTGTTTGTTGGCACATATGTTCACAGGTTAAAGGGTCTGTTAAAAACTATAATACTATTAAATTAATATTCGAGAAAAGTTTACCATATATTCGAGAACAGTTTATCATATATTCGAGAACAGTTTATCATATATTCGAGAACAGTTTATCATATATTCGAAACAGTTTATCATATATTCGAGAACAGTTTATCATATATTCGAGAACAGTTTATCATACTGGTGCTGTGTGTGTCTTTTCATGTTCTGAGTTGTTCCACCTTTGTAATTATCCTGTTTATGAGTCATAAATTCGCGTGAAAATGAAAATCTAATCAAAAATTGAGTCACGTCTATTAAGTCCGGATGTTAGGGTTATCAGTGGATATAAAGCGACAATTAAATTTAATTATTTTTCAGGCAATGTGTTGTTTCCAACTGAAAACGGCGTTCTAAAATTGTTAGAATTTGTAACATTTTTCAAAAATATTTTCACTTAACCGACAATCATATCTTTCTTGTCCAATCAGCTTCCACTTTACCACTACATTGGAAGAAGACGGGTAACACTTCATCATTCATAAAGGTATGAACAGATTTTCTGTGCTACTTTCTCGTGAGTAACCGGTATTGTACATGATACTAAGTGTTTTAGATAGAAAGAGTTTATCGTAGAAGGAAATTGCTGCGAGCGAGGCGAAGAAGAACCTTGTTCAACTAAATATTGTTTTGGTCTGAATAGGGATTACGTCCTTAAGTAGCGCTCCGTCCAAGAACGATAGCGTGAACGGCTATGGGGAATTTGAGTTATGCTTTGTGTAAAATTTTAAATTGTTAAATTTCTAAACAACTAATTGGCTTAGTCAACAAATCCTGGCCTTCTGATTGGTTGACATTTGTTTTTGACCGATTTCGTAGCGAAATACTTCGTTTGCAGTGCTGAATTCTTTCCGAATAGGTCTTCCGGATATTTCATAGCATTTCGTTGTTCAAGAAGAAAATCGAGTGTGAGCATCACTAGACGACCACTGTTTCCGCGGCCCTATTGTTTCCGCTATAGTTCTAAGACGGAGCGCTACTTAATTGTCAAAAACGCCAAGGAACTTCTGGAAGAGCGGGTAATAATACTGACTCTTTTTTTCTCCATTTTTCGTGGCTCACGCGAACTTGAAATAAGAAAAAACCTTAAAACTTTTTGTGCTATTATATCATGTTTCCTTTGTTTGTCTTTCATTTTTTTTTTAAAGACATATATTTTAGCTCCTCAACATTGTGTATTGCTGAGCAATGTTTTTGAGATTGTGTCATAGTTTTTCGCATTAAACGTAGCCCATACTTTGTTGTTTGAGCACTCTAGCCACTCCTTTGTTATTATTTTCGTTCGATATTAGAACAATTAGAAAACAAAAAATAAATCGTCAGATTTGATTTACCAAATTCAATCGAGAACATTGCTATATTCTCTAAATCAGCCGATGGAAATGGATGCTTTCTCTGACTTGGTATGTTGCTAGGCTGACAAAATGGCGGCTGATACAGGCTCTTCTGGCTCTTTAATTTGTCTTGTTACATTGTTCTCATAACACGGCTTTTCGACTGTATATTATCCATCTTTTTGTTCTTGTGTCTTATCTGTTGTTTACAGTCCTTATGTGCAAAGTCGCTCATGGTATTAAATTCTGCGAGACAATGCTTCATGCGATTCATTTTCTGACAACGGCGAACAATGTTGTCTTTCTCTGACATTTTTACTCCTTTTATTAACTGCTTTATATAATTTTTCAATCTCAAGTAGAGCATATCAAGTCTTACTTAAAACTAGAACCAGTAAGTGACAAAGTCACGCTCTTTTAGGATTGAAGGGATTTTCCGGTCAAGCGCAATTATGGCGGAGAACATCGCGCCGAACGTGCTAGAGCGGAGCCCCGCATTAAACTCGGTATCCATGCGCTTCGATATTTCCTCTTTAAAGATAACTATCAACTCACAATTTGGGATGATTCTTTTTTCACTGTTTTCCGCTATCACTAGATAGGGGAAAATAATTTTCTGTTATAACTGTAACCGCGCTTTTAGGCAGTGTATAAATTTTTCGGAGCTGTAGCACACGCCGTTGAGGATTTTATTTTTCAATGAATTTTTTAAAAGACTGAAAAACAAAAATAAATAGGCGTGGTATCTCAATAGAAGTAATGCGGAAGAATAATGGCTCAGCTAAATATCAAAGCTTCAGTATCAAAACTGCTCCTTCATTTACGCGTTATCATGGCAACTGAGCACTTACAGTGCTCACAAAAGAGATGCCACTTCGTTATTTGCTGATAACAAGAGTAAGAACTCTAGATTATCGGTTTTAATCGCGTCTGATTCCCTAGACGCCTCAGAGCAATAAGAATTTTGCTTGAGGTCTGAAATCCCAAGTGGCCCTACAACGCTAATGCACGGAGCACTACGAATGAATTCTAAGCGAATTCTCCATTTGCATGAATGCATCAATTATTTATATTCAGTATCTGTGATTTGGAGGAGTGCAATCGTGACGAGAAAGAGTAACCGGGAACAACAAACTGAGAAAAGGAACGCGGAACCTATCAGAAGTCTTGGAGTCTTGTGTACTCGGAGTAACCGGGAACAACAATAACTGAGAAAAGGTACTCGGAACCTATCAGAAGTCTTGGAGACATTGAGGCAGGAAATATGATATGATGTGTGTTGCTTGGTTGGACATTAGTCTTGTAACACCCTCAGGTAATGCCACTAGTTTTTATTATTAGTACTAGTTTAAACTGTGTTCAGGGTTTATATAGGTGCGAATCAGGAGTAAGCTTCAGTATAACTTGACCGCGGGGCGGTGCGAGATACAAACTACTGTGTATTTGGGGGCTCTAGAAGATTCCGCCTAAAGTGTCATGCGACAAATTAGGTTAAGTATTATGTTTTTGCTTACTTTCACTACATTTTCCGTTTCTCTTTGCTTCTTGTACGTTTAATTCTCTTCTTTATATTGTAAAAATTAAATATTTACGATTCCAGAGGGAAATACTCGGTTTATTTATGTTCATATGATTAATAGCAACCCCTCCAGAGGGCATCTCCTATATGGGTAGAACACTATGGAATCCCTTGAATTTTGTATCCATTGGTAGAAAAATTAGTATGAGCCCTACAATAATGAGAAACTCGTCAGCGTTTCCTTGGATTAGTACCTAAATGAAGTTCAGAAAATAAGCAAAATAAACGTCAGTAACCTGCCAACTGACAGATAAGCACACATTTAGGGCTAGTATTTTGATTTGGCATCGAATGGATGGACATGGAATGTAAAAAGGCATTTTAATTTCTTTTTCTTTCTTAGACTAAGTTGTAGTACAATATAGAATTCTGTGTTGTTTATACAGACCACTGGTCTAGTTCTATAGAATTTTGTTTAAACAACCATAGCCCTACTAGGCCTTTTTCGAATGCTAAGACGACCACACTTTGCTAATTAAATAATACTTTCGAAATTTCAGAATTCGATACGAAAACGAGTGCCTCTACGTAAAGATTACAGTATTTTACTGCATATTCTGTACCATCATCTATGTAGTCGAGCACATTCCCGTTTCTTATGTAAACTTCCACAAGGGGAAGTTCCTAAATAATAATAATAATATATAATAATATATAATAATCTTTAATCCAATTACGCCATCCTCGGCATATCAGGACTACACAAATAACACATGTTATATGAATACAAAAGAAAAAAAACATATAGACACAAACTATACTCAAATATCTATCCTGCTAATCAAGTAAAAATAATAATAATAATAATAATAATAACCACCATTTTCTTTTACGCATGCGTCGGTGGATGTCACCAGAGCCTCCCTCGCGAGGTGACGAGCCGGAGAGCTCTGGGTACGAGAATGGCAAATGTGCAAATGCAAACGTACATTGTATCTTGCAAATGACAGGCGCTGTAAAGTTAACAAATAGATCTCGTTTTGCGTGCGTGTGTACTGTAATAGATACACAGATGACGTCACAGAATGTCATGAACAAAAATGTACGCAACGAGACGCAGTCGAGTTGCGTGACTGTTGTTCATGACATTCTGTGACGTCTTCTGTGTATCTATTACAGTACATACGCACGCAAAACGAGATGTATTTGTTTTATACAACAACAAACAGGGATTTTTGTCAACCGTGTATCTGTACTCTTATAGCAACATGGCTCTCGACCAATCAGAGCGCGCGATTTACTACTGTTGTTGTATAACTACTGATAATACGAATTTGATTGGCTAGTAAAACAAAAGCTTTACAATTTTAGCGGTAAAACCGTTCTAAAAATAACTAGGTCTGCCAAAATGTATTATCAATAGGGCAATACTAGAGAGGGACGCCCCTATTTATGAGCAGCTGGATATATATAAAAAGAAGATTATGACGAACTTCATGGTCATCTGAATCGCCCAGCGTGAGGGCGCTCTGATTTTAGGGTTAGCATGGCAACCCCTTTAATCCCATAAAATTATCTTTCATTCATATACTTGAACGTGTACAAATCGAGCGATTGACTTCCTGTTCATGTAGCGTAAAAGTCTTATGTCGTCTATCAACTACTTCGCCTAGGTTTTGAAATACCAGATCAGTTTAATAGTTAACATGAAATACGATCATATAATCTGCGAAGAACCGCCAAAACTCCAATTCGTTTCAACAATGGCGGCAACATGGGAAGCACTTTCAAGGAACAATTCGCTTTCGATCGAATTTTTGGAAGGTTTGCCGATCCGAATAAGAAGTGGCATGTCGTATCAAGTAAATGGTAGGTTGAACCTCGTTTTAAAGTCCGGTGCGATGAAACCGGCACTGTCTCGAGGAAGTAAAGCAAGTTCCCTGGAAATCGCTAAATGATGGAAGGAGACTGCCGTTCGAAGAACTCTTCTTATCTTCGCGAGAGGGTTAATTTGTTGTTGTTGCAACGGTATGTGACCTTCTACTACTTCTAAGCCTTTCCCCGAGGAGGAAAAACCTCGTATATCATAGTTTTGCTGCCTCCTCTGTGTTTGTATGACTCAGAATAATGTATAAACAATTTTAAGTTCGTTTGGCGGGACAAACGCCCGCCAGCTCTAAACTTATTGATACTTCTCGCGTACGCCAGGAAGTCGAAGGACAGGAACCAAAAAGCCCCAAACAAACAGGGATTTTCAAAACATCGAAAGACGCGCTCTGTGGAATTTTCATACTTTTTTGTGAATACACAACGTTAGTATATAATTTCGGTTTGGGCGCGTTGGCAACAGAGAGACTTGGCCGAAAGGTTTGTGCTCTGCGGAAATATCTTTCGATATTTCCCTTGGTGTCATTCTTGGCCCCCCTGATTTTCGTTTTAAACTTGATAGTTTTTTGCAAATTGACAACGTTAGTATATAATTTCGGTTTGGGCTCGTTGACAGCAGAGAAACTTGGCCGAAAGGTTTGTGCTCTGCGGAAATATCTTTATATTTCCCTTGGTGTCATTCTTAGCCCTGATTTTTGCTTTGAACTTGATACTTTTTGCAAATTGGCAACGTTAGTATATAATTTCGGCTTGGGTCTGTTGGCAGCAGAGAAACTTGGCCGAAAGGTTTGTGCTCTGCGGAAATATCTTTCGATATTTCCCTTGGTGTCATTCTTGGCCCCCCTGATTTTCGTTTTAAACTTGATAGTTTTTTGCAAATTGACAACGTTAGTATATAATTTCGGTTTGGGCTCGTTGACAGCAGAGAAACTTGGCCGAAAGGTTTGTGCTCTGCGGAAATATCTTTATATTTCCCTTGGTGTCATTCTTAGCCCCTGATTTTTGCTTTGAACTTGATACTTTTTGCAAATTGGCAACGTTAGTATATAATTTCGGCTTGGGTCTGTTGGCAGCAGAGAAACTTGGCCGAAAGGTTTGTGCTCTGCGGAAATATCTTTCGATATTTCCCTTGGTGTCATTCTTTGCCCCTGATTTTGCTTTGAACTTGATACTTTTTGCAAATTGGCAACGTTTAGTATATAATTTCGGCTTGGGTCTGTTGGCAGCAGAGAAACTTGGCCGAAAGGTTTGTGCTCTGCGGAAATATCTTTCCATATTTTCCTTGGTCTCATTCTTGGCCCCTGATTTTTGCTTTGAACTTGATACTTTTTGCAAATTGGCAACGTTAGTATATAATTTCGGTTTGGGCTCGTTGACAGCAGAGAAACTTGGCCGAAAGGTTTGTGCTCTGCGGAAATATCTTTCGATATTTCCCTTGGTGTCATTCTTGGCCCCTGATTTTTGCTTTGAACTTGATACTTTTTGCAAATTGGCAACGTTAGTATATAATTTCGGCTTGGGTCTGTTGGCAGCAGAGAAACTTGGCCGAAAGGTTTGTGCTCTGCGGAAATATCTTTCGATATTTCCCTTGGTGTCATTCTTGGCCCCTGATTTTTGCTTTGAACTTGATACTTTTTGCAAATTGGCAACGTTAGTATATAATTTCGGCTTGGGTCTGTTGGCAGCAGAGAAACTTGGCCGAAAGGTTTGTGCTCTGCGGAAATATCTTTCGATATTTCCCTTGGTGTCATTCTTGGCCCCTGATTTTCGTTTTAAACTTGATATTTTTTTGCAAATTGACAACGTTAGTATATAATTTCGGTTTGGGCTCGTTGACAGCAGAGAAACTTGGCCGAAAGGTTTGTGCTCTGCGGAAATATCTTTCGATATTTCCCTTGGTGTCATTCTTGGCCCCTGATTTTTGCTTTGAACTTGATACTTTTTGCAAATTGGCAACGTTTAGTATATAATTTCGGCTTGGGTCTGTTGGCAGCAGAGAAACTTGGCCGAAAGGTTTGTGCTCTGCTGAAATATCTTTCGATATTTCCCTTGGTGTCATTCTTGGCCCCTGATTTTCGTTTTAAACTTGATACTTTTTGCAAATTGACAACGTTAGTATATAATTTCGGTTTGGGCCCGTTGGCAGCAGAGAAACTTAGCCGAAAGGTTTGTGCTCTGCGGAAATATCTTTCGATTTTTCCCTTAGTGTCATTCTTGGCCTCTGATTTTTAAACTTGATATATTTTTTTGTAAATACACAACGTTAGTGTGTATATATTATTTTTGGTTGGGCTTTAGTTGGCAGCAGGGAAGCTTTTTTGGGCTGAAAGGCTTGTGCTCTGCGGAAATGTCTTTACTCTCTCTTCGTGCCATTCTTGGCCTTTAGTTCTTCTCAAACGTATAAATGCGTTTTTGTAAATACATCATGCTTTGTATATTTCTCTATCAAGCGAAAGCAGCAGACTACAGACGCGCAAGTGCATGGGCAAGAGGTCTCAGGAAGCATACAAGGCGAGGCATCCCCGTAGCACAACATCAAGTGATGAGTTTAGCTTTGCTAAAGCAAGCGAGTAGTGTCCATAAAAAGAAGAGGCGCCACATCTCGTTCAGCTCGGTCTGAACCCTACATCCGATAACCGTTATGTTGTTTCTAAATTTTAATTTATATGTTTGTCTTGTCTGTTTTTAATAGTAAGGCCGGGGTTGCGGTAGTGGCTCCCCGGCCTATGCCATTTACATGTTTTTCTTTTCCGCCCTCTTTTTGTATTTGTAATTTGTAGGCGAAGATAAATAACTATATCCGCTTTTGGCTCTCTGGCAGTTTATCGTTAAGAGCTGTAATACGTATTGGTTCCTATTGATTTACTGTTACTGCTTTTTTCTTTTACGGTAAAAGTAAGTGTCTATTAAATTTCATTTTCGCACGACAAGGCTAAATAATAGTGACGTATTAACTAAAAGAAATGATTGTAATAATACGTTTTAGAAACAAAGTAAAATCGATCTAAATGAAAATTTTAAAAAGAGCTACGCTAAGAGCTGCCTATTCGTTTTGAACGGTAAAGGATTTCGAAAGCTGAAAGACTATTAACGAAGGTCATGTTTCTGCGAAGCGAGAATAATCCCCATCTTAATCCTCCGTGCGTTGATGTTTTTGCTGGCACCCCGCGGAAATTTGGGAGATTCAAGTAACCAAACCAAGTGGGGTGCCATTGATTCAGATCCTGCTGAAGTTCGTCATTTAGAAGATTGTAGAAACATTATTCAGAAAGTGGACAGGACCCCAGGCTGACTAAAATACAGCTTTTGTTGAAAACAAAACAGAGGTTCAAGTGATCTCTTGGCTGCTTAAAGCTAACAGTGAATAATTAGAAAATAATTCATCAAGTTCCTATCCCTCACTAGTTAAACGGAAACTCGTTAAACGGCATGTAGCGAAAAATAAGAACTCGATGACGGCGTCATATTGTAGATTAATGCACTCCTTTTATCCGAAAACGCTAATTGATTGTTATCACAACTGCACTAATTCTAAAGAACATGTGATTGGTTAGACTGCTAAATCCTAAAAGTATTTTTACAAATACTCATCCGACGTGATTCAAGAGATCAATTCTGTGGAGGCGAGAAACTCTCGTTTGTTTTTTCGATAGATTTAGACAGTTACAAATGTCTCCCCTAGTCGAGATAATAGATTACCACTGAATAAAATGCTTGTTCTGTCTGGGTAAACTTTTAAAGCTCTTATCTATAAACTAGCTAAGTTTATATCTACGACCGGTAATAGCCACGCCTATAATAAGATTTGCTTTCTATTTCAAATACACGATTGGCAATATTTCGAGTGACCACTAAAGGTGAATTGATAACCATGCATCTTGAGCAACTAATGGTAACGATGCCTGAAATTTGAACGACTTCTTACTATCTCATTTAAAGAGTTTTTTTAAAACAATTTTTCAGAAAACATGAAAAAAGAAGGAGGGAGGATTGCAAATGAATTGTACGTACTTCCTTCGCTAGTTGAGGTAAGGCCGCTTTTAGTTTCGTTGTCGATCTAATCGTAAGAAATGTTCTGTAGTTGAGATGTATTTATGACACTTTACAGTCAAACCGTCGTTTCCTCACAACTTTGCAACATTGCTGAACAACATTGCAATATTGATTATCAACTTGCTCGATCAATTTGTAAATGTGTCGAGGAAGTTGCTAACTAGCGTCGAACAATTTCCTAGAAGGGAGTTTATCAAGTGCTCAGTTTTTCACCATTTGTATGTTTGCTTTAAAAATAAGCCATATGTTTAATCAAAACTCAGTACTGGTGGATTGACTGTAAAGCTTTAATTTAAAATAGCTTTTTTCCGATTCCTCCAATTCGACGCCACAAAAAATGTCGACGTTTGAACAGGTCTAAATTAGACTCCTCTGAAACTCGTTTTTCTATATCTAATACTTTTTATTTTTCAATAATATTTTATCTTCTTTTGCGCTGTAAAAATTCAAATTTACTTCGATTTCTTAACTTATCTCCACACTTTTATTTGCAAAGACAAAGCCATACAGATTCCATGATTACTACATCCTGGGAGTTACACCCATTTCGCCTTAATCACTCCTCCTGAAAAGGCAATGAACATAGTTGAACCACAATCACGAACGAAGCAAAGGTACGACAAATCTACCCGGGGGGGGGGGGGGGGGGGGGGCGTTTTCTTCACATGTCGACCTGATAGGGATGCTCGTCGTGTTTTTAGGGGTCAAAATCGACTCTCGGGTATTTTTAGGGGTATCGGAGAAACATTGTGGCTTTCACTAATAAATGGTATTTTCTAGGGGTACGCAAATGAATGAAAGGGTCACAAACAAAGCAAAACGTTTTCTGGCTTTCTTTATTCATTTATAGCTCTAAAAACCAAGCTTGTTTTGAGAAACATTAAACAATAATAAAAAGGTTTATTGTTGGTATTTTTTAGGGGTCATTTTGTTTTATAAGGTATTTTTTAGGGGGTGGATTTTTTATGTCCTGGTATTTTTTAGGGTATATTTGCCGATGTCCCGACGAGCACCCCTATCACTCTTACTTGGGAGAACCCCCCACCCCACCCCCCGGGAAAATCTACTGCTATTTTTCTTCTCCTCGAGACCACACGCTCGCCTGTATAGGGGCGTGATATAATATGTGAAGATCTTCCGTATATTTAAGCGATTATCACACAATGATCAATCCGACTTCACTAACTGAATAGTACGTTTAATTTCATGCTATGTTATTTCTTGGATAAATTCTCATACAGTAGTCTCCCGCGAAGCAAATCTTTGCGTCACGCAACGCTTCCCTCCACGAACTAAGCGTTGTGTGACCGACTCAAAGGACGGAGCTGCGCGGGAGACTAACGGAAACTACGGATGCACCATTGAAATTAGTCGTTAAATTGGCGCGCGGTTCTGTCGGATCTAAATAATTATGAATATGCGAGCGCGCTATATATTACGCCGTAATGAACGGGATGTGATGTTCGCGGCCGTAAAATGCTTTTGGCCCGCTCATTTTAGCCCGAACCCAGCGAGGGATAAAATGAGCCCTCAGGAGGGACCAAAATATATTTACGCCCAAGAACGTCAAGTACATTACTATTGAGAGCAAAGAGCACAAAAGCAAGAAGTAATTGCGACCATCATAGCAGCGCCCTGAGAGCACTGCGGAGCCCGCCAAAACCTTCATTAGAGCCGCCACAATGTTCGCCAAAGTTATATATTATAATTATTATAGCAGTTCTTTTAACCCAGCTGTTGTGGAAATGATACTCGGTTCCAGTGACGTGACTATCTCTCTTATCACTTCCCGTTTAATTTTCGTTCGATGATCGATTTTGATACGCAAACACACATACGACACTTTCGTGTTTACGTGGTCGTGCTTGACTTTTCTCCTTGGAATACTAAAGACCTGAAAAAGTGAAAAATAAAGAGTGAATTTTCGAAACATTGTCAAAAAATGGTCGGTATCGCGCTCTGAAAAAGGAGGATCGCAATGCCGGGCGTAGATAGAAACCATAGACTATTTTCGGTATCACTTTCCTTCAGAATTAAAATGATCATATGGTAAAATGTCTTAATCTTCTATGAGTCTATGAGTCTATGAGACGGGCTGTTCGCGGAGGTTAATAATAGAATATCGCCCGGGGGAGGGAGAGGGGGGGGGGGGGGGGTTCTCCCATATGTTTGACTGTACAGGGATGTCACTGAACAGGGTAGGGGTTTTTGAGCTTCTGGCCATTAGCAGGGTATACATATATGCATTTTCCGGATTTTCGAGCCTGTGCTCATAAACAGGGTAGCGATTTGGATTTTCATGGCATGGCATGGCAAGGGCGTTCATTTTCGTGCTTTTTGTCATAAAAGGGGCACTTTGCGGTCATAAACAGGGTTACATTTTTTTACGAGCTCGAGTGCAACCTGCGAGCCGGCTCTCCAATTGTTTTTTTTTATTGTTTTTGTTTTACATATCTGAAAAAAAAAACAGTGGAGAGCCCGCTCGCAGAGGCTGCTCCTCGAGCGGAACACTCATACCCAACTTGGGTCAAGTACGCCCCCGGGATCGCCCCCCGGGATTGCCCCCCGGGATTGCCCCCCGGGATCGCCCCCCGGGATCTCCCCCCGGGATCTCCCCCCGGGATTGCGATGGCGTAGATACCAATATACTATTTTAGGTATCAGTTTCTCATATGGAAGTGAATGGCTTAATTGTCTATTAGTCGGGCTGGTTGCGTAGCTAGCTTCTGACAAGTTTGATTTAATCAGCCGAATCAGTCCACAAAGCGGTCATGCCTGCTCCAGCTGATACAATATTTCTATTATTAATTATGACATCAAGGATATTGAAAAACGCACACTTTGCCAAGACATTAATCTCGGTTCATAGCAACATCTTTTTAATGAGAAACAAAATACTGGCAGTGCAATTTAAGATACATTTGCACGGGTGGACTATATACAGGTAGGAAATAGGAAAACCTCAATATCCAACATATAAGGCCGATTGTATCCAGTCAGTTCTTTTAGCAAATTTGTTGACTTCAAAGATAGGGAATACATTACATGGACGGCGCCAAGTGAAAAGGGACCTTGTACGGTATTTTGTCAAATTTTTTATTATTATTTTATTTAGGTAACCAATATTGATCAAACTTTTTATCCAAATTTCGTGTGTTAAAGTGGAGAATTAGCAGTCTCAATTTTATTAGGGGTATGGAAATTCGAAACTTCTTTTTGCATGTTTCTCGAAAGTATGCCATTCTGTATAAGACCCCTTCGCTTGGCGGAGCACACATGTAACGAAGTTGTACTTTTTCCGCACCACATTTTCATCCACCTGTGCTCTTTCTGAAATCCTTGGAAAACCTAATGCGTTATTGACACTTGTGTACCGGATCATCGAATTATATGTTTTTTACAGGCATTTATAACGACAACTAATAGAAGATAACGCAAAAGGTTGGCGTTTGAGAAGAAACTAGAGTAGTAACAGAATCAATGCTACCACTATAAAGTAACAGCGCGACATTAGTACCTCGTGACGTCATCACTGTTGCCATGGCAATACCCGAAGACCGTTTTGAAATAACAATCACCTTTTGCTTCTTGGTGTTAATCGACATTATTGGCAACGTCTTGGTTTGTGTTGTGATACTAACCAATCGCTCTCTGAGGACTCCTATGTACTACTTGCTCGTTAACCTTGCTATATCGGACATAGTGGTCGCTGTGTTCCAGGCATGGAGATACATACTGGCATATACATTTGAGCATCCTAAAGGAGTCGCGGGCAACATCATGTGCACGTTTCTGACTGGAGGGACGTTTACGTGGGTGGGTGGTCTATCGTCTGCTTATACACTGGTGAGTATTGATGAGTATGACAACCACTAGAGATACCACCAAGATATCCCAAATCCAATATTTGAGTCGGGTATTCGATGTCCAGTGTCTGTCTGTCCTGTCCAGTCTTGGTTGTCTCTTCTGTCTGTTTGAGTCTGTTCTGTCTATTGGTTGTCTGTCTTTCTGTGTCTTGTCTATTAATACGATCGTTTTTGTTCGTTTTCCGCTGTCATTTGTCGGTCTGTCTGTCATTTTTCTGTCCGTCTTACCTTTAGTTCGGTGTATCCTCAACCTGCAATTGTCTGTATCTGTATCAATCTGTATGTCTGTCTCTCTGTATCTTCCTCTCTACCTGTCTGTCTGTCTGTCTGTATCTGTGTTACCGTCCGTTCGCCTCTCTGTTAGAAATACTGAACAGGAATAATTGCTGTTCTTTACCTTGCCATCTCCAGGTTGTGATTGCAATCGAGCGCTACATCCAAGTGGCCCGCCCTCACCACTCCAAGATGCGTCTGACGATGCGAAAACTACGCATAATAGTGATCTCAATCTGGGTGTCCGCCATCATAGTGGTCGTGCCTCTATTCCTAACGAGGCTCTACCACGAGAAAAGAGACTTCTGCATCGAAAACTGGCCTAACCGGACTGTCAGCAAGATTTACGCGTTTTTCTGGTTATTCGTGGCGGGCGTCATACCAGTGACGCTCATGTGCATTTTATATATCAGAATTGTCTATAAGATCTACTTTAGTAATGCGATTGTCGTAGAAAGTGCACAAAAAGCGCGCCTTAAATCCCGAAAGCGTTTCACGGAAATCTTGATCCTCGTCACTGCTATATACATCATATGTTGGGAGCCGGTTTTGTTTGTATACCTTCTTGCGCAGTTTGGGCCTACATATGTCGGGTCTACACTCCACAATGCGGCGATAATCATGGTTACTCTAAATTCCACCGTCAACCCTCTCCTCTATACCTTCCACAGTAAGCAGTTTAGGAAGCACCTCAAGAAGGTAATTTCATGTAGCGCGCCTTTGTGTCTACACAGACGCGCTAAGGTCGCTCCAAGCACGGATCCACTGATCAACTTCAGAGGGAAATACCTGTTTGATGTGAACCGCGGGCGCAAGTTTGCTACTAACTATCAGATAAAGCTGTTGGCCGCGTCCAGCGTTGCGGATGATCAGAAAGACTTTAGAAATGTGCCAGAGTTCTTGTCGGTTGTGAAGACTGATGCACCAGACGATTCCAAATGTTAAGAGTTGTACTTCGCGCTTGTACATAAATCTTGCTGATTCTATCTAATGTTGTAGTGTTGTAGCAAAAGCCGCAAAAGTGAAAAAAAATCCGTGTATAGTCTTTTGCATTTTGTTGTATCTTAGAATCGTCACATTGATAGCATCCAAGCTATTTACAACAACAACAGTTTTATGGATCATTAGAATGGAAATGTTGATAAACAGTAAATTGCGCTATAGCGGATTCCAGCAACAATATGCGTGCGCGGCGTGGGACTTCTTGGCGAACAAAGTGTAGATAATGCGTGCGCTGCATCTTGGTCTAGTACTAAGAAGTGCGCGTGCGCTTTTAGCAGGAGTTGTCCGTTATACTGGATTCTAGAAACGTCCATTAAGCCCTGGCTAAACTAGGACACATGTAGCGCGCGCAACATTGTAGCCGGACACATATTTCCTTCATGTTTCCATGTTTAGCCGTGTGGAACACATTGTCGCGCGCAACAAATTTTGTAACCGTGACACAATAAATGTTTCTTCGCAAGACAAGAAACGTTTTATGTACGAGACACACGCGTGCGATGTTTCCTAGATTAACCACTCAGGGAAACATGCAGGACACACATGTTGCAGGCTTCATGTGTCTTAGTTTAGCCGTAGCTTTAGGGTCAAACAGGGTCACGTAGAAGGGTGTCTGACGTCCTTAAAGAGCCTGTGTCAGCCTCCATTTTGTCAGCCTATTAACATGCCGAGACAGAGAAAGCATCCATTTCCATCGGCTGATTTAGGGGATGTAGTGCAATATTTCGATTGAATTCGATAAATGAATAATAAAACTTCGTTTTTAGAAGACTATTTCAAGATTTTTGCACGTAATACGTTGTCTGATATCGACTGAAAACAATAACAAAGGAGTGGCTGACTTGGGCTCTTTAATCAAACAGGTCATGGCGCACTGACGTGGAATGAACCTCCGCATCCGATCTCTCTGCTGATATCCCCGAATCCATGCCACGCCCATTGGTCGTTTGTTTGGTGGTTCTGCCGTCGCGTTCCGAGGTGCTTGAGGTTGGGTGGATACGGTTTCTGTTTCGGCACCACTGGGCTCGGCACATGATAATGGCGATCAGATGTGTCCTGTTCAGAGAGAAAATACATGACGGCTATGAAAACTTTCCACATTTGACATTATCACAAAAATGTGAAAGTTTGGGCTACAACGCTTGCCGATTGAGTCGGTCTCATTTGACATTTTCGCACATTTCACATCAAGAAAGCGTTACCGTTATCTGCTTGTCCACTTGGGTTGCCTGTGGTTTTTAATTTTATTCGCCACAGGCCCTTGACCGGGAAAATACAAGATGTCAACCATAGTAAGATATTTCTTTGACCTGCAAGTGTTAGTGGATTTTTCTGCTTTTTTCGCTATGGTGTGAATAAATACTTGCCTTCTGATTAAGGCAAGGGAATTCCTAAAGGGCGTTTTGCAACGGCCGCAATTCAACAGTTTTGGGGCAATTGTTTCCTCTTGATATTTGGATCAAACCAGACGTGCCTTGAACCCATACGCGTACTAACCGCGGGTTTTTGGTCGAGCGTTTTGTGGTTCACCACTACTCGGGCCAATTGACCTTTTTCACGATCTTGCGAGAACAATACCCTTGAGCCGTTCCGACTCGTTCTGGCGAAGACCGCTTTTGTTATTCAAAACAGACAAGCATTATTCTCATCCCATTTATGTTGCGCAAGGCGTTTTGAAAAGGGCTACGAGAAGACGCTTCTAGCCTGCGTAGCAAGCGCAAATGGTAGGGGGGCGCCTAAGACGCGAGGGAATGGCATTCTCGGCGCCCCCCTCCCCTTCTGCTTGCTGCACAGGCTAAGACGCTTCTCTCCATCGCTTGAAAGAACGCCAAGAAGTCAAATGAACTATGATTTCAGGCAGTGGCATTGGGCAATAGTGATCTAATAGGACGTGGGTGTTGACTTAGTGCGATGTACCTGAAAGCTTTGCTATGAAAGGTATAGAGTACCGGGTTGACAGTAGAGTTCAGTGTAACAAGGAAGATACCAATTCTCTGAGCTGTGGATCCCACAAAGGTCGGACCAAACTGCGCCAGGGTGTAAATCACCATGACAGGGTTGAGGCAAATGATGTAGATCACTGTTACGACGATGACTATTTCTGTCAACTTCTTTCGTGCCGTCATGCGCGCTTGTTGGGTGGAAACCTGGAACGGATCAAGAAAATCCACAAAATATCCTTGCAAACCAAAATGTATATCCAGAATGTTCTCGTTGACGTTTTCGGTAAACATGTAGTATAACCAACATTTGTATCGCCTCCCGGTGTGCTCTGCGATGGTAGCTTTGACGAGTGGGTGTGGTTTCGAACCTCGGCAGAAGATTCTGCCTTCTTCAACATCTGCAAATGGCTAGACCTTTGCCTCCTCTCAGATAAGGAATTAGAACCGAATAAGTCTCGTATCTCGCATGCACCACGCTATTGACCTGAACGAGAGGAAAGTCAAAGAACCACTAGGGCGTGGGTGTGACCATCTTCAGTGTTTACAGTCAATAACACGTTTGTAAACTGCATCAAAAATATTGTAGGATGAGAAATCTCTTGGAACGGACCAAAACTTTGTTTCTACGATTACCTATAAAGTTCCACCCAGTCTATGCCACTGAACAGCGGAACGGAATGTACAGTACTACTGACCTGGATATTCCTGTTTGACCAGAAACTGTGAACTATTCTCGCGTACAGCACGGTCATGATGACGCTTGGCAAGACTGCTCCGAAAATGATCCAACCAACTGCGTAAGTCTAGAGAGAAAGAGTAAAAACGAATGTAATATATAAATTTAGCCACTGGCTAAAAGCGGAGCTCGCGGTTTTATTTATATTTTTCACAAGCGCGCAGTATTTTCCCGCCAAAATGAGAGACGGTTTTGGGGTTGCCTGTGGTATATTGGACAGGCAGACACCTACGCACGCGAAATACTTTGAGCTATTGTATTTTTCCTGCGATACCTATGTGCTCCGCTCTGCGGCCTTTGGCCGCTAAGGAGCTCCGCTAAGAATAGTCCTTTGTGAGTACAATCGACCCCTGTTATAGCGGACGTCCTCGGCGAAAACCTTTAGTATCAGCAATAGCGCGAGAGTTAATAACGGGAGCGAGTTTCGTCGGGTCATTTCTAAATCGCCCGGGGACCTGGTTTTTGTTCCGTGTGTCCGCAAGGTGAGATTCGACTGTACAGTGTTTTTCTTTGTTTGTTTGCTTGTTTGGTTATTCTTGTTTACTTGTATTTTGTTTATTTGTTATTTTTATCTAGCCGACATGGTCGACGCGACGTTCATTCAAGTCCAACTAGTTTTTGGTTCAAAATCTAAAATCCGGAATCTGTTTACGGATTTTTCGATTCCAGTCGTTTTGGAGCTGTACAAATCACGAATGCCAAAGTACGGAGTAGAAGATTCAATGGATAGGAACGTGGAATCCAGTGCCCGGAATATGGGCGGATTCCGGAATCATTTGTATGGTGACTTGAAAGCAAAACGCAGAAATACATGACGAAGAAATAACGTAGCCATCTCGTTCGTCATATACTACTTTCTCATTTTACCTGGGCAACAGGGCGGCTGGGCCAGTCTTCCCCGCAAAAGTGCCGCATTTCAATGTATCGGCGAGTCAAGAACAAAGGCAGCACAAACACACAGGAAAGCGTCCACAGGATTGGTACGATGATTTTAATCTTCGTGCTTGACATCCTTTGTCGTGATTTGTGGGGATGAAGAACAGCGTAGAAACGCTCAACCGCGATCACTACAAGAGTGTAGCCAGACGTCAGGCAACCCACCCAGGTGAAGGTACCTTGAAGAAAGCAAACCGGTCAGACAGGTTTAACAGGTAAAGCCAGTTAGATTGCTCGTTGCCACACACGCAATGCAAGAGGGAAAATATATCCATGGCCGCGATAGAAAGCTGTCAGACCAAACGCATTTTAAATCAGGTAGACAATGAATCGACAATAACTTAGACCAGTTGCAGCTGTTTCAGGTAACACGCGACCCAGCACGTTAACACGTTTTGGCAGTTGGGTTTTTATGTGAAGTCAATCAGACCACAACTAACTACGTGAGCCAATCAGGTCGTTGCTCAGTTTCGCCTAGTGCAGTGAATTGGCATGTCGCGACATGTCTCGCAAGGGAAGCCAAACAAATGCACTGGGCAAGGATCTGATTGGCTCACACGATTGCATTGATGGACGGCGCAGAAAAACCCAACTGCCAAACTCCAAGAATCTGATAAACGGCGAAGTCGCGTGTTACCTGAAACAGCTGTAAACCAGTATGATCGGCTACAAAAGCAGGGGTAAGGCTGGTCAAGACTCGTGGCGAAGGGAAATTCAAATCAGCTAGCAAAATTCAAAACTAGCAAAACTTTAGTATGGTCTACAGAATAGCGATCCTTAGGGACTCGCCAAATAAACCTAAGCAATCACAAACGAGAACAAACAAACGTTGCTGGTAATTAGCTTCCCCGACAGCCAATCACAAACGAGAACAAATAAACGTTGCTGCTGATCGGCTTCCCCGACAGCCAATCACAAACGAGAACAAATAAACGTTGCTGGTGATTGGCTTCCCCGACAGCCAATCACAAACGAGAACAAATAAACGTTGCTGCTGATCGGCTTCCCCGACAGCCAATCACAAACGAGAACAAATAAACGTTGCTGCTGATTGTCTTCCCCGACAGCCAATTCACAAGCCACGTAAAAACACTATCACGCGGTGAGCACGTGACTGGTTGATGGAAATTAAGGACCAATGAGAATGCAAAGTATAACGCGAATACAAATACTTTCTCATCTGAAATCCACTCTATTATATGCTTTTATGTTTAGCGAATGGGTCTACTTGCCTCCAGTCAAGAAGGTACAAAGCATTTTGGAGCCAAAGTCTTCGCGATGATCAATAAAGAAGAAAAATATGAACCGGAATGCCTGAAACAGCCCCACGAAGATATCCGCCACTGCCAGATTCACAAGAAGCCAGTTCATGGGCGTGTGAAGCGTCTTGTTTAGTAAGATTGCCAAGATGACAAACACGTTCCCGATTATTCCAATTGGTATCAGAATCGAGAACGCTATGGTGATCCCCATCTGGCTCTCGGGAACGGCCATTTTGATAATGTTGTTGGGCTGTGAGAAGAATAACAGAAAATGATAACTTTTTAGCTTACTTAATAGGTCTCTACTTCCCCATTGGGACATAAGGCCAGTATCAGACGCCTCCGCTCTTTTGGCGATCACGTGCACGATCCTGCCACTCTTCAGGGCGCGCGGTGCATCACGGGAAGGACGCCCTTCCCACAAACCTTTGCGCGCCTCCCAAGTAACGCAATATTGGTAACGCAAAAGCGGAACAGAAAGAAACAAGTGACGACTAGTGCAAGTCTGCTCCGCATATCCCATGATCCGCCCTGCCTTGTCAAATAATACTGGCGCAAGAACTGTAAATTGTTTTGTCTCATGATGGTGCTTCTAAAGAACCGTGTAAGGAAGAGATTACTCGATGGGAAGACGATAAACAAACGCGGAAATTTCTTGATTGGTATCTTTTACCTGTTACCTGCCTCCTTCGCGCCTACTTGGTACATAATGTCTTATCTTTTAGGGTAAGCAATTATTTGAGCAACGCCATGGCCCGCCATGTTTGGTATCTTTTAGCGGTGAAACTGAAAATTTCCGACAATCATCCCCGACAAAAAAATATGGGAGTCCCCCACGGGGAACTGCGTCCCTCTCGGCTAAGTATCAGACGATATTCTGCGCAATCTCGCAGGATAATGGTTTTAATATCTAGTGAATTCACTAAAACTTGTAGATGTTCGAGAAACATCGTTCATTTTGTTTTGTTTCTTGGCAAAGCGACCTGGGCCGATAAAAAGACAAACACTTTCTTGATTTAAAAAAAGGGCCTTATTACAACTTGTATTATTAACGATAGTAAAAGCTGGTCCTCCCCTGTAGTCGTGGACTATGCCATTATCAATTATACATTGTTTAAGAATAGCTGCTTGGAATAAGTAGTGAAAGTAGTTTCTGAAATGGGGACCAAGCTTCAGGGCAAACGATATAGTCTCTCAAAAATCTTTTCAACATATCTTCAGGTTAGCTTTAACGTTTTTGTTTATCTCGCGGGGAAAAGGACACTTTTGACATGACAATATATTTCATTATCTGCCTAGCAGCTGCAACCTGCAAATACAACATATTCTACCTCTGAAAGTCATAAAGGTGGAGTAATAAAAATTGCTGGCTATGAAACATGCAAATCTTCCGCCTTATAACAAAGGAAATTGTCAAAGATTTGCTTTAGCTTTAATTGGGTTCATCTCTTAACTGTAATTCCTTCACTTCAATCTACTTTTTTTTACCAAACAGTTAATCCAAGGTTTAAAGTTCCATGGGAATTTAAATTTTCAACTATTGGAGCATTTAATGTATGATTTCTACGCAAGTTTGTCGATATAGATATATGTAGAGATACCTTATTTCCGCCCTTTTTTCCTTTCTCCCAATATTCCACTTTCCTCAGCGCAACCTTTAAACTTTTTGTTCAAGCTGACTAAGCGTAGTATGTAATCATTTGTCAGCAAATGTCCTATTGCAGAATTTTAGTACGAGTTCGTCTTTCCATGGCGTGGCACACAGGGGCTTGATATCTCCCGGAGATTAAAATCATCTAAGCTGAGCTGTAACTTATGACACTATATAATGTTTAATTAAACCAATACTGAGAAGGTAAACCGATAGTTTGGCTTAGACCAATAAAACTGTCTGCCTTTTTGAGCGCTTTCTATTAAGGTCCTTGAAAGCTGGAAACAATAACAGCATGGCCAGCAGCTGGGATGTGCAATTTATAATACAAGTCAGATAATTCTGAGGACTTTCATTAACGGTTCTTGTTCCGGTTCTTGTTCGAGAATATAAACTTCCAATTTGTGCAAACAAAAACATGCTGAAAAACATGGGAAACAAATAGCATTACAACACATGCGCAATAAGGTGTAATTATACTTGTAAATTGTACTCATTCGTCAAGATCTTTAATTAAATGTATGTCCCTTTCGAAAGGGCAACACTGCGTCTGACTGCCCACAAAAGCTTCGCGATTCCATTCAAAAGGATTGACGGAAGGATGTTAACTGATTTCAATGTTTGCATGTTCAATAGACCTCTTTACCTTGGGCGTAATGTTGTCCCATTTCAGATCACGTGGCATTCCTGTGAGTATTCTTTCTTTGATTTTCTGCTACGCACCGAGGGATATATGAACATGCTAGCAACCCAAAACAAAGAAAGAATTTTCAAATGAATGCCCAAGGTAAAGAGGTCTGACAGACAGACCTCTTTACCTTGGGCGTAATGTTGTCCCATTTCATCACCACAACTAATTTAGGAGAAGGTGCTGCAAGGTCAGCACAATAAGACGTAAAAGCGCCGCGACTAAAACACGTGACCAGGGGCGCCTCCTTACCACGGGAGTAGCGACAAAGTGATCATTATATTCATGAGTTAATGCCTTATATAGCGCTGTTCACGCTGACGTCCATTGTTATTAATGTGCCAACCAGAGATCGATTGGTTCACAGAACAAAGGGCGCTATTCAATCTACGGTTGGCACATTATGACGTCATCAGGGGCGTGTCCAGGCCTTTAGTACTTGTAAGCCACACTCCGGACTAAAATGATAATAACCCTAGTTATTCGACATCCCATCCATCACAGTGTACTTTACAGTACCCTACAAAAGAAATGTCTGTCGAATTGGATTCGACGCGGCAATCAAACGACTTTTGTGAGTTGTGCAACTAATATAAATAATTTGCCTGTCCGCCACACCAATACAAATTCAGCATTTTGGGGGAAAAAGAAGAAAAAAAATAGGACCATACTTCCAGACAAAGAGCTGAAGCGTCGTATGGCGACCGTACGGTTCTTACGCCCACGCCAGAGATTTCGGCCCTGACAGTCGCTATCCTGGTGTTGAATTGCTCAGTAGCTAGATACCTATGGGTGAGAGTACGCCCGGCCACCAGACCATATAAGGACGCCCTTTGTACCGTTAGTGAACAATCAACTAATTGATATGCATCACCAACGTATTTATAGTTCTGATGAGTGTGTAAGAGATCCATGTGGGATACCTTGTTTGTTTTTTAAACTACAATTATCTAACGGTAATGCAGAAGTGTTTCTCACAGTTGCCGTTTAGCATGTTTTATTCACCATAATCCAACATTACGCATTATGATGACACGAGAACGAGTTTCTTTTTATTTTGCGCATGCGCACACACGTTTATTTTCCATGAACAGACGACCGTTAAACCTCTGAAAGCTCATCTAAGGGTTCCCACTGTTATATACTCTCCGCTATTGTCTGTCCATTTATTCGAATATATTTCCATTGGCGCTTGTGTACGATCTTAGTGACGTTCTGCCATTGGATGAACATCACATTTTCACCATAAATTTTCGCTTAGAAATACTTTCAAAATTCCTGTGAAGTCTGGCACAATAACTAAATACACAGGTCAATACTTGGCGAAAAATTTGTAAGCCAGTGCTTACAGGCAGATATGCCCCTGGTCATCAAGGGACTGTGATAGACCGCGCGCCTAAACTTGTGAACTACATGAAGCGATCCTTGAGCTACTGGTGTGTACTGGCGGTACTGGGTGTTTCATACCTGCCAACTCTCCCGGTTTACGCGGGAGACTCCCGTTTTTGAGTCAAATCTCCCGGTCTCCCGGTCTTCACCGTAAATCTCCCGGGAAATCAACTCGCTCAGTCAAATTCTGCATTAAAACCTCAAGATTTTAAGTGAGCAGTGTTATGAGACGAGTTATGACAACACTTTCCCCTATCTCCCGGTTTTCACTGATCGGGCGCCATCTTGGAATTTGGAGGCGCGTGGTCAGCGGTGCTTTCCTATGGAGCAGGCCAGTTGTAACGTAGTTTTATAACACCAGTGTTTATTCCGTTATCTTTTCAATATTCGCGTCCCAATGACATTTCTTCTTATATTTGCTTTGCCCGATGGCTCAACTTTTTAAAATCAAATAGTTATATGGAGTACTTCTTGCTGTCTGTAAGATCAATAGGCCGTTATCACGCAAAATTGATTGAATTAAGATTTTTAAAAAGATGGCTTGAAGCTGAAGTTGTCATCTCGAAAGTCACCAGATTCCCAATAGGCCATTATCACGCAAAATTGATTAATAATATTTAATAGTTATCAGAAAATGAAGTCCAGTTTTCATTTCTACACATCCGTATTAGTAAATTTGCTAAGTTTCAAAAGGATTACTTGAAAACTGGCTGAGATATGAATTTTAAAAACTTCGGGCTGGACGGGCATCCATGGCCGTCCAGTCTCGTTTCGATGTATTTTCCCATACATTCCTTGCAAAAAAAATTAGCCAGAATACAAGTTTGAAAATTCATATCTCAGTCAATATTCAAGCAATCTTCACCGAACTTTGCAGTTTTACTAATACGGATGTGTAGAATTGAATACTGGGTTTCATTTTCTGATAACTATTAAATATTATTAATCAATTTTGCGTGATAACGGCCTATTGGGAATCTCTGGTGACTTTCGAGATGACAACTTCTGGCAGTACAATGACTAGAGAATGGTAGACTTTTTATTGCTTTTCGAATCATTTGAATTAAGTAAATTTAAGTAAACAATTCTAAAACTAAATTACTCTTAACAAAAGCCATCTTTTTAAAAATCTTAATTCCAACGAGGAGTTTGCTAGAAAATATCTCCTGTCATTCCTGTCTTGAGAAGTCCCGGTAAAGAGCTGTGTCAGCTAAGCCGCCATTTTTCGAACTGATAAAACTTGAAAGACACTCGCCTTCGGCTCGTGTCTTTCAAGTTTTGATCAGTTCTCCCAACATCCCCCTCGTGTTTGTAAGAAAGCAGAGAGCACGCGGAAAGTACTTTTATTGCTTAATTATAGATGTTGATTTAGATATTTCACCACGTAATTCGTCTTCTAATATCGAGCGAAAACAATAACAAAGGAGTGGCTGACACGGGCTCTGCGCGCAATAGGGCTTGCCGCTGCCCACGTGGATCGTGGAATAGTCTACCGCTCAGACGTAACATTAAAAACGTCCGTCAGTTGTCGGTTATAAAAACGACTTAAACCTATTCAAAACTATTTTTAATTAATTAGAATTTTCTTAATACTCTTTTGCAAATAAGATTTTTCTTATGTTTTTATATATAATTAATATTTATTTTCTTGATAGATAGCGTATTTGTCAATCAACTTAGTGCAGGCTGTATGAACCGCGCGCTATGAATAAAGCTATAACTTTTTTTAATTAATTTTTCATCCGAGACTACTCATTTTGGTGTAGATGCCTGAATTTAGAAATTTCTGGGGAAATAAACGGTCACCTCATCACAACTGTTTTGTTGCAGCCCTCGATGCGTCATGGCTGAAACATGAAAAACGAAACTCTCTTGCGAGTGATGCATTGTAGAATCATTCGGCATAAGCAGGGTGATAAGAATAAAGACTTTTTTCTTAAAACCAAGTGTCCATGATTATATTGTGTTATAGCTCCATGACGCATCGCGTGCTATAACAGAAAGTTGTGACGGACAGCCTTTTATGAAGTAGGTATATACTTCTTTCGTTTGGCGTTTTTGACATCTGTTCAATCCCATTTCCGCGAAAAAGCATTTCTTAATAAACTACAAGTGCATCGTTTATTTGTAGGATTTAATATAACTTTCGTTTTACGCAAATTAAGTGTGCTAAGCCGCCGATATAAATATCCTTGGTAATACTATTTGGTTTGATAAGACAAGATGGCAAATAAGAAAATGAGAAAGATCCGTATAAAAAAGAAAGCAAATTTTCAGCTCCCAGTTAAGCTAGATTACGGCAACGCCACAAGTATAGTAGAGCAGAATTGCAATGGGATGCGAAGAAAACTCCTCAAACTCAACTTTCTCAAGCTCAGTCCGAGCGACATTGAACACAGATGATATAATCAAGATTTTCATATGTGTCGTCACGATCACTGGAAATAGCTTAGTAATCTATGTGACTATATCAGTAAGGACCGTCAGAGAACAGCACTCACCTTACTGGTTTATACTGTCTTTGGGCGTTGCTGATCTAATGGTAGGACTATTTTTTGGACCGGTTTCATTATTCTGTAAGTTCGCCGTAACCTGCGATACGTATTTCAGCAAAATTGCATGGGAAATCAGAAGTGTTCTTTTTGTCGCGTCGTCGCATAATTTGTGCCTTCTAACATTGGATAGATACATAATTTGCGTTCACCCATTCGCTCATCAAAGATTTATGACTCCGAAGAAATCTATTTGCTATATCGTGACAGCTTGGTTTACCTCTGGGCTTCTTTCTATGAGAATTATTTACAAGGATATACGCCACCCTTGTCCGTTCTGCTCTCCCTCATACATCATTATCGGGTACACAATACCAAGCATATTCATGGTGTATTCATACATAAGGATTCTTATAGTGGTCAGGAGGCACAGAGCGCAAATTGACAGAATCGAAATGCAATTAGCGGCAAATAACGATATGCGGCAACTAAACCGAGACACAGAAAATGCAAGACGGAGCGGGTGGATTACTGTTGGAGTTGTGGTTTTATTTTATCTTGTCTTAAATTCGTTGTTGCAGTATTACATGATCTGTAGTTTCCTACCAAGCAACATGCCTTGTGCGTTTACAAAACAGTCTTCACGTGCGGCGTCTCTTATGCGCTACCTGAACTCAGCAATTAACTTCTTCGTTTATGCTTTGATGAAAACGGATTTTCGCAGCGCTTTAAAGAGGGCCTTTCACTGTACATAATCACAAATTCGGACATGTTTATAAATTTCGGACAAACTAGTGTCCGATAATAAAACCAGTGAAATCTCCGACGCAAAGTAGAAACGAAACGGTGAAATAATGAGCCGCTAATGCAAATAGGGGACTCTTGTAAGAGATAGCAAATAAGGCGTACGAACTAGTGGTAATGGCTAAAATTGGCACGAGATACACTAATAATAATAATAATAATAATAATAATAATAATAATAATAATAATGAATAAAGCCCAGCATATCCACAGAGTGGCTCTTCATCTGGGACTAGCTAAATATAGTTAGAAATTTAATAATATTAATGTAATGTAGTTAAATAATCTATACTAATTTATACTTATAGCATCTAAAATATATATATGAAAATTATGTACATGGTAAAAATGCGATAATTATATAGAAAATTTTGTAGAAAATTGCTTTAAAAAGAAAATATGGCCAATCACAATTAAAAACAACAACAACAAAAAGATCAGAACCAAAAAAAAAAAGTTTAGCTAAGCTGGCTGATAGCACGCTCCTTTAGGAGAAATCTGACTTCCCTTGAGAAATGTCTGATGTCATCACTATTACGAATGTTGGCGGGAAGACTATTTTAAAGAGTTTTGCAGCTGAGTCCCGGAAGGTTCCTTTCATAAGAGGAATGACAAGGCGCCGAGCTACGCTAGAGCGGAGTAAACGTGAGTGGTGGCCAGAGATTAAAATGCAAGGCTTTAAAAACTAGCACGAGCATGTGATATTCTCGGCGTTCCTTCATTTTGGAAGCCATCCAATGTATATATATATATATATACTAACAGTAGACGACTCTTTGGATATCGGACACACGTAAATGATAGCACTTGGGTGGATTATAACCTAAGAGACCATCCCTGTATATTTTTAGGGAGCCCAACCCCACCCCTCCCCCACTAAACGTTATCTCGTCTTTTTGTTCTGCGCAACCTTAGCCTTGCACATTCTTAGTAAAAAAGAGTTTACAAAATCATATGCAATCTCGTGAATCAGCCTAAAATATGTTTTGGAAGTAATTAGACGTGCAAATAAATCGTAATACAAATCCCATGTATTTAGAGAAGCAGCTTATTTTAAACAGGGAAGTGTGTTTTAAATGACAAAGAAAAAAGAGACGAAAGTAGTGTTATAAATACTATATTTTATTCAGTAGATTAATTTTTTTCAATACAAGTTTATATTTCATTTTTATCTAGACAGCTTGCGATCGATATAATAACAAGAAAAGTACCTTAACAACTGTCGATCGCTTTCCAAAACTTACACTTAGAAACCACCCCTTACTGGATTTGGAATAAAATGGATTTATCCACGCTAAATTCACGCCAAAAAATCTAGTAACACTTGGCTTACAGATGTTCAAAAGACGTCTTACAGCGTCCAAAGGACCTGGGGACGAACACTGACCCAACACTTTGTTCAGAAACCACAGCCGTTGGCTCTCTCCTTCTCAAATTCCTGAAAATTTGAAATTGTCTTAATTGCAAAAAACACTATATTTACTTTTTATTTTGAAGCATTTATCAAATCCGTCTCAGTCCCGACAGTCACTCGCAAAACCCGTCACCACCCGTTTGGTTCTCTCATGTATGAGCCTCATGACTCGAACCTATCATTAACCTCTAGCTAGTAACCCGTTCATATCCCGTACATAAAATTTGAACTAGTCTTTCAGCTGTTGAACCAAACTTTTAAACGCTCCGTGATCGTAAAGTCCTTTATTTTTTTTTCCTAAAGGGTACGGTGACGAATTCCGCGTTCTGCTTTGGTTAGAGCTTGCGCGCTGGCAATGTTTTCCTATCTGTGACCTATTTTCCTATCTGGAACCTTTTGCGCGTCTAATTTTCGAGTTCAAAAAAAGTTATTTACCGGCTTAATTGAAGAGCCTGTGTCAACCGCCATTTTGACAGCATAGCAACATACCAAGTCGGAGAAAGCATCCATTTCCATCGGCTGATTTAGAGAATGTAGAGAAATTTTCTCGATTAAATTTGGTAAATCAAATCTGATACTTTGCCGTTTAGATGTTGATTTAGAAATTTCTACACGTAATTCGTCTTCTAATATCGAATAAAAACAACAACAAAGGAGTGGCTGACACGGGCTCTTTAAGGTCGGTCGGTATAGGGAGCTCCCGGACCTCCCAGCCGGCAAATAACATATACTTATTTAATTAACAGTAAGACAAACATTTGATTGAAACAGGAGGTGACCCTCGGGACTGAGTACAGAACTTCTCTTGGCGTTTAACAGGCTTCTTCAAAGCATTCCGCTGTGTCCCGAGTCAATATCGTCGTAACGGCCTCTCCTGCCCCTCGCTTTTCCGCCATACAATAGCTTCTTAGTGAGATGTTCCTCTCGTTTGCTCCTAAGCTCAAGCGACCGAGGCTGATCGGGAACTATCCACGCCACCAGGCTCGTAATGGCGTACACGGTGTACTGGAAGACGAAGACGAAAGCCAGGCGTGCAGCAATCACGTGCCAGTAATGCTTGGAGAACTTGAACATGGGGAAATCCTCGTGATAGCCCTTGTATCTATTTGCGAAGAGAAACAATGAAAACTACAAGGTAAGAAAAGAAAACTAAAACTGTGAAAGTCCGCAAAAAATATCTTGATTCAGAATAGGAGCCAATTTAGGTACAGTGTTTCCAGAGCCAAATGCCTCAAAACCCTAACCTGTACAGTACCAGATACCTGTATAGGTCTAGTAGACACCTCATCTGATAGAGCAACGAACGGGTTCGATTCCCGTTGAAGCCTGAAATCTTTTTTTCAGGTCTTCTAATTTATAGCGAACATGGAGCATGGTTTCTGATTACTTACCTGCAGAAATCTACAGTGACGTTAAGATTTTTCATCGGTTCCAGTGGCTTAGTGTCAGGTTCCATAATATCAAAATAGCTGACATTGAAATACGATAGACTATTGTTAAGGTATCCATTCAGGCTCCCACCCGGGCCGCGGTCGGGAGCGTACTTCCACTTGTACAACAGCTTCGGGATGAACTCGGAAGTAAATGCGAGCACGAAGGCATTCACGAGAACCGAGAGCCGAGTCAGCCCCTCCAAGATTCGTGACCAGGCTCCTAAAGGGCAAGAAATATTATGCATTAAGGCACTGCCTAAAAGCGGAGCTGTAAGGTTCATCTCACTTTTTGACTGACCTAGGGCCCTACTATGCCTGGGTAGTAATTTTAACGGCGCTTGTCGCCATTAATCGCTTGTGTTTCAGAATTTGGCTACAGTTTTTAATTACCGGGAAAAGTTATAGACTGTGATGGAGAAACATCTGAAACGTTATGTTTTGCTTTTTAGTCGCTTCTTAATCAGGGTTGTAAATTCTTTTTGTTGACAAGACTTTCCAATTGCTTTGATTTCAACACCCGGAAGGCAAAATAGTCAAGGCCTTTACAAAACTCCGTATTTCCGCAATCTTCCAACAGATAAAACGTACTTCTCAATGTTTAATATACTATATAGAATGAAGTTTTAACAGAAAGGAAGCATTCGAACTTCGTTCTAGAGCCAATTTAACCAGCTCACGCCGTGTTTTGCAGTGGGAACAATGACGTAATCTGTGTTCTAGACTCTAACCGCACACAGCCGCACAACGGGGTCGCAACCAGTCAGAGCGCTCCATTAATAATGGAGGTCAGAGATTTTTTCTCTTTCTCCGCTTACTAGGGCTAACGCTCATAAGCACACATGGGACCATTTCATTAGCACGTTAGCTTTCACATAAGGTTAATTCCTTATCTCCACTCTGTTGAACTTAGTGCTACGCGGCAACAGGCTTGCCTGAACATCTACATCCATTAATAATTAGTGCTCTTGTGTGAAAGAGTGTATTGTACATACCTATATCTTCGGCGATCGCGGTATCTGGCCGACGGAACTGCGTCACAAAGTTAACTGCGTCCACTCGAATTTCCACGATGGCATTGATCAAGGAGAACAGTGGGGCGAGCGGGAAAGCGGCAACAAACATGGTGACGAAGCCATACTGGAGAACTGAAATAAACAAACAGACGAGACTATGGAAATTAATGACAGAAACATGCTACAGCACCTGGCAGTTCTACTAGGAGCCTGGTTCTGATCCGTTATAAATTTGTTTGAACCTTCTACTTTTTCAAAACCATTGTGATCGGAACTCTCCCAGGAGCATTCCATGGGTGCGCCATTCACGTATCCACAGCTATCCTCGCAGAGAAGAATCTGGGGACAACCAGTGACGCATGCGCGAGATTTTGCGCATAACCTAACGTTCACAATCAGCCAATGAGCAAAGGCCTCAAACGGCTGTCACCACAGCCTACCGAGCGAGGTGAGGAGGAGGGAAACTGCGTACGAGGATTTGTGTGCTCCAGCTAAATGGACACACGTTGTATGTCAGTACATGAGGGATGGTTGTCGAACAAACTGTTAAAAAAAGTACACAGGAATCCTCCATTCCTACCTATTTCTAAGTATTCCCAGAACATGTAGTGGTCTTCCTGTGGTGCCAAGTTGTAGTCCTGTTCGTACTGAGGTAGTTGCTTGTTCTTGGGCTCCTTTCGTTCCTTGATCCACGTCTTGATTGCACTAAAGATTGTCGATCAAGAGAGCTTTGGGTAGATACTTTTGTTATTTCTGCACATACACTCGTGCACTCGGTCGAGTGAGAAAAATTTGCCCGATATCAAGAAAGTTCGCGTTGAAATGTGTCGTTTTCTAAAGTTTCCTTATATGGAAGTTTCTACTTACCATACTTGGAAGTTTGAGAACAGAAGTTTCCAGAAGTTTTCCTAGCTTATTTCTTACCCTAAATTGTCGAAAAGGTTCGTCAAAACTTGCAGATTTTGGAGAGAAACGTTGTTCGTTTAGGCCGCCATCTTTATTTTGGTCCCCAGGAGCTCGGAAATACCTACACAGGTAGCCCGCGTCACGCACGGGTTGGCATTCACAAAAGCGACACATTTATCTTGATAATATGACAATTGTCGTGAATATTGTATCCACACAAAGGAATCATCACATGATCTGAATTGGGTGGCAACAAGATGTAAACACCGTTAGCCGATTTGGTATATTGGACTGTGGATTGTGAAACCTATTTTAACTGAGCCATTGCTGAAATAACTACGGTCAAATTAAATGTGTTTCAAAGCTCTCGTTCCCTGAATGAAACATCTAAGCAATCCCGTAGCTTTTGCAAAACCTCTGAGTGGTGTTTGTGGCTATTAAAGCGGGACTGTCACGGTACGCGCATGCTCGAGCAAAGACCGCCGATCCCATAACTATCATTCAAAACGGGGATTCCCTGTTTAAATAAACCAATCACGGGACACTTCGTTTTCGCGGGAAAGTACCCACGCCCCGCGCGACGTCGCCTCAGGGAAAACCTAATTTGGAGTTCATTCGTCAGGAGGCGACATTATGGTAAGTTTTTAGGGGTTTTTAGGCAAATGAGCTGCAAAATCGTTGTCTGAGGTGAAGATACCGTAGCCCTTGAACAATTTCCATGTCTCGTGGACCCTTTTCGATATCCAGATGCTGCTTTTATTGTGTTCCCAAGCCATTTTGGCGTAAGGACGACCTCGATTAGGCCTTTCTTGTTGGGCAGCCATCAGTGAAAATGACGCTCGAGTCTCATTCAATTTAAAACGACAAACAATATTGTATCGACTCCAAAATTTGTCAAAATTCGCACATGCGCGTACCGTGACAGTCCCGCTTTAAGTTCCAATTGTGAGATCGAAGGAAGCTGCTAAAGCGCGGGTTGACTGCTGCTTTAGAGCTTGCACAAGGATGAGAACTGCGGTAAAACAGTTCATTCTTATAGCGGAGCTCCTTAGCGGCCGAAGGCCGCAGAGCGGAGCACCATAGGTATCGCAGGAAGAATACAATAGCTCAAAGTAGAACTCAGGTATACGATCGACTTCATTTTTCATGGTTCAGCGGTATTTCCATTTGGGTATCGCTGGCGCGTCGTTGTCTGTGCGCCCCCACACAGGGAAACCAAGACCCCAACACAGAAAAATATGTAACCGGGAGCTCCGCTTTTAGCCAATGGCTAAATCTATATATTATACTTACGGTATAGCTACTTCTGTGATGTTCCCAATAATCTGCTGTCCAACCATGATGATCAAAAGTTGGACACACATTTCCAGGAAGCAGCCTTGTGCGCTACAGCCCTCAACTCGGTATTTCCCGCCAATTCTTCTGTATCGACCAGGCGTTCCTACCACTAGCTCGGATTTGAAAAACGCGATGTAGAAGATGGATGCATAGGTGTTCACGAACTGAAACGTAACGAGAACGAAAAAAGCATGAAAATCAAGATTCATTTCGATCTTTCTGTCTGCGGTGGATTACAGCTGTTTCAGGTAACACGAGACTTCTCCGTTGCCGCCAGAGTTTGGCAGTTGGGTTTTCTGTTGCTGTCCATCAATGCAATCCGTGTCCGTGTGAGCCAATCATATCCTTACTCAGTGCATTCGATTGGCTTCCCTTGCGAGATATGTCGCGGCAGAAGCCAATTCACTGCACTAGGCGAAACTAGGCAAGGATCTGATTGGCTCACATGGTTTGATTGACTACACAGGAAAACCCAACTGCCAAAAGCTCTCTCGCTGGGTCGCGTGTTACCTGAAACAGCTGTAAGAAAGAAATAGAGCAAATTTGAAATGACTGCAGTAAACTAAGAAAGGCCTAGCCAATCACGAGCGAGAGAAAATACACATTGCTATGAATGGCTTCCTCGCCAGCCAATTACAAGCTTAGTACAATCACTATCACGTGGCGAGCACTTGTTCACATAATATACAGCTGCGTTTTAATTGGTTCGAAAGAAGATTGGATGCATATTCCAGGGACTTTCATGGGCTACCTGTGGTATTTTGCATTGCTTGTTCTAGGCTCTTTGGCCGAGATAAACATGGCGGCATCTGTTTCTTTGAACCAAATGTTTATTCCGTCGGTAAGTAAGGATGGATTCTTTGGAGATATGGGGTGGGAAAAGGCATTCAAGATTTAGTAAGAAAGGGAAAATGAGCGCGTGCATCATTTGCACAATCACCGCAACGAGATTTGCAAATACACTGGATTTCGAATGTAGTTGAAAATTCAACTCGCTGCCATTTGCTCCAGGTTAGAGATTTTCAGTTGAAACTTCAGTTTCTGACTAATGTCAATTGGTTCTTTGTATTTCTGGAATTGATTTTGAAAGAAACAACTGCCTCGTTAAGAGGCAGTTGGGGTCACGTGACCCAGTTAATGCAAGTGGCCTATCATGGCCATCTTTCCCTGATTACCCATGATGCAAATTGGAGCGTGAACTGTCTATTTTCTTACCTGGAAAAGGTACATCTTGTAAGTAAAGCTGTCCTCGTAGTCAGTCTTGGTGCGAGGGTTTTCCCAATTAGTAAGCCACACGGCCAGCCGGTGGTACAGGAGCTTGAGAATATTAATACACAGGAGATTGAGAAGGGCTGCCGTCATGGATGTTATGATGCGAGATCTGAACCAACCAGAAACAAAAATGAATCACAGCAGACACTAGAGCGTACAGCGAGGGTCGACGGGTGCCTAGAGGCACTAGGACTACTGATTTCTGTATTTTGCTGCTAATTGGACTACCCTGAATTCCAGTGAATTTCTTCGTGACATTTCCCGGAATATTACCATCTGGAATTCCATATTTTTGGAATTCCCTGGGATTTTTCTCGTAGCAGGGGACCCACCCTTGATTTACGGCGAGGTCCTCAAGAGGTGGAGTGCAGTTTTTTTTCTGTGACCACCCAATAACAAAGGAGCTCTCCTTTATACCGTTTGTTTTCGATGTTCATCTATAAACAAAATGTTATTCTTGATCTACCACATTCACTAAAACATATTACCCCACATTTCCTAGATCATACGATGGGAATGGATATTCTCTCTGATTTGGTATGTTGATAGGCTGACGAAATGGCGGCTTGCTGTAAAGAGAGGCTCTTTATACGTACCGTTTTCTTATGGTATCATCACTGTTACCGCTCAGAGCGGCAAATACCGCAGCTCGATACACAACCACTCCTGTCACGGCCGCGATCACCAGGAAGATCATGAAGGCGATGGCGCTCCCTATGGCGCCATATCGCTGGTACCTCGTCCGCCTGGGCACATGGGGGTACATTTTACCCGTCACGGGGTCCTTTTTGAGGACAGGGGCGGTGGCTGCGAACTCGGGACGGATCTAGAAGAGAATCAAAGGGTCAATGCAGCCCAGTCCCTGCCGTTCTGGGCGGCAGGGACTCTGTGGTAGAAGAGCGACGTCACAGGAAAAGCCCTTCGTGCGCCCGCGCACATCAAGCGATTTACCCTCTAACTGCATACAAGGAACTCCCGAGTCCAGGCTGGGTGGGGTCAATGAAGTCGTCTAAGGTTTTAACAGTTAAAACTGTTTCACCCCGAGCTTCTGTCGCGACAAAAATAAAAAAGACAACGCGGATAAATTTAGCCAATGAGAGAGCATTACCTTGACAGCACGTGACCTGAACAAAATTACGAGAGGCAAAGGACAGACGTCTTCCTTCAGATTTGTTTTCAGGGGAAGAGAGTGGCTATACCCAGGCTAGGCGATGGATGGTGGGTGGGGAAAATGAGAAACTAGAAATGAAGTAAAGCTTGTGGTATGAACCTTAGTACCATGACACTTGCTGTTATAAAGCCTGTAAAACCTGTTTGACCACATACCTGCTCTTCCTCTTCTTCAAAGTTCGCCACGTGCCACTCATACGCGAGCGTTGCCTGGCGACGCTTCCAGAACTCCAAGAAGAGCGTGGCCCACACTAGTGGAAGAGAAGGAATATTTATTATCATTCATGTGCGATGCATTTCTTGGAACCTTAGATACAGTGCAGTTTGAAGGAGTTTATTTGATAGGCAGATGGGGCTTCGGTTTATTGTCTCATCCGAAGGGGTAAGGAAACGCAGTAGAACTAAGTTCGACCCACAATGAGAACCAGTCTGGATCGTGACTTGAACGGAAAGCAAATTTCCTCAGCCCGATCCGAGAATCGACCGTGGGCCACAGACAAGAGAAACATGAAACGCCGTGAGCTACCCGAGCTTTAGTTAAACGCAGTTTCCGCTGCATACAGGCTATATGTGAGGCTCATGAGAAATTAGTCCCCCAGGAAGCATGTGTCAGCAGCATTGCAGTTGAGCAGCATTGCAGTTTTGAATGCACGCGTAGTCGGAAGACGCTTTGTCATCTAAGTATCTTATGATGTTGATTCATTAAATCTTACCGGAAGTAAAAATTGCAAGGAAGACCGTGCCATCGTTGTCAAAGAAGTGCGTGACGTAGGCGTACAGACATGTAGTGGAGCCCAGGTCCCAGTAGGAGCACTCGCGGTCACACAACGGACACATGTAGAACTTGAGGTCCTTATTACACGTGTCCTTAACCGGAGGGCTTGAGCCCGCGGACCCGATGCCGTAGATGAATACAAGGAGACCCACGATGGCCAGCGGTACCAACATGGCGGTGTAAAAACCCAGCCAAGCGAAGTAGAGAGCGATAGATGTGCCAAAGTAGTCCTGTACGAAATGGACAGTTAAAATAGATACGGACAAAGATATTACTGTACGCATTACTGTACGTATTACTAGCCGCAACGACAATGCTTAAATTATAGTAGAGGTCGTACAGGAGGCTCTACCAAGTATGCTTAGATATGCGTGTCCCATTGGACTGTAGTTGGGCGATGAATACTTTAGAGCAAATTTCCTATAGACTGTGAAAATATTACAGCGCGTTCCATGCCGTGTTCGCGCCGTAACGATATTGTGCATTTCCGTGTCAAAGCATTTTGATTGGTTGAACACTGAGTCATTTGATCGCGGCTAAATGGCGAGGATCCGGTCCAAAATCCGTAAAAACGAGCGCCGATGGCTTGCACGGCACTTCAAGCCATCGTCGTGCCTTCGGTGCAACTTTGGCTTTTCACGCGCTCGTTTTCACGGCACGACACCGTGTCGTGTTCGTGCCGTGTTCCGTGCCGTGTTCCGTGCATAATTCCGTGTTCCGTACAAAGACCCGCTGCTATTACCTTGATAGTATCATAAGGTTGATGCCCACCTTGATACCTACCTTGATAGTATCATAAGGTTGATACCAACCTTGATAGTATCATAAGGTTGATGCCCACCTTGATAGTATCATAAGGTTGATACCCACCTTGATAGTATCATAAGGTTGATACCCACCTTGATAGTATCATAAGGTTGATACCCACCTTGATAGTATCATAAGGTTGATACCCACCTTGATAGTATCATAAGGTTGATACCCACCTTGATAGTATCATAAGGTTGATACCCACCTTGATAGTATCATAAGGTTGATACCCACCTTGATAGTATCATAAGTTTGATACCCACCTTGATAGTATCATAAGGTTGATATTTGAAGATCCTTCTCATCATGGACCAGTCCTTCTTCAGCCTCTGACGATCATTATCCGGGTACTTTTCTCCTATGACGTCATCGTCCCCATCATGCAGCGGGTAGTTCGCACAGTATGCGCCTGTGGGAGGATTGCACTTTTAGTTTTTTAAACGTTATAAAGCCAGAGAAAACGGTGCGTTTTTTTGTTATTAAATTGTGGAATTTTTTTTAATTTACTCGCCTTCGTACAAGAGCTGCCTCAAACCGACACCCTTCGGGCCCTCGGCAAATCTCGTCGAGTAGCACATTCGCTGTACGACGTAGTGCCGATCGACTGCCGTAAACATCTTCTCGGGATCGGCCTTGCCCATATACTTATCAACCTAGCATTAATAACAAAGAGGGAATAAGTGACGAAAAAATAAATACAAATCAATATCAAAGTTCATGCCCAATCAGAAACAGAAATTAAAATTAGAGAAGCGGTCAAAGCATTTGTACTCCATCGAACGGAACCCGAAATTTTACGGGAGGTGGTAGGTCCCGGGTTGTAATACCCCACCTGTCTTTTAATGCCCATTTTCTCCGTGCTCAAGTAAGGGATGCTGGATGTTATTGCATGGATGTGTTGCTCTCGCTATAAAGAAGACGATGCAGTGCCAATCTTTTGTATTCATTTATTATTTTACGAGATATTCGCAGTTAAAAATGGCCATTTTTTTCTTGGCTGCGGCAAACACCACCTCAACGTGCCCCATTCGATTTGACCCTTTTTCTTAGGGCAATATTAGGGGTGGATTTAGAGACTTTTCTTTTCGGGAGATTTTCTTCAGATCATTTTAGAAACTCATTGAGGAAATCCTCCTTACTCGAGAAACGTCGTATCCTTGGTCGACTTGGCCGCCATTTTGTTTTTCTCGACCGAAGAGCCTGAGACGAGATTTACAACCACAGGCATCCCGTGCGGATTCTTAAAAAAAACGACAGCACTTTCTGATGTGTGCGGCAAGAACCCGGATGAGGATATTTCTACACAAGCAGTTCACTTGCCTTCTTTTCCTTGAAGTAGGCCATGAAGAGTTTGGGTTTCTCAGGAATACAACTGTCCTTGAGTTGTAGAGGATCCAGCCGACCCACAGCGGAAACGAATTTCTCACCTGTAAATGAGACAATATTTAATGAGAACTGTTCTGCGAGTGACCGTACTAAGAAACCCCGAGAAACAGAGCAGAAAGCGGAGAGAAGTTTGACGAGCAAGTTTTGGCTCGGTCACTCGGTCATCGAACTTCTTGCCGCTTTCTCTCCTCTGGTTTTCATCGGATTTCCAAACACATTTCCAAAAACTCGTGACCCACTTCTCGGGGTTTGGAAATTTTTTAAGAAACACACTGTCTCATGTTTGATATTTTACTAACTCTCCATGGATGTTTTGATGCGAATGTCGTTCTCGTGTTTGATAGATTACTCACCACAGCACCTCTCTATGGTTGTTTTGATGAGAATGTCATTCTCGTGTTTGATATATTACTCACCAAACCACCTCTCCATGGTTGTTTTGATGTGAAGTCGTTCTCGTGTTTGATATATTACTCACCAAACCACCTCTCCATAGTTGTTTTGATGTGAATGTCGTTCTCCTGTAATGGAGCCTTCAGCATCATCTCCTCCGCCTTGCTCGAAAGTATCTTCCATGGTATGTGCAACTTCACAAAATGGCGCGTTATTTTAGCATTCTAAAAAACAATCCGGATAGAAAAGAATAAGTTGGCGTATGATCTTATCCTCGATTTCATGGGTATACCGCGGTATGAGCTAATCCGTTCCCGTAACCAGATCTCTCCAGAGGCTCTAGTGGCAGCCAGATTTGATGCGCGAGATTTGATAGAACCGTCGAGGGAAAGAGCTTTCTGCGCATGCCCCAACGTTTCAGCAAAGAACCTCAAATAGGATTCACCAGAGTCTCTCTGGCAAGGCGATGAGAAAGGCCTACTGCAGCCTCCGCTGAAGATATAAAAACTCAAAATTGGCACGTTTGGCCTAGTCAGCGTGAGTTTTGTGAAGTGGTTTAAACATTATAGTTATGAAATAGTTAAGATAGTACGCGTGCTCTGATTGGTTGAGAGCTGTGCATTCTCACATTATAAACGCACAAAAGAATTCCTCTGGAAAAGTGATCAGTACAATTACAGTACAATTACCAGGGTGTCAGGTTTCATAACTATTCCCCTCTATATGTGCGTTTGGTGCGAAAGCAATATACTGTTACAATGTCACTGCGTTCAAAACGGTTTTTTTTAGCGTTCGACTACTATTTATTGGGATTAATAAGAAATGAGAATGAGTAAGCCTATGATGGGTTTGGTAAAATCCACAGCATATTTCAGACGGCCGATGAAAATCCAGGCGGTTGCTGGGAGTTCTATCCGCCATGAGCTGGTCCGTTCGCCACATCTTGGATTTTGAGAGGCGCGCGGTCTCGGAGGCGAGCACAAATATCGAGCAAGGGGGATGGGGTGATTTTTGCGCTCGCCCCAAAAATCCAAGATGGCGCCCAACCAGCAAACGGACAGGGTTTTCCGCGATAAAAGAATACACCCAGCGACCGGCCGCCTGCGAACAGGCTTTGAAAATTAATACAAGTTAAAAATACATGCTATATAAATATGATTATATGTTCAGATCCCCCAGGGCATGCAATGTAATGGTACAAATTGGATGTTTTATTGAACATATCAGACAAGTAACTGCGCTATTCTAGACATCAAAGGTCGAGCAAAGCGCAATATTCTTTGCCCTTGTGTTCTCGAGCTCATTAATAATGAATCAAGCTAAAACAAAGTAATTCATAAGTGTGAAGGAAATTTGGATACGCGAACTTTGTATAGAATGTTGAGAGTTGTTTCCTTTAACTCGGGGGAAGTCTTTTTTATCAGTCCAAACACCTCGAAGTCGGTTAAAAAGGACTCGGCTTTGACTCATTGTTTGGAAATCCTGATGGTGTTTGATATAAAATCACTTTTGTTTGATAAATTAAATTTCCTTGCCGAGCGCACTTATAAACTCAACCATGTTGTGGTGCGTCATGGAAGCTTAAAGAAGCATAAAAATCAAAGCACACGAAATGAAGCGAAAACAAAGAAATATTCACACCGAATACAACATCAACTCCTTTCCCTTCACTGTACCTTAATTCCAGGAGTCTCTTTTTCCATAAGAAGCTTTTCTTCGTCTGGTTTATCAAATGTTTCATCAACTTCTTTCGCTTGTTCGGTGTCGGGCGATGTTGTTGAAACTTGTTGCGCTTTCTTCCGTTTAGGTTTTGAATAAATTAGATTCGAAGTTATAGAAAAACTGACAGTAATCATAGCTCCGTCTTGTTACATAAAACGAAATGAGGAAAGTTCCAACTATAAAAATGATGAACGCATAACTCATACCTCAAACACTGCGTACTCTTCTCGCTCTATCAAAAGTCCCTGTTCCTCCAACTTTTGCTCAAACGCTTCGCGATTTTGTGCAAGTTTTTCTTCGTCGGGATCCCATTTCTCCCCTTCATTTTTTACCTCATAAACTAGCACATAATCAATTTTGTATTTCCCATTTCTGAAATATAAACCTGAGTTTGTTTTGCTGCTACCGTATGAGCTCATTTTAACGCTTATTGCAGTTAAAAGTAATCTCGACACCCCAAAACAAAACATGGATATAGGTTGTGTGAAGCAAGTGGGCGATCATGCGTTCGATTGCACGCCGTGACTGGCCGCTTTATTTCCATTATGTTTATAAAAAGCACACGATCAGACTTCCATAAATTTTCATTGAAGTGAATAACGAAATCGGGATCTGAACTCCACTTTTGGAAAGCCCTCAAACCTCCCTTTATATCATACATTCATGGACAAAAACGTTTAGTATTCAACCATATTTTTTGCTGCCAAAAAATATTAGTTCCAAAAAATTTGTTAGGACTCTGTGTAAAAACACTTTAAGATTAATTTATGTCTTCAGTATACATATACTTCAAAGCTATAGTTCAGATATGTATTACTGCATATTGCCTTGGAAGTTACGGGGAGGACTCTCCTATTTTTGGGGCGGGGGTGCTTGTCGTGCCTTTTAGGGGTTAAAATCAGGCCTCTGGTACCTTTTAGAGGGTAAAATGCGAAAACTTGGATTTTTCTCATCATAGGTACCTCTAGCTGGGTCCGTTCTAGCAAAACTAAACAACAGTGGTTTTTCGATATCACACTCGTTGTTGAAAAATCAAGGGGTCAAAATCAACTAAGCCACACCCTGTTTGGTACCTTTTAGGGGTAAGATCGAAAGTTCCCGACAAGTGCCCCGCCCCAAACATAGGGGAGTCCCTCCCGGGGAAAGTTTACCCTGAGGCATCTTTTCTCTGTATTTGACTATAGCCCGAGAGAGTCTCTTTTCTTCGTGACTCTCAGCCAAGAAAATACAGTGAAAAGAGACCTCTGCTACCAGGGCCCAAGAGGGAGTTTAGTAATTCTAGTATCCTTATATTTTCCTGTAGATTATTAGTTAGACGCTTTATAGTATTTGCACTTAAATGAAAGAAGTGGGAAGCCTTAGTAAGCTTGCACACTGAAATTGTCAAACGAAGAAAACAGCTGTTCTAACTTTTGGGTTTCAATTTTCCGTTTTAAAAGTACGCATGCGCAGTGTCCATCAGCGAGGCTTTTCAATGTGCAGGTTGTTGTTTCGTTACTTGTGTTTTTTTTTCTCGTACGGCCGTAACGTACTTTTTGTTTTATTTGGAACTGAGGTCAAATTTATTAACACTGTTCTCGTTTGTTTGTCACAAGGCTCTGCTTCAATATCATTAGAAAAATTCATGCATAAATTTTTCACACTAATGAACTCTAGGATCAGTGAATGATTAAATAATATAATGTGCTTGCTTGAAGTGTGTTTTCCTACTAAATATTAAATACAACTCGTATTAAATTTAACAAAATTCTGGCATTAATCTTTTAAGACATCTGGAATGTAGTACTGAGCATGACGGGTTATCGCCAAAAGACTGGAGCTTTAAATTTCGTGATAATAATCGCTGAAAGATAGCGACGAAGTTATTAGAGTGTAACTGCAAGTTTGTTGACAATATTTTCAATATTAAGCAGTCAAAACAATTTGAATGAAAATTTCAATTGGTATTTTTTGTTTTTGTTATTACAATTTCGCTTAACGCTTTGTTCTTCTGATCTATTATCAAAAGTTACATAAATTGTTGAAACTTTGAGTCGAATGCTATGCTACTTTTAACTCTTAAAAGAGTAGAATGCTCTAAAGTATTCATAAGAACCATCTGGATATAAGCTAGCTTTGCATACACTTTCTAGATTTCGGCATAGGGATTTTGAAGTGGTACTGTGAGAATACTACAACTAAACAGAAAAACAATGATTTTGAGCGACCTTTTGACCAATTGTTTAAATGCGAAGTTGGAATTCGACCTTGTATCGTGACAGGGGTCTTTAAGGTTTTACAAAAGATAAGTTACCGAAGATTAGATACAAAGCCACTACATACCTGGGGTGACGGTATTGCTTCCCGCTCGATTTCCAACCCTTGCTCTTGTAAGCTTTTCTCAAACGAATCCCGCATTTGCTCCAGCTCATCTTGCTTGGCTGCATATTTACCATCCTCTTCTTCTTTCTCCTTCGAATTTTCAAAGACTAAAACATAGTCAATCTTCTTATTGTCTTTGGTGAAGTAGAGCCCTGGAGTTTGGGAAGAGGGACTTTCGTTTGCATTCTCCATTTCGATCTGAGCAGTGTCCTCACCATTCATGGGTCTGTAGGCCGTTGCTTGTGCAGCCATTCTTGTCTGACAAAGACCTCACGTCACGATTCAAGAAGATGTCGGAATGCAGCGAAAACCAAATTCAGGGTGTGAACCCTTTCAACTCGCTTGAAAGAAGATGAAATGCGAATTTAAAGTTGATCATTTGCAGTGCAGATAGCGTATCAGAAATGACACATTCATTGTAACGCAACGCTTTGTGCATTCATGCAGCAAAAAATTCGTCCCTTGTCGTGCCTAATTGTTTCATCACTGCGATTCGTCAAAATTCGCTATCTCGTTTATATATTTCGACAATGGATTTATTCATAAAGACAATCGAATTCATGTTAATTCCGGTAGCATTTATTAAACATGCTTTTAATTATCGGGGTTATTACCTGGAGAAAAAGACGTTGCGAAGAAAATGTTGCTTTTTCATCAGCCGCCATTTCATTTGTGTGCGAAAAAGTGACGCCATAAGGCAAAACCAGAGTGAATGTCGTTGCTAAAAACACACAGACAACCGCGAACATCGCTTTTTAAGGTTCGGGAAAAATCTACCCGTTTGGTAATGATTCAGAAACAATGTAAAAATTACAACGTATTATAATTTAAAAATTTTTGTACAGTAATTATGTCGCATTTCGCATGTGTTATTATGACAAGGTACCTTTTTGACTAAATTTCAGCCTGAATGTTCTTAATCCACTTGTTCTATTATGCGGGTTTTTACAGTTTTGACAGCGCGTGGATTATTTTCTAATTTTGATAACTGTTCCATTTCTCCTAAAATAAAATTGGATAGCGCGCTCTCAAATTGGACAGTTTGGAAATGAGCGCGCGCTTAAGTGGGACAAGTCTGAATGCTATATAATTAACAAATGATAGGTACTGGTAAAGTATTTAGAAACAATGTAAAAGAAACAACTTATTAGAAATTAAAAACGTTTGTACAGTAATTATTTCGCAGCTGCAATAAATCGCAAAATAAGGTAGAATATCTTGTAAATGAAATTCTAATATTAGGCCAAGTAAAAAAATATGTACTATTTACAATATGAATGGCTATGTTGTATCGGCAGATACAAACACGAGCGCGTAGCGCGAGTGTTTGTATTTGCCGATACAACATAGACACGAATATTGTAAAGTACTTATAATATTCTACCTTTTGTACTTATTAAAATTAAATGTGCATTGAAAATGAAATAATTTTCGGGTGTTTACAAAAAACGCCAATCGTTTTGTAGCAAGCATGCGCAGAAGGCATGATTCCTGTCCCACATGGAACTAGCCGGACTAAAACAACATATAGTCTCTCAGGTGAAGCTTTTTTTTAGGTACTGCTCTACGAGAGAAGACCATACTGGAAGGTGTCCTATACAGAATACTAATTGGTCTAATTAGTATTCTGTATCAGATACAGAATACTAATTGGATCAATTAGTATTCTGTATCAGACACCTAGCCATGTGGTATCGGGGGTTACAAGTAGTGTCACCTGATCCGAATCCAGTGCAGAGATTGGATGAGCATCATATGAATAATGGATAAATATAATAAATTTAGTATAAACCAACTAATGGTCTATTACAAATCCTGCATTCTGATTGGCTGAGCTACTAATAATGGTCTATTAGTGATAGACCGCGCCTGGCAAAACCACCACCTTTCTTTGCAAGAAACTTGATTTTTTCAACATAAAATAATGGAATTCATTGCCAAAACCGACCAACTAGTTGGTTTATACTAAAACAATTAGACCTCTCGTCCTCATGTGCTATGATATCAATAGACCATTCTGCCTTCGTTCTCATGGTCTATTCATCATAGCACATTCGGCCTTGAGGTCTAATTGTTAAATAGTTATCGTCCCCGCCCGGAGCCGCATCCTTTTTTCTTTTAATTTCTTATTTTCACAAATCGTCTCCAAAACGAATAGAAACTGCTTTGAAATGTGGCTTTAATGAGCATGGAAATGCTTACTTGATGAACATAGATTTATGAAACAGTCGTAGTCATTTTGTACACAAAATATGGCATAAACCAAATAAAACAAGGCATAAACAAGGAGCAAAAATAAATAAAAGATAAAAAGGGCCGCATGGACACTTTTTTTGGAAAGCTCCGGACGATAAACATGTTTATTTTTTTACTTGGCCTTATGTAGACGTGTTTCCTTTGTAAATTATGTCCACTCCACAGTGAATTTACTGTTTCTACATCATTCTCTTTTATATATATATAAAAAGACACTACTGTGAAAATAAGTGGTTTATTCTAGTTCAGATAAAAATGTGAATTGAGATAGTTATAGGTAAAAATACTAAAAAACATATTAACCTGTACACTGTATATGGAGCTAAGAAGGGTGATCAAAGTAACGTCAGGGTTTAGGCTTTTCTTTACATAATTATATAGCCACCTCAAAATCCAATATTGCCAGCGCGTGGATTATTTTTTAGTTTTGACACTGTCCAATTTCTCCTAAATTGGATCTTGCGCGCTCAAATTGGACAGTTTGGAAATGAGCGCGCGCTCACACTTGGGAAAAGTCTGAATGCTATAATTAACAAATAATAGTTACGGCCTTCTCGGCCTATCCAATTTTGCAGTTCCTCGGAATAGTTTTTTCATCCAAATTTTTCTGAATTGGACAGCTTGGAGTCCTATTATATATACAAAACGTGCGTCAAGACATGTACGCTCATAAAAAATATTAACGATATTTTGCCGTTGCGCGAAATATTGAAAATGGCCTTTGCCTGATAAGTAATAAAAAATGAATGACTTAATAAAAAAGGTATAAAACTGACTAAAAACGACCCCCTCCTGAAAATGCATTTCGCCGACCATGGCGAGTGATTCAACAGTCAATTTCGTTATGAGACTTTCCATAGATTAATTCTCTCTCTTCTACAAACTACACGGTGAACTTAGGAAATTCCTTGATTAACGTTCCCAACGGCGCCTTTCGGCGGCACATTTCACTGTATTCTAAAAATGAAATGTTTGAAAATATTCCTTGATTTCCAGCGAGATGCGCTATTAAATAGAAAGTAAATTTACCAAGGGCTTGTAACAACAACCCTGCTAAACGCACAATGGACGATTCCAGCTCGCGCGCTTTTCTTTATTCAGAAATGCTCAAGTCGTTCCCCACAACTACCAGAATGCAGCGTGCTTTTTTAACAGTTTTTCGACAAATGTCTCACATCTACCGACATGCAACGCGCGCGTGCTTTCTAGCTGGAATCGTCCATAGAAAGCATCATGAGGGCAGAAAAGAAATGGCGAATGGGAACTTTTGATTTGCCGACTAGTATTAGTACCCTAAGTTTCCAGCGCGCTTTCAACATATTCAAGAGTCCGTTAGTAAGAGTGAGAATCTTGTATTAGTCAGTTCTCATGAAGTGAGAAAGTGTCTATTTTTAGCAACTTGTTTCGATGTTTTTTTGTGTGTTTGTTTCCTTGGTTAGTTTTTCGCAAGACGAAGGCTAGAGCAGATTTCGTATGACTGTGAAGAGTGTCTCGACACGGCGCGGCACTGTCGCGGTCGCGGCACGGACCTGGTCTGCTGCTTGCCTGCCTTAGATACGCCAATGAAATCGCGTGTAGTCGTCGCGGCACGGTCACGGTCACGGTCGCGGTCGCGGTCGCGGTCGCGGTTGCGGTCGCGGTCGCGGTCGCGGTCGCGGTCGCGGTCACGGTCACGGTCACGGTCGCGGCGCGGCACAACTTTGTCGCGGCACCTTCCCCAGTCATACGAAATCTGCTGTAACTACCAGCTATTGTTGCATTTCACTCGTATGACTTGGAGTTATATAGCAATGTCCCGCTAATCTCTCTTCAATTTTAGGGAAATGTGCTTCTAAAAATAAACACTTTCTGAATCTGATGGTCAGGATCTAATATGGTAGTTTCTCAGCCTAGTCCCTAGCGTTCTGGGCGGGTTTCCTGTGGTTAGGTTGTGACGTCACCGGGTAGAGTCTGGCAGTGAACTTTAGCGCCCGCGCACATCCAGCGGTTTATCTTGTCACTTCATACAAGGAACGCCTGGGAGCAGACGGGTAGATTCTTATTCTTAGTAATAGTTCCAAAGGCCGAGTTTTGCTGGACACTTTTCTCGAGTCACAAATAGATGCACATGAGACTAGTGTGTTGACGTCGTTAAAAATACTCTCACTATTCTAAAGGCGGGGAATACGAGACGGAATCCCTATCTGTTGCGCAACAAATGTCGCGTTGCATGTTTTTTTATCGATGTTGCGCGTTCTCCACCTTGAGCCCGCAACAAATACATTTGCTGTAAGTTGTACAAACGTGTTGCGCGAAGTAGTGTGGTTTGAGTTTTTGTTGCGTTGCGTTGGGGATTCAATGTGGAAACGCGCAATTCATCGATCGACAACGTTGCGCGACAAGTTTAAGGAGGTTTTGTCTCGTATTTCCCCGCCTTAAGAGTTCTTTACAGCATCTCGCTTAACTTGTAAATCGTCTCGTATTTCCCCGCCTTAAGAGTTCTTTACAGCATCTCGTTTAACTTGTAATCGTCACTTGAGACGTTGGATGGTATCCCAGACAGAACTTCTTTGGCGAGGTGTCTCTCTCGTTTGAGCTTCAGGTCGAGCGCCTTAGGCGTGTCAGGGATCGCCCACGCGATGAACTGCGTCACCACATACACCGTGTATTGGAATACAAACACGAAAGCGAGGCGCGCAGCGATCACGTGCCAGTACTGCTTGGAAAACTTGAACGGGTAAGTGCTTTCATGGTAACCAGGATACCTGGAAGACAAGAAATTTTATATTTGTTACATGTGATTACGTGCGCCATGTTTTCCGGGATGAGAATCCTCCCTCCAAACATTGACAAGAATCATTAATTTCGTAATTTATTTCGTGATTCCTGTTTCGAGCGCGGAGGCCCTTTCAAGTTACAAAACACTCTAATAATCCCATCATTTCTTTCGTATCATCAAGAAAATTTCGCCCTCCCTCGACTTTCTCCCTTTCTGTATTCTGTATTTTTCCTCATATCTCAGCGAAAAAGTCACCATTTTTGTTTTTTTCTTGGCCAGAGGGCCTGGTGAGGAGTCTGAATAAAAAACACAGGCAGCCCGCGGGGGATGGAGCCATGAGTTGGGCTGGGGTAGAGATATAGATTCCTACATACCGGCACACGGGTCGAGTGTAGTTTAAGTTCTGTAGTGGGTCCTCAGGGCTCGTACCAGGCTCCCATCGGTCAAGGTAAGACACATTGAAGAATGACAGGCTGTTGTTAAGGTAACCATTCAGCGTTCCCCCGTCATCTCTATCCGGGGCGTACTTCATCCTGTACAAGAGTTTGGGTACAAAGTCCGAGGTGAAGGACAAAATGAAGGCATTGACGAGGACAGATATTCTTGTCAGAGTCTCGAGGATTCTCGACCATGCTCCGATGTCTTCCGCGCGCGCCGCGTCGGGTCTTCGGAACTGAACGATGAAGTTGATGGCGTCGACTCGGATCTCCACGATCGAGTTCATAAGAGAGAAGAGTGGGGCGAGTGGAAACGCGGCTACAAACATGGTGACAAAACCATATTGAAGAACTGAAAGAAAATAACAATTGCTCTTGTTACTTGCCATTACGAATATTTACTGATTTAGGCAAAGTTATTTCGACTCTCGCGCGCGCGAGAATGGCGGGAACAATTTGGGCAGAAATTTCAGCGAATCAGATACGTTCCTTCCACAGACATAACGCATATGAATATTGTAGATAGTAATGTTGTTAATGATGGTGCCGTGGTCATAATGACAGTAACGACGACGACGACGATGATGACGACGACGACAACAAACAAATTGCCTAAAAAAATACTCACCGACTTCCAAGTACTCCCAGAACATGTTATGATCACCAAGTGCATTGAGATCGAAATCTTGCTGGTACTGCGGCAATTCCTTGTCCTTGGGCTCCTTTCGACGTTTTAACCACTCCATCACTGCCCTGTATAGAACACATGTAAGTTTATTGGATTTTCACATTTTGTTCTTCTTCTGTGTCGTTTGAGATGCGCATGTGCTCCATTGAAAGTTTTCAAAGCAAGTACAAGAACAGTAATATCTCAGAAAACTGTGTCTTTTTCTAGTGATTATTTGGGCTTCTTGTGGTTTCTCGAGTCTCTTGTTTCCAAGCTCTCGACCGTGAAAAAATGTTGGAGGAGACGAACAACATATTTCTCGAATCACTGTTATTTTGGTGGGTTTTGTAGTCTTCTAAGAATATGAATAGAAAATATGAATAGAAAAGCAAAACTGTTTAGGATTCCAAATATTGTATGTAGACATTTCTTCCATAATGGACGTGGAGAGAAGCGACACTGACATTTTGCAAGGAAATTTCTAGATAGGATAGGAAAGGATATATTTATTCAACATTATCTGCATCAAACGTACTGATATGTGGTTTGCACTTTGCGTTGACGTGTTTTGCATTTGTTTCATGCTTGCGTTTGCTTTTGCCGATGGAAGCTTATCTTACTATATCATGTACAAAATCCAACACGTTTCAAGTCGTCCCTTGTTGCTCTCTTCAAGGCACGCGGTGCATCACGGGAAAGACGAACTAAAGGAAATTGTTACTTTTTCCTCGACCCCCCAGCAGTGATGTTGCAATACTCACGGAAGAGCAATCTCAGTGATATTCCCAATGATTTGCTGCCCAACCATGATAATAATCAGTTGTACGCAGAGCTCCAGGAAGCAGCCTTGTTCACTGCATCCGTCCAGTCGGTATTTCTTGGCTATTCTTTTGTAGCGACCCGGAGTGCCAATCACCAGGCCGGACTTGAAAAACGCGATGTAGAAAATGGAGGCATAGGTGTTGACGAACTGTAGAAGTCACGCGCAAGACAAGAATAAGATATTATGAGAACTACAGGTACAAGAACCGGATGCAGTTGAGGGGGAATCAGAATGTCTATTTCGGTTACGATTTTTGTGGCCGCCGTGCACCTCACTCCACACAATTCGCTTCTATTAGAGATGGAAGGAGTCGCTTTAAATAAAAGTCCCTCTGCCTGCCTTCCCGCCTGTCTGTCTATTTGTAGGTCTTTTTGAGCAATTCTTACCTGGAAAAGATACATCTTGTAAGTGAAGCTATCCTCATAGACAGTCCTTGTCCGCGGATTTTCCCAGTTTGTTAGCTTCACAGCCAGCCAGGAGTAAATGAATTTCAGAATGTTGATGCAAATCAAGTTGATGATGGCAGCGGTTATAGACGTTACAATACGCGCGCGCCTGCGTACTGTCAAGATAGAGTTACCGCTGAGTGACGCGAACACGGCGGCTCGGTAGACGACGACTCCAATAACGGCCGCGAGGACGAGTAGTATCATCATGACTATGATACTAGCGGTAGCGCCGTAGCGTTGGTATAGGGTCCGCTTGGGAACGTAGGGTTCCATAAGGCCTGAAAACAAAGCAAACAACAACATCACCCTCTTCCCTCGGACATGCTCTACTCGATAGGTATGGTGTTCAAGGAAGAGTCAACTTGTCTTACTCTCATTTCTAGCTGAACCTAGAAGTTTCTTCTTTGTCGATCCCCTAGCGGCCCATTCTCGTACCCAGAGCTCGTGACATCCATTTGAGGACCTTCGCTGATTGGCTGGTTTTGAACGTTGGTGCATGCGCGGAAAGATCTTTCTCTCAACGGTTCTGTATCAAATCTCGCGCATGCGTCAGTGGCTGTCACCAGAGCCTCCCCCGCGAGGAGACGAGCAGGGGAGTTCTGGGTAAGAGAATGCTAGCGGCCTTCTCGCGAACTTACCTGCACGTTTTACCTCTGCTTGCTCTTGTGTTTCAGTGTAAGCGCACAATGTTGTTTATTTGGGGAGAGGGGGGAACTCTTAAAGCTATATGCATTGATCTCACTGAATATCAAAGTAATTACAACCATTTTCATCGAGCACTTCTAGTCCGCAGACCGAACAATAAATTAGCTTTTCATTTTGGTTTTAGAATTACGCTTGCGGTAACGCTCGCATACCTACAATGCCGGACAAAATAAGTTGTCGCCTCCATCAAAAAGTAGCTGATTTTGGGTTACCCATCACTAAATTATGTTTCTTCCTAGGACAATATCACTGGAACTCCCCTTTCCCGAATTTCAATGTTGGAGGTAGTAGTGCTCACATTGCGAGGATGAAAGCCCGCGGCAAACAACATTGTACTGGGGGGAGGGGCAGGGAAGATGGGGGGGGGGGGGGGGGGGGGGGACCCGAGTGGTACATAGAACCCCTGTTTACTGAAAACGTTATACATACGCGACAACAATTTTGTCCCGCATTGTAGGTTTCCTTGTTTTTGTGCCGCTTGCGTTTCTATTTGCTAATACAGTGGGACCAAGACTTAAAGAGCGGTGCTAAATTGGACAGACCTGCCTTTTCTTAAATACTATAGTAGATATACTTCGGAACGTGAAGTTCGATGGTTCTACCTGTGACTTTATTCCTTTTCAGTGTCGTTGCTGTTGCGGCAAATTCTGGTCTTAATGGCTCGTCTTCCTTCTCAAAGTTCGCCACGTGCCACTCGTTTGCCAGGGTTGCTTGGCGACGCTTCCACAACTCCAGGAATAGCGTTGCCCATATGGAGCTGAAGATAGCTAAGCCCACTGCAAAAGAGAGGAAGTATCTTAGTATTCGGCGAATTTGGGAACAAATAAACGTAAGCATGCAAGCTAGCTAAGGTTGAGGCAACGGTTTTATAAGTCTACATTTTACTGCGCAGGACCGTAAGCTACATTTTTTTTTATACCAGGCCGTTGAGTTCAAATCCACCGAACCAACGCTTCGATCTTTCCAAATAACTGAGAATGTGCCGCTACCTTTCATTGTCTTCCGGTAACGTATTCACCGCAATACTTCGCTTTTTTCAGACGAGAGTTACTTGTTACATGCTCCGCCTTTTAGGAAAAACCTTATGAACGCCGCGGATATTGCGAGATTTTCATAGGCTGTTCGGAATTAGGAAGTTTCTGAAAAATAATATTCTTACCTGTTAACTCGTTGTCAAAGAAATGCGTCACCCAAGCGTACGCGCAAGTGGTGCTGGCGAGATCCCAGTAACTACACTGGCGATCACATAGTGGACACATATAGAAATACCCCTTATTGTCGCCACTGCAGACATCACGGACAGGAGGGCTTGACCCGGCGGTGGCGATACCATAGATGAAGACGATAAGACCTGCAATAGCGAGCGGGACCAACATAGCGGTGTAGAACCCGAGCCATGCGAAGTACAAGCCGATCTGAAACAAAATGGGGCGGATTTCAGATGAATGTCGCCACAGACTAAAATCTTGTCGCGTTGGCGACAGCATTGGTCGCAATTTCGGGCCCTGACTTGTCGGTACATATCAAGAAAGTGCTGTCGTTTTTAGAAATCTTCGCGGGTTGCCTGCCTCGTTACAAGGCCCTTTAGTCGAGAAAAAAACAAAGTGACGACCAATAGAACGATCTATCGAACAACTTCAAGATATGAGGAAAAATACTTACAGACCTTTCAAATAAGGTAAGGGGGATTTCTTAATAAGGATGTACTGCAAATAAACTTTATGGGAGTTTATGTTAAATTCAACGATCTAACGCGCGTGCTCTGATTGGACCAAATCTATGCTCTATTTCACCGATAAAGTAATGGTACTCCCCCGTCCCAGCTGTATCATAAAAGCATTAGAGCATAACGTCTTGTATGACTTTATCGGCGAAATGGGGCACTTCTGATGTTGGAGAGACACTCGGAACAATTTAAAATCATTTTAGCGGAACTCCCCGAGCCGAAGGCGCGGAATGGAGCCCCATACGTATCATTCAACGTCGCATGAGAAAGCAACCCATCCAAGCCAAAACGGAACGTTCAGCGGTTTACGAAAACATCGCAGGCTCTTATTTCCGCATGCGCACTTGCGTTTTTGTGTCGACCCGTGGGTCCCGTGCACACAGCCAATCACAATCCGTCTAGGATCAATGAGCGCGCGCTTCGTCCTCCACATCCAGCACAGCGCTGCGGCGTTCGGTTTGGACTCCAAACCAAGAATAAACCATGCAGTAAGAAGTGGGGTGTGTATGATCGGAGTTCCGCTTTTAGACATTGCACAAATCTATATATTACAATGTTGTGTCATTCTCAACATCACGCGTGCTACCGAAAAAGTAGGAAGATTTAGAGGCAGGGGACGCGGGCGCTCATGAATAGCTGCGCACGGTAGCTACGGACCAATAAGATTCGTCAACGCGCGCGCGACCACGTCCTCTACATCGCGTCCTGTTTCTAACTCCATAGTAATAGAAAATTGTGCTCTAATGCTTCATTTAAGTGAATTGTCGTCCGTACCTCGGTGCCAAAGTAATCCTTGATGGCATCATACGGTTGATATTTGAAGGAGCGACCAAATCGTGCCCAGTCCATTTTGAGGCGCTGTCGGGCGTTGGTGGGTGCCTCGCCTTCAGGGACGTCATCATCTCCGTCGTGTAGAGGGTAGTGGCCCGAATACGCACCTTGAGGAAAGTAAGGACGGTTTGAATTCCAGAGAGTATCGCGATTCACCCTGCCACTCTGTGTTGTTGTGAGCCGTCAATATTTTGTGGTATTGACGGCTCAAAAAGAGCTAGCAAAATTCAACTTTTTTCGCACGAATTTATGTTTCATTTCATTGTCAATAGTTAGAAATAACGTTTAGCTATATTTCTAGCAATATCTTATGGCAGAAAGAGATTTTTTTCGCCGAAAAAGATGGAAAAATGTAAACAGAAAATGCTCGAGCTCGTGCGAAAAGCCCATGTGATTGCGTGAGATCGTGCGTAAATGTAATGAGAATTGAAATTTCAATCGACAATAAATAGCACTATTTCTTGCCATTTCCTCCAGAAAATCTTCAAGAATCGCGATACAATATTAATTACGATTTTGAGACGGCAATTCCACAAAATATTGACGGCGTTGGAAGAAAATATTTTCACGTATTGGGCTCCGTCGCTGCGCGACTCCGCCCAATACGTGAACATATTTTCTCCCAACTAGCCGTCAATATTTTGTGGAATTGCCGTCTCAAAATCGTAATTAGTATATAAAATTGGGCGCGAATATTTGGGCAAGGGCAACGGAATTGTGTCAGGAGTACATCACCAGTAGTCTCCATCACCTATTTCTTGGCGTCCGAAGCACACAAGTAGATGAATCTGTTTTTAGATTGTATATTTTGAATCCCGCAAGATTAGTTGCTATTGTTACGAATTATGTCCCCTAATTCAAAAGAAAGAGGAATGAAATCAGCGCCACCATCGCATTGCACGCGCGTTAAAACATTCTCACTCGAGTACCAATTTGGAAATACAAAATCACCGGTCTATAAGATAGACTCTTCTACTCCTGTGCATATGGCTAGACCTAGTGGAGTAGATGGAGGCTCCTGTTGATGGGATCCCTGTACATACGGCTAGACCTAGTGGAGTAGATGGAGGTTCCTGTTGAAGGACTCCTGGACGCTGAAACGCGAGCATGTTCATTTTCTATTGTTTTATATAATTTCATTGTATTTGGATTATAAGTCTAGTATGCTCATGTTCGCCATTCACATACATACATTGGGTATTTAATTGTCTCGAACATAGACTTGATTTGTACCATCCCATTTAATTAATGCCCCATGGTACCTTCATATACGAGCTGTCTGAGACCCACTCCATCGGCACCCTCGGCAAACCTCGCCCCATAGCACAACCGCTGGATAACAAGATGCCTGTCCGTGGTCGTAAACATCTTATCTCTCTGTCCAGCGTACAAATACTTATCCATCTTATTTTTCGAAAAATTCGCCATGAAGTAACACGGTTGGTCCTCTGGTATCGCGGGTTCTTTGATGACCAGCGGATTCTTTTCCTGCATGCTCTGTACCCTCTCTCGACCCAGTCTCTTTTCCATCCATGTCAGAATATCAATGTCATTTTCCTGCAGTGGGGTTTTGAAGTTCATTTTCTCCGCCATGTTGGCTAGGAGCTCCCATGGCAAATGCAGCTTGACAAAATGTCGCATTCGCTTCGCGTTCTAGCAAAAGAAATATTAAATCAAATTAGGCTGATGTTGAGACTTGATGCCCACTTAGCCGTGTCAAAAAGGCGGGGGATTGCAAGCCAAGCTCAAAATCCAAGGGAAATTTTGCAGGGAAAAATGCGGGGACTGGAGACCGGCAAAAAGCAAGAAAGATGCATCTCTGTTTGTCCAAGGGGAGGTATTTTTGACCCAGGAATCTAATTCTTGCAAATTCTATTTACATTTAAAGGGCACTTCTGTCTAAAGGACGGTGCGATTTCTGTGGCGATATCATATCGCACGGTGTGAACGGCGATTTCACTTGCGATGTAGTCGATGTCGCAAGCGTTTTGAACGTGTTCAAACTTTACTGCGATACGGGTGCGATTTCTTCATATCGCCAACAAACTATCAAACATCGCAGAGCCAAATCGGCGGTCGTTCACATCGCGATATGACGACGACGATCACCGCAAAAATCGCACCTCAAATCGCAGCAGCGTGAACAGGCCTCATGTTTGGCTGTAAAAGGGATTAAACGAATATGCTGAATTGTTTCGATGCGGTAAAACAACCGCGCATTCAAGTAAGCGAGAATAATAATTTATCAGTGTGTAAAACAGCTATCATGCAGTGCACAATAAAATTAATCCACGAATCCTTTTGCCCATTCAGGTCAGGCACAGTACTAACAAAATAAGGGTCGTCTTTCTTCATGCCCAGCTTTCTCTTTTTCTTCTTGTCCTGCATTTATTGAAAATCCCATCGTCAGAAGAATGCGGCGTTTTATCAAGATGATAAAACGGATTCAGCGCTGCAAAACAAATCACTATAGTGCCCTTATCCTCTCCTCACCCCTCCCCACTAAGGAACCAGTTTGTCAACTTGCTGGCAAGCTCTTGCCGTGGTTTTAGCATGTCGTGCAGTGTTTATGTTAATCGTTCATCTCGTACAAAAATCCTAAGAGCTTTACGAATAGTCAAAACTATCATATGCATATAAACAAGAAAACATATTACCAAGGAAACTTTTATCCCTAATAATAAATTAAGAAATGCCCGTCGCAACTTCAAGAATGTTCTGTGTCAAGCGGTGTGCACTCAAGCTTACATGGTTTCAGGAAAATAGAAATAAAGCTTAATAATTTTCAAGTACCGTCAAATACGCGGACCCGAATCTAAGAAAATATCTCCCGATGATCTATCAGGTCGCTCACCGTATAAAAAACCCTTCGAAACTATTTTAAAGATAAACACGTGACGTCCATTCCGCTTATAATGATCCAGGGAAGCTAATTCTACTAATTCTGTTACCTGAGGAGAGACAATCTCATCTCTTTCGATCAAAACTCCCTCTTTTTCCAGTGTAGCTTCAAAGTCGTCTCTCTTTTTCTGAAGGTCTCTCGCCTTAACTTTGTTATCCTCGTCTTTATTTTCTTCCTCTTCGCATCGCGCGTACACCAGAACATAATCGATTTTGAATCCTCCATGGTTGAAGCACGTTCCTCCTTTATTATCATGAGTTTCTTTACCGTTGGCGTTGTTTTTCTGCTCCATTTCGATAAGAGTGTCATTCTCGTTTGTTTTAGTAGGCCTGAAAGCCACTGCTTTCGCCATGTCTGCGGAAACTTGCAGAATCAAGGCGAGAGTCAGTGAAACTGCTAGTCAGGGAGTGGAGTTCAATTTACTCAATGAATTCAAAAACAAACCTGTAGGTGTTGTATTAGACAATATGTATGCAAATTTGTTGTCTTAGCCATTCTTAAACAATTGGAGTACTGTTTGAATTATAATACTCTAGATGGGTCGCTGAACAGCAGGTAAGTTTAAAATGCAAATTCCAGAACTTGGCACACTGAAATTACAGCACATTGCAAACATTTTGCGAAGTTACATCAAATTTCGCATAATTGAACTATACTAGGTTTCAACAGATTGATGCCGAGCCTTTCAAAATATTTTCATTGCTGTGGCACAAGATGGCCACATTTAGATGTTATATCAATTGAACAAAAGATTCGGTTATTTCGAGATCAGACGGACTCGACTTGTTTTCTTTTCTGTAAAGGATGCAATATGCTAGCCCGCTTTTCAAGAATTGGTAAGCAAAATTAAAGCTCATCGGTTAAATTCCTAATTTTTCTTACGTGGTTCTAGAATTCTTAGAGATTCTAGACAAAATAAAACTTCATTAGAGATAACTTAATTTCGTATTTCCAACGATTAGCTTCTATAATCAGCTGTTATATTGAGTGTGGTCCCAAAGGACCCCAAGTGATTATCTACACTAATTACTCTCATGTACTCTCAAGCAGTTTCCCCCAAGCCCCTGACTTGCAGCTTGAAGGAGTCACAAATTACAGTAAGTGTTCAGAATATCATCTATTTATTCTGTAAACAAGATGTACCGTTTTATCAGTATTAGAATCAAAAGAGTTCTACTAGCTATACCAGGCATAAGACAAGGGGATTCATTGAGCACTTCATTACAACACTCTTTGTTAACAACACAAGCTGGTGCTATTTTCCTTTTGCTGACATTAGTATTCAAAACAATAAACTTCAATGAAGTGGAGAAATTCACGCCAAAGGGTTTGTAGTGGCGTATATCTTTATTCGCCTTGTTGTATGTCACAACACAGTCTACAAACCTGTTTTCCAGTAAGGTGTAAAGTTCTCTGGTTCTTCTAAGGCATAGTTTGGGCTATTCTCGCGCGAGAAATCTGGGCCAGCCAAGCAGGTTTGCAATATCCTGTTGCCTTTGGCAAGCGCTTTTGTTTATGTGGGAATATTGTGGAATTCGGAAAGGTGGGCGGGGAATCAAACAGAACAACGCTAGCCGTTGCAATATTTCGATCGATGTGGCGCGTTTGTTAACCCCGGGTTCCAAACGCAACAAAAACAGCGACAGTGTTGCGCGAAGTAACGCAGCAATACCGTTATTGCACGACAAGTTGAGCAATTTAGTGTCTATTTACCAGCCTCAAAGAAAGCCCCCATTCGCAAAAGCAAAGGCAAACCATTTTCATAAGGGAGGATATATACTATATGTTTTTATTTTTACAAAAGAATGTTTTTGAGACAAACAAATTGCATCTTTCACGTTCGCTCATGTGGCTCAAAGGGATATTTCAAGCGAACCTTTTAGCCCAAACATCAAATTTGAATGGTTCTTCATTCGTCCCCAGGCTCCTGAGCAGCTTGTCGGTTAATGGCATCATTGCCGGATTTCAAACCGTGAATGCCTGGGGCGAATCCTTTAATATATCGATCATCGTTCAAGACCAACATGAGGAGAAAGGGCATGCTCAACTATAGAAATCCCAAAGTTTGGTATTAACCAGGCAAAAAGTGATCGAGAAACAGCCATTCAAAAAGTCCAAAATGTTACAAGATTTGTGTGAAATCCGGACGCGGCGTCCGAAAAACCATACAAAGCTTATAAAATTCCGGCATCTTGGAATGGCTGTATCTCGATCGGAATTTACACAATCAACGCCAAACTTTAGGATTTTGTATAGTTTAATATGCTCTTCCTCTTTATGTGGAGCTCGTTTCGATAATGGCAATATTAAGGGATTCGCCCCAGGCACTCACGGCTTGAAATCCAGGAATGGAGGACTTGTACGTCGCTTACTCACGGGACGAGGGGACGAGGTTCGAATGGCCATTACAGATTATAATTCAGCGACTTTTATCCACTACGTTTGAGTAATCTGACATACATTATCCCTAATATTGCTACTTTTCTACAAAACAAATTTACCGTTAATAACTAATAACCAGTTACATATATTGTAACTTTTAAGAAAGTAGAAAAGGAGAAAACGTCTTTTCGAAAAATGTTTGTCTGCTATAAGTGTTTGTCTGTAAAAAAAGGAAATACAATTCTGCTATACATTCTTTTAAACGTATAAGGCTCGGATTTTAACGCATTTTCGAGACTTTCTTTCTTGACATCTGTATATCTTGCATATATTATTTTCCAAGCTTTTAGTGCTTTGCCTTCCATAACCAATATGTCGTCACGCGATGAACTGTGTTCGATTGGATGAATATAAACACGTGGTATATGTTTCGTCTTCAACTCTGTGTGATCTGAAACGAAAAGAAATGACAATTACGCATGTTCCAGAAGCCAGCGTATTCCAATCGATCTCATTCTCGAACCCAGAGCTCCTCGGCTCGTCAACGCGTGGGGGAGTCTCTGGCGACACCCATTGACGCATGCGCGAGATTTGATACAGAGCCGTTGAGAGAAAGAACTTCATGCGCATGCTCGAACGTTCAAAATCAGCCAACCAGCGTAGCTCCTCAAATGAATGTCACCAAAGCATCCCCTGCGACGTGACAAGCCGGGGAGCTCGAGAATGAATCGATCTCTGGTTTGTACATTTATAACAATGGGTGACGTCAGCGTGTGAACGCTATAGAGCACAATGAGACAGTGACAATTCATCACTACTCTTCACTTTAACTCGTTGCTACGTTTCGCATATCCATGAGCCAAAGACAGCCTATTAGATCCACGACATTAGAGGTGGACCATTAGAAACTGGGCCGGGAGCGGGGTGGCAATCCCCCCCCCCAAAAAAAAAAAAAAAAAAAAAAAAAATCACGCAAGGCCAGCCTTTCAAAAAAAAAAAATTATTGCAGAGAGTCAAGCTAGTAAAAAACATCATACAAATTCCGAAAAAAATATTATTGCACAACCTGATCACCCCCCCCCCACAAAAAAAAATCATGCGCAAATAAATTGCCACCTCCTCCCCCCAATTTCTAATGATCCATCCCTCACTCACATGATCCATCCCTTACTCACCAGGATCTCACGCGATCACAACGGCAGGTCCATCTATTGTCGTCCTCTCATCCAGCGCCTTTTTGGCCAAGAACTCCTGCCTTTTGATCCTCAAATCTAGATGCTTAGGTCTGTCCGGCACAAGCCACGCCACGAACTTTGTTACTAAGTACACGACGTACTGGAACACGAAGACGAACGCTAGACGAGCCGCGACGATGTGCCAGTACTCCTTGCTGACTTTGTATGGGAAATACGGCTCGTGGTAGCCAGGGTAACTGGGTGAGAAAATATCAGTTAACGTAAAATAAGAGGTAGGCATAACGAGCCAGGGAGGTGACCTGAAGATTTTGCTTGCCTCAGATGTGACATATTGAACAAAACTGTACAAAACTACAGCACCGCCCCGGTCCCTCGTGCCGTCCCCCCGCCCCTCGTGCCGTCCTGTTCCAATCCTGCTCTGCCCTGCCCTGTACAGTACCGTCCCATCCCGCGCCGTCCTATCTCGTCCCGTTCCATCAGGTTCTTTCTCGCGCCGCCCCGTATCCTCCTGCCCTTCTCCGCACTGCCCATATCATAAAACCTCGTCCCGTTTGAAATGTCTTGTCCCACCCTTCACCCGTCACTCATACAGCCCCATCCCAAATGTCTTGTCATCCTGTCTTGTCCCACTAGCATTCCCTCTTACCGGCAGAACGGTTTGGTGTAGTTCAACACAAGGTTAGCGTACTCCGGGTCCGGTTTCTCAAACAAGGCTTTCATAGGGGCGTAGTCACTGACATTGAAGTAAGACAAACTGCTGTTCAGGTAGCCATTGAGTGATCCGTCAGGACTGTACGCTGTTCTGTACACCAGCCTGGAGAGAAAACAGCGAATGTAAACATAAACATAGTGGTATAGCTACCGTCTATACAAAAATGCACTCACTTGCCATGATTTTAGTAGCCTGCTAGCCGGCTCTCCAGGTTTTTTGTCGGATATTTCATTTTTTCGCGCGCGGGATTCCTGTGTCCTTTCCGCGATACAGGAATCCCGCGCGCCAAAAACAAAAATCTAATATCCGAAAAAATCCACTGGAGAGCAGGCTATGATTTTAAAGGCGAAAATTTGACAACAATAAAGTCAGCTTTCGGCTATACAACTAAATACTAGTGTTGAACACCCATGCAGCTTTCCTTTCAATATTGTAGCTTTTATTAACGACGCAGTCTTACCTTGGTATAAAATCCGAGGTAAAAGCAATGACGAAAGCATTGATAAGGACCGAGATGTTAGCGAGGCCTTGCATGATACTGAACCAGGCTCCGATGTCTTGGGCTCGGCGAGGCGTCGGCCGTCGGAACTGGCATACGAAGTTAACGGCGTCCACCCGAAGTTCGATGACCGCGTTGATAAGAGCGAAGAGTGGGGCGAGTGGGAAGGCGGCAACAAACATGGTGACGAAACCAAACTGTAGAACTGAGGAAAAAGGGAACGAAAAAGAAAATAAAGTTACTGATATCCCAGCCTAGTCACGGGAGTGGATGGGCTTCCTGTGGTGGGGTAGGAGGTGTGACGTCACCCGAGAGCCTATCGCCGTAGTAAGCTCGACCCAGCCCTCACATTTTGTCCTACCACAGGGACCAAAGTAAGATTGTCTTGGCGCGTAGAATTCTGGGCTGAATGGTTTGAAAAGAAAAGGAGACTTGCTCCACGTGACACGCTGTGCAATGGTGCTTCTCCTGTGTGCAGGCATTCGTAGTTCGCTTACAATGTGGGCACTTGCGCCACATCGGATCACATGAAAAACAATATAGCAGCAAACAAACGAATAAACAAAAACCTATTTTCACGATAATTACTTTGTGTGCTTGAATCGAGAACAAATAATGAACTGGAACACTTACCAACTTCTAGATATTCCCAGAACAGGTGATGGTCAGGTAATGCGCCGAGTTTGTAGTCTGTTTCCCATGCTGGAATGTCCACGTAATTTTCCTTGCGCGCTTGCCTTAACTTCCACCATTTCATGAGTCCACTAAACATGAAATCATGAAATATGTATCAATTCAATTCAACTTTTTTGCACATCCGTTACATTAGATACATCTACAACGGGCAGTTAGCCAACTTTCTGTTCAGTAATTGATTAATTCATATTGTTATTGTTATTAATACAAACAACTTACGGTATCGCTATCTCAGTGATATTGCCAATAATCTGTTGTCCCACCATGATGATCACAAGTTGTATACACAAATCCATCAAACAACCCCCGGAGCTACAACCATCCAATCGAAACGAGCCTGCGAGTCGTCGATAATTCCCCGGAGTGCCGATCACTAGGTTCAACTTGAAGAAAGCGATGTAGAAAATGGACGAGTAATTATTGACGAACTGGAAGAGGTACATTTTGTAGGTGAAACTGTCTTTGAAGTCGGTTTCAGTGCGAGGATTTTCCCACTCTGTCAGGAACAGGGCTAGTTTCTCGTAGACGAATTTTAGAATGTTGATGCAGATCAAGTTGATAATGGCAGCCGTCACGCTGGTCGCGAGTTTGGCTTGTTTGCGTATCTAGAAATATGGAAGACAAGACCAATATCAACGATTTGCCCCTCGACGAGTTTTCCCAAATCTGTTGCGCGATGATCTTCAGGAATCTCTGCACATATCTGTTAGTAAAGAGCACAAAAAATACTCAAGCAATCGCTCGATACCTAGCCTGAATTTCACTGAGCCGTCCCTCCAGGGCCGTAGCTAGCGGGGGGACAGAGGGGCCAGTTGCCCCCCCAGCGAAGTAAAATGTTTAGTGTCAACATGTGGGGAAAACCTGCTTGCCCCCCCAGCAAATACAAAGAATGACCAAGGCTTGCCCCCCAGACAAAAATTTCTAGCTACGGCCTTGCCCTCCGCTCTCGAACGTACCTCACTTTTGCGACCGGAGGCGTCTACATATATTACGTCTGACCCAGTCGGTCAGTAGAATCTGATTAGCTGCGTTTCTCAGTAAGACGTACAGATGAACGATTCCATGGAAACGCACGCACCCCTCTAGAAAAAGAGCGTGCGACAACTTCAAAGCCATACGGCTATAGGCGCTACAACTGTAAAAACGGCGTGCGTTGCCTTGGAAACGTTGTTAAAAACGACTTTTTACTTGACAGAGATTAAAATGATGGATGACAAAATCCCGTGATGAATTCAGACGTTTCCTCTCACAAAGTGGGGTACGATCTATCGACAGAGAAGGACGACTGAAATTCAGGCTAATCGCTACCGCTCTTGGTGCGCAGAATTTCGTGTGGGTTGCGCGCTGTGGAAAGCAATGTAGGAAATGAAAGCACACGACTCAGACCCCGTCTACACTACACCGTTTTCAAACGAAAACGGATACTTTTTGCTTCGGATACGGCTATCGTTCACACTACAACGCCGAAAACGATCACCGAAAAAGGCGAGAACAATACGAAAACGATAAGTGTGGACGCAAATCTTTTTGAAAACGGAGCAAAAAGTATCCGTTTTCGTTTGAAAACGATGTAGTGGGGACGGGGTCTCAGGGTCTCGATATAACAGGAATTCTATTTGCGCTAGTACAATATAAAGACTCCATGATCTATGTGTACCTTTGGGTCTTTGTAGGTCATAAGCGAACCATACACTGACGCTCTGTAGATGACCACGCCTACCACCGCGGCTAACACGAGTACGATCATGAATGCGACCAGACTGCCAACACCAGCAAGCTTCTGGTACTGCTTGAGCTTAGGGACGTGTGGCACCATCTTACCTGTAACCTGCATAGGGCGGGGCAGAGAAAAAGAGCGCAAACATTAGATATATTGAATGAAGAGATACTCATACGCGCGCCTGGGAGAGTATACATATAACAAACTTTATTATTCAGCACATCGATGCACTGCCCAAATATGGTCATTTGAACGCCAATAGCTGTCTTCTGTACATGACATATATCCTGCGATATCCGTCTCTGAGGGAAATATGATACGTTGAGCTCGTATTTAATACGCAAAAGTAAATCATTTCTGGGATTTTTTTGTGCTATCGATGTGCTGAATAATAAAACCATTATCCTGCTTGATTTTTGCAGAATATTGTCTGATTTAGCCAACTCGGGACTGCATCCCTCGTCGGCTAAGTATCAGACAATATTCTGCGCAATCTCGCAGGATAATGGTTAAATAGAAGGTGAATGTTCTAAAGGGCAAGACAAAAAGAAGACAAAAAATAGCGCGTTTCACCATCTTTATTCTGCATGAAGTGGCAGATTTCCCACGAATGGGTTTCTACAGAAATTCCACATGAAATGGGCTTCTAATACCTTATCCTTCTTTAGCGTCGTGACAGTGACGAGGAATTCCGGCCTCGGTAGCTCCTCTTCCTCTTCATAGTGCATCATATGCCACTCGTACGCGAGCACGGCTTGGCGACGCTTCCAGAACTCGAGAAAGACAGTCGCCCAGATGGACATGAAGATTGCAAAGAACACTGTACTGTCGTTATCAAACGCGTGAACGGCCACGGCGTACGGGCAGTTAGCAATCAGCGACCAGTATGGACATTGCTGAGGAGTAAAGCGGTATATTTCAGCAAATAGGGTTGGTTTACACACGAAAGGTAGCGCAGACGCAAGCGCAAGAAGATAGAGACGTTGCGCTCCCTTGTGCTTGTTTGCTTGCGTCTAGTGCAAATCAAGGGAACGCAAGCAATTGCACAGGGTACCTTGTTTTGTGTAATGGCAAGTTCAGAGAACTACTGCACTGTACATATATGCTTAGACTGCTTGCAGTCCCTTCTTTGGCGAACGTCCGTGAAAACGCGTGAAAAGCCAGAGCAGTGCCGAGGGCGCGACTGACGATGCCGTGAAATGCTCTCGCTCGGGCCTTCGGTATTTCAAGCCATCGGCTCTCGTTTTTTCACGCGCTCGTTGTCACAGATGTTCGCCAAAGAAAGGACTGCAAGCAGTCTCATATATGCTATACAGAACGGATATACCTTATCACAGAGAGGGCACATGTAGAACTCTGCTTCGTTGGACTTATTACAGATATCACGCACAGGGGGGTAGTCAGTGTAAGCTTGCGCGATGCCGTAGATGAAGACGATCAGGCCAAATAGTGCGGCGGGTACCAACATTGCGGCATAGAAACCGAGCCACGCGAAATACAGCCCAATCTCGGTACCGAAGTAGTCCTTAATGGCATGGTAGGGTTGGTACTTGAACCAACGACCAAACCGCGCCCAGTCACGACGCAACCTGGAAGTTGTTTAAAGAGAAGCACAAAATAAAGTTGTTGAAAAAGAGTTTGCGCATTACGCAAGTTCCCGTGCGTCGTGAAACTTATCTGAACCAGTCTTGCCCCAACAAGCAAACCAAAGACAAACAAATGAATAAAACAAACCAAAAAACAACCCCAAACAGAAACATCAACGAACATACTAGCGAACGAAATCGAAACGAAGAGAACAACAAGCTCACTCCCCTTCTGGGGGGGGGGGGGGGGGACTGGTCTGGATTTCGTCTGCCTTACCTTTGCCTTTCATTGGTCGGCTCTCCGCCCAAGGGCACTTCTTCAGGGCCACTATGCAGTGGGTACGCGGCCACATAGGTCGTTTGAAGGAGCAGCCGTTTGAACCCCTGGTCAAAACGATCCTCACCAAATGCCGTATGGAGACAAATGCGCTCTACCATTCGACTCCGCTCTGCACGGCTGAAGAAATTATTCTTGTCGTGATGGCCCATGAATTGCTCCAAGTGATCCTATTAAAATGATTCTATGATTTAGTTACCAGAAAAAAATCGGAGCTTCGCGGTGGAATTTAGGCGTGGTCTCCGCTCTAAATAGGCATAAATAACAGCGTCTTCAAAGACAATACATTAGTGCAGGCGCAGTCGTTAGGAAGCCTGGCGGACCAAGGCTATATACCGCGTCAACGCCCGCCCTCGTATAGAAGACAACAGCCACTGCCGCATGAGATTTGACACAAAGCCGTTGAGAGAAATACCTTTTTGCGCATGCACCAGAGGATGTTACCAGAGCCTTCAGAATGAGTTGAGCAGTAAAATCAGGTGAAGTGTGGGCTGCGCGCAAGGGCTTTAGGAAAATTACAAATGGCAGCGCTATAGGGTCGGGATCCAACTACGCTAGCAGTAGTTTTTTTTTCGAATAACGAAAATACAAAAGGCCTTTGCTGCATGGTGTAAGTGCCATAATATGTACGTGCGGCCACAATTCAATCATCAGCTATACTCACCCGTTTAAAATAGGCCACAAACTGCTTATTGGGTGGCGGTATACACGAATCCTGAATCTTGAAAGGATCCTTGCTCTCGACAGACGTAATGAACTCTTCACTCAAATGTTTCTCCGCCCAGGATTTGATGTCGATGTCGCTCTCTCTGATAGGAGCCTTCATCATCATTTCCTCGGCTGTTTGCGCCAGTAATTCCCACGGCGCGTGTATCTTGATGAAATGCGTGTCACGTTTTTTATTGTCCTGCGGAATGGAACACAACATAAAAAAGGAACTACGTTTCGTATTTCAGGTTAGTGCGCATTTTGAATAGAACTCTCTCTTCCACTGATACTTCCTGAACGCCGTCCAGGGTACGATTCAAACCCAAACATGGGCCTCTGGCTGGAAATGTGAAAAATGTGCACCCTTTGTTGACCAGGCATCGCTGCGCCACATTGACTACCGGAATTACGTCTCTCCAGTGAAAGCTCCAATCGAAATAACGTACGAGTCTATTAACAGAACAGCTGAGGAAAATGGGCAAATCTACCACTACTAAACCAACTTCCTAACCAAGGTCTATCGTTAATTCACCATTAGTAGCGTGCCCAATAGAAATGCAGGATTTGTTATAGTCGCCAGTTTGATAGCTCGCGAGTTTGTGATCTTCTCATGCGAAAACCTCATTCATTTCAATACATTTAAAAACAACAAAACGAACACATCCATCAAAAAGTCAAAACATTTATTTGGGTTCTACAACCAAATTTCATGACTAAGTACAGTATCCATGCCAATTCCGCACAGTCCCGAAACCATTCCCGACACAATATTCCCTGCTTTGTGTTTTGTGCTTGTAACACGATCGTTAACGGGTACTATCTCATGCATACTTGAGGATTCAGGCGTTGCTAGCGGATGATGTTATCTAACTTTGGCATCTTAAACAGCGCTCTTTGTCCTACTTTAATATTCAAACCTTGTTTGGGATGAGTCAAGAATTAATTTTATTGCTAAAAGTTTAATTTTACTGTGTTTGCACTGATGTTGCGCGCTAAAATAACATACCATTTGAATTCTTAGTGGTACTGTCACGCAACTGAAATGTCACACAACATTATAAGGCAGAGCTATAAAAAGTAGCTATGTATTCGTAAACATGAGAAACAAGCGTACAGGGTTGCTCTGATAATGGTTTCAGTTTGACCCAAATTATACAAGTCAATTGTGTTTTCGAAAAATCTATTATTTTTACTGCGTTCACTAAGTTGTTTACAACAAAGGTCAAAGGGTTGGAACACTCGAATTTTGGGAATCCGCCCGCTCCCATAGGAAGATACATGTATCGGATTTAAACTTTTACCATTTTCCTTTTTATTTGCAACAATTATCTGTTCATCAGATGTGAAGATGGAGTTGATAAAGTGATTTAATATGAGCGTCAAAAATTTGCATAGCAGACTGTAGTAGTCTAGCCAAATTTTGAATAATTAAACTTGAGTACGTTTCAGTCTACAAGAAGCGCGTCCCTCAATGACAGAAATTGGCAGATCACTACTTAATATTGTCAAGACATTCTCAAAAGGGGGCAGAGAAAACAACTCAGGAGACTTCCTTGAAAAATGCTGTACAACGTTTGGTGAAAGCCAAAGTGAATTTCAGTTAGTATGGATGAATCGCCCAAAACCACGTTGTGCATTTATAAACAGTAGCTGAACATGATCAGATAAAAAAATATGAGCAATAAGCGAGAAGTCGTTCTAAACAAGAACTTGAAAAGCTACCCAACAATAAGCATGGCAGGAAGCTTGACAAATACATGAACCGTAAAATGTTCTGCACGTTGATTTGGAGTACTGCAGAAATTACCCAAGTAATTTTATAGCCCAGTAACCCACCTTTGTTGATATGCCCTCTTCGTATTCAAGCTCCAGCCCCTTTTCTCTCAAATTGCATTCGTATATTTTCCTTCTATTTGCATGTTCTTGCTCTTTTTCCTTGTCCTCCTCAGAAAGCGAATCTTCTGACGCCGGGGTCTCGAAAACAAGGACGTAATCAATGATTCGCTCACCGTCACGAAAACATAGCCGCTCCGCCTGTTTCGTCTCCTGCCCTGTTTTTAGAAGTTCGATTTCAATGGCTTGCTCCTCCATCATTTCTTGCTTGCTATAAAGAGCTTCCTCGTCGAGTAAAGGCTCGTCCTCTCCCTCTTTTATTTCCTTTTCTTTCCCTAAACCAGGTTTCCTTTCCCCCGAAGCTTGAGTATTTCTTGCTCGTAGCTCGCTAGCCCTGTACACCGGTGTGAAAAGTTCCATGTGGAAATTTAATGCAAATAATGAGTTAATCGATAACTGAAATGAACCAGATGGCTACTCATATTACAGTGAGGGGTAATACAAATGCAAAGGACAGTGTACTTACATGTTGGCAGATTTTTAAAGCAGCTTTATCTATCCTTGCTAAAGCTCTGTCAAACTAGCAACTGGAGTTTGCGGGTTGCAGCGCATTGCTACGATAATCGTTCCGATTCGCTGCATATAAATTTTATGCTGGAAAATTTGGATTGGAAGGGACTACGGATTTCAAAGCGCGATGACACAGATGGAGAATAAAAAGAAACCAATTTACATATAACAGTCAAAATCACTGAACTTCTTCTAGAATAAATTTCCCGTCCGATAATCCCAAAAAATGGGCGTACGTCATTTACATTGTAAAAGTTTTTTTTTCCAACCACTCTTGAGTTGAACAAACGGAACCGGTCATCCTGTGCTTTCGGCGCTCAAATCAAATCACGTGTTGTTGCTGCGCGCTGTAGACTTCTCACATCTCGGCTTCTTCATCGCATTGTCCATGTTTCTCGGTGAGTTTGGCGTCAAAAGTAGAACATTTCTAGCCTATGAATAAAGCAGAATCTTAAGGAAAAACAGCAGAAGACCTGAGAGGCGCAATATCGAGAAAAACATTGTACTTCGGTCTCCGAAGCGAAGGTAAACCGCCGTGAAGCTTGCATACTTGTCAGCTCTTCTGTTTGGCGAAGACGAATCATTCTGCATTCTGGAGAGCTAAAAGCTGGAGAGTCCTATACGTAAGCTTACATAGTTGTCAACTCACCCGCAAAAGTCCGTTACAATGTTTTCGAAAGTGTATTTCACCCGCATTGACAATCTTGTGTTTTTTCTCATAAGCTATACATTTTCCAGTACTTTAAGCTTAATATTTCTCTGCCCAGTAAATATTTTTTGGGTTTTCCCTGTGAAAAATGGCGGTGATACTGGTTAATTAATAAATTTTTATTTATTTATTTATTTTTTGGGGGGGGGGGGGGGGGGGGGGGGTGGGGGAGAATCACCGGATGAAGGGGGCCATAGGATGTGCCATAGGATGAGAGTGGTGATAGAGGCCAAGTCTAATTCTTTAGTAGGGGAAGGATATGTACACATGTACCAAACACCATATATTCTAAGCGCCTTATAGATTGTTTTATTGGGAGCTATTCTTGGGTTTCACGTGACGTCACCAAAATATTAATTCCCTTATAATTGATTTTACTATGTTTCAGCTATGGTACCGTTACAAACTCCCTCTTAGGAGCATTTATTCCAAATATCATATCGTTTCATTACTTAAACACAGAAATATCGCCGTAGGTAATTCATGTCACGCAACACCCGATCACGAATTTCGAAGAGTCAATTGGGAACTTTAACAGGAGGTTATGGTCTAATTTGGAAACTAATAGAGAATATATGATTATAGAATAACTGCAAATGTCATTCGATGTTATTCCTATTATTATTTATGCGCTTTTGAGCGACTTCGTGATTTGGCCGCCATCTTGGTGTCCCTCAAAGGGGCACCAAGATGGCGGCTCCATACATTTTGCTGTAATCTTGACGCATATTACGTTACTCATATTTCATTCAGAAAATAACATATCTCCCTGAAATTTGGTCAAAAAGAGCGCTTGACCTTCTTCTGTTAATCCATACTATTTGTGAGTGAATTAGATGTTTTTCAAAGATGTCATAAGAGAAATAAATAAGGCATCTAATCGCAAAGTTCCCATACATTTCTTACTAAAATTGTATTTCCCAGAACTCGACAAATATTTACTTGGTTGACCTGAAACTCACATAACCACAAGTATATGACAATATCTAAGGGTTCTGTCTTTATTTTGTTTATTGTCTTGGAATAAAAGCATATTTAGGGAGTTTTAGTATGGTCACGTGACACGTGAAACCCAAGAATAGCAATAATCATGTGCAGAAATAGCCCTAGTGTACAGCCGCTACTTTTTCTTACTCAAATGACCTACATTTCCATGATTGATAGATACACAAAGCTAAAATGTGGCTTGCCACTGATTGTCCAAGGAAATGCTATCTAGTTCATAAGGAACTAAAAGGACATTTGCATGGTGACATCATTTGACTACCACTACCAGAATCCTTTTCCATTTCCTTTTGTTGTTGAGATCAATAAATTACTTCTTGAATTCAAACATAGTAGCCTTAATTTTCTACACATTAAGCTGTCAAGCGAAGATTTCACGCTAAACATGACCCCTCAGACAACGTCGGTGATGTTTGAACCTGGCTTTATTTTCAATACGTGAAGATTGAACATGAAGAATGAAACAAATGAACACAAATTGTTTCAATAGTTGTGTATAAAATATGCATTTACATGCGAAGATTTCATGCTAAAAATGACCCCTCAGACAAAAGACACTCGGTGATGTTTGAATCTGGCTTTATTTTCAATACGTGAAGATTGAACATGAAGAATGAAATAAATGAACACAAATTGTTTCAATAGTTGTGTATAAAATATGCATTTACCCCATTTACTATAAAAATCCCATTTGACTAAATTTTTGCTTCTCCAACTTGGTATTTTGCTATGCTGTCAAAAGGTTATACAAAGGTAATTAAAATTTAGTAGTGAGCCCTTGCAAATTTCTATATTTTAGACATCGGGTAATATTAAATTGTGGCCATGAGTCCATTATGTAGGACTGTCCATCTAGATATAGGAAGGTGAAACATCGAATTGGAAAATGAAGCAGGTCTGAAGTTCTTTTAGAACAACAGATTTGCCATTTGAATAAACTTCTCTGGAAAGCATACACTATCTGCATTCTAATTGGCTGAGCGAATGTGTGGCGTAGGCTTCATAGAGGCCTCATTTTCCAATACGCTGTTATACAGATAATATGGGAAATGGATGCTACTAAGTAATGGACTCCCTGTGGCACAGCAGTATACTGATACTTGTAATGTTTTATTAAGGTACCCAGTCAGCCACTATGGCATTGATTTAGAACATAAATTATGTGTAGAAATCATGAAATAACCATCTAAAAACAAAGTTTCATTCTTGATTTACTGAATTCAATCAAAAATATCACACTATATTCTCTAAATCAGCCGATGGAAATGGATACTTTCTAAGACTCGGTATGTTGCTAGGCTGACAAGATGGCTGCTGACTGAGGCTGTTTAATTGCATTCTCATACCCAGACTGACCCAGCTTGTTTGCTCGCAGGGGAGGCTCTGGGGACATCCATTTGAGGACCTTCCCTGATTGGCTGTCCAGCGCGCACGCATCAGTAGCTGTCACCAGAGCCTCTCCCGTGAGATGAGGAGCTGGGGAGCTCTGAGTTCGAGAATTCTTTAATTGCTAAAACGTCTTGCACATGCATAGACAATGATGTGAATTGATTATTTGAAATCTGTTGCAGACACGACGTGTGTATGGCAGATTCTACCTAGACCACGTGACCCTTACAAATGAAGCAAAACTGAAGTCGGTAAGTAGATTGTTTTGCTTAGTTATTTTCATCATGTGGATTGAGTACTACCATCAGTGCTACCATTGTGTTGTGACATTGAAGTATTTTAAAATATCAAAGCAAGAATGCGAACGTGCGGATATGGAGTGATAGTCACTTGACCTCTTGACTGATACTATTTTACATTGGTTTTCTGTCAGAATGGTTTAAGCTTTTAAATTAACTTTAAAACAATTTTCACCAAGTTTGGTTGCCCAGCTGTAGTCCGGAATTAGGTTATGTTTCTACTTAAGGCATGACAGAACATATCCTATCACCTGCAATCGAGCTTACGAAACAAAAATGAGTGACATCGCTCAAAACATTTGCCCCCCTCCCCTTGTTTATAAAGATCTCGGTTCCCGCTCCCCTACCTGAAATGTCTAGTTGTCCAGGCTTCCCAGCCTGGAATTCCAGTGAATTTCCGGCATCATGATCACCTAGAATTCCTCATCTATTGTGGATTCCATACTCGTGTTGTACCAACCCCATAATCCACCAATCATCCTGGAATTCTAGAGGTCCTCGACAGGGGGGTGCAGATTTTTGCGGCTGCTTATAATCTGTGTGCGAGGCATGATGGCAGTGTGTAGAAAAATTACCTCTCACCCATAACATCAACATCATCATCATCACCGAGTTTCTTATACTTCGGTAATTAAGGTTATAGAAACCACTTGTCTTTAAGGTTATAGAAAACCTTGGTCTGCCTGCTGAGCAGTGTCGTACTTCAGATGAAAACTCTGAGGTAAAGCAGGACTTCCACTTTGCTTTCCATCAAAACGTTGTGGTATGTCAAGTGGACCCCAACAATCTGGCTCCGTTAAACTCTCTGCCGACTGTGCCGTCGAACCATGAATTGAGTGAGCATCACTTGATTTTTTGTCAATAGTTAGTATGCTCACTTGTGACATGTTTTGCTGCCCAAGAAGTTCCTCTTGTATGTCCAGTTCCTCTTGTATGTCCAGTTCCTCTTGTATGTCCAGTTTCTCTTGTATGTCCAGTTTCGGTTGAGGGCTGATGATAGATTCGAGCTGTTCTAATTCTTTTTGCGATAAACAACTTGAGTGTTTGAAGATCTCTTCTTCAAGCTCAGAAATACCTTTTGAGTTTACCGAGGCCTTTGATGGGGTTGTTATCATGGCTGTACAGCTTTGTTCGGTGATGCCATCTTGTTCGCCATCATCTGATTCCTGATCAGTGTCTGGACGAATGCAATTATCGTCTTGGAAAAGTTGTTCTTCGAGTTCATTCATTTCCTCGTCTGAAAGCTTAAGGGACATCTTTGAAGAGGGTTTCTCAAGTTTTATTTCCTCCTCAGCGTTCGGTGCTGTTTGTGTGCTGTTCCCGTGTCCGTTCACGACAGCAACATTTTCTTTGGCTTTCTTGCTATTCATCTTGAGTGCGTAGCTGTTCACAATCAACATTATTAGTGCTTGACATTCGAGATTTTCCTGCCTTAGTACGTCACGCATAGTGCCGATGAGATCATGTAGCTTCTTGTCAATCAGAGTTTGCGTCGGCCCAGGTTCTGCTTTTGGCAGAGAGAGCCCACTTTCTCTCTTTTGCGTGGATTTCTTCACATACTTTTTCTCCTGTCCTTTCTTCACCCAAAAAGAGGTTCCATCTGTCGCTTGTACTTCGAGCATTTTGCGCTTCTTGCCTCTAATTTTACGCGATCCACGACCCACTACTTTTAACTCCGTTTTTTCCTTTCTTGGATGACTTTCTAACACACCCCTGCTGTCCTCAAGTGAGTCGCCTGATGCGGCACTAAGAATTTGATCATCACCTGCACTGTCATTGGATAGAACAAATGTCACTCGGATGCGCGGTGGTTTGTCGCCAGTAATGCAACCATCGAGGCTTTTCGTGGTCAAGTTACTTTTACTAGGTTCCAGTGCTGATTTCTCTGATAAATCTGCCAGGTCTATTGGCTTTTCTTCATCGATATCCTTGCTTTGATTTTATTATCAGCTTCCGGTTCATCTAAAAGAGTAGTTTTCTGCAGACCACCCTCCTCATTTGCAGTCGCATCTTCATCCACTTCATCTTCTGAATCTGAATCAGTATCACTTTCCTTGTCCGTTCCTTCGTCCGGTTTTGTCCTGACTTTTCGTTTAAATTTTTGACCAAACGCCATTGATTCAAATTTCTTCATGATAAAATTGACCATTCGAAGGTCCTTTAAGTCTTTATTAATTTGGGTTATTTCATTTGCCTCGTAGTAAGAATCATTCAGAATAGCGACAAATATATTTATAAACAAAAAGGCCATAGATGTCACAAAACCAAATCCAAAAATTGGCCCTAAAATCCTATTTGTTCTTGACAGGTCTTGAATTTCCATGCTTCCTCCTAAGGCCATCATGAGCTCGGAATAAAGGCTTCTCAAGATCGTGGAAAAGGCGTAAAGGTTTCTACCCAGTACGATATACGCCAATTGAGCAAACGCCACGATAACCACGATAATTATGATCGAATAGGGAGCGAGATCTTTTTTAGCGGCGCGAAATGTAGCGTTCAAAATATAGATATGTTTATCGTGTCGAAGGAGACGAAGAAACGTTAGAGTTGTAGCAAAAACTGCCAAACCGAACGCTATAGTTTGGGCGTCAGCCCATTGCACTGCTTTTTGAAACCGAACAACAGCATATGCATTTCTCTAACTCGATTTACGTGCCCAAGAATTTCTTCCGATTTGATGAATTGCATAACAACTGCACTTGCGGATGAAAATATCACAAATAGCTCTATCCAATTCCATGCATACCGAAAGTATTGTTTCTTAAGACGAAATATCTTAAATGCTTCATTAATCGTTTTAAAGGCTACGACCACTAGGAAGAAAATTTGGCACACGAGGTAAAACTCGAAGAACTCGGGGTCACTAAAGCCTAATGGAAGGGAATAGATTCTGTTAAAGCCATACATCCCTCCTGTCGGTAGACTTTCAAACATATATGTCACAACTTGCAAGGTATTTGTATTGATGTTGAAAATGGAAAGCTCCAGGAAGACTGCTCGTGTGAGCCTATCTACCCAGTGGTTCTTTTTGAGGTCATTTAAAACACTAGCAGCTGTACTCGCATGGTAACCTAGATTAGCTACATATCCGCCACCCCGTATAGCGTATGATACCCAAACGATGGTAAACTATCTAACATAACTGTGGTTGTGTATTGCCAAGGTTTTGGGCAAAGCTTAGAGATGTTTGGCCAGTTTGCTTTTGCGTTGAGTGCAACCCAGCCTGGCATGTTGTAAAGGCTCGTCTCTTCATCGAAGATATCGTACTCGGCAAGGCATATGTTGTTGTTCGAATAAGATTGCATTGCTGGAGCAAATATGCAGGTATCTGAAATGAGAAAATTGAGGCTGCAGTGCAGGTAGTGGATCCACTACGCCAAGCGCTCGCTAAGAAGCAAATTACTTCTTCACGCAGACTTGTGAAATTATTTAGATTATGGGAAAGCTTGGGTTGGACATCAATTTGTTTGATTACGACTATCATCTGAAGGCAGTAAACAGGCATTTGTAACACAGCAAAACTTTTTGTGCAACTGACTTAGACGCGTTTGTTTCACGCCCTGATGAATCTGGAGATAAGAAATGGAGACAGTGAAACTAAATTATGGCATTATTAAATAATACTGAGAAAGATGAAGATCACATTAAAGATCAAAATCAAGGATGATATAATGATGAGGAGGAGAACGACGGCGAGGAAGATTGATAAGGATGAAAAGATGGGGATGGAGACGGAGACGGAGATGAAGATGGGGACAACAAGGATGAGGATGAATATGGAAACATCGAACAAGAAAGTGAAATCGATAAAGATAAAGAATAAGATGAAAATGAAATCCAAGATGAAGATAAAGTTAAACTCGAAGAATGATAAGATAAGGATGAAAAAATGGAGGTAAAGGCGAGGATGAAGATAAGGATGAAAAAATCGAAGACGAAAATGAAATCGAGGATGAAGGAGGAGGAGGAATGAGATGGAAATGAACAACAACAGGGAACACTAGCTAAGAATGAAGACGAAGGTGAAGATGGGATGAAGGTGAAGATTGGTGAATATTGGGCTACTCACTGTTTTTAACACGTAGTTGCCTAAGCTGCGGCATCCCAATTAGTATGGAGGCCTTGTTGGAGATGAACTGTTCATTCTGCAGGAGTTTACCATTGTACCAGTTACTTGCGTACATGGTAGACAAGAACGCGGTGTTTAACCACTCCCACATCTTATCCGCATTGGTTACCTGAGTAGAGTAAAAAAATGATGTTAGGCGTGTGCCTACCAATTAGTGAAGTTTGGTCACTATCTTTTTCTCCCGAATTAAAGCCGTTAATTTTAAGAAGAGCATTTTTCAGAAACCTACAGACTAGGTTGAAATGTTTGCTCACCAAACCCTAAATCTGGTCGCCATTGGCGACATTGGCGACCATATAGTCATATTGTTAGGCCCTACACTGTTCGAGTAGGCTGCATCAGTAAGTAAGACAGTAGCTCACATGCAAAGTGTTTTTCAATTGATAAGGAACATAGGAAAGCGCTTTACAGATGACACTAGCAACTCCCCACCAATAACACTAGTGTCTCTGATTTTCAATTGATTAGGAACAAAGAAAAGCGCTTTACAGATGACACTAGCCACTCTCCACAAATAACACTGTCTCTGTCTTCACTTCGTAGTTGTAGGTTTCGTACTCTGCACGCACATACCAAAAGCTTATTTGAATCCTAGCCTGTTTATACATTGTAGCTGCTCATCCCCATATTTGATTTAACAGAGTAAGCAGAAATAATTGAGGATTTCCCCACAACTAAACGCTTACTAGCACTGGCTTCTCTTGAATTCCTTTTTGCATCAACGATACTCAATCTATTGGTGGACGCAATGCCATATAAAAAAAGTATTTGTGGACCAACCCCAAGAAAAAGCGGAGAGTGCGTTATACAGTTATGCGTGACAGACTGCGAATATAGCGGATACAAAATGTTGTGATCATGATCACATGCGTGGTAATATCAGAATTTGTTCAGGGTTATGCGTGTTATAAGTTTACCTCTCTACTTCAAAAATAGACTTACTTTATCTGCTCCTGAAAGGCTGCCGGTTGTAGACGCTTTCATGGTGTAGGCAAACTCATTGGTGTCTCCAAATGCCACAATCCCCAGGATAAAGTAGAACAGAAAGAATCCTATCCCCTCTTTGATAAGAGCGTTGATTTTATCTGCTCTGTAAGCATTTTGTTTTGCTTTCTTCAGCCTTCGTCTTTCCTTCAAGGAGTAGACTTTTTCCATGGTCACTTCGTCCTTTTCCGTCTCTGGGCTTGTGTTGTGCGTGGTATTATTTCCATTCATGAGTTTATTCTTCCTGTTAAGTAACATGGCCAGTACTAACGCCACAGCAATGATTTTGATAGGCTGGACTACAAGAATGTCTTGGAAGAAGGATATTGAGATAGAAGCAAGCCATTGGTTTGCCTTGTCCTTTCCCCAACTTATACTATATAAGAATGTGAAAAAGGCAGACGCGATAACGACACAGAAGGACAGAAGGTACGCAATGTAGATGCAGCACCGAGGAAGTTCAAACCCATTCTTTGTTTTATTATCTTCACCCGAGTCCCTGGACGTCTGTTCGTCTTTAATCTCCCCAGAACCGTATTTCAGTAGGTCCGCTTGGGACATAACTTTGTTATTCTTACGTTTTCGGCAACAAGAGCAGGAGGTTGCTTTGGTGCTTTTCTTGAAGAGGAAAGCTATAAGAAAATTCACCGGAGCAACCATAAGTCCACTTTGGATTCCGATCATGATGTTATGTAAATCGAGCTTGAGAGGTCCTATTTGAAATGAAGCGCCGCTTGTAGCATCTTCTTCGATATAATAAAACATTGCGTTGGTTATCAAAACTGAGAAAAGTAGTACTAAGCAGCATGTTGCTCGTTGTACTCTCGTGAAGCGGTTGTTCGGAGGTTTTGTTGCTACAGAGAACCATAGATGTCCTTCAAAAAGATTCTCTGATCTTTTGGAACTGAAGGCGTGTTTAAACTGGTTCATGGCTTCTGGGGTCGAGGCTTGTAAAAGACGAACCGTGTTTTCATCATCTTTCGTTAGCGCTAACCAGCTTCTGCATATAAAAATCCATGACTTGTCCTCGCACAAATCGTTCACGACCACTTTGTCTAAAACCAGTCGGGATCTTCTCCGCAGTTGTTGTGCCAAATTTTGAGGTACTTTAAGTCGCCCAGTGTAGCAGGAAGGCGAAGGAATACTTTGTCTGCATTTCCGCGCGCTAGGATCACGCGAGGTGCGACGTCACTGTGACGTATCGTAATGACGTCACTCTTACCCTTGGTGCCGCTTAGTTTCATCGTGACGTCAGAAGTAGTGCCAGCATTCCTTCTAATGTCCGTGTGAATAGTGAGTTCGTATCTATAGGTAGGGCCCTCTTTTGGAGCAAGATCTATTTCAATAGGAAGTCCAGTCTGTTAGAAGAAGCAAAAACGAGATCAAATTAATGTGAAAACTAAAGCCCCCTTTTTAATGGCCCGTTCACACTGAAGACATGGCCCAATCAATGGCACAATCACTGAAGAAATGCACTTGTAAACGGGCCATATAATATGAGCTATTGTGTTCTTCCTGCGATACCTATGGTGCTCCGCTCTGCGGCCTTTGGCCGCGGGAGCTCCGCTAAAAAGGTCTCTCACTGCTGCCAAAGTAAGAAGCGAGATACTCTTTGTGTGCCTAGTGGCCGTATTCGCCAATAGGCACACAAAGACACAGCATATCGTGAAAGTTATACCTTCAATAAGTCTCTTTTGTCTGCTCTCCTGGCGATAATTACTACAACTAGATACAAAATCACGGCCATGCAAACAACCATCAGGACACCAATATTGCCGTTTGCCAGTTCCGAGGATATATCAGCGAAAACTTTGTCGAAGTCGATTGGGCTAGGAGCTACAAACATGTTACCACCGAACGAGGTTAAGTGGTTACACAGGCACTCCAAACTGGTACTGTTTGTATTAGGACCAACCTGCCAATGATAAAGAATACGAATTATATGTTGTATTTTGAGTAGCGCAATGCAATGGAGGTTTTCTTTGTTCTGATTATGATTTAAGGTATGTATTATAGGATTATCAAAGCTTCAGGAGGCTAGATTCCGCTAAGAAAATAGAACGAAAAAATCGATATCGCACGAGTCGCGCAGCGACGAGGGCGATATCGCTTTTTGAGTGCTATTTTCAGCGGAATCTAGCCTCCTGAAGCTTTGATAATCCTATAATACATACCTTAAATCATAAATACATACCTTAAATCATAAAAGAGATATCATAGGATTCTATAGGATTATTCAAAGCTTCAGGAGGCTAGATTCCGCTAAGAAAATAGCACGAAAAAATCGATATCGCACGAGTCGCGCAGCGACGAGGGCGATATCGCTTTTTTGAGTGCTATTTTCGGCGGAATCTACCGACTGAACGCTTTGAATATACTTGAATCCTATGATATCTCGTCCTCAATTTACACAAAAAAGAGATATCATAGGATTCTATTTAATATTGCGCGACTCTCAATATACATCTTTTTTCTTTCTTTCTTTCTCTCTTTCTACTTCACTAATCAGACGCGGAAGCGCACCCACACATATTTGGATTGTAAACTGCGGCGGTAGTCCTTCTCCTTTGAAGGATAAGAAATATCATATGCATTCAAACCCCTTAAAGCCTCAATGAGGCAAGTACTTTACTTTATTTGTTTTACTTTGTGAAATTTAGGACGGACCATTATAAAACGAAAACCCCAAAAAAGTTCGAGCAAGCTCAAATTTAAGGGAAAAAAAATCGAGCACGATAAACGTCTGAAAAAATATCCTGCAGACCTGGGAAACTAAACAAAATCCCCTCACCCCCATCACTTTTCTAATGGTCCATGCCTTACCTGGCAGCCTTCGTGTGTCCATTTCTTATTCGTCTCATCCCAATAGCGACATGCTGGCTGGGTCAAGGTCATTGTAAAGTTCACATCCGTGTCTGGGTCATACGTTAACGTCGATGGATCTTTTGGCGCTTCCTTTTCTTCCACGCATGATCTCTTCTCTCGACCCAGTCCAAAACAAGATCTTTTCCTAACGAAAGAGACACCTAGATTAGTCTCCGCTGCTATCTTCGGCGAATAAATATCTCTATAATAGAGCAGATCTCATTGACTGTGATAAAACTACTGCATTGCGCGGACAGAAATGTTGCGCGACAAGTTGAGGGCTTTTGTCTCGTATAGTCCGCGAGCCGGCTCTCCAGTGGGTTTTTCGGATATTTTTTTTTGGCGCTAGGGATTCCTGTGTCGCGGAAACGTCATGTCAACAGAGCAGCATAGAGCAGATTTCGTGTGCCGCGACAAAGTTGTACCGTGCCGCGACTACACGATTTCACCCCGTATCTACAGCAGGCCAGGTTCCGTGCCGCGACAGTGCCGTGTCGCGGCACTTTTCATAGTCATACGAAATCTGCTCTATTCTGAAAAGTTATTTGCCAAAAACAAACATTCCTACCTTCTTCTCGTGCTTGTTTTTCTCACCGAGGCGATGCCGATGAGCCAGATACCTGGATCCACATTGACGATTACTTTGCTCCAGAAAGACACATAGCATCACCAGTAGGATCACAGTTTTGTTCGCTGTTGGTCATCCATTTGTGCGTGTATTTATTATAATCTGGCCGGAAGTCTTCGCGGAAATAGATCGCCATTATCTCAGTTGTTCCAAACTATGAAAAGAATGGCAAATATTAACGAAGACAAATACAAAACCGTTCCTTGAAAGATTGCAAGTTTGCAGAACTTGCTCACCAACAAGTTACCAACCCAATGTAGAGAAATGACGACTAAAATGATGACTTGGCGACAAGCATGTAACACTGGGACAAGCTTTACACTTCAATACAAAGGAATGACACTGCTTCGAGACCCACACGCATTCTAGTGATTTTCGAGGCGAGAGCGACTGGGAGCGAACTAGCGCGAAATGCCTCATGGGAATGGCGAAGAAAATAACTTCCTTTGATCCTTTGCGTCCACGAACCGTTCCCAAGATTCATTGCGCACTCGCTACCAGAGCTGTGCGCTCGCTAGGTTTCGCGCTATGGCGACCTCTCTCTGCCTTGGTGACCAATTTCTACAACTAAGTCACAAACTAGAGCCCGAATAGCAAGTGTACATTTCACACCAACCTCTAAGTAAATAGCGTTTCCTTCATCGGTGACAACCACTTTTCGTATCTCCATGCTTCCCGGCTTCAGAATGTTACTGGTCGGCGTGTCCTCTTTAGGGGGGACTTGGATAGGCAGTGTTATGCTTATTAGGGTAGTAAGATTTGCCACCGTTATCTTGCTTCCGTCATGTCCTTTCATGTTTACAATGACTATGTTTGTGGTAATATTGGTGGTGCTATCATTAAAGGGATTGATCAATAAGTCCATTGTCTGAAAGAAAACGAATATACTTAACAATTAGACTACGAGTTCGAGTTTTCTATGAGTCAATAGATAGTTAACTATTTGACTCATAGAAAACGAGTCTAATTGTTTTAGTAGAAACCCACTAGCATACTACCTTCGAGTTGTTGCTAAAACGTATTACTTTCATGGTTTTAGAACGTTTTGCGTTAGCGTTTTCGCTACTCACTTAGAATTCGAGAGTAGATCATGAAGCACGAGACGGAAGAAGCATGAACCCCCAAAAAAGCCGAGGTTTTCAAAACTCTTATGAAGGCACAGAAAAAATGTTTTATTTCTTTTATAAAATAGTTTCAATAGCTCATCTCGATTTGCCGCGTTATGGCGTCATTTCTATAACCTTCATATAGTTTTGAAACACAGCTCTCGACTAATCAGAGCGCGCGAACTATCTCAATTATTTTATGATATCTATTACGTGATAGATAGTGAGTAGGGAGCCAATCAGATTGCAGGATTCGTGATAGTATGCGAGTGGGTTTCTACTAAATACTATAGTTATACAATACTTTTGAGTGGCATACTGATGAATATCCCACGTGTCACTTGTATTTCTTGTATACACACGTGACAAGTGAGTTGGATATTCTGCAGGATGGAACGAGAATTCATTGTATAACTATTTTATACCACACGCTACAGAATATTAAACGTTTCACGTAAATGCCGTGTTCGATGGGAAGGTTAAGTGGAATACCGCCGAATATACAACGCCATTCCCGCATTCCGATTGGATGAGGCTTTACCGTTGCAGCTACCGCATTCGAAGTTATATTTCCGATGTCCTTCGTTATCGTGGGCGGCAGTGTTACTGGTCCAAGTTCGCTATCGGCTAGGTTTTCAGGACTGATGACGTTAACCAAACACTCGACGACCTTGGTTTTTATGACAACTGGTGGAGAACCAGGCTCCATGAGCTTGGCAACTGTATCCAGGACGGCGCTAGTTAGCTGTAAGGCCTTTGCCACAACTTCTCCGTTCTGTCGAAAAACAAAAACAATCGCAAAAACACATAAATGTAATTAAGCAATAAAAAGCGGATTTCCGTGGTTTATAATGTGAGAAGCCCACGACGGATGCTGGAAAAACACGAAAAAAAGTTTGAAACTCACGAGCCGTAGGCGATAATGCCAAGTGCGTTTATCACATTATAAACCACAGCAATCCGCTTTTTATAAAGCTATTTTATAAAATAGCTTTGTATCTGCTGTGCGATTATAATGTGAGAATGCACGGCTCTCAACCAATCACAGCGCGCGTACTATCTTAGCTATTTTATAAATGTAAATGTTTGAGGCCGACTTCACAGATATGCAGGTCGAAAGCTGAATTACCCTTGGTCTCAACGGCGCCACTGGCAGCCAAGCGGTGATAAGCACGGCCACAACACAGGATGACCACTGTCAGAGGGTTTATTACGTGCCCAGTGGTTCATTAACGTCCCTCCTCATTTGATAAGCACGGCCACAATACAGATGACCACTGTCAGAGGGTTTATTACGTGCCCAGTGGTTCATTAACGTCCCTTCTCATTTGATAAGCACGGCCACAACACAGGATGACCACTGTCAGAGGGTTTATTACGTGCCCAGTGGTTCATTAACGTCCCTCCTCATTTGATAAGCACGGCCACAACACAGGATGGACACTGTCAGAGGGTTTATTACGTGCCCAGTGGTTCATTAACGTCCCTCCTCATTTGCGTCAAGCACAAGAGTGATATCATGTTTCCAATATGGCGGCACCCACTAAATTCAAATAACAAGTCGCATTGTCCAAGCTGAGTTTCTTTTCAGTTATGAAGTTTTGTCAAATGTTTTTGAGTTGCTTAATTAAGTTCCTCTGGGCTTGAAAACGCTGAACAGTCGGGATTCCCTTTAAAATGAAGTCAAATTCACTAGAAATGAGCAAAATAATCGTCTAGGTTTGTTAAACAATCCTTCAGCTGTTAGTTAGATAAAATACACATAAGGTGTATTTTCCTGTGTTAATCGAGCGGATTGGAATCGCTGAAGGATTGGAATTTTTGATTTCTTTCCAGGCTGAGCAGTTTTCAAACTTGGAAATTTGATAGCGAAAGCTATAGCAAATTTTCCTTTTTTTTCTAAGACCAAGTTTAAAATTGATGATTCTGAGTTGTTTATGTAGGTGATTGGTCTTGTTTTGTAATATTTTGTTGAAACAATCTCGTGATATAGCCTAGTCCAGTCCCTGAACTCTCCTTCGCGGCTCCGTTGTTTCCTGTGGTCGCCGAAAGGAGAGTCCAGAAACCTTTGTATGCGCATGCGCTAGATCTGACCAAGAACTTGGGTTTTTTCGTTAGTGCGCATGATCCAAATACTGCTGTCGAAGATTGTTTGTTGAATTTTAGCGGTTACGGTCACAAGGGCGTCCTATCTTGATGGACAAACTCATATAGCCAACAATCAATTTCCGACAGCGGTATTTGGATCATGCGCACTAACGAAAAAAAAACAAGTTCTGGGTCAGATCTAGCGCATGCGTATAAAAAGGTTTTTGGACTCTCCTTTCGGCGACCACAGGAAACAACGGAGCCGCGAAGGAGAGCTCAGGGACTGGACTAGATATAGCCTTACCTCTGAACCTCCTGCGCTTGCCAGCACCTGGACAGTTGTAAAGACAGCGTCTTCTTGAATTTCCTTGATCTGAGTCATGCTCTCTGCTGTGATGTTTGCAAGGAAATCCACTAGGCGGCTCACTAAATTGAGGGATAGGCTCTGTAGGGAGGAAAGTCACGAAAACTTCAAAACTTGAACATCATTAACAATAAAAATAACAACTCCATCTGGCAAAGAATACTCCCAACATGATATGGTGAACATGTGAGGTCATCTCGATGTAGGATTGCAAAGATATTTGCGGATTCTAATTACAGCTTACACGAGAAATGTGACTCATTTGTAAACAGTCAAGGGATGCAGCAAAACAATCATTAATTATTTATTAATACACGTTAAAAGATACATCGGTAAACAACAAAAAAAGAACAACAAAAGAAATACCATTATATCATATCATATGATGTAACGCCATAAAAGCTTCTCATAAAAGCTTCTGAAAAACTCAGTAGGATAAACACCAACAGACAACCACAGTCGTTTTTCGAGAAGGAAATCGCTCATCTGTTACATACCATTGCCTTATATGTAAGTTGGGACGCCGTAGCTGTCGCGTCACCGCAAAAAACAATCACTGCAGCAACTGTATTCAGGTCGTCAAGGGTAGCGCTCGTTATTTGTTCGATTAGATTTTCCGTTATCTGTAGGTGGTGAAAATGATATAGAGCAGATTTCGTATGACTGTGGAATGTGCCACGACAACGTAGTGCCGCGACCGCGACCGCGACTACGCGATCTCATTCCGTTCTACAGCAATTTACAGCAGGGCATGTTCCGTGCCGTGACATTGCTGCGCCGTGTCGCGGCACTTTTCACAGTCATTCGAAAACTGCGCTATTATATTAGTTCTTGCACTACAAGTTGTGAGAATTTCGCTCTATATATTTCTTCCCACACTGAATGGCCTTGAAGCAACCCTCGTGATTGAAGGCAACGTCCGGCGAGTCTAGTAAGCCGTGCTTTTTTTTAACCAACTTCGAGGTATCTGGAAACCAAGATGAAATCATTCTTAAACGAATCTTTACAGCCATTCTCAGTTACACGCGGTCGCCGGGAAAAAAGCTTGCAAGCGAAAACTCGTTTTTGTCAAAGTTTCCATGGCAACGCACGTGCTTTCGTCGGCTTGTCGCGCCCAGACAAGACAGAAAAACGAGTTTTCGCTTGCAAGCTTTTTTCCCGGCGACCGCGTGTAACTGAGAATGGCTGTAATGTCAGGAAAAAGAAGAAATAAAATCTTAAAAATCTGACCCCGTAGCTACCTCCTTCACGCGTATGATTTTCTTTGTATTAACTTGGTGAATTATTGATGAGTTTGAGAAATAAAGCTTTTAAAATGAGTTATTCACAAGTTATGTGACCAATGGGTGAACCCAATATTGGTCACATACCGTGTTTATCACTAAAGACACTCATGTTTACTAACAAATGAGTATCTATTTCATGTTATAGACACGGTGCCCCGAATGAAGTGTCTATTTTTGTACAAGGGTGGACCCTTGCCAACCTCGGCTGCGCCTCGTTCTATAAATACCACTTACAAAGCAGCAACTATGACAACAACTTACTATGGCCTTTTCTTCAGAAGTCATGTCGCCTTCCTTCATAGTGCTTAGCACCGCTAATGCGAGCATTGTTGCCGCGGTAACATCCCCTGCTTTCGTCATTGCTGCCACTGCGCTGTCATTTCCAGTGGCAACACTGTTAATGGCATCTCGCATTGCTGCCGTGTCATTTAGCGGTAAGATCTGAATGATAAAGAAATCAGTTGTTTTATCTTTGTTACAGGGTTCGTACTCTTCCTGGAAATCCTTGATTTTCATTTCCTTCCTGGAAAGTCCTGGAATACTAAGGAAAATCCTGGAAAAATGTTCCAACGCAAATTTGGTTGAATGAGTCAGTTTCTTGAATTGATTACGTGATCGCGAGCCAATCAGGAACGAGTGCTTGAGAAGGGATTGCGTGACCTGAACACGAGTAGTAATGGGATTTCACAGACGTTACTAACCCTCTTGGAGGTTAGTAGCGGATGGACACAGGCTATTTTACATTTCCTACCTTGACTTGAAACGCAGTTTCAAGAACACGTACGGAGGACTCGCGAATTTGCATTTGAACAGAGATAAGGTAGCCATCGCTCTCTTTTCCACTTTGCAGCGAGATATCGGGACACAACGGCTGTTTTTGCCATAACAAACTGTTCTCCACCGACCATTGGACTGTATCTTAAAAGGATTAAAAACATGATTGGAATTTGTAACAAAGTGTAGCAGTCAGTGTGGACTTTTCAATACACAGGGTCTATTTCAATGCGACCTCAGTGGCCAATAGCTATCAGCTTTGAAGCTTTGGTGACCATAAATTAGATTAATAAGTTATCGGTTGTTTCGACAAAATGTTATAACATAAGACCAGTGGTCTACATAAACAAGTCAGAATCCTATATTAGCGGAGCTACTTAGCGGCCGAAGGCCGCAGAGCGGTACACCATAGGTATCGCAGGTGGCATATAATAGCTCCAAGTAGAAATCAGGCCGTTATACGATGGACTTCATTTTTCATGGTTCAGCGGTATTCCCATGTATCGCGGGCGCGTTTCTGCCACCACAGGTAAACCAAGACCCTTCACCGTTTATTAATCATATCTCAGGAAGGAAAGCGCAGACCTCCAAACTTGGGTGGGGGTCATTGAAGTTATGATAATATATTTTATAAACCTTGATACCTTTTTGTCATTTATTATAATCACTTGGAGCTCCGCTTTTAGGCAATGCCTAATTATGCTTCAAGTTAGCCTTGGAAAGTAAAATGAACTTTTGCATTATAGGCAATATTACGCAAGATTTCACAGCTTTCGCTATCAAACTTCCAAGTTTGAAAACTGTTCAGCCTGGTAAGGAATCAAAAATGGCAATTCGCAATCCAATTCTATCCGCTCGATAACACACTAAAATACTCCAAAACAGTGATTATATGGAACCTAGACTATTATTTTGCTTATTTCTTGTCACCAATTTAAGTGTCCAAATGGTGACCTGCCTTCAGGATGAAGATTAAAAACGCTTTCATTACACAGAAGCAGTCAAAGGTCAGGTTCATTTGGCGACCGCAATTTCCTATTACACCTATTTGGCGTGAGAAAAAAGTCACTTTATTGCCATTGGCTGCTCCCCAAAGAAATAACAGAGCGACGGGTCGTAGTTTAACTTTAGTAACACAATACCCAACACCTCAAGAACGAGGATAATAGAGACAAACGAACTCCTTTGTAATGTTTGTAAGCTGCGCGGCAGCAATTTGCGCCATCTAATGCAGACCGTGTAAGTCCTCCAACCTCTCCTTGTTTAGATTCCCTCACGATGAGGAGAAGACCCTTTCTTTCTCACTTTCTTTCTTTCTCACTCAATTTCTTTCTTTCTTTCTCACTTTCTTTCTTTCTTTCTCACTCACTTTCTTTCTTTGTATAGAACGAAGATAATAAAGACGAAAGCAATTTCGTCCTTATTGTGAGAGACCCCTTTACAAGCACTATTTATTGCGAGCAATGTTCCTTAAGGTGCAAAGAAAGCTCTCTTGAAATTCGTTCGGTATTAGCAATATCGCAGCGGCAAGCTGTAGCTGTAAAATCTTTCTGTATTTTGTCGGGGAGAAGCGAAAACAATTCAGCGGCCACTAACCATAAAGTCGTACTCGTAATTCATCTCCGGCACTTGTTCACCAGCTTGAATTTTGCACCCAAACGTAAACTTGTCCTGCAGTGTTTTACCCTCCGGAGGGTTCGCGGAACAGCTTGCTCCAATTGTGATGAACTCGTAGTTTTCTTCTCCTATTGAATCGTCCTCCCCTGTCGCATTACCAATTAAACGGTATCTGTCGCATGAAAAGTAAATGTTTTATGACACCGTCCATCTCCTTTTGTTCAAAAATCAAAATACGATTAGTAGATAGTTTTTTCTTCATGTCGAAGCTGTGCTATAGTCATTTATTTTGGTAGGTCACTTACGTCACTTACTTTAGTAGGTCACTTACGTGTTACCGCCAACCAGTTTATCGGGCATGATCTCCATTGAGTTACTGCCTTCTTGTTGAATCATGGTGGAGAACCTCGGCACTTCAGTCCACGTTGTCAGGCCTTCCCGCACCTTTGTCTGTTGCTCTAGAGTCCACGCACACTTTATTGAACTGTGACAGTTGGATTGACATTCGCACTTGGCTGTAAAAGCTTTGTTTATGGCTACCCTGGACGCGCAGTTCTCTTTACACCTAAATGAAACAGAGGTAATTTTGTATTTTGTCAGATTTATTGGTCACAGTTAAAATTACAACTAAATTAGAGAGTAATAAGAGGGCAATAAAACAAGAAATATATCAAACACGAGACAGAATGTTTCATCAGGATTTTCAACACTAAGGTGACTTTACTTACGTGATGCTACCTACGTTACGTTACTTGCGTGAGTTTACGTGACTTTACTTGCGTGCCGTTGATTACGTGACTTTACTTGCACGACTTGACTTACGTGATTCGAAGAACGGGTGGATTTCCATGTCGAATTGATATCAATTGCGTATCAGACGAAGAACTAAAGCCTCGACTAAACTCCAGCTTGACTTCGTATTTGAAACCCGGCATCATATTGGTCGTATTTATTTTGAGGGTTGGTAGACTTGGACCTATTATCCCAACGCCCGTGCCATAACAGCCGCCTCCTTTCCCGGGGCCTGGGTCAACTGCTTTGTAGTCTCCATTCGGAAATGACTCGTCTGACTCGCTTTTCTTGCAGAGCCAAAGATAGGTAATGCCTAGGTGAAAAACAGATGAAATCCGCACCCAGTGAAATGATCTTATAATAGGGTGTAAGCATTCTGAGACAGCTACTATTTGGAAAAGCTTTCAGCCGTAAACGCCCAAACAGCTTTGTCCACGATAAATGTTATTTATGAGCTATACGTCTCAACAGAAACATTTCTGGTCTCAACTAATTACCTCACTGGCTTTCAAAAAAGCTGAGCTTAGCAGCTAGACAAGTGACTTTATTTTATTCATTCTATTATGATTTCTCAGTTTTAGTTCATTTTTGTCTTACTTGCTCATACAATTTTTCGTCATTTTACCATATACGGTTAAAATTGATTTCAGATATCGGTTGATAGCGAAACGGTTTTGCTCGCGAACATGAATGGTGACCCGATCGTGTGCTAGTTAAAACATGTACGTCCGCAACTAGTAAAATATTCGCCCGTATTACATGAAAAACATCTAATAAGATATATTTATTGAAACCGCATCTATATACGAAGCGGAGATGTGGAACTAACCTTCGGTGTCCCCGGACACTCCATTTCTATCTACAGATTGGGTTGCATCCAGGGTGATCTCTCCACTGGCGAAATGTTCAATTTCAGCCCCTCCTGCGATGTCCGCTTTGACATCGGCCCCCCTGACGCTCAGGAAACCATACGGGATGGTGTCGTATTGAAGAGACCACTGGCACTTGACCAGGTAGGTGACCAGGTAAAGTCCTGGTTGTACTGTTTTCGGTGCTATTGTTAGTGACTCGCTGCTTCCAGAGAGACTCTGGGCACCTGGAACATGAAAGGTGACACACCGCGTAGCTCGTTTCAGTTTGTAATCAAAGGCACCGAGTGCCTCGGTGAAATCGTGGATACTGTTTATCCAAGTTTTGGACTTTTGGTCCTGTTTTCTTCCCGAGATATCAATTTTCTAGTTGTGATGACGTCACCGATGACATTATACCACGTGACCTTGGTGCTGGACCCCCATTGTCACGAATATAATTTTACCAAACTTTGGTAACATAGCGATGTTCCGGCTTCTCGAAATATTTTTTTCTAGTTTTGATGACGTCATCGATGACGTAAAGTCATGTGACTTGGTGCTCGACGCCCGTTGCACTCAGACAACTTTGTGCAAGTTTGGCCACCTAGCGATGTTCCGGGGTTCTCGAGATATTAATTTTTCTAGTTTTGATGACGTCATCGATGACGTAATGTCATGTGACTGTTGCTGGAACTCCCTTGTCACTCAGATAACTTTGTCCAAGTTTAGTCACCTAGCGATGTTTTGTTCTCAGATATTAATTTTTCTAGTTTTGATGACGTCATCGATGACGTTATGTCACGTGACTTTGAAGCCGGATCCCTCTTGTCGCTCAGTTAACTATGTCGTCCAAGTTTGGTCACCTAGCGATGTTTTGTTCTCGAGATATTAATTTTTCTAGTTTTGATGACGTAATAGATGACGTAATGTCATGTGACTTTGTTGCTGGACCCCCCTTGTCACTAAGATAACTTTGTCCAAGTTTGGTCACCTAGCGATGTATCGTTCTCGAGATATTTATTTGTTTAGTTTAGATGACGTCATGAGCTAACACTTGAGTTATGAGTGAGTGAGTGACATCTACACCACCACAATAACTCGTGAATACGCTAACGCGTATCCACGATTAAAAAATACGATATTGCATTCCCTAGCGCAGCTCCAAAAGGCTAGGTGACAAGTACGGTCTAGTGCTGCACTGTGTTTGTGCACGGCACACTGCGTACGGTCCTAAGTTCGAACCCCGGGTAGCTTGCTTATCTTTAGACTTGCTCCAAGTCGTCCTCTCATCAATGGACAGAGCGAGGCGAGCGAGCGAGCGACGTAAGTCGCGAGAGAAACGGGGCGACTCAACCCAACTTAAAAAATCGTTTTAAGCGACTTTTAAGAAAGTCTAGCTTATTATTTTCTTATGCTTAACTTTGACTGAATTCGTTTCAATTGGAGCTCTGATAGAGACATGGGGGTTAAGTGGTGCACCGTCGACCTCAGGTTTGTCAGCAGAAGGATGTTACGAGCTATCGACGTTAGATAAGGAATTTTACTCTTTTTTTTTATTTAACCCTTTAAAAACAGAGTTGTTTATTTTTTTACGGTATGGGTTTGAGTTTAATGTACGGTCTTCGTGGCTTTTATGTAAGAGTTAAATACCGAGGGCTGAGGCAATATGGCATATAAATACCGAGGGCCGTAGGCCCGAGGTATTTATATGCCATATTGCCGAAGACCGAGGTATTTAACTGACTTATTACATGATCTAAGGTGATTTTTCTATTGGGTGGAGCGCCATGCAATTAAAAAATCGAAAATACTTCGTCAAATAAACGATTTTTAACCATATAAATCAACCAGGGATCTTTATTTTTCCAGTAGAGGGGTATCCCCTGAGGTTTAAGTCGTATCGGAACAAAAGGATGAAAAATGTTTTTGAAAGCTATTGTCGTCAGTGTTTGTTAGGAAATATGTGATTCCTTGACTGTCTTTTTTCTTTTCAACTTTTCATAATAACGTGTATTTTGCGTGGCAATTCAAATTCAAAGGACTCATTGCTAACGCTTTATCACTGCAGAGAAGGTGCCTTTTACAATACGTTTGTTGCATTCTAAAGCCCCCGTTTCATTAAATTAAAGAATATCCTAGAGTGGTTGGGAGACTACAAACAAAGTGTGGGCTATTGTTCCTTTAGCTTCCATGCATTCATTTTTAAACGACCAATGGTAGTACTTCTTTTTGTACCAAACAACAAAAGAATCAAAACACCTAATTATCGCGATTTTAGGTCGTCATTTTGTAGAAGTCAGTGCTTGAGTGCTGAACTAGTAGTTCTAAGTTGGCGACTGAGAACGAGTTTCGGAGAAAAAAAAAACGCTTGAGGACTCAAGACTAAAAGGGTGCATTATGCGCGCGAGGAACTCGGCACTCCCTGTGTGGTTTTAAGCTTTTCAAGAGATAATACATTTCAAAGTGTCCTGTAGTTGGCGATCGATAACGACATGGTAAGTTTAACTAAAGTTCTTATTTACAGCAATTCGTTTTATTATAACAGTTGAAATATACCGCTCTCTGGTGAATTTAAATTGCATGACTAACTTGAACGTATCTTAGACCGGTGTGTCGTTGATGCTGCGACGTACGAGGTCCATCCTAATTTGAAAAACTTGTAAAATGTATTAAAGAAAGAAAAATGTGTTGTGCATATGCATTGTTATGAGCTTAATGTTCTAAATTATTTTTATTTCTATTTCTTTCACAGTTTGATTGAGCGTGAAGCAGAAATGGAGTCGGCCAGCAAGGTTACCTATAACAACTGCTCAGTCCATATTAATTATAGTTAAATTTAGTAGAAAAGTAGAAAGAATCGCCAATTTGGAATTTTGAGACACACTATTCAGCTAAAGCAAGTAATATATATATTTTTTCAATTTAACCTAGCAGACAATTTTGTAGTATTTATCATTTATCTGTGTGTTTCCGCATCGGAAGGGTGGGGCTTTATTTGTCTAATTAGTCATAATTGCTCCTCATTATAAATGTGCCGGGTCATTTATGAGAATCAATTGTTCCATAAAGACCCGTGCATTTATAATGCGGGTCATTTATGACTAATTATTCAATAATAGCCCCAATCTTCCCTGCTGAAACATCAAACCCTCCCCGTTCTTTAAGAATGTAATTAATTCATAGGGATTTAAGTAAAATAAAGGGTCCTGAATAACAATAGAAAAGGTGTCAATCATGTAATAACGTTTGATAAGCACTTCATATTTAATCTAATATACATTCGGTAGATCTGGTGATCTATAAGATCTCTGGGCTACTAGCGAAATAGTTCATTTCAGTAAATTGTTTCGGCGAACGCGCGCTTAGTGCAGGGCTGGTCCCTTCTAGGGTTAGTACGGAGCAAGATTTCCAGGGTAGTCGAAACTTCACAAGGATGTGACAGCTATGTGAGATCGCCCAATCGTTTCTACTTGCCTGTCGTTTGCATTTCATTGTTGTATCCCCAAACCTTCCATTCATGCTCCAATTTCTGCGTCCCACTGCATATAGTGGAGGCTGAACTAGACTGGATAGTGTATGATTTATAAGTCCATGTGTCAGTTGGCTTGTCCTTTGAAGTTTCTAAGTTTGTGATTAATACTCTCGGTAGACAGCACACTTGAGCGGAGTCTAAAGAAAAATAAATTTCCTAGGTTTGTGGTCATCCTCGAACCCAGAGCTCTCCGGCTCGTCTCCTCGCGGGGGAGGCTCTGGTGACAGCCACTGACGCATGCGCGAGATTTGATACAGAGCCGATGAGAGAAAGATCTGCGCATGCCCCGACGTTCAAAATCAGCCAATCAGAGAAGGTTGAATGTCCCCAGAGCCTCCCCGGCGAACCGGAGAGCTCTAGGTACGAGAATGGTTTGTGGTATAAAAGTCGAGATTACTACCATTTTAATAATTCTGCGAACTCTACTCCAACTAACAAGCCACGGTTTGTCTTCCGTCAAATAAATGAGTGAACAGCTCTGGGTGAATTCACGCAGGCTTTGACAGTTTTTTTGGAGTAATAAGGACTACCTAGGCTTCGAAACCTAAATTTTTCATCATAAAATGCAAACGAAACTCCATGTGTCTATCATAAAAGGTTTGATTGACGGAAGACAAAACGCTGTTTGGCGTTCGGAAATGTAAAGTGCGAGTTCGCAGAATGAAAATGGCAGTAAAGTTTTCTAGTTACGTTAACTAAATGACAAGTATAATTTTTTCTTGGCCTATACATTTTGCCCACTAGATTTCCGTTTTACCAATTAAGTTTCCTGGTTTGTCTAGTATAACACCGAGTCATAATTAGAAGACAACCTTTCTTCTGTCCTCCTCCCGAAAATTGATCTTTTTTTTCTTCCTCTACTATAGACTGGACGACTCCGACGCACTTCATGCTCATGATCTAAATGGTAAGTCTCAATAGCGTTCTCTGGTAATTTATAAGTGTAATCAGTGGTAATTTATATGAGAGAACATTTCTGTCTGGAATGAGCGAGGTAATCGTGAAATTCGTCAGCGGCTCGCACTAAAAGTTGTTTTAAAGAGCCTGTGTCAGCCACTCCTTTGTTATTGTTTTCTTTCAATATTAGAAGACGAATTACGTGTAGCAATCTCTAAATCAACATCTAAAAACAAAGTGTTATATTTGATTTACCAAATTCAATCGAGAAAATTGCTCTATATTTATTAAATCAACCGATGGAAATGGATGCTTTCTCCGACTTGGTATGTTGCTATGCTGTCAAAATGGCGGCTGACACAGGCTCTTCAACTGTCGTTTGTCAGTTGTTGCTGCGCTAAAAGTTGTCTCGTGTAACATGCCCGTTGCTGAATGACTCGAAGTCAACAACTTTCCGCGCAACAACGTTTTTTTGCGAGTTTCCCCGTGTAACACAACCTTAGTACAATCGCAACTTTACATTTTATTCAATGATTAACCTATGGCCGTGGTCGAGTTTACGAAATCGAAACGAGTGAGCGATTGCATGACGTGCCTCCTTATAATAACTCGTTCTTATGATTCACATATCCACGAGTTAAAGGTCCATCACCAACCGAGAGCCTTTGCGGACTCTTAGCCAATCAGAGCAGCCGAAAAACAATGGATCAATTTGAAAACAAAAGAAAACGGGGCGCAAAGGCTCCCAGTTGGTGATGGACCTTTAAGTTAGTTACCGAGTTTTCGCCAGGTAAAGTCGATGAAGTCGAGGACTGTTTTGTTTGTTATCGCCCTTGTGATTCTCTCTTTGATGACGTCTCCTCGATCTTGATTCCACGTCGATTGAATTTTAAACGTAGCCATGATAGTGTTAATTTCAGGCCTGAAAACAAGAAATGATTTTAAGCACAGTGTATACGAGCAATTTTTCCTTGACAAGGAAACTTGTCCGTGAAGCCGAGCAACAAATATTTGCTTTTAAGCGCCAATGATGATTAGGACAGCAGACAAACAAACACAAACAAGGAAAAATTGTCAAGGAAACAATTGCTCGTGTTTACGGAGGCTGCTATCTTGGTCGCGGTACCGCAGCCGTGAGTGCATATGCAGGCCCGTAGCTCGCTTTCTTTGAGGGGGGTTCGTTGTTCTCAGTTTCCGGAAAAAAAACGGCGTATGCTAAATTTATAGGATTTTGCTGTGCTTCCTACCTGTTTTGTGGCCAAAAAATTTTGTATCGTCTACATATTATTGCTGGCGCGTCAAGTTTCCAGCGCATGTTAAGTTTCCTTGTCAAGGAAAAATTGCTAGTGTACAAGGCGCAAAATGGTTTCTATCATAAAAGTCAGACCATGGCGTTAGAGAAGTTTTGGACAATTGTATCTATCAGTGAAGGTTCCAAGTACAACAGAAAATCACAACAGAAGTTACTTGAGCTGACAGCTAATATTAAGATGAAAGTGTTCTGTGGCTTTCCCGGTGAACTTCGTCAAATTGTTTCCCGCTTTAAAAAAGCTAGACTCGCCTATGGCGATCTAGCTAATCAACTGAGTTGGGCACAATTAGACTGTCCCAAAGTCCGCTGTTCCTCTTTTTTTAATTGGCTTATTAATTACGACTTGGGGCAAGTCTAGGCACAATCAAATACCCCAGTAGTCACGTCGAGTTGCTGGAGTTGCTTGATGGGTAGCCTGCGTAAGGACTCTAGAGGCGGGGAGGGAGTCGGGGCGAGCGAAAACCGGAAGTCGCGCGGCTGCAAGGGGTTCTGGGAAGGGAGAACCAGAACTCCTTGCGGTCGCGCTTCTTCCGGTTTTCGCTCTCCCCGCAGGCTACTCGATGGGTTCTGTTTAAACTACGATTTCTCTTTTAGAAATCTTCAATATTTGACTTACCTGAACCCCGTTAGTAGCACACTGTACACAATACTTGTGGCTATTCCTGTAAATAACTAGAACCGAAATTGAACAATTCCGATCTTAGTAGACTTATTTTATTTATTTCTTGGCACCTTATAACATATACATAACTTAACAACATCGGGTGTTAACAACATCCCCTGCGTCTCACTGGGTAAGGACTCCCATTAAAAGTCAGGAGTACTCAACAGAAAAGAAAAATGAAATTCACCCTCACCCTGAGATAGTAATATGGGCCATGGGCGTAGCTCTTTTACCCCTTATTCATTTCTAATCTCTGTATACGCGCATTATCAACGACAACAACAACAACATTATGGAGTATGATCATGCCATGTGCCTGGTCGTGCGACAGACAATAGTCGCATGCGCGTAACTCTTTTACCCCCTTATTCATTTCTAATCTCTGTATACGCGCATTATCATCGACGACAACAACAACATTATGGAGTATGATCATGCCATGTGCCTGGTCGTGCGACAGACAATAGTCGCATGCGCGTAACTCTTTTACCCCCTTATTCATTTCTAATCTCTGTATACGCGCATTATCATCGACGACAACAACAACATTATGGAGTATGATCATGCCATGTGCCTGGTCGTGCGACAGACAATAGTCGCATGCGCGTAACTCTTTTACCCCCTTATTCATTTCTAATCTCTGTATACGCGCATTATCATCGACGACAACAACAACATTATGGAGTATGATCATGCCATGTGCCTGGTCGTGCGACAGACAATAGTCGCATGCGCGTAACTCTTTTACCCCCTTATTCATTCTAATCTCTGTATACGCGCATTATCATCGACGACAACAACAACATTATGGAGTATGATCATGCCATGTGCCTGGTCGTGCGACAGACAATAGTCGCATGCGCGTAACTCTTTTACCCCCTTATTCATTTCTAATCTCTGTATACGCGCATTATCATCGACGACAACAACAACATTATGGAGTATGATCATGCCATGTGCCTGGTCGTGCGACAGACAATAGTCGCATGCGCGTAACTCTTTTACCCCTTATTCATTTCTAATCTCTGTATACGCGCATTATCATCGACGACAACAACAACATTATGGAGTATGATCATGCCATGTGCCTGGTCGTGCGACAGACAATAGTCGCATGCGCGTAACTCTTTTACCCCCTTATTCATTTCTAATCTCTGTATACGCGCATTATCATCGACGACAACAACAACATTATGGAGTATGATCATGCCATGTGCCTGGTCGTGCGACAGACAATAGTCGCATGCGCGTAACTCTTTTACCCCCTTATTCATTTCTAATCTCTGTATACGCGCATTATCAACGACAACAACAACATTATAGAGTATGGTCATACATGTGCCTGGTCGTGCGACAGACAATAGTCGCATGCGCGTAGCTCTTTTACCCCCTTACTCATTTCTAATCTCTGTGCACGCGCATTATTAACAACAACAACATTATGATCATATTATGATCATGCCATGTGCCTGGTCGTGCGACAGACAATAGTCGCATGGGCGTAGATCTTTTACCCCTTACTCATTTCTAATCTCTGTGCACGCGCATTATTAACGACAACAACAACATTATGGAGTATGATCATACATGTGCCTGGTCGTGCGACAGACAATAGTCGCATGGGCGTAGCTCTTTTACCCCCTTACTCATTTCTAATCTCTGTGCACGCGCATTATTAACGACAACAACAACATTATGGAGTATGATCATACATGTGCCTGGTCGTGCGACAGACAATAGTCGCATGGGCGTAGCTCTTTTACCCCCTTATTCATTTCTAATCTCTGTGCACGCGCATTATCAACAACAACAACATTATGGAGTATGATCATGCCATGTGCCTGGTCGTGCGACAGACAATAGTCGCATGGGCGAAGCTGTTATAACTGTTACCCCCTTAAAGCCAGGTTTCCATATGACGCAGCTGTCCTTGACAAACTTGTTCTGCAACAGCTATTGTAAACAAAACTGTTCAAATTGGCAGTTTTCACGATGTTGCGCACGCAACATAAATTGGAAAAGACCAATGCTTGTCGGTTTTGAATAACAAAAGCACTCTTCGCCAGAACGAGTCGGAACGGCTCAAGGGTATTGTTCTCACAACATCGTGAAAACGGTCAATAGACCGATCCCTATTTTGACGATAGCTCCGCCCACTCATAGCAAACAATAGGACGTTTTCCCTACGGAATTCAAAATGTCCGAGCAACAAACTTGAATATCGAAGATTTTTCAATAATTATTCAGCTTTTCAAGATAAAAATATAAAATCCAAATTGCATGCAACAACTTCTAACACCTCCCTGCAATCGGTGTCTTTTCCGCGCTCTTTGCCAAAGATAAAATTTGGCTTGTCCGACGTAGCAACCGTAACTAGTGGTATAACAATGAATGCGGGATCGGTGAATTGCCATGGTAACTATACGATAGTTGCTCACCCATTTTTCGTAGATCTCTTTCTTGGTCGCGTAATTTGTACTACCTTGTCAAATAAAGACACGTGGAACATCTCGTTTGCTTGAAGTTCGGCGACATAGTTTAGTCTATCAGCTTCAGTTTCTAAATCAAAACCAATAAAAAAGATAAGTAAAACTTGTTCTCTGAGACAGGGAGCTCTATTTACTAATCGGCTAACGCAGCCTGGTCCCAGGCGTTCCTCGTCTGCAGTGAGAAGGTAAACCGCTGAATGAATGTGCGCGGGCTCAAACACAGCCTGGTCCCAGGCGTTCCTCGTCTGCAGTGAGAAGGTAAACCGCTGAATGAATGTGCGCGGGCTCAAACACAGCCTGGTCCCAGGCGTTCCTCGTCTGCAGTGAGAAGGTAAACCGCTGAATGAATGTTCGCGGGCTCAAACACTGCCTGTGACATCACGTTCCTGTGACGTCGTGCTTCAACCACAGGAAGCCCACCCAGAACGCTAGGACTAGGCTAGGGACTAGGGACAAGGCTGCGACTAACAACTAACGTTGTTGCCACCCATTTCAGAGCATGTGATGATTCATTGGTAGGCTATTTGGTAGTTTGACCAAATCGGCTAACGGTGTTTACATCTTGTTGTCACCCAATTCATATCATGTGCCAATTCCTTTGGGTGGTTACAATTGTTCTCACTTCACCGAGTGCACGAGTGTATGTGCAGAACTAACAAAAGTATCTACCCAAAGGAATCATCACATGATCTGAATTGGGTGGCAACAAGAAGATGTACACACCGTTAGCCGATTTGGTCCATTGTGCTCCTCACATGTGCGTATGTACAAAATGAAAAATGGTAACCTCCCAAATGAATTATCACGTGATCTGAAATGGGTGGCAACAAGAAATAAACACCGGTAGCCGATTTAGACTGCCGATTTAGACTGTCCAGGGAGTTATACTGAGATTTTTGGCCTAGAGAGAACATACCTTAGAGAGTGACTTTATGCTATGGGAATGAAGTTTCCCATGCATGATACCAACGGCTGATGAACCAACGGCCGTAGCTTCCATACTAAGCCACTAAACCCGAGTAATCCATACTAAGCCACTAAACCCGAGTAATCCATACTAAGCCACTAAACCCGAGTAATCCATACTAAGCCACTAAACCCGAGTAATCCATACTAAGCCACTAAACCCGAGTAATCCATACTAAGCCACTAAACCCGAGTAATCCATACTAAGCCACTAAACCCGAGTAATCCATACTAAGCCACTAAACCCGAGTAATCCATACTAAGCCACTAAACCCGAGTAATCCATACTAAGCCACTAAACCCGAGTAATCCATACTAAGCCACTAAACCCGAGTAATCCATACTAAGCCACTAAACCCGAGTAATCCATACTAAGCCACTAAACCCGAGTAATCCATACTAAGCCACTAAACCCGAGTAATCCATACTAAGCCACTAAACCCGAGTAATCCATACTAAGCCACTAAACCCGAGTAATCCATACTAAGCCACTAAACCCGAGTAATCCATACTAAGCCACTAAACCCGAGTAATCCATACTAAGCCACTAAACCCGAGTAATCCATACTAAGCCACTAAACCCGAGTAATCCATACTAAGCCACTAAACCCGAGTAATCCATACTAAGCCACTAAACCCGAGTAATCCATACTAAGCCACTAAACCCGAGTAATCCATACTAAGCCACTAAACCCGAGTAATCCATACTAAGCCACTAAACCCGAGTAATCCATACTAAGCCACTAAACCCGAGTAATCCATACTAAGCCACTAAACCCGAGTAATCCATACTAAGCCACTAAACCCGAGTAATCCATACTAAGCCACTAAACCGAGTAATCCATACTAAGCCACTAAACCCGAGTAATCCATACTAAGCCACTAAACCCGAGTAATCCATACTAAGCCACTAAACCCGAGTAATCCATACTAAGCCACTAAACCCGAGTAATCCATACTAAGCCACTAAACCCGAGTAATCCATACTAAGCCACTAAACCCGAGTAATCCATACTAAGCCACTAAACCCGAGTAATCCATACTAAGCCACTAAACCCGAGTAATCCATACTAAGCCACTAAACCCGAGTAATCCATACTAAGCCACTAAACCCGAGTAATCCATACTAAGCCACTAAACCGAGTAATCCATACTAAGCCACTAAACCCGAGTAATCCATACTAAACCGAGTAATCCATACTAAGCCACTAAACCCGAGTAATCCATACTAAACCGAGTAATCCATACTAAGCCACTAAACCGAGTAATCCATACTAAGCCACTAAACCCGAGTAATCCATACTAAGCCACTAAACCCGAGTAATCCATACTAAGCCACTAAACCCGAGTAATCCATACTAAGCCACTAAACCCGAGTAATCCATACTAAACCGAGTAATCCATACTAAGCCACTAAACCCGAGTAATCCATACTAAACCGAGTAATCCATACTAAGCCACTAAACCCGAGTAATCCATACTAAGCCACTAAACCCGAGTAATCCATACTAAGCCACTAAACCCGAGTAATCCATACTAAGCCACTAAACCCGAGTAATCCATACTAAGCCACTAAACCCGAGTAATCCATACTAAGCCACTAAACCCGAGTAATCCATACTAAACCGAGTAATCCATACTAAGCCACTAAACCCGAGTAATCCATACTAAACCGAGTAATCCATACTAAGCCACTAAACCCGAGTAATCCATACTAAGCCACTAAACCCGAGTAATCCATACTAAGCCACTAAACCCGAGTAATCCATACTAAGCCACTAAACCCGAGTAATCCATACTAAGCCACTAAACCGAGTAATCCATACTAAGCCACTAAACCCGAGTAATCCATACTAAGCCACTAAACCCGAGTAATCCATACTAAGCCACTAAACCCGAGTAATCCATACTAAGCCACTAAACCCGAGTAATCCATACTAAGCCACTAAACCCGAGTAATCCATACTAAGCCACTAAACCCGAGTAATCCATACTAAGCCACTAAACCCGAGTAATCCATACTAAGCCACTAAACCCGAGTAATCCATACTAAGCCACTAAACCCGAGTAATCCATACTAAGCCACTAAACCCGAGTAATCCATACTAAGCCACTAAACCCGAGTAATCCATACTAAGCCACTAAACCCGAGTAATCCATACTAAGCCACTAAACCCGAGTAATCCATACTAAGCCGAGTAATCCATACTAAGCCACTAAACCCGAGTAATCCATACTAAGCCGAGTAATCCATACTAAGTCACTAAACCCGAGTAATCCATACTAAGCCACTAAACCCGAGTAATCCATACTAAGCCACTAAACCCGAGTAATCCATACTAAGCCACTAAACCCGAGTAATCCATACTAAGCCACTAAACCCGAGTAATCCATACTAAGCCACTAAAACCGAGTAATCCATACTAAGCCACTAAACCCGAGTAATCCATACTAAGCCACTAAACCCGAGTAATCCATACTAAGCCGAGTAATTTTCGCAGTGAAAAAGGGCTAAACAACTTAACTCCTTGTTTCTTTGGGTCACTCACTTAGGTTATTGAGTAGTCTTTTTATTCAGATTTTTAACTTATACAATATAACTAGTAATAGTTCTCACTAGAGCTGCCCCCGTGCTTTTTAAACTGCAGATGTAATAAGTATTCAATTAACATTTTTACAGCTGTTTCAGACAACACGCGAACCCACCGTTATCAGCTAGTTGGAGTTTGTCAGTTGTATTACAAAACCGTTAAGATACATGTGAAATTCTATAAGCCGAAACTCTACAAACAATTCTAACCAAAAGTACGAAAAGCCGTCAAAACTCTTACGAAACTCTAGCGAAATACCGAAAATTCTTAAAACTATTGTGTCACAATTCCAAAACGACTATCAATACACCTTACTCAGAAACACTTGCGCACACAAATCTTGTTTGAAAACTCTATGAATACTTGAAAGCTTAAAGCCAATTGATCTTTCCGGAAATACTTACAACGGAGAACTTAGACTCTCGTTGGCTGTCTCTGCTTCGCGACTTCTCTGCTTTTGCTCTTTTTCAATCGCTGCTCCCTAATAACCTATATCTGCGTTTTTATACCAGCTATCAACTAGCTGCTAAAGAGCTTATAATCTATATATTAATACCGTAAGGAAAATCGTGTCGACACTCGCTCCGCTCAGCCCTGAAGCTGTGCCGCCAAAGAAGTTCGCAAACCCGAAGGGAAGGTGGAAATCTGGACCATGGGCGTGTTTTTGTTGGAAAAGATTCACCTCGGGCTAAGTTCTAATTCAAGCGATTTCTTAAGCGAGGGACAAAGCCGCCATCGCCGCCATGTTGAAAATCTCCCACAGAAACTAAAAAAGAACTCGGTTCGCGCAGCCGAAAGCACCAAAGACGTTGAAACCTAAATGGTTCTCTTACAGATTACATACAGGAATGTGCAGGGATAATTCTAACTTGAAAGATTTGAGCTGAGAAAATTTTTCATTCAAGTTTCAACAAACGTACACACTACCTTGCTTCCCTCGGAGTCCTCGGAGCACGCGCTAGAAGCCATGCTAAGTCGAAATGACACATTTACAAAAGCAAAGCCTCATGAATAAAATTCCCTAAGTATAAATCCTGACGGCTGTATGGCAAAACGAAGGACACAATCCCGAAGAGAAGGAGGAAATCTCTCCAGTGGGCGTGTTTTCGTTGGGAAAGATTTTCAGTTTAGGCTAAGTTTTAATTCAAGCGATTTTTAAGCGAACGACAAAGCCGAAAAAAATCATAAAAAAAAAAATATGAGAACATTTACTTGACCTGTTTCTTCTCTCCCCTCACTGACATATGATAAACATTCAAACAATTCTGAAGTCAAATGGGTTTTATGTATAATACGCTTAAATTGCGTTTTCAATTTTCGCGGGTTCTTTGACCGATTTGAAAGGCTCACGCGTGTGATTTTGTCGCACCAAAATCAGGAACACAAGACAAGTGCAAAAAAAAAAAGCCTTTTGGGCTCACTTCATTAATATTTCGGTATGGTGGGACGGGGTACTCATGCTGATGGGAGGTTATAGTAATGTAAATCAAACATTTTATCCCCCACCCCTATGGCCATTATGATTTTTTCCTGTTTTTTTTTTTTAAATAGAGAACACTTAAAGTAAAATAAATTTCCCACTCCATGAATTTTTCACGGGCATCAGCTAGTAGAACTTAATTTAACAGAACAAAAAACGCGTTCCGCCCTGCCAGATTTCCGGTCAACAAAGGTACTATTTTAACCTACTTAGTATACTTTAGAGGCAACCATTACACAGCAGACAGCGCACACATCGGAAGAAGACAAACACGCCTACTTCTCCCTTGTGCTGATGCAAAAAATAATAATTCTAAAGTCCTCTTTCTAAGTTTTGTGAACTTTTAAAAAGGAAATCTTGTCGGTAAATTATCACATTCTTTCGTAGCGGACCTATTGTTAAGCACAATAGCAACCATTTTGAATGCTTTACTACTATTATGAGGTTTAGAGCTCTTAGCTTTGTGAACATTCAAGTTTACACAGCCACAGCAGCTCAACATTTGCTTATTCTGAACTATGGATTGCACTGACTGACTTCGGCTGAGCGTCTCCTTAGAGTTTTTGGTGATTTATTAAATGTCACGACCAGTTTGTTGTGAATGTTTAGAATTTTTATTGTCCGCCAGTGACAACAGTAGAGGTCTCAAACCCACGCTGCGAGTCACGTGATCTGGTCATCCAATCATAAACGTTACCCAAGACCTTTTGCGGGCCCTTTGCGAGTCACGTGATCTGATCATCCAATCATAAACGTTACCCAAGACCTTTTGCGGGCCCTGCTCCGACGGATCGAGATTTTTTCTGCCATATGTACCATATACCCTTATATTTTCTCTTTACGCGGGGGATTCTATAATGCCTCCTCGGGTTTTGGCCTCTGGGCCAAAACCCTGCGGGGGCAATTATACAATATTTGTAAGCTTGTTATATTTATATTCACGGCTTTTATGGAAACCAGTGATAATTCACTGATAAACAACCGTGGCTAAATAAAAACACTTACTTGCTTTTCCAAAAAAAACACTTTCATGTTGCATATTTCTAAGTTGGATTCAAACAAACAGCAAAACCGGAAGTCACGCGACTGAATGTCCAACCGGAAACCAAGATCCACCACATTTGCGCGCGCTTTAGCACGTCCAAGTTAAAAAACTTCTTTATTTCTCTGTTTCTGGTTTGCTCGCTTTGACACTTGGTATGATAATGAAGCACTTTTTTACTGGAACCTCGGGAAAGCAGTATATTTACTGTTTCCCTCAGTCCCAGTAAACTAAAGCTTTCCCATGAATGAGTTTCTGTAGAAATTCCCTGTGATCGCTATATATATGTTATTTTGTTGCTACTATCAATTGTAAAATATAACACAAACAACAACAACAGGAACAAGCGTTTCACTTCAGCGATCACTTGGAATTTCTGCAGAAACCATTCATGGGAAAGCTGATTTTCCCACGGTAAAAGTATGGAAAGTGTTTGGATTTCCCATGGACAGACTGTAGAAAATCCCTGTGGTTTCTAATTGCTCGACTTACCAACACTGAGCTCGCATGCTTGTCCCTCTGAGCAACATTTGGCATCACAAGCTACTTTGTCTTCTATCAGGTTACAAATCGAGTTGCAGCCACTCGACGCCAAAGCGCATGCGTAAAGGCATATGTATACCCTAGCCCCGGCGAGGCCTCGTTCATACTTGTGCTGCTGACCCAAGGAAGGAACGCGCTTGAGCGATTATCGAGGGAAACCACCAGTCCAAAGCAATGAAAAGATGGAGGACACTGCTGGCGTTGGTTTTGCCAAGGAGTTTTTGCCACAGGTACTATCATGTGAAATTCTTGTTTCTGGCAGATTAGAGGGCTGTCACCTGTTGAAGGTTTCAAAATATGATATTGTTTAAGGGCAATGTCTCGATTTTGGGGCTAATTTAGATAGCTTTAATGCTGTCAATTTACAAGAAATCAGCAAAATAATCATCTAGGTTTGTTAAATAACCTTTCAGCTGCTGGATTAGTACAAATTCGGGAGTATTTTCGCGTGTTATCGAGCGGATGGAATTGGATTGCGAATTGGCTGGCACTTTCTTCAAAATCCAAGATGGCGCCCGATCACCACACGGACCGGGTTTTTCGCGATAAAAACTCAACACCCTGAAACCGCCTGGAAGCAGTTCAAAGCAGATTACCATACGTACTGCCAATGGAGTAGAGATTACTTCCGATGTGGTTGCCAGTTCCTTCTGATGGGCAGATGGCCTCTTCTGTCCCTTTCCATAAGTGTTGCGTTATGTCCTTCTCCACGCAGCTACAGCCTGCTTGTTGACTCAGGGTAAATGCGACGTCTGCACTCGTCTGCTTTGGTCTGTCCGAGCAGTATCTAATAGAAAAGATTGATATTCTTGCCAAGATTGGATCCTTAGGGACTTCGGGTCTAGGCCAAACGGCGAATAAGAGTCGCGTCGAATGCATTAAAAACAAAAAGTGGCATAAGGTGGCTCAGACGAAAAAGTAGGAAAACAGGGCAAGAATCTGAATGGCTTATAAGGTGGCTCAGACGAAATACTAGGCGAACCAGGACAAGAACCCGAGTGGATCATAAGGTATGCGTTTTGGAGCAAGAAAACCCCACAAGAAACCGATGGTGACGATACACGTTTTTATCTGTAAATACACTTACTTTCCGCATACTAAGGTGGATTCGAATCGTAACTGACGTTTGTAAGGAAATAGACACTTGATCCAAGAGAACTTGTCCGATAGCATCCAAGCGGTTGAATCCGATCACTGAAACAAAGAGAAACTATTAGTTAAGAGTCATCTGATATTTACTGGGACCGAGGGAAACATCAGCGGTCGAGGGACCACAAAACATACTGCGTTACCGGGGTTCCAGTAAATAATGTACTTTATTATCATACCAAGTGTCAAAGGGAACAAAACAAAAACAGAGAAATAAAGAAGAGTTTTTTTACGTGAAAAAAAGCGCGCGCCAAGCGCGCACGAATTTTGATAAACGCATTTCATCAAGCCTCAGAGAAAGTGTAGATGAACATTCCGCTTTTTTTGTGTATAGTAAACAAATCCTGTAGGTTTTATTATTCATGCGCGCAATTGCGCACCGAAATGACGAAATTATTATTATTCATTTGCGTGAAGCGCGGCCCAAATGACGAATTTCTATGCCTTTAACGTCAAACTCACGCTTACTCTTCTTTCGAACATAGGGACTGCCCGCCAGGCCTATCACTGCAGGCATTTTTGGTAGAGTTTGTTTTTCCTCGCCAAGATACACTTGTTCTTGTGATCGGTGCGAAGGTAGTGTCTTCGTTGCGCGAGTTGCCAAAGGCTATATTAGATTATATTCTTTATGCGCGCCGAAATTTGTATTATGTATTGAGTGAAGTGAAATACAAAACTGCAAATGTTAGAGAAGTTGCTGGAAATCTACTTAGAAAAGTTCTTGTGGTCCCCCTTTCAGGGCTTCAGGCTTTGAGAGATCCCTCCTTTCGCTCTCCCCAAAATGAAGTGATCCCCCCTAAAATCCTCTGCCCCCCCCCCCCCCCCCCCCCCAGGCGATAAATAATGACTGGTCCCTAATAGGTCCATGAAGCCTGCAATCATGATCGATTTGTAGTAAAGGGCTGTGTAACTAATCTAGACTAGTGTTTTGGCTATCCATCAGTTATTTGTATGTTTTTACATCACCAAAAGTGTGCTAAAATCGTGACACAGCCCCTTTAACGTCTTCTCTTCCTTACCTACGTCAGTCCTGCTGGCAAACGATCTTCCAAAGAATCGTATCGCCGTACACGGTTTGTCGCCCACGAAATCGACTATCTTGATTCGGGCCTTTCGGGCGAGTTTACTAGCTAAGTCTGTTCTCATAATCCATTCTGACGCTGTTTGATGACATTCTGAAAAGATTTGAAAAAACAAAAACAAAAAACCTGAATAACGTAGTTTGATGATTATATGTTTTCAAAACTGTTTTTAAGGGATTTTATCCTACGAAATCACGGAATTTCCCTGTTATAGCAGGATATCTTCACACGTGAAAATTTAATAAATGTCCTCTGATTTTCCGTTGTGTGTCCGCTTAGAGTTAAGTTAGAGTTAATTACCGAGATTCGAGGCAATAACCCAAATGCATCCCAAGGCTGTATTTGGGTTAGTTTACAGTTGACAAGGTTTCAGAGAATAGGAACAAATGAAATGCATTCTTCTCATTGAATTTCACAGTTTTGAAAAGGAGTACAGTTTACAATTGAAAAGGTTAGCGCATTCCGATATGAACTGTTGATACTTCTATCAACCCTGATTGACAAAGGTTTCCGAACAAAATAATATACATATAATGAATGCATTCATTGTTAGCAGAGCACGAATTATGTCTTTTTGTTTCCGTACAAAACAACCAGTCCAGTCAATCGAGTGGCTCTTTTTAGAAGCGTGCCTCCTTCAAACGCTGTTATTAACAATACCCTTCGACTCAAGACAAAGAACGAGGAGACAAAATAAATCCTTTGTAGGACGAACATAATAGAGATAAAAGCAACTACGTCCTTACTGGCTATTTTCGTTTCTACCACGCCCTGACAGCTACTAGTTCAATTTGCATAACGTTGTGTGTAGCAACGCGGATGGAACTGCTTCGAGCTGGAGTACTGAAGGCAAGTTTCAGGTATTTTCTCGTTGGTTATTCTCTACGATTTGTAAACGTGGACATGATTTTCATCTGTATTTTCAGGTTTACTTCTTAAACAAAAATCCATTGGTCTATTACAAATCCTCTGATTGGCTAAGCTACTAATGGTCTATGAGTGATAGACCGTACCTGGCAAAACCACCACTTTTCTTTGCAAGAAAACATGATTTTTTCAACATAAAAAATGGTATTCATTGCCAAAACCGACCAACTAGTTGGTTTATACTAAAACAATTAGACCTCTCGTCCTCATGTGCTATGATATCAATAGACCATTCGGCCCTCGGCCTCAGTGGTCTATTTATCATAGCACATTCGGCCTGAGGTCTAATTGTTAATTAGTTAACTGACGCGAAGAGCTACAGTAGGTTATAGTCGTTTTCTGGCAACATTCTATAGATTTCATCACATTTTGCGTTTTTGTTGTGGTATAAAACAATGTCCTCTGCTTTTCCGTTTTGTGTCCTCTAATACATCACGGAATGACGTAATAAAGTGGTCAAATGTACTGCGGACCCACTCGGCTGCGCTTATGGCGAATCTACAACATTTAGACCACTTAGTTTACAGTTGACGCGGTTGCCATTGTTATTCACAGGGCATTATACCTCGGATAATGAGTCCCAACAAACTAAAAGTCGGGGAGGGATTTGAATTCTCCAGGGAAAGGTCGGGGTTGATCAATAGAATTGAATTGAATTTCTAGGTAAGTATATGGCTCATTGTGGATTCATAGGTAAGTATATGGCTCACTCTGGATTCATATGTATCGATATACATACCTATAAATCCATAATGAGCCATATACTTACCTATGAATCTATAATAGCCATGTATTTACCTAGACTTCACAATGAGTAATTCAATTATCAACCCAAACATAACGTAGTGAATTCAAATCCACACACTTAACCCGAGAAAAAAACATCCAATAACCTCAGTTGATGCATCTATATGACTGACTATCTGTCTAACTAATATTCCTCCTGATTATCCTTTAAGCGAATCTCGTTGAACGCCACAAAACACCATTTCCGAGAACGCCTTCTCTTGAACCATAAACGAGCGTTTGTCCAGTCTACTTGCTTGGTTTCCTTTCCCATAGTTGGGTTATACTAAAGTGTTTTGTATGAGCTCATACCTCGTTTCCATTGCTATCCCGATATCGAAACCACGATATGTCATTTGGATCTGCCGTGAGCAGAGGTGGTATTTTTTAGTGTAAGTTTCCCAAAGCTTGCGCTTGGATGCTATCCCACAAACATAGTAAAGCTACAAGGTAAGAAAAACATTTTATCGTTACATTGGAGAGAACGCCTCAAAAAGAGTATATATACCTTATTAGATATTTTTTTCATGTATACTGGCGGACATTTTACTCGCTGCTCGCAATTTTCCTCGCACCGAGTTATTTATTATACGACTGACCTGATCCCCGAAAAAAAAGTCATGCGCAAAAAATTCCCCCTCTCCTCCCCCAATTTCTAATGGTCCACCCCTAACTGAAGTTGAATGGACGACAGACGCCCAAGCTCAAGATCCTTGTATTCAGTTATCTGATTGTATTTGTTTTGACATGTACACACAACTCGCACGATGCCCGATGGTAAAATCAATAAATTGCTCGAAATGGCCCCCTCTGTGTAAATACTAAGAGTTCTAATAGTGCTATCTGAAACTTTATGGGCGATAAAACAGTCTGAAGTTCTCAAAATACACCGAAGCGAGCTAGAAAGGCTTATTCTAGTGAAAACTCCATACGCAGCTTTGTATTTGTGAGGTCCTCTAAGTTCCCTGAAATTGTGTATGCTGATGTAATGTGTTGAGCAGCTAGCTTTTTGGCTACAGTAATTGTTTCTTTTGTCTCACATCGATGCCTGCAGAAACGCATCATGGGAAAAGCTTACTTTCCAATCGTAGAAGAATGGTAAGTGTTCGGATGGTTATCCATGTGAATTCAGAACACTTCCAATGCGTGTGCCTTGGGAAATTCAACTTTCCATGAATGAGTTTCTGCAAAATCCCATGTGTCTTGAACTAGAAAAACTGAATTATGAAAGAGAGGTATGCCCTTTAACTTTCCTGCTTTCTAACCTCATCAAATTCGACAGTAAGATGTATTCTCCGCTGTTGTGTGTTTGGAAGCAGAATGCACTGGATCCTCCGCCAGTGTAAAGTTCGTCTTTTGATTCTCCAGAAGCAGCAGAGCCGCTTGTAATGGAAATTCCATTTTGTGCCAGACTTATTCTGTTGTTTATGTCGTCAAAACAGTCGCCTGTCGAGAACGCGACATAATTAAGGCCGGTTTTACACTTTTTTGTTGCATTTGTCGCGGCGATTTTTCTCGCGCGAGTTGTAATTCAAACTCTCTAGTAAACGAGATGCAAATCCGGTGCGATTTCTGTGGTATCTTTTCTTCAAATCGCATCAAGTTGCAAAGAATTTCGGTCGCGCCGAGTTGTACTAAGTTTACATTAGTGATTTCTCGCGTACAGTGCGAGAAAAATCGCCGCGACAAAAATTGCAGAATAAATTGCAAATATAAACGGGCCTTTACTATCAGTGAGAAAGTAAAAAATGCTAACCACCCTGAAGAAGGACTATGAAATAAAGACGGAAACGTCGTCACTTCTTAAGGATACGGTACACCTTCAGGGGCAACTTTTCGTTAAAAAATTTTTTTGCGCGCATTCGATTTAGAGATTGTTTAACTAAGTATTAGAAGAAGAAAATATTTTTCCCCTTAAAGCGAACGAGATATTTAGGAAAAACGAAAAAGTAGCAAGGATCAATAAAGCTCGCGAGGCGCGATAATCTCTTAATCCTGTTACTCTAGCGTGACATACGGGCACTTTTTTTATTTTGTGCGAAATGCGAGAGCTTCATTCAAGCCATTTTGTAGCTAGTCGTCGCGCCCAGAAGAGTAAGCAATATTTGCCAATGTATCGTTCGAGAAAAAAGCGTGGTCCAGACAACCACCAACAGAAAAAGAAGTTAGGAACCCCAGGAACTAAAGGAGTTTTAGCTTTGGTTCTTCTAGCGGACTTTGAAGGCGCATCAGACTTCACAGACTTTCACTTCATAGTTTTTAGACTTCGCGGCTCGCACTGTAGTTTTTTTAGCAGTTTGTTTTACCGCGCGCTTTGGTGGCTGAGGAGGCTTCGCCATTCTCGAATGCAGTCGACTACAACCTCATTCAGCGCGCGAAACTGCGGCGAATCATGAACTTGCATGCAAATGAGTTCTGGCTGTGAAGCTACATCTACCATCATGCGATTGGCTCAAGACGTGACAAACCTATACTTCGATTAGGTGTGAATGTCAATCACGTCATCGAAGGTGTCGGGCGCTGAATTTCTTAGCCTCGCGTTTCTCAAAGAATTATCAGTGCTGTTTACGACTATTCTTTTGAGTTTTAGGTCAGGTTCCGCTGGTTCAATCTCGATGAAATTTGGCAGGCCGGTAGAATAGGAATCTGCGACCGAAACCGTGTCTCAGAATTTTCGATTTCGAAATAGTTTTGAAATTATGGGCCTCGCAGCGGGGGTAGTAACGCAAAATGCGCTGTTTTACTTTAGCTTCAAATATCTCCAAAACGAACTCGATATGAACAAAATGAACACGGTTTTGTAAACAATTATGTGCTGATTGACATGAAGCAGTTTGCATAAATTTTCGACCAGTGGTTCCTGACCTAAAACTCCCGCGAAGAAACCACACTGTTTTATCCCTTTTCCTCGAATTTCTTTCTCTAAATAAAAATAATCTATTTATAAAAACTTGGTTACAAACTACAATGTTTTAGCTTTAATTTGATATATAACATGTAGGAATCCTCCAAAAAGGCGCGCGTGACGATTTTTCTGCGTGAAGTACCCCTGAAGGTTACCGTATCCTTAAATGTCGTAGCTGTCGTACAAAAACTTGTTTCTCCACAGCTATCGTGACAAAAAAGTTGTTCTGTGACTGCTGCAACATAGACAGAGCGGAAAAACCCTGATAAAATCACGAAATTTCAAATAAAGTAAGGTCGGGTTAACTCGGATAAGCTTCATTTTTGTACGTACAGACTCCTCGTTTGATGGAAAACAAAATATCAAAAATGACTTTTTCTAATGGATCCGTCTTTGAGATATGAGGCTTTAAACTTTGGTTTCTGTGCCATTTTATAGGAGAATTAGTACTTTGATCAGGAATTGTGCAAACTTTGCTCGATCATATCTAAAAGTCATACTCTTCAAATTTCTTTAAAAATTGGAATTAAGCTTTTGGTCACAGAAACTCTTTGTATACGGCATCGTGAGCTTATATATTGAAGAAATAAGGTGAAGTTTAACTTAGACATTTCATTTTTGGTAATTTCCGCTCTGTCTGCAACATATGGAAACCGAGTGTCGTAGCAGCCGCGAAACTGCAGTCGTAGTCCAGTCCCTGAACTCTCCTTCGCGGCTCCTGTAGCCCATGGTGTCGCCGACACCATGGGCTACAGGAGCCGCGAAGGTGAGTTCAGGGACTGGACTACTGCAGTCGCAGCTGTCGCAGAGATAGAACAGGGACGATTCCTGCGACACGAGTTTAGCAGTCGCAAGAGTCGCAGCCGGTTTGCACTTGAGAATTTTGTCGCATTTGTCACGGCGATCTTTCTCTCTCACGAGTTACAATTCCAACACGCTTATGCACACGAGATGCAAATCTGGTGCGATTGCTGTGCTCTCTTTTGTTCAAAATCGCATCAAATTGGAAAGTGTTTCGAACATGTTGAAACCAGTACGACATCGCGCGACAACTTTCCGTTGAGATCGCGCCGAAATTGCATCTTGTTTACACAGCAATGACATAGCAATGTGTAAGTTGCAGCTTCCGCGCGAAAAAATCGCTATGGTTTATGCGACAAAAATCACGGATCTAAACCGACTAATTAAAGGCCCATCACCAACCGGGAGCCTTTGCGCCCCGTTTTCTTTTGTTTTCAAATTGATCGATTGTTTCTCGGGTGCTCTGATTGGCTAAGAGTCCGCAAAGGCTCTCGGTTGGTGATGGGCCTTTAAGGGATACCTGACGATATTCATGCAAATATATGCAAAGATATTCGCGGATTCCGCTAATTGCTGCTTACATGAGAAAATTTGAACGATTTGAAATCGGTCTACTTTTTTTCAAACCCCATAAAATCGTAATTCGCTCAAAACTTAGTAATCCTTCATCGGAATCCCATAGTGAAAATTTTCACACTGCTTCCTTTCAACTAACTCTTTCAATTCCAGAGAATTTGTTGTATTTTGCAACAATAATTATTGTAGTTTCTAGGTGACCACGTCCCTTTCATGAGTTTCATTACCTGAGACTGTAGGAAGTAAATTCAACAACAGAAATATACAAAAGATTCCTTTGGAAACTCCTCCACCAGACGTCATCTGCAAATCGTAACAATCATTATTATTATTGAATCATTTTCTCTACGCGCGCAATGCATCATGGGACTAGAGCGTCATGTGACTATTTAATAAGGCGCTTGTGTAAAAGAATTGATGATAGTTCTGTTTGCGAAATTTTTGTGCTGTTCCTGCTTCTGCTGGGAAAAATTTGATCGTTATACAAACGAATTGTTTAAATGTTACCATACAGCGTTTGATATTTCTCTGCTGGCTGGCAATGAAATCTTATCTACCCCCTTGCTGGCTGGGAAAAATTTGAGCTGCGGTTCTCCTGGGAAAATATCAGTCAAGGTCGCTTATAGCAAAAAGGAACAGATAGAATTTAATAAAAATAATAAAACGGACATGGAAAAGGGAGGTCTTGGAAAGAAAGGCGGGGAAAACAGGAAAATCCGGTTCTACAGGGGACAGGAACCCCAAACCCGAGGACGTCTTGCTCTATTTAATCATGGACTCGAGTCTAGAAGCATGCTAAAGCACATTCCAGAGTTTAAAATGTGCCTGCTCAATTCTTACCTTAGAGAAGTATGGAAATTACCATTTCTGTGCTAGAACTACATGATTCCCGTAGGATATTTCAATTTTGAAACCTTTATTACCACTAACCAAACAGCAGAATAGTCATCTTCTGAATAATTTATCAGTAGTTATGATAACTTGAAAAGTGAAACTCTTTCATTGTGTTTTTTAGTAATTGGAATCTAACGATGTTTATTGGAATCTAACGATGTTTACAAATTTGTTACATAAATTCTACAACTCCACCTGTGCATCCTATTTTTTTTCTTAGACTAATTCTTAACTCGTTTAGTACATGTAGTTGTAGATGAAGATCAGTTTATTTTAATCTTTTTTTCCTCAAAAATTATGCCCTTCAAGAGATGTGGAAGACTATATATTTGTCCATGTTGTTGTTTTTCCTGGAAAGCTCTAGAACAACCCTTTTGTCTTCTAGATCTACTTTTAATTACTAAATTTGTAGCGCGTTTCTTTTTTTTCTGAAAGCCAAAAATTGCCACTGTAATAAATAGTAATTGTGCCAAATATTTGCTTTCAGAGAGTTTATTATGAGATTTCATTTTTAATCATAGTTTTAAAAACTCGTCGATTTTTACTTGTTTAGTTGTGATCGTTTTTTAAGTTCGGAAATGTTACTCGCACTTCGTGTTTTGGCCACTGTTTTGTCTAAAGATATTCGGATAGGCTATATTATCTAACTGCAAATATTTGCTTTGCTCACTTGTAATAAGAAATAAATGGAAACTGTAAAGAGTGAGAGTTAATAGAAATAAAGCACTAATTTTTCGAATCTTTGTGTGGCGTGTATTGGAAAAAGTTTCAGTAATTTACACAAGAATTCATAGTCTTACTATTTTTGGTGGAAAAAGAAATAGGATTTTTTAACATCTGATCTGTCCCTGTAATTTTGATTGCTGATGCGAGAGTATTTCCACTTTCTGTTTGCCAATAAGCTGTTTGCCAATAGAACTGTTTTCGTTCAACACTCGGAGGAATCACTGACTATATTTTCAAGTTTGTTATAAACTACCCTCAGCAGTATATGTGAAACTGAAATAAACATCACGCTACACAACGGAACTGTTCACGAAAATAACACAGAAATTCACACTACCTTGTTAATTCTGTCGATTTTGCTATTCCTGAAATTTCACATCCTTTTCATCTGAAGCTCCTTAAAATAACAAAGTATTACCATAGATGTTGCAAGTTGAAAGTACCGACAGAAAATAAAACAATGCGGGGAGCGTGTTAATATTTATAGCAAGGAGGAGGTTTCTATGACACCTCTGAAAGGAAAATCAATGAGCACATTTCTAAAACAACTGTGATTTGATTGAAAAGTCATCATAAACTCTTTGTAGAATCATGAACAAACATTGTGGTGTTCATTGGGTATTGTAATCATAGCTAGACTATTAACGGAACAGCGGGTCCAAATACAGTGAAGAACATACACCTTTGTGTTTCAAAAGGAAGGAAACCCTCACGTAAACACTCTGTTTGTAAAGTGAGAATGAAAATTGAAAACTGAAAAAATGTGTCGCTGTAAATCTTTTAATTTTCATTAATTTCATATAAGCTAGTGTTCCTACTGATCACAAGATGATGAGATTTAAAATGAAATGATTTTGTTCTTTTTTTTTGCTCCAAATAGAATGCGGATCAAAGAAGTATACTGACGTAGAATACAAATTTTCCCAGCATGGTGTTAGTGTCCTTATGAAGATATTATTTTTCGCCGTAATCGGTTTACGATCAAATTTGCAGTATTAGTACTATTTATAGTCTCTCAGGTGAAGGCTTTTTCAGGTACTGCCCTAGAGAGAAGACCTTATTTGGACTTCACTAGAATGGTCCCCTTCAGCTTTAGGATAGGAGATATTTGCGAAAAATATCCCCAGCTGTTCAAAGACTGAGGGGTTGATCTGGAAGGTGTCTGATACAGAATACTAATTGGTCTAATTAGTATTCTGTATCAGACACCTAGTCATGCTTTATCGGGGGATACAAGTAGTGTCACCTGATCCGAATCCAGTGCAGAGATTGGATAAGCATCCTATGAATAATGGATAAATTTGATAATCGAATTTCAATAATTAGCGATAGATTCTGAACAGCTTTCTATTTACGATCGATAAAACTATATTTTATTCTACGTTACTACAGGATTTGTTTGTGATGTCAAAAACAAATCATAGGGCGGAATTCAGATGAGTGTCGACAACTAAACGCAAAGCCATACACGACAGACTAAATTCAAAACAATAGAAAGTTTTCTATTATACGCCGAATAGGCTAGGGCGAACACTCAAGTGAGGCTAATGTGGGTAATTCTTTTGTTTCACTATTTCCAGCTCAGTGCACTTGGAAAAGGCGAAACAAAAGAATCCCCCGCATGAGCCTCACTTGAGTGTTCGTCCCATGCAGTTCGACCGTTTGAGTACGAATATTACCTATTCAAATATGGCGCCCAGTTTGAAAAGCCATTGTTCTAGCAGTGGCGGATCCAGGATTTTAAGAGGGGGGGTTCATTTTTGCTGATGAAGTGCAACTAAAAAAAATTGAGGTCTACCAATCCTCTGTTGTCCGTGGCCCTCTCACGAGGCGAAATCGTGGTTGCTACATCATGAATTTAATATACTGGTATACATTGGGTCACATAAAAGAAAAAAGAACCACTCTAAAATGACAAACGGGTCTTTAGCGAACCGATCCCCCAAAAATTGGTTCTTTGGGAGAGGGGGGGGGTTCATTTGCACCCGATGAACCCCCTGGATCCGCGCCTGTCTAGATTGACTAGCCTCGAATTCGTGCAAAAACGCATTTGTGTTTTCACATGATTTCGAGGCTAGTCAGTCTAGAACAATCGCGTTTCGAACTGGGCGCCATATTTGAATTCGGTGTCTAATGATGCGGCATCCTTTGAAAAAGGAAAGGTTCGACAGAAGAAGTTCGACGTTTGCGCTGAGCCTTAGCCAATCAGACACGGAGTCGTGACCAACGGAAACAAGGGCCACTGTGTTTTTGTATTTCTTAGCATTCTGATTGGCTGACAAAACAAAGATCAAAGATCTCAACCAAAAGAACACGTACAAAACGCAAGTCTGATTTATGTTAGACAGTCATCTGAAATCCGCCCTAAAATAATGTACTGTACTTATGGTGTTATTTTGAAAGTATCTTACGTCAATTGATCAAGAAAACAAACAGATTATTCAGGACGGGGGAGGGGGATGTAGGGGATCCCCTTTTGTAGGAGCTTTTCTAATCTGTTTACTGTTTTGATAGCTTCGGCCCCTTTTTTAATACTTCCGCTCTCTGCCCTTTCTAACGTTCTAGAGCCGCTTTTTTTATTTTAATAGAAATTCACCCACCAGAGAAGAATGATATAGCCACCTACTGTTCCTTGTGTTGATATATTATTTGAAATACAGAAATGGTATAATGTATAGGAATGGTATAAGAGCTCGCCTTTATTGCCAACGAGCAGCCGAGCCAAGAGGCGAGGCTGCGAGGCGGCAGCATTATAGAGCTGTGCGAGGAGAAAAATTCTCTAGTTCAGAGTGGTGTAACCACTAGCCAACCAAAGTGCCAGGATTTTGAAAGTGGTAACCAAATACTTGAGAACTATCAGTATCAGAAGAGAAATCTACTATTTGACCCCTTGTCCACTTCTGAAGTGCGCCCGTGTAGCCAACGCCGCGATGCTGTGTTTTTTTTTTTTGCATTACCTTACATGTATGAAATTTAGAGGTAGATATTTGTCTCTATAGTCGGCCAAATGAAATTAGGGCAGCAGTGAGTCAGAGGAACTCATATTTTCAAAAGGGCAAAAATATGATTCACTGTCTTGCTCGTTGGCACTTTTAGCGAGAGCTACAACTAGTTGTATTTTAAAAAAAAGTAACTATATTTTGTTCGTGATATAATCAGCCATGCTGTCGATAATAACTGTAGGTGTAAAAACATCAGAGAGACATTTGACCTTTTCACGTGACAAGCACTGCTGTCTCGACAAATATTCGCTAGTGGGTAGCACCAGTGCCTCTGTCTGTGCTGCTATAACTTGCTTATTGCTATTAAGATGTCTGAGTCCAACAAATCTTATCAGTATCCACCTTCGTGTAGAGTTATAGATGGGTGATCAATGTGGACATGTGTACCGAGGAAGATATCGCAAACATCACTCATTTGCCCTTGAGAGAGGATGATATTATACTGTCTACGTATCCAAAGTCCGGTAAGTTTCAAAACTTAGGTATCCATGGAAAGCAGGCATTTAGTGTAGTAGTATTTACAGTCTAATTTACAGTCTAAGATTTTAGGATTTTAGATTATCAGTTTGTTTGTGCTGATTGTTTTCTTTAAGCCCTGATAATGTCAATGTCAATTTCATTTTAAACGCAGTTTCTTAAAGGTGTCAAAATAGAACAGAACCCTCCCATTCGAAAACGGCACGACAGAGTTTTACTTTTTCGTTACAAATGCAATTCATAGTTCCGACCTGTCATTCAAAAGCCATAGTTACTGTTGTTATATCCCACAAACAAACCAGGGTTTTCCGTAAAAAAAGTCCGATCGATCCCGATTAGGTTTACCAGATATCTTGACAGATACACTTTCATAAAAGGCAAAAAAGTGCTGCAAATCGAACTGATCAATGAGTCCTGAAATACTGTTTGTGGGACGCGATCAGTTCCCATGAGAGAATCTTTCCAACTCTGATTGGTATCTCCAGATAGCGTGAAATGGCTTCATAGTTTGATCGGATATATGAATTACACTTGAGCTACAATTTTTGTTTTTGAATAGGTCAAACATGGGTCCTTGAGGTTATCAAACAGATCCTGAACAGCGGAACCATTGATGAAACATCAGTCTTTATCCGCACCCCATTTCTTGAGGCTTTCGCACTGCAGAAACAGCTCCACTTCATCGCCCATGATTCATTAGGATCCATGTTAGAGGACATGCCGTCTCCTCGAGTGATGAAAACTCATCTACAGTACCACCTGGTCCCTAGGGTCAAGGGTCAGCGGCCAAGTATATCACGGTCATGCGCAATCCAAAGGACGCAGCAGTCTCTTATTACCACCATCACCGTAGGCTGGCTCCTTGGAAGTTCAGTCGACCGTGGGATGAGTTCTTTGAAATGTTCATAGAAGGGAACGGTACGTACTTGCTGTCTTGTTGTTGTAGCCTGGTCCTACGGGGGTGGGTAGGGGGCGAGGCGACACATCACCGTAGGCTGCCTCCTTGGAATTTCAGTCTACCGTGGGGTAAGTTCTTTGAAATGTTTTTCGAAGGCAAGGGTATGTGCATGCTGTCTTGGTGTTGTACCCTGGTCCCGTGCGTGGGGGCGGCTGAAGCGGTGGGGCGCGGGGGGTGAGGGGACGCCACCACCCTGTGTCCTTGTACGTGGGAGACTGTAGAAATGCATAACATGTTAATTTTTCTTCTTCTAGTGATGTGGGGATCATGGTTTGATCACGTGCTAGAGTGGTGGAAACACCGGGATGAACCCAACACGCTGCTCCTCAAATACGAGGATTTGATAAAGGTAAGCTGATAACCGTTTTGTATAGATCGGACCACACAAATACTGTGTTGTATTAACTGGTGGGTGGGGTTCAAACTAGGATTTAGAAGAGAGCATATGTGAGCTACGACCACAGCAACGTGGTCGGCGTGACCGTAAAATAGCAGTTGCGCGACTGAAAAAAAAAAAACAGTTGATAAGCATTTGACTTCATTCATTTGCACGTCATCTCGCGGTGTCGGCTCTGGTGACAGCCACTGATTTAAGTGCGATATCTGATAAAGAGCAGTTGTGAGAAAGCAGCCAATCAGCAAATATCCTCAAATAGCTGTTACCAGAGCTCTGGGTACGCGAATGATATGCTGATGTCTCCATCTAAACTTCTGCAATATTTGCGCACGGGCAGAAGACACAGGAAATTCCCAATTCTCCAACCCAGAGCTCCCCGACTCGTCACCTCGCGGGGGCATTCTCGAACCCAGAGCTCCCCGGCTCGTAATCTCGCGGAGGCATTCTCGAACCCAGAGCTCCCCGGCTCGTAATCTCGCGGAGGCATTCTCGAACCCAGAGCTCCCCGGCTCGTCACCTCGCGGGGGCATTCTCGTACCCAGAGCTCCCCGGCTCGTCACCTCGCGGAGGCATTCTCGAACCCAGAGCTTACCGGCTCGTAATCTCGCGGGGGAGGCTCTGGTGACAGCCATTGACGCATGCGCGAGATTTGATACAGAGCCGTTCAGAGAAACACTCTTCTGCGCATGCCCAAACGTTTAAAATCAGCCAATTAACGAAGGCCCTCAAGTGGATTTCCGGAGAGCCTCCCCTGCGAACAGGCGAATGGAAATTCCCCATTTTCTTACCCAGAACTCCACCAGCCGGCAATGTGATTGGCTGAATTTGAACGTTTGGACATGCGCTGAAAGGTCTTTTGCTCTGTATTAAAGTATCGCGCATGCGTCAGTGGCTGTCATCAGAGCCTCCCCCGCTAGATTTAGAGCCGGAGAGGTCTTGGTACGGGAATATCATTAGAGACGTTTGAGAAAATAGTAAAGCTAACATGAATGTAACGATAGCTCCATGTATTCTAGGATCACAGTGGTAATGTACGAACAATTGCCGCTTTTCTGGGCAAAGAACTACCCAAGGATCTTCTTCAGCGTGTCATAGATCATACCAGTTTCAAGTTTATGAAGGACCAACCGTATTTTAACGACACGGATTCTCCTTCATTCGTCAAGGGTGAAACCACGTTTATTCGTACAGGAGTTGTGGGGGACTGGAGAAACTACTTCACTGAAGAGCAAAACTTGAGATTTGATGAGCTGTATGCGGAGAAGATGAAAGGAAGTGGTTTGGAACTGGATTTTGACATGTGATTTGTTTGTATGGCTGTCATAAAATATTCGCAGATCTGCGTCAGTCGGAGTGACTAGGAGTGAGATTTTGGTGGGAAAGAAGAAAGTTTTATTGGGTATACGCATTTAGAACTCTGTCCCCACACAAGACAACAGCCATGATTGTTTCAACAACATGTTATAAAATAAGACGTCACGAAACCCAAGAATACGATTCAAGTAAAACATTTAAAAACTAGCTTTCTGTCACAACATCTGATACTGGCAAAACTCAATCTCGTACCCAGTTTATTCAGTTTCAGTTCGGCATCGTTTGGCCAGCGACATGACCAATGCGTGGTGGTTCAAGAGCATAACCATTCTCTTACCCAGAGCTCCCGGCTCGTCTCCTTGCGGGGAGGCTCTGGTGACAGCCATTGACGCATGCGCGAGATTTGATACAGTGAGTTGAGAGAAACATTTTTCTGCGCATGCCCCATGTTCAATATCAGCCAATCACCTCTGAGAATGGAGCATAACGAGCTCGCCTTTAAAAATCCCCGAACACTAGTAAACTGTTAAAGAACTACAGTAACTGCTCTGTTTGTAAATGCAATGAAGTTTGACAACCAGGGCAAAAGTTAAAATATATTTTAATTTCGGAATCTCTCACAAAACCGCACAAAAAAATGTGAAAGAAATGTATAGGTTTTCGTTTGAGTGTCCTGACTGTAAGATCTAACCGTGGTTTATGGCAAAATTGAGCAACATTTTTTTAAAACCGAAAGCACAGAATTTGGGTCTAAAAAAGTTGATTACCCCAGAGAGCTCTGAATCTTGCCGCTGGTCAAAACATGACGGGCTCTGGTACGAGATTGGACCAAACTAGTTATTCAAAGATGATGTAAAATGACTTCATTACAGGTGCAATTGAAAAGTTTTTCAAGCCACAAAGGTAATCTCAAGAATTACATATGGATTTCTCATTAATTACTAGGTTCTTGCATGGAGTTCTGGTTCTTGCAATGACAATTATAATACAATAATACTTTATTTGCATTTCTATGGTGTTTACAGTGAATTTTCAAACTTGAAATTTTCCAATTATGTTTCATCCACAGTCCTCTATTGATCATTTTATAGCTGCCTCGAATAGTCCGATACTGAATATTGCTAATGCTAATAAGCTCAACCTGTAAACAAAGATCCTCCTATAGCCCTTGAGGCCGAAATGGCCTATTGTCTTAGAGCCCATTCGGGCTCGAGGAATAATTGTTAATTGTTTCACAGTCTGATGGAAGCACCACTCTAGTAACAGTAAGGATAAAAACACTGTCATCCTAAATGCGTTTGACCTTTGCTTCCTTTAGATCTGCCTATGACTAGCACCGTTGTCTCTGCTGGTTCAATTTGCTGGGAGTCTGAAGATGTCTGAGTCCAAGAATCTTTATCAGTACCCTTCCTCATGTAGAGTCATAAATGGAGTGATCGGCATGCTAAAGTGTACCGGGGAAGATATCGCTAACATCACTCATTTGCCCTTGAGAGAGGATGATATTTTACTTTCTACTTATCCAAAGTCTGGTGAGTTTTAAAACAAAAACAAAACAAAGTTTTTGCCGTTATCACATGTTACGTGATTGTAGTGAAACCAAGCGATTACTCCAATTCTTAATAAGACATATACAAGTGATTACAAGTAATTGCGAATTACGCACGGCAGTCATCTGACTGATCTGAAATCCACTCTATTTTTTTTTTTGTACGTTGTTCCTTTGATCACTTAAACTAATTGGCGATTCATAGTTTGAGAAATATTTTAGCATGCTCCAAGGAGCATGGAAATATAAGTTTCATTATTCATGGCAGCCTGATAAATATAAAACTTTTTCATTATTGGGCAAAAGCTGAGTTAAGTCATCTCTTTATTACGTCATTTCTTTATTCTATTTTTCCACCTTTCTGGTAGCCGAGCTCTCACTGCAAGAACAAAAACGAGACGAGATGGGACAGCCAAGATGTCTATTTTATATACACAAAGTTACTAACGCTTGCTCTGCTGAAGCCTTTACACCTTCATCCGTCTTGCTTCGACGCTCATCTCAAAACAAAGAAGTAATCGTCCCGCAACGATGGCCAGCGAAGGCAAAAAATAAACAATCGTTATAAACAATCGTTTATAATGTCGCTATTTCTCGATCCATCGGACCATTCTTTTTACCATTACATATTCTTAAATAGTTATCTGATAGGATGGTCTAATGAGTTTGGCTAATGAATCAGAGTGATCGTTCCTGGAGCATGCGCGTATTGTGACAGGCTCCCTTAATCTCCACGAAATGCACTCTAACTCTAACTTCCACGATGAAACATAGATTCAGAAAATGGCTCATTTCCAACAAACATTGTGTTCTTGATTTCCACCAGATAAGTATGTACAGTAATGTTTTTTTCTTTAAAAAGTTATGAGACTTACGGATTCATAAAATGTCTGTATTTTTTTCCCCTTTGAACAAAACAATTATACAGAACAAATGAAATACCTAAGAGTTAAATCTTTTGATCGAGTTTATGTTACATGAATGTGATATGAACAAAAGTCCGATGGAAGTTAAACTTATTATCGAAAAATATCGAAAATTAGGCAACGGAGGCCATTTTCACTCATTTACAGAAAATGTGTTGGCTGGCTTTCTGCATAAAGACAATATACCCAATAGTTGCCTTAACAAGTGTCTACAATATGCTGGTAAAGGATTTCCACAGCGATTTTTTTTTGGCCTGTACTGCCGGTAACCGAGGTTACATTCTTATTCATACTGTCCTAACAAAACAAATGTATCTTGAATACAAAATGTGAAATGTACGCCCAGGAGCCTAAAGACATCCTTGAAACGTATTGGCTCCGTTTATCGTGGAATGTATGCTAAATTTAAGAAAAAATGAAATCATGTGAGGAATGTATACAATATATGAGCTACATTTCTAGAGCTATTTGAAGCCATACAGTTGATTTCTCGCGGTTCAGCCACGCTTATCTGGTAATTTCTCTTTTCATAAATAGATAGACCCTGGTAGAATGGGACGCTTAGTTCGCATCGTGGTCTATTTTATTGATCTGGCAGTTTGTTTATGTCTTTGGGCCCCTGTACGTACATGTTTTCTCCGGTATCAGCATAGGCTCCCCAGGCTACTGATTTGTGTTAAGTGAAATACAGAGAATGTATGGACATGTAAATCACGAGAAAAATATACGATGGAAATCTAAAATCACGAATAAAAATCTGTACTCAGCGGCGTAGCCAGGAAGACACTAATGTCACCCTGTCTAACAATCAGCGCCCCCCTCGAATGTAAGCCCAAAAATTCGAGCCCCCCCCCCCCCCCCCCCCCCCTAAGTCGGCGCCCAAAAAATCAAAGCCCCCCTATATATTTGCCGCCCCCCCCCCCCGTTTAAATAATAACCACTCCCTTACACTTGAGCTACACTTGTTTTTGAATAGGTCAAACATGGGTCCTTGAGGTTATCAAACAGATCCTTAACAGCGGAACCATTGATGAAACATCTATACCCCTCCGCGCCCCATTCCTTGAGGCGTTCACGCATAACAGAGAGCGGAACCTGGTCGCACATGATTCATTAGGATCCATGTTAGAAGACATGCCGTCTCCTCGAGTGTTGAAAACTCATCTACAGTACCAGCTGGTCCCTAGAGTCAAAGGGTCAGCGGTGAAGTATATCACGGTCATCCGCAATCCAAAGGACGTAGCGGTATCTTTCTTTCACCATCACCGTAGGCTGCGGGTTTGGGAGTTTAGTCGGCCATGGGATGAGTTCTTTGAAATGTTCATAGAAGGAAAGGGTAAGTAGCTATACTTCTAACAAAGCTGATCTTGTTGTTGTTGCTGATTTCTGCTTTTGTTGCTGCTGTTGTTTGTTGCTGTTGTTGTTGCTGTTGCAGTTGTTGTTGCTGCTGTTGTTTGTTGTTGTGGTTGTTGCTGTTGTTATTGTTGCTTTTGTTGTTGCTGTTCTTGTTGTTGCTGTTGTTGTTGTTATTTGCTGCTGTGGTTGCTGTTGTTATTGCTGCTTTTGTTGTTGCTGTTCTTGTTGCTTTTGTTGTTATTTGCTGCTGTTGTTGTTGTTGCTGCTGCTGCTACTTTTTTTTATTACACATTTCATAATATAAAATATACAAAATACAGTAATCAATATAGAACAAAAAATAAAAAATGAACAACAAAACACACACTCATGGCAGACGGACTCCTTTCTTAGCATACTCCCTTTGTTGAACTAACAAAGAACAACTTAAAAGTTTCCACTTTTTATCATGCTGCTGCTGCTGTTGTTGTTTGTTGATAATGTTGGTGTTGATGATGTTCTTGTTGCTGCTGTTGTTGTTATTTGCTGCTGCTGCTGTTGTTGTTGTTGTTGTTTGTTGTTGTTGTTGTTGTTGCTGATGTTGTTTGTTGATAATGTTGGTGTTGATGATGTTCTTGTTGCTGCTGTTGTTGTTGTTGTTGTTATTTGCTGCTGTTGTTGCTGTTGTTGAATGTTGCCACCTTGAGATGTATTTCTGCCAAATTAGTTGTTTATCCCTGTTGTTTTGATCCGTCAAGGGTCCGTTAACTTTGTGCTAGCGAAATTCCACTTTTCGTCCAAATTGTCTTGTGTATAAAAAAAAAAAATTTGGCGAAATTTTCTTGATATCGAAAATTTATTTTTGATAGTTTTATTTGGCTCATGGTTTGATCACGTGCTAGAGTGGTGGGAACATCGAGATGACCCAAACACGCTGCTCCTTAAATATGAAGATATGATTAAGGTAAACTATTTTACATTTTGTATACAAAATATATCAAGAAAGTGCTGTCGTTTTATGGCAAATCCGCGCGGGATGCCTGTGGTGTCCAAAACGTGTCTCAGGCCCCTCGGTGGGGGGTAAAAACAAAATGGCGACCAAGAGATCGATGTTTCTCGAATATCTGCAAGTTTTGGTAAATTTTCCTGTTTATTTCGCTAAGATATGAGGAAAAGTACTTACAGACCTTCCAAATAAGGTAAGGGGGAATTTCCTAATAAGGAAGTTTTGCAATGTCGGAAAAACGACAGTTTTGTTTTCTTGATATGTATAGTATGGTGTAGGTTGCACACATTTTCTCATAGTTCGGTGCATTCTAGGATCACAGTGGTAATGTACGAACAATTGCAGCTTTTCTGGGCAAAGAACTACCCAAGGATCTTCTCCAGCGTGTCATAGATCATACCAGTTTCAAGTTTATGAAGGACCAACCGTATTTTAACAACACAAATCCTGCTGTATTCGTCGAGGGTGAAACCACGTTTATTCGGACAGGAGTCGTGGGGGACTGGAGAAACTACTTCACTGAAGAACAAAACTTGAGATTTGATGAGCTGTATGCGGAGAAGATGAAAGGAAGTGGTTTGGAACTGGATTTTGACATGTGATTTTTTTTTTACATTTCAAGAAAGTGGTTTTCAGGTGAATGTTGGCTTCGTGCTGTGGAATTAAGTACTATTTACACTATGAGTGGCTATGTTCATATGTTGTATCTGCCGATACAACATAGACACGAATATTGTAAAGTACTTATGATATTCTAACTTTTGTACTTATATTAAATTGAATGTGCATTGAAAATGAAAGAATTTTCGGGTGTTTACAAAAAACGGTAATCATTTTGCAGAAAGCATGCGCAGAAGGCATGATTCCTGTCCCACTTGGAACTAGCCGGACTAAAACAAGATATCGTCTCTCAGGTGAAGCTTTTTTTAGGTACTGCTCTACGAGAGAAGACCATGCTTGGACTTCACTAGAGTGGTCCCCTTCAGCTTTTAGTCTGTAGGGGATATTTAAAACAATGTGCATTGAAAATGAAAGAATTTTCGGATGCACAAAAACGCCAATCGTTTTGAAGCAAGCATGCGCAGAAGGCATGATTCCTGTCCCCATGGAACTAGCCGGACTAAAACAAGATATCGTCTCTCAGGTGAAGCTTTTTTTAGGTACTGCTCTACGAGAGAAGACCATACTTGGACTTCACTAGAGTGGTCCCCTTCAGCCTTTGGACAGTAGTGGATATGTGTTATTTGAAACAAATATCCAACTGTTCAAAGACTGGGGGCTGCACTGGAAGGTGTCCTATACAGAATACTAATTGGTCTAATTAGTATTCTGTATCAATTAGTATTCTGTATCAGACACCTAGCCATGTGTTATCGGGGGTTTCAAGTAGCTGTCACCTGATCCGAATCCAGTGCAGGGATTGGATGAGCATCCTATGAATAATGGATGAATATTATAAGTGTTTTTAAAATGCCCTGAATTTAGCGTGGATAGCATAGTTCACTCGATTAACTTTGGGCATAGTTTAAAAAAAGCACGGCCACGTACAAATAGGCCTAGTTGGAGTTTAAATTTCGTGTTTAGTTCGCATGCGATTTTAGTCCGAATTTCTTGAATTCTTTTGTTTAACAAGAACAAAAAGTTAAACAAACGACTCGGACTAAAATCGCATGCGCACTGAACACGAAATTTAAAACTCCAACTAGGCTTATTACGTCACATTCATGTCAGAGTTCATCAATGCTTTGTGGGATCCCTGTGGGATATTATGAACATATTTTTGGCTCACTGAGATCCCTGTGATCTGTGTGATGAATGGACATCAGTCTTAACTACAATATCTACTTTCTAGTTTTAGAAAGTTTTGGCAAACATAATGTCCGACGCAACTGATTCCTATCATTACCCTTCCTCGTGCAAAGAGGTTAATGGGAAGATGAGTTATTTTTATCACACAGAGGAATACCTCCAAAGCATCACCAGGCTGCCTTTAAGGAAGGATGATATTATTGTATCGACATATCCGAAGTCCGGTGAGCTTAAAAAGCTAGACATTATACCGAATCTTAGCGGTTTGTATGTCAATGAGTTAGTCATTGACAGACAGTGGGGCAGTTTCGTATCTAGTGGGGCTTGCCGATGTTATTGTTTCGACATCCGAAGTCCGATGGCTAAAACTATAACATTACTAGATATATATGGAAACTCATTTACTCGTGAATTTAGTAGATGTTATGTACATTCGTGAGAACTCGTTACCAAGTTCCTGCCTCGTATGCCAATGAGTTTAAATTAGTCGGAAAGTAGCGCGATTTCGTCTCTATCCAAACTCCCATAAGGAGTGAAGCTTGCCAATTATTTGTCGGAGCCTTTGCTCGGTTACTTGTAATGATTAACCAAATAGGGTTTACTGCGTTGTTTTGTAATTCTGCGAACTCTCGCGATCTTCGCAGAATTATGAAAACCACTGTCAGTAATAGTTTCCGGCGCGCTGAAATGCGAAGTTTATAACAAGTTACGGATTATGGCTTGAAGTCCGGGGTAGGTTATCTAGTTCGTGTTCCTCGGGTTAAATATTGACCTGTGGTTCGGTTAAGACTGTCTACGCATAAACAGGTGATTGCTGGGTATCCCCCACCCCACCCCCTTTTTTTTGCTCGCCTCGGGACCGTGCGCTAACCAAACTCCACGATGGCGCCCGATCTGTTAACGGACCGGGTTTTCCGCTCATACATTTCCTGTGCTAAATATACGAATATTCCGCATGACTCGGTTTTGTGAAGAGTATGGGTGATTAGTATCGCTATTTATCCTAAACACCAGTAGCATCTGTGTGTGTATGTTCAGTGTCACCAGTGACGAGTCTGTTTCGGTATACCTAATTGTTCACGAACGGTTACGCTCGCGTGTACCGGATGTCCGCAGGCAATTGCCGGCGTATTTGTCCATACTAGTTAGTTCAAGTTACAATACCTTTGCCTTAGGACAAACATGGGTGCTGGAAATTATCAAGCAAATAATGAACGGTGGATCAATTGACGAAACCCCAATGTACAGACGTACACCATTCCTTGACGCCTTTGCCATGCAAAAAGCACTAAACATACCATTCGTCTCGACGTACGAGTCCCTGGAATCCTATGTGGGGGACATGCCCTCTCCTCGAGTAATGAAGACACACCTCAGGTATCACCTGGTCCCTAGGGTCAAAGGGTCAGCAGTGAAGTATATCACGATCATGCGCAATCCAAAGGACGTTGCGGTTTCTTTCTTTCACCATCATCGCAGTATCAAGTTTTTCAACTTCAGTCGGCCCTGGGATGAGTTCTTTGAAATGTTCATAAATGGCAGAGGTATGTATATTGCTCTAGAAGCTAGCTAATACCTTCTAGCCATCCTGAGGGTGTTACTTGACAAAGTAAACACCCTCAGAGGGAGAAGTGAGGTAGAAGGTCCCACATCTCGTACCCAGAGCTCCCCGGCTCGTCAGCTCGCGGGGAAGTCTCGGCCTGACAGCCTTTGACGCATGCGCGATATTTGATACATAGCCGTTGAGGGTAAGAACTTTCTGCGCATGCCCCAACGTTCAAAATCAGCAACTAGGGCTCTGAAGGTGACATGTTATTTCTTGTTCATGAAAAGGACGAAGTCTTCAAGTCTTCAATAGATTCAATCATTTTCTCATATCTTTGCAGTGATATTCGGATCCTGGTTTGATCACGTGCTAGAGTGGTGGGAACACCGAAATGACCCCAACACGCTGTTCCTTAAATACGAAGATATAAATACGGTATACAAACGTAGCAGTGTCCTTAGTCCGGGCTTCCTGTGGTTAGCAGGAAGCCCACCACAACGTCAGTACACCCGGAGTGATGATCTGCTACTTAGTTTGTCTCAATCACAGTAGGATTTTGTGCTATTTACAGAACCCCATTTCTAAAATAAAAGTCTTATTCTAAATTATGGAAATAACATTTTACCTAATATCCTGCTATTGTTTTTGCGCAGCTTGCCTTGTCTCGCAACTTATTTCAAAATGAACGTAAATAAAATTTTAATCGATTTTCTCAGAGTATTACCCTCCTTCCCAAGCTACACCGAAGAATAAAAACATGGATTTACAGTGGTTCTTTCTCGTGTTCTAGGATCACCATGGCAACATCAGGAAGATTGCAGATTTCCTTGGTAAAGATGTAACAGACGATGTGCTTCAGCGTGTTAGCGAACACTCTAGCTTTCAGTTCATGAAGACTCAACCGTATTTCGACATTACTAGTTCTGTCGCACACGTGAAGGGTGAGGCGCCTTTCCTCCGCACAGGGATAGTTGGCGGCTGGAGGAACTACTTCACTGAAGAGCAAAACCAGAGATTTGACGAGCTGTATGCGGAGAAGATGAAAGGGCGAGGTTTGGAACTGGATTTTGGCGAGTGATTTGTTTTTTAACAGGACACATGCTTTCATTCATACTTGGGCTTGAAAAATCTAACGCTAATAGAGCAAGAAAGTCATTTTGGCAGTAGGCAAACAAATACGGTTGGGTGATAGTTTACTTTCTTTGTCACTCCCAGCTATATAGAGGTCTGGAACTCCACCCTCATCCACTTGTGCCGCTATCACAGTAACCTTTGTCGATGCTGTTGAAACAAAGTTGTATTTAGGAGTGTTTATTTTTTCATACTAAACAACTAGACACTGCTTTGCACGATTAAATGATATTTAGGGACGGACCATTAGATATTTGAGGGGGGGGGGGGGGGGTTGGGCAATTTTACTCGGCAAGAATGTTTTTTTCCTACTCAAGACACTGCACGAATTTTTTTCGGACGCCGTTTGCTTGCACGATTTTTTTTTTCCACCACTTTTTCACATTCATGTCTTACTGTAGTGAATAAAATACATGGCTGTCATTGGCCTTCCATATATATTGGGGGAAAAAAACTGTAATGCAGCTACAAGATATGGCCTAAGGGGACCAGCATTATTTACACTGGGGGTGGGGATATCTGAGGATTTTGGGCAATACTTTTTTGTCAAAATGAAGTGATTCCCCACTCTATAAGTACTATGATTAACGCGATCCCTCTCAGAACTGTTAAAGTTTTTGTGGTTCCCTCTGTCACCTATTTGAGCTAGATGATGACAGTTTACAGAAAGAGAGGATTTTATTTTCCTTTGTTGCGCGCGAAGCGCGCCCTTAATTTGAAAAAGCACATGCCAGATACCTCGGAATAAAAGTAGATCAAGGTTTATTCTTCATTCACGCCGCATTATAGTGACAAAAATAATATTCTTCGTGTGCGTGAAACATGGCCCAAACCAATTTGTATGTTGTAACGCCAAACTCACGCTTACATATATAAGGGGTTAGGAGGGGGAGGGTTCCTTGCCAAGAAACACAAGAGACAGGATACACAAGAAGTCTTCTCACTTCATTTTACATTGAGAAAAATGTGACTTTCTCAAGAGCATAGGCCTGAGTAAAAAAACACAATGGCCTGATGCCTGAACATTAATGAAATCTATTTTACACCAAAAAGTTTGACTGCTTGCAGTCCCTTGCTCGGGGAACGTCCGTAATAAGAGGGTAAAAGTCTTACTTCGCGCGCGCCTAGTACTGTGCATTTATACCGGGGTCACGGCACGATAAGCACGCACCACAGAGTCACGTCACGATAAGCTCGCACCACAGGGGATTCACCCCGAAACAACTTTCGTTTCGGGGTGAATCCCCCTGTGGTGCGAGCTTATCGTGACGTGACTCTGTGGTGCGTGCTTATCGTGCCGTGACCCCGGTATAAATGCACAGTACTAGGCGCGCGCGAAGTAAGACTTTTACCCTCTTATTACGGACGTTCCCCGAGCAAGGGACTGCAAGCAGTCAACAAAAAGTAACTACTTCTCACTCAGGTTCATCCTTTCCCTGACTTCATTTTTCGGTATGGTAATCTTCCATGTATTCAGCGAGTATACGAAGCTGAATAATAAACTCTGAATCTGAATCTACACATATTCTTGACAATCTATTATTAACGGCATGAAGGTATTGTCTTCGTGTTGTGTGAGCCCTCAAAAATCATATTTGTGTGCTTTCTTCCTAGTGCGCGCGAAGCGCGCCAAAATTTTTATTGTACTCAGTTAAGTGAACTAGAAAAATGCACATGATATAGAAGCTAGCCGTGCAGGAATTTTTTTTCTTGCCTCTTTGCTTTGCACGATAATTTTTTTCAGGTTCAAAGCTGTGCTCGAACTTTTTTTGGGTATTTGCCCAACCCCCCCCCCCCCCCCCAAATATCTAATGGTCCGTCCCTTATATTGTTTTCTTTAAACACTTCGTCGTTACCTCCCACTCACCGAGATTCATACACCGGGTTTCTTGTAATAACAGCGGGTACACTATCAAGGCTGAAAGACAAACGATGTGTTAGAGATTCCTGTGAGCGTTATTTTAACAAATATATGCACGAACGTACTTCATATGCACGAATATCATTTCAGAAAAAGAGAAATTTCTGAAGTTGATAACTAGGAGTGTCGATCTAGTGTTTGCATTTGCGCTCCTGTATCGGTCGAATGGTTGGGTGTTTGTTATGTAAGCAGTCCGACTGACAACAAGAACCAAACCCGCTTACTTGCGTTTAGTCCCTTAAAGGGGCACTGCCACCATTTTACACGATTTTAGGGTTGATTTAGGTAGCTTAAATGCAGTCAGATTCACAAGAATTGAACAAAATAATCGTCTAGGTTTGTTAAATAACCTTTCAGCTACAAGATGAGTACAAATTTGGAGTATTTCCGTGTGCTATCGAACGGATGGAATTGGATTGTGAAATGACATTTGTAATTTCGTATCAGGCTGAACGGTTTTAAAACTTGGAAATTTGATAGCGAAAGAATGCCTATATAATGCAAATTTCAGTTCCTTTTTCTTTCTAGGAAATAATAACAGCATACATGGGATACTGAGTTGTTTCTGTAGATCACTGGTCTTATTTTATAATATTTTGTTGAAACAACCGTGTTAAATTATCAGTGTTTTCATTTTATACTCATCACCCATCACTTCGCTTCCCCTAACAGCCATAAGTACCTTATGTAAAGTGGATTTTCGTTGCTGCTTGACAGGTTCCCTCTAAGAAAAACACAAATTTATTCATTTCAGTTCAGCTTCTCGATGTGTGATAGTCTTCAAAATAACACACTTGATATTTGCTGGTTCTTTTCTTGAAACTGACAACTAACCTGATAACTCCCCTTTCGTACAGGGGATTCTTTGCGCATGACAAAACCTCTTCTTGACTTAATGCTCCCCCTCTAGGGAGGGGCGAGGTAACACCTGTCACGATACACTTTACTGAGGCATGTCTCTCAATCATTTGTTTCTTCAGTGCACACCTGAAAGTAATTAAGAAAAGTATCTGTGAAGGGTGATGATTGTTTGGTTTAACGTAACAACTGAAAGCTGCTCATTTCTACTTAAATAGACCACTTTGACTTCCATTACCTATGCATCGCACTTCTTGGCCGTCGATTCTTGGATGGTTTAGTCATATCAATGAATCGTTTTTGCTGAGTGCAGTTTGGAGCACTGGGTCGAGTCGCGCAGGGGCTACCAAACCAAAATCAATGGTGGACAGATCGGAAACTCGAGTCTCTGTAATTCTTGCAAGTTTTCATTCCAACTCGCCGTTTTCGTGCTACTTTTTGCCGAAAATTTTATCAAAAGAGGATCTTCTGTTACTTCCTTATAAGGTAAATGATTCCAAATATGGTTTTGGCCGTAACCCACGACATCGAAATCTTTCGTGACTCATAACCCACGAGAAGCAGCCCAGCCACAAGGAGCCTGGAGCGAGGCTAAGTTAAAGTTTCTTGGAATCGTTCTGAGAACAAACTTACGTGCATATGTACGTTGTTGATGTTTTCGCAGTCTGCTGTAGATCTTCTCTGTTGAATAAGGAAATCTTCCGTCAAAGACAATATCATGGGAACGATAGATTCCCCGAGGAAATTTGATATTCACGACGAATATTACAGGGGCGCACTTATGGGAGAGCCAATCAGAATGCGCAGAAAATACAAAAGAAAACAGTGAGTCTTGTTTTCTTGGGTCACGACTAAACGCAAGTTGTGTTTACTTCGTCCCCTGATTGGTTGAATGTCTTTTGTTTCTACACAAAAAAAAACCCGTCACTTTGTGACGAAAATGTTTTCAACTATTTACTTCCTGAAATTTTCTCATAATCTTCAAATTCGTAGCTCAGCAATATCTTTACGTTGCGGGCTTCCTGTGTTCCACGCACGCACGCGCGTCAAAAGTGGCGGGAAACAATAAGCCAATCACAAACGTTTCCCTGGCAGAGGCTAAGGATTTCAATGCACTGATACTTACACCGATCCGCCGTACATGTCAAACTGTATTACACGAGAACACTTGTCCAGCGATGCCTTCTTCATTTGGTGGACGGTATTCTTGTTAGACGTCATTAGTTGTCCCCGAGGAGACTCGACCTGATGATGATGATGATCCTTGCTACAGCGGTGCTTTGTTCTCCACCTCGATAACAAATTAAGATTTTGACGGCACAGGTACGGCGAGCCTGCAGGCCTACTCTGGGACCTTATCTCGCCGCGAGTTAATGCGAGATAAAGCAAAATAAAGGGAGATAAGGCGTGATAAGGGGAAAATGGTCCAATTGAAAGGCGAGATAAGGCGAGATAAGGGGAAAATGGTCCAATTGAAAGGCGAGATAAGGCGAGATAAGGGGAAAATGGTCCAATTGAAAAGCGAGATAAGGCGAGATAAGGGGGAAATGGTCCAATTGAAAGGCGAGATAAGGGGAAAATGGTCCAATTGAAAGGCAAGATAAAGCGAGCTAAGGGGAAAATGGTCCAAATGAAAGGCGAGATAAGGGGAAAATGGTCCAATTGAAAGGCGAGATAAGGGGAAAATGGTCCAATTGAAAGACGAGATAAGGGGAAAATGGTCCAATTGAAAGGCAAGATAAAGCGAGCTAAGGGGAAAATGGTCCAATTGAAAGGCGAGATAAGGGGGAAATGGTCCAATTGAAAGGCAAGATAAGGGGAAAATGGTCCAATTGAAAGGCGAGATAAGGGGAAAATGGTCCAATTGAAAGGCGAGATAAGGGGAAAATGGTCCAATTGAAAGGCGAGATAAGGGGAAAATGGTCCAATTGAAAGGCAAGATAAGGGGAAAATGGTCCAATTGAAAGGCGAGATAAGGGGAAAGTGGTCCAATCGAAAGGCGAGATAAGGGGAAAATGGTCTAATTGAAAGGCGAGATAAGGGACCATTGTGCCATTTAGTAGTGGTAGTAGTAGTAGACTTTTTATTTATACACGGTGAGTTCCGTTAGGCGAGATAGGTCCCAGAGTATACTGCTACATTTAATCATCGAAATTCTCGTGTTAAACCAGTAAATACATTTCTTGTGAGCGATGTATTGTAGAATCATTTGGCATAAGCAGGGTGATAATAAGTATGGCTACTTATAAAAAAGCCAGTGCCCCATACACCTCTTTCATAATTCAGTTTTCCTAGTAAAAGGTGAAAGAAATATTTACTGTAGTCAAAAACTTGTTGTTTCAAAAATCATACATCAGAATACACAGTTTCAGAAAATTCCGTATAAATTGGTTAAATATTGACGAAATTATAGGACCACAAAAATACAGAGGTTTGTATGGGATTTTCACTAGAAGCCTCGTTTTGGTGTATTTTGATAACTTCAGATGCTTATATCTCGCCCAAAAATTGCTGTTTTAAACTCAACTTCACAAATGCTTTCAAAGTCATCAGGCGCTATAACTTCTAGTAATTTTCATGTGAAAATTTGAAATAGCATGAAAGTTTATATGCCTCATGCAAATGAGCGGCGGCCATTATGAAAGAGGTGTATGATTCTGTTTTGGTATACCTATATTTGCGCCCATGACGCATGCGCATCTCGAGCTACAACAGACAGTTAGGGGCCGATTACATGGAGAATGCCCGAGTTTTTGGTGCGATTATATGTGGCATTTCACCCCGGGCTGTTTCAAATCTCAGCGCCGTCTTGCAACTAAAGCGATGTCCTTTGACTTTTTCGCTGGATACAATGGATATAGCGTGGGCGCAGATTTCCCTCCGGCCCGGGCTGAAATTCTGCTGCGATTACATGGTGAATTTTTGCCAAACAACCAGGGCTGAAAATCCTAGCCCAGGTCGCTCTGACCGGGACAGGGTTTTCAAACCGGGCCGAATTTCAGCCCGGGCTGAAATTTTCCATGTAATCGGGCGCCGTGCCCCGTAGAAGGTGCAACCTTTTCTGAAATAGGTGTATATATCACCTTTAATGCACATTAGCACGTATTAACTTGGAGTGACCCTTACTGCCTGATTATCATGCACAGTGATAATGCGAGAATGAGGATGACCAGTGATCCCACCCCTGTCACCACCGCTGCTGTCACTTCTTTGGTAATCCCATTATGCCTTGCGGTGCTGATTTCTTGATGTGGAGTGGCAAATTTGGTTGTCATGGTGATCGTGGTAGTTCCACAGTGAGTGAATGGAGGGCAACTCATGCTGTAGTCAAGGATAGGCAAGCCTTAGCAACGGAAAAGGAAAGAAAAAGCGGCACATGATCTACAGATGGCCCGCCCATTTCTGCTTTTAGTAAAACTTTCGACGCCGGATATATTGTTGCATCTTTTTTTTTCGGCTTGATTTCGAAAGATCTCAACTTTGGTGGCCTGTGATTTTTTATCTTTCTCTCACTTTTCTCTAAATTGTTAATGACCTCGTCGTATCCGATTAGAAAATCAGATTTCCACAATATCTCGTCCAAGGCGGCGGCCGACCCTGAGGCTCTGCATAATGTAGACGAAAACGACAGAAAATGTGAGTAGGCCTCTGATTTTTCAGCTGTTGTTTCTTTGAATACTTTTGACCTACTTCACATTGTCATAAAATTTGATAATCTCGCAAACTGGCTCGTGTTTCGTGTATTACGTCACTATCATTAAACCCAAATTCTCGAGCATGCGTAGTAGATTCAGTACAACGTTGTTTTTTCGCGTTTTGGGGAGTCGGTCGCAAATATTTATTTTATTTATTTATTTAAATATTTATTTAAAAATACGTGAGATTCAAATTAAATTTTAAACGGAAAACCCACCACGGCTGAAAACCGAGCCTATGTTTTGGGTGTTCGAGGTTTGTACTCTATTCCATTGTCTCGTTCATAAGGTCTTTGTTCGTGACTTTTGTTGCATTGTTTCCATGCCTCATACAGAAGGATACCATATATGATCCGTATAAATATCTCCCATGTCTTATAGAAAGAGGATATACCGAAGGATATACCGAAGGATACCATATATGAAGGATCATATATGGTACACTATAGTGTCCTCCGTATAAATATCTCCCATGTCTTAAAGAACGAGGATATACAAAAAAATACCATATATGAAGGATCATATATGGTACACTATAGTGTCCCCCGTATAAATATCCCCCATGTCTTATAGAACGAGGATATACAGAAGGGCATTTTATATGAAGGATCATATATGGTACACTATAGTGTCCTCCGTATAAATATCTCCCATGTCTTATAGAACGAGGATATACAGAGAACACCATATATAACAGGATTATATATGGTACACTTTAGTGTCCTCCGTATAAATATCTCCCATGTCTAAAATAATGGGGATATACAGGATACCATATATGAAGGATCGAGGGCCTAGATCCTTCATATATGGTACACTAGTGTCAGAGAGGATATACAGAAAGACACTAAAGTGTATAATATATATATATATGAAGGATCTTCCTTCCACTGGCCAAACGCCCGAAGGCCCTAGGGAAGAGATAGCCTTTGCATGGCCAAACAACTGAATATCAGGGAATATAATATATCAAATAGCAAGGTAGAAGGATGTAAGAATCCTAGCAAGATTTTAAACTTTACGTCCCCGGTTCTCTTACCTCTTATCAGATACGTCTTATGCGACTAAACAACCACGATAAAACGCAAGTTTTCAGTTTTGTGCCGTCATTAAACCTGTACTAGTTTTGATATTGGCTTTTCAGTTTCGTGGGCGGCGGAAGCTCTGTATTTTGTGTGGGGGTGGCGGAAAGACTAGGGAATATTTTTCCAATTTGGTTATTTTTCTAGGAATACATGTTCTCCAGAACATGTTTCGGGAAAACGGTTTCCAAAATGTTAGTTAGTGCAACAAAATCTGGTGGACAGTTGCTTGAATTTGAACTATATCTGATCTGTGAAAATTTATCCGTAGATTTTAAAAACGTCATCAAGAAGTGGCCAAAACTAGGGTTACTAAGGAAAACATGTTTTATGCTGATTTTTAACCATGGAATTCGGGACTAGCCCCGTCTATTTGTCATTATGATTTGGAGATGAGACTACTCGGGGATAACCCTTTTCCTTTGGCTTTTTTTTGCTAAATTGTTGCATTGTTCTATCCGTTACGCGGAAAACTTGAAAATCTTTAAAAGGCCGGCACAGACTAGGGGACAAGTCCCAGGGACTAGTCGCGGGGATCAGTCCCCTAGTGTGAACGTGTAAGGGACAAATCCCCGAAACAAATCCCGACTACCTTCAATCAAGACGTTTTGAGCGTTCGCTCAGTCTGGGAATCCTTGATTATCTTCAATATTTCCGCGGTCCACTATTCGAAAGTTTAACCATAGGTTTCTCCCAGGCTTTTGATTTGTGCTTTTTTCTAATAGCGTTTGCTAGGTTTTTTGTGCTTAAAATGCCTATCGTTTGTTTCTTACGCTGCGGGAACCGCGATGGTGAATCCCCGGTGTCGAATTCCTTTCATTCTGCGTCATATTTTCAAAGACAACCGATGACAACTGAAAAAACTTATGGAAACATAAACATACTAGCGAGTTCCAGAAATATTAAAAGTATCTTCATTTATGCCAAGTAAAATTGCCAAACAATAACTAAATAAAACTTAAATAACAGCAAATCTCGTCCCTACATGGGATTAAGTTTCAACATTCCCCGTATCCGGTTTTCCACGAATAGCGAAGTCCCGAAACTTTGACCTTTTTTAGCATAAAAGCTCTTCGAGTCGTTAACTCCGCAGTACTGCATTTGGAGAGCATACAAATCAGAACACAATGGGTTCAAAACTATCTCTCACTCTCAAGCATAAAAAAACGAAAATCCAACAAGTGGAAAAACAAACACGGCCTGAAACTGATGAAGACGACGTCAATTTTAATGATGCATGGCAGCGACGACCTCGTCCTTTGTTTTGGTCTCAAGGTGACGATGGATGTAGTGATGATTGCGATGGAGACGTCGTTTGCGGCGTCAATGCTGAAAGGGACTCGCAAAATAACGTCATCATTTATGGCAATGAAAGAGCAAGGAGCTTGACGCTTGAAACTGTACATCTTTCTTGCCATTCAGATGCATACAAAGGTAACGAGACATTTGTTTTCTGCAACTCGCAATTCAATGCTTGCGAATACGAAACAACAATGCAAGTTGCATACAGCAGGCTGTGGATCAAATTTGTGTCGGTTTTACTGTTTGAGTTTATTTTATTTTTTTTAGCTGTTTGTTTCGTTGTGTTTTGACTAGTGCTGGTTAGGACATAATAGGAAAAGGATACTTTCCCCACTCCTGACAAATTATCCGAGTACCTTCTCGTTGCAAAAGTAACATGTAAAAGTGATAGGGGTGCTCGTCGGGACATCGGAAAATATACCCTAAAAAATACCAGGACATAAAAAGTCCAACCCCTAAAAGATACCTTATAAAACAAAATGGCCCCTAAAAAATACCAACAATAGACCTTTTTTGTTATTGTTTCTCATCTCAAAACAAGCTTATTTTAGAGCTATAAATGAACAAAGAAAGAAAGAAAACGTTTTGCTTGGTTTGTGACCCTTTCATTCATTTGCGTACCCCTAAAAAATACCATTTATTAGTGAAAGCCACAATGTTTCTCCGATACCCCCTAAAAAATACCTGAGAGTCGATTTTGACCCCTAAAAAATACGACGAGCACCCCTATCAGGTCGACATGTGAAGAACCCCCCCCCCCCCCCCCCCCCCCCGGGGACCGTGTTTTCCGTGATAAAACCACCCAGTACCGCCTGCAAGCAGGATAGTATAGGCTTTTTTTTTTTTAATAAGCTCTTTATTTCAATATAAATAAATAAATAACATATAACTACACTTATTTACATCACAAACAAAGATTTTAACAAACACCCGGCCTCCTAATGCGGATTTCCACAGCCTAACTTGCATTTTTACATTTCTAATTTTTCATTAATTGGTACTTTCCTGGATTTTAGTATAGATTTTTTAATGGTACAATTAACATTTGCCACTTATTTAGGTGATATGCTTCCTTCTTTTGTCTTTTGGCGATTTGATATTCTATTCTTTCATAGTATTGCAGTAAATTCAAGTATCTGTATAACGATGGTGTCACACCACAGTCTCTACATTTGTACACAATAAACTTGTATATCAAAACAACAAAATTTAAAATCGCAGTGTATTCATCTGATTCTTCGATTCCTAATAATATAATATCTAATGACAGCGCAGGTAGACGCAAATTTGCATTTGAATATAGCCACGTATTTATTTCTAAAAAAAATTTTTTTGCTTCTACGCACTCTACAAAGAGATGATCAATAGTTTCTAAGGAGAGCTTACAATAACTGCATCTTGGTGACAATACTTTCTTAAACATGTAAAGATCTTTGTTTAGAAATAAAATATTATTCAGTATTTTGTACTGAAAGTATCTCAAATAAGAATCAATAGTTGTTGTGTAAATTCTTTTATATACAGGTTTCCAATCAACAGGTACTTTAACTCTCCTCTCTACATTTACTTGGGAAGTAGACGATTTGAACCTTTTCTCGACAAGAAACTGATATACCTGTTTTGACTTTAAAACTGCTAACTTGGCCACTCTGTCTCCCATACATATTTCAAGGGCTGTATCTTTGCAAATATTTAATGTATTGGTGTTATGAATCTGGTCCTTCCATTTCTTTGGAAGACAAGAAATTAGATTATTCCATTGTAAAAAATTCGCAGGATTGATCGCAAGCTCATCGACCACCTCCTTCCATGTAAATAGGCCATTGTGACCGCATACGTCACTTATCTTAAACACACCCTTTAAAATAAATTCTTTAAAGTAATTAATTTCCATTAGCCCTTTAATGCACCGATTATTCCACAGAGATTGATTCAAAATTGAAAACTGGTCACAATCGTCTACTTCCCTTGCACTTATCTCCGCCCAGATTTCTAAAACCTGTAGGTAAAATGGAGGGACTTCAGATGGTATTTTGGACTTATCGAAATTGGTGCTAATACACTTTAGTCCCCCGATCTTCCTTAGATAAACATTAGGAATTAGTTTCCAATCTCTTTTCTCGGAAGTGAGCAATTTTTTTGCCCACATTACCATTAGTATAGGATAGTATAGGCTTATCTTTTCGTTTCCTATGTACCTAAGGAAGGTGTCCAGGAATAAAGATATCATTATGTCTTACGACTATGTTACAATTGTAGGTGCAAATACCAAATATGGAGGGATCATTCTCTACGCGTATGACGGGAAAACAGATTGGAGGAAGAATGGTATTCATTGCAAGTGTGGCTATTTGATCATCCTTGAAAGTGCGCCTGTCATGGAGAAATACCCGAGACAGCCTGGGCAAGTGCATGGTGCGATCTATCGACATATCTTTGGAGAAAAGGTAAGTTGAGAGATATCAGCCCTTGATGCAGCCAAAACCTTTGTTGCGCGGTGCGGATTTTCAAAGAGTTGGTTTGATTTGGCCGTTTTCTGTTCTAGCAGTCACACCATCATAGCTTGGTTTTCATAATTCTGTAGCCTGCGCTAGCAGCTCTAAAGGCAGGGGCGTAGCCAGCACTTATGAGAGGGGGGGTTCCAAAATTCAAAAAATAAAAAACTCCACATAAATCGGACGTTTTTTGCGCTCTCGCCACAGGAAACCCAGCCAAAAATATTGATCTCTGGAAAAAACTAGCGTTTGAAGAAATTTGCTACATTTTATTGGAGCTTTTATTTGTTGTCTATTAAATATTTACAATTTTAGTAGTAAGTCGGTCCAGAACAGAGGCGAGGGGGGGTTCCGCTGCGGGAGAGGGGGTTCCGGAACCCCTGGAACCCCCCCCCCCCCCCCCCCCCCCCCCCTGGCTACGCCACTGAAAGGGAAGGGGAGGGAGTCGGAGTGGAGGGGGTGCAAGTGATTTTATTTTAGAAGGAGGGGGAAATGAACGTTATTTTACATTTTAGTACTAAGGGGAAGCTTGACTTTAATTATAGAACCCCCTCCAGATAATTATTGCACAGTCCCTAACTCATGTTTCTTCATTGCATTTTAGCCGAACAGGAAAGTTGTTGGCGAGGGTTTTGCATTAATTGACGGAGAACTCAAGATCAATTCTGGGGTATTCAATATAGAGGGTGAATACCATGATAGGAGAAGACAAATGAGTGAGATAACGGAAAGATGCGTCAAGGAGGTGATCGCGTACTGGAGGTCTGCGGGAAAAGATTTTACCAAATGCCAAAATTTCCATGTAAAAGACTTGCAATTTCAATAACTGAAGATGCCAAAATGCCAAACTTTCTATGTAAAAGACTGGTAATTCCAATAACTGGAATTGTTGTAGTCTGTTAATAGCATGGTGGCTTTTAAAGTCTGTGTCCTGCGATGGGTGTGACGAATAGTTTCGTAGCCCATAATGCTGATGAGGTATCGGTAAAAGTAGTGAACTCAATCCGTTAAACTCGTGGAATTTCGATCCATCCGATCCTTTATTCCTTTGGTCTTAAACTGATTCATGTAATACTATGTCACAGAACAACAAACTTTTGATGATGTTTTGAAAGTTTCTTACTGTATTAGATAAACACAACAAACAGATCATTTGTCACACCCATCGTCTTCTATGTGATTGGACTACCCTGAAAATATACAATATTATCTATCTGTACAGCAGCCGCGCCCGGCTTCCCGCGCCTCAAAACGATCGGGAATGGAGCCATTTTTAGTCTTTGGTTCGTTGAAATGTCGGAGATGCTCTCCCATTTGGTAAAGTTTTCTATAAAATGTCCTTATGCCGGTTTGTCAATATTCTAATATTGCCTAGAAACGTTTGAGATTGACACTAAAACTCGCGCGACGCAAAACAGTGAGAGTCCCGCGATATTCGGAATTTCGGGAGCCAATTTGGTGGACCAATTTATATAAATAATCCAAACCTAAATAATGCGCGGTTTTTGCTAGTTATGTACTTTCTTGGACAGCTACATTAAAATTTTAACTTTTAAAAAATATTGTAAAAGTATTTAATGTTTATATTTGAATTACGAAGAGACGCGGCTTATCATTTTTAGAATTTCCATTTCAAAAAGCTGCCGTGTTTCTGTTATTAGACAATTATAATTCTACTTCCTGTACTGACCTTGGCGTCCACTGATTTTAACTGATTTCTCGATGATTTCAAGTTTCGACGCTTTTGAAACGTGCTTACCCGAATTGTATGTACCCGAGATCAGTTATTGCTCTCCGCGAAATGCACTTTGTAAAACAGCTTAATGTTAGTCCTTAAACCAATTATGAAATACTATGTCGACGGCAATATTTCTATATGACCAATGTATACCAGTATATTAAATTCATGATGTAGCAACCACGATTTCGCCTCGTGAGAGGGCCACGGACAACAGCCCTATTTTTTGGCGTGGTGTCATCAACAAAAATGACCCCCCACCACTGTTCAGTTGAAGAACAGAAATGGTGGCGTAAAGAAATTCATGCTTGAGGTCTCGAACTTTACATTAAGTACATTAGGAGGAATTAATTAAGAGAATTCATAATTACAAGGGAAATTATTAAGTTTATTTTGTAAAATTTGATTTACCTAACAGAGATGTGGAGTTGTTGCAGTAAAAGATTGTAGATACGAACCTATAAAAACGTTAAAAAATTATATTTTATGCCTCCATTTTCTATAACCAGAGTAAAGGAAATGGAAAATCGCTACTTATTTTTACACTGTCAGAAAAACAGCGGCGATCTGTCAAGGTTCTAAAATTCGCATTTGTCGTTATCAAGAAGAAAGAAATGGCTAATTATCGTGATTACAGCTTCACTGAGCTATGAATCCAGGTCTTTCAAAACAAAATCTAGTTGATATCAGCTGGTATTTGCTCTACGGGAAAGCACCCAGTATTATTTGTCATTGTTAAAACGTATTTTGTGATTTGTAATTCAGAAAAGATGTCTTTTAAGCCCTCAGGGGTCGGGTAATGCTTTTGCATATGGATCGCGCCTCCACACATAGATTGACAAAGCGATATCACGTTTTGTTGAATTCGTGCGTCAAAATAGACCAAAACAATTACCGTACATTGAACAACAGCGTGTAAAACAAATAGGCGAGGAAGGATTACCGTAGCTTTACCTAGTCCGTTGATTTAGCTTTGAAATCAGTAATAAAATAGATGAATAATAACTGGAAAAGTAAATATATTTTTGAAAGATACCTTTTTGACAACAAGTGTGAGTTTCGTCAAACATGGTGACAATTACGGCGTGTCGCACAGCATGTCGAGAAACCGCGGGAAAACAAGCAAAAACAACAATACACAATAGCAAAAATAACTTGTATACACCTGAATCTAATTTAACGCACTCCATCGCTAAATAATATAAACATATAAATAGAAAATGTGCCGAGAGAGTTTGAAAAGTGTGATCTTATGATCCGTTTGAAGTGCACCGTTCAACTTCAGCCTTAGATCTTTAAAGCTTATGCAAATGTCTTCATACTTGTCGAGTTAATACCTTGGTTTTGGTCAAAAGACTCCAGAGCAAATCGTTGTGCAAATCGATCGCTTTCGTGTGGCTGTGAGACACAAATTGCAGACTCACTAAGTGAAAGATCACCAGGCTCTTTTGTTAACAGCCCGCCACACTTTCAGTGAGCGTGTTTTCAGCGTCTAGCTTTGAGTGCCTTGGAGACGCAGGCGCTCCGTATACATGTTCTTTCGCTTCTTCCCAAAGATTCTCGCAAATTTCATGCTGTATTTCTTCAAAAATGTGTTTCTCTACTTGGGGAGCAAGTTTTTTGTAAACCTTTCCTTTTCTTTGAGAATTCGGGTTCTCATCTTTGCAAAGTCCTTCAGCTATCTTCAACAAATGCGTTGTTTGTTTGGCAGCTTCTTCTTTGCTTTGTTCGCTTATTTGAACATACATGTTTTCCACTTCGCCTTTAGACTCAAAGCTATGTCTATTCTCTTTCCAACTATGCCTTTTTTCGCATAACCCAGGCCTCGGTTCCAGAATTTTCGCCCAGACTTCGTGATTCACTGCGACTTCGTCTCCCATCATTAATATGCCATCGAGAAAATATACAACAAAACCACTTCCCGTAATAATAGCCTTTGAGCGAGCGATGGCTGACCCTTAGTGTAGCCGGTGACCTCCAAAGCCGAGCCTATTATTCAAATACTCCAAAACACTAATTAGATACTGTGAATTACTCATTACGTGAGTCAAGGACGGCAGGGTACTTAGTTTTAGAAAACAATGAAGACAAAACATTTCTGAGCTGTTCTCATAAATCAGGCAACCCTGAAACTATTGGGTCACTACGCTACAAATATGCCGTTTCTATATCGAATAACGGTATTGGGATTATAGAACCTGAGAAAGCCTTAAAATGTCTTACATATGCAGTTTTAGACATATAGCGAGTTCCCTAATCCCCTTTGTAAGCAAACAAAAAGAGCCAAAGAATTATTTTTGTTTGCGTCGTACTAGAGGCATTATGTAATTATGTAATATAATGCATAATAGTGATTGCGCGGCTTTAGCGGAAAACAAATCAAGTAAGTGCTTTTAGGCGCAAGGGTTTTCTTGATTTAATTTCAAAATTTTTAGTATATAAAACAAGGTCCAGCTAGCCTCTCAAAGCCTGGCCGAAAACAATTTGTAGCGAGACAGGAAGCATACGACTGGACCCTTGAAAAACGCCCACTTTTAATTGATCAAAGTCGTATGCTATTCACTGTTTATCGACATTTCCATTGTAATGCTAATGTGCCAACCGTCGATTGAATAGCGCCCTTGTTCTGTGAACCAATCGATCTCAGGTTGGTACAGATATAGGTTACTCAATGCAAGACTGTCTGAAAACCAATTTTGTCTTGGTTCAAAGTCCACCACATTTGCCTACTGCACTAACAAACCGCGATTTGGCTTTCGTTAATCAAACGAGTAACAGCTCTGGGTGATTTCACGCAGGCTTCAGGGACGAATTCAGGGGAGGCGAGGGGGCTACGGCCTTCCCCTTTCTCGGGCCGGAGTTATCTCATACATTTATTGTATTTGATGATGGAAATTTGCAAATGTTCGTCCCATGTTTTCACTATCCCTTTCTGAAATTCCTGGATCCCGCCCCTGGACTTTGTCAGAGGTTTTTTGAACTATAATAACAATTTCAAAACCAAATTTCCATGTTAAAATGCAAACGAAACTTAGAAAATATCAATGCGCCTTTCTTATGTTTAATAGAGAGAAGACAAAACGCAGTGGTCGGAAAAAATGGAGTTCCGCGCAATATGTGTGAAACTCGCAGTAATGCGCCGATTGACGTGAAATTCTCTGGCTCCTACAATTTTTTTTTTGTTGACGGTGAAATGGTGAAATGATTTCTCGCGCGCATAACCATTTGATATACTCGCACGTCTGGTCTTAAAGAGGTAGACTTAAACATCCCCGGAGGTCAAATACTATTTTATTCTTAATAAAGGAAAGAAGATTACAACTGATAAAGTACTTACCATACTTGACACACAATTTTCAATATCACACACCGCGTCTGACAAACAGGGATCACACAATCATTCCTTGCCTACGTAGCAAGGGTTTCCATGGAGTTTTAAGCACGGTTTACACTTGCGATTTTTGTTGCATTTGTCGCGGCGATTTTTTCTCGCGCAAGTATTGCAATTCCACTGACTCTCTAGTGTAAACGAGATACAAATCCGGTGCGTTTTCTGAGTTCTCTTTTCTTCAAATCGCATCAAGTTCTTGCAAAGAGTCAGAACATGTTTGAAATCTCCGCGACAAAAATCGCGGCAAATTGCGCCGAGCTGCACCTAGTCCAGTCCCTGAACTCTCCTTCGCGGCTCCGTTGTTGCCTGTGGTCGCCGAAGGAGAGTTCAGAAACCTTTGTATGCGCATGCGCTAGATCTGACCAAGAACCAACCTCGTCCCTAGGGTCTTCTCGGTCGTTTTTCAAAATGGCGGTTGTCTCAGAGAAGACCCTGGGGGAGGCTGAGTCACATGACCATTGTTTGAGGACATGAGAACGAGGTGTGTCCTTTGTTTCGAAGCGGTCATGCCTTCCCCAGGGTATTCTCTGAGACAACCGCCATTTTGAAAAACGACCGAGAAGACCCTGGGGACGAGGTTGACCAAGAACTTCTTTTTTTTTGTTAGTGCGCATGATCCAAATACCGCTGTCGGAGATTGTTTGCAACCTCGTACCCAGAGCCCGTCATCTTTTGGCCAGCGGCAAGATTCAGGGCCCTGGGGGAATCCGATTTGTGAGCATGCGTGGTAGGACAAAAACGTAACGAACTTTCATACAACAATCAAACCGGAAACCCAGAATCTGGGTTTAAAAAAATCGATTCCCCCAGAGCCCTGTATCTTGCCGCTGGCCAAAAGATGACGGGCTCTGGGTACGAGATTGAGATTGTTTGTTGAATTTTCGCGGTTACGATCAGAAGGGCGTCCTATCTTGAAGGACAAAATTCATGTAGCCAACAATCAATTTCCCAAACGGTATTCGGAACATGCGCACTAACGAAAAACCCCAAGTTCTTGGTCAGATCTAGCGCATGCGCATACAAAGGTTTCTGGACTCTCCTTTCGGCGACCACAGGCAACAACGGAGCCGCGAAGGAGAGTTCAGGGACTGGACTAAGCTGCACCTAGTTTACATTAGTGATTTTGACGCGTACGTGCGAGAAAAAAAAATCGCCACGACTCGCGCAATAAAAATTGCAACAAAAACTGCAAGTGTAAACGGCCTTTACGGTCAGAGAGAAAAGTCTGTACGAGAGATTTTCGATGATTTGGGAAGGGCGTAAATGGAACCCCCACGGTACTTGCCAGCCTCGTTCCGAGAGTCTGGGTATAATTTTCAAGGGTCACTCGGAAGAAGACCCTGGCAAAGGCTAGGGCCTTTCCACAGGGAGACCTCCTATAAGAGAACAGTCAAAATCCGATATGGCGGGCAGACAGCCGGTAAGAGAGGGCGATATATAACTGATTATCATAGCAATAAATTTTTTCCTCAAGCACGTCGTTTTCCCTTACCGAGACCTTAAAACGTCTACACACTTCTCTGTGAATGCTTGTATTGCTTTATTAAAACGCAAATGTGTCCCTTACATTTTCTTTGGACATTTTTTCTCGAGCTTTCGATGTACTCCTCTTTACTTCGTGCAGACCGCACATGTCAGCTCGTGGTGCTGGACGTACGGATAGCAAGGCAAGGCGCCACAGATCCCCTCTACGGGATACATCAAGGCTCCGTTGAGATTGGTGTGGGTACCCGGCACATACCCAGCGCGTTGGTCAACACAGATGAACTGGGTAGAGTGCCTGTGGCCGTGGTGCGCCGTCATCAGGTAGCCAAAATACTCGCGGTTCCAGCCCGTGGGACAGGTGTACCGGGCGGGGATCATCATCTCTGTCGAGCGCCGAGGGACATAACACACAGCACAAGGGACTTCGTGTTCGTTTAGCATAGATCCTTTCTTCAGCAAGTTGCGGGTGTCTTCGTACTCAGCACCGTACACGTAACCACTGCTTTGACTGCCTCCTACCACTCTAAGGTACTGAGGTGACTCGGGCAAGCAGAGATACTCGGACCCGCCACCGTAATGGTTGTACCACTCCCCTCCGACACGACCTAATAAAGCGAACATGAAAGGGAAAATTGCCTTCAAATTCAGCAATCAGCTAATTGACCGATTCCGCATTCATTGTTCTACTCCCTAGTTACTGTTGCTACATCGGACAAGCCAACATTTTACTTTGACATAGAGCATGGAAAATACACAGATTGCAGGAAAGTGTTGAAGTTTGCTCATAGTATATGGGTTTTATATCCATTTCCCTACAATTCTGAATTATTTCCGAATTAATCACCTATGATGCAGCTGAAATTCTCAGGGGAAATTCTCAGGGGCCGCACAAGGTTAATCAAAATCGACTGTCCTCGCAGCTTGCGGAACGATTTTTTGCGGTGCTTACTTATCGCGGAGTCAGTATTATTCGGTGCTCGATTGTGAGTAATGATGTTTGGTAGTGCTGGTAAAAAGTGATCGAGAGTTTCCCAAGTACTCGCTGCTCGTATTTGCTTCAAAATCAAAATGTTCGGTCTCGCCATTCGAGGGCCCTAATTTAATTGGAGGAGAAGGGAGGGTGGGGCACTGTAGATCAACCTACCAGTGTAGATCAACTGAGCGCCACGAGGACACATCTTTTTACCCCATCGGATGTATTTCACCCCTCCACGTGCCGACCGTCCAGGGAGCCCGCGCGGTCCTCTGGTCCCTCTAGGTCCCTTGGGCCCCTTACCACCATTTTGTCCAGGAGGTCCTGATGAGAGATGTATGTAAATGAGGCCAGACAGATATCACAGGCACACAAAGGGATCCCCTCGGTCTTCACAAACATAAATTTGCTGAATTGTTAGAAGTTAAAACGCCTGTGTCAGCCACTACTTTGTTATTGTTTTCGTTCAATATTAGAAGACTAATTACGTGTAGCAATTTCTTAATAGACATCTAAAGACAAAAGTTTCAGATTTGATTTACCAAATTCAATCGAGAACATTGCTCCATATTATCTAAATCAGCCGATGGAAATGGATGCTTTACCCGACTTGGTATGGTGCTAGGATGTCAAAATGGCGGCTGGCACAGGCTCTTTACTGCGGTTTTCATAATTCTGCGAACTCTCGCTAACGATTTCCAACCGTCAAACCGCCTTCTGGCTTCCGCCAATCAAACTCCCGAGTCTTTTCGTCGTTACTCTTAGTGCTTTTGATTGGCCAGCACGTAACGTTGCTGTCGCGACAGGAAGCCATTTTAGCACTGCTTGCTGGCCAATCAAAAAGCACAAAGAGTAACGACGAAAAGACTCGGGAGTTTGATTGACGGAAGCCAGAAGGCGGTTTTACGGTTGGAAATCAATAGCGAGAGTTCGCAGAATTACGAAAACCGCAGTAATGTCTGATGGATGTATATTCCGTAAGGTAAATAGCAACAAGGCACCCAACACGGGAGGAACACATTACTGCAATGAAATGGGGTATCTCTTGTTTGTGCTTCGAGAAGATAACCACTGGATATTTAACAATTAGACCTTGAGCCCTTGAGGGCGAGAGGTCTAATTGTTTTAGTATCACCCAACTAGTTGGACAAAAAAAAGGGGGAAGTTGTGTACAAAATCACCAGAAACGTCGACAAAACGAGAAGCGGCCGCCATTGTTTTCATGTTCAAAATCGGCGCTTTCGCTACTAGAGGTCTATTGATAATAGTCCCCTAGTAGCGTAGCCAATCAGAATGCAGCATTGACAGTAGTTCATTAGTTGGGTGATACTAATAACGAGTATCTCCATACATTTCAAACCAATAGTTTAGTTTGAGAGCTTTACCTGCTAGTCCGGGTTTCCCATCACGGCCATCGCGACCTGCAAGAGATTGAACAATATCAGCATGTACCGTCATGACTATTGTGTGGTGTCCCTGTCTACATATCGTGTTAATTGTATTGTTTTTGTTATACTTAACAATTAGATCACGAGCTCGATATTTTTATGAGCTGACAGTTGACTCGTATCGAGAGCGATCGAGTAAAAACTATATTCAGCAGCTCTCGCCACACCAGTGTCAGGATTAGAGATTAGATTAGATTGGACTTACCATTGGATCCGTTTTTACCATCACGACCATCTCTGCCTGAAAAATAGAAAGTAAAGCAATGAAGATTTTTATAGGCAAACATTTGCTTACACAAAAACTACTAAAAAACAATTTCATAAAATTCTGGGAGCTCTACACCAACCAACAAACCGCGGTTTAACTTCCGTCAATAAAACGAGTGAACAACTATGGGTGATTTCACGGAGGTTTTGTTGGATCTTGTGAACTGATAGCGCCTTTTATAGCTATTCTTCAAAATACAACTTTTCACCGCCAAAACGCCATCCAAATTCAGAAAACATGCGGAAGCCAAAACGCAATTTGGTGCTTCGGAAGTGGGAGTTCGCAGAATTATGAAAATCGCAGTAATAAACCAATAAATTTAATATGAAAGCAAAGTAAGAATAAAAATAAAAATGAACTTACAATAAATACAAAAATATATATTTGCGTGCGCATGTGTATCTCTCTCTTGATTGGGTTTGTAGTTGTAGATGACACAAAAGTGAAAATATTTATTTTGTAGCTCACTTCTAGAAATCGTGATCTTCAGGATTTTAGAAACGGATTTGGATTTTGTAAAAAAAAGCTAGCTAGGATAATATAGCACCTATGATATCGATCATAGGAACTTGTCTTACCTCTCAGCCATACAACATCTTTGCCGCCTGACGCCAGTTGGTTCAATCTGAAGTAAAAAATAAAGTTCAGTTAGAGAATATGGATTTAAGGGAGATTTTCCACAGCGCTTCTCCGGAGCAGTAAGGAAACTCCCATGGGCGGGATGAAAAATCAACAGCCAAACTCAACTGTTAAGCATTTTTGAACATTTAGTAAAGTAAAAGTAAAGTAACCGTGCTTATATAGCGCGTATCCTCGCGGCTCAAAGCGCTTTACATTAACGGATAACTCATCCTATAGAACCAGCTTTATAAACATGAGTGTATGTTAGCATTGTGAGTTCTGTGACACTGAGGTTGGGCAACTTCCGACGGTCCTCGTGGTTTAACGTCCCTTTGTTCCGGTTAGGGTAGTGTATGTGAGACACGGGGCCTACGGTTTAACGTCCTTATCCGAGAAGACGCGAAGGTCTAAGGAATAAACGACAGGAAATGCATCAAAATGTGGTACTAAATTACCAGATTTTCTTTTTTAAATGAAATCCTATTGCAAGTAATTCATGATTCTGAGACAATCTTTACCTCTGTTGCAGAGCGCGAACGGTTCTTGCAAGAGCTGCGAGAGTCAAAGGCGCTCGGCGAGCCACATCCTGATTTTCCTCTTCTTCTGTTTGTCCTGACACAGAGAGGACAACACACGCGAAAACAAAGACAACACAAACCAAAATGAGACGATTCATCTTACAGAGTGTTTTTTTCAGTAAACGTTTTTCACAATTTCTGCTCCGCTCAATGCTTCGCAAAACGTATGGTTGCTTTAAGCAGAAAGCTCTCTCAGTTAAAGCTGCTTTTTAACAAGTAATTTCTTGTTCTATTCGACGTTGAACAAACGAGAACTGGCTATGTGCGTTATTTCCCCCTTTACTTTAGAATCACTTGTTTAATTTGATATAAATAGACGATATTAGATGGAGATGCGTCAAGTTATAACAGTTCTCGTAAGTTCGTGTTTTGGAGTGACAAAGCACTTAGAGGCTGAGAAGGGAAACTCTTAAAAATACTTTTATAAAATAAAGCCGGACTCTTTTTAAATAAGACCGGCGTTATTATTAAATTTCGGCCGAAATTTAATGTTCTATTTAGTAATGGTTTCAGGAATTGAGCCTAAAGAATATGTAAAAGTTCTTATTAAAAGCCCACAGGAAAACGTGGCATGGCATTGACATTTATATTGTTATTTGAAACCTCTGAATCGAAATTGTAAAAAAAGGAAATGTGAAATAAATGTATTTTGTTATTGTGTTGTAGTGTGATGTCTGCCAAAACTACTGGCATAACAACGCCGAGTTGTGCATACTGAATGCTGAATAAACCACTACTACTGTATGTGACAATTTTTTCTGTTTTGCTTATATTTGGAAATGAACTTCGGAAAGTGTAGGCCGAACAATATGCCCGGGGACTCTCCTATCAGCGCCGAAGGGGGTATTCTCAACTAATTTTGCTTGTCCGTGTTGACTTCTTTCCAAAATAAATTTAAAGTTAAATTTAAGTTAAAAACTAGCAGTTCTAGCATTAAGTTCCATAAAAGGAAATTTAAATTTAGATTCATAAAATGAGATTGTGAGGATGTGTTTATTTAAAACTGAATTCGTTATACAATATCTAAAAATTTAAATTAATAGTTGTTAATAATTTAAAACATATAGTTTCCCTCCTCCAATTCCTTTAAAAAAGCATAAGAAAGAATAAAAAAACCTTCCCAAAATACAATATAAAATTTAAATATGAGAATATGAGCCTACTTTCCGCATTATCTTCTGACAATTAACATGCTGCAATAAGTGATCTATTCAGCTCGGAAGCCGAGCTTGTATATTGAGCTTAGTCCCCCAGCGTAATGAGCGGGCTTCCTGTGGTTAGGTAGATGTGACATCATCCATAATCCTCCTACCACAGGAACCCCGCTAAGAACGCCTGTGAAGTTCACCGTGGAACCAGGCTGTCGTCTATTTACTGCCCAAATTTACAAACTAATGTTTATGATGAGTGAAATCCTGGATAATGGTCTGCACAGTCACTACGACGCCAACAACCCCGCCGACAATACCAAATACAATCAACAAAATATTCTTGACAACCACGAGACCAGAGTTCGTGTTCTTGAACAGGACGAGATGGAAAACGCACGGGAGGATATAGGCGAGTACAGAGCAGCCAAGCGAGCCAATCAGAGCGTTGATGTATGCGAAGTCGCCTTTGAATAAGATGGCAAGGCCAGCAGACGCCAGGACGAGAGTAAGACGCAATAGGTTTCTCTTCCAAGTTGATGTCTGGGAATAAATCCAATAGAAGGATGAGTATAAAGCAAGGGCGGAACCCCCTTTTTCGGGAGATTTTTCCACAAATTTACTGAAATTCCTGGATACGGCGCTATAAAGTATTAGGCTAGCCACGATGGTGTTGGTATGGGTGCGGGGGTAGGGAATCCAGGAATCCGGTGGAAAGGTGACAAGCAGCGGCATAGCTAGAGAGATCATAGAGTGCATGTGACGCCCCTTTTGAGAACCACCCTTTACTATCCTGTTCATGCCCTAAAAATTTGCGACTAAAAATTTTTGATTTTGTGACTAAAGTTAGAAATATGTCGCAAATTTCGACATTACTACGCGACCTCAAAATTCACTGTTGCGTTTGGCGATTTTACGCAAGAAAATTTTAATATCAATTTTCTTGAACAGAAAGTTAAACATTCTTCGCAAGGAAGCCAGAAAGGATAGCTTAAAACCATTTTGGTTGATTTTGCAATCAATATCGACCCAGTAAAGCAGCAAAATCTAGCGTTTTGATTTGATTGACGGCTACAAATAGCCAATTCGCCGATTGCAACATTAAATTTTGAGGTCAGGTGCGGATCAAGGGGTTCATCGGGTGCAAATGAACCCCCCTCTCCCAACGAACCGATTTTTTGGGGATAGGTTCGAAAAAGACCTTTTGTCATTTCAGAGTGGTTCTTTTCTTTTATGTGACCCAATGTATACCAGTATATTAAATTCATGAGGTAACAACCATTTCAGGATTAAACGTTAAGATTTTTTTTGTTTTAAAGAATGTTTTAAAGAATGTTTCCTCGTACGTTGCACTTCATCAGCAAAAATGAACACCCCCTCTTAAAATTCTGGATCCGCCACTGAAGGTCGTGTAGCAATGCATACAGTAGTAACGTTTTTTTTTTTCATTTCCAGCCCTGTTACAGGTGGAAAAGGAAATATACCAGGATAAGGGGCAGCCTTGCTTCGTACCTTGTATTGCGATCCTTTTTCTTCGTCATCCTTCTTTATTAAAGGCTCATTCTCCTTGGATGACATAGATGCCTCATGCTCTGATTCAACGTCACACCGGTTTATCGAGTTTGTCGGGTTTATTGAGTCTGACTGGATTATCGGGTCAGGCCTCTCTATTGAATCATAGCTCTTCACTTCCTCTCTACCATAAGCTGTATTTGGTCCTGATACAATTTCAGACATATGCGACTTTTGTTTTTTCCTCAACTTCTTGAAGACCAGACTCTCGGCAATTTGAATAACAGGAAAGATTTGTAGGGGGTACGTGAAGAGGACTGCAATAAGCAGAGTTACCCTCACTAGTTGGCCAAACAGGCCCGGTGGTAGAGTGTCGGTGACTATCTGGGGGACGTTATTACCGTATATGAGGTAGCCCAGTACCCCAAAGGACCCTAAGATCACAGAGACCTGGGATAGGGTGAGGTGAAGGTAGACAGGGAAACGAGGGCGATTTGCTCCCATGCCAGATTCAATGGGGATAATCTGCGAAAAAGGAATTCATGTTAGTTTTAGAGTGTATGGTTCAGTGTACCTGCAGCGGTTTGGATTAGCATGTTAGCAAATGAAAGAGACTCTAGTACCCAGAGTAGCTTCACTGGATTATGAAAAATTTCAGCCCGTATGGCTAATGATATACTATCTTCCATACTAAATGAGTCCTGCCCTACAAAACACTGCTCAAATCTTCACTTTTGTTGCTTTGAAAAAGGCAATAGGTTAAACTACTTACACATCCAATTCCTTCATAAGCGCAAGTTAACTGTCCATAGAATATAGGGAAGGTAATCCAGTTAGCTAGCTGTATATCATTGAGTTTGAAGTGAAGACCTGAAAAGTAACATTTTATATTATAAAAAGAAAGGTGCTTTTTAAAACTCTGATAAATTTCCTTTTCCCACCCATTCCAAAATCATGCTATAATACCCTCATCCCACAGTCCTGTGTAATCCTGCTTCATATTTTGTCTTTATTATTGGTAAAAGAATCTCTAGCAAAAGAAAACAAATTCACAGAGCAGATGCATAGCTACCTGTATGCAAATATGTGTATCTTTTGGAGCAAAAATAATACAATATAATGTACCACAGAAATGGGAAGCTGAGCTACAAAAGACAACAATGCTGCTGCATACCTAAAAATAATGGCTGCATAAATCCGTTTTTGTTTTGTTTTTTGTCAATCTCTGCTTATTGCATAACATACCTTTCAACATGTGAACTAGTAGTCCAAAGAACCCAGCAAGGAGGGTAATATTGGCAATTCCACTGATGCCTCCGAGCTTGCGGATCTTCCGTATAAATGACATCAGCACCAATATTGGAAATGGAATAAGCAGAAGAAGCGCAAACCTTGGTGCTGTTCCTAACCCAACCATGGGAGGAATCATTGTTGATGAGTTACTTAATTTTCCTTCCTCGTTTGGATCATCTAGTGCCTCAAATCCCCAGTATTGGGGATTCAAATAAAAGTTATCAATTATGTGTGAATTATTTGTGATGTTTTTGGTAGTATTCTCAGGAAAGTTCACAGGAAACATTGCACTCAATGTATTTCCAATAAAAATAAGATATGCAACACAAAATCCAGACTGTGTTAAGACCAATGCTGTATTCACAATCCGTATTCCCCAGTTCCCAATTGCAATTTTTCCAATGTCACCCAGAGTCATTTCCATTTCCACATGATTTTTTATTCTTCGCATTTCTTCAAAGCATTGTTCATTTTGGAGTTCCTGATAATGAGCAGAGGATTCTAGAATCATTTTTACGGCTGCATTCTTGCACTTGATAATCATCTGACAGCAGTGATCTGTGATTACAGCTATCAGTACAAGAGCTGCAACTCCAAGCTGAAACAAAACAGACAAGGCAAAGGTTAGCAATTGATGAGAAGGGCAATATATAATGATGTCATGAATTGTAAGTACTAGTAATGCAGCATATGAATGGAAAGTATATGACCATTGCAGTAAAGAAAGCAATCTACGTGGTTGCTACATGTATATAAATTAAAAGACCTGAAAAAAGATTTCAGGGAATTGAACCTTTGACCTCCACAATAGGGTGTGTAATGCTCAACCAACTGAGCTATGAAGCCATACATTAGTGTGGCTAACATCAATGAAATTTGTAAATACTACGGCTATGTATGGGAAGTATATGACCATCACAGTTTAGAAAGCAATCTAAGTGATAGCTATATTATTTAGAAGGCTTGGTTTGTTTTTCTGGAATCACATTTAAACAAATCTGAACTACAATATCTTTTATCCCACAGCTGTTTCTGACTAATCATAGAGTTTGAGCATGCGCATCAAATACCCTCCTTCCAGACCAACTTTCGGCTGAGTGCGTTCGGTCTCCCTGTGGTGGCAAGAAGAAGGCCTGGTGTTTGACAAGGAAAATCGTGGCATTCAGTTCGAACGGGTTTTGGATGTTGTCAGAGAATTAATCTCACTGTTCGATATAATTTTGTCCTATATTTCTACTGTTAAGGCAATATTTTGTCTTCTCCAAGTACTGGTGTCGATTTCAGCTAGTTCCAGAAGTCGAATTTTCGACAAGAAACTGTGAGAATCCTGAAGTTTTCCCAACAACCTCGCCAACTGTTCTGGAATCTTCAATCTTTCTCCGAGAGATACCGACCAACTTATCCGTGATACGCCGACAGAATTTTCTGCAGGTAATTTTTGAAACTACTGTACTTTACATATGTCAATTCAGTATTATCTTCTTGCAAATTTCATGTCATTTAGCTTGTTTGTTGTTCCAAACTTCTATCTACAATTTTGCCCTCTGGTCACGTTTTGTTGTGCTGTTTTCAGTTTTTCGGACGTTTAGCTTATTCGCTTATCTTCAAAATTGGAGTTATTGCATGCTTGCAGTGCTTCCCTCCTGATTGTCTTGACTTAGAATTTTTGTAGCAACTTAACCAATTTTAGGGGAAGCTGTGAGAGTATTTCTGAGATAAAATGAATTTTAGAATTGTCATGAAAGTTTATAATTCCTTTACAATTGTTTACAGTAATATGGCAGCCAAATCCAAGACCAGACTAATGTGATCTGTCATATGGTGCAACTTGGGAAATAATTTTTCTTCTGGCATCTATTTTTGGTATGTAGCCATTAATGTCAATGCAAGTTTCTAGAATTTTTCTTTTCACATTGTGGGGGAATTTCCACAGAGCAAGGCTCCAATTAATTCCAAAGTATTTGTAGTAGGTTAGTGTGGGATTCACAAGTATTTGTTGTAGGTTAGTGTGTTATGATGCATTGAGGGTACAGTGTGGACTATTACAGGACTACTTTTCTGCAAAGAAACTGCAACAGTCGCTGAACAGTCTGAGTTTGATCTTGTATCCACTGCAGACAAAGTGGATTGTTTTCTGCGGGTAACATTATTTTACTGCTATATGAATATGCATGCTGGATGTGATGATAAGGTTAAGCAGGGTCTGAGTTTACATTTACAAATTTATTTGAAAACAAAAATAATTGAATGGAAATTTGCCTGTTTTTTAAGTACCCTATATCAGAAATGGTCTCTGGAATAGAGCATATTACAGATGGCTGTCATAACTCACAATAACTGTGCAGTCAATCATATAAATTTTTGTTTAAAATTGGATTTAGTTTCACTACTGCATCACATGAAATCAGCTCTACACCTGTATGTACTATAATGTACTGACTCATTGTATGCTTCCTTCCAGGTTGCTGGAGCTGTCAGCTACATCCTGCTTCTGCTGATTAAATTGGGCCAGGGACAATATTGATGGAGATAGAAAACACCTTTGTAGACTTTCATAGATAGTGAATTGCACATAATGCCTGCTGCATTTGGATGGGGTTGGGGGGACATTGAAACTTTCATGGGCCCAATCCTTTTGCCACCCAGCTTTATTTAAATGTTGTTTTTAGAAATGGTTCTATAGTGCCATGGCAAGTTATCTAGCCTGAATCAAAGATAAATTGTATGTGTGAGCTAGCTTCTTTTACAGTAAATATATCAAGTCATTATGCACCAAACCAATGAGGACTTTATTGTGATACTAAGGCCACACATGGGCATATTATATTACCCATATCAGTCTTCGAAGGAGTGAACGAACAAAACAGACACCCCTCTCTAAAATCCTGGATTTGTCTCTTTACTGTTTACAGTACTTTACACACAATCATTGGAATACTGTAGAGACGTAAGCACTTCTAACCAGGAGGACATACACATTGTAACCCACTGGGATTGGAATCAAGGAGCAATTTTCAATCACTTTGTAATTACTCTTATAGGTTTTATTTAAATTGGGGTAATCACTTTGTGATTGGTTTCACCAAAAGTCATATGAAATTGACCTCCTCGGCTTGGGAGTAATGGTGTCCCATTTCAGATTACGTCGCATTTATTTGAATACTCTTTCTTTGTCTGGGCTGCTTCCATATTCATATATCCTACGGTGTGCAGCAGAAAAACAAAGAAAGAATGCTCATGGGAATGCCACGTGATCTGAAATGGGCAAAACAAACAGGCAAGCCATTGAGGTCTATTCACTCCAACATGTACATTTGCATTTCATGGGCATCTAAAACTTATAGATAATTGTGGGAAGTTCATCAAAGAATGCATATGGTGTACGTTTTATTTCACTCTCATTATCTTGTGCTTTCTATGCACCATTGGTACTTGATACTAGGCTACCATAGCTGCTGAGCCTAAAATGTACACCATATGTATTGACTGTAATACTGTACAGTCCTACTTCTAAGCCCTAGGCTTAGCCATAGGGGCTACAGCGGGAGTTCTAACATTGACAGGAAAAGTATACCATGTTTAAGTAGTAACAATATTTACACAGCATTTTGATTATGGCTGTTGTGAATTTTTTCAGAAACTTGAAATGCCTAAGCACATTAATCCCAATAGTATAATTACAACTGAAGGGGTTCTTAATGTAACCAGGGAGGGTTTGATAGGTTTAGCTCATAACTTGGAGGGAATTGTAGGAATTTTTGCTTACAGCCAGGAGGGCATACGCATTTTTCATGGGAGGGGGGGGGGGGCATAAGTAAAAATGCACCACTTGAAAATTTTCAGCCAATGTTTTCACTATAATCACAAGGAAAATATAATGTTCTAGATTTCCTCTGATTTTCACATGCCGTTTAATTGAGCTCTCCTCCTGTTACAGTAGTGATTCCTATAGATGTCTTCCCCTCAAATTTGTCTTTAACAAGTACCGGGGGGGGGGGGGGCATAAGTAAAAATGCACCAGGGATTAGGGGCAGAAATATGTGGAATGTATAGACAATCTCTCAATGAAATATAAGTTGACATTTTATCAATCATCCATATTTCATTTAACTTGCTGAGATATTTGGTGCATCTGTGATGCAGATGGCTCGGTTGGTTTCCGCACAAGCGACACTACGCATGTAATAAAGTGACGTGTTGTTCTATGAAGGCCCTGCATCGTAAGAAATAACAAAATTATTTTAGGAAATCCAGTCGGCGTATCATAAATTTTTCAGCTCGCATGTATCCACAAAAGCCTAAATTATATTCTCGATATTAGCGTTGTTTTGAGAAAACTTCAGAACTTCCGAAGGAGCTTGCTTTTTTCTTCCTTGATCAATAGCGCTAAATAGTAACGCGAAATTCTGCGCTCCAAACAAAGTGCGTTCATAATAGTTTCTTTGTCATTATCTGGTCATGTATTTTGCCCATATGAAAGTTTAAAGACTTCCCTCACTGGAGCAATAAAAGAAAATACGAGAAAACAGCGTGAAATATTTTTTTACTCGCCTTTAAGTGTCAGCTTCTCGCTAGTCACAAATCAAAACTCCCGCCATCTTGAAAGCTTCTGTGCAATGCCGCTGGTTATTTGAGCCCGCAAACGCTACGCATGCTCAGACTCTAATAACGAAAATCCCGGTCCCGAAACAGCTGTGATCCTTTGTATTGCATTTTACCCACTTGAAAAAATCAATTTCTCCTCTCTTTCTCCTCGAAATCTTTTAATACTACAATCAGAGCAAAAACTCAATTCAGAGAAATCTGAAAAAATCTTGATGTATAACTTACAGCCAGTCCACTCTGCTTAAATGCAAATGGTAGAGCAAGGTAGCTGGTTCCTATAAATGCCTTCAGGATGTTGGCAAAGTCTGTAAACTGTTGCCATGCAGTAGGTCTGTCAAAATATTAATGGTATATCTAGTATTCAATATGAAAATTGTATTGTTATATCAAAGGGAGCAAGGTATCTTGAGAAAGGCTATTCGAGATAGACGAGAAATTTTCATTTGTACACAATGACGCGGTCACCCTGTGGAATGCTGACCATGTTTAGCCGGAAATCAGGCAAAAATTTTAAAGAGAAGAGTTGTTCCTGGAGTACAAAAAGACATGAAATAGGCTCAATTAAACTGTCCAACTCGTCGACATTTCTTGATTGTTCGCATTGTTAGTTATTACAGTAGCCAAGATATCGTAGTCCTGGAAATCAACAGGTTTCGTTACACCAGCAAATCGCTGAAGCTTTCACTTTCAGCTTTTAACATCGCCCCAAAACCACAGAAAAAAAAACATTTGCGCACACTCGAAAGTAAAAGCTATAACATAGTAAGTAAAGGATGTTCCGATGGCGAATTTAGCTGGGATGGGGTACATAAAGCTAATTGAGGTTTATAAACAACGACAAAGAAGTTCACTCACGTTATGATCAGACCTCCGTCGAGTCCTGAGGCGACGGACACATACGAATGGGACATCTTGTAAAGGACAAGACCTTCGCAACTATTTACTGGACTTTACTATTTTCTCTTGTTGATGGTGGTTCAGTGATCATTTTAAACAAGCAATGAAACCCCAAAGTTATATAGATAGAAGAGGACAAATCAACACCGATCGAGCGCCATGTTGAATATAAAATATTTTTTACCACGTGATCTACGACTTTGCTGGGAAGTCACGTGTTTATCGTTTCACGCCGAGCTAGCCAGCTTGGCCGCGAGATGGAGTGCCGGCATGGTCGGTATGCAACTGGATTGTAGCTGGAGGCTAGAGAAATGTGACCCATATACCTATACTTGTATGGCGAAGTTTTCCTCCTGGGGACGACGGACCGAGAGAATCGGACAGAGAAATCCAGGGACTATTCGGGCCACAAGCGCCAGCCCTTTTCCGGCCGGCCGCGCTATCTTGATTTCTTTTTCTTTTCTACATCCCACTCTCACTAAACTGTCGCAGGTGCCATTACAAAATTCAAACCAGACATACGAGAAAAATACAATGACTATAGCTGCCTTTCAATGAAATGATTTATTATTGTAAATTTTACTTGTTAATTTAGATTTATTCTACAATAGAGTTGAAATAAACGGTCATTATCATTATTTATGACTAGAGGAAACTTGAAAAATTTCCTCAAAAGAGGGGGCGAAAAGTCACTCCCTTCTCCACCCCTGGATCCACCCCTGTGTGGCGTAGTATGGGAGATTTTCCCATACATTTCTCAGGTATTTGCTGAAAGAGATTTGAACATTTTCGTCCCATGTTTTCACTATCCCGCTGGTGGCGCCGTATAACTTGCAAATTACTCACGACAGCCTCTGAAAGCAGCTCTATCGTAACGCTATTTCCGTTACTGGGGCCTACTAGCCTCCTCATCATCATTTGCATCAGCCAGCTCTGGTGAAATCATCCGCATTCTCTGTCTCCCCATAGTTATTTTAAACTTCTAACATGGTCTCCCTCGTTAGCGGCTACTATGAAATCAATACTTTTTTTCAGGCCTCTCAAAACCCGCTAACCGTCAAGCTCATGACTCTGACATTTACCACTGTATGCATTGCTATGCGACCTCAAAGTTCACTGTTGCGATGGGCGATTGGCGATTTTTAGCCGTCAATCAAAACCAAAACTTTGGATTCGGCTACTTCAGTGGGTTTGACATTGATTGCAAAATCTTGTAAGCTATCCTTTGGCTTTCTGGCCTAGAATTATTAAATTTCTGGCTCAAGAAAATTGACATTTCAATTCCTTTGCTGAGAATCGCCAATCGCAACCGTGAATTTTGAGGTCGCGTAGCAATGCATACGGTGGTAATTTCATGATCTGCAGGCCGAATGGGCTATTGACCCGTGGCCCTTGAGGGCGAGAGGTCTAATTATTTTAGAATCACCCAACTAGTTGGACAAAAAAACTGAAAACTTGTGTTAAAAAATCACCAGAAACCTGACAAAAACGAGAAGCGGCCGCCATTGTTTCATGTTCAAAATCGGCGCGTTTGCTACTAGAGGTCTATTGATAATAGTCCCCTAGTAGCGTAGCCAATCAGAATGCAGTATTGGCAATAGTCCACTAGTTGGGTGATACTAATTAATGGTAGATCCTTTATATATGGTGCACATAGTGTCCTCCGTATAATTATCTCCAAGGGCGGATCAAGGGGGGGGGGGGGGGGGGGGGGGAGGGGGTGATTAGGGTGGCTAGCCACCCCCCTTGTTCTCATATTACTTGTAAAAACCTTAAGATTAGCCACCCCCCTTGGTCTGAACTCTGTAGTATATCCTTTGTACTAGCCACCCCCCTTCTAAAGGGTCTGCATCCGCCAATGATCTCCCATGTCTTATAGAACAAGGATTACAGGACACTATAGTGAACCAAATATGAAGGATCTAGGGTCTAGATCAATAATAATCTCGTAGTGTAAAGTGATGGAATAAAAATGTCTAAAAAAATATTTTCCGGAGAGTGGTGATTTCGGACTGTATGGCCTCTACTAACTATGATCCATAACAATATTATCAAACAAAGACTGCTTGTAAAAATGTGCGATATTTTAATTACAAATCAATTTACAAATATTTGATAAATAAAGATACATATTAAAGACTGGGAAAGATTTTAAACTCCCCCATCTTAACTTTTCCCATCATTTTATTTTTTTGATATAATTTTAATTTTTTTTAATAAACGTTTTTAAATGGCTTTACAATGTTATTAAGAAAATAATCTGACACTATAACACGAAAATGAATTGTGTCTCGTTTCAAACTCAGGTAGTCGCCAAGTTTAGAGTAGGGCATGACTCCAGGGAAAATACAGCAAAGAACAAGGTAAATTTAAAAAAATGTTGACTGAATCTAGCTTTGCGTCAATCTATATTTCTGTCTAGCCCGCGTTATGGCAGGAGAAACTTGGGAGAAAACGAAGAAAGCCATGAGACTAAGCGAGGCTTTGGCCAGCGCGAAAAATGGGAGCGAAAACGGACAAAATCTCTCTCGTCGTCGTCGCGGGTTTCTTCGCTTTTTTCTCCGCTTTTCTCTGCCCTACATTTGCTGCTTTTTGCCAAGACCCAGTGGGGATCGCTACCTTCTAGCTAAAGTTTCATTGAAAAACGCTCTCACAAAATGCTGCTAAATGGTTCAAATGTTGCTTCAACAGATAAGTTTTGGTTACCTGTGCATTGATCGCGAGAACGCGGCTTTTCTTATGATCAAGTAGGGCAATTTTTACAGTGAAATCTCTCAATCAATTCGCTGCCTTTCTCAACGTTTCCGCCTGCCAAACAAAACGCAGGAAAGAACGCGAATTGGCGAGAAATGTGGTAATAAACAAACCCCCCTAAATTTCTACAAATGGGGCAAGTCAGACCAGATTTTCTATGACTGTGAAATGAGTGATAAAAAGCTACGGAAAACGGTAAGGACACAGCACGGAACGGAACTTTGCCTTCTCGTGAACAATCAGCCAATCACATCACACGAAATTACTGATCAACCAATCAAAATGCTTAGACACGACACAATACCGTTAAACTTTTTAACAGACATAGGAAATCTGTTCTACTACTCCACTAGAAAGGAGTAATAAATAATTGCAATAGTTTACTACCTACTATCCACTGGTGGATTGTATATTAATGCATTATTTGATACTATGAATAACTTTTATACAATTTGAAAATATTGTTGCGCGTCTATATACAAATGTTCATCATTTTTCGGTGTTCATGAATCATGTTCTCAGCCCTTCATTGAATTCAGCTTAAGCCAGATCCCAAAACTCAATATACTTCACAAAAGCACAAGTTGCTACCTCCGACTTTTTTTTTCGTCTCTTCAATTGTTATTGTGTGTGTTTATCAAGAACACATTTTTCTATTTTGCTTAGCTATGTGCTGCAGTTATTACGTTCGCTACCTCAATAGCACTGTTGCCTTGTAACACAGTCACGTGATCACCATCTACCCACGTGACTGCCACGTGACCACTGCACACGTCACGCAGTGCAAAGTCCTCGCCAAGCGACCGCCCCAACTCGTCCGTGGCTTTGGCTCGAACCAGGTGAACGTTCCCATGATACTTTGTGCTGGCCTTATACTTCTCGCCCATGCTTAGCAGGTCTATGAATGAGCTCAAGTACCTGAGGAGGTCTGATTTTGCGATGGATGTGTTGGCTTTACAGACAGCATCTGCAGTGATTTCGAGCTGCTTTCCAATGGAGGACGCACTTCTTAGCTCTTCTAGTAGCTTGATTTTATCGACTTTTCCGTACTGAGGAGCCAAAACGCATAAGCCCTCGGCTACAGCCTCGGGTTCCCACGACCCTTGCTTCACTGTGAGGCGTTTGCGATGGAAGCTAGTGTGCGCGGCCACATAAGCCTGGGAACCATCTAAAAGGATAAGACTCTCGACTTCCTGTGTCTTCTCAAGCTGGATTGACATCTCCAGTGCCACGCATGCGCCAAACGAGTATCCCGCTAGCCGGTATGGTCCACGCGATTGGACACCCCGGATGCTGTTGATGTAAAACTTGGCCAGCTCTTCGACTGAACCTCTAGGCGCATCAGTCGAGTAACGCAAGCCGTACACGGGGCAACTTAGCTCTCTAGCAAGTGAATTGAGCACCTCCACAGTACCATGGATGTTATGCACGACAAACAGGGCCTTTTGCCCGTTGTTAACATCGTTCAGTTTGACCAGCGGGTTAGCGTAGAATTTCGGGACTTCAGGAACACTCGGCCTGTGAACGTAAAGCTTGTCGGTATTTTGGGCAGCCTGTGGCGGCTCGTTATCAGAACTCTTGGCTTGGCCCCCGTTCGCTAGGTCCCTCAGGGCGTTCACTGTCAGTAGTCGTACCTCTTTCATTGAGAGCTGGATTTCGTAGTCACGCTCTAAAGTCTGGCGAACCTCCACGCCCATCAATGAGTCCAGTCCTGAAGAAAACAAAGAGAGGCGACCCGATTACGCACTTTATTTGGACATGTTAATATCTCCGCCGATTGAGAAACTAGACACCGGTACTAATATTTTCTCAGCAGAACCTCAGGCAAAGGCTGATGCGGCTCAAAAGCTAACTCCAAGGTCTCGGTACACGACTGACAGCACAAGAGCGCATTTCGTATGACTGTGAAATTGTCACGGCGCGTTTCGTTCCGTTCCGTTCCGTTCCGTTCCGCGCCGTAACCTTGTATTGTCGCATACGAGGCGGATACGCAAAACAACAGAACACTGAATAGAAATTAGAACCTAAATATGAACCACCTTCCATCACGATTTCATCAAGAAGAAATTTCCTCAACTCAAGCCAAGTCTCGAGCCTGGAATTTGGGTTCGCTGGATTCACCATCAATGAACATCATGTCACCATTACTTTGCGATAGCTGTTTCAAAGGAGATTTTCTCGATCGACCAAAAGTATAAAACTTGCGCTCGTGAGACCCTTGGCATTGCTTTGATAAAAATAAATAAAAGAATGGCGGACGATACAACAAGTAATCAACGTACCCAAATCTGCAAGTGTCGTATCCGCATTAATGGAATCCACGTCGGTTACTCCGAGAATTCTGGCCACACTAGCCACCAGGTCCCCAGCCGAGCTCCCACCTGATTGGCTTGAGTGTTTCGCAGCCAATACAAAGCTTGACACTACCGGATGAGCCTGCGATAAGAATCTGTCCAGCACCATCAAACAGCTGCTCATGCGCTGAGGAAGGGTTCCGCCAATCACTGTCTCATTTGTGCCGCCCATTGTTTCCTGTACGAAACAGGAAAAAGCTTAATTAGATACAATGTATGGGGAGACACCGAGGAGTTGCATTAAAGAGTGCGTTACACGCGAAAAATCGAGGAACGGTTGATTCACGCTAGCCAATATGGTTGGCTGGTAGAGAGAGTCCATCAAAGAGAACCGATGATAAAGCTGTAACAGTTTTTCAAGCTTTAAACGGCCACACCCCTGAGTATGTAGCAGGTTTATTTAGTTTAGACCAGCGGACCAATTTCATGAAAGGTCTTTCAGCTACAGCGTTGCTGCCTTGTGAAATAGCCTGCGGATGGAGCTCCGAAAGAGCAGTATCCATTTAGTCTTTCAAGAAAGGTTTACGCACAGTAAACATGGAAGAGAGATATGTAAGTGTTTATGCGTTCCCACCCTTGCTATGTCCGATGTTATTTACCGGGAATAAATCAAGTCTGTCAATGGACGATTCTAGCTATAAGCGCGCGCTCTTCTTTATTCAGAAATGCCCAAGCCGTGTCCCACAACTACCACAATGCAGCGCGCGCCTTTTTAACAGTTTGTTCGACAAATGTCTAGCCTCCCCGCAGGCTCTCTTTGTTTCTGGTGAAGAGCACGCCAGGAATATTGGCTGTTGCTCGAGCCCGCACGATTGTATGGAATTCCTGCGCACTCTCGTTTGTATGGGGTTCCTGTGGACTCTGAATGTATAAAACTGCTACATTACCTGAACTAGCCCCACATCACCGATGGCGCCCCACTGTATGGCTAAACCAGGCAAGCCATCCTGGACTCTCGTCTCGCAAACACGCTCCATTGCCGAGTTAGCAAAACCATAGTTCGCTTGACCAGCATTCCCTCGGCCGCTTGACACCGACGAAAACACCACAAACCAGTGCAAATCTTTGGCTACATCCTCATGGCGGGTAAGTCTGTCCAGGAATAAGGTCCCATGGTACTTTGGCCTGGCCACTTCCTGGAAAAGCGTAGTTGTTTGGTTCTCAAAAAGGCCGTCCCGGAGTACGACTGCAAGGTGAAATATACCACCTAGTGGACCAAGCGACAGCGCTTCCTGGACAACCACCTCGGCACCAGATTCAGTTCCGACGTCACTGGTAGAGACGAGAACCTTGACACCTATCTCTTTCCAGGTCTGCACGCGGCGGGCTTGATAACCTGTGCGTATCCCTGGAAACATGAAGGCAGATTGTAATGATTTTTTCTATGTTTGTGCTTAAAAACGAAAAGACAGTCATTTCATTTTCTTAAAAGTCCTTAAATTTCTTGTATTTGCTTTGCTGCCAACTCCTCGTCAGCCAGGGACAGACGTTCCAGAAGGTGAAAGCTCGCTTGGTTATGAAAACATCATTTCTCCATGGCGTTTACATAAATCTTAACCCTTCGGTTTGTTATTGGTCATGTTTACGTCCCGAGGCGTCTCAGGTGTGTCAAAAAAAGGCAAAAACCCGCGGTGATACGCGAAAGGTAAGATGTCGAGGCGCGCAATGCATTATGGGAAGGCTCGGGTGGTCCTTCCCATGATACCTTTCGCACCAGCTCGCTCCCAGTCGTTCTCGCCTCGAAAATCGCAAGAACGCGCCTGGATATGAGGCAGGGTAGCCCGCAAGGCCTGATATGACTCACCTCGTCTGCTGGTCAGCACAAGATTGCGGGCGCCTCTTTCTACAAGCCAATGAGCAAGCTCGAGTCCAAACCCTCCCAAGCCTCCAGTGATGACGTAACTCTTGCGGGGGTCACACATGCTACGCGCATGCGCCATGAGCTTGACCACTGACCGCTCCTCGTGTTCAGGTCTCACTTGAATGACGACTTTACCGATGTGCTTGCCCTGGGCCATGAAACGGAACGCCGGCTCGATTTCGTCCCTGTCGAAGAGGGACGTCTTTAAGGGTCGAACGGCACCTGACGAAAAAGTGTTATGACATTGAATATAACGAGTTGAACAGCAATGGGAACACTAAAGAATACGAAACGGAAGCAAAAATCCTTGTACTCAGTTTGTACTTAAATCACCATGGTTATTTGACACATTATTGAGCTCGGTTGACAGAGCATCCTACTGGTAACTGGAAAGTAGTGAGTTCAGGTCCCATCTGCGCCTGGAGCTCTCAAGTTGTTTTGAAGTTTTGTTATTGAGCTAAGGTGGTGTTCTATACTTTGATACACCACCCACGTGCATGCATGACGGACAGACCCTTTCCCTGGGTTCGTTTCTCTACACTTTAAAACAAGACTCACCGGAGTTTATTCCTTCTGTGAGCAGCCTTGACACTTCCTTCCACTCGGGATTGTCCTCCTCAAAAATTGCGTCCAACAAAATCCCATGGAACGATACGTTCCTGAGGAAAAGCGCCATACCGAGAGGCGTGTTATTGGACAAGTCGTATTTGCCAATTTCCAGGAAGCGGCCATGGCGGGCCAGGCAGCGCAAACTGGCCTGGAGCTTTTCCTCTGATAGAGAGTTGAGAACGACGTCAACGCCGCGTCCACGAGTACCGTGCATTACCTGCGAGGAAAGAAAGATACGGAATCACAACTCTGCTTTCCCAAAACGGTCCGTAAGCGAATTCATTAACATTGAAACTTCAAGGAAGTAGTTAACGTATAAAGAGAGAATTCACCAGGGGTTCGAGTAACAAATGGCAAACAAATGATTCGCGGAACAAAGTTATTACTACCTTTGGCCAAGTGCCAAAACGAAGGGGATTGCTTTGAAGTCTAAGAATTGTCTGAAAAGAAGGCGACGCGGAGAACTACCCGCTTTAGACCACTCTGGCTCGTTTTAAGCACGACGTTGAAGGAGTTTGATGAAGAAATTTCGGGAAATTCGGTCAAGGTCATTTCGAGATTTCTCGAGTTATCATTTGTGCCGTGACTCTGCCGAGAATCTGGACGGCGATCTTACATAATGCTAATCACTTACCATTGATTCAAATGAGAGATCTCGCGAGTTGCCTATATTCTCGCCCTTCAGTTTAGGGAACGTAGCCATGAGAAAGTCTCTCTTCTCCTGTGTCCCTGCTGTTGTATAAACCTCGCATCCCATCGCTAGCGATATCGCGATTGCCGCTTGTCCAACACCGCCAGATCCTGAGTGAATCAAAACAGTCTGACCAGCCCGAAGGTTCCCGCGTACGATGAGAGCGTAATAGGCTGTGGAATACACCACAGGTACAGTAGCAGCGTCGAGGAGGCTCCAGGACTCGGGCACCTCCCACGTGAACCTCTGATCTGCCATTACCGTGGTCGCCAGAGCCTGCGCGGGTAGTAGCCCCATAATGCGCTGTCCGCTGTGGTTCCGCCCCGAGAATTCCATTCCAAGAATGCAGTCTTGCTGTGCCAAGTCGCCAGGGAGCGCGTCCGGAGGAAGCTTACCAGTCGCAAGCATGATGTCGCGGAAGTTCAGGGATGTGTAGTAAACGGTGCAAAGCTCGCTGCTTCCCTCCCTCCCTGGGGAGTATTTGAGATGTGACGCGATCCACCTCAGGGAGGACAAATCCCCGCGCGTTAGGACATTCACGTACGCATGCTCAGTCTCCTCGCTTTTGTTTTCAGATTCTATAGCCACGTGACGGTAGCTACCGTGTTTCCCGTTCTTGACGACGTTCATAACCAAGTCAAGTGTACGGAGTTCCTCAGAGATCTTCACTGGGCCCACGTCATTTTCAGAGGCGTCGAAGAGACAGCGTATCCTCTCGCCCCCAGGCTCCTGTCGTAGGCAGTTCGTCATACCTACAATGCCTGAATGCTCCTTGGCGCATGCGCGAAGCCATATGACGGAGCCATCTCCGGTGTTGAGCTCGTTTTGAAGGTCTGGCACCCAGCTGAAAGAATCATCGACGTCGATTACACATGATGCTTGGTCACAGATTTCTCGTGCCAACCTACACAGGATAAGTAACGTACCAGAACAGGTCCCTTTTACGGACATCACTTGAAAACCAGTTTGGTGTAATAGCTTCGTTACTTGCTCTGGGATGACTTCGTTCGCGACCCTGTTTTCCTTGAAGTCTTCATGCAAGAGAAGGAATCCCTGAGAGCTGAGCAGAGTTTTGATATTACCCAGCATGGCGCTAAGATCGTTATTTTCTTGAGTGAACTTGGAGGCGGTTATCAGGTTCGCTTTGGTAAGACTACTGGGAGGCTTTTTAGTGGCATCCCAGGTGCATGTAGCGATCCCACTTTCTTCGGCGGTTGCCGCAATCTTCGCCAGGCGATCATATGTTCGATCAGTTGCCGTGTAATGAAGTTGAACTTGAGGGTTTCGACCAATCACACGGAGGACGTGGGTGTAGATCTGACTCTCCGAGGCACTCAACTCACAGACACTCAGCATTGCCGATCGAGTGTTCTCTATAACAATGTCCAGCATGATTTTCAAGGCAGGACCTTGGCCGAGAATGCCGATGAAATCTTCTATGGAATCTTTGATCAAATTGGAAGGTTGTTGATCGTCATCATCTATGTAAGGAACAAATTCGAGCGTCTCGAGGACCGGGACCTGACCGTCCTGTCTTTTTGGGGCGACCGATGCATGCAGACCTGTGCGAAAAACAAATATAAGTATAATTTAACCTTCATGTCTTCAAGAATGGCCGTCCTCCGTCCCACAAGACGGTGGAAAACACTTCAGTCAGGTTCAGGGTTTCTTTACCTATTGCGTTTCAGCTCGTTTCGCTTGCTGGGAATAAAATTTTCTTCCAACCTTTGCTGGCATAAAGAGGATGATCGCCCTGGCTTAGGCTATAAAAATGCACTCAGTGCTAAAGTAGAAGTGTTGGATATCGAAAGAGTCGTCTGCTAACGCTAATTGTAGCCTATGACCAGTAAAATTCGATTGCTTTCTAACTTGTTTGCTATCCTTTAGGGTCTGGAAATAATGTTTTCCGACGAACATCCCGTGTGTTTTTATGGGGAGGCTTGTCCATCCAGCAGTAAAATTTTGCGACCTTTTCACGAAAGAAAAAGTGCCTACGTAATTTAAAAGTTTGTGCTGTGGCGAAAAAACTCGCAAAACATAGAAAATCAATAACACATACCAATGATTTCTACTCCTCCGGCCAGAACCGTTTCCATCCGGGGATCTACCATCACGTGACATGAGCCCGAGGCCACCGCGTCCAGATGTAAGGAGGGATCAATCCTGAGGGACCGGAGACGAGTTGGAAGCCTGAGACCGCGACCAGGAAGTCGTAAAACTGAAAGCTGTAACATGGTGTCCAGGAAAGAGATCCAGTGACCATTCCAGGTCAGCTCGCCGTGGGTACCTGAAATGACGCGTCAAAACAACCGTAAGTACGATTCAGCAGTCGCAAAAACAACAACAAAACAGTTTATTGTGTAGGAGACACAGCCACTCAAAGAATTGCAGAGCTAATCGAGGTTACAGCTGTTTTGAGTATTCTGCGAACTCTCGAGGTCGATTTCCAACCGTCAAACCGCTTTCTGGCTTCCGTCAATCAAACTTTTTGGAAACTCTTGGAATACACAGAATTCAGTTATTCGCCATCCTAGTGAAATGCCCAAACACACAACATCTTTTATTAGCTTTTTCTAAATAAATGGCCTAGCTTACGGTCGGCAAAGCCTCAAATTAGACCCGAGAGTTTGATTGACGGGAGCCAGAACGCCATTGGAAGTCGAACGCGAGAGTTCGCAGAATACTCAAAACAGCTGTAAGTGGCAAGAAATCCACCTCGCAAAACCTGAACATGACTTGCTCTCACCTTGACTGTTAGCTCCTTTGATGCCTTGAAACGCGTCGCTATACTCGTATCCTCGCAGTCTCAACTCCTTGTAGATACACTCAGACGTCAGATGAACCTCCTCAGGGGCATGGGCCGCCTCGCGGAAGTTCTTACTCAGCACCGGAAGATCAGGGATGTGAATGTTTCCCGTCACAGCCAGGGAATCTCCCTCGGAGACATCAAACTTGTTCGACGTCGGCATGATATGGACTGTTAGGGTAACGGAACCCGATTTGGGGAGTATAGTCGCGCGGTGAATGTGCACGTCTTCGAAAGCTACAGGCATATGCTCCGGTAGGAGTCCGACATACTTAGCTAGCGCTCTCCAGGCGAGGACTAGATATCCGGTTGCGGGAAAGAGCACTCTTCCATCGATGCGATGTCCATCGAGGTACTTGTCTTTAGAATTAGGGCTCATGTCGATAACAAACTGGGTAGCACTACCAGAGTTGCCTCCTCGTGAGACGAAGTGCTCCGGAGTGGGGACGTCCCATTCTTGCGCGTGGTCCCAGACCATATGTGGCGCGATGGAAGGGGTGCTTGGATGGAGGGGGTAGACCCTCTCACAGGTCAGAACAGTCGGGTCGAGATTTTTGCCATTAATGTAGAGCTTCCCCAAGTTGGAGAGGAAGAACTCTAGGTTGTCTCGATGGTTTTTCTTCATCAGAGGGATACTGATAGACTCGGAAGTGAGGGACCTTTTTAGGATCGCTTGCAGGAGGCAATGAGGCGCTATCTCTATCACACATGCGTTGTCAGGAATCTTCTTCAAGGCCTCCTGGAATAAAACCGGACTGACCAGGTTGTTCACGTGATAGTCGGCTGACGAATACTGCGCAAGCTCGCTACTCCATTTTTCCTCTGGTATCGAAGTACTGATCCACTTTGGAGATCTTTTCTTGGCGACCACGAACTTCTCGAGGCAGGATCTCAGCATGGGCGCAATGGATGCCATGTAGTGCGAGTGGAAAGCCACCCCTGAAGTTTGTACCTGCAAGAAAATCATTTTAAGCCATACTAAGCAAATAATACGTATTGAACTTTCTAAACTTCTTTTACCGGAGGGAACAATGCGCAGTAATGCTCGAGACGGCGCGCCATGTCGTTACAGCTATTACTGCATCCATAGTGTAGCCATGGACGACGAAGCAGATTGTGAAGTGAGGAGGCTTATTATGACAAAGTGGGGGGTTGAGTTTACAGAAAACATATGAAAATCTGCTGAAAAATGGCTCCGCCGCCCATGGTAGCTTGATCACAGATTACAGCGGACGCCGCTCTCTTCAAGGTTAACCTCAGGACCGGCTGTTCTTCTTCCACTGAGCCACGTTGATCGGGTGGCAGACGTCAGGGTAACGTCAGGTTTAGCGGTCATTTCAGTCAAGCGCCTAACGTAACTGAGTTCATTTTCATTTACCTCTTTGGCGAATATCTCCTCATTCTTGAGTTCTTGAACAAACCGCGCGACGACAGAGGCCTCCCCTGAAATGGTAACCGTGTCCTGCGCGTTGTGACAAGCTGGTACTACTCCGGGAGGGCAACGGCGTTTCGCCTCCTCCCACGTCAAGCCCACAGCAGCCATGGCACCGGGTGGGAGGTTAGCTTCTGCGACACATCGGCCTGTCGATAAAAGGATTCAGTCAATATAGAATCGCTCATTATTATCTTCAACTTTGTTGCCAACCAGTACTATCCTTTATCTGCCATCACCAATATCGACATCATTGCCAGTTTGCTCTTGCCCTCCTTCCCATACTCTATTAAACGCAAAGTTTCACTCTCCCCACTCCTCAGTACACTCCCCTTGCTGGTCCCTCGACATTCAATATCGGCTCTATTAAACTCATCATTGAACGGGAGTAGCGCGCGGAGAAGGAGGAGGAATAAAAAGAATCGAAATGTCGAGAGGAAGACATAAGATAGAGCCCCCAATGGAGTGTAAAATACATTGTGAGAATGAAGGGAAAGCCATCATGACGTAGCAGGAGAAGTGAGCGCGCGATGTTGAAATAATGAGAGTTGTAGTTGCCATATTAATTTCATCTCAGATTGGAAACAAGGAACAGCTACTCGGGAGAATGACAAGAGAAATAGAACACTCGGGATATGTGGACCATGTACCAGTTCTTGTAGGTTCTCACTTACCTCTCCAGTAAGCCGCTTTGATGACTTCCTCCGCCGTTAAGCTACCGTCAGCATACGCGCATCCGAGCTCGCCAACACTGTGTCCGAGAATACCGTCCGGGACAAGACCTGGGTAAATAAAAAGAGTCACCAAATTATGTGCCAATACTTGGAAATTGTTGAAAATGTCTTTTAAATCCGTACTTCATGCAAATTTGGATTCTTCAACATTCCAGCATGCGGAAACTGCCCGCTCGGTCGAAGAATCCAAATTTGCATGAAAGAAACAGGCAAAGTCAAACCAACATACCGTGAACTAGACAAGCACAACCAACAGAGAACTTTGGAAAACTTTTTGGGCGTCTTAAAAAACTCAATAGACCTTTTTCCAAAATGGCCGCCGCAAATTCGCATGTCTTAAAATTAAACTTACTAAAAATCAAATACTGGCACTAGAAAGAGTATCCTCACATTAGTAATCCTTTAAATTTTCGTTATGCCAAATGCCATGTCGGCTGAGAAATCAGAGTCTGAAAACTGAAATTTTTGAGGTTTGTATGACTGGGGGTATGACGCATACCCCCAGTCATACAAACGTCTGTAAATTTTCAACTTTCGTTTTCTCGGAAGATATTGGATATAATGCAGCGAAATTTTGTAGTTTTACTAAAGTGATGATGTGTGTTCTAGTGCTGGTGTTCATTTTTAACAAAAATCGATTTGAATTTTCGGCGGCCATTTTGGAAAAAAGGTCTATTGAGCAGGCGTTCGGATTGACCTTTGCAAATGTCGCGAACTTCAATCCAACAAAAATCTAGCAAAATTGATCGATAGGTTTTTGAATTGCATATGCTAAAACTGGTAGAAAATGCGACGACTAGAACCGCAGAAGTAAGACATATTACAGTACGCCTTTTCTTGGATAGCTGCCCTAAAATATAGGGAAAACGCAATTAAGAGCTTCAATTCGGGCTCCCTGTGCTGGGATCACGTCACACGCGCTGCGTCCCTTGGGAATTGACTCTATGAATATCAGGACGGAAACAGCTCATTAAATTCGAACTTTGGCGTGAAAACACGCTATTTTCCTTTCAACTTCTGGCAAAAAAATGGCGTAGAGCTAAAGATCGTGATGTCTTCTACTTGTGCCGAATTTGGTGGCATTTCAGGCAAGTGGAAATAAGGTGTTAGTGGCACTTTAAAAACTATCTAAAAACAAAGTTTGATACTTGAGTTACCGAATTCGCTCGAAAATATCGCACTACATTCCCTAAATCAGCCGATGGAAATGGATGCTTTCTCCGACTCAGTTTGTTACTAGGCTGACAAAATGGGGGCTGACTTAGGCTCTAAAACCTTCACACATCTTACCTAAAGCTTTTAGGCAATCTGTCAGTGCGACTTGAATGGACGCCAGCCCCACAAAGGAGTTGATCGTGTTCTTATAAGTCTCATCATCACTCTCCAGTATAAGCTTCTCCAGATCCAACCCATATTCCTTCACGTACTTATTGGAACTCGAAATGGACTGCCGGAAAGTCGGAATGGCCATAAGCTCTTTCCCCATTCCGTTCCATTGCGTACCCATGCCAGAGAAGACGAACCAGGTAGGTCGACCATTTCCCTGGACTTTGGACACTTCCTGGACCCATTCCGGACACCCTACCACTGTGTAACCTCGGTATGGGAAAGTATTATAGGGTGTGGCAGATAATCCGGACAGGACAGACAGCAGTGGGCCATTGCTTGCGTTCTCATTCGCTAGGGCGATTAATTTCTGGACAGACTCTTCGGTTCGTCCGGAAATAGGGACGCAGACTTGCTGTGACTGGAGTTGCGGTGTATTGTTGGGAACGTTTGGTGAGCGCAAAATGACATGGACGTTTGAGCCTCCAAACCCGAACGAGTTGATCCCTACAAAGCCTCCCTTCCATTCAGTTGGTTCAGTGACGACCTGTTGAATGAATAAAAAAACTAATAGATTTAGCCACTGGCTAAAAGCGGAGCTCCCAGTCACATATTTTTTCATAGGCGCGCAGTATTCCGCAAAAATGAGAGACGGTGTGTGGGTTGCCTGTGGTATATTGGGCGGGAAGGCAGATACACGGACGCGCCCACGGTACTCATGAGAATACCGCTGAACAATGAAAAACAAAGTCGATCTTATATCTGAGTTATACTTTGAGCTATTGTACTTTTCCTGTGATACCTATGGTGCTCTGCTCTGCGGCCTTCGGCCGCTAAGGAGCTCCGCTATCAAGACCAAAAGCGCCAAAGGAATTTTCTGTCAGGAAACTCGGGATTCAGAAGCTCACAACCTGAGCGACCTTGAATCAAAATTATCCACGAATTCGTTGATTCGACTGAGAATATCGTACCAGATCAAACCTTTTGCGCACTCACACCGCACACGCTTTCAAAGCGTTTTTTTCTGAAACATTAGACCTTTTCCGCTTGAGCGGGGGTCTTGTGGTTTGTTTCCCAACTGGCACTCAAGCGAACGAAATCTTTTGTTTCTCCCTTAACGCACGAGCAAGCTCTTTAATATTCATATGACCAAACAAAGACATTGTTACGCATGAGTGACAGTTAGAGTAACAAACCACAGGGTCCCTACTCAAGCAGAAAGGGTCTATTTAGATCGCTTGGTTAATACCTTGATTCTTCCATCAAAAAGCGCAGGGATATCCGGGTTCGGCTTCTTAAAATGCAGATTAGGAGGCAGCACCCCGTGATGCATTGCGAGCAGCACTTTAGTAACTGCTGCCAGTCCACTCGCGGGCTCAGGATGTCCCATATTGGATTTGACTGACCCGATGAGGAGCGGGACATCCCGCGGGCGTCCGGGACAGAAGACATCAGTGATAGCATTAACCTCTTCTGGGTCACCAGCCTTGGTCCCAGTCCCATGCGCTTCTACGTACGCCACGTGGGCGGGGTTCAGTTTGGCTTCGCTGTACACTTGTTGGAGAAGCTCTTTTTGGATTGAACCGCTTGGATAAGTCACACCTGAAACGTAGGATATAATTGTATTGGAGTTGTGCTGGTACAAACTCTTAGAAGACCATATGTGATTGGATGAGCAGAAAAAAACATTTAACTGTTTCCTCGATCTATTGTAATTTTGCACTGAGGGTATCGATCCAAAACACAAAGCTACCCCAGTTCTAATAGACCTCCTCGGCTTGGGTATACTGTTTACCCATATCAGATCACGTTGCATTCCATGAGTATTCTCTCTTTCTTTTTCTGCTACGGCACCGGAATCATTCCAAACAAAGAGAGAATGGCTCATTGGAATGCCACGTAATGGCCAAAACATTACGCCCAAGTCGAGAAGCATTATGAACACACCTGAGCAATCGGTAAAAGGTTCTACCAAAGTTTTTTAGATCTCTTACGGGATCAGGCAGGCTCGATCACTCGCTTAGTGGACAGAAGAGGTGCAGACTACTAAACAATTAGACCTCTCGTGCTATGATGAATAGACCATGAGGCCGAAGGCCGAATGGTCTATTGATATCATAGCACATGAGGACGAGAGGTCTAATTGTTTTAGTATAAACCAACTAGTTGGTCGGTTTTGGCAATGAATTCCATTATTTTATGTTGAAAAAATCAAGTTTTCTTGCAAAGAAAGGTGGTGGTTTTGCCAGGCACGGTCTATCACTAATAGACCATTAGTAGCTCAGCCAATCAGAATGCAGGATTGTAATAGACCATTAGTTGGTGCAGACTACAGAGGGTTGTTGGAAGTTTGAGCGGCACACGAGGTATGCCCTCTACGCTTGTCTGTCCCTCTTTCTAACTCGTGGGTAAGCAAGCAAACAAACACGCAAAGAAAACAATGAAAATATGTTACTAAAAATAGAACTTCCTGACGCTGATGAGAACAATACTGACTCTTAAAGAGCCCGTGTCAGCCACTCCTTTGTTATTGTTTTCGTTCGATATTAGAAGACGAATTACGTGTAGAAATCTCTAAATCAACATCTAAAAACAAAGTTTCAGATTTGATTTACCAAATACAATCGAGAAAATTGCTCTATATTCTCTAAATCAGCCGATGGAAATGGATGCTTTCACTGACTTGGTATGTTGCTATGCTGTCAGAATGGCGGCTGACACAGGCTCTTTAAGATTCTGACTCTTAAGAATGGACTCTCGGACTCGCTAAAACAGAATAGGTAAAGTCTTACCTTGGGATTTGTATCCATCAGAGTTGTTCTTTGAATTGACAATATGCGCATAGGTGCGCTTAGCAGTTGATTTCTTCGTGATATAAATAACCACCGCTCCTTCAGATCTGCAGTAACCATTCCCGCTCTCGTCGAACGACTTACATGACCCATCGGGAGATAACATGTTCAAACGCATGAAATCCACCGCTGTGTTAGGCTTGAGTGTAAGACTAACGCCTCCGACAACCGCCGCGTCACACGCACCAGAGCGGATGGACTGCACCGCGCAGTCAAGCGCTAACAGAGAAGACGAACACGCGGTGTCTATAGCAAAACTAGGGCCTTTAAAATCAAACGCAAAGGAAACACGGTTAGCAAACATTGCGCGGCAGCAACCTGTCATGCCATAACCGACGATTTCTTCAGTGTTAGAGCTGAAAGCCTCGCCGGCTTCTGATGCGCTGCAACCGATGAAGACTCCCGTCTTTGAGTTGCGCGCGCCTTGGGGGTTGACACCAGCATCGATTAGTGACTCGTAGGTCAGCTCTAAAAGGATTCGCAACTGCGGGTCCATTTTATGGGCTTGTTTAGCATGAACACTGAAAAATGATGCATCGAAATGCTTCAAGTCTTTGAGTTTGCCGCTACGTTTCGGCAAGCCATGGAGTCCAGGTTTCCAGCGTCGGCCATCTTCTGTGACCATGTCTTCTTTGTTGATCAGGTGAGACCAGAACTCGTCTGCGTTTTGTGATTCTGGCAGGCGGCAGGCGAGCCCTGAGATCACGAGATCGTCTGGTAGTTCCTGGACCATGGCTGTGGCTGGTATTATCTGCTGGTAGCACTACTGGTACTAGAGGTGGCCTGGGGAGAGAAACAGAGCAGGTACGTCAAATGCGCACGGTAAAAACTAACAACAGAATTTTCCAAAATGACCGCCGAAAATTCAAATCTATTTTTGTTAAACATGAACACCAGCACTAGAACACACATCATCACTTTAGTAAATCTACTAAATTTTGCTGCATTATATCCAATATCTTCCGAGAAAACGAAAGTTGAAAATTTAGAGACGTTTGTAACCCCCAGTCATACAAATCTCCGTAAAATTTTCAATGTTCAGACTCAACATCGACATGGCATTTGGCATAACGAAAATTTAAAGTATTACTAATGTGAGGATACTCTTTCTAGTGCCAGTATTTGATTTTTAGTCAGTTTAATTTTAAGACATGTGAATTTGCGGCGGCCATTTTGGAAAAGGGTCTATTGACCATGATATTTCCTTTTTGTGCCGGGGGCTTTTAGGCAAAATATGCCAAACAAAAAAGCGTTATGAGGCGTTATTCAGGCAGTTGGAATAGTTGCAGCTATTATGAGCCCCTGTGCTATAGAGTAAAAATCGAACAAGAATTTCATTTTTTTAAAATTGTATTCGGAACATAGGCGTAGCTAAAATAAGTAAACGTGAAAAAGTTCGAAATGAGAATTAGCCACTCTCCCTCCCCTGGGGACCCCCGTCGTGAAAATTCCGGCTACACCACCACGGAATATCTAAAATGCCCAGTACAATACAACTGCAAGAGCGTTATTTGATAGTTTGGAAGATTTTTGCTGAAGGAGCCAGATTGAATTTTCCGATTTTCTACTTCCGCTGAAAAAAAAATTGTCGACTAAGACAGTACTAAGAAACCGATTCGGGTAAAGTGAATTTTAGGCATTTTGGCGGTGTCTAAGGCCTAGTCTAAACGTCGAGCCAGCGTCGTGCCGAACCGAAATATTGGATTGAACTCGACGCTGGTGCGACTCTAGCACGACGTTTAGAGCCAATTTTTAATTCGGCTCGACCAAGCTATTGGGCTCGACATTCTCTGTCGCGCTACCCGACTGTAGCACGACTTGGCTCTAAACGCCGTGCCATCGTCGCGCCGAGTATGATGCATAAATTATAGAATAAATTTAAAAAAGTGTTTTGCTAAGAATCCAGGCCTGTCACGTGGCCACAGGAATCCCCAAAACTTCGCATTGCCGGCTCGACTCTGGCTCAACGTTTAGAACCGCTACCGCGCCAGCGCCGAGCCAAATTAGATTCGGTTCGGCACGACGCTGGCTCGACGTTTAGACTAGGCCTAACTCGAGATACCATATACTACAAACAGAACTGCGAAACATTTGACTGATGGAGTTGTACTCCAAAATAGCCCTTGCAGTGTAGAGCGAGCTTTTATACTTCATACACGATATTCCGATGCGCGGCTTTTAAAACCAATTTGCGCACTGAAGGACTACGATCGAGTCTTATTTATAAACAACTTGGAGAAAGTTTTTATTTCGTGTTTTATGATCTTCCATCGGAAAAATTTACCGGGAACACACCGTTTTTGCCTTTTTCTTCATTACCACATTCGTCACGTTATATTACGCATTTACATTTTTCTAAATCGAAAAACGTTACTTTTTAAAAAATATGTACAGATGCTAAGATCGTGATAAACTAACCAAAACGACACCCACGTATTTCTACAAATATCAAAAATGATTCCACTTTACGCGTGGTCGATAGGAAGGCTGTTCATAGTTGAGTACTTCTTTAAAAACTCGCCAAAGCATAATTTTGCAATAGGTGTGACGTTTTAATATAAATCCCATATCTAAAAAAAACACCACCTCTGCATTTAATGGGAAATGCCCGAAGCTTTTATTACACGATGAAAAACAATACTTTGAAAGAAATGCGCGCAGCGCGCTTTGTTTGATATATTGTCATTGCTAAAAACAGACTATTTTATGCATCATCTTAGAAAATCCCAGATAATTCTTCTTGCTGTCAAAGTGTTTCCTGGGTTCGCTATCATGTGTTCTTAGAACGGTACCCTCTGCCAAGAACGTGATCTGTCATTTATGGGTTTCGCGTCGGATGTGTTTTAAATTTAGAAAACGAAACTGCTGGTTTTTGAAACTAATGGTGACGTCTGAACGGCCCACGTGAGGCAAAAATACAATTTTCTAAACATTTACTCATCGGAAATATCTTTTTCATATAACAAACAATGTCTATTTTTCTTTAAAATACTATATTTGCCTCCAAGAGCTTTTAAATATACGACAAGGTCAAAACATTATTCCGAACTCTCAAGAGTTTTGTTTGTGAAGCCGTATAAGAGGTAAAAAAGTTGATCTCGCGAACTTGAATGGCACGAAATTGAGTTTGTCGTTTTATGGAAAATTAATGAGAAGGAAATCGAAAATATGGCTGTATATTAAGTGCCTGAGTGCGTAAATTGCTGCTATACATAGAAAACGAAATATAATCTCCGGAAAAAGTGTCTAAAACTGATTGATACGACCTACAATTGTACCATATTTTTAAATTTGGGTTTAATTCGGGTTAGTCAAATTAGTGCGCGGGTTGCACAAAACAATAATTTTGCAACTTGTGTCAAGTGTGCTGAGTACATAGTTTCGACGTGATGTTTTGAAAAGCGATTTTGTATACTTTCTCCTCGGCTCCGAATCTCCTGGGAAAACTGGTTAATTTTTGTCACCCTAAATAATTAAGTATAGCAAATTTTTAGACATCTTTAGAACTGAGCTCATATTAACGTTTATGAACTTTGTTAAGGAAAACCTCTTGAATTGACCAAGATTAATACTTCGATACTCGAGCACGAATAGAAAGGTTTTTAATTGCTTTAAACGCAAATGCACCTTATCAAACTAGGAAGCAATTTCTTTACATACGCACAACAGATCTAGATAGCACGCCTTTTACGGCACTTTTTCTGCGCTATGCAATATCTAATGTACTATGCAAATGAGATGTTCATTTGATGTTTACAAAAATACAATGCAACATTCATAGTACCATTATAATTAGTTTTGCATTTTAAACAGTGTCAGCATCTTGTAAAACGATAATAACTTAAAGCTAAGTATAAACAAATGCAACGCTAGAAAGCTTTGTAATTCTATAACTCGTTCAAGAGGAAATAAAGAAATCCCTTGGCGTTTGAGGGGGTAATGTAGCTCGGTGCAGAGACTTCTATTTTTAGATCTCCCCGCAGTTTGCACAATGGCAAAGAAAATGTCAGCTTTTGTAATCCAACTACAGATTTAAGATTTAGTTAGCAATCTCTACGTACAGATCGGCTTCTGGAGCTGCTTCTGTCTTGTAATTGTGGAGGGTCTTTCTTGCCTGATAGCGCAGCAAGAGTTATAAACAACATCAGTTCGCAAACCAGCAAAACGTCTGCAATCAACTTCTTGGTGCGCGCAGAATCAGGGACAAGGCTATTTCGGCTGGTACGGCTATCCCTTCGCTTCATATCGCCGCTAAAGTTCCTCTGGGCTTTACAACATGTAGTTCATGTAGGGGTTCTTCAGAATCAGAGCTGAGCTTGGATTTTGTATGAACAGATTTGTTGGATCGTGCTTATCTGTCAGATTGTTGACGTTCAAGTGTAGGCACAGCGATGTAATTTCACACCCCGCAATCGAGATTTCTGCACACTTGCGCCAAATACTTCCACAGTAGCAATTATTCGCAAGTTTCACCAGCAAATTTTCTTTCTGAAAACTACTGAAGCTTCCTTTTGTGCAGTTATTAGCGAAGTCTCTTTTCTCACCACTGAACAATGCCACTGGACAGATTAGGTCTGTAGGGAGAATAGTTATCACACTTGGAGCCGGATACAATGACTGATTGACGTCACAAGTAAACAGGTTTTCCGAAAACAATTGAGAGTATGCAAATCGCGAGACTTATCAATGCAAAACAACCTTTGGGCAAATACGCAAAGAGCCGCGTACGTTTCAGATCCGCCGAATCGCATTCGATTTATCTTTGACGGAAATGCGAGCGAAATGTGTTTTTTTACAAATTAGTTTTCAGATGTTTGGAAAACGATACGATTGACGCAATTTGCGCAAGCCGTGATTCGTTGCGTTACAGTCATGCCGAGGGAGTTAGCCAATCAGATCACGCTCGCTTTCGCAAGTGCATGACAGAATAACAGAGAACTGATTCGGAAATCAATCACATGAACCGCATGAAGAACGTGCTGTGTATAAGCAATAAAGCGATTGCTGTGCGCACGATTTATTATTCAGATAATTGCCTCCACGTGCACGAACTGATCTCTTGCGCAAAAATCAAGTTTATCATTTAATGATAACTAAAGTTTTAGCTTGAGTTCGCAACTGCGCGACAGTGTACTACTAAAACTACCATTTTACCGATTGGCTTGCTTGAGAAAATAGGATTTGGTCCAGTAGATAAAATAAAGAAACGAAACTGGCAAATGGGAAAGGGGTTGATATCCCTTCAGGATTGAGTTTAATATTTCAACTGGAAAATGTATTATGATCGCGGCCCCCAAGATGCAACCAGTACCCTCACCTCGCCCTGAGTGTAGATCCCTCCTAGTTCATAGTACTAAAATAATAACAACAAAATCCACACACACATAGACCCCTTAAATCCAGATCAAAATATGCTTTGGTTCAATATACTTGGAAAGATTGAATATCATCCTTATACCACCAAAGAAAATGATATGTATAGTCTATAGATTCTATTTTGACCCCCTGTTTGGCGCGTCATAACAAGACCACCCTAACAGCTAAGCTGGCTGCTGAGATTTTAATAGCACCGAGGTGTGCGCAGGTTCATTTGACATTCTCACGAAGTGGCCACCCTAACAGCTAAGCTGGCTGCTGAGATTTAATAGCACCGAGGTTGTGCGCAGGTTCATTTGACATTCTCACGAAGTGGCTCACCAGAGGCGGATCTCCAAAGGGGGGGGGGGGGGGGGGGGGGGGAAAGTAAAAAAAAAAATGGAAGCCAAAGTTAAACCTTGCTCTTGCAAATACAGTAAATGTATGGGGTAATCTATCGAAAAAAGGGGGCCCCCTAAACCCGCCTATGTTCACACAAAAAAGGTCCTCAATGAAAGGTGAAATTATCATTAGTAGTTGAATTGTACATTTATAAATGTAGAAAACATTTTTGGCAATGTAACTCATGAGACTCGTGTCACTGAACTCAACCCTGGTCTCGATCCTTGGCCTTGGTGATTTCAAAACAAGATTACAGATAATCACAAGGAAACATTAGCTTAGGGAACGACCCGTCAAAGTATATAATACTTTCCAGCCAACGTGCTGAGCAAAATCTGACTTTTTGGTGTTTCAACACTAAAATTACCTAACTGAAAAGTAACGCAACACACTGCAGTAGGATAACGCATTATCGCTTACCTTTTGAAGGGCGTTCAGAACCGAAAAAATTGTGGATTGTTGCTTAGGTGCAGAGCTTGTACACTGCCTTTCTTATGGGTTGCACTCACCTACTGTGCAACAAGAAAATCGAGTATGTTTGAGTTCATCGAGTTGCTCAGTTTATAAGCAGCCAGTGATGTAAAACACACCTCCGGACACACCACCTCTCGGATGACTATTCAGCCAATCAAGAAGCACCATTTAATATATGCAGACAACTGCACACGTGCTAGACAATCGATTTACTACAAACTGGTTTCCCTGATCACATGCAACGAGGGAAAGCCATTTGTATGTCATTGTATTTGAATGCGATAGCCGTATTGCGACATCAAAAACTAGTTTTCTCGGTTGAGGGATTCGGGATAGGGTGGTTTACCATATTGACGAGCCTCCATAACAGTAAAATTGAAATGAATTACTCTATGGGCATGCAGGCAGTTAAAACTCTGCGTCAAACAGCCCGAAAAAAGGTTTCTCAAGTATTTCAAGTTCATTTCTTTGCCACACACTACATTAAGTTCGAAAACAATATATTAAAGAAATCATTTGGTTTTGGCCAAATGATTTAAACTGCTCTACTATTTTTTTTCCAATTTCTATTAGACGCCTATTGTAATGTACACATAAATAGTGCAAATAAACTGATTCTGATAATCTTTGAGAAAGACACGTAGCAGCAGCGGGAAATCGACTCAATCTTCTTTCATCATCTGGTGAAGTATTGTCTGGAAATCAACTGACTGTCTGGAACATATGATAACAAAATTCTGCATGCACGTACAGCACTTTCCAATAGAGCTCCTCGGAGAGTGCGTTATGTTTTTCCCATTTCAGATCACGTGGCATTCCCATGAGTATTCTCTCCTTCTTTTTCTGCTACGCACCAAAGGATATATGAATGCCACGCGATCTGAAATGGGCAAAACATTACGCCCAAGCCGAGGTCTATTTAGGTTATTATTTCCAAACTTTTCGCAGAAGTCGGCGCTGTTGGCTTTTGAGTGAGAAAATGATTTGATACGGGGAATGTAAGTTTCATGAAAAACGCTTTTTACGTGCACAGACAGTTTACTTGGGCCAAAGGGTTTCATCATGTCCACACCTAAAATTGCTACAGCCGATTGCGTTTGAGCGTTTTATCCTAACAGTTTGCACGTTATGTTTGAACGTTTAAAAGTTGTGTTTCTAGGATGAAACGAGACGTTTCTATGGCGAACCAAAGAGTTCTGTCCTCTCTGATTGGTCAGTGAAAAATACACATGGCGGTTGCCCTTGGAAACGTCCGACTTTTTGTCTCACAACGCAACTTTCAAACGTTCAAACGTAACGTGCGAACTGTTTGGATAAAACGCTCAAACGCAATCCGCTGTATTGTCTGGAAATAATTTGATTGTCTGGACAATGGACTCACTCCAAAATGTGCCTAGAGCTCACATGCAAATTATATAAAAGGCAGAGAAAACTATTAGAGGCTGCATTATTTTATTCAATTATTATACAGTCCCTCTACCCTCCCTTTACCTTCCGAACTGTGCCTAAATCTGATAGGGGGGAAACAATTTGGTGCAATTTTCCACACCCCTCCCCACATATTTTCAACATAGGTCCTGGGTCACAGCCCTGCAAAGCAAAGGCATTGCTTAATTGATCTTATTTTCTTCAACAGAAATTTTCTTCCTGACAATGGGGAGTTTGCAGGTGTTGCGTGACATTTTAATCTTGATCCTAATAAAAAGAAAATACCATATTTGAAAAGAGCTTGCAGAAATTAGAAAAAGCCGAAAATTTGAGTTGATTTGGGTAGACATTATCAAAGTTATTGGCGCCCGAAGTAGGCTGTTTCTCTATACGTTTAATGTTGTGGTGGGCAACTCTTGCCCACCACAACATTAAACCTATAGGAAAACAACCAACTTCTGACGCTCATAACTTCTGTGGTATTTATCGAAACCACCTCAAATTTTAGGATTTCACATACTTCAGTGAGCTCTTTTCAAATTTGGTATTTTTATTTTGCTGAGATCAAAATTGAAAATGTCACGCAACACCTGCAAACTCCCCAGTGAAGGCTGATTTTTGCACAATGCCTAATCCCAGAAAAGATAATTCCTCCAACACGGGCAGCATTTGAAGGGGTGTCCAGAGTTTGTTAAGATCCAGCTACAATGTATTTCTTTGTAGAAAAGGAGATAATTAGTTTTTTTTACTGCCCATTTGCTTCTACTCATGGTGGAATACAAACAACATCTACTAACAATCGAGAGAGTTCTTGTATTTTAGCCTCCTGCTCAACAGTCGAACACCTCAGCTTTTCTTTAAGTTTTTCAATCTCTTCTTTCATTTTATGAATTTCCCTAGAAGCACCTGACTTATCATCTAAGATGGGCTCCCTGTGATGCCTTTTGGCCTGTTTAGGACTGGTAACTAGCCTTAGAGTATTAAAGTTGACACTAAACATTGTCACTTTTTCAGCTCCTAAGGTTGCACTGGATTCTAGATCAAAGTTGAGCTTTTCAACTTCTGTTTGAAGCTTTTTATCTAAGTAAGGAAGAATTACTTTGTATTGTTCCTTCATTTCATCTGTGCTTTCTAGTATTTCCTTTTGTCTTTTCTGCAGCTTAGAAACCTCCTTATAAAGAGGTTCATTTTCTTGGAGGAGTTTTGACAATTTCACATGCTGTTGCTTGATTTCTTGGATATTTCTACTTGGCTTATAGGCAGCCATGTTTGTAGAGATCTGAGCGAGCTTCTCTTCAATATGATCATTTTCATCTGAGTCCCAGCTTGCTTCTTCTTTCACCTTTAACTCTATTACACTGTCCATCCATTTCCAAAAAGAGGCCTCTGCAGCCTTTAAACCCAACAAACATTGCAGATATGTATTCCTTTTTCAAGATTTTCTTGATACTCCTCAAGCAATTTGGTTTTGACAACAGATAAACATCAAGCAGTGATAGATGGAAGTTTGTGTGTCCCTTTGGTGGAAATGGAGATGTTGCATTGTGTATTTTCTTATGCAAAGAAGAATATTCATTCCTTGCACTTAGGAGGCTTCTAGAAGCTGTAGCTATCTTTCCTTTTATCCAAGTCACACTTTGAAATGCATGCATAACTTCCTCATTCTTATCAAGTTTATCAGTTTTCTTTGTAATATGGAATTTGTCAAGGTTTCCTAAATCATTTTGGCAAGTGCATTTACGGTGTGGGAGATTTTCAAAATCTTCATGTTCTATTTTTGTCATCATTTTCTGGATTACTCTTTCTTTAGCCATTAGCCAAGAGAATGCAAGTAGAACCTCTCTACTTCCACACTCCATATTATCTGGCAAAATATAAAACATCTTGGCCCTATATCCTTTCATGTAAAGCTTATGCTTGCAGAAATGTAAAAGATCTTCGTTGGAAAAGTGATACTTGGATATATCTCCCTCGATTTCCAACCACAAGAGCAGGTTTTTAAGAGCAATCCACATTTCTCCTGTTGCTTCAGGTTTATCAAACTTTGCCAGGCGAAATATTTCCGCAGTTATGCCATCTGCAATACCGTTATACACTAACACCTTGCAAAAGGTCTCAATAGTTACCCGTATTTGTGTCATATCTGGGTTAAAATATTTCAAGATTCCTCCACTTCAAACTTTCCGCCATTTTGAATTTTGTTCCTATTTTTGCAAAGCATCTTGGGTAAAGCACTTGACTTTAAGGGCCTCATACGAGTAGCATAAAAATGGACCTCACCAAAAAGCAGTGATTTCTGAGCTTTTAAAGAAATTTTTGAAGCGTTTTCCTTCTCAAACTCATTTACGTAAACTTTCCATCGTATTTGATTGCTTCTTTTTCATTTCAGTGAGATAATTCTATGTTTTGCGAGATATCCGTTGCTGGGATAGAGGGACCATAATGGGTTACGTTGCCAAGCCCCTGACCCGAGGTGCAAACGTTTGGCAGTCCGGTGTTGTTCAAAACCGTTGGCGGTTCTTTACAAATTCAATCTATAATTTATAGCCGCACAGCCAGGTGTTTCTAAGATTTGTCCTATGTTTTAGAATTCTAAATGCAGAAGATAAAGGCATCTTCTTTCTTGTGTACCTCCCACTGGGGTTGCGCCGCTAATTTACTACGCGCCGAAGGAGAGCGCTCACAACAAGAGAAAGGAACAAACTTCTAACTAAACTTTGACTCTTCTAAAGTTACCTGATTCAATATCAACACGAAACCAGCGTAGGACTGTTCCGATTAGGGAGGAAAACGATCAGTTAACTACACAAAATGACATCCTACCGCTATAAAGAAGACTACAGTGAAGATCAGATGAGTTTGAGTGAAAAGCAAGATGCGAAGTTCGACCGTTTTATTGCCGACATGAAACCCTTCGTTTTGCGTTTACCGCACAAATTAGGTAAGGATTAATCTGTCTTATTTAACACAGGGAAGCGTTCAAGACGAGAAAGAGGTTCTTAAACTGTTTGTTGAGAAAACTTTGAGGGAAATTTTAGATACTTAAGAAATGTTTATAGGTTTGTTTGGGTATCAGATCCAGTTCGTTACACTTTCATTTTCAACCGCAACAACAACTGATCAAGTCCATCATCAACGCAAAACACGATCCTATTTTAATGTGTTGAAACCTGTAACGACTGACTGATCTGTCTATTAGTGCGTAATTTGACAATTCCACAGCCCTCAGTACCAGCAAAGTCATGTTTGATCTTTCATGGTGGGCGAATCGGTTGTCGTTGAGCCATGGTTGGTCAAGGTCGTTTCGTTAATAATTTAAAGCTTCCACAAAAAGTTATCATTAAAGCTTGGAAAGTTAATCCGATTTTTCAAAATATTATTGTTTGCATGACGTTTGTTTGTAATTACTTTTTTATTAGTATCACAGAGCTGAAGAATAATTCTAAACCATGCAGTGATTTGTTGAAAACAAGGCCTTTCAAATGTTCAGACTTTTTTGGGAAAAATGAAAAAGGATCGGAGTGATAATGTAAACTGTATTTATACAACAACACTAGTAAAACGCACGCTGATTGGCTGACAGGCTGACAGGCTGTGTGTTATTAGAGTACACATGCACGATTGACCTCATAGCGCGTGCATGCAAGCAAAACCAAGTTTGAAATGTGCGCACTGTTTGAGCATATTCATCTTTAGAAAAATCGCTTTTGTTGTTGTATAAAACAAATAGATCTCGTTTTTTGTGTGTATGTACTGTAATAGATAACACAGAAGATGTCACAGAATGTCATGAACAACAGTCACGCAACTCGACTGCGTCTTGTTGCCTACTTTTTTGTTCGTGACATTCTGTGACATCATCTGTGTATCTATTACAGTACACACGCACGCAAAACGAGATCTATTTGTTAAATATAGAGAGCAGATTTCGTATGGCTGTAAAAAGTGGCTGGCCTAGCACGGTCGTGATCGCGGAACTGTATCTATACAGTAGGCCAGGAGAACCTGGCCTACTGTATAGATACGGAATGAAACCACATAGTCGTGGTACGGACACGGCGCTGCACAACTTTGTCACTGCACTTTTACAGTCATACAAAATTTGCTCTATATCAGAAAGTGTGAGACTGACACTTTTTTGCCTCATCTCCCGCTTAATTTTTCAACCATTTTTTCATACATTTTCTGCATTTCTCCCACTTTTGAACATGTGCTGTTCTCATACAGTTGTTGAATTTCTGCTAAAATCTCACGCTTTTCTATTTAATCTGGTTAGCATCTCTGATATATCAGATTTCCATTTCTCTGCGTTGTTGAGGACTCCTGCAAATTCAACGTCCTACCCTTTGAAAAATTAATAACATTACTCTTAGAATCTAGACAAATTGACCATTTCCCTGTCAGCAGAGATGGTGGACAGTTCATGTACTGCAATTTAAGCTCTGATATATTGGAAGCAATTTCTACTACAGTTGGTGACATCACATGAACAGCCAGAGATTTGAAATTTGTTGGCAGTCTGAAGAGATTGCACCTGCATCATAGTGGCATTTGAACATTCATGTGCTTTCATAATGCCTGCAATTAGCAGTTCACACTGCACATTGTGGATTCACATGTTCCTGAAAGTGTCAGGAAGGGACTCAGTCCATAATTTAATTTCATGTTTCTTTTTGTTTGTATATCAGAGCGTCAGAGGGTTGGGTTATGGATCAAAAAACTCTGCGAGGCTCCAGGACCATCACCATCTGCAAGGTATTTCAAGTGCCTATTGTGGGAAATCAACATTCAATGATTTTACAACTTTGCCTCAAATGGATTTTGGGTTTTGCTGTTCTGCCAGTCAAATCATCTAAACTAATCATGTTCTTGCCCTGTTTGGCCTAGCATAGTTGCCTGGTTTTCTTTTGTGACGATAAGCTAATCGACGGCACTAGCTAAACAGGGCTAGAACCTGATTGGCTTAGACGGTTTTATTGGTAGAGCAGAAAAACTAAATCAAGCCATGTGTTGGAAATTCCCTTAACAAAACTAAGATTTTGACTGTCATTATGTTGTTTAGAAACACATATATATGAGAAAAAATAGACTAGATTGTGCAATTACTGTGTGATGATCAAAATATCTCATTACTTCAGCAAATTATTAATTAAGGGCTTTTCTTTAATCTAGCTGTTTTGAACAGAGTTAGTAATTATGTTAAGTTGCTTTTGTTCTATTTTGTTCTGCAACAACAACACACAAATCCTATATTAATTTTCATAGGATATTTTGTTCAGCTGAACCCTCGCAGTCTTTATTGGACAAACCAAACAATCTAAGAAGTACTCAATACATATTCCTGCCCGTGCCAGCTGAATGGATTGACCAGCAAGAAGCCTATGGCAAACGTCAAACTTCAGTAAAAAAAACTACTTCTGTCGAACCTTTCCTTGCTCCGAGAATGCCGCTTTCTATTGGTTTGGATTGGAACGGTGGCGAATCTAGCACAATGTTTGCCGTAGGTGTTAGGGTCACCTTAGCTAAGACTTATCATAGTGCTGTTCCATAACAACTGATCTCATGTTGACATTTGTTGTCTTGCAGAAAAAATCGTAATCTGTATGCTCAACTGCTACTGCATATGTTAAAACGTGCCCTTTGGAAGACCCCTTTACCAGGCGACCAGAAGCAGGATTACTGCAGCCTTTGCCTTCCTACATGGTAAGGGTACAATAATTTCAATTCAATTTATTAGCACATAATCAATTCTATATATATACACAATACATTAAGATACAATACTGTTTGTCTAAATAGGCAGTGGAAGTAGATTATTATGGTAGCATACTGTGCCTAGTGACCAAAGTAGCAGAGCTTTCGAGTTGGCCACTAGCTAGAGGAAAAATAAATACATAATACAGACGAAAGAAGACATAAGCTTAAATAACATTGTTCGTAGTGGAAAAGAAAAAAAAATACAAGTAAATAATGTTTCACATGATTTGATTATATTGTCTTTTTTAGACACAAACTGAGAAGCAAAATATTTAATAACCCAAGTGATAATTTGTTACTATCCATAAAGCCCACTTTTCACTAGTGAAATAAAGAGAAGGAGAGGAGGACGTATAAAGAGCTTATGTTTGTGTGAAAATCATTGTGACAGTAGTGACGTAAGTCTAAGTGGAGATGTAAGAAAAAGGAAACCTTCTGTTCTGCTTCCTTCACATGTCTCATTCTCTGCCTCTGTTCTTTGATTTTCACACGAATGCAAGCTTCCTTACCTCTCTCTCTCTTTCTCTGTGTCCCCTTAATTCACTAGTGGCTTAATGGCTTGATTTGAAGCCATTCATATGTCAGGAGCCATCTTAAAATTTTTAGCCATTGCTAGCTGACCTTGGGAATGTCCACTCTCCACACCAATTCCTGCAAATCCTGACATGTGAAAAAGTGATGATTATCTGTTATCTGTTCTAGTCTATATATCTGGATGAGCCAATTGCAGTAAAGAGCCCAAGTTTTGCCAATGAGGAGGTAAGCATAGTAATGCAAAAATAATTGCAAGTTGAACCACAAATTTTCCAGATAACCAAAAGGGAAAAATATCATTGGTTATTGGACCTTCAACATTGTATTTTACTGATGACTTATACATAGCCACAGCCTTTTCTGTCCACATGCAGTTAGCCTTATATTAGCTGAAGAAATAACATTTTGTGCTAAATACTCTTTCTCCTGTTTAGGAGTTTGGAGGTAGAGATCCACCTGACTGGGTCAGAGATTTAGGAAGTTCAATAGGTAAGAAGCTCATACCCTTTTGCAACAGTGTAAAATCATGCTGTTTCTGACTGCATATTTTCTGTGCCATCCTATGATTATAACAGTTTGTTAAATAATAGTCTCTTCCTTCAAATCTGTCTACAGCAAGCAGTATGATGTCTGATATATCCAATACTGTGCCACCTAGACTGAGGAGGTATGTAAAAATAAAAATAGATATATTTATAAATTAGTAAACCATGGAAAATATTTACCTGACAATCTTCAACCACTTCCCTGGAATCCTAACATGATATCAGAGCTTGAAATTGTATATACAGCTTATTAATTTGTTTTATGCTGGACTTTTTTCACAAAGTGTAAATAAATAATGACTGTGTTCTATTAGGTGGATTATACCTAGATTTTTTTATGAATTCTGGCCAGAATGCTTACCCATAGACTCTGCAAGACCCCACTTAAAACTGTAGTAACCTTGATTTTTAGATGTTATTTATTTTTCCCAGGGAGTTGCCAACAACTAATGGAGTACACCAAATTCCATCAGCTCGATCAAACACCTACAGCTCATCCAGCCGAGACCACACTAGTTACGAGCCAGCAATGCCGAAATATGACATGATAAACAGAGAAGATGGCTATCGAACAAGGCGTTCCCTAGGGTACCCCAGTGAGGATGAAATTATGAGAAACTATGAAGAGGATCGACCACATGTGTCACCAGGGAAACGGCAGGGTGGATCAGTGCCGTCTGAGCCTTACTACCCTACCAGGGAATATAGACACCCTGACTCTGGGTACCCCTCTTCATCACCAGTAAGTCATTTTTAAAAATAGAAATAGGATATCTCGGGAGAATGAAATGAAATGAGATGCTGATGGTGGCTTTATAGCCTCTGTAAGTATTTCCTTTGGGTAATGCTCTGTAGAGAGGAATATAACAGAATCATACTAGCCTGTGTACAGCCGCTCTTCCTGATTTCTTTTGAGGAGAGGAGAGACAGATCACCATCAAGTCAATACTTCAAAGAAAGACTGAGAAAAAAGTATAATGAATGAGGGCAGGGCCCAACATTAACTTTTTTGGTAATGTTCCAAAAGGCGTCACAGGGAAGAATCTTGTCACCCAAGTTAACCGAAATTTTCTCATTATGAGTTGAATATTCTTTGGAAAATCAAGCCCTAAAAGGGGGATCACCATTTGGTGACTAGGTTGAATTTTCTGGTCCTTAAACCCTCAAATCCAGTCGCCATTGGAGGGGATGGTAGAGAAGATAACATGGTCTTATTTTATTCCACTAGCCATGATACTCATTCCCATTTAATTATTGCTTAATCCGTTTTTTTTTTAAACAGCCAGGATCAAAATCTAATCAATATAATGGTTACACGTCGCAGTACTCTAGAGGTAGGCATAACAAAGAAGTGTAGTGTGAATATTTCAGTTGTGTACATCAAAACAAGACCCAACATAGCTAGATGCTTTAAAAAAATAGTCATGTATATTATAACCTTAAAAAAGCTTTTTTTTGCTTTTGCAGGTATAAATATGACAATACCAGAAGATCCTAGTTTGCTCAACAAGACAAGTGAGAGAGAGGTAACAATAATGTGTTCCTTATGATAAGTTTTTTATTAACAGGTGTATTTTAAAAGTTTACTTACTTTTAAATCTTTAATTGTCAGTTTACTTTCATTGCAATCTTTCATAACAATTGTCTTGGCTTTTTAGGTTGAACTGAAGGTCAAAATGGTTGAAGCCAAGTTTCATGAAGAAAAGCTAAAACTTCAACAGCAGCATGATGTTGCTGTGCAAAAGGTACAATATAGAATGCTTGCAGTCCCTTCTTTGGCGAATGTCTGTGAAAACGAGCACGTGAAAAAAACGAGCACCGATGGCCTGAAGCACCAAAGGCACTCGCAAGAGCCGAAGGCGAGAACGTGTACCCTGCGAGCAGAGGTTTCTTTCTGTCAGTCGTTTACGACTTTACCTTTATTGAGGCCACTATTCGCGTCGCTGGTTATGTCGCGTTGTAGTTTGTTTGTTACTACAACGCGACATACCAGCGATGCGAACGCCCTCAAATAAAAGGTACACAACTGGCAAAAAGAAACTTCTGCTCGTAGGGTAGAGAATGTGCTGCAGCGGTGCGCTCTCGCACCTTCGGCACTCGTTACTACCCAGAGAGCGGCTTCCAATGAAGAGCCTGTTTCTTTTACCAATCATTTATTTCTTGCCAGATTCTTGACCGTAAAAACACGGAACTTGAAGAAATCAAATCACATTATCGCAATAAAGTCACGGAAATGGAAGCAACAATCAAGAAACACGAAAGAAAAAGTATGTACAAAGAAGAACAATATGAACAAACTGTGATCATTATTTATTACGAGATCACAGGTTTTTGGTCGCCATACGTGCATTGTTCCTTTTATTTGCTGAGGATAAGACTACATCATCTGCCTATAGTAAGGCCGCCTATAAGATCGCCACAGAATCAAGTCACACCTTCAAATCGCAGCGTGCGGGCCATTAAAAAGCTCTTAGCTTTCCTTTCATTCCAGCCTGAGAATAATAGTGAATGTTTTTTTATTTCTTAGTTTCACAAGCCAATAGAGAAGCCACTGCCCTCAAAGAGCAGAAGGACAAACAAATCAACGAATTGAAAAAACTCGCAGAAGAAAATGGGGAAAGCGCCCAGCATAACTATGAGAAGAAGGTATTGACCGTTCATTTTTCCCTTTTCTTTTTTTTCGTTGACAACAGAATTTAATTCCAGAAGAAGTTGTCCAACCAAAATAGAAGTTTGATCGGACGTTTGTCAGATCAAGTAAAATGTATAATCCAGCTGTTTGTTAAGATGCCAAATATAATTTATTTTTTCTTCATTTCAGCTAAATGACAAGATAGCCGAGTTTGAGCAAGAAAAATTTGAGATGCAGAAAACCCACACGAATAATATTCAGGAATTACTAGACGAAACAAACCAAAGACTACAAAAGATGGAGACTGAGTACAACCAGCAAACGGCAGCCACGGTAAAAAAATCCATATAGTACAAGCTACCATGTGCTACCATCATTTGCATCTAACCTATCACACGTGCGAGAAAAACGTGTTATGTCTGCTCGTGAAGCTTATTAGTTTTGGCGGTTGAACTTCAATGTTTTGACGGGAAAACTTGAAAGTGTTTGCCACAATCAAGAGTCAGCACTATTCCGTTCTGGTCCGGAAGAAGTAAAGCAACTAAAACATTTTAGTTCTCAATGATCTTCTCCGCTTACGAGCGGCGCGTGTGTGTGTGTGGTGGGGGGGACGGGGGGAGGTCTGTTTCATCCTTATCTTTCTTCCCTGCTCAATCCTGTTTCAATTTTTTTTTCATTCTTCTCAAGCAGCCCTATCCTCTTTTAATACCTTTTACGTAACTTAATTTCAAGACTGTGATACATTTTGTCTAAATGCTGTTGTTGTTCGATATGTAGGGTTTGGTGATTCAAGAACTTGAAGGCAGAGTGCATCAACTGACGCAAGAATCAGAAGCTCTTCAGGACTCACGGATAAAACTCGCAAAGGAAAAGGTAAAGCCGGCTCTCCAGTGGGTTTTTTCAGATATTTGATTTTTGGTCAACGGTAGACTCGACTTCAGGCTAGAATTCTAATTTGAATTCTCAATAAAGCGAGGAACTGTGAAAGGACTATTGCGATAAGAAACTGTACCAATTGGTACTTTTCTGGAGGGACAACGTAAAAAAAAGTAAAAGTAAAGTAACCGTGCTTATATAGCGCTTATCCTCGCGGCTCAAAGCGCTTTACATTAACGGATAACTCATCCTATAGAACCAGCTTTATAAACATGAGTGTGTGTTAGCATTGTGAGTTCTGTGACACAGAGGTTGGGCAACTTCCGACGGTCCTCGTGGTTCTTTAACGTCCCTCTTTTAACGTTTAGTTTCCACAATCGCACTTGCTGTTTAGAATAGCATAAGATCTTGGACAGTTGTAAATACTACTCTATGATGATTTATTTTAGGAAGAACTCACTGACAAGCTGACATACTTGACTAAGGAACTCGATGGCAACAGATCCGCGTAAGTAGTAGAGATAGTGAAGAGCAAATGTTCTGCAAAAGTTTGGGAATATATTGTGTGATTACTCTTACTTGTCTAAAATACTTTAAGTTCATTGTCTTACCCAGGGCTCCACGGCTCGTCTCCTCGCGGGGGAGGCTAGCCACTGGCGCATGCGTGAGATTTGATTTCTACTCAGACAAATTCGGCTAACGGCGTTTTCACCTCGTTGCCACCCAATTCAGATCATGTAATGATTCCTTTGGCTGGATACGTTTGTTAGTTCTGCATATACAATCGTGCACACGGTCGAGAGATAAAAATTGGACAATCACATTATCTGAATTAGGTGGCAACAAGATATAAACACCGTTAGCCAGTTTACCTGGAAAATAGACCTAATCGGCTAACGGTGTTTACGTCTTGTTGCCACAAAATTCAGATCACTTGATGAATCATTTGAAAGGTTATCATTGTACAGATTGTCACACACGGCCAAGTGCATGAATGTATTGTACAAAGAGAACAATGGTAACTACCCGTGTGCTTTACCTGTAGGTGCTTGTTGATGGGAAGTCCCTAGCAACAGGGACTTTCCTAGCAACCAAGGGTTTAAACCTTTTATTATTGTGCAATAACAGGTTGACAAAGAACGAGCGCGATCATTCTCGTATGATGAACGATCACCAGTCATCGATTCAGCAGCTTCAGAGAAAGACAGACTCCACCATAGAACTACTAAAACAAGAGCATGCGGCGGCCAGTGCAAGGGTAAGTTAGTCGCGTTCTGTGACGTTGAACTGCAGATGACAAATAATATGTGTGTGTGAGGAATGTTTCTGATTTGGCTTAATTTTTCCCGCCATTGCCACCATTTTTGGCGCGCATGCGTGTGACACAGGAAGCCCGAACAGATATTTTGCTAAGCTACGAATTTGAAGATTGCGAAGTCTCGAAAAGGTTCAGCTGCTATTGAAATAAAGATCAGACAAGCGCTTTTCTGCTTTGAAGTGATTCTTCGGTCTGTCCCTTCTGTGTTGCTTGTAAGATAGCCTGCTTGCAGGCGTTGGAGAGTAGTTTTAGGGTGAGGACAAGTCACAAATCCAAGATGGCGGCCAAGCGAAAGTAAACTCGGGTTTCTCGACCTAAAACTGCGCTCCAACGCCTGCGAGCAGGCTACTTGTAAGACTAAAAAGAGCTTTGGCAGTAAAAACCAAAGCAAGGTCCAGAAAACTTCACTACCTACTACCCTCATTTGGTCCGCCAGTGAGACCCCCGCCCAAATTTTGTCATTCCTGAGTGAAGTATTGCAAAAAAGTATTTTCAAGGGTAGGAATTTTGCCCATTACATCTATTTATTGTGATATAGAGGGCGGTTTACCTGACGAGCTCTCTCGTCGTTCTTTTATCTAGTCCTCAGATACCATATCCGAACTAGAATCGCAAGTCGCGCAGCTAAAGCAAGCTTTACAAGACTCTGAATATCAGAGACAGAAACAAATACGGGTAGGTTGGTGCGTTTGACTGAATTCAGGGCCCGACATTGCGACCATATGGTCGGCAATGGCGACTTAATTTGGGGGCTTGGCGACCAAACTTTTAGAGCCTGTCGCCAAATGGCACCCCATATTTCTAAGTATGGGTGAAATCCACGCCTACGCGACGACTAAATATTGCGTTTTGGCGACTAAATGTTTTTGAATTGGTCGCCAATGGCACCTAGTGTCGGGCCCTGGCATTATTACTCCTAAATATTGCTACCAATACAGTCGCCAATGCGACAAGATTTGCGAAGCACGGTTGGCTCAGCGTTGGTCTCTCACCGCTGTGGTCTGGGTTTGACTCCCGGCCGGGGCAGTGGGTCGTGGTCGAAACTTGTTCCTATAGTGAGCTGAACGTCGTTCTACTGTGTTTCACGTCTTTCGGTTGAGACAATAACCCGAGGTCCCGTCTCGCCTTTATTTTTCCAGTTTCAGGGGGGCGTTAAAGGGGCTCTCGCACGCTTGCTGGCCACTTCTCTGATAAGAAAATAGCTGAAATCGCAATCCAATTCCATCCTCTTGATAACAGGTCAAAACAACCTAGAATTGAATTTGTCTAACACTTGAAAGGTTTTTCTATTGATCTGGAGGATTATTTTGATTACTACGGGCAAATGTACATGTGTTTTCACGGATACAATTTTACCTATTTTAAGTCCACGGTGGACGAATATTAAGCGTGCGAGTGCCCCTTTAAAGAACCACCGAGGGCGTAATAAACCCTCTGGTAGTGACCGCCCTCATTGTTTGTGCTCATGTCTGCTTGGCTGCTAATGGCGCCGTTGAGACCCAGCGTAATTCTGCTTACGAGCTGCAAATCTGGGAAGTCGGCCTCAAACATTTGACATTTACATTTATTTATCTCTAGGGACTAACTTTTCATCTCGGTCAACCCTCCATCTGGTGACTTATTTAAGGTAGAGCATTTCAGTGGAGCATGAAAAGTTAGTCACCAGAGATAAATTAAAATGTAAATGTCAAATAAATGCAAATGTTGGAGACCGGCTTCTCAGGACTTGCAGCTCAGACTTGCTTCTCAGACTTGCTTCTCAGACTTGCTTCTCAGACTTGCAGCTCAGACTTGCAGCTCAGACTTGCTTCTCAGACTTGCAGCTCAGACTTGCTTTTCAGACTTGCAGCTCAGACTTGCTTCTCAGACTTGCAGCTCAGACTTGCTTTTCAGACTTGCAGCTCAGACTCGCTTCTCAGACTTGCAGCTCAGACTTGCTTCTCAGACTTGCAGCTCAGACTTGCTTCTCAGACTTGCTTCTCAGGACTTGCAGCTCAGACTTGCTTCTCAGACTTGCTTCTCAGACTTGCAGCTCAGACTTGCAGCTCAGACTTGCAGCTCAGACTTGCAGCTCAGACTTGCAGCTCAGACTTGCAGCTCAGACTTGCTTCTCAGACTTGCAGCTCAGACTTGCTTCTCAGGACTTGCAGCTCAGACTTGCTTCTCAGACTTGCAGCTCAGACTTGCTTCTCAGACTTGCTTCTCAGACTTGCAGCTCAGAAGCTGAATTCCGCTGGGTCTTCTTATGTAGTTATCTGTTCTTATTTTTTTCCTCGAGGGCACGGTAACGAATTCTGCATTCTGATTGGTTCTTAGAGCGCGTGCGCGGGGGCAATATTTTCCCATCTCTGACCTAGGTCACGGTAACCATTTTCGCGCGCTTGTTTTCATCGAAAAAATGAAATTTTTGAGTTGGAAAAAAATAAATAAGTTATTTACCGGCTTTAGGTTGGTCCGTATAGGGAAAAACTGTGACCTCGGCCTGGAAAATGTTGACCTCGGCCTCCGGCCTCGGTCAACATATTCCAGCCCTCGGTCACAGTTTTTCCCTATACGGACCAACCTAAAGCCGGTAAATAACTTATATTTATTTCACTAGGACATGGAGTCCGGTAACCAACAGGATAAACTATCACTAGAGCACTTATACGACAAGAAGCTACGCGGCATGCAAGCCGAGATGGATCAGCAGGATTTAGAGTACCAGAAACGCACCCGAAAGTTAGAGACTACGCTCAAGTGAGTTCATTTTGTGTGGAAATTCGGAAATTATTGTGTACCCCACCCTGGGATTTTAAACCGGCTTCTTGTATCCACTTTAAAATTCCTCGTTGTTCTGTGGGTATCCACCTTTGAATGTCAAATCCTCCACATGGGGGGAGAAGTTATGAGGAAACGTTTGTGACTAACCCTTCGAGTGTGGAAGGGGCCCTGCGCGGACTGATTGAGATGATTTTTGTCCTCGTGAATTTCCACAGGGAAAAGGAAGAGCAAATTCAACGTCTAAGTGAGTTACAGAAGCAACAGGCCCAGCAAGCGGAGCATGCGCTTGAGGACTTCAAGAATCAGGTGGAGAAGAACTCGGGAAGGATGTTTGACGAGATGAAAATGCAGGTGAGTGATGGTTGCATCACCTACAAGACACGAAATTATTATTGGCACAAAATAAAAAAAATATTCTATGCAATTGAAAGAACTAGAATCGAAGAATGGAAAATATGAGGACGAAGGATAAGATTTGAGTGAATTAAGATGGCCAATTTTTGGAGCTTGAAAAACGTTCTCCATAGACCGATTTCAAAAGAGTCGCGCGGCGTAGGGTAGAAATGAATTTTTGCTGTGGCATGTTGAAAGCATTCTTCACTAGTTTTTGTTGTGGTATTTTTATGTTTGATGTTTTCGGTGACCATGAACTTCATGAAAAGCTGGGATCTCGCGATCTGACTAAACAGAGGTACCAGAGGCGTTTGGACAAAGGTCCTCGACTAGATAGACTGTTTGGGTGGGTGTTGGGGTGAATGGACCACATGGCTCTTGTAAACCTAAAATTCAGGGATTCTAATTCTGGATTTCAGAACAGTCTCCTAAAAAACTAGGGAAAAGAAATAGATTTCATCATTCACAAAACCACGAATTTAATCATTCGTAAAATTCAGGACTGTAAATTGCTTGGAAACCTTTTTCAGTTTCTGGGCGTTAAAACTGCGTATGCTGAGATTTCCAAACGAGGGAAAATAGCCGTTTTCACACTAGAGGGCGCAAAACTTGTCATGACGGGGTTTTCGTCTGACGATTTTCCGTCTGATATTAATTCGTGAATAGAAACCTGTCTAGTTTTTACCACATGAATTCATATACGGGAAACTTCGTACATTTGTTCGAACATGGGCCGAGATTTGAGTGGTTACCTAGTACACCCACGACGCCATATTTGTTACCCACAATTCTCTGCCCACTCTCTAGTCCCAGTTTCTTTACCGCGCGAATTACGCAATTTCCGTCCAGTTCACCGTCTTATCGTGAATTCAAGATGAGTTTCCCGTCTTCAAAAATCCGTCTCGCCCCGGTTTCACACTAAGACGAGTTTTCCGTCTCTAGTGAAAACGGCTATTATCGCAAGTTGCAAGGCGCCAGCATTATCGTTTGTGGTTGCCGTGCACTACGTTTGGCGTAACGCTTGGAATTGTTGGTGCATCTGCGAGGAATGTGCGATGGTTTGTTTTTGGTTTGGTAATCTTATTCTTCTCTTGTCAGATGGAGAAAGTCGAAGAAGACCTAGCGCGGTCGAAAAACTTGCGCGAGAAACAAGCAAAAGAGTTTAGTAGACAAATGGACGACATGAAGCTCAAATATGACAAACAGGTAAATGAGTTTGCTCACAATCCTAGTTAAAGGGGCACTCGCACGCTTGCCTGACAAGCAAATCATTCAAATCGCAATCCAATTCCATCCTCTTCATAACAGATAAAAACACTATAGATTTGTATTGATTTAACAGTTAAAAGGTCATTTAACAAACCTGGACTGTTATTTTGGTTATTCACGGTAAACTTAAAGTTATTTTTGGTGATTAGAATTGGACCTATTTTTTGACTGGTTGTTCAAAATTAAGCGTGCGAGCACCCCTTTAAACAGGCCTTTTTAGCGGCTCCAAATGGGTATGGGAGAGGGCTAGGGAAGAGAGAAAATCGAGAGAGCAGACGACCGCCCATGATAGGGGGTACAATGAAAGCTCCCGCATCTTGATCTTGGCCGTGTGCGAAAACGTGCCTGGGGCGAGTGGCAAGGCGACGGCGCACTCTTTACTAGGTTACGCGCGGCCAATAAATCCAAGATGGCTCCCGGTGCACGGGATATTTTCCTGCTAGCCGGCTGCAACTAAACAATATTTCGCGTGTCTCTCAATTTGAAACACTTGCGCGGCAACAATGATTCTAGAAGCATGATTTCTAGTAGATTTCTATTAATTTTAGAGACCCTTCTATGTCGCTCATTCCGGTACCAATGATCAATGCAACCGCTTTAACCCTCCTTTTGCGAATTGCGTGATTTTCCAGATGGCGGAACTAAAGATCACTCAAGAACAAGAGAAAGCGCATCTTATTCGAGGGTTTCAAGCAGAGAGAGATAGCTTATTACGAGAGCAAGAACAGGAAAAGGTAAAAATACATAATTTCTGCTAGGTTATTAATTATATTGCTACTTCTAGCACGCTCGGCAAAAACGACGTAAAGGGCTTTGCCGCATTCTCGAACCCAGAGCTCCCCGGCTCTTCACCTCGCAGGGGAGGCTCTGGTGCGTCCAGTGACGCATGCGCGAGATTTGATACATAGCCACAATCTCGTACCCAGAGCCCGTCATCTTTTGGCCAGCGGCAAGATTCAGGGCTCTGGGGGAATCGATTTTTTTAAAACCCAGATTCTGGGTTTCCGGTTTGATTGTTGTATGGAAGTTCGTACGTTTTTGACCTACCACGCATGCTCACAAATCGGATTCCCCCAGGGCCCTGAATCTTGCCGCTGGCCAAAAGATGACGGGCTCTGGGTACGAGGTTGACATAGCCATTGAGAGAAACACCTTTCTGCGCATGCCCCAACGTTCAAAATCAGCCAATCCGCGATGACACTCAAATGGATGTCCCCAGAGCTTCCCTGCGAGCAGACGAGCCGAGAGCTCTGGGTTCGAGAATGGCTTCGCCGCCGCAATCCCGGCTTGACTGCGCATGTCAAAAAAGATTGAAGCTTCTTGGCTGTCTGATGGCAGTGACAGAAAATCTTTTCCGAGAAAAAAACTAATGAGTCCTAACGGAGCGTTGACCTCTTTGTAAACGGAGTTTGAAGTTGGAGGTTCCTTGATGCTTTGGGTCCGCCTTAAAGTTTGCTTTTCTCGCTGTGGAAAATAAGCTGTACCCTTTTCCCTTACAATACTCTACTATAGTTTTATCGAAGCATCCATTGCTAGCAGAGGAGGACGACACTGTTAGTCATGTGAAACCCATTTTAATTAGATTTCTTGTGTTATATTTTTATCAAGGACATGCAGGCTGAGAAGCTACAGCAGAAGATGACTGAAATCGAGAATCACGGGCGAGAACGATCGACAAAAGATGCCAAGGTAATGCGCTTCAAACATTATCGCACCCATGTCGGATAACACGTGATCGTTGCAGAGTCAATCTAACTTTTTTTGAGCCAATAATACTGATTTCAAAATCGAATGGTGCTCCTAACAGTTGTTTTCACATTACTTTTCCGCGCAAGATTGCGAAGTTGGTTCCCGTGTTCCCAACTAGGTTGGTAACTTCGCATCAATGTCTAACTTAAACAAAGCTGCTTAAGCCTAGTTTCCATATAGTCTTATCTGTCGTATCAGTCAACCGTGAAACAAAAGAATAATTTCAATTTCCATTGTTTCACGGTCGACTGATGCGACAGATACGACAGATAAGACTATATGGAAACCAGCCTTTAGGCTTCTTAGTCAGTGCTATGTGAATATTGAAAGGTTTTATCTGTTTTTATCTGAATTTTCCATCTGAGCTACCAAATTACGAATGATTGGTTAGGAACGTGGTTGCGAACTTGGGAACCTAGTTGGGACCTCGGGGACAAACTTCGCAATCTGGCGTGGAAAAGTATTGTGAAAACAACTGTAAATTACTGAGCTGTTTGACCTTGTTTTATATTTGTTAGCCGAAGTTTCGTTTCAAACTCTGTTGTTGTGTGTTGTTGTTGGTGATGCTGTCGTTGCAGATGTTATTGCTGCTGTTGTTGTTGATGTTGTTGTCGTTGCAAACTCTGTTGTTGTGTGTTGTTGATGATGTCGTTGCAGTTGTTGCTGTTGTTGTTGTTGTTGCTGTTGATGGTGATGTTGTTGTTGATGATGTTGTTGTTGTTGTTTTGTTGTTGTAGTTGTTGTTGTTGTTGTTTTCTTCGCTGGGCCAATAAATGCCATGTTTTTAATTTCTTGGTTTCAGATCATCGCCGAACTTGAGCAGCAAGTCAGGGACCTTCGTGAAGAGGTATGCACTGTGTTTGTTACCATGGTGCCCTGCTGTGACGTCGTTCTTATTCGACGCAAAACTCCGAGAGCTTCGAAGCGATCAGCTTCCCTTTTGAGAAGCTACACAGGGTACAATTCTTAGAAAGCAAACGAAGTCTTGTTTTTTTTTTCATGTACAGCTAGTACAGTCCAACTCATTACGGAAAACCCAGTTGATGGAACTGAACATGCAACGAGAAGAAGACAAACAGACGTTCAAGAGACAAGAAGAAAATACATCAGCCAAGCATAAGAGTCAGCTCGACCAGCAAAGATTGCAACTCCAACGAGAACATAGCGCCGAGATGGAAAAACTTCTAGACAAGGTTAGATCCCAAGTCCTGAGTTAACAAGGTGTAAGTACCCAGACCTTGAATTTTAGATAGATAGGGCAATATACCCTGGGAAAGTCGTCAAGGTTGTTCTAGTGTTTTACAGTGGCCATCCCGTGGATCCAAGGGCCATGTTAAACATTGTTTGTTTGTTTTCTCTCACAGACGAACAGCAAACTGAAGCACATGGAGGAGGAGTATGCGACAAGATCGGCTAATGCTCAGGAGGTAGATTCACCTCTGTAGAAACCCATCCATGGGAAAAGCTGAATTCCCAAAGGCATACGCATGGGAAGTGTTCGGAATTTAAATGGATAGCCATGGGAAATCCGAACACTTCCCATTCTTCTACCATGGGAAATTCAGCTTTTCCCACGGGCGGGTTTCTGCAGAAATTCCCTGTGAGAGAAGAGTTGATGCTAGGCATTATAGACCCTTCCAACTTGACGATTTCACTTTCTTCCGTGAAAATAACAACATTAAAATTTCTTTTCATTAAATTTTGCCCTGAGACGTGGCCAATTTGTCAATTTTCGGGTGCTCTGTTTATTTGCGTGGATGGATTTTGGCTACTTTCATAAAACAGAAACTTCGCAAATATCCGTCTGTTATATTGTTGGCACGGGCATTTGTATTTGATTAGATCTCCTTCTTTATTATGCGGGTATCCTGTGGCACACGTGTGCATAAAAGTAGTGGGAACTTTTAACATAACATTGATTTATTTTCTTGTTGCAGACAATTCGTACATTAGAAGGCGAAATCAAGAAACTAAAAGAAGAGAATCTTAGGTAATTTGAATCACTTTTTGCGCGCGCCTCGCTCGAAATTGGCCTAATTTTACAGCTAGCCGAACCACGAAAATTCTAGGTGCTATTTTATTAGCAAACTCTGATTGTAATCTTATGCTCAGAATGTATGCGTATTTACGCATGTATCGCGTATCTTCGAACCTTACAAAGTGGCGCTCCGCATTGTCGTCCTGATCCTCTCGGTCATGCTGACTGTACGGGGATTTGCAGACAAACTGGAAGTCCTAGATTCTAGGATATCCATATATTGTCATCTCTCATCCCACACTTCAGTTTTCATGGTATACAAATGCATTAGCCAATCAGAATCTCCCCCTGATTTTCTGCCGCCAGGCCTCCTACTGACCGCCAAAACAGAGGAGGTCCTGGGAACGAGAACGTTAGCTCGTTGCTTGCCCATATTTGGTATTCATCTTATCTATTTTGCATATTCAGATCGAGGCTCAGTTCTGACAAGCGCCTGAGCGGCACGACGGAAAAACATCACGAGGAGAAGACGGCGATGAAGAAACATCACACTAGTATCATTAATGTACGTATCGCGACTTACTTTGTATAAAAACAAGATAGTGAAAAACTGGACCTTCATTTGATTGCCCATAGTTAGTAATAATGTTTTAGCAATATTCCTTGGGAAAAGAAAACATTTTTTTGCCGGAAAAGACTGAAATGTGTGAAGAGCAAAGACACAGCTTAGGGACGTACATTCTCGTAACCAGAGCTCCCCGGCTCGTCTGTTCGCAGGGGAGGCTCTTGGGACATCCATTTGAGGGCCTTTGCTGATTAACTGATTTTGAACGTTGGTGCACATGCGCAGAAAGGTGTTTCTCTCAACTGTTCTGTATCAAATCTCGCGCATGCGTCAATGGCCGTCACCACAGCCTCCCCCGCTAGGTGACGAGCCGGGGAGCTCTGGGTTCGAGAATGAGAGACGTACAGAAAGCCATTGTGACTGCGTGAGAGCGCGCAATCTTGTAAGGAGAATTGAGATTTTAATCAAATACAACGAGCAATGTACGTTTCTCCAGACAACTAAACAAAATACTATTTGTTTCGCCTACAGTCTTTAGAACACGACGTGGATGCCCAGAAATCGATGGTTCGTCATCTGGAGAAGCGATGTAAACAAATGGAGATCGAGAGCCAAGAAAGAGTGTCCCGACTTCGTCTGCAGTACGAGGAAAAGATTAAAGGACTTATGCCGGCCTCGCTCAGAGATGTGAGTAGCATAGCCTCATCCGCAGTCGCTCTAATGGGGCCCTAAGAATGACTGTGGGGGAGACTATGAGTAGCACCGCACCCGCTGATTTGTATTTGTTTGAATGATAGACCTTGTCGAGGTTTTTACCTATTTTGAAACATTTGAAACGAGGCTTTGAAGAGAAAATTGACATCCACTGAAATGTCTCGCGCTGTCTCGTACAAATGGTAGCAAATTTAAAGTGTAATATTTTCGATTATATGGACGATTCCAGCTATAAGTGCTCTTTTATATTCAGAAATGCCCAAGCCGTGTCCCAAAACTACCAGAATGCAGCGCGCGCTTTTTTAACAGTTTGTTCGACAAATGTCAAATCTCCCGACATGCAGCGCGCGCGTGCGTTATAGCTGGAATCGTCCATTAAAGTCAATCAAGCATTCATTTTAATTAAGGTGTTTAGGCGGTAATTTCAAGATTTTCTGTAACTAAAACAATCATTCAATCAATCATATTGGGGTGATTTATGCTAATTTATACTGTGAATGAATACTTAGATTAGGATTTTGATATTCTACTAACAGCGTAAACTAGAATGGGAGGGCTCCATTTCATTTCGATTAATGTACAAAGAACCCTTTATCACATCCACAGAAAAGAATATCGCAATGTTAACATCGCTATCTGGGAAAATGGGGTGATTTACTATTACGGTGTGATTTCCAGTGAATCAGCCATAACGAAAATGGGCCAAAAATGTAACCCCATCGAATTAACTTGTCAAATGACGAAAATAAGAGTTACATATTCAAGGTTGCTTGTTATTCCTGTCTAGGAACTTGAAGATACCATCGAATCTCTGAGGCAACAGATTTCCGTCCTCCAGTCCCGAGCGAACATTTTACAAGAAGAAATCGATACACGAAACAAGCTGTCAACGAGCTCATCATTCAACCTGTCTACTAGGGAGAATTCGGAGGAATAGGTTGCTATGGTGATGGTTGCCTAGCTACTAAATTATTCCCGCATGTCACGAGCAGAACTGCAATGTCCGACTTCATAGATGTCTGATCACTTCGGCAATGGCCTTTCCTTGTAAAGTTCTGAGCAAAACTTTTATTTGGTTATTCAGAGCAAATTTCATATGACTGTAGTGAAACCAATCGCAAAGTGAATTCTGAATAAAACCTATAGGAGTAATTACAAAGTAATTGCGAATTACTCACGACAGTCATCTGAAATCCGCTCTTTTCCAGCCAATTTCGCGCATCAGTTCAAAGGATAGGCTAGGCTTAGGTCCCAGGCCGTCGTAACATAGCGCGCGATTGCTTGGTTTCTCTTCGTGGGCGCACCGAAGCCCCACGGCTGAAAACCGAGCCTAAATTATTTGCAGCTCTGCGTAATTTGCATGGCAGTAACTTATGCTCGAGTCTGCCGCGTCAGGACATTAATTAATTTACGTGAGAAGTAAGACTCCTAAACACAAACTATATCTTTATTTCATGTTATAAATTGTATACATATATAAGAAGCATGTTTATTGTTTTGCACAGGGGCAAAGTCGAGGATAGTTCCGAGTCGGTTGGATTTTTTTACACTTTATTCTATATACAACAAAGTCAAACTGAAAATAAAAGAAATAAGTATTAATATTCGGTCTGTACATTGATGGTTCTTGGGTTATATAAAGGAAATCTACTTACACTTGTGATCCTTCCGACTCTGCGGTCTTTGATCGTGATTCATCAGAGCTTTTAGTTGACGCCATGTCAACATTCGTTTCATGACTTGTTTTTCCGCCACACTTTGGACGCGGTAAACGTTTTATACTTACTGTTACGTAATGCATTCTTGTTTAACAATAACTAGAATAAACTATTACAATAATTTCGCATGGAACTATTCATTGTTCAAAACACTCCCTCCTGGTGCGGAGACTTCATGTGGAGCACCATATTAGTTCCTGGTTATTTCTTCTTTCTTTTTTTTTTTTCTTGACTTATCTGCTTATCTACTTATCTGCTTATCTACTTATCTGCTTATCTACTTTGATATCTAAAGTCATTCTTGAGAAAGTTCTTGCCTTTTTGCTATTAGACAAAGCTTGTGTATCGGTCGATTATACTCTCCTGCTTGGTTCTTGATCTTCGCTTTTCTGACCAGTCCATCTTTTCCAGGGAAGACCTCTGAGACTAGGGCTAGTTTCCATCTTCTTCTCGGCGTACCTTCGATCTCTAGAACAAGATCTCCAACTTGTAGGTTGTCTCTAGGGCGAAACCATTTGTTTCTGACCAGTAGTGTTGGTGCGAAATATTTCTGCCACGCCATCCAGAACTGAGATACTCTTTGTTGTGTAGCCTTGGCTAGGTGTCTAGGGTTTATTCTCTCTTCATATTCTTGTGCGGGCGGTGGAACATGATTTCCAATCAAAATGTCGTTAGGGGTAACTGGAGGTTCCTCCCAGACGTCGTCAGAACTAGGGTATAATGGTCTGCTGTTTACCAAGTAGGTGATTTCAGCAAGGGTGGTTCTCCATTGTTCTTCTGTAAATGGTCGGTTTGAGCAGGTTGCTTCTATCGCTTGTCTCACCGATTTGATTAGGCTTTCTACCACTCCGTTCATGTGGCTTGCATGAGGCGTGTTCCATTGCCATTCAAATTGACAAGAATAGTCGTCACGTAGAACGCTCTTGATTTTCTCTACGTCCCAGTTTCGCGTGATTTCCATCAGATATTCTTGTGCGCCTTTGAAGTTGGTTCCGCAGTCAGAATAGCATAATAAAGGGTGACCTCGTAGGCTTGCGAATCTTCTGAATGCCATGATAAATGTGTCTGTGCTTCTGTCTGTACATAGTTCGAGGTGTATTGCGCGAGATGACATACATGCAAATATAATGACTTGTGCTTCCTTCAAAGTCTTTCTATTCAATCTAATCTGAATTGGTCCAAACATGTCTAAGGCTGTGTATGAAAAAGCTGAGGGGCCTGGGCTCGCTCTTACAGTCGGGATCTGTCCCATAATTTGCTCTAGAGGTTTTTTCCTTAGTTTTTTACAAGTGACGCAATTTCGTGTGAGTTGTTTGGCTGTACTGCGTAGTCCAACGATCCAGTACTTTCTTCTGGCTTCATACATCAGACTCTTGTAACCACAGTGACCTCTGACTTGATGTAGGTGATTCAACAATAATTTGACCAATTGATGATTGCGCGGCAGCACGATTGGATTGCGCATGTCAGCGGTAGTGTCCGTACGTTTTCTAGCCTCCCGTGTGCACGAATAATACCGTCATCATCTTTCTTCACCATCAACTTCTTGTCTAGTTTCTCTGTGTCTAATTCTTCTTGTGACCATTTATAGAGTAATACCTCTGATTCCTTGAGTTCTTCTACTGTTAAGCAGCCTGATTTCTTGTTCTTCTTTTTCAGATTGTGTGTAAATCTCAGTACAAATCCTAGTGTTTTCTTTGCCTTGTGAAATGTCGAGCATGTTTTCATCAAGTGTTCTAGAATCGGATTCGGCTCAGTTGGTTCACTTGTAGTTGCGTTACAATTTACTTGTTCTGGAATTCTCACTTCCCTTTTCAATTCCTTGGTTATCTCGGGATTATCTTCTCTCTGAGGTACTTGAAACTCTGGCCATTCGTCTTCTGGAAGTCTTAGAAATGGTGGTCCACTCATCCATTCTTTTAACTGGCTTTTAGGAATTCCCCTTGTAAGGGCGTCGGCTGGATTGTGATTTGACTTTACGTATTTGAATTCTTTGGTCTCTACAGTTTCTTGAATTTCGGCAATCCTGGCAGATACAAACGGTTTGAACGTTTTTGGAGGAGACTTGATCCAGCTCAACACGGTTTGAGAATCTATCCAAAAAATCTTCTTACAACTCTCGATCTCAGCGAATGATAGGGCTTCCTTGCATGTACTGTAAAGTCTTGTGAGTGAAAGACATCCCATCAACTCTAGTCTCGGTATGGACTTCCTTTTCATGGGGGCCACGAACGCTTTAACCATGAGGGGTACACACGAATAGCTTCCGTCACTAAGTTGCCACCTCAAAAATATTACTGCTCCATAGGCATTTTTTCCCGCGTCGCTAAATCCGTGGATCTCTGGTTGACCAACTGCTTGTTCGGGTTTAAGTTGTCTCTTGAATTCAGATGACAGAAGTGTGCTGAGTACTTCTATATTACTCATCCATTTCTTCTGTAGCTCTTCAGACAGGATTTCATCCATGAGTATCCAACACTCCAGATTTCTTGTAAGTCGATGCGCATCTCTATTGTGACTGGAAGAACTAGGCCGACTGGATCCCAAAGTTGCGCGAGGGACTTGAGACACTCCCTTTTGGTCAGCTTGTTGACATTGGTACTATTTCATGTTTCTTGAATGTGAAGGTATCTTGCACCTTGTTCCATTTGTGACCTAGGAAGGTCGTAGATTCTTCTTGGGTCTGATCAACTTTCTTTGAGTTAGAATGCCACGCTTTCACTTGAAATTTCCCGGATGCCAATATGGCGTCTATTTCCTTGGTGACTTTCTCTGCTGTGACTTCGTCGCCTCTCGACCCGCCAATGTCATCGACGTATGCGTGCGTCAGGAGTTCTTGCGCACTTTCCGGGTATTTAGACTGTGCAGCTCTAGCCAAAGTGTTAATAGCTCCGGTCGCTATATCGGGTGCCGGTTTGTCTCCGAAATTCAGCCTTAACCATTGATATACTTTGGGCGGTTCTGTAGTGTGCGCTCTCCACAAGAAGCGGTGAAACACTTGGTCGTCAGGATGTATGCGAATTTGGTTGAACATTTTTCTTATGTCTCCACAGAAGGCAACGTTATTCCAACGCCACGCGATGAGCACGCTGGGAAGGCTGTTTATGTAGTTAGGGCCTTTTTCCAAGTAGTCGTTCAGGGATCGACCGTCTGGACCTTTCGCTGAGGCGTCAAATACAAGTCTAACGGACGTCGTTCTATCGGGTGTAAACACAGCTTGTAATGGTAAATACCACTCTGGTTCGTCATGGTTTACTTGTTCCGCCGGTATCTCTTGTATGAATTCTTGGTCAAGTAGCTTCTGGATTTCGTCTTGTATCACATCAAAACAGTTGTTCTTCCTAAACGTTTTCTCTGAAGAAATCATGCGGTTGTAGGCGATCTGATAATTACTGTGACTTGGGGGTCCTGTGGTCCAGGGCATGCGCACTTGAACTCTGTCGTCAACGATTTCAGTTGATTTAGCGATTGACTTGATGAACTTGTTTTCTCTAAGGGTGTTGTCATCACATGTGCATAGTGTAGTAGGCTTGACTCCTAGTAAGTCTTGTGTCAGTAGACTCTTGATATCTTCTGTCGCGCTGACTGTTCCAACTTCAACTGAACTTATCTCGGTGCGCGAGTTTTCTCCTTCGAACTTTCCCAAAAGGTACCAACCAAAACAGTTTTTCTTAGCAATTGGTTCTCCGTCTTTACCACGTAAAATGTGAATGTCAATAAAAGCATCTGAAATATCAGTTCCAATGAGCAAATCGATTTTTCCTCCGGACAAATAAAGTTTATTTGTTACTGTTTTCAAGTGTTCATATCTATTAACAGTTTCATTTGACAGTGTCTTGGCAGGACTACAAGGAGTTTTTACAGTGTAAACTTGTGCTTGTTTTGTAACACTCTCATCTGTTGTTGAAGCGATAGTAATATTTACAATTTCTGATTCCTCTGATGTTTTTTGCCTCCGGCCAAATTCATCGTTAAATGAGTTTTACAACCAGTAATTCCGAGCTGTTGTGCTACATTTTTTGATAGAAAACTAGTATTAGAGCCACTATCTATCATTGCCAGTACTTCACTGTAATTTCCCTCTTCATCTTTTATCTTGACTTTTTGGACAGGACAAATGCCAGCTAGCTTGCTTTTTTGGGTGTGGTTGCTAATGGTATTTTCTTGTCGCGGAAAAGCTGAAGCTTCTGGGTTCAAGGGTCGACGCGCTCTAGGAAGTGTAGATGGCTCTGGGTTCCAGGGTCGACGTACTCTCTGTTGAACTGGTTCACTGTGCAGTGATCTGTGGTGCCTTCTGTCGCATTTGTCGCACGTAGTACCGTCTTGTTTACTGCAATCATCGGTGTGATGTGCTCGAAGACATTTGCGGCAACGTTTATTTCTACGAACAATGTCCCATTTCTCGTCAACAGATGCCGATTGGTACAAAGGACATGCGGTTAATAAGTGTTTAGACTGACACCCCAGTGGACACATTTCGTCAAATTTAGGTGATATTTCTGCTGCATGATTATCAGACTTAAAATCGTTCCTTGCTTTGCTGCGCGAGCGTAATGCGGCTTCTTTGTTTAACCATGAAATAAGATTTGTGATAGTTTCTGACTTCTTTTCACGCTCCATTTCCCTTCCAAATTCAATGTTATCGCTACTCTCTAATTTGGACAATATTTGTGACATAACAAAAGGAGCTTCTGCTGAATCAGTTACTGGGCATCCATTTAGTTCCATATTATTGCTAAAACTTAAGAGTTTTGCAGCGTAGCGTGAGAGGGATTTATGGTCACTTTTTACAGGTCTAAAGTTAGTTATGTCCTTCAAAATGTCATCCATCAATTTCCTTCTGTTCTCAAACTCAGTATCTAACATTTCCCATGCTTGTTGGACTGTATTACAATATTTAATTTGATTCGTCCAAAAGAAATTGGTTGGCAACGCCTTTCTTAGCCTTTGCAATTCTTCTTCCTTATCTTGAGAATATTTCTTCATGCAACAATTAAATTCGTACTTCCAAGCTGAATAGGTTTTTCTATCCCCATCCCATGTCGGTACTGCCAATTTTTCCAACCCATGATTCTTTTCACTTTTCTTATCACTATTGGCGCCTAAGGTTTCTGCCATTTTCTGAATTGCTGAACTCATTGCTTCAATGGCTGATTGAGCTTGAATGGCTGATTGATTTTCTTGTTTTTCAGTGATTTGAGCCTTCTTTTGATAATCTACGAAACTCTTTGTACAATTCAAATAATCGTTTTTCACTTGAAGTCCAACTTTCTTGTTGTTTTGTAAAATTTCTTCGCCATTCTCGAGTTTACCTTCTAAAACTTTGTTTGTTATAACTTCTTGTTGTTCTTTCAAAGCACGGTATTTGAGTTCAATTTCTTTGTAAACATTAGTCACATTTACTAATTCAGCTTGAGCTTCGTATAGTAATTTAAATTCTTCAAATAGTTCGTACAACGATTCAGCTAAAGTAGCACGTTTTCCCACTAACTGAGAAATATCTAACTTTGGCGGCATGATTAAATAACTGTAAAATTCAAAGTAAATTCAAAGCATGAAAACTATTCGGTGAAAGCTTCAGATCGATACTGGAATAGTTCATTTCAGTGTAGTACATGTAAACGCGTGAGTTTACCTCTAGACTTGCTGCTTGCAAACTTGCGGCGTTAAATCTTCGATTTGCTGCTTGCAAACTTGCGGCTTGAGTTTCGTATTTCTCCGCGGGAACAATCCTCTTGTATATCCAAGTTTTGACTGTTTTGCACAGGGGCAAAGTCGAGGATAGTTCCGAGTCGGTTGGATTTTTTTTACACTTTATTCTATATACAACAAAGTCAAACTGAAAATAAAAGAAATAAGTATTAATATTCGGTCTGTACATTGATGGTTCTTGGGTTATATAAAGGAAATCTACTTACACTTGTGATCCTTCCGACTCTGCGGTCTTTGATCGTGATTCATCAGAGCTTTTAGTTGACGCCATGTCAACATTCGTTTCATGACTTGTTTTTCCGCCACACTTTGGACGCGGTAAACGTTTATACTTACTGTTACGTAATGCATTCTTGTTTAACAATAACTAGAATAAACTATTACAATAATTTCGCATGGAACTATTCATTGTTCAAAACATTTATCTTTCTACAGAGAGTGTGACCATTTGATTATAGCATGTGAAATTTCTATTTTATGTACACTGTACTAATTTCTAAAGCGCACGAAAATCACAAATGTAAGAAAAATGTAAGAAAATTGACAAATGTAAGAAAAATAGTGTTTAAAAATAGAAGTCATGCTTACATTGCACTCGAAAGCTGAACGTTTTTCCTATGTACATTATGCCTGTGACCATATCTTTATATCATATGTCTAACGTTTGACAACCCGTGTACTCGTAAGAAGCCTATCGAGAAGTACGAACAGGTTTACCGCTATTTCAATAAAGGTTGCTCACCTTGTGAGCGTCCATGCATATGCGCCCAGACCGAAGGGCAGTATGGGTAGAAACAACACATCCTATTTTGATCGATGACACCTCGCTGGTTTGGCTGCTAAATTCTACAAAACAGAGCTTTGTTTCAAGCTAATGATGTCCGGTAGTGAACTAGTAACTCGCGTACTCAAACAGTGAGCCGTTTCAAGATCTTCCCAGATCTTCGCGGTCTGGGCGCGTAAGTTATTCCAAACTCACTAAAATGCTAAATGGGAAATTATGGAAAAAGAGTGATATATATCTTAGTTTATAGAATGTACAATGTAAATAGGAAAGTTGCATTAAAATATTGATATAAAAGGCGACCCGTTTCAATGTTTTGTTCTTGTTTTGTGTAATGGACCGCAAAGTGCACCATACCTCAAGTTTCATTCTCGAACCCAGAGCTCCCCGGCTCGTAACCTCGCGGGGGAGGCTAAGACGAGCTGGGGAGCTCTGGGTACGAGAATGCTCAAGTTCTTGTTTTCCCGGCTCGTACCGCGAGAAGAGACAAATGCTTCCTGCGCATGTGAGGACGAGTCACGCAAAAAGCCATCATGTTTTACAAACTTTTTAAAAATAGTTGAAACCATCATATCGGGGTGTGGTACGGCCGATTTTTCACTTGAAAAGAGTCAACAACATTCGTCTGCCCTCCTTCCATGACGGGTGTGAAATCAATAGTTTACAGTGCTATCGTCATGTATCACTGTCGATTCGCAAGTAAAAAGACCGAGGAGAACCCCCTAGAACCCCCTATCTGAGGGGTGGCAAATGGTACAAAATGCGTGAGATTTTCCGAGACATCGAGATCCAAGCTTGTGTTTTGTTTTGAATGGCTGCTGCTATGCTGCACTTTTTTAAAAAGAAATTTGCAATAGCTTGGATGGAAAATAGTTAGATTCATCAAATATCTGCTAAAACTTCATAAAGTGGCACGATTGAAACAGTTTGTGTCGAATGTATGTTATTAATGATGGAAAATGTACCCCGGCGGCGCGCAAAGGATGGTGGTTGGTACCCTGCGCGCGAGCAGTGATTTCCTTCCCTCTTAGGCCGAAGGAAATCACTGCTCGCAGGGTAGGTGGTTGGCGGTGGGCCTTAAAAATTCGAGTCGACATGATCAAAGATTGCTGCTCATAACTTCTCCTTAAATGTATTTGTCAGAAAACGAGATTGCGAGCCAGCTCTCCAGCAAAAATCCGACTCTCAGAACGCGCGCGCGGCCTTCTCAGCTGTGGTCCCTGCGCGCGCGCGATCGAGGACGGGACTGGGTCGAAGTCTTGTGATATGTTCCAAGATGGCGGCCGCCTGCAAGAAAGAAGGAGCTTTTCCGCCTTGGCCTGCCAACTTTTTCCACTCTCTTCCACACGCTGATTTCGATTTCGACAACGTGTCAGCTGTCTTTGCTCCTACGGAAGAGGATTACGTCCAGGTAAAAGCAAAGCTTCTATGTAAACTTAGATTCAAATGATAATTTCACGTCTCTGATCTCAGACAGCTATCGAGTGAGCTGCGCGGCTTCGTCGACCTCTGGTTCGTTTTCGAGAATGTTGAAGCTGCAATATAATGTTTGTGTTATTGACGTTATCAAAATAGGATGAACTGTCAAGAAACACATTTTATTCACCCCTATATTGCTTGCATTATGATAGAAGTAATTATGCTATGCGTTTCGAAATGTCTAAGACAGAACAGGAAATTCCTGATAGAATCCTATGATATCTCTTTTTTGTCTAAATTGAGGACGAGATATCATAGGATTCAAGTATATTCAAAGCGTTCAGTCGGTAGATTCCGCCGAAAATAGCACTCAAAAAGACGATATCGCCCTCGTCGCTGCGCGACTCGTGCGATATCGCTTTTTTCGTGCTATTTTCTTAGCGGAATCTAGCCTCCTGAAGCTTTGAATAATCCTATAGAATCCCATACCTCTATTCTATCGCGCGCGCTGATTGGCTAAGAAGGAGAGGTATTTTTTGTGGAATACCCCAATTACACAGGGTCCCCGTCATTTAAATTTAAAAAATCGACGAGTTTTTTAGTTAGTACAGCATTCCCGGACTATTAATCAGATAGCACATATAAAAATCAAATTTGTTTTATAGTTTTTGATAGAAGGTAGTTACGATAAAAGCAGGGAAAATGTATTTATCTCCATTTTTGGTATGACAGTTTTTCGCGCGCTTTATGAAACGTGGGCACACGCGCCTCTACAAAACACAAAACGCTCAAACTCTCGTGTAGTCAACACAACAAGTTTTGGAAACAAAATCTCTCTGGTTCCTCCAAAGTTTCGGGTATTTCTACCCTGGGTATGCAAGGCAATGTCCAGATATTTACTTTACAAGATAATTTCAACGAGAAGCTGTTGGCTCGTTCGATGAAAGTTAAGTGTTATCAATGAAAAGTTGTGTCAAAAATGTTAGAGGTGGAAAACACATGCAAAACGAAAAACAGTACAGGAGCTGCGGTATTTACCAAGAATAAAGGAGATGGAAAGCCGTAAGGGAACAAGAAATCAAACAAGTAAGCTTTAAAAGTTAAAACATTTTCGATCAGTAAGATAAATTTACTAATTCAAATCATTTGAAACTTTTGTAGACTCGATCGCTTTTTTTCAAATTGGCTTCAGTCACTTCAGTGTGTTGACAATCTTAAAACTATACCTAAGCTTACTTTAGACCTCTACTAACTATGCTTTAGACTTGTAACACTGAACTGAATGAATTTTCTCTCATCTAAACATTTATATATTGGTATTTCTTGTTTTAAAGATTCGCTATTGCAGCAAAGCCTAATTTCAAGGGACTTTCGTTTTGAGATTCAGAAAATTCCATCGCTTTCGCATTAGCGCGGCTTTCAAGCACAATTCTCTTAAATTCTCGTCGCTGCGCGACTCGAGCGATATCGGTTTTTCGTGTGAAATTTAGCGTGGAATTCCCTCGTCAGGCAATGGATTTACCTATAAAACTTTGCATTGCAATGCAGCAAACACTAGGAATTCAGAAGAAAGCAAGGGGGAGAACATATCCACGAAAATCCATAAAAACACAAGGGGAAATGAGGCCGTTAAATATGCATGAGTTATTGGCAAAATGCAGGAAAGTTGACTTCCATGGTCTATGATGCCGTCCCTAATGCAAATGAGAAATTGAATAACTTATTGCATAAGGAACAGCTTATGACTAGACCTAGGCCTGTATATCTCAATTGTAAAACTGATTCTGGCTGAATTTTCTGAATGTCAGAACTGTCTTTATAAGTAATGTATCAGTCAATTCCAGCGGTGACCATGCCCCCCTCCCTGGGCAACCCCCAGGATTTTGGTCATTTCTAAAAATAAAACTGAAAATTCCCTGCCCCCGGGCTAGAAAAATGCAAAATACCCCAAATACCCTCCCCAGGACGAGAAAAAGACGGTCGTAAGATTTCCATCGACTCTGCGTAACAAAGCTTCAAAACAAAAACTTCAACTCCATTTATACTGTCCGAGCATTTATAATTCGTTTTTAAATGTACTTTAGTTTTTCGTCTTTGAACGAGTTCTCATTTCACTGAAAGTGAGACAAAATATAAATTAAGAATTGAAACGAAGGTATTAGTGCAATATCGGTAGACATTCCTAGGCCATTCGCAGTTGTAGCCATTTGGCTGCAAATTGTCCCTGGAATCTCTCAATGCGAAATGTACCTTTATTCTTTTTGCAGAGCAACTATTTCGTGGTTATGTTGCATGACTTTTTGCATAAATTGGACCTCTGTTTATAGTGTCAATTCATTTTTATGTTTTTACTCTGAGACAAAATTGCGAAATCTGTTTCTTCTCTATAGAAGACGTTAACTGCGAAATTTGTAAATGTGTCTTCCCCAAACGTTGTGTATACGGGCCGTGCTCTGCATTATATATTATGTGGCACTATTTTCTGTAACTCGGACATTGTAACTGCCAATCGATAGTTATTATAACTGGTGTTGTAGTTCCGCAAAACCTGACGCGATTGAGATGAGAAAACCAAAATTCCCCACCCCCCTCCCCTGGGGAAAAACAATTCCTGACCCCGGGGCCAGCAAAATTTTCAAAATTCCCACCCCAGGGAAGGCAGTGGTGTGCAAATGCCCCAGTGTCCGTTGTACATTTTGCATTTTTGTTTTACATATATTGCTCAGGTCAGACTATCATTCTTAGTAATTCTGTTTTATGCTCTTTTCAGGGTTTGATATTATATGGTTCAGCACCAGTAGTATTTGGAGTGCTTGTCACCTTCTTATTCTTTGTGCATTTCCTGGTATTTTGTGCTGGAGCATGTTGTAAAAAGAAGCCCTTCCGCAGAAAAAAAGTCAAGAAGTTGGTTTGCATGGGACTGGTAACATGTTTGTCAGCTCTTGTTTGTAGGTGAGTACATGTTCTAAGGACCCTATTTTTTGACAAATTTGAATTTGAATTTCAAGAATTACTAAAGTAACACACTTCTCATTCTGTTCCCAAAGAATCTTCTTATTGGTTTTGAAGATAAATTGTTATTTCATGCCAACCCAAAGCAATGTCATTACAGTCTTGTACAAAATCTGTAGAGAAAATTACTTAAATTGTTCATTCTCTGCTGTCCTCCTTTCATTTTACCCTACCCATTTCGTCTAGAGCAATGTTGTGTGGAAAGTTTCAAGGGATAGACGCCCTTCATCACCAACATTGATTTTAGGGGGAGGGGGTAAACAGGGGCCAAAAGTTGTCTAAAACCTCTGAGTGGTTAGTGGTGTATGCTCCAGAGCTCAGTACGGCATAGTTTGCTATGCCAAGATTTGGTTATTGAGTCTGCAGGTTAGCCCATAGGTGGCTAGCAGTTCCTTGGGTACACACGTGTGTTGTGGGACAGTCTTGCTATGGCCCCATTGCTTGTTTGCTTGATTATTATTATTACTAAGGGAACCTTGGCCCTGTTAAGGTTTCTCACCAAGGAAAAGCCCTTCCCCAGAAGGCCCACGCTTAGTAAAAATCCCATTACTCAACCTCCAGGGGAAGAATGATAAATGTAATCACCCCTAGTAATATATATTTTTGCTTTGTAGTGGTAGTATAATTGCTGGGTTTGTGTTCAATGATCAAGTGGACGAAGGTGTTGCTACAGTTACAAAGGCTATAGGGAATGTTAATGACACTCTCAAGGATGCACAAGTGCAGGTATTGTCTGTTCTCTTTATGTTTTTTTTCTGTCTGTCTGTCATCTGTCTGTCATCTGCCTGTCTATCATCTGTTTGTCTGTCTGTCATCTGTTTGTCTGTCTGTCATCTGTTTGTCTGTCTGTCATCTGTTTGTCTGTCTATCATCTGTTTGTCTGTCTGTCATCTGTTTGTCTGTCTGTCATCTGTTTGTCTGTCTATCATCTGTTTGTCTGTCTGTCATCTGTTTGTCTGTTTGTCATCTGTTTGTCTGTCTGTCATCTGTTTGTCTGTCTGTCATCTGTTTGTCTGTCTGTCATCTGTTTCTCTGTCTGTCATCTGTCTGTTTACTAACCCATGTGCCTGTCCTTTTTTCTGTCTTTATCAGCCAGTCTGTCTACTAGCCCATCGGTCTGTTTGTCTGTCTATCATCTGTCTGTCTACTAGCAATCTGTTTGTCTGTCTAATAGCCCATCTGTTTTTTGCCTCTCTTTCATCTGTCTGTCTACTATCAATCTGTTTGTCTCTCTGTCTACTAGTAGCCCATCTGTTTGTCTGTGTGCTAGCCCATCTGTTTGTTTGTTTGTCTGTCATCTTTCTGTCTGTCCTTTTGTCTACTAGCCCACCTGTCTGTTTGTTTGTTTGTCTGTCTGTCTACTAATCTGTTTGTCTGTCTATTGTCTGTCTGTCTATTTGCCTGTCTGCATTATTTCATCTTTGCATGATCTGTCTGTCTGTCTGTTTGTCTACCTCCACTGCCTGTATGTATGTCATCTGTCTGTCTACTAACCTGAATGCCTCCTTTGGTTGTCAGTATGTTTTATCTGTCACTATGTTTGTCTGTCTAAGTAAGTAATGTCTGTCTACTTGCCCGTCTGCATTTCATCTTTGCATGATCTGTCTATTTGTCTACCTCCACTGCCTGTATGTATGTCATCTGTCTGTATACTAACCTGAATGCCTCCTGTGGTTGTCAGTATGTCTGTCTATTTGTCTGTCTGGATGACATTTGCCTACTGTCTTGCAAGTTATTAAAAAAAAGTCAAAACACAGACTGCATTTACATTATTTGCTTTTTGATTTTAAGGCTTCAAAAATTCAAAACACTATGGTGGATGTTAGACAAGACATGTCAGATTTGAAAAAGCTACCTAATATTACACTGGCTGGCAGACTAAAAGCAGCTGAAATTGAGTCCTGTGCTGTTACAATTATTGATACCCTTGGGAAGATCAAACAAACCAGTCTGCCAGATATCAACACATATATCTATGTTGGGGAATACTACAGGTAATAATTTATTTTAGTTTTTTTACCCTAAAGGGTGGTGGTTTGGGAATGGGGTGGGCAAAACATCTTCACCTGTCTTTGGTGAAACAAAATGGCAACCAAAACAACTGATGCAAGCATGATGCGTCACCAACGGGCATGATATGTCATGTAACCAAACCCTTCCCAACTGGGGAAGGATGGTGTCATTTTGGAACTAACTGTCAATGGTCAACAATGAGGGCAAACTTTTAAGTGTATTCTGTGCTAATTAATTTTACTAGTGAAGGTATTATTTATTTTATATTTGTTTGTCCACATCCAGGTGGTGGACCAGTTTTGGCATCATCAGTATTGTAACACTTGCTTGCCTGATGGTCATTTATTCTGTCATAAGGAGAAGCAGAAGTGGGCTCAAGTTGTGAGTAGAACATTGTCATTGACCTTAGTAGTATGCAAGTACTGTGTACAGAATAAAAGATGTGATCATATGACATGAATAGGCGGTGCCCTTTGGTGCCCAAGTATCAGGCAACAGTTCCCATTCCTGCTCACAATTTTGTGTTGTACAATAAAAACAACAGGGCTCTTCCCTTGGGCACTATGTGTGACAGTTTTCCCTTGGAAAATTGATGTTCAAAGTTCAAAAATTTGTTTTAAAATCAAACATATCCAACTTTAGTAGAAACCCACTTGCATACTATCATGAATCCTGCAATCTGATTGGCTCTGCTCTGCTAGTGAGTAGCAAAAATTTTCTATGAGTCAGATAGTCAACTCAGCGCTATGTGCCTCGTTAACTTTCTATTGACTCATAGAAAACTCATAGTCTAATTGTTAAATAGTACTTTCAGCATAAGAAACCTAATTGTTGGTATCTTTTTCAGTTTGACAATCCTGGGGCTACTTGCATTTCTCATCATCTGGGCCTGATGGGTTTGCACCTGGCCGCATCCATAGTAAGTTACTTTTGTTTTAAAGTGTAATGTGTTTTTATTAGTAGAACAACACACAAGCAATGCTTGCTCATCTTCAGGCACTGCGGAGCGGGGGGCTAGGGGGGGGGGGGGAGGGGGGGGGGCTTAGCCCCCCAATAATTTGGCCGCCATTTTCGAGAAATAATTTGGCCGCCATTTCGAGAAAACTAAAAAAGTTACCAATTTCAGACACCCATCCCTCCCCCTAGTTGTCCCATCCCGATATAGCCCCCCCCAATCAAAATTATGCTCCATGGTGCCTGATCTTGACCATCCATTTATAATTGTAATTACTTTTGACTCAAGAAACGTTTTTACAGTGAACAAGGGCTCAGACTTGTTTTCTGTTTTCTCAGGCAATGTCAGACCTGTGTATTGATCCCAAGAAAACTGTGAACTTTTATCTAGAAACTGCAGAGCCTCCTGTGAAAAGTGAGTAGCCAGGATTAGTAAATCCTATTTTCGGACAGGTATCAGTCCTAATGGACCACAAATTTCCTATTATAGTACTCAGGTGGTAACTTTTAAATGTCATTTTCTCCACTTTCCATGAGAATTTCATGGCATGTCAAACCCAAAACCCAATGTCAACACATAGTCCTTCCAAAACATACCAAAATCAAGTCAAGAGATTCTCAAAATCCTGGTAAAATCTTGCTTTAATATCTTTCACTGCAGCATCTTATCACAGGAAATTTTGATGGAAAAGCATTCATGCAATTAACTCTCTGGTGGTTTCAGGTATTGTGAACTTCTATATGGAATGCAAAGCTAGTAGTGTCCACCCTTATAAAAAGGTATGGCTGATAGATCTGCACCCCCAAGGGTGGAAGAGGATGGGGCCTACCCCCGACAGTTATTGAGAGGGGTGCAAATGAGACGCTAAGTTCATACCCCAAAAAAATCTCAATGGCATTTTAACTATAGCTTTACCCCAAAAAATTCCTTACCAAAAATGAAACCAAACAAAGTCCTGGAAATGATAACATTCTTCTAAATAATATTGAGGTACCCACTCAAGGGATTCTATAGGTAAATCCATTACCCGACGAGGGAGTTCCACACTGAATCTCACACGAAAAATTGATATCGCCCGAGTCGCGCAGCGTCGGGTAATGGATTTTCTTTGAATCCCATGCCGGAGGTTTTATTGATTTAATAATTAACAAAAAAGGCTTTATACGCGCGCCAAGGAAGCCATTGCAAAACTGTTTCAATTTCAGGAAACTGCAACTTAATAATCTTGCTAGCGAAGCGTCTTCGTTGCGGAAAGGACGTTTCATACAGTTTAAAACTTTAGAAAGTAATTGTTCGTGCTTTCTCGCTTAATAAATTGTAAATTTGTAGTGTAGAAATTTAATTTCGTGGGTGTCCTGTGTTTTCATTGAATTCTACTTTTGCAGCCATGTAATTCCACAAAAAATCTCCCTCGATTTCAGCCAATCAGCACGCGAGATAGAGTCATAGCATGGGATTCTATTTCAAAATCATCTTGATCAAATGGAATGCTATCTTTCTTTAAATTCCTTAGCACGGCTCAAAAACTTGAGATTCTTGCCAAATGCTGGAGAGTTGATTGATAGATATGCACCTGTCTGTCAATATTCTGTACATACATATAATCAATAGACTGCTTGCAGTCGCTTGCTCAGGGAACGTCCGTAATAAGAGGTTAAAGTCTTACTTTGCGCACGCCTAGTACTGTGCATTTTTTATGCCAGGGTAAGTCACGATAAGCGCGCACCACAGGGTCACGTCACGATAAGCGCGCACCACAGGGTCACGTCACGATAAGCGCGCACCACAGGGTCACGTCACGATAAGCGCGCACCACAGGGTCACGTCATGATAAGCGCGCACCACAGGGTCACGTCACGATAAGCGCGCACCACAGGGTCACGTCATGATAAGCGCGCACCACAGGGTCACGTCACGATAAGCACGCACCACAGGGCCACGTCATGATAAGCACGCACCACAGGGTCACGTCACGATAAGCACGCACCACAGGGTCACGTCACGATAAGCACGCACCACAGGGTCACGTCAGGATAAGCGCGCACCACAGGGTCACGTCACGATAAGCGCGCACCACAGGGAGAATCACCCCGAAACAACCCTAGCATAAAAAAATGCAAAGTACTAGGCGCATGCAAAGTAAGACTTTTAACTTCTTATTACGGACAAGCAGTCTATATAATCAATCACTTGACCAACAAAGTTTCAATTGTTCTTCAGTATGCAGATCTGGCTGTCAAGGAGTTGGTAGATGCAGCAGAAGTGCTGATTTGGATGATGGATCAGGTGTGCTATATTCTACTTGATTTTGTCACAATACACGTTCAGACATAAAAGAGTTCCACTCAACTGCATACAGTACTGACACTGTGTATTGTTTGTAGCCCTGGATGCCAAATCGCATAGCACATGACATTCAAGGGAAATTCAAAACAACTGAAGACAGCATGAATTCAATAGAGACCGATCTGAACTGCACCACTGTGAAGCAGGTTAGTTTGAATCTCTTTACAGGGGCCAATGGACAAAAAAAAACTGCACCCCCCCCCCCCCCCCCCCCCCCCCCCTTTTTGTGGTTACCATTACCACACTGGAATCTGTGCTTACCCACTGTGGAATTTTGTATTTTAAGGGTGACCACCCTGGAATTCCAAGCACTATTTTGACCACCCATCCTGGAATTCCGAGCTCCATTTTGACCACCCACCCTGGAATTCCAAGCTCCATTTTGACTACCCACCCGGGAATTCCGAGCTCCATTTTGACCACCCACCCTACCCTGGAATTCCAAGCTCTATTTTGACCACCCACCCTGGAATTCCAGAGGTCCTCAACATGGGAAGTTTGGATTTTTTTGCTATTGCCCAGTGGAGAAGGGCTAAACTTAATGTGGGGTTACACAACTTCTTTGGCTTTATCGTTATCAGAGGAAACAAATGAACTAGGGTCACCATCTGCTAAAAGACAAGTGGCTCTTTTAATGAGTTAAATTAACGATTTTCTTCTGTTTTTAATTTCAGCAATATACCAATGCTAGATGTGCTGTGTGCTATCCTATAGTGTAAGTAGAATTACAGAAGGAAAGGAAAGGGAATTTTCTGTTAAAAAAAAAAAAACTTAGCTTACTTTCTGTTGCATTCCGTTTCAGTGGCGGGCTGAGCGAGTTGCTGCTGCAGACCATGATTATTGCAGTCTTCTTTGCCATTTGTCTGTGTTTCATAACCCCTATTTACCACAAGTGAGTACCGTATAATCATTTGATTTTACTTCAATCCATCTCAATTTTGTCATCACATAGCTGTCGGAAATGACGTAATTGATTATAATTGTTGTATGATTAATGACGCGCAGCGCGCGTGCTTATTAGTTGGTGTTGGATCGAGTAGTAAAGTGAAACCTGAAAGCTCAACATCTTGGATGGTCCTTCGAGCCGGATGGCCCGGGAGAATGTCGGACATGACGTAATTGATTATAAATGTATGATCGATGACGCGCAGCGCTCGTACTAATTAGTTGATGTTGGATCGAGTAGTAAAGTGAGACCTGAAACCTAAAACATCTTGGTTATTGGTTTATAATCCAAGCAAATAGCATAGGCTATTGCGTCATCCTGATTGCGTCCATACTAATGTTTGCAACGTATTCACAAACACAGCTGTTAGAATGATTTGAAGTAGGTAGCTGCTTAAAAAAGTAGCTGCAAATTAAGAAATACTTTCCCAAACAATGAGGTGAGCTCCAGGCTCTGCGATTCACACTTTTTTGTGTCTCGCATTCGGCAAAAAGTATCTGGCGATTAGCCACGGGCGCTCCTGCGGTCTCCAGCTTGAGCTTGTTTTGTCAGCTCTGCACAAGCATGGTGCCTGTAAAAAATAGGTTAATGTATAATTCTTGTGTTGAAAGACTTGTAGCAGAAAAGTTTATTTCAGGCTTTTTTTTTCGCTTGTTTTCCTTTCTGCGGTTGCTTATATGGGTTTGTTACCACTGATCATGAGAATGTATTTATTGTTAGATTACCTCCACGCAAACGGGCGAAAAGACGAAGTGCTTTGGAAATGTGTGCGGGGTAGGTAGCGCAAATTCTTAGACAGTTAAGACAAATTCTTCTGTATGGTACCAAGCATTTTCATGCCGGTCGTTGCACAGAAGAATGGACATTTGAAGGTTCTGGTCATGTTTTAGAGGTGCCATAGGCTCGTAAATAACAATTTCTAGCGAAGTTTTGCCGCCATAAAGAAATTATTTCCACATCTTTTTCAACCCAATGGACGATTCCAGCTATAACGCACGCGCGCGCTGCATGTCGGTAGATGTGGGACATTTGTCGAGCAAACTGCTAAAAAAAAGCGCGCTGCATTCTGGTAGTTGTGGGACACGGCTTGGGCATTTCTGAATAAAGAAGAGCGCGCGCGCTTATAGCTGGAATTGTCCATTAAAGCTGTTGATAGGTAGATTTGAGAAGTGCATTTTTGTAAACCCAACTACAGACTGGAAAGGTAAGTTGCCAATGGCGACTTAACTTATCACAGTCAAAATGTGCTCTATTGGCTTCCTCATTCCCACGCGTCTCAGATATGTCAAAAAAGAGAAAAATGGCAAAATAAATCTCGAGGCGCGCAATGCATCATGGGAAGGCTCGGGTGCTTTTGCAAAAAAAAAAAAACACGGGAACGCATCCTTCGCTCGCCCTTCCCATGATGCTTTTCGCAATAGCTCGCTTCCAATCGCTCTCGCCTCGAAAATCGCTTGAACGCGCCCGGGTACGAGGCAGGACCGTGACCGTGCCGCGATTACGCCGCGATTCCATTCCGTATCTACAGCAGGCCAGGTTCCGTTCCGCTACAGTGCCGCGCCGTGTCGCGGCACTTTTCACAGTCATAAGAAATCTGCTCTAACGGTTGAGCATTTATGTATGTTAATATCTGTTTACTGTTTTCACTAGCACGGATACTAGTAATTCCGAGACGCCATTCCACTCGATCTCAAGTGAGAGTGAAGTTCCACTCATCCCGAATGCTCCTCCTCCTCCCTCGGTAAGTCTGTACGTCATCCTGCCTGTTGGTCTGTCATCCTGCCTGTTGGTCTGTCAACCTGTCTGTTGGTCTGTCAACCTGTCTGTTGGTCTGTCATCATCTCTGTTGGTCTGTCATCCTGTCACCCTTTCTGTTCCACTCGTTCCTAATGCTCCTCCTCCTCACTCGGTAAGTCTGTACGTCATCATGCCTGTTGGTCTGTCAACCTGCCTGTTGGTCTGTCGACCTGTCTGTTGGTCTGTCATCATGTCTGTTGGTCTGTCAACCTGCCTGTTGGTCTGTCATCATGTCTGTTGGTCTGTCATCCTGTCACCCTTTCTGTTCCACTCATCCCTAATGCTCCTCCTCCTCCCTCGGTAAGTCTGTACGTCATCCTGCCTGTTGGTCTGTCATCCTGTCTGTCTTCATGTCTGTCATCCTGACTGTCACCCTTTCTGTTCCACTCATTCCTAATGCTCCTCCTCCTCCCTCGGTAAGGCCTAGTTCATACGTCGTATTTCGGACGAATTTAATTCAGACGAATTTAATTATCGCAATTAAATTCGTCTGAAATGCGACGTATAAAACGAACCTAAAAAGGTCGAAAATTAGATTCGTCCAAGACGTTGTATACGTCGACCCCGGACGTATACAACGTCTGAAGTATGTCTTCGTTTTATTTTATTCGTCGTATAAAACGAACCTCCATTTTATACGTCGCACAGACGAATTTAATTGATCAATTAAATTCGTCTAATTAAATGCGACGTATAAACTAGACCTAAGTCTGTATGTCATCCTGCCTGTTGGTCTGTCATCCTGTCTGTCATCATGTCTGTCATTCTGACTGTCACCCTTTCTGTTCCACTCATTCCTAATGCTCCTCCTCCTCCCTCGGTAAGTCTGTACGTCATCCTGCCTGTTGGTCTGTCATCATGCCTGTTGGTCTGTCATCATGTCTGTCTGTCTGTCACCCTTTCTGTCACCTTTTCTGTTCCACTCATCCCTAATGCTCCTCCTCCTCCCTCGGTAAGTCTGTACGTCATCCTGCCTGTTGGTCTGTCATCCTGTCTGTCATCATGTCTGTCTGTCTGTCATCCTGTCACCTTTTCTGTTCCACTCATCCCTAATGCTCCTCCTCCTCCCTCGGTAAGTCTGTACGTCATCATGCCTGTTGGTCTGTCATCATGTCTGTCATCCTGTCACCCTTTCTGTTCCACTCATCCCTAATGCTCCTCCTCCTCCCTCGGTAAGTCTGTACGTCATCCTGCCTGTTGGTCTGTCATCCTGTCTGTCATCATGTCTGTCTGTCTGTCATCCTGACTGTCACCCTTTCTGTTCCACTCATTCCTAATGCTCCTCCTCCTTCCTCGGTAAGTCTGTACGTCATCATGCCTGTTGGTCTGTCATCCAGCCTGTTGGTCTGTCATCCAGCCTGTTGGTCTGTCATCCAGCCTGTTGGTCTGTCATCCAGCCTGTTGGTCTGTCATCCAGCCTGTTGGTCTGTCATCCAGCCTGTTGGTCTGTCATCCAGCCTGTTGGTCTGTCATCATGTCTGCCTGTCTGTCTGTCATTCTGTCACCCTTTCTGTTCCACTCATCCCTAATGCTCCTCCTCCTCCCTCGGTAAGTCTGTACGTCATCATGCCTGTTGGTCTGTCATCATGTCTGTCTGCCTGTGTTTCCTCATTCCTCGCCCTGTGTCCGTATGTTTTTACACTCAAATCAGTAATAAAATGCCATCACAACTCTTCTGAACGGTCTTCCTTTTATCTCTTTCAGTACGACTCGTGCCTTCATTCAGATATCCAGTTCCACTCATGTGAAGACGAGAGAGGCACCTATGAGGTGACAGCGGCAGTACACCCAAACAACGGCGCGCGCAATACTCGGCCAAACAGCGGCAACCACAGCGACCCCACTCCCCCGATCAATCCCCGAATTCCACCGCCAAGGGGGTCACATGCTGCTCCCAAAAAAGGAGAAATTACGAATATGGCGTTTTGACAACATATGATCTATTTGCAATGCGGCTTTGCTACGAGCCCCGAGGGGATTCCCTCTAAAACTGTACGGGGATGATCTCCTATTTCTTTTCGGGGTGTCAGATGTCCAAACAGTCTTCTATTATCCCTTAGGGTGTCTCACGCTAATGGTAGCCTATAACAATTAACTTCGTGTGCCTTGCTAACTCTTAGGGTTACTGCGGTTTTCATAATTCTGCGAACTCTCGCTATCGATTTCCAACCGTAAAACCGCCTTCTGGCTTCCATCAATCAAACTCCCGAGTCTTTTCGTCGTTACTCTTTGTGCTTTTTGATTGGCCAGCGCCTAAGCAGTGCTAAAATGGCTTCCTGTCGCGACAGCAACGTTACGTGCTGGCCAATCATAAAGCACAAAGAGTAACGACGAAAAGACTCGGGAGTTTGATTGACGGAAGCCAGAAGGCGGTTTGACGGTTGGAAATCGTTAGCGAGAGTTCGCAGAATTATGAAAACCGCAGTAAAAGCACAAAGACGGCTAATCCAGGAGAAAGAAAAGCTTACATGCAAGGTTACATGCATTTTATATTGTAAATGAGCCTGTATATAGACAGTCGCAAAAAAACAACAATATGCACCTACCTGTGAAGGACCCAGTAGTTTCAGCTACCCACCCTGGAAATTTCCGGTTGACCTTACCCATCCTGGAATTCCAGTGAGATTTCTCATTGAAAATGGTATTCATATTTTGGGAACACCCGACCCTGGAATTTTGCGGGGCTGCTCTAACACCACCTACCCTGGAATTCCAGAGGTCCTCAACAGGAGATTGATATCTTATTTCTCAATACTACACTCCTCTCTAAGAGGCTTATTTGTAGGGGAGCATACAGTCATACAGAGTTGTTCTAACAGGCTCCTGAAGGCAGCGGGACTTCCTTCGGCCCGTTTGAAAACCACTTCAGGCAATGCGGATTCCTTTGAGATTGCCCAATGGGTTAGAGTAGTTTAAACGGTTTTATTTTCAAATATAAGTTGAAATTGTAAATCACAGAAAACACATACTCAGAATGTGTCGGGTGAATCTTGTCAAGGGAAAACTTTTACAGAGAAATTTATTCATTAACATGATAAATTCGTTATTTTATACATTTATTACTAATATAAGTTAGTTCAGAGAAATAGCCTGCTTGCAGGCGGTTGCTCGGTGTTTTTATCGCGGAAAAGTAACCGCCTGCAAGCAGGCTATCAGAAAAATTGATGATATAAAGTATATTTTTAATATATTGACACATTTTTTTACAATTTGTACAGAGTTAATAAAGAACAGGGATATCAGACTCTTCTGATGTTTTCTCCTAGAAAACCACCATTTTCTCTTGCACTGTGCCAGTAGTCCCTCGGCTTGACGGCAGGGGCAGGTCGGTTCGTGAACGAGGGCGCCCGACTGATTGATCGGCTACTCGGTCCTTTCCGTAATGGCGTCGGCTCGCTGTCGTCACTACCTGTGTCGTCGTCGGTTTGTTTCGGTGCGGGCTCGTAATTTTTCTTCGCCTTCGGGACCCGACAGTCACAAAGACAGCAGCAAATTACCACTGAAGTTTTTAAAGAAAAATTAACAAGGAAATTACATGTTGTTTAACCAGTCAATCAGCATGCGTCGTAAACGTTTTTGTGAGGGGGAGGTAGACAGAAGGCTTTGTTTACTTTGGCATTCTAGTTCACAGAGCCTCTGTTCTGAGGGTTCGTTTCTGATTGGCTATTATACGTGAAATATATATATATAGGATTGCATGGTAGCGGGTTCTATGACATGGACCCGTATTAAAAAAATAACATCCCTTACCCATAATCACGGTGCCAACAAAGAAAAACCCAGCCACCTGCCATAGCCTTAGTCCCCACATTGGCTGCTCGGATGCAGGTAGCGGAGTAGGAGTGGGTCCGGCGGGGCCGATAATTTTTGTCTTCAGTTCTGGCAAGTAGGCAGTGTCACCAGCTTGCTGACAAAACGTCCATCTGAACTGCGATAGCAATGCATTGTTGTGAGTAGAGAAAAATACGTTACCACCCATCCTTGTATTTACAGTTGTTTGTTTATTTTGCTAACCCTAAAAGACTGTCGCTAAATGTGGTCCTTCGAGCCGGAGTAAAATCAGAACTCGTATGCCGACCCGGGTAACAAAACCTGATAATATTTTGATTTGAATCCGAGTTTAGCTAGGATTCTCTGGTAACACGTGTTTCTTGTCAGTATGGTGTGCGCAGGCAATTGACTTTAAAAAACTGCAATCCATCAAATGGACGCGTAATCGAGGTGGGAATGACCAAAGCTGAAATTTATCAGTTAAGGTGGCTCGCTCGAAATGGTTTGTGCGCTCATCTGTGTCCAGAGCTGGACTACCAGGTTATAGATATCGGGCTATAACTTTTGCGTTTTTTTGAGGAGCGTGGCTGGTACACAGAACGAGAATATACAGAAGGACACAATATAGTGAACCATATATGAAGGATCTAGAGACATTGGAGGCTCGTCCACTTTCACTTTTTAAAAGTATTTTTAAAAACACTACCAAAAAGTGAACTTAGCAGCACTATTTTAGATACTTCCATACTGCGGCGCTATACAACGTTGCAGCTGCTAATTCTTCTAGTAATACCATGGTAATACCATGCGGAATGCGAGTGCTGCACAGCGCTCGGTAAAAGTGATAATGAGGCGGACACTTATATCTTCTTGTGTTACTTTTGTCAATGTACATCTGTTAGCGTAGGAGAGCAATTAAACTCCTCACCTGCAATATCATAAGAAGAAGAATCTTCAGGCCTTGACCCACGAAAGCGCCTTGGCATCCCATATTGGTGCATGCAGTAGTTAAAGTCATTGTACCTCAAAATTACATGGCGAAGTTCTATTAGAATTTCTAAAACGCGAGCCTTTGGAAAATATTACCTTTCATATTTTTAAACGCATAAATCATTAAAAGATTTGCGGTTTTTCGAAAAATGGGATATGGATCACGCAGCTGATGGTCAGATTTGATTGGTCGAGATTTTTAGCGCCTCTGTTAGGTCCCAGTACCACTCGTTCATAAAATCCAAGATGGCGGACGAGAGTGGAGGACGAAGGAAGGTTTGTGGTGGGATTTTCATCAATTTACCGTTCGTTTGAACATCAAAGGGAAGAGGAATGGCTGAAAGTAATTTCATACTAAGGTAAGAACATAAAAGTATTTTTTGAGGAGTTGTTTTTGTCTGCAGTAAATTTTATTCCCCAACTGCAAAATTGTAGGTTTTCCACCTAACTTAAGCTTAAGTTTAACTAAGTAGTTAAAGTTAACAGTATTAACACTGGGGCAGCCGCAGCTTTTTGTAACACTGTATTGTTGGTCCCTGAACTTTGCAAGGCAATATTATGGCAACAACGTAGGGCAGGAGTGGATGAAGTTTCTGGAATTAATCTTATGACGGCCAACCCATAACCACTCATTTAGCCATCGAACGCACTACCTGTCTTGGCCCCCACTATACACAGTACACTGTGGGTGATTTTCCTCTCTTCCTTGAAATATCTAAATATTATTTTAAGATTTACTTGATATATTTGTTATTATTTATTATGCTCAGTGCATCAGAGTTGCAAAGGCTCAAGAAACAGCCTGCTACATTGCCTCCAAGTTGGGGTCCCAAAGATTCTTGTCCATCTGGCACAGCAGAGGAGAAGGAAGAAATAGAGGGAATGGTGAGAGAGCATGCTGATGTGCTTCATGAAGAGAGGATTATTAGAAAGTGAGTCAGAATGAGCCAAGAAATTATAATTTCTCTTCAAGAAACATGCTCCTGTTCTCTTGAACCTTTGCCTTAAAATGAGAATAAAATCTGCTGTACATTACAATCTTGGTTGCAGTGACAATCAGATTACTGTGTGAGTCTATGCTCATGTTACAGCCAAAGATGCTCAAGCGTACCCCCCTAGAGCGCAATAATGAGTTGATTCTTGGAATATTGGATCCATTATTTGATTCAATAATGCATTCAGCTTGGGAAAACTTCTTTCGATTCGAACTGGGTTTTCGCTTTTTGATTGGACGATAGACGACGGAGGCGCTTCCATATATGGAAAAATCCACAGGGAGCCTTTTGTTTGTGAGTTTTGTTACCAATATGGCAGGCCTTACGAGCCGGTAAATCTTTCCCTCGTTCATTTGGAGAAGAAATTGTTGATCAGTATTATCAGGGATATTTCAAGAAGCATAAAGCCAGCGACTTAAGAGTGTTGGGGCATGGTGTCAGGAAAGTAATCTAGCAGAAATCCGAGTTCAAATTGAAAGACGTTTTACCAAGCCGAATGCATTATTGAATTGAATAATGGATCCCATATTCCAAGAATCAACTCATTATTGCACTATAGAGGGGGACACTTGAGCATCTTTGGCTGTAACGTTTTTTGCACTTGCATGCTAGTTGCAGGGAGGGGTCAATGCACTTCTTAATTCCCATACATACATACACACTTTAGACACGGTATTTAGACACACTTTTGCCCCACTGTGCAATCTTTGCATTTTTCTTACTCAGAATTCCAGGGGGTTGGGAGTCCTTAGTGGTTTTTTTTCATATGGTTGTGTGTGTCATTCATTTCTGAAATTACACATAACTAGAAGACCAAAGTGTTCTAATTGGTATAGAAAATTCATCTTCATGTTGTTGTGTTTCTAAAATCTTCCTTCAGAGGTAGTTTATCTGTTGGAATTTGGGATCCTGAAAAGTGTGTTGCTGAAATCGTCACAGCAAAGGTAAATTTTGTTATTTTAGCATTCTTAGGTAAACTCTTTTTTGTAAACTCTTTGCATGCATGGATGTCAATGTTTTTTTTTGTACAGAGGTCATATATAGCTCCCCCCCCTGAAAAAAAAAACTGATCTACCTCACCACAAAGGGAATGGGAATGGGAATTCTATGGATGCACCCCCTTGGACTTTAAAGTTCAACCAAATCGGTTTTATAATACAGTGATTGAAGAATTAAATAAGAGACAAACTTTTTGATAACCCCACCCTGTAATTTCCAATTCTCTCTGTTGTGGGGATATGGAACTTTCTGGAATTACACATTGCAATACAATAGCATTGTGATATAAAAGGCTTATAACATAATGTGCATATACTAGGTCAATGGGTCCTTGATTTCTTTATCCTGTTGTTCTGTTATTTGTGGATGTTCGGTTGGCATTCATATAAGTATCCCCATGTTGATGAGCTTCATGCTGTTTTAGGGTAGTCAGTGGAATCACTTTGGTATAACAATTGACTCAAAGATGTATGTTACACCAGAGGAGGCATTGTTTCTAATGGAGCAGGTTAGTCTTATCAAGCGTGCTTATTATGCAGAATAATTATGATAATTGTTATTAATAATGATTATGTGATGTATATCTGGTCCATACAGGGTTCATTAGAACTTATTCATGGCGGACGTCCTTTATCACTTCAAGAAGTATGTAACAAAATCTCTTGTGATTGCATTAGGCAAAAAGTTCTAGAGCAGGGATCCCCTAAAAAAGCTTGGATATTTCTTGAAGAATGGGCTCTGTTGAGACTCAAATTTTTGAAAGAGATATGGAAATTGCAGATTAGAGCTACCATATGTGTTTAAAGGCTGGAAATTCAGAGGCTAGGCATTAACGTTTTCGAGAGGGGGACCATTGGCGCCTAAATAAACAATTCTGGTTTGGCAAATACTGGTAGTGAAGTTTGGTTGCTTAATAGAAATCTGGCAGCAATCTTTTTCTTCTGCATTCATGCTTTTCACAGCTTATTATGAGAAGTCACCAATAAGTTACTAGGTTGAAATCTTTGCTCATCAAACCCTAACCCTAGTCACAATGCCAGGCCTTGAATGGGTAATGGGTGTTTTGAATGTAATGTAATTGTAGGGGTGGTTACAGGAGCAAGACCTTTTGTGCAGCTGAAACAAATTATTCTAGCAGATGGTGATCTTGTTAAGTTGCTCTCCACAGGCATTTTCTGTGCTTCTTCTGAAGACATTCTCTTTGGATCATTATCTGGTAAGAATTTTTGGATTCCCTTTGATTTAATAAAACCATTAAAACATACTGTCTGTTAATCAAAGATGGGGAAGGGGATTCTTGAGGCCCTCAATGCCTCTCTGTTGTTATAAACGTATATTAAAATTATTATTTATTTTATATTTATTGTTAAACAAAATGAATTTGATTGAATTGAAGGGGCAAAAAATATTTTTGCCACAGTAATTTGATATTGATATTAATATCTTCTTACAGGTTTATGCTTATCTTCTAAGACTGGGCTTCATTGTTATTAGACATCGAAACAGGTAACGAAGACAGTAGCAGATAAATGAATGGATATATAATCTGTGTAATACTTTGGTTTTGTTATTGCAACATAATCTTTTTATCAGCAGATCAGCTAGCAAATCAGAGGAAGAAAAGATTCTTCTCTAGTCGATACAGTAAAACCTGTTACAAAGACGACAACAGATGATGTTCCTGAAGCTCTCTTGTCTAGTCCTGTTTCTAGTTTGTGGAAGGACCAGTCTGGATGCCAGCCCCTTGTTAGACCAAGTGATGCACGATCCACAGGTAGCCCAAACAATTCACATTTTGTACAAAACAATGTCATCCATATTATATACTCATGAAGTAGTATTTGTCTATAGGATTTTACATAATAAGAGTGCTCCTAGAGTGTAAACACTATCAACAATATCCTTATTTTTTGTATTTTAGCTGCAGTTCTGTCAAAGCTGCAAGTTGTAAAGACCCAGAGGATGAATAGTATACATTTACACTCTTGGTAAGTCCCCCGGGGGGGGGACTTTAATGTTTTATTTATTTATTTTTTTATTTTTTATTTATTTATTTATTTATTTATGTATTTTATTATTATTTTTTTTTTTTTGGGGGGGGGGGTGATTTTTGGGGTCTCCTTTTCAGTCATGGGATTTTTCATTTGCACTTCCTTGGCCTAAAGGTCTGGAGTATCCCCCTGGGGGAATGTGCCCCATATACCAACAAACCCTCAACATACTAGTGAGGTGATTTCCAGAAAAAAACATAACACTATTTATCTGGAATTTGAAAATGCAAAGTATATTTTGGTTTGTATTTGAGATCCCCTACAAACAAGGCAAATTGACCCTTTTAATTCCCTTCCCTCTGAAATGAAATTTCCAGTTCCCCTCATGGCAGGCCTCCATGGTGGGGCATGATTCTTTTTATTCTGAAATTCAATTCAATTCAATTTATTTACCATACACCTTTTAACTGTCAAAGTAATACAAATCTATAGTGTTTGTATCTAATATCAAGGCGATGGAAATGGATTGCGATTTGAATTATTTGCTTGTCAAGTAAGCATGTGAGTGCCCCTTTAATACTTATCCATGGAAAAACTAAGATTCCACTTCAATGGGTTTATCAAGCTTGCAGCCTTTGTTTCAAGTTTCTTAGGGTTATTAATAGCAAAACATGTGTCTGATTTTTTCTTCAGTGAAAGCAAGCACACCATTGCATTTGATGTCTACCAGCCTGGAATTCATTACAAAAAGAGTGACCCAGGTCCACCTTACATCTGCATCTGTGTTTGCAGGTATGTTAGAACTGTAGAATCCATTTACAGTGGATTCTAAAGAACACTACCACAATGGTTTGAATTAAAGGAGGGGTGTATACAGGCATCAAGAGTTCCAGACTCGCGGTGCACGAACAATGCATCATTAGTGTTGAACAATGGAAAAAAGTGAGCCCCTTGCTATCAAAAGCAGCTTTGGGCTCACTTTTTTCCTTTGTTCAACACTAATGATGCATTGTTCGTGCACCGCGAGTCTGGAACTCTTGATGCCTGTATCATGGTAATATTCATGATATTTCCTCTCATTTGGAGTTTTGTTTTCATGAGGAATTCCAGATGCTATTAATGACAGGTATTATATGCAACATGTCTTTGACTATGTGTAATTGAATCCTGAGCTGAAGCCATTGACAAGCAATACAGGAATTGTACTAATGACAACCAACAAAATTTCCTGACATACCTGATAGGCTTGATGCCCACTGGTTAAAAATAACTAACATTGCATCATGTTTTGCTTGTAATTCCAGGTTTTCAGAGCCAGCTCCCTCTCTTGCCGACATCACAAGACTCACTCAAGAAGCCTGCCCTACCCCTCTGAAGTTTGCAGTTGTCAGTGGTGGCAGTGTGTCATTCTATAGCTTCTTGGATGCTGATGTACCCACTTTTATCACCAGTGGTTAGAGACTTGGGCACTGATCATTATTCAGGCACCGCGGAGCCGGGGGGGCTAGGGGGGTCTTAGCCCCCCCCCCCCCCCCCAATAATTTGGCTGTCATTTTGAAAATAGTTGTCCAATTCATCTGGCAATTCTCGAGAAAACTAAAACAGTTACCAATTTCAGACCCCCCTCCCCCCAAGTTGTCCCATCCCGATTTAGCCCCCCCCCCCCAATCAAAATTATGCTCCGCGGCGCCTGTTATTTTCCACATGCAGTGTGATGAGACTGGCAATGATGAACTTTTATTACCATTGGAGGTTCTCAGGTACATCACTACCTGTACACCCATTTGGTGTAACAAAAATAAGAAGTGCTTGATGAATCTGGATTGGGTGGTATCTTTTTTTCTACAGGGGGTTTCTATTGCTTTGGCTTCATACTTTGGGAATAGGGGTTTCAATAAGTTTTGAAGTAGCACGCTCAGTTTTGGAAATAGGTGGCTGGCTGTGGAGCTCCAATACGAAGGCTGTAAGACCTGAGCCTTGTAGTGGGGTACGGGGATGCCCCCTGGGAAATTTTGAAATTTCAGTAGCAGAAAAGGCATTTTCCTGCATTTTGAGGGAAAGATAAATGGCATATTCTTGTGATATATTGCTTTAATATTTCCTTGAAACTGATCAGTTATACAGCCACGAAAGTTGCCAGCGGTCAGAAATGAATTAGACGGCAGTTCACCGCCGGTATCCGCCTTCTATTGAAACCCCTGTGAGAAGGGAAGTATTATGAAATCCTAGGGTTGTGGTGTGGTGTAATGGTGTGGGGGATGGTGTATAGTGAGGGGGGATTGTGTGTGTGTGTGTGTGATGGTTGGGAGGGGGTATTTACTTGAATGGCATAGGATAGATGTATAGATGAAGAATTTTGCAATAAAATAAAAATATAAACTATAACCTTGTTACTTATTGAGTAGTTCCAAAAATGACCCATACCCCCACCATGGACTTAGTAAATTAGTAAAAAAAAAAAAAAAAGAAAAATCAGCGGGTCTCATTTGCAGGTCACAGGTCCGAGTTATAAACTATTTCTAGTACCGGTTTACAAAACTGCTTTACAAGTTTCCGAGATACCCTGCAGACTCCCTTTCAGTGACTCTAACCCGTGATCTTGGAGACTTGTAAAGCAGTTTTGAGAAACCTGTATGGATATAGTTCATAGCAGGCCCGTAGCCAGAAAAAATCATTACTGAGGCAGAGTGAGTGAAATACTATTTGTGAACTAAAGTAAAAAAAAATATTTTCCAGAGGTGAGTGCCTCGCTTGCCTCATGCTGGCTATGGGCCTGTTTATAGCTCGGAACCTGCGACCTGCAAATGAAACCTGCTGGAAAAAAAAAGAAAGAGTAAATTTGCCAAGTTTTACTGCGAAATGTTGTCAAATGGTGAAGAAACAGCCCTGAGAAGCCTTTCTCTAGCCCTGAGAAGTTTTGAAGTAGCACGCTCAGTTTTGGAAGTAGGTGGCTGGCTGTGGAGCTCCAATACGAAGGCTGTAAGACCTGAGCCTTGTAGTGGGGTACGGGGATGCCCCTGGGAAATTTTGAAATTTCAGTAGCAGAAAAGGCATTTTCCTGCATTTTGAGGGAAAGATAAATGGCATATTCTTGTGATATATTGCTTTAATATTTTCCTTGAAACTGATCAGTTATACAGCCCACGAAAGTTGCCAGCGGTCAGAAATGAATTAGACGGCAGTTCCGGTCACCGCCGGTAGCCGCCTTCTATTGAAACCCCTGTGAGAAGGGAAGTATTATGAAATCCTAGGGTTGTGGTGTGGTGTAATGGTGTGGGGGATGGTGTATAGTGAGGGGGGATTGTGTGTGTGTGTGTGTGATGGTTGGGAGGGGGTATTTACTTGAATGGCATAGGATAGATGTATAGATGAAGAATTTTGCAATAAAATAAAAATATAAACTATAACCTTGTTACTTATTGAGTAGTTCCAAAAATGACCCATACCCCCACCATGGACTTAGTAAATTAGTAAAAAAAAAAAAAAGAAAAATCAGCGGGTCTCATTTGCAGGTCACAGGTCCGAGCTATAAACTATTTCTAGTACCGGTTTACAAAACTGCTTTACAAGTTTCCGAGATACCCTGCAGACTCCCTTTCAGTGACTCTAACCCGTGATCTTGGAGACTTGTAAAGCAGTTTTGAGAAACCTGTATGGATATAGTTCATAGCAGGCCCGTAGCCAGAAAAAAAATCATTACTGAGGCAGAGTGAGTGAAATACTATTTGTGAACTAAAGTAAAAAAAAATATTTTCCAGAGGTGAGTGCCTCGCTTGCCTCATGCTGGCTATGGGCCTGTTTATAGCTCGGAACCTGCGACCTGCAAATGAAACCTGCTGGAAAAAAAAGAAAGAGTAAATTTGCCAAGTTTTACTGCGAAATGTTGTCAAATGGTGAAGAAACAGCCCTGAGAAGTCAAGAAATCTTAATGCCATTTCGTTTGAGTGCAGAAAAATTCTGCTCCCTTGGTGAACAAAACAAAATTAAATATCGGAAATTCAGGGTCTGTATCCCGACTAGATGACAACATTTCGTCCTAAAACTTTTCAGTGATGTGGATTGATTCAAAAGATCAAGAAACCATGGAAGAGTCTATTTAATACGATTCGCATATCCTTGAGTTGAACATTCCTATGCTGATCGGGTTTCCTGTTGTACGTTATGGGGTTCCTGTGGTATTGCAGACACATTTAGGCCAGCGGTGTTCCCCATATACAAAAATGGCGGCAACTTACGAGGTTTGTGCCTAACATTTGCTCTTCAAAAACATTCTATTATATATTGCCATTTATTTGTGTAGAAAATAGAAAAAGTGAAAGGTATTGAATGTGCGCATCTTATGCTTGACAGGAGCGAATTTTAGCAGAGAGAAAGCGTATGCACACTACAGTTTTCGATGTGGCCTACTCGCCTTGTGGGGACTACTTTGCGGCGTGCAATAACTTTGGTGACATCGCTATATTCAGGTAAGAACAGAACTTGCTGGACTTAAGAATAGTGTGCCTATATCGGTAATATATTCATAATGATATAAGACGATCTTTTTGCCTTTTGGTAAGCTGTGTCTGGTAACAGTGTCAGTCTTATCATCTAGCAAAGGTGTTCCCATGTCTGATATTGTCACGTGGTTGTTTGTTTTGTTCTCAAGATAAACCTCTCCCCTAAGATGACTTGAATCTGAGGGCAAACGTTGACTAGAGTCTGCTTTGATTTTTAGTTTGGCGTCAGCCTTAGCACCAAATGCTCTTCCAGAAAGTAGAAAAGCTGTATTCACTTTCAAAGGTAAGGAGGGGGGCCGCCTAGGGGGTTCTCAAAACCGCAAAACCGCACAAAAATTTCGAAAATACCGCCTTTCCGTACAGATTTTTCTGGAATACCGCTCACCGCAAAAAAGTATTTCTTTTATATCTTAAATGGTGCCGTTTACACACACGAAGTCAGTCAATGCTTTCCGCTGACGATTCTGTGGTATCCAATGGCAATCAGACGTTCTATTCAAGCAAAACAAGAGCGGAAGATTGTCTTGAGCCCTACAACCATCCACCAGTGTATAACTTGTGTTTTACTGCAATTCGAGAGTCTCGGGACGCTAAATACCGCTAACCGTAGGACTCGCAAACACCGCAATATGTTTTTGTACACAAATTACCGTGTAATCGCAGACTAGTTCACCAATTTTCGCACACCGCAGACTTTGAAAATACCGCATAACCGTAACTTTAAGCTTTTTAACCGCAAAACCGCACAAAAACACAGCCAATACCGCATCACCGCAAACCCTTAGGGCCCCCCTCGGTAAGGATACAGTTTGATAAACATACCTTCACTTTCACAGATTTCACAAGAGACTCACAGTTTTGGATAAAATCTCATGAACCGGTAGATTCACACTCAAATCACCTTGGAAATGAAGTATTGTAACTCACAAAGTATAGACCTGCCAACTTTTTAGAAATATTTAGCCAAGATACTTTTGATTCTGGTGATGAATTTGCAACAGCGAAACATGCAAAACAATAGAAAATGACTTAATTTTTGTTGCCTTACCCTGCTTTTTATTTAGGGGAGGAAATCCTGAATTTTAAATTTTAGGAGAGGGAAGTTGGCAGGCTATTATTGTTGTAAGAATTCATTATGCATATAAAGACTGTAATCGAATGGGATGTCTTCATGATAATTTAGTCATACATAGATTTTAAGCTGCATGGTACTTTCAACCATCTCCCACTTTTAATTTTTGGGGTTTTCAGGTATGAGTACAGGAAATTGATTATTTTGATAGGGAGCCTTTGTTGAGGTACAGTTATGTATATTATTTCCCATCCCTTTGATTACTAATTTCAGCTCACAAAGGCCCCATCTACAGTCTGCTCTCAACCCAGACATTCTTGATAAGGTAACTTTATAGAATATGTTTTAGAGAAGAAAGGACAAAATCTCCCGAACTCCCAGTTTCATGGTCAAATTATTGTTTAAATAAAAAAAGGACAACATACTTTTTGAAATGTAGTTTATTTTGGGTTCAGTCAAGCAACTTTGTCACTGGATTCCATTATATCTACCTTTCAACTCACCATTACAATATTTTTAGAATCCTTAACCCCTGCTGAAGAATCTTACCATTTGTCGTGTAGTGCTGCAATTCACATGTTGTCATGCAATGTTGTTACGATAGATAGATAGCTTTATTTCAAAATCATATGGCAGCCCTCTAAGGCTGAATTGCATGACGTTACAAGATATTAATAATACAATTAAAATTTTAAAATATATATTCTATTCTTAAAATTACAAAACTATAAATATTATAAAAAGTATAATTATAAATATATGTTTTCAATATACTACTAACGCCTACACATAGATGGCAGAAATGTGCTAGAGAAAACATGTCTTGGTGAATCTGATGCTAGACTGTTTGAACTTGCGCATTTAAGGTGAAAAAGAGGTGCTAATAATTATCTATAGATTGAACAGGCATTGAATATGGGTAGACAGATTAAGATATTGTGGTGGTTTTTTGCAGTGGTGGGTCAACTGAAATAACAGGATGGAGATGGGATGAACTCCTAGAAATGGTGACTATAAATAATGGACTGCAGGGCTTGAAATTACGAAATAATCAGTTGTAATTTTACCCCTTGTATCAACATTATAGGTGGAACTAGTCAACATATAGGCTTAAATCCACAGGAAAACACTGTAGAAACTTAATGCCTAAGTCTAAAAAGTTAGGCTTAAAGGACATTTTTTAGGCGTATTTACGCCTGTATCATGTGCAATTGCAAGCCCTGGACTGGGATTGCAATACAATGAGGGTTTTCTTGAGATACTTTGGCTTACAAAAGTGATGCTGAGAAAAATGGTTAAGGTCACGTGAGGCATTTCTGTGAGTTCTGATGATTTCTCTGTGTTAGTTTTTGTTCATAAATTTTTTTTTTTTATTCTCACAGTCATCGACAACAAGCTGGAGCTTAAAACCACCTACCAGGTAAGAGAGCATTAATCAGAAAAGCAAACTAGGTAAAAAAAAAACTAAAAATATCAAAGAAAGAGGTTAAAATAGTATCCAAGTGATTTTTTAAATATTGCTACTAGTATATATTTCTAATATTGCTTGTCAACTGTGGTCCTCTGAAATTTGGAGAACTCCCTCTGTGGTGGGGTATGGATTTTGTGGATACACACCTTTTATCAATGAATTACTCTTTTGTTGTATTTTTGTTTTGTTTATTTAGTAACCCACTGGATGCTCCTGAGACTAATGCACTGGTCTTCTGTGAGCAGGTAAAACTATTTTATGATTATTATGTTAGCTCAGTGGCGCAGTAGGGAAGTCAGGACCCAGCTTAATATACTACCATTTTATAGGAGGACAGTTTATTAGAATGTCCATGTACCTACACTAGCTGACGCTCATGTGTGGTAACCTTATGTTCTAATATTCTTAGGATGACACTTTGCTAACTGGATGTGGGGATAACAATATCTATGCATGGGACCTAGAATCTGGAAAATGCAAGGTACTTTACAAATAATGTATAATCTCATGTCCAGATGGCTTCTCACTAAAATTTTAGCTTTGCAACCATACTTCCTCTGGAACCCAAAAGAGGAATAATGTTCCTCTAATGAGAGGCCATCTGGAAATGAAATCACCCTCACTCACTATCTGTCCTTAAACAACACCGCACAGTGTGCCACAGCTCCCTCCTCCACACATCCCTGTTGATGGTCTCCTCAACAGTCGCAGTTGCTAAGTGCAGCATTGTGATTTATTTTGTTAATAAAATATTGTTTTTCCTTATAGACTACTCTCAAAGGACACACAGACTATGTACAGTGTTTGGCACAGCGCCCTACAAATCATCAGTGTATTAGTGGGTCTGAGGACGGAACTGTTAGATTCTGGGGTAAGTCAATACAAGAGTGTCCAGTTCTGTACATGCAATGACCATACCATAGAGATCAGATTTCTCTCTTCTTGTCTGGGAGCTGATACCCTGGAAACCAGAGGCTCAAGGTCCAAAGAATTGAAATTTTTAAGGGAGGCAAAGTTGAGCACAGCTAGACATTGCCCTAGCTCTTAGTTTCCCGAGAAACAACACAAATGCAAACAGGCAGAGTTTCAGCATCTGGTCCCCAGGGTAGGGAGCTGGTGTCTGCTGAAAAAACTGATCCATTTACTTGGAGAGGTTGACTGAACTTTGACTACCTGTCCCATAATTACTATTCTTGGTTGTAATTGCAGGGGTTGGAGTACAATTGATTAGGTGGGGACAACACCCATTTTCAGGCCCTTGATGTTGCTAAGGCACCATCTTGTCGTTATGTTATTTATTAGTTTTGTGTCACTTGGGCTCTGATTTCTTCTAGAAGGAATTATAGTGTGTATTGCTAGACTTGCAAAACATTCATGAACATTGTTGAATAGGGAAATGACCATTGAACATAATACACTTGCCACCATGGTAATTTAGCCATTTTGCCTGTTCTTTCCAGATTACAGAACTTCAGGCAGTATGACTAACATGATAGAACCACACAATGACAAGGTATGGGATTGGCTGATCACATTTTTTTACAAAATGTTCATGACGTTTTGAAAAAGTGTGAAACAAGAAATTAAACTGTGGGTGTCCACTGTCGCTTTGAGCTCTTGTGTGATTGTTCAACAGAATCTTAGGAGACCACAGTTTGGTCAGTGGATTGGGTGTGTCTCAGTAGATAATAATGAAGAATGGATGGTAAGTTTATAGTGTTTTGCATTCTAGTGTGTGTCTTTCTCTTTCTCATTTGTTTTGATTGGTTTTATTTAGAAGGGTAGTTCCTTAAACCAAAGCAGCTTGAAGATACCCCACTAGATTCTTAGTTTCTGGCCCATGCAGTGCTCGACCTTTCCTTTTTTGGCCACTAGTCCCAGGACAAGTAGCACCAAATATTTACTTGCCCTAGAGACAAGTTTCTAGTTGTCCAGTTGTGGTATACAAATTGTTTATTGTTGTAAAATATAGACCAAGCCTTTGTACGAACCATATAAATGTAACTTGCTTACCAATGTTCATACGATGACTGGACGAAAGCAAGACGAAAGACGAACATTTTTTAATGACAAGATGATAGCTTCGAGAGTTTGACACAAAAATCGCTCAAAAAACAGTCAGTGAACACATTTAAACAACAAATTACACACCAGCAAAATGTTATATTTTTATATTTCGCACAAAATTGTTGCTTGTCCTGTGACTAGTGCCCTCAAGTTTTCACTTGTCCTGAAGCATTTCTTACTTGCCCAGGACAAGTGGACAACTGCTAAGGTGGAGCACTGATGCCATGACTTACCTCTGTTTCATAAAACTGCAATGGAGTATTATTTAATCATCTATCTTTAAAGTGATATATAGTATGCATGAATTGAGCGAAAATTAAGCACACTATAGATTTTTTCCTGTGACCACCCTTGAACATATCCGTGCAACTATTCCAGGTTTGTGGTGGCGGCCCAAGCTTGTCAGTCTGGCATCTCCGTTCCATGACCTGTACCTCAGTGTTGGACTCACCCAAGTCTTGTCAACAGACTGCTTTATTCCATGATGACATGGTGAGAATAAAGGGTTTATTCTTCTGTCAGGCGCAGTGATTTGTTAAAGAAAGTTATGTATTCAGCAGGCCATATTTCGGTCGCGTCTCAACCGATTCACCGTATTTTTTGCATGCAACGTTCTTTGGAGTTGGTCTATCATTATTCCCGAATTCGAAAAAAAAATTGTTTTACGTCACACTTGAGTAGTCTATTTTGGTGGGAACATTTAAGCCATTTATATGGAAACTCTCCTTGCACAGACAAATAGGACATTTATAGCGGAGCTCTCTAGCGGAGCATCCACAATGGTTTGTCCAATTTCCGAAGTCCCCAGCCAATCGCAACGCACACAGTGTTCCGCGTTATTTTATCCAAATAAGATCAATTGTACATTTTCTTGTGCTCTCCTTTCAAGTATTTCCAGAAAGGGAAATAAAATCAAATGAACAGTGGTCGTTATTTTGTGAGCTCCGCTTTAAGGTAGTGCCTAGATCTATATATAATTAGTCATCTACAAACAATTTCATTAAAAGATACCATTGATATTTTTTGTTGATTATTGTAGATTTTATCCGCGGGAACAGAGCCGTCCATCTACCAGTGGCAAGTTAACGGTGAACTACGAACACAAGTTCCTTGCACGGCATCGTCAGTGTTTGCGTTGCGAGTGAACTCTTCATCACCTAACAAAAAGGTATGCCCCCGCCCCTAACTTTCAAAATAAAACCATTTGTTTGTTGTTCTATAACACCGTATCACATAAATCAGTTTTAGACCAAAGGATGGATCGAAATTCCACGAGATTTTAACGGATTGAGTTCACTACTTTTACCGTTACCTCATTAGCATAGAGTTTTATGTGCTACGAAACTATACGTCACGCCCATCGGATACAGGGTCTTTAATATCGTGATCATGTGATCAGCCAAGAAAGAGAAAGAAAAATTTCTGCGAGCTGTGTCCGTGCGAATGGGCAACACACGATGCGCGCGTTTTTCAACTCTACGCACGCGCACTGTTCGCTACCTTTTTTCTAGAGCGGATTTCAGGTGACTGTCGAATGTAAATCAGACTTGAGCTTTCTACACGTTCTTATTGGTTGAGGCCTTGGGTCTTTGTTTAACCAGTCAATTAAATGTGTAGAAATATCAAAAACACAGCCTGCCTCCTGTTTTCTTGGGTTACGAATGTTTGGGATTGAAAACATTCCAGTTCCTGAACTTAACTGGGCTTTCATGTGCCAGAATTTCACTGCGCGGTTTATCCAGATGCTTTTTCCAAACGCAGCACATGAAAGTATAATACAAGTATAATACACTTCGTGAAATCATACATTGACTGATTTCATTGCCGTTATTTCAGATTCTCTTGGCTGGTGGGACCTGTGCTTCTATCGATGCGTATATCAGCCTGGGTTATAAAGCTTTCTCCTTTAACTTTTCCTGACACGTTGAGCACTATTTATTTTAGTCCATGAACTATCGTTTGTATTAGAACTATTGTCCAGATTGAAAAATGTCGAATTCGATTGAGATTTACTTAGTTGATTAATGTTCCTCGTACTTTGTGGTGAACTGGTACTAGCCTAGTCCATTACCAGAACACCTTCGCGGCTCGGGTTGGCTGTGGTCTCGCCACTCATCTTTCCACGAGACCACAGCCTACCCGCCGAGCCTTTCTCTGACACACGTTCATTCGGGAGGGGCAAATTAGCTATGCATAGTACTACCTACGTCCTTAGCAACCACACTGTGTGAATCGACATGGCAACTATTATTGACGACTTTACGTCAAAGCTTTCGTTACCGCTTGGTGAAACAAATATTTTAACTACGATTTCAAATGTTTTCCGACCCTAAAATTTCTCTTAATATTACTCGTGCGTCCTATATTTATAATCGTTATTGATTTACTACTAAAAACATTGTTATTATAATTTTATGTTGATGGATATATTTTTCTATAGTTGTTGTTGTTATTCATTTAGTTTCATTTTGTGTGCGTCATACTTGTCAAAATTATGTTATGCAATAACATTCCATGACACGTAGAACGGAATTCATTTGCTCGGAACCTTTTCGTTGAAGAACGGTCGCTGGTTTTACTGTTGGCGATGGCATCAAGATCTCTATCAGCTCCAAATCTCGTGAGTAGGGTATTTAACTCGTCGTTGGCGAGAATGATTTGTTGTGATGTTGACTATCAAAGTAGGAAAAGGGCTGGAGTGAAAACCACTAGGTCTTTCACCCTTCCATTCCTTTTTCTTCGAACAAGAAGCAACGAGCACGGATTTCAGAAATCTTGTGCTGAGAAAAATTCCATTGCCCAGTTCAAGGCAATCGAATCGCCCAATGAGTTTGAGCTCCTGGGCGGTCAACCAAAGACGTTTTTTAGAGACGGCACGGTTATTTCATCCTCGAATGGATTTGCAAGGAAATCTAAAAGTTGGGACTTGGCCTTTCGTCGCTCGAGCCATCACCGCCGATATACTGAAGAGCAGCGTCGAAAAAGCGAGGAAAGGAGAGGGGAAATCGTGTCGAGTAAGGAAAGAATGCAGACCAAGAAGGTCCGGTCTTCTACCCTTCCAAATCTACACCTCGGTGTTTCTAGCGAAGAAAATGCTGAACTATTTGGAGGGAAAGTTTTATCCCCCTTCAAACAAAGAAGAAGTGGCCTTGCCATGATCACAGCTGGCGCAATTCATGGGAGCTCTTCATCAGGTTCATTCAACAGTTTTGTGAATGAAAGGTCGCCTGGGTCTGGTCAAGCGACTAAGGAAAGCAAAGCACCTCTGCCAGGAAATGATGCGCCAGCAAAGCTAGAACTTGAAGAGGAAAAGCTAAAAAGAGCCGTCTCCCAAGAACAACACCCCCATTCCTATCTCCACCGGCCCATTCCTACTATTACAGTCGAATACGTCCACTTTGAAGCGGAAACCCCAAGCGTTCACGCAGCAGTGCCTTGAAAAAGAGCAAGCGGTTGCAAGACAGTAACTCCAAGCGGGCTAGATTTGATTATCTTCAAGTTCCTCGCCGATCGCTCGCCAGGCGAACCTATGGCGTAACCTCGTATTCTTCTAGCGACACTACTGGGCTTATCATGTCAATCATAGAATCTAGAGTGGTGCGTTCCATCAGCCTAGCCAATCAGACGCACAGAATGAGGAGGAGGTTTTATGGACGTCGCAGGAATGGCATCTGCGAGGTACTAGAGGAAAATAGGGTGATGGCCGATGGACGGACGCTGAAAATAGCGCGCGAAGCCTTCATTGAGGAGTTCAAAGCCCGGGTAACGACCAAGTTGGCGAACTTCCTGGCGAGAATAAGGCATCAAAACAACGAGGAAGGGGAGCAATTGTAGTACGTTATTTTCCTCTTTTGCAATTGCGATGTATAATCAGGATTGAGGTACCCACGCTTACAACGCTCAGGACAAGGCTTACGAGACGAAGCGATGAACGAAAGAGAAAACTGAACCAAAGACACCCTGTGCAATGGCTTTAAAACAATAATAACAATTGTAAATAATCTATCCATTTTTATTTAACTTTATTGGTATAACGCCAGTGTATTTTATTTTTACTTCCTGTGGCTTTGGTACCGCCACAGGGAAAGGATAATTCGTGATTGCATGAGATTTGTGTCAGCGTTGTTCAAAAGACTGTTCAGAATTTCGATTGCAATAAACGTTTTGACCAATAATCCTTGTGAGCTTTGCATCATCAAAAAAATAATCTATCTGTTTTTCCCACCAAACTCAAGGCGCTTTTTCAAACATCTTTTTCCAATATTCTCATCTTCGTGTCTTTCTAGGGCAAGCTTCTGCTTGACTGTGGTCTTGATGTCATCGGCTACATGTAAAACACTGCAGCGACTTATGCCCTTTTGATTTGTAGTCACCTACTGCATTCTCGAACCCAGAGTTCCCCGGCCCGTCACCTGGCGGGGGGAGTGGGCGGGGGAGGCTCTGGTGACAGCCATTGACGCATGCGCGAGTTTTGATACAGCCCCATTGAGAGAAAAAAGTTTCTGCGCAGGCCCCAACATTCGGCAAAATCGGCCAATCATTAAACTCCCTCAAATGGATGTCCCCAGAGAGCAGATGAGGGGACGAGATTGGGGCTGGCTCTGGAGGAACTGGCTCTGGTGGAACTGCCACGATTGATATAGAGTCGTTGAGAGAAATAACTCATTTTTACGCATGTCCAAACGTTAATATCAGCCAATCAGCGAACATTCTCGTAACCAGAGCCGGTTTCCTGCTCTTCACCTTAGAGCCAACCCCGCGAGGTGACGAGCAAGGGAGCTCTGGGTACGAGAATGTTCCAGAGCGAAAACTTTGAAAACTAAAACTATCGTGCATGCGAGACGTTGTCGATTTTCATTAAAGGGCGGGGGGAAAGTGCAGAATCGAGAACCAGAACCAGAATCGATTTGCAGAATTGGCGGCGCCAGTACCAGGGGGTTCCCACAGGTCTTTTAAGTAGAAAACCTAGCAAGTCATGGATTTTAGAAATGTCCTTTTCCAGGCCTGGAAAGCAGATGCAAATTTTACAAAAACGCATTTAAAAGTTATGGAAATATTCTCCTGAAAAAAAGATTTGCAAGATGCTGAGTGTGTATATTGTGAAATAAAAACTAAAGGAACTTGAATAAAAGCTATGAACGTGCTATCTTTGAAACGAAGGATACCCATGTTGTTGTTATAATGCGCGAAAAGCCGCTTTTTATGAAATTGAAAGGTCATTAAAAATAATTTCAGACCGTCCTTTTTATACTGTATCTCTGTGTAAGCTCTTTCTGCAAGTAAAATTAAAGTTAATTGCTCGTCTCACCCGAAAAGAGTGCAGCTACCCGGGCATTTTATTTTATTTTCACTAAGTTAGTTTTATCCGTTTACCAATAACACATGTTTTGGTTACCCTGTGGTTTATTTGACGGTTGAGACTAATATCAAAATTACATCAGCATAAGAGAATAGATAATTAGTGCTTGTGCGTTGTTATGGTAACGGGATGCTGAATGATTCGTTTAACCAATCGACGCTCAGCACATGAACGGTTTCATCGTCGCCTAGCGTTCCTTGAAAACAGTTGTCTTCCAAAGCTCAAAGCAGCAAGAAGCAAAGTCAAAATAGAGCGAATAAATCTCGTCTAATCGACATAAAACATAAGGTAAGTCACTAGAAACCATTGAATTTTAAGATCCTTAACGAAATTCATCTTTAGAGCTCTATTTTTACATTTTAACTCCTATCTAAAGCCGTTTTGATTTCCTGTTCGAATCCATTCGTTGATCGATTTGTTGTATTCATAATATAGGCATCATTTCTTTCACTAAAATTCTTCAAATCGAAGTTAAATACACTCGAGAAACGTTGTTTAAAGTGGCCTATCCGATGAGCTGGACTATTTTTTGTACAGAAGTTCAAATTGACGAGTAGAACTAAAAATATAACTTAAACCAGACGAGTATACACTCTCTAGCCTTTAATTCATTTGCAATTTCATTCATTTCTACTACAGATGGCAGCCGTTGCAGTTTCTTCTAAAATGAGCCCTAAGTCTGTCTCAAGACCAAAGCACTGGTCGGAGGAAGTTGAAGAGGGTAAGTCGAATTTATAGAACACAAGGTAGATGTATCGTCTATCTGTCAGTCCGAACGGGTGTCATGGACGGACTTAATTATTATGACTTTTAAGTCATAGATGGCGTAAATTCTACATTTACTAGAATCATAGTGCTTTAGTTTAAGTCACTAATGTAGTCTATTGCGGTTCACATTTACAGCTTACAGATTTCAGTGTGCTGGGTACAGAGATGCTGTAGAATACCAAACCGTCAAGCAATCGGAACCTGTGAGTGCTGAAATGACCAAGTTTGCAACAACTGGGCCATAGAATTTTGATAGTTAATACATAGAGTGATTTCATTTATTCCAAGAAGTGAAGTGTGCAAAATTGCATGATAAACAAAACAAAAGTAAACAAACAATCATACTTCAGCCTGCCTACCTAGAAAATCACCAACGGTTTCACTTAGCAAATTGCTCCCCCAATGTGGCTTTGTTAAATTTGGCTTCATCAGTCATCAGGGTGCAGGGTTTGAGTTAGGGACTGTTTGTTAATTACATTGCAGGGGGGCTGGTGGTTTTATAGGGGGGGGGGGGGGGGGGGTAAATTTTGCAGAACGTTGAAATTTTTTTAGAACACACAAAACTTTTGGGGGGTGTATTTCAGTGTCATACAAATTTTGAACAGACTACAATTGCGTGAAACGCAGAGCATTGCAGGAGTGTCCTGAGCCAACTAAAGATTTCTGTTGAACTTCTCTTCTTTTTTTCTTGCCAGTTTAGAGCTTGTTCTACCGGTACATCCTCTTCAACAATCATACTTAGTTTTTAGATGCCATTTTGAAAGAAAGATAACCTGGCGATATTGTTAAACCATAGGAGACTGATACTAGCTTAAGTCGATTAGCATGCAGGGGGAGGTGGGTAAACTTTCAAATAGTCCTTTTCGAATTAACAAACAGTCCCTTAGGATTTCACCATTCACTATTTTTAATTATCATTCTTCACAACAGTTCTAAAGGCCGGACAATTTTACTAATTGTAATGAGGGGACACCTCACAATTGTGGATTTACTGGTAAGGGGTAAATTGGCCCTTCGAATAAGCAGCTGACCACGAGCGATAGGATAGTATACATCAGTATTATTGTGAAAACCTACGAGTTTTAAAGGCGTTGGTTATCGATTAAGTTACGTTGCGTGTCGGTTAGGCCGAATACCTAACTTAGCGGCGCGTCACTTGAACAGGGAGCATACACAACGGATCCGCTCTTCGTTTAAAAGGGGAAAAACATCTCATACAAACCGGTAAGCAAAACATAAATGAATTTAGTACTAGATAAACAATTCGAAGTGCGTTCGAGTAGTTTTTAGCTTTATAAATTGACTCATTTTCAGGGTAATTCGTGAAGTTTTGCTAGCTGAATAACGAACCCATCTCAATTGATTTATTACACAAAAAACTCGTAGGTTTTCACAATAATACTGATGTATACTATCCTATCGCTCGTGAGCTGACTTCTTTTGTTCTCCTTGGAACAAAAGATTTCAGCCCGGCTATAATCACTCCCATGTTGTGAACTCCAAGGAAACCCTTAACAAATTCATAAGACCCATTTGTTCTTGTAACATCTGTACTTAATTTTTTTTTCTTTTAGGACCGCTGGCCTCATAATGGATATGTTAAAAAGCTTGTGAGGAAAGATGGTTGCTTTATGTATTTTGACAAAACCAGGGAATGCTGTGATAAAGATGTCAATAAATGCAAGATGTATGGATATTAGTTCTTAAGTTAAGATATTTATTTTCTGCGTCGAGCAGTAAAGAATAAACCGTTTTATATTTCCATGAGAATCATCATTCTCAAGGTTTTTTACATCAAATATTGTAACAAAAAATGTATCTTCCAAGTGAGGTGTATATTTTAATGTACAAATGTTTAAAGTCCCATTATCTATGCAAAGCCATGGAAGACTACTTTTACTTAATTGGATTTGTAGCAGCGAGGAAGTGCATTTGAAAAAAATGGAAATGGAGTTTTATACAAGTAACTGTCAAGAGATTATAGTTGCACTCCTGACTACTGAAATTAGGATAAAAATTGTAAATACCAGTGTGAATACCTAACCTTAATGATTCTATTTTCAATATTGTAGATACTGTGTAATGTATGTACACTATGAAGTGAAATAGAAACTTCTTTCTGTGATCCATGTGGCTGTTTTTATTAATATTTGAGGCTGGGTGTCAACTGAACATATCTCTTTAAACTGCCACACTAAACATTTTTATAAAACTACATGTATTTTCTCAGTCAGAACTTCCATTCACAGAAACTCTGATCAAGTCGAGGTGATTATTCGCCGATATTTACGGAGCCTGAGGCGACTAACTGTTTTAGCCCGGGGGGACTCCCTATATTCGAATGCTAGGGGTGACCGTCGTATTTTTTAGGGGTTGAAATCGGCGATCTGGTATTTTTTAGGGGTTCGAAAATTTAAAAAAACGGTATAGTAAGAAAAATAGGCATTTTTTAGGGGGTTCTCGTGTTTTTGAAAGTCGAGAGGATACATTTGATGTATATTAAATAAACAGCCAGAATAAAATTTAATCTGTCAAAATTGTTGGTATTTTTAGGATATTTTCAGACTGAGGGGTATTTTTAAGGGTGGAAATGTTTTCCGACCAGGTATTTTGTAGGGTCAAAATTCGAGTTTCCCGACGGTCACCCCTAGCATTTTAACCTTACAGTCTCCCCCCCCCCCCCCCCCCGGGTGTTTTAGTATTTAGATTTTTAGAGGCCTGCAATTTCTTGTTTGGAACAACTGATAGCCTTCTCCGCAGGCAACTGTATGGGGAAAAAAAGCCCCCTACTAAGCTACCAGAGCTACGCTAATGACAAAAATGATTTAATGCCCCCCCTAGCTACCATAATGACATAAATGTTTAAATCCACGTGCTCTTGTTGCTACGAAAGTCTCTTGTGAAAGAAATACCATGCAGTAAAAAGATAGTAAGTAACTAGCCCCATAACAATAAGAGCCGGCAAGCAAACTAGCCAATAAACCTCGGCTTGGGCGTAGTGTTTTCCCATTTCAGATCACGTTGCATTCCCACGAGTAAGACTCAGGAATTTCCACAGGGGTTGCTTCAAATTTCCACCGGGGGTGTACAGGAGACTGAAATTTCCACAGGGTTAGAGCAATTTGGAACAGCCAATTACGATAGCCTGTGAAATAACCGCTCTCCTCCCCTCAAAATAACTCGAGGGACATCTGTGCTTTGCTAACTGTTTTCTGTAGTAACCGTGTTCTCCCGGAATGTTGCCGATGCTCTCATTGGCTACAGTTTCCCGCGCTTTTTGTCGCGACAGATGTCAACCAACTGAGATGAAACGAGGCAAGAGCCTGATTGATCAGACTCGCACATGGGGGTCATGTGACTCAGCCTCCCCCAGGGTCTTCTCCCGAGCTAACCGCTATTTTGAAAACGACCGAGAAGACCCTGGGGACGAGGCTGTTCTTGGTCAGATCTAGCGCATGCATATACAAAGGTTTCTGGACTCTCGGAGACCAGGGGTGCTTACCATTGGTCATGGGAAACCGGTTGGTTTGATCAGCGTCCAATGGTACAAAATATTCCGGTTAGGATGAAATACCGAGTGGAATGGCGCTTACCATTCGCTTATTCGCATTTCGGTTCGGATCGGCTACCTTATTTGGTCATAAAAACGGTTGGAGTGCCAATGGTACAAACCATTCCGATCGGTTCGTTCCAACTGGAATGGCGAGACAACCTCTGAAGCTGAACCTCTCGTACCAACCGGAATGACCGAAACATCGACTGTACCATTGGGGTGCTTACCATTGGTAACGAAAAACCGATAATTTCGGTCGGGATTCCAATGGTACAGTCAATGTTTCGGTCATTCCGGTTGGTACGAGAGGTTCAGCTTCAGAGGTTGTCTCGCCATTCCAGTTGGAACGAACCGATCGGAATGGTTTGTACCATTGGCATTCCAACCGGTTTTATGACCAAATAAGGTAGCCGATCCGAACCGAAATGCGAATAAGCGAATGGTAAGCGCCATTCCACTCGGTATTTCATCCCAACCGGAATATTTTGTACCATTGGACGCTGATCAAACCAACCGGTTTTCCTTGACCAATGGTAAGCACCCTTGGAATCCCAACCGAAATTACCGGTTTTTCGTGACCAATGGTAAGCACCCCATGAGCGTAGCTAATTAAAATGTGAAAAATGATCAGGGTCATACATTTTCAGTATTTGTGACCCCTTTTTTTCAAATACTGGCTAAACTAGTGTTAGTTTCTCACATTCGAAAAAGTACAAAATACAAACCACAACACGCAACAACGAGTGTTGACAATGCTGTCACTACAGTCAATCGACCTTGATGGATTTCTCTCATTATTTTTCTTCCAAAATTAGTCTCCGTTAGAAACGACTTCCCGGAATATTCCCCACTCTTGTTGAAATGTGGAAATGGCACCCCAACAGGAATGTCTTCGCCGAGAAAATCACATAGTGGCTTCCATCCTTCTTTGCAGTTGAACACAAGGAGTTTTTCGGGAGGCACTACGCTCTTGACACGGTCGTTGTGCCAGCGGAAACGCTTCCTGTGTATGTAACTTGCATGCGGATCTGTCGTTCCGAACAAACAGTTTTCCACAACTTCAGTGATTGAAAATAGATTGTCAACTGTTAGTGAGACCGGGGCATATCGCTTTATCCAAAGGTCTACAACAATCTGCAAATGATGACTTATACTTCGGAGCCACGCATCCTCATCCCGCACAGTTAAAATTACACGTGCGTCTGGAAACGCTTCTAAGATTTCCTCGAACACTACATTGCCTGGCGAATCGACTAGCGCGTCTACATTCTCAAACATCTGCTTGAAGTCAGGGGTTTTGTTTTTGAAGAACAAGTCTTTCCATTCATCCATGTAGTACAGATATTGCTCCTCAAAATCGTTAGACTTTGTAGCCAAAGTATCTTAGTGCTTCTGCCAAAGAAGTGGTGCCAGTTTCCACAATCCCGCGCAAATGATTTTCATGGTGAATTTAGTTGGTAAGGAGGTATTTTGTAGCCAAGAGATACTACCGTCTTATTGTAATCCACACCTCTTTTTGCTCGAGTGACCTTTGTTCGGTAGAATCTTCGAAGCATGCTAGGAATTCAAGCCGTACAAATCTTGAGCTGAGCCCTCAGTGAAGCTGCTGACCTGCTGTTATTTCGCATGCGCAGTAAGACAAAATAACCCCCCTCCCACAGTCAAACTCTGAAATTGAGATTCTGTTGGAAATGTGCGAGGCAGACAACGGAGTTTTATAATTATATTTTAGCTGATCGGAGACACGGGGGAAAGCTGAAAACTTCAACTAATCTTGATCAGCAACTGATCTTTGCATCTAGCACAATTATGACGCTTAGTATTCCCCCGGGGTCGCGTTTTAACTTACTGAATATTCCTGAGATGTTTCGCAAGATGACGCCATGGGGTTCGAGAGAGGAAATTTTGACGTCTCATTCCTCGAAAACTGAACCTTAGTACCACGCTCGAACTTTCGTATACCTTCGATTACCCTAAGAGGATTCAAGAAAAAGTGGAAAGTCTTTTGGAATTTGTGTCAAAGTTCTTTAACTTATTTATTTTCTTCGAGCGGTCGTTTCTGAAAAAAATTCCTGTGTGAAATCATTCATTCGGTGTTCTTCGCTGATCGGAGGCCCGTCGAAAGCAGTAGAAAGTCGCATGGAATGCTGCGAGGTGTGGAAGATAGGAATTAGCCAAGAAAAAGCACCACGGAAGTGTATTCTGCAGAAATTCTTGTTTAGTGCTTGCCATCTTGAAATTGACAATGTTGTAGCAATAATTGTTCAGGTCAAAATTAAATACTTTTTTGTGGAAAAACTGAACCTAGTACCATGACGAGAGTCGGCACAGACATTCTACCATTTACACTCGTTCGTATTGCCGTGGAGTTGTTCTTGGAATTTGTGTCCAACATACTGAAAATAATTATTTCATTGATACGAGTATTCTTCCTTCGGTGTTGCAATGTCATTTGCAAGAACACTCGAAAACAAGTAATTCAGAGATCTTCGCGGATCCGAGGCTCGATTGAAAGCAGTTGGAAGTCACATGGAATGCCTTTGAGCATTGGAGATGTGAAAGATTTGAATTATTCAAGAAAAAGAATATCGAGATTTCAAGTGTATTCTTCCCTTGCCATCCTGAAATTGACAATGTTGTAGCAATAATTATTCAGGTCAAAATTAAATACTTTTTTGTGGAAAAACTGAACCTAGTACCATGACGAGAGTCGGCACATACATTCTACCGTCTACATTCATTCGTATCGACGTGGAGTGGTTCTTGGAAGCTTGGAATTTGTGTCCAACATACTGAAAAAAATTCATTCAAATAAGTATTCTTCCTACTACAGTGCAGCAATGTCATTTGCAATTACACTCCAAAAAAATCATTCAGAGATCTTCGCTGATCCGTGACTCGATTTAACAGATTCAAAGCAGTGGAAACTGAAAGTGGTCTTGAATAGAATGCTACGAGGACTTTGACGCATTGGAGATATGAAACATTTGAATTTTTCAAGGAAAAGCATATCGAGATTTCAAGTATTCTTCGCTTGCCAACTTGAAATTAACAATGCATTGCAAGTAATTATTCAGGTGAAAGTTAAATATTTGTTGTGGAAAAACTGCACGAAGTACCATGACGAGAGTCAGCACAGATATTCTGCTATAAAAACATAGCACTGATGTAAACGGACTGATTTGCAATAAAAAAAGTTTCATAGCTGGATGGCTTGCGAAATTATTGTCACCAGCGGTGATGAAGTCATTGCCTGGAGTGCTAGCATTGAAAGGTTCAAAGTATTCTCAACTCCCTATTTGTGTGTTTCCTGACATCACGTAAGCCGCATTTTCAGTTGATTAGCTTAGAAAAATTCAAGAAATCGCCTCTAGTCTTGGCCGCAATAAATTTGTACAAGCGCAGTTTGCACCAAGCGTAATTATAACCATATTATCCGCTCTATCACAAAAACATTCAGAAACTTCTAGCTATAAAGAGTGCGCACATCAGAAAATCGCGGACTTTCTGAAAACATACACAATATTTTCTTTTATATTAATACACATCAAGAGAAAATAAATCATTTTCTCTTGTTCAAATATGCTATTATCGCTTCGGAATCATTCACTCGATGTGTTATCTGAATCGTAAACACTATTCGAATTCTCGCATCGAAAAGATCACGCAATTTGGAATTTGACTGCAGCTTTTACACAAAAGTCAGCTGTACATATTGATTTTACAATGTGGGCTCATGAATAAATTCTAGCGCGCGCATATATTTAGGCAGGATACGAGTCCGCACAAGTTTTGCTCGTTTCGATTAGATTTCCGCTCGAATTCCTTGTGAGCATAGCAACAAGTTATCATTAGGGATGTAGATTTTTGAAAACTAGACGCATAAATGCGTGAACTCGGGCTTCTGTCTGTAACCACAGTTCTTGACGTTTAGCAATACAACTCCACTTTCACTGAGGATACCTTTTATTTGGGTTCAACACTCCTGACTCTTGGTTACTGGGTTTTTATACACTTACTTATAATCCACTCAATACTCCTTCCACGTTTCACCAACCCGCGCGCGAGATCCCTAGAGACTCCCGGCCCAGTCCCCACGCGTCACGGGTGAGCATCAGGAAGCCCACAAAACGACACAACACAATACAGGATGCCCACAGAACAACACAGAAAGCCCACAACACAGCACACGGCTACATGTCTATATTTATCTTTATATAGAATCGAAATGTTAAATCTTGAGAAATCTTAAATTACCATTTAAATGCTTATTCGATTGTAGCTGTCATTAGTACGTTTAAAGCAAACGGTGATGAGAGCTAATGAGAGTTCCAACTATCATCCACTCTCATCTACTCTCACGAGAAGCGATCAAACGGTGATGAGAGTTGATGAGAGTCAGGGCGTGAGCACTAGCACCCATTAGTTTCTGTCCGCGGAGGAAAGCCCGCAGTTCAGGAACCAAATGAACCTGCAGTTCTTTTGGCAGCTGCTGACTGAAAAACTCTCATCCGCGCGATCAAACGGTATAGAATAGACGCCTTTATTTAAACTCAAAAATAACTGCATGCTGCCCCAGGGTAGTCCATTCAGAAAGGCTACAGCCTCCCTGCTATCAACAGGAGCCCTGGGAACAACACGGCAGGTCCAAAATGCATACCAGAAAATGCAGACCGGAAAATGCATACCAGGTCTCTTCTCTCTGAAAACTCATAAGAACAGTTTTATTTCATCGTGTGACGGTATGGCTAGCACATAAATTATATTACAACACTGACAAACTGCGGTAAAAGGCAGAAATATGCAGTTAAAGAATTTCGAACTGTCAGGATGCCGTTACTATGTAGACGGTTGTTTTATCGTTTACATCTCAAGGGGTTTCATTTTCATCTCCGATCTTGCACGCAAATTTAAGGAATTTCCATAGAAAAGAAACGATTTGATTCTTTTAGCGCTATTTTAGCCCTTCGCTAATTAAGAGAAAACTGGAATCCTTGAGTCTGAGTAAGAATTGGCTTAGCGAGGAAACTAAACTTGTTGCTTTGAAGCTACGAAATTTGCATTTCGGCCATCGGTTTTTCTTTGCAGCCTGCTACTCTTTTTGAGCAGCCGCCTACTTCAAAACATTATATCGGGAAATGAAAATCTATCGGGCCAGTGACAATCCATTTGCATTTTCCGGTCTGCATTTTCCAGTCTGCATTTTCCGGTCTGCATTTTCTGGTATGCATTTTGGACCTGCCGGGGAACAACATGCTTACAAACTTAATATAAATATGTATAAATATATAATATATAATAATATAAATATATGTAAAAAGCAGTGATCTAAAAAGTTATAAAAATTTATTCTAATAATATTTTCAACTTAAGATTTGTGATTATTACAAATGATACTCAGGGACGCGGCGAAACATCCATGCTTTACTAGCAACCCGGACTAAAATCGCGCAAGACTGGAACTAGTCGCGCTAAATTTAAAATTCAAATTATTCGCGAAATGGCGGCCATGTGCTAGATTCTCTAGTAAGCCAAAGAAACAACGCTCGCCTTTAGTTAAAAACACTCTGGTAACTCTTTAAAATATGTGGTCAAGGTAAGTATAAGTACTATTCAGGTTCCGAAATGCTTTTTACTCTTAAATTTAATGTTGTACGCGTTCAATACAAGGAAGGCCATTGACTTGTTTTGCTTGTTTATTATCAATCTTATGTCTAGTACTAAGCTTTAATTGCTGTTTCTTGTGAAATGTCAATTTTTCTAGCCTAATATTTAAGGATCTTTCTAGAGTTCCAAACGTTTCATTTCAGTAAATGGAGAATTTGGAGTACTGAGCAGAACACAGAGTCATCAACCAGAGGCCACCGAGTCCTTCATTTACCATCAACCAGACCACAGCCCTCCATGTACCATCAACCAGTCCACAGTCCTTTATATACCAACAACCAGACCAGTACTCCAGGCAGCCAGAACATGTGAACCATTCTCCTATATCCCAGCTTGTCACCTTGCAGAATGAGTGACTCTTTCAGACCATGAGCTAGACCATCTTAAAAGCCTAATCAAACAGACCAGTGCTCATGAGTGTTGGATGGTATGTACCAAAGGGAGATATAAACACCTCAAAATACTCATTCAATCAAAACATAGGTAAAGCCCTGAAGGGCTTTAATTATGGGAAAAGGGCGATACCTTTTCTGGGCCACTGTTTGTATAACATTGCAAATTTAAAATAACTGCTGCTTTAAGTTATTGTGTGATCCATAAATGTCACAAGAAGGGGTTGAGATATGATCCCAACCTTTAGAATTTCCAGTGACGACTACAAAGATTGCATGGGAAATATTGTATTTGTATACCCTGCTGCAATTTTCAAATTTCTCACACACATAAAAGCAAAATATCTACAGTCAGCTGTTGAGGACCTGGACTCCAGGGTGGGGTTGCCCTAGAGCAAGGGTATCGCCAAATATATAAGTCCAGAGTGGGTAATCCAAATATGTGGTCAGGAAGAAATTCACAGAAATTCAAGGGTGGGTTATATGCACAACTAGAAAACTTCCTGGCTGGATAGCTAAAACTGGAGTCCTCAACAACACTGGAATTTTTGCTACTGCCCATTAACATCAACAGCCTTAAACAATGCCAGTCGACCATCATGCAACACGGCCGTGGTATCGATTTTCGTATGATACGAAAATACTTTGTGAGCGTTTGAAGTTCGTCATTTTCTTGCACGTTTAGACATACTTTATGCACCAGTCAATTGTAACCACCACCCCCCCAACCTCGGGGAAGGGTGGGGGCAACGTGGGGCATTTGTACGTATCGGTCACGTTTTTGTCCCGACTACATGGGGGATATTCTTGTCATGGACCCCCCACTCCTGAGTGTGGGGGATTAGTTGGGGTATAGAACTTAATTTCCAATCTCTCTCTCTTCACCTTGGAACACATCCACCTCTATACTAGTGACCGCTGACCACACATGCCAAATGATTATGTGATTTTCCGAGGAAATTTGAGGTCAGTGCATTTTATATCTTATTAGGTACTTTCATGATTATCCCTAATAACTTTCGAAAGTGTTGTCAGTGTTTACTCTCAAAATATACAATGCCGCGATCATTGTCCCATCAAAAATGCCATATGTCCGGCCAATTTTCCAGTAGAGACAATCAGGAAAAAGGATTGAAGGGTCATAAATTCCGATCAAGTACTAAGAACAATTATTTCCAGCTCTGTTTTCTTGCGGCTTCTGAATTAATAAAGTAGGTGCGTATATAGCTCTTATCCTCAAAACTCTAAACGCTTTACAATTTTGGATAACTCATCCTATAGAAACCTGTTTTATAATAATGAGTGTGTATTAGTATGGCGAGTTCTGTGACACAGAGGGGGGGTAACTTCCAGCAATAAATGGTTCCGCAGAGGAGTCAGGGATTGAGAAACACTTTTAGGAGGAATATTTCAGACAAGAGGACTCGACATATATTGGCATAGTAGCATCGAATCACTTCAATCCTTGCCCCACAGGGTGGGGGATTTTCCAACACGTATCGCCTCAAGGGTGGGGACAAAAATCTAGTATTGCTCAGCTAAGAGTCCATGTCCCCACCCTTCCCCGAGGTTGGGGGGTGGTGGTTACAATTGACTGGTGCATTACTGCCATACGCGTTGACTGCCATTGTGAACGTTCTTTGAGTTTGCGTGCAACAGAATAGGGCAAAGTGAGGAACGCCTTGCAAATTTGGTTTGTTTACCACGGCCGCGTTGCATGACGGTCGACAGGCATTCTTTAACTTGTAGTGCTCTAAATATATCATTTCAGAATTCTCACAGAACATCGGAGTAGTCTTGACTAATGGTCACAACCCAGGGGATCATTTGTATCACCAACTGGAACAGAGTCCTTCACATTATCAGCAAGACTACAGCCAGCCCTTCACAGCATCAGCCAGACCACAACCAGCCCTTCACACCATCAGCCAGGCCATGACCAGCCCTTCACCACCAGCCAGACCATGACCAGCCCTTCACACCATCAGCCAGACCATGACCAGCCCTTCACACCACCAGCCAGACCATGACCAGCCCTTCACACCAGCCAGACCATGACCAGCCCTTCACACCATCAGCCAGACCATGACCAGCCCTTCACACCACCAGCCAGACCATGACCAGCCCTTCACACCATCAGCCAGACCATGACCAGCCCTTCACACCACCAGCCAGACCATGACCAGCCCTTCACAGCATGAGCCAGACCATGACCAGCCCTTCACACCACCAGCCAGACCATGACCAGCCCTTCACACCAGCCAGACCATGACCAGCCCTTCACACCATCAGCCAGACCATGACCAGCCCTTCACACCACCAGCCAGACCATGACCAGCCCTTCACACCATCAGCCAGACCATGACCAGCCCTTCACACCACCAGCCAGACCATGACCAGCCCTTCACAGCATGAGCCAGACCATGACCGGCCCTTCACACTATCAGCCAGGCCATGACCAGCCCTTCACACCACCAGCCAGACCATGACCAGCCCTTCACACCATCAGCCAGACCATGACCAGCCCTTCACAGCATGAGCCAGACCATGACCGGCCCTTCACACTATCAGCCAGGCCATGACCAGCCCTTCACACCACCAGCCAGACCATGACCAGCCCTTCACACCACCAGCCAGACCATGACCAGCCCTTCACACCATCAGCCAGACCATGACCAGCCCTTCACACCACCAGCCAGACCATGACCAGCCCTTCACAGCATGAGCCAGACCATGACCGGCCCTTCACAGCATGAGCCAGGCCATGACCGGCCCTTCACAGCATGAGCCAGACCATGACCGGCCCTTCACACCATCAGCCAGACCATGACCAGCCCTTCACACCAGCCAGACCATGACCAGCCCTTCACACCACCAGCCAGACCATGACCAGCCCTTCATAGCATGAGCCAGGCCATGACCAGCCCTTCACACCAGCCAGACCATGACCAGCCCTTCACACCATCAGCCAGGCCATGACCAGCCCTTCACAGCATGAGCCAGACCATGACCAGCCCTTCACACCACCAGCCAGACCATGACCAGCCCTTTGCACCATCAGCCAGACCATGACCAGCCCTTCACAGCATGAGCCAGACCATGACCAGCCCTTCACACCAGCCAGACCATGACCAGCCCTTCACACCAGCCAGACCATGACCAGCCCTTCACAGCATGAGCCAGGCCATGACCAGCCCTTCACACCATGACCAGCCCTTCACACCATCAGCCAGACCATGACCAGCCCTTCACAGCATGAGCCAGACCATGACCAGCCCTTCACAGCATGAGCCAGGCCATGACCGGCCCTTCACACTATCAGCCAGGCCATGACCAGCCCTTCACACCACCAGCCAGACCATGACCAGCCCTTCACAGCATGAGCCAGACCATGACCGGCCCTTCACACTATCAGCCAGGCCATGACCAGCCCTTCACACCACTAGCCAGACAATGACCAGCCCTTCACAGCATGAGCCAGACCATGACCAGCCCTTCACAGCATGAGCCAGACCATGACCGGCCCTTCACAGCATGAGCCAGGCCATGACCGGCCCTTCACAGCATGAGCCAGGCCATGACCGGCCCTTCACAGCATGAGCCAGACCATGACCGGCCCTTCACACCATCAGCCAGACCATGACCAGCCCTTCACACCAGCCAGACCATGACCAGCCCTTCACACCACCAGCCAGACCATGACCAGCCCTTCACAGCATGAGCCAGGCCATGACCGGCCCTTCACACCATCAGCCAGGCCATGACCAGCCCTTCACACCATCAGCCAGACCATGACCAGCCCTTTGCACCATCAGCCAGACCATGACCAGCCCTTCACAGCATGAGCCAGACCATGACCAGCCCTTCACACCAGCCAGACCATGACCAGCCCTTCACACCACCAGCCAGACCATGACCAGCCCTTCACAGCATGAGCCAGGCCATGACCGGCCCTTCACACCATCAGCCAGACCATGACCAGCCCTTCACACCACCAGCCAGACCATGACCAGCCCTTTGCACCATCAGCCAGACCATGACCAGCCCTTCACAGCATGAGCCAGACCATGACCAGCCCTTCACACCAGCCAGACCATGACCAGCCCTTCACAGCATGAGCCAGGCCATGACCAGCCCTTCACACTATCAGCCAGACCATGACCAGCCCTTCACAGCATGAGCCAGACCATGACCAGCCCTTCACAGCATGAGCCAGGCCATGACCGGCCCTTCACACTATCAGCCAGGCCATGACCAGCCCTTCACACCACCAGCCAGACCATGACCAGCCCTTCACAGCATGAGCCAGACCATGACCGGCCCTTCACACTATCAGCCAGGCCATGACCAGCCCTTCACACCACTAGCCAGGCCATGACCAGCCCTTCACACCAGCCAGACAATGACCAGCCCTTCACAGCATGAGCCAGACCATGACCAGCCCTTCACAGCATCAGCCAGACCACAACCAGCCCTTCACACCATCAGCCAGGCCATGACCAGCCCTTCACACCACCAGCCAGACCATGACCAGCCCTTCACACCACCAGCCAGACCATGACCAGCCCTTCACACCACCAGCCAGACCATGACCAGCCCTTCACAGCATGAGCCAGACCATGACCAGCCCTTCACAGCATCAGCCAGACCACAACCAGCCCTTTCCACCATCATCCAGACCATGACCAGCCCTTCACACTATCAGCCAGGCCATGACCAGCCCTTCACACCACTAGCCAGACCATGACCAGCCCTTCACACCAGCCAGACAATGACCAGCCCTTCACAGCATGAGCCAGACCATGACCAGCCCTTCACAGCATCAGCCAGACCACAACCAGCCCTTTCCACCATCATCCAGACCATGACCAGCCCTTCACACCATCAGCCAGACAATGACCAGCCCTTCACACCATCAGCCAGACCATGACCAGCCCTTCACACCAGCCAGACCACAACCAGCCCTTTGCACCATCAGCCAGATCACAACCAGCCCTTCACACCATCAGCCAGACCATGACCAGCCCTTCACACTATCAGCAAGGCCATGACCAGCCCTTCACACCATCAGCCAGACCATGACCAGCCCTTCACACCAGCCAGACCATGACCAGCCCTTCACATCACCAGCCAGACCATGACCAGCCCTTCACACCAGCCAGACCATGACCAGCCCTTCACTGCATGAGCCAGACCATGACCAGCCCTTTACGCCATTAGCCAGACCACAACCAGCCCTTCACACCATCAGCCAGACCACAACCAGCCCTTTACGCCATTAGCCAGACCATGACCAGCCCTTCACACCATCAGCCAGGCCATGACCAGCCCTTCACACCATCAGCCAGGCCATGACCAGCCCTTTGCACCATCAGCCAGACCATGACCAGCCCTTCACACCATCAGCCAGACAATGACCAGCCCTTCACACCATCAGCCAGACCATGACCAGCCCTTCACACCATCAGCCAGACCATGACCAGCCCTTCACACCATCAGCCAGACAATGACCAGCCCTTCACACCATCAGCCAGACCATGACCAGCCCTTCACACCATCAGCCAGACCATGACCAACCCTTTGCACCATCAGCCAGACCACAACCAGCCCTTTGCACCATCAGCCAGACCATGACCAGCCCTTCACACCATCAGCCAGACCACAACCAGCCCTTCACACCATCAGCCAGACCACAACCAGCCCTTCACACCATCAGCCAGACCATGACCAGCCCTTCACACCATCAGCCAGACAATGACCAGCCCTTCACACCATCAGCCAGGCCATGACCAGCCCTTCACACCATCAGCCAGACCATGACCAACCCTTTGCACCATCAGCCAGACCACAACCAGCCCTTTGCACCATCAGCCAGACCATGACCAGCCCTTCACACCATCAGCCAGACCATGACCAGCCCTTCACACCATCAGCCAGACCACAACCAGCCCTTCACACCATCAGCCAGACCACAACCAGCCCTTCACACCATCAGCCAGACCATGACCAGCCCTTCACACCATCAGCCAGACAATGACCAGCCCTTCACACCATCAGCCAGGCCATGACCAGCCCTTCACACCATCAGCCAGACCATGACCAACCCTTTGCACCATCAGCCAGACCACAACCAGCCCTTTGCACCATCAGCCAGACCATGACCAGCCCTTCACACCATCAGCCAGACCATGACCAGCCCTTCACACCATCAGCCAGACCATGACCAACCCTTTGCACCATCAGCCAGACCACAACCAGCCCTTTGCACCATCAGCCAGACCATGACCAGCCCTTCACACCATCAGCCAATGACCAGCCCTTCACACCATCAGCCAGACCATGACCAGCCCTTCACACCATCAGCCAGACCATGACCAACCCTTTGCACCATCAGCCAGACCACAACCAGCCCTTTGCACCATCAGCCAGACCATGACCAGCCCTTCACACCATCAGCCAGACAATGACCAGCCCTTCACACCATCAGCCAGGCCATGACCAGCCCTTCACACCATCAGCCAGACCATGACCAACCCTTTGCACCATCAGCCAGACCACAACCAGCCCTTTGCACCATCAGCCAGACCATGACCAGCCCTTCACACCATCAGCCAGACCATTTATTTATTTATTTATTTAAACAATATTTCAACAGGACAGTCCAGTTCAGCAATGCTGGTTTGAATGGAGGCCTGCGTTAAACTGTACCATGACCATCCCTTTGCACCATCAGCCAGTCCATAACCAGCTCTTCATGCCATCAACCAGATCACAACCAGCACTTCACACCATCAGCCAGACCACAACCAGCCCTTCACGCCATCAACCAGACCACAACCAGCCCTTCACACCATCAGTCAGACCACAACCAGCCCTTCACACCATCAGCCAGACCACAACCAGCCCTTCACACCATTAGCCAGACCACAACCATCCCTTTACAGCATCAGCCAGACCGTGGCCAGCCCTCTACGCCAGCCATCTACGCCAGCCAGACCACAACCAGCCCTTCACAGCATCAGCCGTACCATGACCAGCCCTTCACAGCATCAGCCGGACCATGACCAGCCCTTCACATCATCAGCCAGAGTCCAGCCCTTCACACTACGACCAGCCCTTCACAGCATCAGCCAGACCATGACCAGCCCTTCGCACCACCAGCCAGACCACAACCAGCCCTTCATGCCATCAGCCCACCACAACCAGCCCTTTGCTCCATCAGCCAGACAACCACCAGCCCTCCATGCCATCTGCCAGACCAAGACCAGCCCTTCATACTATCAGCCAGAGCACAACCAGCCCTTCACGCCATCAGCCAGACCACTGACCAGCTCTTCACACCACCATGATGAAAATGGTTGTAGAGGATACATAACAGAATAATTTTTCATTTGAAAAGGCTCTAGCTTTGCTTGCTACTGACAGCATAAACTCTTGTAGATGACAGAGCTGAGGAGGTATTCGGAGATTTTGCATGAGGTTTGGAAATGTCCACTTCACTCCTGCAACACCAACAGCTTTTACACTTCTGTATGCCCATTCAACAGTTCATTCACAGATTTTTATTGGCAATTGCATTTGTCCACATTGGGCATTTCACTTTTCAAGTCAAAATATCCCTAGCATGAATACCTGTGTTGGATGGTTAACAAATCCCTTTCTGTAGAATTCTAAGGCTCCAAACAGAACCTCTTCCTGGAAATTTCAAAGTCCAACCCCATCTTCTGGAAATTACCTGCAGGGCTTCGATGGGGCAAATACCATCAGCCAATATAAGCCAGGAAAAGAACAAGCTATTAAGACAGATTATTTTAGAAATTGTGAGCAATGCCTGGCCAAAAATATTGTTACTAAAATGTTTGATACCTATTGCCTTTACTTTGGTTTGATTTTGAAGTTTCCCATGAAAGAAATAAGCAGTATCAGTCCCACCAAAACATTCTTACAGTTTTGAGGAACTAAATTTCAGTTTTCTAAAATAATACAGGGATAATATAATAGGATTGCCATTGGCAAATTTTCCTGCTAAATGCAACATTTCTGTGAACTTTGAATTTTATTTTCTCTGGTTCCCATGAGAATTGTTTGGTGGAACAATCACAGCTTACCACTTATATTCATACCTTTCAAAAAACACCAAAAACAAATAAAAAGATTTAGTAATTTTCAATAACAAGATTTTTGACCGCTTCTTGTTCAAATTGCTCAAATAGCTGCCTTAGAATTGCAGAAGTCTCAAAGTTTCATCCTGTTTTTGCCTTAAAAGCTAGAGCCTTTTCATTTTTTAAATTTTCTGTTTTGTTCATTGGTGGTTGAGCCAGAGATTTGTGTCTTTAGAGAAACAAAATGATGTGGATTTGGAGGTTTTTGGGGACTGAGATAGGCACACATAGGGGAGAAATGGGAATCAGCTGATGATCTTTTTGGTGACTCTGCCATAAATCACAATCATTCAGGCAAAACAGCCACCACAAGACACAAAATACAACTCAGTTTTGTTTTATCAGGCAGCTGGCTCAACTACTAATGCACAAAATATTTTTTGCATTTTTTCTTGTTAATGTTGTAGGGAACAAGAATGTAAATTGATGTATGCATTGTAAAGAAAACAACCAAAGTCCCACAAGGCCCTGAAGACTCCAGCTAAAATGATGCTCCACATCAAAGCCGGTAGGTGTGTCCGTTCACAGCACTCAGTGCTGAGGCTTCAAGCTCCTACTGTAACTGCTCACCAGGCAGTATCTCCTCAGCTCCCAAGGCCACAGCTCTAGTGCAACAGGGTGATGCCATTCACACCTACCAGGTGTCTCACATGATTGATGTTGTCATGATGGTAGGTACAAATACATGTGGTACATAACTGATCACATTCAGATTAAGGTAGCATGCCAGACAAATGCTGCATATTTCTGGATGGTGGGCAATACAAATTATTCAGAATACTTTTGAAACATGTAAGGCATCTTAATATGATCTAAGTCCTTGGCGGGCTCGGATGTGAAGCTCATGCTACTAAAATGATTTATTAATTGGCTTGCAATTTCTCCAGGTGAAACAAAAATTATTGGCACACTCTTTTAAGTGATAGTAAAACTTAACCACTAATTTAAAAACACACCAAACAAATCTTGTCAACTTCATTGTGTGATTCCAGAAATTATCCATCCCAACCCCTCTGAAATTTCCAGTGGAAAATACAGTGATTGTATGGGAAATAGAAGGCACTTGATCACCCCCCCTCCCCCCCTCACCCCCTCGGAATTTCCTGATCCCTTCGGGAATCACACATTAGACTAATTATGTTGGTTAAACAGGGACTCCATGGTTAAAATCTGCTTAAAATACAATAAAATGTAACAAATTTTAAAAGTTCACAAAAAAATTGTAGCATCTAATTGAGATTAAGAATGTAATATTTGAGGTCTCATTCTTGGATTGTAAAAAAGAAATATTTTACCATAATTTGTTAACCCTACATCATGGCAAATAAACTTAAACGGGAAGCCACCCCTTCAGCAAATACTCCAGGATAAAAGGATATAACTTCAAATCATTTTAAGTTCTGTTCAGCAAAAAATAAAAAATTGAAAAATTTGATTTCCTGATTTTAAATTTTCATTGAAAGTAACTACCAAGATAATGTCAAAAAACAAATAAAAAACATATAACAAATAAATAGCTTATAAACTGACTATTAACAGTGGCAGATCCAGAAATTTGCAAATCGACCATCATTTCACAAAACATATGGCACAGAATGGTGTAGCATTTGACGGAGTGTTCATACAACTAGTAACAAACCTTAGAGGGGATCACTGACTCCCTACACCTCACTTGGATCTGCCACTTCTTTTAAGAATTTTTTCAAACTAAATTTGTACTCTTTTAATCCCGACTATAACTTCTTGGCAATATAACCTCAATGAGTGAGTAACAGAATTTCTGAGCAGTATCTTAATTCCTATGTTTATGATATTTTTAAATTATTTAAAACTGCATAAACTTGCAAAATGTGAATTGTATGATTCCACAAGATATTCACAATTGGAGGGGGAATTGGCCCTTTTCCAAAGGGCAAATAATTTGTCCATAAAAATCAATATCCCCAATCTAGCAGGGGAAGGGTTCATACATTCATCTCGACCCCTTGTCATGGGGACATGAATATTTTCTGGAATCATTCATTTGAGCTCATAAAATTTTAAATTGGAGATTTTTATCAAATGATAAACAACAAGATTAGCTTTCAGGACTCAAACATTAAAACAGAAACTTTCTTTAAAGCAAAATATAGCCCAAACACAAAAAATCAACTAGTTATATTTCTTGAGGCTTGCCTTCAATAGACGTCTTTACCTCTGTCTGCAAAATGCCCATTTCAAATCATGTGATGTTTTCATCTTTCGTAATGGTTCCATATCCACGTGAAAATGGCAAAACAAATTCAGAAAGACAAAGGATTCTTCATATGTAAACATCATGTGGTTTGAAATGGGTAATTTGCATACATAGGTAAAGAGGTCTATTATTCCACTAAACTTCTTTCTCTTGACTACAAACTAAATTAACTTATCTATCATGAATGCTTATTTCAGGTTAATGAAAAACAACTTTCCCTAAAAAAATAAAAATAATGCATTCAGTAGTGTGCAGAATTGGCATTCGCAAAAGCAGAGTCATAGACATTCCAGCCCTAATTGTGGGGGAAGTTAGGATGTCTGTTTCAAAAGTTGAATAATCCCACGTGGGGTTGGAAGGATATGGAGTGATTTGTTCTGGCATGCTCCCTTAATAACAGAATGTGATCAGTCGGCTATTAACATGTACTTCATGTATTTGTATCTATCACCATGTAAGATCAATCATGTGAGAGACCTGGCATGTGTGAAGGCAAGACCCTGTAGCACTGGAGTTGTAGCCTTGAGAGCTAAGGAGGTACTCTCTGGTGAGCAGTCTGGAGCTTGGAGCCTCAGTACTAAGTGTAGTGAGCTGACACACCACCGGTGCTGACAGGAGCATTAACAGCTGGGGTCAGATGAGACTTGTGGGACTTTTTTTTAATTCAGAAAAAGGTACTTACATACCAAATAAGCTTGGAATAAAGACTAGTCACACTGAAGATAGTTGTTTTATTTAAGTATGTGTACACTTCTATAAGGCCTGTAGACATAATCTCTCACTTACAATTCATTGAATCAGAAACTCTGGCTTAAGGGGCTTGTAGCAATATTTCATGTCCTCACCCCTTGAACGTCTATGTTCTGTATCCCATGCAGAAATGCACAGAGTGGAAAGCCGTCTTACTAGTAAACATGCAATGGATTTTTCTTTGTGACAACATATGTTTTGTTGACATCAATGCTTCCAAGGCAATGGCAACCCTCCAAAAATTTTAAATTGCAAAATTCACCCAGACAAAGAGAAATTTAGGCAAAAGTCTCTTAACGCCGAAGACGTTAGGCTATAAGCATTACTTGGACAGAGTTTGAAGAAAAGTCTCATCCCTTTTTGAAATATTATTGCATTCAACCCTGACGCTTGACGATTTTTTTGTGTAGGTTTATGTTTCAAACGTGCACGTTTTGTCTCACACTCTGATTGGCTGAAAAATAACGGTCAAAACAGCAGCCAATCAGAGAGCGAGAAACGTGACAACTTCTAGACAAAACGTGCATGTTTAAAACATAAACCTATGCGATAAAATCTTCAAGCTTCAGGGTTGAATGCAAATTGTAGTAGCCTAGCTGCTTCTCAAACTATGCCTAAAAGCTCATAAAGATATATTTTTTTAGTTCTGCATAAAGACCAAGGCATTTTCTTCAAGCACACAAAAGCCATTGCTTATTCTGATCACGTTCAATCTGAAAACTTTTGAAAGTCTATTTTTGCTCACACCAAACTCAAACAACTTACTAGTCCTGCATTTTAATTTCTAGTTTAAAAAATCCAAAATAAATTTGTGTCTAAATCTCCCCAAAGAGAGTTAGGCCTAGTACATACGCCGCTCTTATCATGAGCCGATCCAATTGCAAAATCTCGATAAAACAATATTGTTCGTCCATCTCTGGTCTGCCTGTCACCTAGACTATTCTAAATCATACCAGTAATGTAGAATCCATTTAAATGCACCGATTTTCGCGTATTTCACGGCAACAGGTTGGATCTGCTCATGAAAAGAGCGGCGTATGTACTAGGCCTTACATCGTTACCTTGTTGGTGTATTTTTTAGAACCATAATTCTCTTAAAAGGTAGTGAAAAAAATTAAATCTTGATGCAGTGTTTCATGTGACTTGAAAGTGGGCCGTTTTTGCTTTGTTTAGACAAAAATTTTCTGTTCTTAAAGAAAATGCAGCAGTATTTATGCAGAACAAAAAAGTGTATCATTACGAGCTTATAGGCATAGTTTGAGAATCAAGCAACTAGGCAAATGGAAAATTCTAATTTTTTGACAAAAAAAATGACCATTTCGAAAACATGATGACACTTTTTTCTTCAAACTTTGTCCAGGTAATGCTTATAGCCTAACGTCTTCAGCATCAAAGAGGGTTTTGCTGAAATTTCACTTTGTCTACGTGTGAATTTTGTAACTTAAAATTTTTGGATAGTTGCCATGGAATCATCAATGTAAACAAAACATATGTCGACTCAAATGACAATCCATAGCATGTTAAAGAACGTCTGTCCGAGACAATGTTTTGATTCTGTTGAGGTTCTAAAATACTCCTAGAAACTTTAAAAGTACAATTGCCAGTTCATCAAATGCCAATAGAAAGGTAAGATTTCTAACGACTTGAAAAGGTGGCTAAATTTTGAAAGAAATTGACTTCAACTCTTTCGGTACCTCATTAGCATAGAATTTTATGGACCAGAAAATCAAATGTCACGCAAGGTGGTCAGACGTTCTTTTTAAAGAACTTGTAAAGTGCCTTTCCCTTCTGTGCATTTCCGCATGAGATACATACCATTGAAGTTCAAGGGGTGAGGACATGAAAAACTGCTATGAGCCACCTTACAGCAAAATTGTTGCAAAGCAATGCATTAGGTAAGACAAACTGACCCCTTTAATTTGACCTGAATCTGGTTAAAGGCTTTCAATGGGCAAGCACACAAATGAACTTAGTTCTGTGGTTCTAGAAAATATCCCCCCCCCCCCCCCCCCCCCCCCTCCTTAATGGAAGGGATTGGAAATTGGAAGTTCCAGAGGGGTGGGGAGCAATTGACCCGATTTTTTCCATACAAATACTAGTACTGTATTGACTTGATTTTTTCCATACAAATACTGTACTTCCTTGGAAATTCCAGAGGGGTCACTTTTGGACACCCTTCCATGGGGTGGGGGGGGGATATTTTCTGTAACTACACATTGCAAAAAAGGAATTTTACAGCATGGTACATATTTCTGTAACTGTTTGATGACTGTGCTGTGTTAAATATTCAAGAAAGCCTTTGACCAGATTCAAATGAAATTACTTCATCAGTATACAATTCTTGCTATCAACACAAAGAGTGAGTTGCTTTGGGCTTTTGCTTTTGGTCCAAAAATATAGCTATACCCCCGTATCGAGGAACTCCAAATTTTTCAAAATTTCTCAACCCTGTAGGCTCCTACACAACTGGGCTGCAGAAACTTGAAACAACCCCTGTGGAAAGTCAAAGTTCTCTTGTGAATCTTGTGTGGTAATTCCAAAGTTGCAAATGAATACCCTGTGGAAATGTTTGGGTAAAAAAATAGAAAGGCCTCGGAGAAATTCATGGGTGCAAAACTGACAAATACTCCTGTGTAAATTACATGGTCAACCACAATGACCCCGGTGGAAATTACCGGTTCCTCGATAGGGGGTAACAGATATTAAATGGAACAGCCCTTCCAGTGTGGGCCATATAAAAATCTGTGTGAAACCCTTCAAAGAATACCTGCCAACTACCCTGAGTTCAAAATTCAGGAGATTCAAAAGTACTGTAAAATCCCTGGTGTGTTTCCAAAAATATCCATACCCCCATGGAAGGGTGTTGAGAAAAGACCCACCCACCACCCCTCTGGAATTTCCAAAGAAAAATACAGTATTTGTATGGAAAATATCAGGTAAATTGACCCCCCACCCATCTGGAATTTCCAATCCCTTCCATAGGGAGGGTACGGATATTTTTTGGAACCACACATTTTGTTAATCATCACCAAGAGTTGTTCTTAAGAGTCTACTGAAGACATCCCAAATGGGATACTCCCTTTTTTATCCTTGGTCTCCTGTTTTGGTCTTTCCATATTATTTATGGCTCCTGGGTAAATTTCTTGCGATTTTTTTATACCGTTGTTGTATTTGAAACAATCCGATTTTGGAGCCTTTGGGTATGTTGGCAGGTTTGAATTTGTATCTCGTAGGGATAAATTGCTGTGAATCATACCTAGCTTGCTATCCATGAGGGTTGGGCATCCTACAAACATGCCTGACTAGATTGGTGGCAAATCTTCTGAATCTTGAATTCTTTCACATGCTAATGAAAATGCAAAATACCAGACGTGACCTCAAAGCCCACCTGAAAATTCAGTGACTGCATAGTAAATAAGAGGTGTATTGATCCCCCGCCCATGATTGGAAGTTAAATTTCAAGGACTTTTCAGGAGAACAATAAAATTCCAGGACTTTCCAGGAGCCATATGAATCCTGGTTAGGGGAAGAGATAAAATTGACACTTGCTGACGTCCCTCCAGAATGTTATCCCTCTAAAATCAGGTACCAATGGCACCTCTCAAAATGTTTAATGCCAGGCCATGTTCAACAGTTTTGAAGTAGATTGTTTTAGAGACTCACATGGTCCCAGGGGGGTACTCGGATATAAAAAAGACGGGGAGGTCCGACGTATTTTTTTGGGTATGAAATTTGTAGTAAAAGTATTTTTTGGGTTGAAAATTTTACCAGGTATTTTCTTGGGGGTTGAAAAATCTATGGGTATTTTTTTAAGATACTGCCTTTTTCCGTGAAACATAATGGGACGGCCATCATGCGTATGCTGGTATCTTTTGGGGCTAAAAAAAGTTGGGTATTTTTTTGGGGGTATCAAATTTTGGGAGCAGGTATTTTTTTGGGTATAAAATTTATGGCTCAGGTATTTTTTTGGGTATAATAATAGGAGCTCAATCGGACCCCCCCCCCGTCATTTTTATATCCAAGTACCCGCCTGGGCACATGGTTCTTTGTCCAACACCATGCCATGTTACGATCATGCTGCTAGAAATAACTGATGCCTGAGGAGGTGCCTGTCAGTGTTTACCACCGAATCCACAATCACACAGTCCTCATGCTGCTAGAAATAACTGATGCCTGAGGAGGGGCCTGTCAGTGTTTACCACTGAATCCACAATCACACAGTCCTCATGCTGCTAGAAATAACTGATGCCTGAGGAGGTGCCTGTCAGTGTTTACCACCGAATCCACAATCACACAGTCCTACAAACATTAATAAATGTTCCATAAGAGAGCAGAAATTGTGTTATCCCACATTCACCAACTTCACCAAGTTTAGTTTTTTTCAAGCCGATTTGGAATTCTTAGCTGTCAATCAAACTGAGTCAGCAAAGAGCTCAACTGCTCCAGGTCCTAGCCAAGTCAATTTTCCCTCGAGGCTTCCACTTCAAAATTTTAGCTTTTTCTTGACTTGGCAAGGACGTTGAGCAGTCGAGCTCTTTGGCGACTCAGTTTGATTGATGGCTAAGTATTTTAAATTCTAAAATTGTCCAACAAAAGCTTAATTTGCGAGACTGTGTGATGTGGAATTGGTAGTAATTAAACTGTCAGCTTGATTTCCTAGCTGAAATGTTTATGGCGGATTACCTGATTAGTGCAAACTCTATTGTGATGAAACCTGTTTCACACCCCCAGCACCTAGTTGACTGCCAGTAGTAGGGGCACACATCAGGCAAAGTCTGTGGAGGAGATAAAAATAAATAAATAAAAATTAAAAAATAATGTCCACACACTTTTCCAATGTGTCATTTCAACATAAAGTTAACAATACCGAGAGGAGTTTTCACCCATCTGAAGCACTACTACAGGGAATAAACATATGGAAGCTTCAGGGATGGCAGAACAGTTTTCAAAGTGAGGCAAGGTGGGGGGGGGGGGGGGGGGGGGGGGGGGGGGAGGAAGGGGCTGAGTCTAGTGAAAATGTATGAAAAGTTGGCAAAATGTGGGGGCCCCCCGGCTCCGCCATCCCTGAGCTTACTCAATGAGAGTAATTTTGGAATTTTTTGGATTTTGTATGGTGCAGGGGTTTCAACATTGCAAGAGGAGGAGGGGGGGGGAGTCAACATTGCAGGAGGGAGGGGGGGGATGGAGAGGCCCATAGCTGTTATTGTGTCTTCTGTCCTTCTTGAGTGTATTTTTGTTTTATATTGCCGAATGCAGGAAGTGTATCAACCAGTTTTGGTGCAGATTGTACCTGTCTCATGAAACTTACTTTCTTTTAATTAGGATGTTTACTAGACCTGCCAACGTTTTTCAAAATCGGAGGTGCAACATTTCTTTATTAAGAACTTTTTTTCAAACAGAAACCTGCCAAAGTTTTCCTGAAGATGTAACAATAACTCCCCAAGAAGAAGACAGACACAATAATAATTAAGTTATTGTGATCAATGAATGAAATGCGAAAACTGGAAAGGGAGCATTAATTACTTATGTTGGGGGGGGGGGGGGGGGGCTAACAAGATCCAATCTGTCTGTCTGTGGCACATGTACCCCATGGTGCACAGCAAGGCTGGCGGGGCAAGGGGGGGCAAGAGTTGGTCATCCTTTGTTTTTGCTGGAGGGGCAAGCAGATTTTTCCCCACATGTTGACACTAAACATTTTACTTTGCTGGGGGGCGATTGCCCCCTCAGCCCCTTCGCTAGCTACGGCACTGCACTGTCACAATAAAGATTATCTATGCCTATGTATGTCTGTCTGTCAAAAGCCCAAAACTGTCAAACTTCTTGACCCCCTATAATGAAAAAAAAAATTGCGTGCCCCCTCTTGGTGTAATGCCCCCTATGTTTGTTGGTATATTAATGATGGACCCCTCTGAGAGGGGTGGCGAATGGTAAGAAAATACGAGATTTTCCGAGACAGCGAGATCAAAATCCGAGATTCGCTGTCCTGAAATTATCATGCCCCCAAACATTCTTGCCAGCCCATCCCCCAGCATGAGTGAGTGCTCCCTAATGCAAGTTCTCACAATGAAATGTATGGCCCAGTAAACTTATAGCAGGGAGTTATAGGGAGCACATGACATGAGTACATGACATGTCAAGGGACTTCAGCCTCGTGTTTTTCCTTGGTAGGTGAAAAGTTGACGTTAAGTTCAACTAGACCGCTAAAATAACCACTGTATAATGAATTATGGGGCATTATGTCTTACTTGTTGAGTGCTAGTCTTCTGTGCTCTTAAATCAAAGAGTTTTCTCTTTGGCTCGAGAAGAACATCGAACCCCACAAGTGCTTCTGTTCAACAAGGCGCCATTTTGAATACCACAGGCTTCCCAACCAAAGGCAATTTTCCACAGGGCTCCCATAATGTGCAATCTTGGCAATCTTGTTTGGTGCATGGATTTCTACACCAAAGTCAACAAAGTCAACAAACTAGGTAAACGCACACCCCCTTCCAAGAACCTGCTGTATCCGAAAAAATGATGGAAATAATAATTAAATTGCAATTAAGTGACTCATAATCTGCCTGTCCTTTTCGCTTAACATTTTCATCATATTTATTCGGCTTAGGAAAAAAGGACCATACTTCCAGACAAAGAGCTGAAGCGTCGTATGGCGACCGTACGGTTCTTACGCCCACGCCAGAGATTTCGGCCCTGACAGTCGCTATTCTAGAAGTGTTGAGTTGCTCAGTAGCTAGATACCTAATGGGTGAGAGAACGCCCGGCCACCAGACCATATAAGGACGCCCCTTGTACCGTTAGTGAACAATCAACATTAATTTTGCATCGCCAACACCCCCCTCATTAAAAAGGCGACACAAAAATAACCCCCCCATAACATCGATGTTCTAAAAAGCTTACCCCCACCCTGTAACTATATCTTCTTGTTTGAAATTACAGAAATGTTTCTTTGGTTGCGCGCCCTAATTTCACCAAACCTCAAAGAAATGATGTGTGTGAAGCAGGGTCCAAATGACAAATCTCTATCCTCCTAACTTCGAACTCACGCTTGCCTTAATTAGGCCTTCTCTTTTCGAACTGAGACAGCTCCGATGCTTATTACTGCAGACCGTCTTTTTGGGGAGAGTTTTTTCTCCTGGCTAAGATACATTTTCTTGTAATGACATTCGTAGCCATTCCATTGCGCACGTTCTCAAAAACTATAAAAATTACCCCCTGTTTTGAGAGAGGGTGCCAAAATATTACCCCCCTAAAATCTATGTCTTCTAAATTTTTACCCCCACCCAAATTCCACAACTTCTCTCAGTTGTCAGCCCTCGTTCGTAAACCCGAACTGATCCAGATGCTTAAAAGCATACCGAACAAAAGAAATATCAGGAAAAAAATGTCGAACACAGTCACGTTCTAGGGGGAAAAGTTCGAGCAGCAAAACTGGACATGAAAAAAATATCGAGCCCAAAACAATTAGCCACTCCGATCCCCCTATTTAATATCAAGTGGAATGGTCCGTCCCTAAGTAGTGGGAGAACCCCTACGTGGGTGTTCAAATTCCAGAGGCGGGGAGGGTGGTGTTGAAGACCTCTGGAAATTTCAGGGTAGGGGAGTCGTCAAATGTAGTGTCCTCGACCCGGGTGTGGAAAAAAAAATCGCGATGCGAAGATTTCGTGACGTCATGTGTACACCGGCGATCGCAAGTCGCAAGTCAGCGGCTATCCCCGCCAGCACCACGTGACGGTGTGACACCAAGAAGTGGGAAGATTCTCAAGATGGCCGGCAAGGCGAAGTTCGTAGCGCCAGTCATACAAGATAATCAAGACGGATGGGGGCCTTGCTGTGTCCCTACTGCCTTCAAAGACATCCCATATCAACCTTTCTCTAAGGGAGATCGTATAGGAAAGGTATTTGCCACGTTTATTGTTTCCTTTAATCGTTTTTCCTCAATAAAATACCGGCATGTTCAAGCCGAAAATCGCACATGGCCACGTAGATCTAAAATGCTAAGTGATTTGTCTGCCGGTATGACTAGAATTTCGCGGTAAATTACATTAGAATATAAATCTTCAGGTTCTTCTTCCTTGTGCTTCTCTTATAATAGCGATCGGCGGAGATTTATGAGCTAATTACTTTGTAGAATGTACATGAAAACTGCTACACCGGTATTTCATTTCATTTGTAAATCTTGCGTCACATAGAAGGGAATAAGTTTATTTTCTGTAATATTTTTGGAGTAAATTTAAGCTTAAATAAAACAAAATTATCACTAAAATATTATAATTCTTTGAATAAAAAGGGCAATTGCATAAAAAAATACATTTCATGTTAACATGTTCAGTAGGGGGGGGGGGGGGGGGGGGGGGATGATGTCAGAGATGCCAACCTCAAAAGAACAAGAAGCGGGAGATTCACGATTTTCCCAGAAATATTGGCAGGAGATATAAGGGAACATGAGAAACAATCTCTGAAATTCAAGTGGGAGAAACATCTGAAAAGCGGGAGAGTTGGCATCTCTGTGTTGTATACGCTCTTTTTTTTTATAAGAACCTTTTTATAAGAACGTTCAGCCTGAAATTTACCCAAATTTTAAGAACATGCTAAGAACATGCTTGAGCCTCAGATAGGAGCAAAATAGATTTATTTTCAGTGATGCGTTCTAAAATCCAGAATCAAATGTGTTAATAATAACGACCTTCAATATTGTAATTGTAATTTATAAACACTCTTAAATACTTCATTGGTATGTATCCTTCTATAAGAGCTATCATATTTCAGGTTCCGATGTCACTGAAATGTAAGAACATCTGTAAGAACATTTCCAGCCTCAAACTGCTCCAAAAATAAGAACGGCCCAGCCTCAACTGAAAATTAAACGTTCTTATAAAAAAAAAGAGTGTAATGAACATAATAGTGTTAGACTCTCTTCAGTCTTTAAATGACTTGAGTATCAGCTAGAAAATCCTACGCTAATTTTTGTAGTAATGTGCAATTCCAGAAAAATTCATACCTCCCCACTGTTTGTCTGTTTTTCCCAGTCACTGTATTTTTCACTGGAAATTGTAGGACTGTATGTTTCACTGGAAATTGTTTTCATGTTTGTTTTAGTGTGTAGCAAGTATGTTGTGAAGTGGAGTTCATAATGTTGTCAAGGTTGTCAAGTGTGATTTTGAAACTTTGTTGCAACATTCCTTTGCAACATTATGAACTGACGCCAACAACATACTTTTTGAGAAACAAAACTATCCAAACAAAACGTTAAAACGTATCGACCAAACTATAGGGCTGGTATTCCACCCTCAACGGAATAGCACAGTATCTGGAATTACACCATTTTGCCTTTTCAGACTAGACACAAGTTAATTATTGTTTTTTTTCAGGTGTCAGACTGGACTGGATCTGTATATCAGGATCGCCGATATGCAAGTAAGTCAGCAGTTTTGATTTGTTTTGTATTTTCAACTGAGAAATATTATTCATTGTAAGGAAAAATAAATAAATAAAAACAGCTTCCTGAACCTTGAGATGCACATAGTTAGTCTGGTAGTATAGCCATGCTACAACACCCCATAGGGAAAGGGGTAAAACCAGCAGTAATTCTTATAAGGGGTCCAGTTTGAGGGGGTAAGTACCCAGTAACAATCACCTTTTCAATCCTGAAAATCTGATTTTTAACTGCAAATATGTGTGAAGAGCAATGCATTTATATAATAAAATTTGATGCCCCTGACTTCAGAAAAATATGATTGATGTTGAATGCTTACATGGGCTGAGTATTAATATTTTCAAGAAGTTCAATCTCTGTTTTACCCATCTTAGTAATTTTATTGTTTCATTTTGTAGACAAGTACCAGTCACAGTTTGGTGCAGGGAACCAGATGTTTTCCTACTTTCATGAGGAGGATGAGACATCATTCCAGCTAGTTGATACTTCACGTACACAACGCCCTCCCTATCAGAGGAACAGGAATCGTTTTTCACAGGTATGGGAACAGTATGGTATTCATTATGTCCTATGCCACCCTCATAATCCAACTCTGACTTAGCATACCAGCCAACTCCAAATTTCAAAATCAGGGATGTTACTGTATACTTTGAAACCCTTTCTTTCATCTTACTTCAAATCATCACTGAGTCTCCCAAGACATCCCAACTGGTTCCAATGGGTAATGAATTATAACACTTATGTTAAAATAGCTTCATTTACCCGGAGATATTTGAGGGAAAAACCTGTTGTTTGGGAGATATGATCCACAACCAGGACTCTCATGTGACATCATAGAGGGAGTTGCTCTACAGTATGACTTAATGGAAATAAAAGTGACTGCAAAATTTGTCTCTCACCATTATCTCTTATGTATATATTTCTAGCGTGGCGGCTACAGAAGAGATAATCGCAACAACAGGTTTGGTGGTCAGGGAGGAAATCAGAGCTTCCAGAGTCTTTCACGAGGCCGTGATAACAGAAATAAGATGCAAAAGAGAATGCAGAGGAACTGGGGAGGAGGGAGAAGCTGGGGCGACAAGAAGACTGGAGTAAGTCGATTCTTATTATGTCACAATGTTTCAATTGACAGTTTTCATGATGTTGCACACATAATATAAAAGGGACAAGAACAATGCTTGTCTGTTTTGAACGGCTCAAGGGTATTGTTCTCACAACATCGTGTAAATGGCCAATTTTACCCATACTTTGGTAATTTAAACCTCATACAGAATAACCAAAATGATCACTGTATCTGTCAGATGAATACAACTTTGGGGTGCTGAGTGGATATGGATTGCAATTTGACCAGAACAGCTGACAAACTTAAAATTTCACACAAAAAAGCATGCTAAAGACTTACATTTGTCAACAATTTAGACCCTTAGTTCATATTCCTTTGTAAGACTAATCAGGGTCCGACATTAACTGTTTTCGCTAGGTGCCATTGGCGACTAATTTAAAAAATTTAGTCTCCAAAATGCAAAGATTTAGTTGCCACATTAACATGGATCTCAGCTGAACTTAGAAAACTGGGGTGCCATTTGACGACTTGCTCTAAAATGTTGGTCGCCAAGCCCCAAAATTTAGTCGCCATTGGCAACCATATGGTTGCAGTGTCGGGCCCTGCTAATGTTAGATGAAGAATAATAAAACAGATTTGTTGTTGGTTGAGAAGACAACTTGCCTTATTTTATTTCACTAGCCATGACATGTCTTTCTGACTTGATCTTTCCAGGGCATGCACAAACGTGTTGCGTCAGTCACTGTGCGTGAAGAATGGAAAGTGCTTGAGGAGGGAGAGCTTGATTTCCCACGACTTGTCAAACTTAATCTACCCAACATTGATGAACCGGAAACATTGTGAGTATTTGGTAGTAGGCAGGAATCTCTTCTATATATCTTGCATTTGTAGATCAAGAGCAAAAGGGATGGCTATTCAAATAAAACAAAATAATGACAGCCAATCGATGTGCAGATCTCCAATATAGCATGCATCTACATGGGGTTGTGTCCCATTACCCAGAGTACTATGTTGAATTTAGCACTTTGCTGGATGGTCCTCCTTATTATTGTTGACATGGCTGGAAATTAACAAAACAAAAAAAGCTTGCATTTTGGCCAATAGTTACAATTTTTAGTTTTAATGGATGCTAGACACAAATGAGAAAAGTTTAGTCACAAAAGCCACTCATACCGGACAAGTGCAATTACCAGCCCTGTGTTGTCCCTATTATATTTCTATATACAGAAAATGTTCTGGACAGACTGTTTCACAAACATTTACTCTTTTTGCTCCTTCTTTCTTCAGGTCCAGCTGTGGATCCTTGAATACTATGACAAAAGCATACGACCGTGTTACAACCAAGAATGAAGTGCTACTGATGGGTGTGAACAGGATTTTCCATAAAGTGACCACCACTGATGATCCCATTATTAGCAAGGTATCACTAAACAGTAGAGTAACACAATATGGTCATACAGTAGGTTGTTTGTAGAAGCCATCCCCCATTATCACCGACCAGTTAGTGCAGTGGTCCCACATCTGCAAATGGTTGGACCTTCACGTCTTCTTGGATAAGGATGTGAAACCGTAGGTCCCGTGCATTACATTACCTGAACCAGAGGGACGTTAAAGGACCACTAGGATGTGGTAGTGACCATCCTCAGTGACTTTGCTTAGGATCGCTAGGCAGTCATTGACGCCATGAGATCCAGCGTAATTCAGCTTACAGGCTGCAAGTCTGGAGAGTCGGTCTCTTTACATGTATTCACATATACCAGGGGAATAGAGACTGACTTCTATGGAGGTTTATTCCACATATGTATGGTAATTGCTCTCACGGGAAGATCCAATAGCACAAGTGCCCATCAATATGACCTCAGATTCTACTCATTATTTTGGAGCATGATGTTTGCATATCGGCTGTTCCTGTCTCTTCTTAGACAGTTAGAGTATAATATAGAATTCTGGGTTGTTTAAGTAAGATCTTTGGTCTCTTGTTTCTCTTGTGAAACAACCATAACACAGCCCCTTTGAGGTTGATCACTGATCATGTTTGTTTCTCTTTGTAGCTGTTATCCCAGGGTAATGTATTTTGCACTGACGCCATTATCTCAACCCTGATGACTTGTACAAGATCAAATTACTCCTGGGATATTGTAGTCCAGGTAAGTATTTACATTTCATTATCTGGCCAATCCCAAGGCCAATATTATTAATAAGTTTTGTGTTTGCACGTGACCACACAACTTACTGAACTCAAGAGAGTTAATCATAAGATTCCACACTGCTCACAGGCCAAACAGACAGACTTTATAGTGAGGGATTCCAGACGTAGTAAAAGTTTTAAGAATTTATCTAGAATTTAACTTTATGAACTATTTTCCATCTCTCTTAGCGTGTTGGCTCTAAACTCTTCTTCGACAAACGAGATGAGTCTGAATTTGGTAAGTTGTTTTTGCCTTTCATCCATGCTTATACATGGGCCAGACTAAGTGATGCAAAACCCCTAACTTGAAAAACATTGCCATGATAGCAAGAATTGAAATTAAGAATAAAAATGGGCCTTATTTCACACCTACAGTAGCATCTAAATGAAAGGCATAATCCCATCTCACTGAAACTTTATTAACTGCAGACTAGAAATTTGTTATAGCAGAGTTAAATGTTTTATCAAAAAAATTATAGGCTTTACCTGTAGATTTTGATAATTTTTCTCACAAATTTAACATTTTATACAGTTTTAAAATCCTATACAATAGGTACAGTCGAAACATCACAAAAAAGTTGGGAAGTTTCAAGGAAAGGCCTCTGAACAGTGATATTACCAAAACTTACTGTTGTGTTCCCCTGTACCTTCATGATATATGATGTTGATTTTATTTCTTGTAGATCTCCTGACTGTGTCTGAAAATGCAAATGACTTGAATATTGACGAAAGCAGTGGCATCAATACCCCAACCAACTTGTCCCTGGAGGCGACGTTTATTAACCAGAACTTCTCTCAGCAAGTGTTGAGAAAAGGCGAGCGTTATAACATGAAGCAACCCAATCCTTTTGTGACAGACGAGGATGCAAAAATGGTTGCCTCTGTTGCTTATCAGTGAGTTTTAAACCTGTAAACATTTCGACATATTGTCTCTTGTAAGTCAGTTCAGAAAGCCACGAGCAGAAAGAACTTTTGAGTGGCCAACTAAACTCTTAGTCAGCTATGGCCCTCTCTTCCCAGAGATTTTTCAGTGTTGACTCTGACAAATAATGTTTAAAAGGAAGATCACTTGAACCGTATTTTTTTTGTTTTTGCTTGAGTAAATTTTACCGAATTGGTTTTGTTTTGCTAGGTATCGGAAATGGGACCTTGGAGATGGCATCCAGCTGATAGTGAGGTGTGAATATGATGGTATCATGCTAGGACCAAAAGGGGAAAATTGTTTCTTGAGCATCAAAACACTCAACGAGTGGGATCCAAAGGTAACACTGGCAGAACCTCAGTTCAGCCGCCATTTTGTTAGCCTAGCCGCTAGCGGCTGATTTAGGAAGTGTAGTGCGTTGTTTGCAATCGAATTCGGTAAATCAAGTATAGATGGTTGTTTAGAGATTTCTACACGTAATTTGTCTTCTAATGTCGAATGAAAACAACAAAAGAGTGGCTGACAACAAACAGCACCCTACCTACATTTGAGACCATAGGCTTTAATTTTACCAATTTGATTTGATTCTGTAAAATATCAGAGCTCATTTGACAAATGCAAACCACGGCTTGACGACCCTGATATTTTGCCGAATGAGACACACAAATTTCCCTGATTGTGCATAATTTTTTTTTCATCGAAATCACACGTTATGCATTGCTTATATTATATGGTTTGTCCATTACACAGATGACTGGGGTTGACTGGAGGCAGAAGCTGGACTCGCAGAGAGGTGCCGTCTTGGCGACAGAACTCAAGAATAACAGTTGCAAACTTGCGAAGTGGACTGCTAGCGCTATTCTTGCTGGATCGGAATATCTCAAGCTTGGGTAAGTTTTCGGCAGTTCTTGAATTTGTGAGCGACTACGGACAGACGTGCGGCGAAAATGCTAACCATCGCAATCTGAGTATCAACAGTTTCTCAAACTCCTATAACAATTAAAATGGCGACGGAAAAGGGCACTTTTCGCAAAAAATAGTGTTGTGAGGTGACTGGGCTAGTCCCGGCCATAAAAGCTTGCGGCGCTTTATTTTCCAATCCTGCATGTTCTAGCTGCTTGTGTATGGCCGTAACAACAACAACAACAAAACAATTTATTGTGTCCTCTGAATATACAAATATGAATATACATAAAAATGGTGTCTGTTCCGGAAACGCCGTTTTTGGTTGTCTATTTTCCCGCCTAAATTCCCGCCTTTTTTTGGCGCGCGCGCGGAAACACAGAAAGCCCGCCCAAGGTGTTCTTTTCTGATACTGTAACACCAGTAACAGTCTAACTTCTTTCACTCCCTTAGGTACGTCTCCCGTGCTAATTTCCTGGACACGTCTAAACACGCTATCCTCGGCACGCAGCAGTTCCGACCTCGGGAGTTTGCTACCCAGATAGCCCTGAACATGGACAACGCGTGGGGGATACTCAGATGCATTATAGACATCTGTATGAAGCAACCGGAAGGGAAATACCTCATTTTGAAAGACCCTCATAAGGTATGCTAAACGTCGGCTCAAAAAGTCGGGGAGAGGGAGAGGGAGTAAACCAAAAGACTTGGAGAAGGGAGTGAAAGGAAAAAATTGTTGTCCTACCTTGGAATTCCACATTCTTGGGATAACCCACCATTTTACTTCTGCACCCGACCTGGAATTTGAGGCTGGCCTGGGACCACCCTTCCCTGGGATTCCAGAGGTCCTTAACAGGTGGTCGGGAATTTTTTTGACTGCACAGTCTCAGTTGGGGTAAGCCTGGAGTTTTCTCATCAAATGACCAACTTTGAACCCGAGAGAAAAGGGCTGGGTTTTTCTTTCAGCGTTTCGTCTGGTCTCTCGATTATTTCCAGTCCTTGGCTGTCCCCTTCCGCCCAGGCTCAGCGTGAAATTCTCGCAAAACTAATGTTTTCTCTTCGTCAGGGTGTTATCCGTATCTATGACATCCCAAAAAGCACTTTCGAGTCAAGTGATGAAGAAGACTCGGACGAGGACGAAGAAGAAGGAGATGGAGACGACGAAAAAGGTGCGAGTTATACTCGAAAATAACTACCAAATTCAGCCAAACTCTTTCCTGATCCTTGCACATTTTCTTAGGTTTGGGTTCTAGTACTAGGGCACGGTTATTCGCGCTCGACTGTTCTGTGTAATGCCGCTTTCCAAGCACGGATACGCATAAAGCACAATGCTTCGAAGGAGAATATTGTCAATGTTTGAGGGTGACAGATGCTTTATAAAAGCTCTATAAATGTAAGCGGAGCCGACTAACATTTTCGTAGCAGCAACGAACTACAAGTGACATTTTTGTGGCTTCATAATTGTTAAGGGCAAGCAAGGGGCATGATTTCACTGATTATAATTATGAATCGACATTTTTTTTTCTGTTTCAGAAAAAGATGAAGACGACGAATGAGTACTTCTTAGATGTCGGTAGAACGAACCCACCAGCTCAAAGTCAGATGAAAACCAAACGTACTTATAATGTATTTTTCCCAATCCTAAATCTACCGTCATATGGCTACTTGGAAATGAATGTGGCTGTCTTCACAAATTAAATGAAAAACAAAAGATTACCATCTCGTTGTTTGTAGCATTATCTTAATATGTGGGAGCTTGAGTTCGGGCGGGAAAAGCGAGTGCGCATTTACACAATATCGGAGTGTGCCTTTTCACATCGTGTCAGCTTGTTCTTCCCTTTCTCCTGTGCTCCCAGTCTTGCTCGGCAAGCGTCCGGTTTAGCTCCTGTGTAGGTATTACAGATCAGCTTCAGGAGGTTGGCTTCAGCTTTATTCTGTTAAGGAAAACAGGACTAAAATCAATTATAGAGCCCCAGTCAGCAGCCTAGCAACACGCGCTCTCGCCTCGTATCGTTTGCAAGTCGCCTTAAGAACATCTTCCCTTCCCTCCCCACCCTTTTCCTTACCTGAACCTTTTCTGTGTGGAGTCCATTGAGTGTCACCCAAGGCGTGTACATATGAGGAGGGTCTAGTGCGTCTGTTTTGGCAGCCATTTCGTGTTCTAGCTTGTTCCCAAGCTCTCCGGCCTGGCATTGGTCTATTGGTGCGTAGTCAATACCAAGTCTATTTGCACACTCCAGCGCTACAGAACGAGGATTTTTCATCTCGTCTGTCGGGAAAGAAATCAAGATGGATGACGGCCGAACGTAATACGGAGGCTAAACGTTAGGTATCTAGCGACAAAACGAATTCATTCACCAAACCGCCTAAAAGGCTTCCGTACAGCCTATGTACATCGCTACGAAGAGGACTAGTAGCGTCTGTGAAATCCCGTTACTTAATCGTGTTCAGGTCACGCAATCGGGGAATCGTTACTGATTGGCTCGCGATCACGTTATCAATTTCTCGATTTTGATTGGCTGAAAAATCTTCCTCACACACTCAGCCTGCTACAGGAGGGAGTTTAGTAGCAGATGTACACAGGCTACAATCAAATGCAAAATGTTGGAACACTTTGTCTCCCTGCCCTCCCTTCAATGTTGGGAGGGGAAGGAAGGACCAGGTGTTCCAACGACTTATGCATTTGGTTGTAGCTACTGTGAAACAGAACTTCTTTAGCTGCATAAAACACTTTCCCATTGGGGTATTTTTAGTTAGTACTCGTTCACAATGACAAAAAGGACGTCCTATTGTCTGCGAAACAATAGAACGAGGAGTATCACAATATATCTATACGTATATATCTATATCTATACTATTTAACAATTAGACCTCAAGGCCGAATGTGCTATGATGAATAGACCATGAGGCCGAAGGCCGATATCATAGCACATGAGGACGAGAGGTCTAATTGTTTTAGTATAAACCAACTAGTTGGTCGGTTTTGGCAATGAATTCCATTATTTTATGTTGAAAAAATCAAGTTTTCTTGCAAAGAAAGGTGGTGGTTTTGCCAGGCACGGTCTATCACTAATAGACCATTAGTAGCTCAGCCAATCAGAATGCAGGATTTGTAATAGACCATTAGTTGGTTTATACTAAATTTCATTAGCACGTTAGCTTTCACACAAGGTTAATTCCTTTTATTCACTCTGTTGAACTTAGTGCTACGCGGCCACAGGCTTGCCTGAACATCTACATATATTCACTTCATTACCGCGACCATAACATCTATTAGTTTACAGTTGACGCGGTTTCCATTGTTATTCGTAGGGAATTAACTCGGATAATGGCTCTCAACAAACTAAAAGTCGGGGAGGGATTTGAATTCTCCAGGGAAAGGTTGGGGTTGATCAATAGAATTGAATTGAATTTCTAGGTAAATATATTGCTCATTATGGATTAATAGGTAAGTATATGGCTCATTATGGATTAATAGGTAAATATCTAGTTATTTACCTATGAATCCATAATAAGCCATATACTTACCTGTAAATCAATAATGTGTGGTTCCAGAAAATATCCCCCCCCGGAAGAGTGTTGAAAAGTGACCCCCACCTCTCTGGAATTCCCGAAGAAAAATACAGTATTTGTATGGAAAATATATCCTTTCCTATTATCCTTCCTATGGATAATTTCTGGAACCACACAATAAGCCATTTTTACCAAGACTTCAAGGGGCACTGTCACGTTTGTTTCATCAAAATATTTAAAATAAGACAAGTGTTCTACAGAAACAACTCCGAACCTATATTCTGTTTCAAATTAGTCTTAAAAAGAAAAAGAAACTTGTTCAGCCTGTTCGAAAATCAAAAATGCCAATTAGCAATCCAATTCCATCCGCTCGATTATACACGAAAATACTCCAAATTTGTATTGATCTAGCAGCTGAAAGGTTAGGTATAAAACGTAGACCATTATTTTGTTGATTTGTAGGGAGTTTGACTGCATTTAAGCTACTTAAAATGACCCCAAGTTAGACCAAATCCATGATAGACCATGACAGTTGCCCCTTTCACAATGACTAATTCAATTATCAACCCAAACATTTAACTAGTGAATTCAAATCCATACACTTACCCCGAGAAAAAAAAACATCCAATAATCTCAGTTTATGCATCTATGCTGACTGTCTGTCTATAACCAATATTTGCTTCTGATTATCCTTTATGCGAATCCCGTTGAACGCCACAAAACACGATTTCCGAGAACGCCTTCACTTGAACCATATTGAGAAGCGTTTGTCCAGTCTACTTGCTTGGTCTCATTGCCCATAGAGTGTGTTTAAGACGTAAACCTGAAAATACAGATAAAATCATGCCCAAGTTAATTGCATATCTAATCGTAGAGAGCAACCAACAAGCGCAAAATACCTGAAACTTGCCTTCAGTTTCTCCATCTTGAATCAGTTCCATCCGTTTTGCTAGACAGAACGTTATGCAAATTGAGCTGTAGAAGCTGTAAGCTGTCAGGGCGTGGTACAAATGAAAATAACCAGTAAGGACGTAGTTGCTTTTGTCTCTATTATTTTCGTTCTACAAAGGAGTTCTTTTGTCTGTAGTCTATTATCCTCGTTCTTTGTGTTGAGGTAGAGTATTGTTGTATTATCCAACCAGAGAGGAGCTTTACGCAGCTACGTACCGACCAAAATAACAGCGCTTTGATGAGTTGCGCTTTTACAAAAGGCCGCTTGATTGATTGGACTGGCTGTTGTACGAAAACAAAAGACGTAATTCGTGTTTGGAAACCTTTGTCAATCATAGTTGAATAAAAGTTGTCATTCATTTTCTTCAGCATCACAACTTTATTGTGCATGGTAAAAATTAATTGCAATGAGTTTCTCTGGGGAACCCACTTCTATGAAAGCAGCTAAATAACTAACAATAGTTCCTATTGGAATCCGCTATCTTCAATTGTAAACTGTACTCCTTTTCAAAACTGTTAAATTCAATGAGAAGAATGCATTTCATTTGTCCCTGTTTTCTGAAAACCTTGTCAACTGTAAACTAAGTCCGTTCATTACCTCGATTCTCGGCAATAACCCCAATACATCCCTCGGGCCTACGGCCCTTGGGATGTATTGGGTTATTGCCTCGAATCTCGGTAATTAACTCTAACTTAGTATAAACCAACTAATGGTCTATTACAAATCCTGCATTCTGATTGGCTGAGCTACTAATGGTCTATTAGTGATAGACCGTGCCTGGCAAAACCACCACCTTTCTTTGCAAGAAAACTTGATTTTTTCAACATAAAATAATGGAATTCATTGCCAAAACCGACCAACTAGTTGGTTTATACTAAAACAATTAGACCTCTCGTCCTCATGTGCTATGATATCAATAGACCATTCGGCCTTCGGCCTCATGGTCTATTCATCATAGCACATTCGGCCTTGAGGTCTAATTGTTAAATATACCCCGACCTGCTCCCAGTCTGACCTGATAGCTCAGCTGGTAGAGCATCGGATGTACAATTCCGGAGGTCGTGGGTTCGAATCCCTCTCGGGGTCAGAGATTTTTCCTCTTTCTCCGCTTACTAGGGCTAACGCTCAGAAGCACACATGGGACCATTTGATTAGCACGTTAGCTTTCACACAAGGTTAATTCCTTATCTCCACTCTGTTGAACTTTGTGCTACGCGGCCACAGGCTTGCCTGAACATCTACATATCTATACGTCGTTCTATTGTTTCACAGACAATAGGACGTCCTTTTGGTCTATGTGAACGAGTACTAACCATTTTTAGATGTTTTTATCGTGACACGATTCTTTATCTAATTCTGCGTCAACAATTTTTTCTGCATCTTTTTTTCTGCAGGTAGAACGCCATTTTAAAACTGTTTTGAGCACCTAATGAATAATTAAAGGAGTTATTTCGTATGCAAAACGCGTGACCGAGGGATCCACATTCTCGTACCCAGAGCTCCCCAGCTCGTCTGCTCGCAGGGGAGGCTCTGGGGACATCCATTTGAGGGCCGTCGCTGATTGGCTAATTTTGAGCGTTGGAGCATGCGCTGAAAGGTCTTTGTCTCAGCGGCTCTGTATTAAATCTCGCGCATGCGTCAGTGGCTGTCACCAGAGCCTCCCCTGCGAGGTTACGAGCCGGGGAGCTCTGGGTTCGAGAATGAGGGATCCAAGCGATGGACCTTTGCGCGTGCGCTAAAGGAAACCAGTTGTCACCACAAGATCCCTTTCAATCTAATCCCCTTACCTAATTTTATCTGCCCTCGGGCTCCATGTCGTGATATATCCAAGATATTCTCTTCAATGCAGTGAACGTAAGGTAAATATCGGTTAATACTGACCAATATCTTGATTGCGCAAGTCTCTATGATGTTCCCTGTGCATTCTTGCGGGCCATGTTGGCACTCAAACTTCCACTTCCCACCGGCCTCGTGTTCTACTGCGTTTCCATAAGGGACTAGCGTGATATTCATGATGTTGCCAACTTTCGTGAAGGTCGGGTACAGCTGGGTAAGTATAAACTCCTGGCAATCAGGACATAGGCTTTCATAGTACAGACCCAATTGGACCTTCGGGGCTTGCGCAGTCGGAGCTGCGTTGGCCAAGGCGAAGATACAAAGCAGAAGGAGTATTTGTTGCGTAGCCATAGTCTTAACGCGACTCGCAGTCTACAGCTGATCGAAACAGGAGAAGGCGCATGACCTCGTTGGCTTTCGGCCACGACTGGTATTCCGCAGGCCTGTTCGGACACGCAACACCTCTGGTGTAACACAACTGCAATGAGGTGAAAGTTCCAGCGCCTCCTCTTTGCAAGTGATAAGCGTCTCTCTCTCTCTTGCTAGCAGTTATTGGATTAGATAGGTTTGCCACAAGTCGGCCTCTCTCAGGATACCAAGTAGTCTTCTGACTAGACTTAGCGCTTTGCACTGCGCGCGCGCGGATTCTACCCTGCGAGCAGTGGTTTCTTCCTCTCTTATAGGCCGACGGCGAGGACCACTGCACAGAGTACGCGGATTTAAATAGATCACAGTGCCATCCTACAGCCATGCACTACACTATCGTCGTGACGCAAAACTGCAGGCATTTTAATATATCTATAAAAATATTCAATAATATGCTTAAACAGAAAACAATGTAACAGTGAGAGATAAGTTCGCGAATGGTTCGTATTCGTCGTGAATGGTTCGCAGTTATTCACAGAGCTCATTCAGGTGTCTAACGCCTACGGCAAACGTCGTACCAGAGTCGCGCTGTTCCAGTCCCAAACACTAGAAAGCTTTTGATTATAAAGTATAACAAAGAGGCATCGAAGAGGTTCGACAGAAGAAGAGCGACTGGAGTTCGACGTTTGCCGTAGACCTTATCACTGTTTTAGTATAATCACTCAATTTCAAACTGAAATACGCTGTTTTCGCGCGCGCGCTCCCAATACCTTCAATGTTCCGCAAAAGAGGTATCAGCGCGCGGAATGTTTATAGTGACTTGAGTGATTACGTCATATCCGTCGTGATTGCGCGCGTCGTGATTGCGCGTGTCGTGATTGCGCGCGTCGTGATTGCGCGTGTCGTGATTGCGCGCGTCGTGATTGCGCGTGTTGTGGTTGCGTGTCGTGGTTACGCCCATGCCTACTATTCCGAGAAGTTCTTGTAGGAGCGCTTGAGCAGGTCTTGATAACACGCCGCTGGTTTAGGTCCCTGATAGTTGCGGCAGACCAATCCCAGCATGTCGAACGTGGCTTGGTTCTGTATATCGTCTGTGTGCTGCCCGTTCAGTGTCACCCATGGAACATAACGATAGGGAGGGTTGAGCGCGTTTGTCTCGAGCGCCAACTGATGCTCCAGTTGATTTCCTGGCATTTAAAAATAAATGGCACACAGATAGAGCATGAGGTCATTAGTAAGAGTAAGAATCTCTCATATTTTGACAGCATAGCAACAAGCCAATCGGAGAAAGCATCCATTTCCATCGGCTGATTTAGAGAATATAGAACAATTTTCTAGATTAGTTTTGGTAAATCAAATCTGAAACTTTGTTTTTAGATGTTGATTTAGGGATTTCTACCCGTAATTGGTCTTCTAATATCGAGCAAAAACAATAACTAAGAAGTGGCTGACACTAAGAAAAACTTGTAGGCCTAAGGGCACTGCTGCTATAAGTAATAAGTCCAAAAATGAAATAAGTTTTCATATGTTGTGAATGGTATCTTTTAGGGGTCAAAATTTGGTTCGACCACGCCCTCTTTGGTATCTTTTAGGGGGTCAAATTATTATATTTCCCGACCAGCGTCCTAACCCCAAAAGATGAGAGCACCCCTCTCGATCCCGTATAATCGTTACCTTGGTTGCCTTTCTGACACTCATGAATGGGTGCGAAATCTATCCCATTTGTCCTTGCGCAGTTTTGTGCCGCCGCCATCGCTCCTTGATTCTCGATATTTGCCTCAATGCAGTGGATATACGGGAAATACACGCTAACATTCTTGAGAATATCCATAGCGCACGCCTCTATCATATTACCCGTACACTCGTCCGCGCCATGCTGACAGGTGAATACCCATTCGGCTCCCTGTCGGTATTCCTGTATATATTGCAGGATATCATTCTCCTTGCCGGTTTCCACATCAAGAGCTGTAATATTCCTCAAATATTCTATCTCTTAGCCTAATACTGAAATTTTAACATCTCTTTAAAGTTACCCCCACTTCCCTCCCCCTCCCCCAAAAAAGAAGACCCCCCCCCCCAAAAAAAAAAAAAAAAAACGAAAAAAAAAAACCGAAAGAAAATGGTATGGTGTAGGTTATTATATTTACGCACTGGCCCGCGTCGACTGGCTATCTGCGGGTCAGTGTATATGTACAAAGATTATTGATGAAACAAAATGATGATGATGATGATGGAGATACCGAAGATTGGGCCCCCTTTTTAGACAGATTCAATCGTTTGGCTTTCAAACTACAAAGTATAATAATAGACGCCGGTCTGTGTGAGTAGAATTTTGGGCCAGATCACAAACGACTCAACACAGTACGACCACCAAGACCATCAATGTTCTCGTGGCCTTGCAGTCCCTTTCTTGCAGTCCCTTTCTTTGCTCTCTCGTGAGCTTGCAGTCCCTTTCTTGCAGTCCCTTTCTTTGCTCTCTCGTGAGCTTGCAGTCCCTTTCTTGCAGTCCCTTTCTTTGCTCTCTCGTGAGCTTGCAGTCCCTTTCTTGCAGTCCCTTTCTTTGCTCTCTCGTGAGCTTGCAGTCCCTTCCTTGCAGTCCCTTTCTTTGCTCTCTCGTGAGCTTGCAGTCCCTTTCTTGCAGTCACTTTCTTTGCTCTCTCGTGAGCTTGCAGTCCCTTTCTTGCAGTCCCTTTCTTTGCTCTCTCGTGAGCTTGCAGTCCCTTCCTTGCAGTCCCTTTCTTTGCTCTCTCGTGGAAATACGAGCGCGCAAACAAGCTACAATGTAGGACTAGGACTTTTTCTCGATTTACGGACATTCGCCAAAGAAGGGAATGCAAGCAGTCTACATCCAACATGTTGAGTGGGGGTCAAACGTGAAAATGTTGACACGCTCTCCCACAGCATTGATCGTTTGGCCCGGACTTTATATCTTCAATCAGAAAGCTGTGCGCTAACAAAAATTATCATACCTGGGCGTTTCCATAGGGAACCAAGGTGATGTCCATGATCTCGCCAACCTTTGTGAAGGTTGGGTAGAGCTGGTCGCGTATCATGTCCCGGCATCCACCGCACAGCGTCTCGAAGTACAGAGCTATGGGGACTTTAGGCGCTGCCAGGGGGAGGGAGGACGATTGCAAAGGCAATGCTACCACTAGGAGAACAAATACTTGGAAACCAGCCATGACGTGAATTTGGAGATCTCCGACAGAAGGGCTGCTATGAAGCTACGTGGCTGTTGGAGTGATATTTTTCTTCTCTGAGGCAGCTTTCAGTCTTGTTTTCCAGATGGTGAAGCTACTAGTGGCTTGCTGTTGGAGTAAGATTTTTCTTCTCTGATGCAGCTTCTAGTCGATGAAGCACAGCAAAGACATGTACAGTAAACAGCTCAGTTGTGATGGTGTCTTGATATGTAAAATCAGTGGCGCGCGGTTTCATGTGTCTCACACATGATTCCGGTGACGATATTATGATGAAGTCACACTGGTGATGGACGGTCATGTGCTTGTTATTCTTCACTACAAGCCTATGAATAGATTCGAAATATAGATTCCCAACCGAGCATCGGATGCAAACAAACCTTTTAGATGACGTGTTTACGAACTGAGAGTGTTGCATATTGAAAGTGATTTGACCAAGTTCTTTATTAGCAGATAAAATGATTGCAGATCAGATTCGTTTCTTATTGTTTTGAGTCCCAGAACAAACCACGTGACAGACGGAATGCAAAGGAACAATTGTCCATGTCCAATTTGTGTTCTAAACTTTTTGCTTTCTCTTTCATTTTTATCATTTTATCCTGAATACATTTTTAATGTAATTTTATATATTTTAATGATACTTTTTTTAAATATATATTTATTTATTTTTTCTACATATCTCTAATATACATTTGTAAGGGCATTGAGGTAATATAATGCTCCAAATTATATTACGGCGCACTCCTTTGTTATAGTTTTAACTGGTATAGACGAATAATTATGTGTAGAAATGGGGTAGAAACCTCAAAATAACCATCTACAAACACAGTATCGAATTCAATGGAAAATATGTCGCTGCATAGGCTGTCTTGGCTGTCAACAGTGACTGTAGGCAACTTTTCAAATTGAGCGACAATGTCAGTAAATAACCCGCGTTTTAAAAGTTTTGAAAGTGTGGCGGGGTAGCTTAATAATAGGAGTCAAAAAGAAAAGGGTGCTTCGTATTTTCTTTTTCGCTCTCGTCCCGTTTGTGTTAACTATGAAGTCAGTAAAAAGAATTGATCCTGCAGGATTTCTCTCAAAAGCAAACATCAAAACAAAAAAAACTTGTTTTCTTGCGCTCCCCACGGGTTTACAGCTTTTCAGCAAAAGGTCAACGCATCGCAGCAAGCTAGCCGCATTCACAAAGCTAGTTGATGCGCAAAAAAAAAGCACAGAAAAAATAATTATAGTTTAAGTTAAAATAAAAAAGAACACTGCTTCGTTTACATTATACATCCTATAATGTATTCATTGAAATACAAACTACAAGATAATATTTGTAAACTAGGAGTAAACTATAAATAACTAAAATAACTAAGGGGCCACATGTCACGCATGGATAATCTGCTGAGTGAAATCAGGGACGTGAAATCAACTCGTGATAAAAACACTCATCTGCATCACATGCAGATCACATGTTCTATTGTAAATACCGCACCATACGATCACATGTTCTAGAACATTATATAAATCTGAACATCAACATAAGCAGTACGAATAAGAATTGTTGCGGGAGTATAGACGCTATAGCCTGTACTAGATTTCTAAGATGTCCAACAAGCTCCTGTTTGTTTTCCTCGCCGGGGTTTTCCCTTTACTTGCAGTCCAAGCTGCACCTAAAGTTTCTAAAGTCAGCATTGCTTTGTACTACGAAAGCCTTTGTCCAGGATGCAAGGCATTTATTCGCGACCAGCTTTACCCGACCTACACTAAAATCGGAGAGATAATGGATATAACCCTGGTACCCTACGGGAATGCACAAGAATACAAATACGGCAATAAATGGGTGTTCAGTTGTCAACACGGACAGAATGAGTGTATCGGGAATGTCATCGAGACATGTGCTATCGATATCCTCAAAGATTTCTCGGTGTATTTCCCGTTTATACACTGCTTTGAGCAATATGTGAGCACCTACGGTCCGTCTCGAGCTGGACAAATTTGTGCTACACAGCTGAAGATCGACTATTCGGCGATCTCGAGGTGCCAAAGCAGCTCACAAGGAAACGAGTGGGAGCACGAAATGGCGGTGAAGACGAACGGGCTTGTGCCGAGACACCAGTATGTACCGTGGGTTACTCTGAACGGCCAACATACCAATGAAATACAGAATGAGGCCACTTCGAATCTACTAGCGCTCGTGTGCAAGACCTATCAAGGGGTCAAGCCGGCTGGATGTTCAAGAAACTAGTCAGAGAAACAGTACCCTGGGCAACAGTGCAGATTATCCCCAACTTCACTCGTTTACTGACACGCCAGACACGCTACTGACACGCTTGATCGCCCATGACTGAGTGAAGCTTGAGAGACTGGTACCCAGGTATACAATTTTCCGTGACTTTTTTTTTCGTTCAAGTTAAATGCATGGTCGTCCCCTAAAACATTGATCCTGTACCTCCTATATTGTAAATCCAATCCCGGATCCAAATAGGCCTCTTCCCGAATAAATGTTTTTCGATTTACTGATAGCCTAGTCCTTGATACATTGGAAGGTGAGTATTTGATCCAGGTCTACTGCCACCAATGCTGCGTGCCAATTTGCAAATTTTCGTCTCATATGTTGCTGCGTGCCAATTTGAAAATTTTCATCTCATATATTGCTGCGTGTCAATTTGCACATTTTCGTCTCATATGTTGCTGCGTGCCAATTTGCACATTTTCGTTCTCATATGTTTACTATCCGCCCCCCCATTTAAGAAATTGCTGGATCCGCTCCTGGTTTAAATGCTCAAATACCCCAAGTAATGCTAGTTCAAGATGTTGCGCTCGTTTCTCGTTGACGTTGGGTGCCAAGGGTGAGTAAGGGTGACTTGGCAAAGTGGGTGACTGAGCTCGAAGTCCTGCTAGTCCTAAATATGTGCGATCAGCAAGGTTCCTTAGGAAGCCGGAACCCTGAATTATCGAGGCATTGCAGAAGAATCTCTACGTTTCGATAGTAATAGTTTCAAAGGCGAATATTATATTAGAGGGAAGGAAGCATGCGCAAGAATGAAATACCTATGATCATATCATGTTAAAAAATCGCTAAAGTAATAAAAAATTACACGTTTTTATACGTAAGTTTATTCAAAGCAGCACACTGGCTCGCCTATGTTTGTTGTTTTCATAACTTTAGCTGGATCCTGTCTACACCCTATCAGCGCACCAATGACACCTTTGTTACGAAGCTTCATGCAGCTTGGACAGGATGCGTGAAATTTCCCACTTTTACCTTAGACATACAAGCTGCTCCACATGCCCTTAGTGTACGTCTGACCAGTTGACAAAAATAACTTTTTATCTACCAAGTGAACTTACTTTGCACACTTTTACTAAAAACACCACAGGAAGCTCAAGCACCCCTAATGTGCACAAATAATCCACACCCACGTGTTGAGGACCTAGGTTCAGCAACCCACCCCTGAAATTTTAGGTTGTCCCTACCCACCCTGGAATTCCAGTGAACGTTCTCATAACCACCCTGGAAATTATTTTTGTCCGTCCTGGAAATTTTAGGTTGTCCCTACCCATTTGAGGTTGTCCATGATACCCACCCTGGAATTTTGCTTCAGTGCCAGGGCACCCATCCTGGAATTCCTGTGTTTTTTGTTGAGCACCTACCCTGCAATTCTGAGGTCCACAACAGGGGTTGCAGATATTAAATGCAACTGTCCAATAATCGACAGGGCCCAACATTAACTTTTTTCGCTAGGTGCTATTGGCAACTAACTCAAATTTTTAGTCGCCACAAAGCAAAATTTAGTTGTCACATAAACGTGGATCTCAGCTGAACTTAGAAAGATGGGGTACCATTTGGCGACTAGCTTTAAAATTTTGGTCGGCAAGCCCCCAAATTCAGTTGCCATTGGCGACCATATGGTCGCAGTGTCGGGTCCTGCAATAGGTTTGATGACCTACCCTCTCCCCCATGTTCTGCTTGATCTACTTCTACCACCTTGCTGTTTCATCCTCTACACTAAGAATCCCCCATCCACAGGTAACATAGCACCATGCACCATCGCTGATTGATCACTCAACAGAAATAAAATGACGTCCACAACATCTTGGATTTCTAAATGTGAGAAAAACATACACTGTGAATCAGTTTATATAGAGGATATTAGATCGCAGAGATAGGAATTTTATGTTTGAGTGTTGAAATTATTAACATGAGAAGATAAAATTCATATCTCCAAGCGGTCATGTAATGTTCTGTTTATTACACAAACATCAGTGAAATACTAAATAAGATTTGTTTTGAAAATCCGAAAAGGGGCTTTGAGCACAGGCCAGAGTTATATCTTCACACTGTTCACACTATGAAGATATCAAGTTTTTTGTAGGAGATATAGAGAATATTACATTCTTCCTTTAAAAACGCTTTGGTTAGTGTTGAGTGGTCAACTTATTAGGCAAGTTCAGCTTATCCAGTGTTTTCCAGTGCTTTATCCAGTGTTGACCAGGGCTCGAAATTAAGAAATAATGATGGTCATAATTTTATGCCTTGTAACAACATTATTGCCGTAATTCATCAAAAATCTAGGCGTAAATCCATTAGGAGAACGCTGTAGAAACTGAAAATACAGTCATATTTTACACCGAAATAAAAAAAGTTAGGCGTAAAAGGAAAAGTTTTAGGCGCATTTATGCCTGTATTGGGCGCAATTTCAAGCCCTGCTTCAAACAACATTGCCATCCCTAGTTTGAACCTTAAAAAGCTTAAAAAGCACACAAAATATGTTAACGGTAAGGAAATAGGAGCCTACTGTAGTATGGAGACTAAAGGGAACTTGAAGTGCTGTTCAATTCTCACCTGGAAGTCTTCTGAGTGGTATTTTACCAATTACTAACTTGATCTGCTCTTCATTGTATGCTTTGCGAGACAAATCCGTCAGAACAAGAGTCGGCATGACTGCATTCACACGGATCTGCAAAAATGAGAGAGTTCAGATGAGTGCTGCTCTTCTAGTGAGAGGCAACACATGGGAAAATACACACGGCAAAAGTTTAAAGACTGGTGACACTATGGCAAAAAAAAATATATTCTGTTTTATGAAAACATGGCCACAAAATCCCAACTGAGGGAGTACATGTTTTAGTGATCTTCTTCCCTTCAGCAAAATGGAGCATGGTGCATAGCGGAGCTCACACCTTTTCCTGCTTTTCAATATATCTTGCTGAGAGAAGTGCTGAGATAAACATAATTATAGGTACAAATGAAAGCAGGGCTGTGTGGTTAAAGCACAATGTTTACTAGGCACTTGTCAAAATGGCACACACCTGGCTTGGACCTAATTCAAGAGCCATTACTTTAGTGAGCTGATTTAAAGCTGCCTTGCAAGATCCTGCAAAAAAAACGAATGAACAATTATGTATAGGATATCTCCAAATACTAGTGGCATCATGCCATGCCAGCAAAGGATGCATAAGTTTCAAAAGGAAGATGCACCATTTTAAAAGTGGCACAGAAAAAAAACATTTTCAATTTTTATTTGTTTTATCTCTTAGGTTAAAATTGATTTTTTTTTTTCCACATCCACTTTGCTATCTCTTAGGGGTAAAATTGCTGTTGTCTACTGGTACACCCAATTTGCTATCCCTTAGGGTAAATAAATTTCCCGATTAGCACCCTGTCTGTTGTTATGCGATCCCCCCTCCCCTCTGGGATGTACATGGTCATCAAAATCTCACCATAAATCCCCCGTGCATTTGCAGCTTTAGTTGCCAGCACACTGGACATGTTAACAATACACCCTGGGTAGCCACCAGCAACCATTTTACGAGCAACTGCCTGCAACCATAACATACACGTTACAAGACAAGACAAGACAAGACATGTTTATTCAGGCACCGAGCACAGTGTACATGGGTGGTGAAACCCTGAAAAATATATAAAGAGATCGAGTCATTGCAAGTTCTTTTCTTAATTACAATCATGGATATATTTTGCAATTTTCTACTTATTATGGCGAGGATGTATCAAATTTAAAAATGCCAAACACCCAATTTCATTAAATAAAGAAAAAAAATCCACAAGGTAAAATCCCCCCTGCCTCCCTCCCAACCCTCTCCTTACATTCAACTCACAAAAACACCTGTTCAGTAAACCACTGGGGGAAGGCAAGACACAGCTAATGCAAACAACAGCTCACATTCTGGAGGCAACTAAAAACATCTTTTTCATGTTTTTGCACTTGCACATTCACCCTGTCCTTTCACTCTGTATCAGAGTACAAAACAAGGTACTGGTATGGTAACCAAGTAAAGTTCAAGAATCACAGGAGATTTTTTTAAGGAGGGGGCCAAGGGGCCCTTCGTAAGGCATTTTCTCATGTATTTGAAACTTTGTCCCATATTTTCAGGGGTGTAGTCTGGGGGCTGGGCCCCCTTCTAGCAACCAAAAGTAGTACAGTAAATGTATGGGACATTATTTTAAAAACAGGAAGAAATGTCTTACAAAGGGCTCCTTTGGACCCCCTCCTATTAAAACTCCTGGCTCCCCCTCCATTTACTGTATTTTTGGTTTCAAAAGAGGGGGTGGGGGGCTGGGCCCTCCCCCTGGCTACGCCCCTGCATCATTTTAAAAAGATTGTAGTATGTATTACCTGAGCTAAAAATATTGCCCCTTTCATGTTTGTATCATATGTCCTGTAAAATAGAATCAATTTTGCATTGAGTTGTCTGCACATACTATTTTTGAGATGTGTGGTGGTAGGGGTAGGGAAGGGGAAAAATGGCAAACAAATTTTGGAGTGGGGAGGGGGGGGATTTTTTTTTTTTTTGGGGGGGGGCAATTTTCAGTCCCTATATTTTCACTATCAACAACCCCTTCTCAAATTCCTGGATCTGCCCCTTCTTGGATTTGCAAGGGCCTTTCTGTGGCTTCCATAAGAAGGGAAAATCCTGAATGGATGCAAAATCAGCAGTGCTCCTGTTCATTACCAACTCTGGTAGTGTATGTCTGGTATGTGGTATACAAAAACAAGGCAGCTTCTTACTCACATGTCAAATGCTTCGGGTGTTGCATGAAGAAACTCTTCATGCTGAGTTACTCCAGCATTATTGACCAGCAAATGAATGTCATCAAGTCCATTGATCGCTTTTCTGACACCCTCAATATCAGTGACATCTACACAAACTGTCTGGATAGAGGGAAGCTGAAAATGATAATAATACATGTTGTATTACAATTCCTATTTACCAGAGGAATTTCTGAGATGCAGTTGGGATTTTAGCAAAAGGGAGAACCTACTAGAAAAAGATTATAAGATATGATAAACTGTTTTCATCTTTCACAATTTCATTGTGTGATTCCACAGAAAAATCCATACTCCACCAAAAGGATTCAGGCAATTTGTATTTTAATTTTCCCTGGCAATTCCTGAGGAATATGAGATGAGGGAGGTCGCAACCCATTCCATCGTGGTAGAGGTAGAAAATTTTTGGAATCACATTTTAATGTTAATACAGGAAATTATACCTCATTTTTTAGAGAGTCAAGATCAGCTTGTGTTCTTGACAAAGCCACAACCTCAGCCCCGCATTTCACAAGAGCCTTTGCAGTGCCACGCCCAATACCTGATGCAATAATTAGCAATCAATAATCAACCGATATGATGGTAATAGACCTCTTTACCCACCTCTTTACCTCCATATGCAAATTTCCCACTTCAAATGATGTGATGTTTTCATCTTTTGTAATGGTCCATATCCACATGAAAATGCCGAAAAAATTCCAGAAAGACAAAGGCCCCGGGGCGGGGGGACTCCCTATATTCGAAAGCTAGGAGTGACTGTCATATTTTTTAGGGGTTGAAATCGGCCACCTGGTATTTTTTAGGGGTTCGAAAATAAAAAACGGTATGGTAAGAAAAAATAGTATTTTTAGGGGGTTATCACGCAAATAAGGTACAAAGGCCCAAAATATTTGCAAGAATGTCCCCCCCCGGGACAAAGGCTTTTCCTTCATGTAAACATCAGATGGTTTGAAATGGGCAATTTGCATATGTAGGCAAAGACTGAGGTTTATTGGACCAAGTGGAGTGCAATATAGATTTTTTTTACTTATGGGCATAATGTTTTCCCATGTCATGTGTGTGGCATTCCCATGAGTATTCTATTTTTATCTGGAAATGGGAAAACTTTATGCCCAAGCAAAAGAAAATGTGTGTTACTGCAAGTTCAATTTTAAAACACTATATAATACAACTTCATTGTATTATTTTTGAATCAGTTCCACAGAAAAAAATTTTCTGCACCAGAGATAATACCAAGAGATCATTTACAGTCAAAAGAAATTAAGCTTGACCCCATAGGCTAGACTATTGAATTTATTACACTATTGATTTCATGATTCATATGCATTCTTGTCGCCAGAGCTCCCTGGCTCATCACCTTGTGGTAGAGACTCTCTGAGTCATTGAAAGGAAGATAATAGACTGATCCCATCTTCGCATTAATTAATCACCAAACAATGGGCTGTTTTCCCTATGGAATTCAAAATGTCCGAGCAACAAACTCGCCACCCTGGCGTTAGCGGGGCGTGAGACCCTTGCCTCCTGGCAGGCCGGGGCGTGTCGCCGCTTCATTAAGAATGCACGCCTTAAGCTACCACTTTCCAACATGATCTCGTCGCCTAGCATTTCGGAAGCTCACTACTCTTTAAGGTCATCTGTTCCCAGACGTATAATGGGTAGTACAAATAGGCTCAATTCCCTAGGCTCAAGTACCAGTAGTGTTACTCGCGCTTTGTTCATTGTATATTTATGCCTTGGCCTTCCCTAGCAATTCAGGTCTCCCTGCAAGTGGGTGAATTAAACTATTCTATTCTATACTCAAATGTTCAAAATTAGCCAATCAGCAAAGGTTTTGAAATGGCTGTCACACACCAGGGGTGCTTACCATTATGCCAAAATTCCCAGAAATTCTAGTTTGGATGTAAATGGTACTGGCAATTTTTGGGGATTCCCGTTGGGACAATCGGGCTGTCTGAAAAGGTTGCCCAGTAATTTCGGTTGAACAAACCAATCGAAATGGTTTGTACGATTTGCACTCCAACTGATTTTATGACCAAATAAGGAAACCATTGCGAACCGAAATAGAAATAAGCAAATGGTAAGCGCCATTCCACTCGGTATTTCACCCCAACTGGAACAGTTTGTACCATTTAGCACTGGTAAGCACCCGAGAGCTTACCATGCTAGGGAGCTCTTGGTACAAATGGATTCATTTCAATAAGTCTTAAGTGCATTCTGCAGTAACAATTTACTTTATTTTTACTTCAGTAAATCTTAAAATAAGTAAATTTAAATAGCCCCGGCATAACTAATCGAACGTTCGGTAATCGAACTTAATCGAACACCAATCGTTCGATTGATTTTGATTGAGTTTGGTAATCGAACATAATCGAACTCACCAAAAAAAATTTCAATCGAACATAATCGAACGTTCGATTACCGAACAATGAGCTCAATCAAACCCAATTGAACTTCAAATGAATTTCACCAATGTTGAGAAAATTCCGGTGAAGGTGATGTTGAAATTATTTTCTTCGCTTGTGTCTCCCGTGCTAATATATGGTTGTGAGGTCTGGGGTGCTTACATGTTAGGCAGGTTATCTTCTTTGGAGATGTTTAAGCAGAAACTTTTCTCTGTTTTAGGTGACATAGAGAGGTTGCATCTAAAATTTTGTAAGAGGATTTTAGGCATACACTTAAAGTCTACGAATATGGCTGTGTATGCAGAATTAGGTAGGGTACCCCTGATAGTTCAAATCGGTTGTACTATTGTCAGGTATTGGTTACGGATAACAAATCCTATTTTCCGGGACAGTCTCGTCGGAAAAGCGGCTTCTTGGTGTGTGTCATCAAACTTTCGTGGGGTTGCTTTTTCTAATTTCCTCTGGCTTTGTGTGGTTTTGGATCTTTAGATAGTATTGCAATTCCTTTTGAACAGATTAAGGATGTGTCCAAACAGATTAAAACACAATTATATGATATGTTTTGCGAGCACTGGAGGACTAACGTACGTCAAGGGACCGGTGGAAAATTAAGGCTGTTTAGATCTTTGAAGTCTAACCTGGGCTTTGAGAAATATTTAGTTTCGGTTACTAATTTTCGACATCATCAAGCAGTTTCGAAACTGCGTTTATCCGCACATAGATTACCAGTGGAAGTTGGCAGATATGCTAATATTGATTATAACTCTAGGAAATGTTCATTCTGCAATCTTAATGAAATTGGAGATGAGACGCATTATTTGATGTATTGTAACCATGCGTCTTTTGTTCATCTAAGAGAATTATTTTTGACTGACATTTTGCAACTGAATGTTTCCTTTGGCCAACTAGGTTTGCGTAATCTATGCGTTTACTTATTGTCGATGTGTGACGAGTCTGTCGTAAAGGTAACTGCCAAATTTTGTTTTGATATTCTCGAGCGTTTTAATGTGATGGTTCGAGATGCTGAAGAATCTAATGAGTCTCATTAAGTCTTATGTAATTGTTTTTCTTTCTACCTATATATTTGTTAGTGTATCCTATATGCCGTGTAATTGGTATTTTATGGAATAAAGAATTATTATTATTATTAATGAAACACGGGCATTGTTCTAAATCGGAATCAATCACTAACCAAGATTAGCACCTCAGTCTGGCGCATACTGGGAACTGCACCGCACATGAACTGCAGGTGTTAATGAGACATTAATCCAATAGTCCCGAATAGTTTCGTTGAAGTTGAATGTTTTTTCTTATCATATCCCTCATAGGTCTGTAAAAGTAATAAAGACTCAGGCACCAGTCATGATTGAGCTATGGGTTAATTGAGTGATTTTACTGGGATTTTCTTATAAAAATCCTGGGCCCTTCCGGGATATCACACTGCGCACATTGGCATGGATTGACTATCGATTTTGTTTCCCTGGAATCATCTCGTGTGACCGGAAGTTACAATCATAAAATCACCGGTTAACTGTTCATGCCGTCTATTTGTTGTGTATTACCCATTGCGTGTCACTGATGAGTCTTACCCAATTTCTAACGTCATGCAATATTTTCGAACAAAATCGAACTTAATCAAACCAATCATTTTGATTTATGTTCGATTGAGTTCGGTAATCATACTCACCAAATAGTTTTGTTCGATTATGTTCGATTACCGAACCCAATCAAAACCAATCAAACGATTGGTGTTCGATTAGGTTCGATTGAAATTTTGTTCGATTTTGTTCGATTAGTTATGTATGTATGTTTATTGAACCCAATCGCAGTTAATACTGAATTACAGGGAGTTGACGAACATAAATTATAAATACTTAGTTGTCAAAAAATCCTTCAGTCTGTTTGTTCTCATCTTGAGTGGGCGTGCTGTTGTGCCAGACCTCAAGCTATAACTATGTTGGACTGGCAAAGTCCTAGAACAGGCTAAGCTCCTAACTGGGTGGTTTACATCCAAGTTTGACATAGTTATGCCGGGAATAGCTCCGAAGCAGTCAGTAGCCAGTGACATGGCTGCTAAGACTGATGAAGCGAAATCGATATACAGCTAATTCATCGATTGGTATTGATTTCCAATATCAATCAATAAGGGTCACACTGGGAACCAACATCGATTGATCATCGATTTTCAATATCAATCAATTAATTGATATTGATTATTGATTTCATCGATTGGTTGTATTAATACGTGTAAGAAGTGTAGCTAACCTTTCCTTCCGTGAAATGCTTCATAGACTTAGTGGAAATTATTCCAATCCAGTCATTCTTGGTTTAACAATACACAGCCCTTTGGAAGAGCATATTTAACATTGTAATTCTGAGTCTAAATAAAGTTTGATTGATTGATTGGTAAATGGGAATAGCAGCGTGGCGGCCATTTTTGGTTGTGCCTTCAACCAACATAGCTACTGATTTCCCGTCCATAAATCCCCCTGGGACTGCACTCCAACACACTGAAAGCAACTTTGAGCTTACCTTTTCCTGCCCCAGTTACAAGAGCTCGTTTGCCGACAAATTTGAATATTTCCATCTAGAAAACTTGGTGGTCGTTCCCGGCCACATTTAGCGCACAACACAACTAGGCGCGCTAGGTACGCTGGGACACTTTTTGAGCGCGTGCGCGTCGAAAACTGTCCGCGGGCTTATGTCGAGTCGAAATAAAGAACTCGTCTGTTACAATCTTAAAATATTAAGGCAAAGCGACTTTAAATGGGCCACAGCTGAACTGATGTCTTTCAGAGACGTTTTAGAAAATCATAACGCAAAGCGGCCCGCGGAGAAAGGAATGCAGACAAAAACATGAGCCCAAACGGGCAGAATCGCATCGTAGACGTTTTTTTTTCCACGCGCACCACGGTTGGTGTGAAATCCGTAAAGCCAGCTTTTCACTAGTGAAAAGGGACGGAGAAGGAGACGTAAGAGCTTACGTTTGTGTGAAAATCGTAGTCACAGTTAGCGACGTAGGCTATAAGCGGAGACGTAAAGCTTAAGAAAACGGAAACCTTCCGTTCTGCTTCCTTCACGCTTTAATACTTACTTTAATTTCTCCCTTACCGTTCTTTGATTTTCACACGAACGCAAGCGTCTTTGTGTATCCGTCAACGCTTTCTTATCTTTTTTTTTAACTTTCGGTATCAGCCGCGTACAAGAAAATGCGCATCATGTTTCCAGCGCATGCACTCCAACATCCAGATTCCTCTCCAAGCATTATACGAAGAAGTGCGTCTGTCTTTCACATGTGCGTCTCTCAGTTATACGTGCAAACACAAATTTAAAAAGTTGTATTTATTTGGCACATTAAATACTACTAATAAATTGTTAAATTACATTAGATTATAGCCTTTTGATCCAACCCCACCGGGTTGTTAACAATGAACCCTCCATCCACTGGTAGCATAGCTCCGTGTATCATCGCGGCCTGATCACTCAGCAGGAATAGAATTGCATTGACAACATCTTTGATCTCTGCAGAGCAAATAATCAAGTTGGAAAAATCGAAATGGCGTAGCACATACAAACGTCATAAAATAACATAAGACAAATTAACTAGTACCATTCAGCTACGAGGTTACGAAGGTTAAGCCTAGGGCATACGTCGAATGCATTTAAAACAATAGACAATTTGTTATTTGAAAGTATAATGAGTCGGTATCTTTTGAAAAAAATGTAATCGACGTATCAGGCCCTAGGCCTAAGAGAGGCCCCAAGTGAGCATTTTCTTCTACCGTGAAAAGACTGCTTGAAGTCCCTTATTTAGAGAACGTCCGTATAAAATACAAGAGAAACGTGGCTTTTGTTACGCGCGCTTTTATTGTCCCCCTTTATATCCCCCCCCCCCCAATCTTGACATATTACCCCCGAGCCACCTTAAAGTACCAAGCGCAACCAGGGGCCTACGCCAAGATGGGGGGGGGACAATATAAAGGGGGACAATACGCGCGTGCCCCCTTGATGCGCTGCGTGACAGGAAACTCTACACATACACAAGGCGCGTACGTGCATGAGCTCTATCAAACAAGCGAGCGCAGGGGAAACACTTTTCTCGTGTATTTATGAACGCTCGCCAAACAACAAGGGGCTGCAAGCAGCAGTCACAACCGAGGCACAAACAATTCCGGGCCTATCATAAATGTTCATGCTATTCCACGCTGTTTGTAGAAGAATAGCTAATGAATGTGCTCCCAATTCTTAACATCAGATCAGTCAGATCCAAGGCGATAAAAAATGGTTTTAAATGAAAGACGTCTTGACAAATTACTCCCGAGCCACCTTAAGGTACCAAGCGCAACCAGAGGCCTGGTTCTGACATGATGTGGTAGACGCAGAATTAAAAGACAAGAGTTGTTCTACTGTAAGTTTCCCCAGTGGTACGCCATCGATGACTTCTTTTAACTTGACGTCGTCAAAAAACTTTCTGGACATCTCTGTCATTACGAGTCCTGGCATAACAGCATTCACTCGAATCTGGCAACAAAAGCATTGTTCAATAAACTATTTCATAAAAGTTTGAAAAAGGTTAGGTAAAGTAAACAAGAGGAGGGGAAAGGAGCACCATGCATTATTATTTTTTACGTCTGTCAATCCAACACCGTCGCCGTCACAAAACAACACAACCATCAGCAGCTGCAGTAACTTACAAAGATATAGACTTCTCCGCCGGCAACTTCATCTCGGGGCAAAGGAAATGAGAAGGTTTAAGCTTCCCGGTGCTTCGGGTTCAATGGACGTGAAGGAGTGGGGACGAAACTCCCCTCCTCCCTTAGAAAATTTGCATTTTTCCCATAACACAGGAAGCCCGAGACAGTGCCTGAGCTTATTTGGATACTCAGATATAATACTCCCATCATACATAGGGAATGTCTACAGAAACCTGTCCATGGGAAAAGCTCAATTCTCCATGGTATCACTCCGATTTCCCAAGGCTATCCATGTGAATTCCAAACACTTCCCATGCGTGTACCTTGGGAAAATCAGCTTTTCCCATGGATGGGTTTCTGCAGAAATTCCCTGTGATAGTTCGCACTAATACTGTGGGGGGCGGTCAAGCTCTACTCAGCGTTTGTAAAGGCCGGACCATTGGTACCCCTTATCATTAGTCACGAAAAATGCCCCCCCCCCCACTCACACACACCACCAACAACATATGAATGATTTGATCACCTGGTATTTCCCAAGCTCCAGTGCCATTCCTTTTGTCAGTTGATTTAAAGCAGCTTTACAAGAACCTAAAAGAAAAGACGAAGAACAACTAATTGATACGACTCAGTGTATTTGGAATGAGACACGTGATTAGAGCCTTTTATGTGGACAAGACTAGAGCTTGCTTGGACAGCCATATATGGTAGTCGTACAACCGCTACTCCATACCCCATTGGGTCAGACCCGTACGCAGTCGTTACTTGTGTTTTGCGTTACTGGTATTGCGTTACTTGGCAGGCGCACAAAGCCTTATGGGAAGTGCGAATATGGTAGTCGTACAACCCCCTGCACACCATACCCCATTGGATCAGACTCGTACGCAGTCGTTACTTGTGTTTTGCGTTACTGGTATTGCGTTACTTGGCAGGCGCACAAAGCCTTATGGGAAGTGCGAATATGGTAGTCGTACAACCCCCTGCACACCATACCCCATTGGATCAGACTCGTACGCAGTCGATACTTGTGTTTTCCGTTACTAGCATTGCGTTACTTGGCAGGCGCACAAAGCCTTATGGGAAGTGCGAATATGGTAGTCGTACAACCCCCTGCACACCATACCCCATTGGATCAGACTCGTACGCAGTCGTTACTTGTGTTTTGCGTTACTAGCATTGCGTTACTTGGCAGGCGCACAAAGCCTTATGGGAAGTGCAAATATGGTAGTCTTGCAACCCCCACACCATACCCCATTGGGTCAGACCCGTACGCAGTCGTTACTTGTGTTTTGCGTTACTAGCATTGCGTTACTTGGCAGGCGCATAAAGCCTTAAAAAATATGGGAAGTGCGACAGGACCAATCCATTCACCTGCGCGCCACCTACAGAGTTAAATAAATAAATTTCCCTAATGCAGCTTAGCGCTAATAACTAGGGTGGCGACAAGGTCTCAAGACGCCATAGACTAGGTACAGACTAGGTACAGTCCCAGGGAGATTTATGCCATAAAACAGCCCTAAAAGAATTCGTTCTCATCCCGCCAGAGCCTCTCGGTCATATGTTAGTTACTATTGGAGGTCAAACGCACACGAAGCTAAGGGAACGAGAATCCCAGAAATTCAGCCATCGATTCTGCTTACTGTAGACAGATCTCGCATACACCGCCTTGGTTGCTAGGTTACTCGATACGTTAACTATAGCCCCTGAACAACCACATGATATCATCTTCCTTGCGACAGCCTGTATAACAACAGAAGAAAAACGAAGGTCAAGACAATGGACAGTTCTTGCTAATAAACGCGCGCATTTTACAGTTAGAAATGCCAATGACCAAGAGTGGATTAATCTACTCTTCCATGACACGATAAAGCGCGCGCATTCTGTAACTCAATTACCGCATGCAGGGCGCGCATACATTATAGCTGATCTAGCCAGTGTAGCAAGCATTTTCGTGGGGTTTCATGAGGGCAGAGACAAGAATTTAGGTATTCGGGACTTTCATAGCCTGCGTGCAAACCAGACTCGTATACGCAGTCGCTAAAATAATTCAGAAAAAAGGAACAAGAAGGGTGGAGAAAGAGTGCGATGCGAGACGGGGCTTCTGGGAATGGGAATGAGGGCCCGCAAGGAATTGTGGGAAGAGCGCCATCAACTCCTTGCGCGCCGTCATTTCTCCTTCCCACAATTCCTTGCGCGCCCTCATTTCACCGCCTTCGCGCCTTCTTGATTTTTTTTCTTTCTGAATTATTTTAGCGACTGGGTATGAGTCTGCTTGCAAACGGAACTAAAATTTGTAAACTGGATACTTATCGAGTACCGTTGTTTTGACCTCTTCCCTAATAGAACAGCACGCAAATGAACATTATTAAGACATAATCCTTTTATTCACTAATTTATTATTATTATTATTTAACTTAAATACAGGGGACCCTACTCGATAAACCTGATGGTTTCATGGGTTCCCTGCCACCTCCTTTTTTACTTGTCAAACTGTAATGTAAGCTGTGTGTGGAAAATAAACTCAAATTCAAATTCAAATTCAAGAATAATAATTTTAGTACCCGCTGCACGCAGGCTAGGGTATCAGAGAAAGGCCTTAAAGTACGAGTTACCGATGATTTGGCCACGCGACATATGGGGCGAGGGTGAACATGGAGATGAGTTGAGGGCCTCGTCCCATTTCACCGCGCGCGCGGTAAAATTGGCACGTGTCTCTGACCTCTGAAACTCCCGGGTAACGCAGACTACAAAGGTTACCTGGGCTAAGAACATGGCTCCTTTGACGTTAACATCGTAAGTTCTGAAGATCAAATATTAAACTCGTGTAAACATTTATGTAGCGTAATACGAACTGGTATCTGCACGCCATACGAACTTATATGGTAAAGTGACGTCACAATCGAGTAATAACTTTGAATATACAACGACTTTCCTGCACTCTGATTCGATGTATCTGAGGCGTGGTTGAAACTCACACGTCAAATGTCTCGGGTTTTGGCATCAAGGAACTCTTCGTGCTGAGCTACTCCTGCATTATTGACCAGCAAATGTATGTCATCAAGTCCATTGATCGCTTTTCTGACACCCTCAATATCAGTGACATCTACACAAATTGTCTGGATAGAGGGGAACTGCAAAAAAAAAAAAAACGATTGCTTGAGAGACATGTCGCTAACCAGGTAACGCAACCAGGTAACGCAAACCAGGTAACGCAACCAGGAAACGCAACCAGGTAACGCTAACCAGGTAACGCAACCAGGTGAGTTAAAAATATCGAGTGGGCTTTTGGCAGTTGCGGTTACTGTGTATAAATTATATTGTCGGCTGGTATGGATTTAGTCTGAGCAGTCAGTTCAATCAAACCGTATGAGCCAGTCACATTCTTGCCCAGTTTTCGACTAGTGCAGTTAATTGGCTTCTTTCTAGCCTGCGTAGCAAATGTGTTTTCAGGGAAAAGAAACCCAGAGAAACAGAGGAGAAAATGGGGCGAGAAGTTAAACGAGAGAGTTTTTGGCCGCGCGAAAATGGGGCGCGGTTCGAATCTCGCCCACAAGTTTCTCGTCCTGAAAAATGCACGGGAAAGCTTGCGACGCAGGCTAGCTTCTTTCGCGATATGTCTCGCAACGGAAGCCAAATGAAGACACTGGGTATCGCTCTAACTTCAGATTTCATGTAAACAAACGAACACAAAACAAAAGCAAACAAATAAACAGCCGTACCTCAGATTTGAGTGAGTCCAGATCGGCTTGCGTTCGCGACAACGCAATCACTTCAGCGCCACATTTCACTAGAGCTTCCACAGTGCCACGGCCAATACCTGAAGAGTTTGTCAGTGAATTAGAAATCTTCAAACATATGCCACCGAGAACTAGCGCTCTTACGATCTCATATAGGTTTATTTCTATTCTTTTTTTTTCTTCAGAAAACGTTACATTTCGGTCGTATAGGTTTATTGCTCCCATGCTAGATCCATGAACACAAGTACACTGCAGTGGTATTTGCAAACCTCCCTATAACTAATACCTATTCGACCAGTGGCGGATCCAGGGTTTCGGAAAGGGGTTGCGTAAGAGAGCCAGCAGATTTATCAATAGGGCTACTAGAATCTAGTCTTTTCAGGATAAAATCTTGCCGTTTAAAAAACATTTTCATGTATTGCAAAAAGGGTTAAGTCCACACCCAACGCAACTCCCCTGGAACCTAGCCCAGTCCCTATGGGCTACGGGAGCCGCGAAGGAGAGTTCAGGGACTGGACTACTGGAACCGCCACTGCCGGTCCGCCGTCCACTATGCACCCATAGCGAAACATTGTTGGCTCACTTTTTTTGTGACGTCACTTTGCCGAGGTGTTTGGATGTCATGTCTTCATATTCAGTCGTTCGCTAATCAATCGATCAATCAAAACTTTGATCAAAATTTGTTTGTAGGGTATAGCCATACTGAAATACATACCCTATCAGAGACCAAACAATCGAAAAACGATACCCTACCGCAGACCTCAGAAGCCCAAAAAACATACCCTATATGGCGGTGCATACCCGTACACCTTATGTGAGAGAGTACCCCCGGGGAGAAATAAAGGTAACGAGAAAGCAAAATGAACTACAAGGCTCAAAATCTTGAGTGGGAGAGTTGACAGAATTTCGTGATTTGTGAAAATGTAAAAAACACTTGGCTTCATCACCCTGATAAAATAGTTTGAATCCCGTTCTTTTTATATTATTTTAGGTTTAAAAACAAAACCGGAATCACAACAGTGGGTCGCTGCGGCAAAGTCAGCAAAAAACACGCGTTTCGGTCACATCGATTGCCCGCCTACCTTTCCCAGCACCAGTCACTAATGCCCTTTTTCCTTTAAACTTTCCAACGTCCATTTCAGCAGGAAATACAGACGTTATTTTACGTTCTGCACAAAAGTGCTGTTATGCAACTAGAGATTTTTTTCAAGACCCGCGCGCGTGCTGGTACTAATGCGACGGCGGGCGCTGAACCGGGATATATTTTTATGTTAGTATCGGATTTCTCCGTGTTACAGGGTACCTGTGGATTTTTATGTTAGTATCGGATTTCTTCATGTTGCGGGGTGCCTGTGGCAGATATCAGTCAAAGATCATGCTCTTCAAGAGATAACTTCAGACTACAAATGTTCTGAAAACTTCGTAGCATTTGATTAACTATTGACAGAATGAGCTAAAACATACAGAGATTTGTATGGAATTTTCGCTAGAAGCCTTACTAGCCTCGTTTTGGTGTATTTAGACTACTTCAGATGCTTATATCTCATCCATTATTAACTGGTTTCAGTTCAACTCAACACATCTTTTAGAAGTCATCAAGTGCTATAGCTTTTAATAATTTTCCTTTCAAAATCTCTAATAGCTTTAAATTTGTAATGCCTTATGCAAATGAGAAGCGGCCATTATGGATAAGTTTTATTCATCGGGTAGGTTGACGCTAGCGTCAAAAGTGTAGGAAACAGAAATGCAAAGGATTTTTAACGCAGCATGTTAGCATTACTACAGTATTGTGTTTTGGGTCGAGTTTTTGGACTACTATTACTGTTTTCCCCGCGTTGACCTTCCCTTTTTGCGATATCTCATTTCAAGGTCACGTCACGCACGGTTGTAACGGCGCATCAGGTGCCATGGCAACGCTGGTGGCCTCGCAAACTACATATACGCAAATATGATCAAATGAAAACTATGATCAAGCAAATGAGCAAACAAGATCAAAATTTCGCTCAGATGAAAGTTAATGTACAGGAGAGAGTAGTCTAATTCGCAGGCATCTGCATGGCGTGGATCGGATAAATCGCTAAAAACTACGGATTGGGTTGCCTGTGTTGAAAAACGGAAATGGACGTCCACGCTTATATTAACGTCCACGCTTATATTAATTTTTTTTGAAGGAGAGAGATGCAGGGACGTCAACTCTCCCGGTTTTGCCGGGAGTCTCCCGGTTTTTTACCTCATCTCCCGGTCTCGTACCCTGCGAGCAGAGGCTACTTTTTATCTCCCTGCATTTTGTTTTACTTTAATTGTTTTCTTGTGTTTTTCGACTACGCAAAAGTAGCTAGCAGGGAACCGGTCTCCTGGACGGTTTTTAAGTAAAATCTATCTCCCGGTTTTCTTTGAAAAAACGATTTTTTTTTTTGCTTCTGGACCTTAAAAAACGCTAAACACAGCGAAAAGTTTAGACATACTTAGGTATTTTTCTGCCCCAAAAGCCCAATATTTTGGTGTCTCAAGGTTTTTCGAGCGGAAGGGTTGACGTCCCTGGAGATGCATTTCCGGAATATACTACTACACGAGTTAGATTCAAACTGGGCCGGGATCTCGAACAAGGGGTAACAGAAGTTACATTTTTCACAGCTGGAACAGAAATTCACATGCAAATTTTCATGACATTCACGGCCTAAAATTTCTTCAAAACTTTTCTAAAGCGAAAACAATAAAAATCCGCCATTTTCAAGCAATTTGCCGCGTTATGGCGTCATTTCTATGACCTTCATAGAGCTCTCGACCAATCAGAGCGCGCGAACTATCTCAATTATTTTATAGAAATCAATGGAATATTCCATGTAAGGTTTTGCACCAGTCTATGGAAACTGGTCTTGATTTGATAAACTAATTTTGCAGACCAAAAGAACAGGGACATCCACTGCACTGGAGTCTTTTCATACTTTTTATTTTTAATAGGTTTACACAAGAGTGGATTACCACTCTTGGTTTACAAATGTGGGGAAGATTTTAGTCTGACATAGTAACTAGCCTTTCTCGCAGTGCAAGAAATGAAATTTAACAAATATCAATTTTGAGCACTTGGTCCTAAGATGCCATACAGGGGGACGTAGCCAGGTGGACACAGGGGTCCGCAGCCCCCCTTTCTCTGGAGATTTCCCCATACATTTACTGCATTTGCTCAAGGAAATTTGAAACTTTTCGTCCCATGTTTTCACTTTCCGCCCCAACCAAAATTCCTGGCTATGCTCCTGCCATGTCAAGGGTAATTGGAAGACCAGAGGTACACACCAGACTATGTATGCTACAGCAATGTTAGAATTTGAAAGGGGTGGTACCCAGTCAAGAAAATTGAAAAAAATGACATGTAAACCATCAAGTGCAAGGCTTGCCTAGGGGCCTGTTTGCATGAGGCAAGATATCGCAGGGGGAAGGTATATCTCTGGGGTAGGGACCAAACTGGCTCTGTTTCATGTGTCACACACACGCACAATCAAGAAAGTTACCCCTACCCCTGAGATATCTCGGGGTAGACCGTTCACATGGAGCTGATATTTGATAAGGCAACTTTACCCCTAAGGCTACCCCTACCTTCCAGACTGAGATATCTCGAGGGCCCCTGAGTTGTCTCAGTCATGCACGATGGTCGGTTGCTAGGGCTTTTCCTCCCGGAAGGTTAAAATGATGAGTGTTTTAGGCCATAGACAGAAGTAAAATATGTCAAATGTGAAGAAACTTGGCAGAGAGGTAGTTTTAGAAATTACCTATTCATAAGTATCTATTTCAGCCCATGTGACCGCTATTGTGACGTCATAAAGCATGCCCAAATTTGGCATCAAAAAGGAAATTCACGGAGGCAACATTAAAAAGTGCATATTAGTTTTCTGTACATAATGTTGTGTTTTTTGGCATAAACCATATCTCATTCGGATAAAATGGCGTGAAGTTACAGCTAATCAAAGAAATTCAAATTTACCGCCAAATGACCATATATGGTCAAAGTTAGTGGGATTCAAACAGCCAGACAATAAATGTATCGAAGCAGGGACCATGACGATGTTGTATAAAATCAAAATTGTAGTTTTTTAAGTTTGGGACTATAGGGTTATGATGTGTCTTTTGTCACGCAATACGGTATTGTGACGTCATAATGACGTATTATGTGACAAACACGAGGAGTAACCCCTATAGTCCCAAACTGAAAAAACTACAATTTTGATTTTATACAACATTGTCATGGTCCCTGCTTCGATACTTTCATTGCCTGGCTGTTTGAATCTCACTAACTTTGACCATATATGGTCAATTGGCGGGAAATTTGAATTTCATTGATTAGCTGTAACTTCTTGCCATTTTATCCGATTGAGACGGGGTTTTCACTGTATATATACTCTTCATGCAGGAAACAATATCTATAACATTTGAACATGGTTTAACACATTTCTAGCGCTGTTACTAAAAATAGATGCCACTTATGACGTCATGATATCAAAAAACGTTAAAAATAACCTTACATTTGTATTTTTATGTAGAAAAAATTGCCTACATAACATTTTATTATGTTTAGCCTTACTTGTAATAGAAATTGCTTCTCTGTGAGCCAAAATGAATTTCAAGATGCTTCCGGGAGGAAAAGCCATAGCAAACCGACCATTGTGTCACATGTGAATGGTGTGGAGACAAACTTGGGGGACCAAGATATCCCTGCCTCCTGAACAGGCCCTAGGAGAGACCAGCCTTGTACATCATGTAGTTGTAGGAAGTCAATACAATACAATACAATACAATACAACACAACACAGCACAATACACATCAACCAGGGATTTAGGGCTCAAATCCAAAGATGCCCTCAACCGTGAATCCTGGATCATGCAACACAGTCACATCTATGCAATGACCTAGACATAAATCTGAATAGTGAGTGAAGTGAGTAAGTGGCTGGGCTGATGAGAAAAAAACTGCCAAGATGGTAAAGTGTTATCTCTTTTGGAATGAGAGGCAAGTACAACACTTGCTACACTTGAACATGTAATTTTATTCATCTTGAAAATGCCCTGTAGTGTTATTATGAGCTAAATTCTGCCGTGATTGCATTCTAGCTAAAACCACTTATGCTTTAGGACATCAATATGATTTTTGCATTTTTTTTCTGGAATCAGAACTATTTTAAATATCATGGCAAATTGTACTTTATTTTTATAGTATAGTTAATAATCACTTGATGCCTTTATCCTTCAGTTTTGAAACTACATAGATTTTGGTTTTTTTTTAATACTTTATTTTCCTGTCATTATCAGGATCCAATTTTCTGCATAAAATGAGTTTCCTGAATAAGGCTCAATTACTAGTAGTGTAGGAAAAATAATTCCCTTGAAGATCATCATTTAAGTCACTGAAGAAAAAACATTATCAGTTAGTACATAATTGAAACAAAATGCAGAAAATTTACAGTGAAGGTTACGTACTTGTTAAAACGTGTGTAACAGGAAGAATTATCGCGAGACTAATTAATTGAACTCGAGCGAGACCATTGTTCCAAAAATGCAAATCGCTTCCTTTCAAATCTGACAGCGACGGGTATTGTTCCAAACTGGCTTCGCAAGCCTTTCGAACTGTTGATCAGTTGACTGAAAATAACAATTCGTTTTTCATCTAGAAATCTATGCTACTCAACTCTTGATTTTATGTTCCATTAAGAATAAAATGATGAAATAAAGGAAGAGAAAAAAAATCATGGTGTGTTTTAGACGGCGACGTCATGTTTAGCTCACGTCATCCGAGCGAATGCGTGTTTGAATATGCACTTTCGCTTCGGTCTTGGAAAATCAGAAAACGCGAAAGTATCGTTAGAATATGCCGTAAATTTAGCTTATTACAGCTGCTACCGTTACGATCTATTTCTACAAGCAACTTCAAAAGGAAACACTGTTGCACAATGCATTTAACGCATCCTCCAGGCAGACACAGTTTAATTTTTCGAGGACCTACAATAGCTAAGCGTAAACAAGAAATAAGTAAATCGCGCACTTGGGTGTGCCGAAACGCGAAGAAAACCTATAAAAATGTGCTCCTTTACAAAGCCTAGAATTTAAAAATGAATAAAATGCAATAACAACTGCTTACTGAAACTTTTTTTCAGGATCTGGGCCTCATTTCTTGAAAAAGCGCGCAAAACTGGAGGCCTTGTATTTTTTTTCTGACAACTACGGACTCGGATTCGCCTTCCACTACTAATCAGTACTATCTGTTTGTGCTGAAAAAGTAGCATCATTTGAAAAGTCTAACCTGGTTTGAGATTATTTGAGCATCAATAATAGCTAAATGTCTTTTTCTCTGTTTTAAAGAATTTTTTTTTAACCAATTAATCGAAGATTTATCGAGAAATTGGTGATAAGTTTTCTCAGCGCAAGCGAACGCCAAGACATGACCTTTGAAAGCGGATATAACGAAGCACTCGAACCAGCGATTATATATTTTTCTTATTTTACCTTTGTTTTGGAATAACTACACAGTATTTAGTGAGGAAAGTGGAGAAAACTACATTCTACGATCATTACGCCTTTTTCAACTGAAGGAACACGACAGATTTTAGTTTCTTGGAGAAGTTTCTCTGAAGACAGCAAAGCACCTCGCATGTATTTACAACATGGCGGTCGCTTTTGTTGGCAACCACTCACCGCTGGATAAAACCGGTGACATCTAAGACTTGTGCAGCTTCAAAGAAAGATTAAAAACAATTTTAGCTAGTGAACGAATCTGGTTATGTGAAATTTAAGTTATTTTACGTGGAACTCTTTCGAAAATCGTAAATTAATTTCTAGTTTGAGTCAACGCTTGTACAAGAAGCCAACGGCAGTTGCGTTGGTTGATTTGAGTCGCTGGAAACAATTCGCGTTTGCTGTGTCTTGCGAGCTCAAAAAAGACCCAAAAGGAAGTGAAATTAAAGAAATGTTGATTATTAAGAAACAAGGTACAGAATATTGAGGTATTCTCTTTTTATCCGTGATAAAATAGCGGCCAAATATTTTAATATTCCGTAAGCGAAGTGAAGTTATCTTCATCAAAATGCGCGATCCGACCATTTTGGGACAAGTAACAGCCGGCAGAGAACTTGGACGTTTCTTCCTCAAAAAACATTTCAAAATTCGATCATACGCAACTTTTGCACTGAATGGGCAAATAAAACAATATTTTACACTTTTTTATCGGGATTTAGCAAAAAATAAGGAAAAATCCGAGCCAAAAGACCAATGTTTACGACTGAAGCAATTACGGGAACCCAGCGACCGCCATGAAGATGTGTTTGTTGGTAGTTTTTGAATTTTATTTTTCTAGCAAAAACAAAAAACCTGTACTTCTACTCTGCTCTTTATCTTAAAGTAGGATGACTAAACTTTGTTATTTCATTGGGAAAGATGCGCCGAACGTTACGAGCGAGATGCAATGGAACATTCTTCGAGAAATATCAGTGCAAACCATTTGAGATTTTCGAAGATTTCTTCAAATTTCAGAAAAACAAAGACGCAAAACCAATAAGTTTTACCTTTGCTAGAAAGCTTGAAGTATACTGTATCCAACGGTGTACGTTTTGTATTCTTGGAAGTATTGTGCGCGTTGAACGAAGCGAGAGTTTTGAACCAAGAAGCACAACTTTGTCAATGGCTGCCAATGTTACGACTGGTTTGGTGCTGCTTTCTCAGGCGTCCGCATGGTACGTATAAATAAGATGCGCGTTCGTTACTGCGTCACTACTCCCAAGCGCCTAGTGAGAGTAGAAACACGGTCGCGCGAGCTCACGAGAAATTCAGAAGGACGTAATAGCTGATTGATCACTTATTCAAAATGTCGTCTGATGCAGCTCCGTCAGCCAAAAAGACCAGCAAGCCCAAACCTAAACCAGATCATCCAAAATATATCGAAATGATCATCGAAGCTATCACTTCACTAAAAGAAAGAAATGGATCGTCAAGGCAAGCGATCGTTAAGTACATCAAGGCGAATTTCCCAGTGAAAGAAAACTGCGAAGTGGCCGCAAAATTGGCCATCAAAAAAGGCGTATTGTTGGGTAAACTAAAACAAGTGAAGGGAACAGGAGCTTCGGGATCGTTCAAGCTCGGTGAAGTGCCGAAAACGAAAAAACCCGAGAAGAAAGACGTTAAGAAAAAGCCAGCCGCCAAAAAACCCGCAAAGAAGACCAAGAAGGCTGCAGAAAAGAAAAAATCAAAATCGCCCAAAAAGAAACCCGCAGCCAAGAAGACAGCGAAAAAACCAGCTGCCAAAAAACCAGCACCAAAGAAGTCGCCCGCCAAGAAAACGAAATCTCCAGCGAAAAAATCCACGAAGAAGCCAGCGGCCAAAAAGCCTGTGAAGAAGGTAGCCAAGAAGGCAGCACCAAAGAAATCTACTAAGAAATCATCAAAGAAGTAAATTGTGAATTGTATATAAACGGACAGTTTTACAAATGGGACATTCTTTTAATGCCCGGACAACACGCACTCATGGACGCATTTATTTGAGGACAACGTTACGGCAACGGCAAATGGTACTGTATAACATAATAACATTAGAATTATTCACATTGCTACAAGCAAATGCATAGTTTTAGTTCTTCATCCATTTTACGTTGTTTTTAAGTAGAATATAACTATGTAATATTCCCACAGGTATTTATAAGAAAAAAAACTCGATAGAGTACAAAATTGTTTGTATATATGTATACGACAAAAAGTGAAATAAAGATTTTATGGCTTATGACTTTTGTGTATGTTATCGGGGCAACCGAAATGGGATCTTTTGACATTTTTTCGTACTGCCAGTTCTCAGGCAATCTCCCAGGGTTTTATGGGTAATTTTTAGGATGGCACTCCAGAGAATTTCAGGTGGGAGGGGTGTAGATAGACTTTTATTGGAACTTTGGTCTATATCGTTGTAGCCCAAAAAATTCCAAGTGGAGGGGGCCTATCTGAACCCTGGAGGGCCGCCTGGAAATTCCAAGAGAGGGGTTTGTTGAAATTACAGGGAGAGGGGTGATGCAAAGGACCCCAGGAAATTCCAGAAACCCCAGAATCTTCAATTGGTAGGGTCCTCGACTCCCCGGTGCGAAAACGATACGCCTCGCAACGAGGCCATCTTTGAAAACTACTGTGAGGATCCTGGTAGCAAGCCCATCCCATAACTCTTTGCGAACCTCGCATGAAAACGAGGTCTTGCGCGCGCTCCCAGCTTCGCACGATCAGACGTTTCTAGTGTGACCAGGTGACTCCTTTTTCTTTTGAGTTCAGGGACCGATTCTTTTGTTTGCCGTTTTGAAATCTGAACGGACGAGAGAATGGTAATCTGCATGGTAATTAGCCTAAAAATTCAGTCGTTTTTTCTACCAAAACTTGTGTACAAGACGGCTGAAAATTTTTGCAGTTTCACTTAACAATAGGGCTCTGGGGCGACAATGGAAAATTACCCAGAAAACACACTGGATGAGCTAAATGTTAGTTCAGCATACCCTGCTAGCAAAGGTTTCTCTCTGTCAGTCTTGTTTACTTTATTCGCACTGTTGTTGGGAATTCCATCGCAGGTCATCTGACAATGTCATGAACTCATGAATCCCAAGACATTTTGGGCAAAAAAACTAGTGAAATTAGTGAAACATGCTATAATTTAGCCATGGGAATTTAATTTTTACCTTAGACCCTTCCAGACCCCCTGTAGAATTCAAAGGTAGCAAATGGATACCCTGTGGAAATTCCAGGGTTACACACAACAACCTCTACGGTCGATAGGTCAGTCCTCGAAAGAGGGTAACGGATCTAAAATGGAACAGCCGTTTCGAAAGGAAAATGGCAAAACCTGGACAAAAAGTCACAGCCAATTCCGAGTGTAAGATTGCTTCAAATTCTAGAGGAGTTATGCTGCAGCAGAAGCCTGGCATTTCCACAGGGGTAAATAATTTTTCGAAAAGAACAGAGTATCAACTCTGTTCTTAAAGGTGAAAGCTCCCCACCCAACATTCGTCATTCTACTCAGAATGAGTACAACCCTAATCAAAAGATCACAAATTCTGCATCGATTTTTTAATGAACGCAATTGTTAGAGCTAGCATTCGTATTTACAATTATAAACAAGCCAGTGTTTTGTAAAACGGGTGGTCCTGACGATTCCTAGTATATAACCAATTTTGTTTGTTTGTCAATAAAACGATAACGGACTAGAGCTTTGCTCCGTCCCCTCCTGGGGTGATCCGAGCATCCGTAGTCCATTCCATCTGGTTCTTGTGTTCCACCCCCAGACGAATCCGAGACTCGGACCTGAACATTCCGCCCGTCTATGGAAGATCTTTGTCTTCTAAGTAACGGTATTCGAACGTGAAGCCCTCTTTCTTCCTCTGTCCCCATTTCTCGTAGTCAAAATAAATGTATGTTCCCTATAAAAAAATAAGTAGTGTTTAGTTCTACTATTCTATTCAGAAGATTGATGGATCGACGAAAACGGCTTTTCCGGTTCGTTTGACTTTGCTTACTCACGTGACAGTTTTCTGTCGATCGAAAAGACTACATGACATTGCAATCGCAAACTAATCATTTCGACAGAAACGGTCACGTGAGCTAACCGAAATGGTAAAATACATTGACCAAATCGGCTAACGGTGTTTACATCTTGTTGCCACCCAATTCAAATTATGTGATGATTGCTTTGGGTGGTTACAATTGTCCAATTTTTCTCACTCGGCCTTGCAGAACTAACAAAAGTATCCGACCAAATGAATTATCACAAGATCTAAATTGGGTGCAGGGGCGGATCTAGGGGAGGGGTTGTGGGGGTTGCAACCCCCCTATGAGAGTGATAGATTAGTAGTTATTTGAACTAAGTACGGATCATAACCAGTCCAACTTAGTGCTGCAACCCCGCCTCTGAAAAAAATCCTGGATCCGCCACTGGGGTGGCAACAAGATGGAAACACCGTTGGCCGATTTGGTCTATCCGTGGCGGGTTTTGGACGGTTTAGCGATTTCGGTAGAAAGCTGTTGAGATTATGTCTGAAACATGTTTAAGTCTCCACAAGTGTCAGCGCTAGTGTGGACGCAGGCAAGTTTTCCCTGACCTGTTCGTACTCGTCAGTGATAGCTTTAGGCTCTTCGTGTCTCTGGAACCACATCATATACTTGGTATGGAATCTCCATGACTGCTTCTTGAGCGCCTTTGCTGCCAGGTACTGCGCTCTTGTGCCCTGTCATAGAAAAACAATAGTATACAGCTCTTAGCTGATTGTAACACAGGCCAGAGCAGTGATCCATTCATTGTTGGCTCACAACAAGGGCTGGGAGTCGAGCCTAATGCACCTTAGAATTTAGAATAGTTACTCCCTATGATAGATTTCTCTAATTACGGGAGGGACAGACAGCGGACGTAGAACTTAGAATAGTTACTCCCTATGATGAAGGATATATGAAATATATGCAAGCATATATGAAAATGGGAGCTCCCAAAAGCTCTGATTCCCTGAAGCTGAATATGTCAATTCCATCGGCTGATTTAGAGAATGTAGAGTAATGTTTTGGGTTGAACTCGGTAAATCAAGTATAAAATGTTGTTTGTAGATGGTTATTTCCAGATGTCTACATTCAATGAAAAGTGGCTAAGTAGACCACTTGAATTCCTTCCTTTCAAGTTCTGCCCCTCATGTTACACAGGGAATTTCTACAGAATCCCATCCATGGGAAAAACTGAATTCCCCATGGTAGAAGAATGGGAAGTGTTCGGATTTCCCGTGGCTATCCATGTGAGTGCCGAACACTTCTCATGCGTGTGCCTTGGGAAATTCAGCTTTTCCCATGGATGGGTTTCTGCAGAAATTCCCTGTGTTACTGACTCTCCGGCATAATGATGCTCGACTAGCACAAAATGCAGTTAGCATTTGACAAGAGAGGTAACGGTAACAACAAAGGAGACCGCTAAATAAATGGTAATAAATGGCTTTGGTGTTTGGTCTTTTAATTGTAGCATGAAACAAAGGAATTCTTTGCTTCAGTGACCACGAAACAAAGGCGTTCAATGACCAAAGACCAATGACCAAGCAACCTTTTCTGAATTAGGTGTATACCAGCTGATTTATTGCATCGCAAAGGGTTCCTTAGAAAATCTTGCCTTACGTCAAATGTAAACTGGCTTTGACTTGCACGATGATTGATCTAGTTTTTGCTACGAACATTATCCGCTTCTAGGCCAGAGATCAGCTGGTAACCGTGGCTCGAATTAAGAGAGAACTCACCTCTTGATAATAAAAAATAAAGAACAAAGTTTCTGGAGAGAGTCTCTGGAAGAACTCGATCGCGTCGACGTGTGAGGGTGGGTGTTGATGATGATAGTGTGGGGCAGGGTAAGGATTCCGTGATAAACACGGCCTGGGAAAATAGAAAAATACAGAACTTCACGTTAACGACGATGAAAATGACATGAAAATAGAGCAGATTTCGTACGACTGCGAAAAGTGCCGCGACAAAAATGTGCCGCGCCGTGTCCGTACCGCGACTATGTGGCTTCATTCCGTATCTACAGTAAGCCAGGTTCCGCACCGCGACCGACGCAACCGCGACCGTGCCGCGACTACGCGACTTCATTCCGTATCTACAGCAGGCCAGTTTCCGTGCCGCGACACTTTTCATAGTCATACGAAATGGCTGATTGCATTTTAAGACCGCACCGGGGGATTGAGGACCTACAGAATATTTTCCACATCCTCGGAGACCCAGGGAATTTTTTCCACGGGGGTTGTTTTTGGAGTCCGGAAATTCCACGGGAGGGGGTGTGTCTGGAGACTCGAAATTCCTAGGGGGAGGGGTAAAACAGGTGACTTTCCAGGGACATTTTATCCAAAAATAGATTTTCCAGAGGTATTTTGCCAGGGAAAATGGAAATTCCAGGGGAGGGGGTCCTTTATGACGTTGGAAATTCCAAGGGAGGGGGTCTGTTTTACGAGTGGAAATTCCAGGGGAGGGGGTGTTTTTAAGGGAGGTCCTCAACCCCGCTGGTCACCAAGTTGGTCACCATGCTGGTCACCATGTTGGTCACCATGCTGGTCACCATGTTGGTCACCATGTTGGGCTGTAAAATCGGTACAAGATGATTATGTTTTGCTTCAGTAAATAAAAGGCAATTTCTTACCGAACTCTTTCGGAGTCTGACGCGTGCGGTAGGTGGTGATATGCGGCTTCTAACATTGCTAGTTGGTAGCAGCGTTCCTTGTTAAGAGGGACAGGCCCTAGAGGGGCCACGCCCAGTAGAGGCTGGAGGTGCGCTGAGTTTGTCTCGGCATGAGGCTTGCTGTCTGTACTCGATGCTACTGATTCGAATAACCCTGCAAAGTAGAATGGGACAAATAATCAGACTAAATTAGAAATCTTGTACTCTATGCACCAGTCTCGTATCCAGACGTTATTTTTTGCGTCTCTTTCGGTGATTTCTCATGAAAATTGTTTTGGTGGCGTAGGGACTGGGAATGAGTATCACACGGCGAGCAATGAACTGTGGGATATCCGCATATCCCATAACACTCTGCGCGCCCTGTTAAACTATCCCACAACTCCTTGCGCGCCCTGCTAATACTATCCCACAAATCTTTGCGCGCTCTAAAAAAAAACGGAAAGCGTCTGGGTACGAAAGACTGTCTATGCACCTAGAAAGTGCAGCTAACAAGAAATGAGGACCATAGTATTTTCAGCAGGACTACAAACTCGCTTCTTCTGGAAATTGCTTAATAACTTAATCGCTTAATTTCAACAAAATGTTTCAATATGAGAAAAGTAGTCTACACAAACAACCCAGAATCCTAGATTACACTTCAAATAATAACTATAAGGAAAAATGATTAGAAATTTGATTCAGATAGGCATTATTTACTAAGATTTAGTAGCTCTCGCAATCACATACGTGCTCAGTTTGGAAAGAAATCAAAAAGGCCAATTCGCAATCCAATTCAATCCGCTTGATAACACACGAAAATACTCCAGATTTGTACTTATCTGGCAGTTGAAAGTTTATTTAACAAACCTTGACGATCATTTTGCTCATTTCTTGTTAATTGGGCTACATTTAAAGGGGCACTCGCACGCTTAATATTCGTCCACCGTGGACTTAAAATAGGTAAAATTGTATCCGTGAAAACACATGTACATTCGCCCGTAGTTATCAAAATAATCATCCAGATTAATAGAGAAACCTTTCAAGTGTTAGACAAATGCAATTCTAGGTTGTTTTGACCTGTTATCAAGAGGATGGAATTGGATTGCGATTTCAGCTATTTTCTTATCAGAGAAGTGGCCTGCAAGCGTGCGAGAGCCCCTTTAAACTCACTAACCCTAAACTCTTACCTCTGTTTTCTGTAGAGTAGTCTGTAGGCCCATGCAAAGGATTACTCAAACTTGCCGTAGCTACTGCTTGTGCTGCTATAGACTTGAGCGATGAGAAGGACTCTGAAGTCGTAACGTGTCTCTGTGCCGGTGCAGTCATTTGATGTGCACTTATTAACGAGTTGACAGGTTGATTCGACACTGCTAATGACTCTACTAGTGACATAGAGGGCTTGTTTAGGTCTGAGCTTATGCTAGTTAGTAACGGTGGCGGCAGAGGGGTGCTACCAGGGGTGCTGGACGTCCCACTAGGGGCAGCCACGCCTAGTGCACTAACAGGGGGTATGACTACAGCTGCGGATGTGGCTTGGCAGGGTGCTGTAGACATGGGCGGGGCCACTACCATAGGTGCAGGTACTGCTGGTGCGGGTGCCTTGCTACTGAGAGCAGAACTAAGTCCAGGTATATGCACAGGTTGTGATAGAGGCTGGTTTATAGGTACTGATGTAGGTATCGTTGGTGCGATAGACATTGACATAGATGCTACCGATGACACTAGCTTGGAGATATCCGTATGGCCAGTTTCTGGAATAATCAATAAGAATTTTATTCAATTATTTGAATTTCAGCATGGAGAGTAAGTAAGTTGGAAAAACCTGTGCCTATTAAAAACTATGACAAGGAGTGATAGATAATGAGATCATGTCAATCCAGGGCTATAAATACAGTGTGACTAAAATAATCAGAATTAGTCACAAAATATCACCTTGTTTTAACATTCGGTCCTCTGGCCAGTGGGGGGTGATAATTGATATCATGCATGACCATTTATTCTGTTCATGCTTAAAAGAGAGCCGATTGCAAAATTGCTAGAAGCCGGCTGGATGTATCTGTATAGTACTTACCTGAAAAGTGATTTGTCTGTGGTAGGTGATCATTGCTACTGTTAACAGAAGTTGAGTTCTGCCGAGGCAGGGAGTTGCTAGATGTTGTTGCTGGAGTATGATTAGTCATTCGAGGTGGTTGCACTGCTTCTACATGGTTTTGCTGGGATCCTGCAACCACTGCGTAGCCCGATACAGGTGGGGGAGGGCTTGTTGGGGGAGGAGACTTTCTAACAGGTGATATCTCCTCTCCATTACTGGATATGTGGTTTTCGAAGGAGTTTACCATACCGATTGAGCTAGAGGAACCATAAAGGATGCAATGTTTAAATATTTTTCTGATTTGTTTAACATTAGCATTGGGCCATTCAATTTTTTATTTTCCCCCCCCCCCCCCCAATACACACACACACACAGAAGAGTTTTTTCTGAGGGGGCAGCAAACTTGCCATTTTCCGAGGGGGTCTTTCCCTAAAGGAACCAAGGAAGGCTTTTTTCAAGGGGGTGGTTGACAAATTCCAAGGGGTTCAGAACAGAAAGACACTCTTCCGTGGGTATTTGAGGGGTCATGAATGAAATGTACTCTTCCGTAGGTGTTTCTAAGGGGGTGCCAGGTGAAATTTCTGAGGGGGTTAGAAGTCAAAATGACCTCTTCTGTAGGAGGGGGGGGGGGGGTAATATGATAAATGGAATGTATTATTTCAAAGTATTATTTTCATGCTTACTAGGTGACTGGGGGAAGATGGGAGTTGAAACCAAAGCTTCAAGGGGTGACAGAGGAGAAGAAGCATACACTGGACATGTGAAAGCTAGATCCACTACCAGTAGACACAGTGCTAAACATTTGTGTTGGTACATTATTGCCTAGACTTGCCCCAAGTCGTACTCTATGTTTTTCCTTAGAACAAAGTGAAAAAAGCACATGGTGGAGCGCAGGAGAGTACGACTTGTTTCGCTCGCACGCTTTTGATTTTAACTTGCATATTTTTCCCTCGAAAAACGAATGCAAAACAGCGCGCGCTCAGTGGCGTGATCTTCGTCAGCAGTGCGCGCCGTGAATTTTGTCAACAACTGAACATTTGCCAAAGAATCAAGACTTTTGTTGCATGATTTCGGCGTGTTATAACGCTAGTTTTGGAAAATGTATCTAAAGAAATGCTTACGAAAATTCATAAGAATAGATCTACAAGTGGAAAGACTTTGAAGCACAGCGTTTGATAACTTAAAGATGCTTTCGCCCACAACAGAGGATGTCTGTGTGAAAAATATTTTCCGTTTCAAATCGCGCCAATGAAGGCGATGGCGTAAAATGTGACGTCAAACTTTCTCTCACTCGGATTGGATGTTTATCAGACACACCTCCAACACACCCCCGACCTAAATTTAGGTCGGTAAAAACTGGCGGGAAGCGAGCGAGAAAAGTCCGTTGTACAAAATAAGCCAAAAAAAAAAAACGGAACAGCGGAGTTTGAGAAAGTCTAATTATTGCCTATTGATTGCTCAGAACGTTTGCCTAAATAAAATGAGCCATAGCTGAAAAATAAGATTAGGTCATGAAAACCTTGGCAAGAACACAACTATGAGCCTAACATGTTGATTTAGTAGAAAGGCACTTTAAAATCAAGCTCTGTAAAAGTGTTAATTTTTGCTGAAAAGAACTAAGTCAACCAATTATTCACTTACTTTGACTGCTTGGCCATAGTGTTACCTGAAACAAAAACCACAAAGACAAAATAAGGTTTAAATTAATGAGAGATAACGAAAATGGAAACAGGATCCAATACCTATATCTGCTTATAGCTATTATGTTTCCCACATCACTCACTTGATTTGACCACTACAGGACTAACTGCAGAGGATGCCAATGCTTGTAATGATGTTGGTATTGAGTTCTTCAGAACTGGCCTGGGTGGTGTTGTACCTGGTAAACTATTTCCCAATGGTTTAGCTTCCTTGGAATTCTTCCTTGGAGAGTTCTAAAACAATTTGGAAGCACACAACAAAAGTAATTATATACCAATATTTTTCCAATATATTTGTTCAATATTCCAATATTTGATTTGTTAAAAGCATGTCACCTGGAAGGCATGAAATTCTACTGTTTCTCACATGACAGATTTGGATGGAAAATAATATGTTATAATAATAATAATAATATGTAATAATATGAAACATCAAAACCAGAACTCATGTGACTGTATGTGAGACAGGACCTAAGGATATTATCCAATAAGACTGTAGGTCTAACCAATTGCAGATGTTTGGAGAGCAATGGCAGCACCTTCTCCTCAGTTATTTAGAAAAGGGCATTGAGTGTTGGTCCGGGGGAGTTTAACCCCAACCTCACACATAACAGACTGCCACTTGTCCAACAAAGCCAACTTGGTGGCTCAGAGAAAATAGAAAAGGGCAAACTTCTGTTTAACCATGGAAACTGACAGAAGGACTCATGAGGAGAGAATAATATTGTAAATTGATAGTGAAGGTGTGTTGACAAAACTTACAAGCTGAATTTTGCTAGGCATGGATTCCGTTGGAGAGTTGGGTGGCAATGAAGATGAAGGTGACGTAGGGATGTGATTTAACAAGCCATCCTCATCATATTCAGAGGGAGATGTTGCTAATACTGAAAAAAAAAACCACAAAGCAATGTTTCAAAGATGGTGTTTCTAAGAAATGGATTAATATTGGTAAATTTCAGCAAATGGAAAGGCAAAGTTTTGAGACTTAAGGTCACCCTCTTGCAGATGTTAAGGCCTGTTTACACTTGCAATTTTTGTCACACAAGTCGCGCCGATTTTTCTTACATGTACACATCAACTTGGCACAATCTGCCTCGATTTTTGTTGTGTGATGTCGTGGAGATTTCAAACATGTTCGAAACGTTTCGCAACTTGATGCGATTTGAAGAAAAGAACCCACAGAAATTGCACCAGATTTGCATCTCACTTTCACAAGAAAGATGGAATTGCAACTCGCATGATAAAAATTGCCCGACAAATTCAACAAAAATCACAAGTGTAAACCAGCCTCTAGCAGTTCAGGATAAAAGGTTACAACTTACAATCAGCATCTAAGTCATCATTTTCCAGATCAAAGTCATCATACATGTACTCGTTTTCTTGGAAGTCTGGCTCTCGACAGCAGTCTAAATAATAATCCATGTCGTCTTTGAGTTGCTTGATCTGGATGAAGAAAAATGGAAAAAGTTACTGGTGCAGTCCCATTAACAGTTTCCATTCATGGGGAAATTATTTCCATGAAGGGTCAGGGCTCAAATCCAGGGCTGGAAATTGTGCTGTATGAGTCAGTTTTGCGACCAACCTTTTCTTATTTGCAACTAAAATGCGAACTGCTTGTCACACACAGTCAGTAAATGCAACTAAAAAAGGACACCATTGGCCAAAATGCAACCTCAATTATATTTCTTCATTTCCAGCCCTGAAATTCAGTTGCAAAAGCAACCAGAATTTTCCACTTTGTGACAAAAATATAATCAAAACATTGACTAGTTTTGCAGATATTTCGTCAGGTTTGCCTTCAATTGTGTGACTAGAACATCTCTTTTTGCGATTGAAACTCACCAAGCTAGTCGCAAAATTGCCAACATCATTATCTGTTAAGGTCTGAGTAAAGGGAAAACATGGTATTTTTAAAATTAATTTTCACAACACTTGACTGAGCAATCTTTATAATCTTTACAAAATCAATGAGTAAGGTATTTATAAATTAAAAATTTTGAGGAATTGGGGTCAAAACTATACATGTGGAGGTGTGGCTGGTTTCCATGGCAACAGCATTAAAAATAAGTGTTATACTAATGAAGGGGAGGGAACTTTTCTACTAATTCATGAAGCTTAGTTACAAAATATTAATTTGATCGGAGTATACCATGAATAAGCCCAGCTTGCAAAAGTTGTGAACAGTTCAGGGTTGTGAACAGTTCAGAGTTCAGGGTGGTGAACTAGTGACCACAGTTTCCTTTCTGAGTCAAATTAGTATGTATACTCTGGTAGAATTATCATATCACAATAAACTAACAAATTTCCACAATAACTAACAAATTTTAAATTTTGAGCCCATTCTGTTGAAATTACAATTTTTGAATCATATGGCTCAATAGCAGGTTAACAGCCACCTTAACTGCTAGAAACTGGACAAAACTTTCTGAAACTTCAGAAATGCTTTAGTTGCCTTTGAGAGAATGTTATAAGATGTTTCAAAGATAGGGTTAAATTTTGACCCAACATGATTTACTCAGACCTTAATTTCAAGCCCTGAGGGGGTAAATAGGGTTGATATCAAATAATATTACCAAATGAAAATAACAACCCTCATCCCAAAAAAGAATTGTCAACTTTCATGTTCTCAAACATACTACACAAAGTTTGAATTTCATTTTGTTGATCGAAACAATAAAATCCTAGAAACGTCATTGGTCTTAAAGATACCTACTATCAAAACAGGTTTCAATCGTGCTGTTAAAATATCGAACCCACGGGTCACTGTTTTATATCACATGATGACCTAAAATTTGACTAAGCATCGATGGTTTAATTGGCTGAAAGACATCGAGCCTATGTCACATGACAACTTTTTAGACATCACATGATAGAAATGTGCAAACCACAGGCTTGAAATTGAAATGGCTTGATTGAAACTCTACCTTTTTTGATAGTATTGTGTAGTGGCAACTTAGTAGCACTAAGGGTATAGTGCTCCAATCCTAGATGTTTGGCATATAGCAATTTAAAGCTGCATTATAATAAATAAGATACAGATTTGATTTCATATGACTGTGAAACTGCACAGAACATGGTATGTTTATGGCACAGCATGGAAGCCTTGCCTTCTGGTGAATATTCATCAAAATCACAACATGCGAAATGATTGATTTGACACAGCACAGCAAAATAACTTTATGGCATAACTTGCTTTTTCACAGTCATACAAAATCTGCTCTATACTATACATACATTATCGCACTCAATGGTGCCATTGTCAAGCATTCTCAAGATCATCTGAAATACGCAAATCAATAAAGTCAACAAAAATACACTGAGACATCGAATGTAAAGGATGGACCATCAGAGATACTTCTGGACGAGGTTTCAGGTTTTTCTTGTGCTGGTTCAGAGGAGTGCCAGAATTTTGGCCGAAGCTGTTATTTTTTGTTTGCCTGGCCAGCTTACAGGATTTTTTTCTAGCTCAGAGGTACCTAATGGACTGTCCCTAAAATAATGTTATTAAGGGTGCACAAATAAACAACAGTGCATGCCCTGCTTTCAAATTCCTTATCTGGGGTCAAAAATGCAATGTTAACTAATAATAATAATAGATTGTTTATTATCCACCTCTCACAGCATAACTGCAGATATTTGCAGATATTTTTTGCTGCTTGTTAACACAATTTTGTTCTATACTAGTCATGTTATCACTATTGGCATTAAGGCATGGACATCAACTTTTTTCTGCATTGTTTGAGGAGAGACAGAGATGCAAGCATGCTTCCAAAATGCAACAACTGAAAAAACTAACTAACCTCTAACTTCTTGTTATGGTACCGGTGCTTCTCGGCCCAGTTGTTCAGCTCATCGACTTTGTCTTGTTTCTAGCAAAAAGGTGACACTGATACTTAATACCTGTTTATGTTCTCTATCACCCAATCAGAGAAAACGAGTTCCAATGACAGGAAATTTTTTGTCCTTCAACACCATCTATCTTGCCCAATTAACTGAAATTTTATTCAAGGAGGATGGCTCATGCATCAGCAAATCACACCCACAAAAACTTCATGCCAATATAATTTTCTGTAATTACTCTGCTCTGTATTTTTTCCAATTTTGTAACATCTTTTTTTTACTTTTGAAACTATACTCATAAGCTACTGTACCCAGTGATTTTTCATTTTGCTTAAAAGTTGTACAAAAACCTTGACAAGTGGAAAACCATTCACTGAATCGTGGCAAAACGCAATCTACAGTCAGATTGACCAATAAAAGTACAACTTCAAATTACATCTCTGTCCAGCTTCTTCTTCTTTGATCCTGCAAAGACCTGCTCAATTTCACTTTCAAACTGATCCACCTGAGGAAAGTTATAAAAGCTGTTGTCATCTTTCTGGGTCCATTCCAGAAATGGAAAATACTGCTGGTCATCTGACATTGTCCGATCAAAATCGGCAAATGGCCAACCACCAAATTTGCAAATATGTCTGACCACACTAGAAGTTTGATCAGACATTGTTAGGTCATGTGAAAAAACAGCTCTGCAGTATGTGTTAATAGACTCTGTGCAGCTGAATTGTCCAAGGGTTAATCAAGAGAGCATAACTGGAGCGCAAATGCACTTCTTAGTGGATTTGTTTATGAAATCATGAAGAAATTCGATTGAGATAGTCTGCTATTCTAATTAATTTGACCAATTTTTTTACCTAGGTAAAAAGATTACAGATTTCATTTTGTTTGCTCTTCAGTACAACCATGTGACAGACAAGCTGCACAGGGCCTATTCAGTAGATCCAAGAAATGTTAAGTTTATTACTGAAAAGTTGACAATGAATGCAATATGATTTCAGATGACTCGTTTTAAGGTGGATCTACATAGTTTTTGAAGGGATTAGAATATATGAATCCCTTTAAAACAGTTGTGAACCAAAACACAGTAACAAAGAGCTCACTGATTCTGCAAAAATTTGGTGTTAAAATTGGTTCAATGTGTATCAAGATATAGTGCTGTTCACGCTGACGTCATCTATTGTTATTAATGTGCCAACCAGAGATCAATTGGTTCACAGAACAAAGGGCGCTATTCAATCTACGGTTGGCACATTAGCATTACAATGGCAATGTTGATAAACAGTGAATAGTGCTATAAAGTAGTCAGGGCACAGGGCCCAAAATTAACAGATATTAAAGGTTGCAATTTTGCTACTTTTTCCATGAGTTTAAAGGGGCACTCGGATGCTTAATATTCCTCCACCGTGGACATAAAATAAGTAAAATTGTAGCCATAAAAACACATGTACAATTGCCCATAGTAATAAAAATATAATCCTCCAGATTAATAGAAAACCATTTCAAGTCTTAGACAAATGCAATTCTAGGTTGTTTTGACCTGTTATCAAGCCGATGGAATTGGATTGCGATTTGACCATTTTCTTCCATTTTCTTGTCAGAGAAATGGCCAGCAAGCGTGCGAGAGCCCCTTTAAGGCACAAAAAGAGTGGTTTTACTCTCACAATTGAGGGCAAACCTCAAGACATGTATACAAAACTGGTCAATATCTTGTGACTAACTTAACATGTTTTTGAAGCAAAGTGGAAAACTCTGGTCGCTTCTGCAAATGATAGTCACAATTTCGGGCCAAAATTTCTGCAACCTGCACATTTCTTAGGAACTGTTAACCTGGATTATATCTTGCTCAGCAAAGAACTGATTTACACCAAACTTTGACAGTTTTAAAATCTTATTTGTGCCTTTCTTACCATGTAGGACTTATATTAAGGGACTTGTGAACAATCTTGACAATATCAAACTGAGCAATATCCTCACACACAACCTTGGACTCCAATGCAAAATGTTGGAACTCTTTCACACTCAGTTTGTGAATGTACAGTAGCATTTTTAGAAAATTAATTACACAGCATAAAATACAGTTGTATTTGAGGGCTTGAAAAAGTTACCTCAAGTTTTAACTTGTCAATTACATCCTACAAATAAAAGAATTCAGGGCTTAGAATCTCATACCATCCAACTAGTAAACAGCAATTACATTATGAATCATGTTCACTTTTTATTGCACCAACAAGGCAGAAATTTTTCAGTAATTGATCAATGAACTCAGCTGGTTATTCTTGGGTTGCAACCATTCCTTTGGGAATTAAACTACAAAAGCATGGTGGCCATGCTGCTGCCCTGAACAATGGGAGCTAATGAACTTTCTTTTGTTGTATACCACCAGTTTGACCCCCAGTGACGTCACTTGCAACCCAAGAATTAGCAATGGTGGGAAAAAGGGCATTTCCAATTGCAAGTTGAAGGTAGGTTACTACCGAAATCACTAAACTGTTAGCACCCTGGAAAGAAACAATCAATCGTTTTTTTAAATTCGATCAATCGAAATGAACACATGACTCGATTGAAATGATCACATGATGTTAGAAATGTACAGAAACATGGCCATTTCGATTGTTCAATCAATCGAAATGGTCACGTGAGTGAACCGAAATAAAAAAGCCCAAATGTGATCGATCATTTGTACTGCGGGTGCTAACAGTTTAGTGATTTTGGTAGTAATGGGTGTCACTTTCAGGGTCGACCATTTGACTTTTTAGGGGGGTGGGTATTTTGTCCCATGCAATATCTTTTAAACCTCTGATATGTGGTAAGAATTATTTTCCAATAAGAAAGAAGGATTTTAGTCACCATTTTGTTGTGTACAAATTTCTTTTTTCTGCCCTTCAGGACATTTTTTTTTCAAAAACTTACAGTTATCCATTGTCTTGATTCTTCTTTCTCCTTTGTTGCAGGATCTATCTTGGTAGCTAGACCAAGCCCTTGGAGAAGAGACAAAATGTAAGGTTATTGCAATTTTCATATTTCTGTGAGCTCCCACTTTACATTTTTGTATGCTAAACTGCATTTTGACATACCATCCATCAGCTGTCATAACAAATAACACACAGTTTTTAAGGTGTAAATGACTGTGGAGGTTGCTCTAATTAAACCTAGCAGAAACTGAGATGAAGTGTTGTTTTTTTAACATAAAACCTTAAAGAATGCCTATCGACAATGGGCGATTGTAGCTTTTGATCACCAAAAGTGCACAAACTCATGAATGGCAAAATCCTTATGGTCAGCATAGTGATAAGAGATACAACTCAAAATCAGAGATTTTGTCGGCCATGCTTGCAGCTAGCATTTTCATGATATAAAAATAGAAGCACAGGTCACGGTGGTTGACAGGCACCACTTAGTCCATTTTCAGTGAGTGTGTTACATAAACTGTGTAATAGTGTGTATTGATGATAAACAATAGTTGGGGTGGCAAATCAGTCTCTTGAAAATCCTGTCCATAAAAAAACAGACACTCGAAATCTCACAACTTTTAGCATGCATCTCGGAATCTGGTATTTCTAGTTGGCTAACACAGAAAATTTATTAGAGTCACTGGCTTGAAGTATTGAATTTTCTTGAATTCTCACTGTCTTGGAAAGTCCTAAATTTACCACTTGCCACCCCCATAGTACATTTCAGGCTATGATCATGATTTTCTAAATATCTAATGCATTAAGGTGGTAATGGTAGATCACAGTCCATGTGATAAATGAAGTCTCTATCTCCTCAAAGCTACTAGTAAAGAGAAATAAATGTTGTAGTGTTTCTGATCTGCCGAAGAGAAATGCTTTTTGAAAAAAAAAGTCCCCTGACCCCAGTCCTCAGATGAGCAGGTGAGCGCGCCGGATGTCAACATTTCCCGCCAAAAGCAGTTTGATGGCATTGGTAATGATGTCATGTCACGTCAGCTAGCCATCATGTGCCTCTTGCTCTATATATAATTCTCTCCAAGAATGGTTTTCTCGCATTTTATCCTTTTCGAGATATTAAATTTTAAAGGAATAACACAGGGATCCCATGTGTACACGGACGGACGGACACCACCGGACGGCGTACGCTATAGCTTTTTATACAGAAAAAAGAAAATAAATTATATCTCGCGAAAGGAACCACCTACGGCAACCAAACTTTGACACAATTATCTATGGGGTAATTGCTCTACAACACACTAATTAGTTGGGCACTGCGCCATCAATTAAATGAAAAAATGAATTTAATTACCTGTGACGTTTCAAAATCAACTCGATGGTATACGGTTTTTCCTTAGGTATGGTGCTCCGCTTGCGCGGGCCTTCGGCCCTCGCTGGAGCTCCGCTATTAATCAAGCTCTACCAAAACAAACAACCTTTTTGACAGTCAAGTGCCACACATGACACAACTCCAAATGGCAGGGATTTCCTTAACAATCAATAGATCTTCACTTACAGTAAAATTGTAGAACCTGATCTTGTTTTTTTTTATTGAAAAAAAGTTTAGAGACTCTTGTATTTCACATAGAAGCAAAAATATTTGGTTATAGGTTAGAGTAAATTTAACAAGCAACATTACCACAAATTTATTACTAATACTATCATGTCTTCTGTTTGAAATGTAAACAACCTTGTTATGTCAGTTATTTAGCTAAAATATAATACAGAGCAAGCAACAAAATAAAGTGCATGAGAGCAAATGATCTTCCCAGAGAAAGTTTCTATTCTATAATAATATAATAAAAAACATAAATATGAGGTATATTTTTCAGTTCTTTCATTCTCAATGAGCTATGAAATGAATAAAATGAGTACCTTCTTTAGAATATGCTTTCGTTTTTGTTTCCCTCTCAACAACCTTGAATCTCTCCATTTGCTAAAATTGAAGAGTAATAATAAAGTTAATCAATCTATTGATTGGAAAAATCAGCATCTAGTTATCATCAATAAATACTATTGAGCTCGTAAATGGCTAAATCCTGGCTTTGAGAGAGCTTGGAAATATCTCGACTGGCGCCAAATATGTCTGAATTTGAAGACAATGACAAAATTACAGGAGTTATAAAGCGAACCACGACTCACTTGTTCGATGAGTTTTCTGTTATCGAGAAGCGTTCTCTTGTCTTTAATATCGTTGGAAGCAACCCACGTTTTAATTTGATCTCGAAGTCGCTGAAAGTAGGAAGTAAGAAAGGCCATATCAACTGCAAATCGCAAGAGTTTAAGACATGCATATATGCAAGATTGACATAAAGTCATATCGAATGTGGAGAATTCGTCAATTTTCTTCTACCTGTAATTTCTTGATTTCTTTTTTAAGATCGGCCTCATATTTTTCCTTCTGGTTTGCGTTAGTTGCATTGTGTACCTGAAGTTTTGAGAAAGAGTGAAAGGTTATTTTTTCGAGTTTTTATCGCGTGGCCCTGGACGAGCGAATGTGCCTTGGAATGACATCAAAGTCCTCCATTAATGACATGAACGGTGAATAGAAATTGCATCAAATCACTCCAACTCTACCAACCTTTTGCCATATATCTTCAAACGTTTCAACTCCTTCACAGACCTTTTTAAGACAGCGGTCAATCTCGCCTGAAAGTCAACGGATACTCGAATATTAGCTCGTTAAGCGAAACATGCCGTGTTAGCCTAAATCAGCCATGTTGTCGTCGAGTCCACATACCTTGAAGCTTCCTTTTATCTGCCATTACCTCGCTGTTTCGCCTAATAAAACCATAGCTTCGTACCCCAAGAACCACCCAACAAATGAAGCTTTATTCTAGCCCAGAAATGTGTATAACAGGGTAAAAATTCGCCTCGAAATTCTCAACAATCTCCAATTCACTGGCCCGAACGCTTTTCAACTCACCACCATTGAAGTATTATGGGCTGGATGAAGCTCAACGCGCATGTGTGCACATGCCTCGTTTCCATGTCAGGCCCGGCGGCAACTTTTGAAAATAGACGCGGGGGAACTAAAACAAACCCGGAAGTTTATCAAAAGTTGAGGAAATAGTAGTAATTATTTTTCGCTATAGGCTAATAATACTATAACAGAATAGAAAAAATCGCCGCATTGTTCTTCAAAAGTAGCCGCAGAAATGTCATGATAGGTAATTATAATTGAATTATTTATGTATTTCATTTTATGAAAGTTTAGCCTGAGATGGAATAATGAGTGAATGCTCAATTAATTCCCTTGGAAAATAAATACCGGAAAGCAAGAAGGTTATTTTTATAATTTCATCTTCCCATCTATTAGCTGGGAACTAATTGCCCCGTGTGCTAAACCAAATCACTGTTAGATTACTATACTGTTTCTTTTTGTAACAGAAGAGGCCAAAACGTAACAGTGGATGCATGTACTTGATAGATATCTTGGCTCGACGGCCATTATTAAAGGTGGTATGAAGTATGAATAAGGCCAGGTAAAAAAAAAAAAAAACATGTTTATCGTCCCCACCCGCATCGTGTTTTGGAGCCGCATCCTTTTTTCTTTTCTTTTTACAAATTGTCACCAAAACGAAGTCAAAACGTCACAAGCGGTTAGAAACTGCTTTGAAAATTTTGTTTTAATGAGCATATGGAAAGGCTTTTATATGAACATAGATTGCCCTTAAGCAATAGTTTATGAAACAATCGTAGTCATTTTGTACACAAATATGGCTTAAACCAATAAAACAAGGCATAAACATGGAGCAAAAAGAAATAATAAAAAAAATAAAAAGGGCCGCATGGACACTTTTTGGAAAGCTCAGGACAATATTTTTTTACTTGGCCTAATCCTGAAGCAAAGAAGTTTCATTCTACCCATGTCATTTGTAGAGCGAAGATAATCGGATTTGGAAATACTGTGCCATTTACGTCCCCCATCCTGAAAACCCGGGATTTATGGTATATGCCAGACACAACATTCCCTTAAAGAGGGAGGACTTTCTTCGTGTTTCTTCCCTCCCCTCCCCTCTCCCCACCATTCCCTATGATTATTTAATAATCAACCACACAGGCTTCTGATTCCTTTTTTATTTCTATTTTCCTTCTTTTTTCCTTCCTTTTATGAAAAGACTTCCGACACTGGCATGATCGAAGTACTGTGGGAAGTGTACAACACGGTATGCCAAGTGTCCACCGTACCTTCTTCTTTTCTTTGTTTGTATTTTAAAATACAAAGGACGATGCGAGAATTATCTAAAGCAGTAAACTGTTTTATTCAATTTTTGTCACCCCTCCCCCCCCCCCCCATCGAGGAACCTGGAATTTCCACCGGAGTCTTTGTTTTTTTACACTAGAATTTCCAGAGGGGTTATTTTAAACCCGAAATTCCACAGGTGTCTAAGAGAACTTTGAATTTCATCAGGGGTTGTTTCAAATTTTAGCAGGGGTCGTGCAGAAGTCACTGAATTTCCACAGGGGTACAGCAATTCTTGAACATTTTAGTTCCTTTTGGGGCGGGGTGCGGGCAGCCCAAATTGGAAGAATTATGACTGGAAATTAGGCTCGCATCTAGTCCCGAACCATTTATATAATTCAAATTTAAAATAGTCATCTAGAGTAGAAACTTGTCTTCTGTTTAACCATTATCTAGCTAGAGTGCAAACAGTGGAAGTATGAAAAACTATTTACCAAATAGTACTATTTTGTACAATTTAGTGAAAAAATAGATGAAATGAAAAGTTGAAGCGTAACTTTGCCTTTCACTTGTCTCCTTTCTGGCTGTAGCGGTTGAGTAACCACACTATTTTGTTAGTGAAACTGGCTATTCACTATCTAGACCCCGTCCACACCACTCCGGATACGGCTATCGTCCACACTACAACGCCGAAAACGAAAACGATCACCGAAAACGGATCAATCCGAAAACGCTCTCCAGGGTGGAGCGATTTGAAAACGGAGCTGTTTGAAAACGCTGTTTTCTAGTGTGGATGGGTAAAAACGATGTTATCTGAAAACGATGACGTCACCACAGCAAACCCGCGGGCCGACAGATCGAAATGCGCATGCGTTGAGCTTAATTGAGCATGCGCACTGAATGCATAAGAGCGTTTTCGCCATATGTGGATAAGCGTGGACGCAAACCTTTTTGAAAGCGGCGCAAAAATATCCGTTTTCGTTTGAAAAAACGGTGTAGTGTGGACGGGGTCTTATTAAATAGTACAATTTAGTTTAACTAAATTTTTCATACTAAGACTATACTGTTTGCACTCTATATAATTTGCTCATTCTCGTACCCAGAGCTCCCCGGCTCGTGTCCTCGCAGGGGAGGCTCTGGTGACATCCATTTGAAGACCTGTGCTGATTGTGCATGCGCAGAAAGATCTTTCTCTCAGCAGCTCTGTATCAAATCTCGCGCATGCGTCAGTGGCTGTCACTAGAGCCTCCCCCGCGCAACCTCGTCCCCAGGGTCTTCTCGGTCGTTTTTCAAAATGGCGGTTAGCTCAGAGAAGACCCTGGGGGAGGCTGAGTCACGTGACTATTGTTTGAGGACATGAGAATGAGGTTTCTCCTTTGTTTCGAAACGGTCATGTGACTCAGCCTCCCCCAGGGTCTTCTCTGAGCTAACCGCCATTTTGAAAAACGATCGAGAAGACCCTGGGGACGAGGTTGTCCCCCGCGAGGAGACGAGCCGGGGAGCTCTGGGTAAGAGAATGTAATCTTGCTGCAAAATATTCTAAGGGCAAAAAATACACAAGACCTAAACCTAATTTGTTCCTAACTATCAAGTAATTTGCTAAGTTCTTCTGTGTCTGTCACGGGTAATTGACAAGTATAATTCTGACAAACATAGGCTGTGGCCTTGCCGTCGACTTTTTGTAACGTTTTGAAGACAGGGAGTTTGGACGACAAGAAACCATCTTTGCCATCGTTGAGTATGAGCACTTTGTTGGGGATGTAGCGAGAGTGGACGCACTTTAGGAGATTCTTGGTGTCTTCTGACTCACGATCGCCAACAACAATTATCTGAAATAAGATGAATTTGAGGATTTATTAGTCTTCTCGCAGTCGCTTTTGCGAAATATTAATGATCTATTTAGCTACGGCTAAACTAGGACACATGTAGCGCGCAATATTTGTGTCCTGCATGTTTCCCGAGTGGCTAACGTAGGAAGCATCGCACGCGTGTCTCGGACACAAAAATGATTTCTTGCGAAGAAACATTTCTTTGTGCCCCGGCAACAAAAACTGTCACGAGCAAAAATGTTTCTCGCGTGGGGGTGGTTGAGTGGGGGGGGGGGGGGGGGGGGTGCAAGGGAAGGATATTTTCTGGAAGCCCACATTCCACGTTCCGGATGCCCACGTTCCATACTCCTGAAAAAGCGCGAAATTTTTCCGGGCGGGACTCCCATATTTTTGGGTCGGGGATGATGGTCGTATCTTTTAGGGGTTAAAATCACGGGTTTTGGTCTCTTTTAGGGGTAACTTTGATCTGCAATAAAATTTAAGGGAGATTGGTATCGTTTAGGGCTCTAACACGGCGGCAAACCTTCAAGAAAGAAAGAGTCGAGAGAGTACTTGTTGACAAGACGATAAATTAGACAACATCCAAGGCAGCATCTCTATCAAGACGGAAATTTCTTGATGGGTATCTTTTAAGGGAAAAAAACAGTTTTACCACGTCCTTTTTGGTATCTTTTAGAGGTGTAAAATTCCCGACGATCATCCCTGACCAAAAAAAACATGGAAGTCCCCCCCCCTCCTACCCCGGAATTTCCCGCGCTTGACTGACCTGCTTCATGCCCAGGCTATGCGTAACAAAGTTGGCCACAAGTTCTGGTAACGCCATGGGGATCTGTCGAAGTCTAGACTCGTAAACCTTGAGGATCCTCTCAGCTTGATCTCGGTATCGCTGGCAGTCGACAAAGTTCCCAAGTCTGAGAAGGTTCTTCACTGCTAAAGAGTTAGCGCTGGGCTCGGCTCCGTCTTGCTCTGGAAGATGAATAGAGAAAAAACTGTTACTTTGTTTAGTGTCCGGAATTAGGAACATGTACAGATAGAACAGATTCCCTGGAAGGACCCCTTCCCTGCACCCTCCCTCCCCCCCTTCCCTACACATCAATGAACGATTCAATTATAAGCTCGCGCGCGCTCACTTTACTTTGTTTCTCAAATTCTCTTCTTATATTAAACGACATAAATTATAGTCGAAAACGTCCATTACATTCCCTGATTAGACATTCTTTACTACTAAATAGTTAGCGCCAGGCTCGGCATCATCTTGCTCTGGGAGATTAATATAAAAACTGTCACCTTGGAAAGTGTCCGGAATTAGGAACACGTACTGTATCTAATAAATTTCTGCGCACCAATGGATGGGTAATCAGCACCTACGGTCTCTATTGTTTTGTGCGATGGAATGAATAGAACGAGAAAAATAAATATCCTATATCATGACTCATATGCAGTCTGGTTTTACTGCGGTTTTCATAATTCTGCGAACTCTCGCCATCGATTTCCAACCGTAAAACCGCCTTCTGGCTTCCGTCAATCAAACTCCCGAGTTTTTTCGTCGTTACTCTTTGTGCATTTTGATTGGCCAGCGCCTAAGCAGCGCTAAAATGGCTTCCCGTCGCGCCAGCAATTGTTACGTGCTGGCCAATCAAAATGCACAAAGAGTAACGACGAGAAGACCCGGGAGTTTGATTGACGGAAGCCAGAAGGCGGTTTTACGATTGGAAATCGTTAGCGAGAGTTCGCAGAATTATGAAAATCGCAGTAAGACAGCTGCACAGAATGTCTTGTTCGTTTGCTCTTTGTTTGTTTGTTTTAGAGCGGATTTCAGGTAAGAGTCGAAAACTTAACGCAAAGTAAGTTTTCGAGATACATTTGACAACAAACCAATCAGGGAGCGAAGAAAGTACGACTTGAGTTTTGCCGTGACCCAAGAAAACAATAATCGCTATAGCCTGCTAGTCGGCTCTCCAGTATGTATTTATTTATCTTGTTTTGGCGCGCGGGATTCCTGTTTCACTGCCTTCCCCTCCGCGTGACACAGGAATCCCGCGCGCCAAAAAAATCAAATATCTGAAGAAAACCCACTGGAGAGCCGGGGTTTTTTTTTTTCGCATTCTGATTGGCTGACTAAACAAAGGATCAAGACCACAACCAATAGGAAGGCGTCTGATTTACTTTCGATAGTCATTTGAAATCCACTATAAGGTACCTACCATCTTTAAGTCGAACAAGAATACTCTGATCTGCATCGGTCACTTCATAATAACCGCCCTTCTCTTTATCCAAGAACAGTTCATCAGCTTTGTCTTGTAACTCCACGGCCCACTGGAGCCACTGCTCGTCGAAGGTGGCCTCGTAGAGGTCTAGTAGACCATTGATTAGGAACACATAGTCTACGACGAAACCCTTTATAGGCGTTGCACTGGAATGGGAACATGAAACGCGCACATCAATACAAAAAAAATACGGCGAATACTATGTCTGTAGCCCCCATGTAGGCGCTGCGCATTTCCCTTTCGTAAACGGTCGTTGCCATTTGGACGACACTTAGAAATTTTCACGTTTTATTTTTGATATGTTTCAGTCAAGGTAAAAGGAAAAAATCTTGTATAAATTCTACCCTGTTTAGAACCCTAGCCCTAACCGGTAACCCAATTACTAACCCAAACCCTAACCAGTGCGCTACGAGTGAATTCGCTGGTTGGAGGTGCTTTTTAATTGGATTTGTACTATCTTTCATTAGCATCTATAGAACGAAGCTATATATATGATAATTACTAACTGTCCCAAGGGATCAGAAATGGCAACGACCTTTCTGAAAAGGCATCGACCGTTCAGAGAAATGGCAACGACCGTTCTAAAAGGCAACGACCGTTTACGAAAGGGAAATGCGCGTAGGGGCTAGTGATCCTATCCACCGCAATACATAGAAAATTCATATTTATAATCTTGTAAATGAAATTGTATGAAAATCGTCGTGACAGTAGCAACGTAAGCGTAAGCGGAGACGAAAGAAAAAGGAAACCTTCCGTTCTGCTTCCTTCACGCTTACGTCTCCCGTCTCCATTCTTTGATTTTCACACGAACGCAAGCGTCCTTATGTCTCCGTCTCCACTTACGTCACTAGTGAAAAGCCGGCTTTACGCACACTAATTTATTCTAATTGCCGTCCCGTGGTATGACTAGTTTTACGGGGGAACTAGGTGGTCTGCGTCGGCGGGGACGTGAACATGAACAACAACAACCAAAGGTTGAGATTTATGTTAAACGCCGTGGAAAAATGGTGTTTTGCCGTCCCGTGTTCGATTTAAACCATCGCGCTCCTGCATACGTAATGTACTAACAACATAAGCTCCTTCTCCTTGCGGCACAAGTCGCCTGAGTATCTACTGAATTTGTAATTTGCACCGCGAAATTCACTTCGCACATTCTATTCAATTTATTTTAGTAAATTCTAAAAGCGCCGTAGCGTGACCACCTTTAAATCAAGGACACCATCTCGCACATTTCAGATATCACAAACATTCGAACAGATCACTCGTTCAAAAACATCATCCGTCTTCGAAAAGAACGTCATGGATCGAGAGCTCATAGAACCCCCGATCACTCCAGCTTTTATCCACATGTCTACGCCACTCAATGAAAACGAGCTATATTTCTTAAGAATCAACGGAGAGTTACTTTGGCAATGGAGAACGTTCGGAATGTCAGACCCTATAGGTGTTTTCGAAACTCTGCAGAAGAACCTGGAATGCATTGGTTACAGAATTAGGAGCAGTTCTGGTCGGCGCGTAGGAAATGCTGTCGGAAGAAAAATAATCTATCTTCGAAACAAGATAAAGACCTCCAGAAGCAAAAATGCGAGCGTTCTTCAAAGAATCAGAAGCAGTTTCTGGTCTGTTTTGAGTATCAAAAAGGAGGAGATCGAATCTACGCCGGCCGAGGCAATATTCCAACTAGAGCGCGAAAATCAGCGTCTAAGAGAAGAAATAGGTAAGTGCCTCTGCAATAACTATGAATGCTATTATCGACACTCAACCCACGATAAACACACGGTTCGAAACAGCAGAGAAATATCCCAGGTGCCCCCTTCTAGATAACGAACCCGGTGCACAGAAGTGAGAGGCAAGCGCTGAACACGCTGCGCCATCCATGCTTCCTTTCCTTTGCGTACAAGGAAACACGGTTGGCCCAGTGTTACGGCGCCGAGTCTCTCGCCGCTGTGGTCCGGGCTCGACTCCTGGCCAGGACAGAGGAAATATTCTTTCTGTTCAGGTCTCGTTCGAAACTTTGTTCTACAGTGTTTCACGTCTTTTGAATGAGATAATAAACCGAGGTCCCGTCCGCCTTTCTACTCTACTCAGTTTCAGCTTACGAGCTGCAAGTCTAGCGAGTCGGTTGCAAACCCCGAACTGATTACTGTAAGCGAAGTTTCAGCTACAGTGGACCCAAACTTTGGAATGATTTGCCACTGGAATTAAGAACTGCAGCTTCGCTTACTACGTTCAAAAGGGAACTCAAACGGCATTTTTCATGATCATCCCGCACGGCAATTTCGGCAATACCGTAAAACAGTGTAGTATAAGTGTTGTGTCTCATTGTTGATACTTTTACTTTTTACTTTTGTACCACTGAGTACTTAACCGTGCTTAAATAAACTGTATGTATGTATGTAAACATTTATTTATTTACGCGCCTGGCATCCCACTTACATTTGAACCACTTCATCTTTATTCTCTCGATAACAGCTCCTAAGTAACTCTCCAGTGGACTTGTCATACAGATTGGACCGGACAAACTCGGCCGCCTTGACAGCACGAAGGACATAAACTTGCTCCTCCAGTACTTGGCCAGAACGGGCGAACCCAGAAATCATCAGCCCTGAGAGGGGAATCAGGGAAGGAAACGAAAGAAGTTAGAATGGACGATTCCAGCTATAACGCACGCGCGCTTTATGTCGGTAGATGTGGGTCATTTGTCGAACAAACTGTTAAAAAGCGCGCGCTGCATTCTGGAGGAGGCAGCGTACTTTGGCTTGGTCCGTCCGATTTTGGACTATGCATGCGCAGTATGGGCCCCTTACACCCAAAATCTCCAAGACGAACTGGATAAGGTGCAACGACGGGCGGTGCGTTTTGTGACTTCAGACTTCTACTCGTATGAGCCAGGAACAATTACCCGACACCTCGAAAAACTTGGCTGGCAGAGCATTAAGGCTCGTCAGGACGCGGCAACTCTTCGTCTGCTAAACCAAGGACTAAACAATCATTCCAATTTGCCACTGTAAGCCTACTCGAAGGTCAGAAAGAACGACCCACCAAGAACATTATATCATCCCGTATGCTAGAACGAACATCTTTAAATTTAGTTTTCTCCCGAGAGCCATTCGGCTCTGGAATTCCCGGAGTACTCTAGCCTGTGAGGCGGCAGCGAATTAATTAGTTTAGACTAGTTAGCTGCTACAGAACAGAACAGAACAGAAACCTTTATGCGCTATGCGCTGTGCATCTTATATATCTTTATTGATAGGTCGCACATTTAAATAAAGTGAAGTGAAGGTAGTTGTGGGACAGGGCTTGGGTATTTCTGAATAAAGAAGAGCGCGCGCTTAAAGCTGGAATCGTACATGAAGAATAACATAACACTGCATTGATTATATGAAGCGATCATTTTCATATAGTGGGGCGGTTGCTTGGAACAATTTGCCAATGAAACTCCGCAACGCCTCTTCGCTGTCTGTTTTTAAGAGAGGATTGAAAACCCACTTCTTGGAATCGGACCCACACACGGCAAATATGTAAAACAGTGACGCTATATTTTTATTAGTAGTAGTATTTTTAATATAATATTGTATAGTAGTGTATAACACTGATATTTTAAACCGTGTTTAAATAAAGTGTGTATGTATGTATTGAAGAATAACACTGCAACACTCATAACACTGCGAAACAAAATGACAGTGACGAGGCAATAGAGCCATAATGGTTTTTCGCCCAAAGCAAAATTATCAGATTTGTCCAGAAGACATAAACTCATCTTAGAGACTTTTGGTAGTGACAATAATAACAAATTCTTTAGAAATAATAGAGCGGATTTCACATGACCGTCGTGACTTGTTATGTAATTGCGATCGGCGTTCTGATTGGCTACTCATTTTTCTCAGCCAATCAATGTCTGCTGTAAATGCAGTTGTGTAATTACTTAGTAATTGGTTTGGCCTGCTATTGGCTGAGAAGAAAGCCATTCAGGAGCATGTTGTGATTTCTCTTGATTCTGATTGGCTAGCGATTGCTCAATTGTGATTGCTTTCGAGATGATTATTTGAAATCCGCTCTGTCGATCACAAATTCAGTTCCAAAATAGTGAATTAGTTTAGTCGTTCTACACTTTACATTGCTAATACTTTGCTTTCCATTAATTTATGTTACTTTACAGGGGCGTAGCCAGGGGGGGTCCAGGGGGGCCCGGGCCCCCCCTTCCTCGGAAATTTTCCCATACATTTACTGTATTTGCTGGAGGAAATTTGAGCATTTTCGTCCCATGTTTCCACTATCTGCCCCCCCCCCCCCCCCCCCCCTTCAGAAATTCCTGGCTACGCCGCTGCTTTATGCTATAAAAATTTTTAAACAGATAACATGCCATGGGCAATATGAACTATAACAATACTATAATGCAAATATAATAAAAATATAGATGTTTTAGGCGATTTTTTCAGGTGCATGTTGAAATAAACGAAATAATGTAATCCCTTCTTACCATTCCATGAAGTAACCATCTTGTCATCCAAATGAGGTGAAGGGCGCTTCTTTCTCTCCTCAAATAGAATCTCCCGAGCTTTAGCAAGCTGTTCTTTTGCTTCTTCCTCATCAATGTCAAGACTTTTTGCTGTCTCCTGTAGACTGCTACGAATGATCAAGACGTTCTTTTTAAGAAGTTCCTTATGAGGATCCTACAAAGACAATGAGAAGAATGAGCTAAAATACTGTACCACCCACTAGCTAGCTCAGCTGGTAGAGCGGCAGTTTCATAGATGCCAGCCAACCCAACAAGTCAAGAAAGTGGGAGGTAAAAAAAGCAGGACTATCCCATCAAAAGCGTGAGAGTTGACAGGCTTATATACCACTCTTGGGATTGGAATATTTTGAAAAAATTCCCTGCATGGCCAATTCTTCCACCCCCCCCCCCCCCTCAAGATCAAATGGTCCACCCCTTACCTGATGTGGCTTGACATTGCCTGCAGATTCCACCCCATAGTGTTTACAAAACAGCTGTGACAGGGGTATTGTCCACCCTGATTTGGTGGGCACCTGGTCATCAAGAAGCTTCGTCAGCTCCTCTTCCTCCCATACACAGAAGGCCCCCTCCTTCTTCTTAGTGTCTTCATGCGAGGGAAGGGAATCTGCATCCTCCGCTGAGAAAAATCCACCCAGCTGAAGATTAGATGAAATAGTAAGACATCAGATTACTGACGAAAAAAAGGAAATTACAGAAAATATTCTGTACTATCCAGGAGATTAAGGTATTGGTAATGGTATTAAAAATTATTGTCCCTCACAATTAATGCTATGATAATCAGCTTTGTATTATTTTAAACCTAAAAGATTGCTATATCGTTATAATGAAGTTGTTCATTTTAACAAAGTTTACCTTTTTCTTGTATTTTAAAACTACCTTTGTTCACATGAGATAAAAAAAATAGCAATCTATATTTTATTACACAAAACAAGAGCCTGTAGGTGGGCTAATTGCAGATCTGACTCAGCTCACTGCAAAGGAACTAAAGATTTTGTGCTTCATTTGGCCAAGTCACAACTTGGACAAAATTTGATAAGGGTTTGCAAAAACCACATTACTCAGCTCCTTTACCTTGTGACTCAAATCTCTCATCACATATAACAAGATGTCTTTACAAGTGTCTGCTAGCTTCTCATCCTTTGTCATCTACAAAATAATATTTTTTAAAAATTAGAGCATTATTGAAGAAAACATAAGACATGTCCTTTCTTATGCTATCTGTGTATAAGACGCATCCCGATTTTGAAGGTCACTTTGGAGTGAAAAAAGTGTGTCTTATATACCTGTAAATGCGGTAAGCTGATTTTCAGGTGAGTAAAAGTTGAAAATAAAACAGACTTCTATTGGTTGAGGTCTTGAGCCTTTGTTTGGTTAGCCAATCAAAATAAGAGGAAACAAAAAATTAAGTAAATCAACATATAAACACAGTCAGTCATACTAATTACTTGCTCTTGATCTACCAACCTGGTATCCTATTGCATAAGCAACAGCAATTTGAGCTTGATCATATAACATCTTCTCAAAATGGGGAACATGCCAGAACCTATCTGTAGAATATCTATGAAATCCCTGACAAAGATAAGAAGTAAACACAAAAAATGATAGATAACTCATCCAGACCTATAGAAACCAGTTTTATAAACATGAGTGTGTGTTGATATAGTGAGTTCTGTGACACAGAGGTTGGGCAACTTCTGACAGTCCTTGTGGTTCTTTTAAGTCCCTGTGGTTCTGGTTAGTGTAGTGTATTTGAGAGACGGGACCTATGGTTTAACATCCTTATCCGAGAAGATGTGATGTTCTAACCATTTGCAGATTAGAGCAAAGGCAGCACATTCTCCTGAATTTTTTCAAAAAGACCCTGAGTGTTGGTCCGTCCGGGGTTTGAACCCCCAACCTCCTGCACGTAAGCCGGCGCTCTACCACTGTGCTAACCTGTTGTCAGTTCTAAACTTTTAAAATTAACCTCACCTGCGCCACATGATCATGAATTCCTCCCTTATCCATGCACTGTAATGTCTTGAGGCAAATATCCAGTGCTCTCTTACTCTCATCCATTCCTTTCTTTAGAACATGGTACTTGTACAGGAAGTTGAATGTGGCTGATTATGAACAACAGAAGACAAACAGCCTTGCTTTAGCCCCTTTAGAATTCATTCGTACATGTATGTGTGATTGGCTGATTGCATTTTTAAACCGCACCAAGGGGATGAGGACCTACGGAAAATTTTCCGGGGGGTGGGGGGGGGGGTTGTATTGGACTCTGGAAATTCCACGGGAGGGGGTGTGTCTGAAGACTGGAAATTCCAAGGGGGAGGGGTAAAAAAGGTGACTTTCCAGGGACATTTTATCCAAAATAGATTTTCCAGGGGTTTTTGCCAGAAAAAATGGAAATTCCAGGGGAGGGGATCCTTTAATGAGGTTGGAAATTCCAGGGAGGGAGGGGATCTTTTTAAGGGAGGTCCTCAACCCCCCGGTGCGGTTTAAAAATGCAATCAGCCATTCTATCATATGGCCAGATTTTGGAAGCAGGATGGAGATAACAATGAGTGCCTCAAGTACATCATAATTGTGTACAGCCATGGTCCTCAGAGCTGCTAAGACATTGACATAAGGAGCCTTGAGTGGAGAAGAAAGCTCACTTAAATCATTCCCACTGAGCAAGCCTGCCTTTGATTTGCTTTTACAAGTAGCCATAGCCATAGTGACAATGATAAATGTTGGATTCAATAAAAGGCAGCTAGTTGAGATGTTCTCTCTTAGAGCTGAGAATGCTAACTGAAGCTAACTCCCAAATGCACTTGCTGTTTACTTACCCTTTTAACAACTAGGTGTCGAAAGAGATCAACCAGAAATATTTGCCACAAAAACCCTTTTGCAAATTGTTATACCTGGCTGGGGAAATTTTGGAGAGCCTCCAAAGCCTCCATGTTCCTCGTCAAAGCTTTTATCCATTGCCTTGTAGAGTTTCTCTATAACTGTGGCATCTGGCAAGTCCTTTGCATCCTGACCCATCTCACTTGCATGCTCCTGGATAGCATCCATAACTATAGCACTCTGTTGCAAGAATTTATCTTTGTTTCCGTCCCACTGGAGTTAAAAAGACATAACATTATGGCAGAAAAAAATGTGTTTTCTAGCAACTACTGAAAATACTGGCACACAATCACATATACTAGCCTGTTTTAAAGAGAGCCTCAGTCACGATACCAAATGCTCCAGGTGCCATTTATCAGCAAAACCAATGTACTTTGTTTGACTTTACAATGCATACTGTACATAAAAATGACATGCCATGTCCATTATCGAAAAAAGAGAAGGAAAATGTGTGATTCCAGAAAACAAATCCTTAAAATCCACACAGTTGCGTGACAGGCTCCCTTTAAGCTGTACCTTCATTCTGATTGCACCTCACTTTGCAATAGTAAATTTTTGCATCTTTAGCTTATTTTTCCTACAACTTTTCCAAGACAATGCACACCTTATTCACAGTGGTGGTACCTGGGTGTCTGACTTGAAGTTCTCATACCGTTATTTTGCTTGAAATGGAAATGTCTAGGTGAAGTCAAGTTTCTTGCTCATGATAATTATGTTATGAATGGCTAAAAACTGACTGACCAATAACATTCTACTGATCAAGTTTGGGTCTGCAGTACATGTAATTCCACAACAGATGAGAAAATCTTGCAGTGAGTCCAGACATTTTATTTCTCAAAGTGAGGTATGATCCAGAGGAAAGGGATGGATGAAGTTCTGGCTACATAATTGTATACCTGTCTGGTTATGTGTCCCAAAATAGTGGCAAATCCTGGCCTTCCAGCCATGTCATTGGGAGGAAAATAGGTACCACCAACAAAGGGTTTGAGATCAGGGGTCAACCACAGACTCATGGGCCAACCACCACCACCAACCATTGCCTGTCAAAGAGACAACAAACAAACAAAGGGTTTGAGGTCAGAGGTCAACAATTGGGAGGTGTGTTCCACTCAAGCTTGCATGTGTTCCACTCAAGCTTGCACAATGTAACCCTGTTTGTGATAGAAAAGCCACTAATTTCTGTACCTTGTTCATAACAAAAACAAAATATTGGAACATGAATGCCCTGGCCATGACATAATACTCAAAATTCTTAAAAATTGATACCCTGTTTATAACTACAGACTTAGAAATCCAGAAAATGTATAACCTGACTATGATCAGAAGCTCAAAAACCCTACACTGTTCAATGGATCATCCTTGTATGGCATATATTCAATATATGGGAGTACCCCAGGAGTACTGCAGGCCCTGGGCTCTCAGCAAGCAACTGTGACACAGCTCCTTCTGGGGTGTGGCCAGCATTTGGGAAAGGGGGTCACAACAAAGGGGGGGTCACATGCACAGTAGGACCCCCTTAGCTATGCCCCTGTCCCCATAATTACATGACATGATATTAATATTTCTTTGTACCTGAATATACGTCATATAAACTCTGTCAACATCAGGCCTCTCTTCTCTGTCCACCTTTACAGGCACAAAGTTCTTGTTTAGAATCTTGCCGATTTTCTCATCTTCAAATGATTCACGTTCCATTACATGACACCAGTGACAGGTTGAGTAACCAACTAGATAGTGAAAATATTATGAGATGTTTTCCCTAAATTTAGATGGTGTGTATGGCCATCATACTTTTTAGGGGTTCAAATCGGCGATCCTGGACGCTAAAGACAACTAAAACTTTGAACTAAAATGGTATGCTGAAGAAGGTACTTTAGGACCAAGGAGTATTTTTAGGGTGGACATTTTATTGACCAGGCTCAGTTCCTGAAAGGTTGGGTAAAGTTATCCACGGATAAAAATTATCTGTTGTATAGGATTTGTTATGGATTTATCCCTTGGATAAGTGTTTATCCCAGGTATTTTGTCATGTGGGTCATCCCTACCATAAACTTGAAGTTCCACCCAGGCTTAAGGTAGTACACAGAAACGTAATGCCATGCACAATTTTATTATTCAATTTATACCTGAAAGAAATATTGGCTTCTGCTCTTTTCTTGCTTTTTCAAAAGCTTCTTCTCCCCAAGGATACCTAAAATAATTACCAAATAAATCAAAAAGTCTGCTGGTAATAATGACATTGCTAAAGAACTCTCTTCTGCTTGTGATTTTTAATATCAACTATTCCAAAGTATTATTGAACCCCCTTGGATAGGAGAGGGGGATATAAAATGGAATGGTCCTAATGTAGTCAGTGAAAAGCCCCCCAAAGATTAGAAACTTTAAATAGATTGATAGCCATCTTGCTTGCCATATTTCAATAGGACATTTGCACAATTGCATCATTTGACTACGACTACCGCAGAATCCTTTTCAGTTTTCTTTTCTTATGCAGATAAGCCCCTGTTGGAACAATAGGCAGTAATTACACGAACAAAAGGGACAACATACAGGTTTCTGGTAGTCGTAGTAAAATACGTCATTATGAAAATTTGCTATTGGATTACAGTTGTTAGATATGGAAAGTACCAGGGGTTTTAGAAGTCTTCCAAAATCTAGAGCTCTGCTATTCCGTGGCTACTTGGGGGTGCAGGGCTTTTCCCAACTAGTGTATAAGGGACCGATCATTTATTATGTCTACAGGGGGGGCAAGGGAATTTGGGCGGGGGTAAAAATTTGGAAGTTAAGGAATTTAGATGGATAATTTTTTGGCATCCTCACTCAAAACAGGGGTATTTTTTCAACGACAGTTTGTGGCTTAAACTAAATACTTCAAAATAATGTACAATCTATCTCTACTGCGTCGTGGCAAGGAGGGCGGGGGTGTCTCTATAGTTAAAGTTGACAACCATACCACGCAAAGTACCTGACATGAAAACAACTTTGGTAGGTGATATAAGACTGGCAGTCTATAGGGAAAGATACTCTGCTAGCAGGGTAAACAATTTTCACATAGCAGAAATAGATTGAGTTATTAATGCATAGATTGGGTTGGAACTTTGATGTCATGTCGGGTTTATTTTTTGTTTGAATTTTAACCCCCCAAGGACGTAGTAAACGATCGGTCCCTATAAACATTAAACATAACAGTACCCTACTTTACAACCCCTTCCATCCAGCATTATCAACTCTAAACACCTGTAACTTTTGGTGCTCAACTATAGTTAATATGCTACAATTATTGCATCGTTAAATTACTTATTAATAACTTGAAATTCTTTACAAGTTAGCAATAAATTGTAAGTAAAACAAAAGAAAACCTGTGAAGTGGTACGTTTTCCAAACAACAGACCTGTCAGACAGTTTTATTTACATGGATATTTTGCTATAGGGGTCCATGCCTCCAAGAAGTAAGAACTTGGTGTTTGAAGAAATCCTCGAGCAAATCACTTACCAATCTACAGGATTGTGCTTGTGTTGTAGAAGATATGGTGACCTTTCCTTTGCGAGACGATTTGTAAACTTTGGAGGTGTCCCATCTTTACTAGAGGACGCCATTTTTAGAAGCGAAATTTGCAAAAATCTTGATCTTGATAAGCAGTAATAACGCGTTTTAGGGTGATCTAGACTCTTGGGAAGACTTTGCGAGGGGAAGAAATTAGTTTTGAAAGCGGAAGAGTTTAAAAGGAGACGAGAAAAGTTTACAGATCTTCTCATGTGTTTTGAAGAGACTTCGGAGAAAAGCCTCATGGGAGGGACCGCTGATCAAGGAGTGGCACGAAAGGCTCAAATTAAATTATCTGGCGGGAAACTCGCCGGGTGGTTAGCATCGCGACCGAAATTTACCTTACGGAAATTTCATAATAGCAAGAGAATCTGGAAAGCGGCTAGATATATTCTTCCATTATCGCACCTGTAATACATTCTTTCTTTAAAACGGCAAATAGACTAAAAGACGCCTGCATATTTATTGGTGCACTCACAGAACGGTTGCTAGATTTAGAAAAGGGTGTGCCCGTTTCTGGTTTGCTAGCCAAAGATTATTATTATTCAGCCATGCCACTATCTCGGTTCTGATTGGCTAAGAGTACGCAGCGAAACCTTGTTGGCGCGCAGTGCCTGACGTCATACTACAGACATTAGGATTGATGCACTCTAATGACATCATCACGCAAGCCAATAGGTTTGGCCGCCATCTTGGTTTTCATTTCGGAAGCGAAAGCCAATTTTTTTATTATTATTTTTTATTTATTTAAACCATATTTGGCATTTATCCCAAGAGCTAATAGCTCATCTAGGGGATTCATGCGTAACATTATACTTACATTTCATTTTGCATGTTTTTTTTTATTTATTTATTTTTTAGATACAAACTTTTTACATTAAGGCGAACACACACGTAGATAGAAAGAAAAAAGATTAAGTAAACCTTTTCGTTTCTTTGATGTATTGTCTTACTGCTGCAAAAATTGCCACATTTTACCATTGAAGTTAAAAGTCAAATTTCCATTTAAGAGAATCTCGGTTCTTTTAGTAGTATTAAGAGAATTCCAGGTAATGCCAGCAATTTCTTCGACAGAGGCGAAAAGAGAATTACGTTGAGCAGCATATCTAGGGCAAAATAAAAAATAGTGTGCGACATCTTCTTTCCCTGCACCACAGAAACAAGCTGGCGAGTCTACACAATATTGAATACAGGTACCAATTAAGGGCACACTGCTTTAATCTTAATCTTGTATGCAAAATTGAAAAATATCTTTCTTCACCGACACCTAAATAGACCAGCTTGTTCACTGGTGGTACAGGGAAAGTTTCACGTAATAAGGCACTCTTGAAAGAAGCTACAGATAAGCTATCGCGAATAGACTGAGGCAAGCTATTCCACAATTGAATGGTAGAATAAAGAAAAAATTTTTTTGATTTTTCAGTATTAATAAATGGTATTATTAAATTGAAATTATTCCTTAAGGCATACGAGGTCGCACTAGCTACTTGCTGAGGGCAGATCGAATTAATGATTTACATAACACTTCACTGAGTGTGCCGGGATAACGTAAACTTAAGTCCTTTTAACAAGTTTAATTTTTTCGATGCTTTCTGGTAAATCTTGGTTAAATGAGCCTTCCATGACATTTTACTTTCCAAAACCACACCCAAGTGTTCGTGCTCCTTTACAATTTCAATTTTCTTTCCTCCCATACACAAGTCTGGGTGGTGTGGCAAGTTTTTTTTTAAGTGAAAAGGTCATTGATTTCGTTTTGGCTGCATTCATAGTTACTAACCACTTGCTGGCCCAGGAGGAAATAGAAGATAAATCGCTATTCAACTCACTAGCAGTAGCTTCAGGGGACACATCCACTTCATTTAATAGCAGCGTGTCGTCAGCGAATAGAAAGCAGCCGCTCTCAAGCCCAACCTGGATATCATTGATATAAATGAGAAATAAAAGCGGACCTAAGACGGAGCCCTGAGGCACACCGGCTTTGATAGTTTGGCACGAGGAGCTGCTTCCTTCGATAACAACCTGTTGCTTTCTTCCACTTAAATAACTCTCAAACCACTTATAAAGATCACACCAACCCTTTTCAATTTGAGGAGCAGTCCCTCGTGCCAGACCTTATCGAATGCTTTGGATATGTCCAAAAACACCGCGCGTACTTTATTCCCCCTATCAAGTGCTTCATGTATTTGGTTCACGATATAAACCAACTGCATTACAGTCGAATCATTTAAACAAAAACCAGATTGAAAACGATAAAAAAAATCCAATCCGCTTTAAAAAAGATTTTAAAGCGGATTTTAAAGCGATTTTAAAGCCAATATTCTCGTTGAATCTGTTATAATTTTTGCCAAGAGATCATTGCTCAGGGTATCTAGACCTCAACTATGACTATTTGAATTGAATACGAAGAGGAAAATACCAATAAATGTAAGCTAAAGTTCAAAAAACGTTTCGCCGAGCAAGGCCTCGTCGTCTACTTCACTTCTTAGAGGTAAGAATTGCTGGTTGCTGAATAATAAAACAATTATTGAATTCGGTTTTCGCATGCCTAGTGAGATTTGCCAACGCCTCGAGTTAGTGTTATCCGCCTCAATAACACAAACCTCGGCGTTGACAAATCTCACTATCATGCTCAACCTCATCCAATAAGTGTTAATTATTAGTAGGACTACAATTATTTTGATAGCGCTAAAGTGTTTTGCACACAATAGCAATATGTCAACAATATATGCTCCACTCATCTATCCTCGCAGACCCAGAGCACCGTAAAAAAAAGGCACCTCTACCGCCGCGCGAAAAAACTAGGAATTGCCTAATGATATGCCCCAAGCAGCAAATTGAGTGCAAGAGATCAGAATGCTTGATCCCTATTTTAACGTATTTTCCCGCGCGCGCCTTTCCCTCGCTCAAACAATCACCCTTTTCTCCAGTAAAAGAGTAAAACGTTTCCAGTAACTCATCTCTCTCCTCATTATTTCAGGAGTGTACCCATGGAGATTGTTTCACTTGATTCTCCCATTTCCTAATAAAACGTAAGACACATTTTTTATTCTGCTTAACATTTTATTTTAATCTCAAGGGCTTTTACCCTAGGTACCATATAAGAGTCTGACCATAGCTTCACTCGTTTAAATAACACGCTAAGCCAAACCGCGTCAGTTAACAAATGAGTGAAGCTTGGAGACTCTGGTACCCAGGGGTAAAGGATTCAAAGGACTGGTTACATGTTCTTGTTGGTTGACTCATTATCAGTTGTCGGTTAGTTTGCAGCACCGCAACTTGCAACTAGAAAAAAAAACAAGAGATTTTGTTACTGGGCTAAACCCCCCCCCCCCCCCCCCCCCCCCCCCGTCCGTGGAAATGCAGGGGAGTATCCAGACCCTTTGTTCGGAAAGGAGCGCGAGCGCTAGTGGCGACTGCTTACGCAGGCAACATGTTATCGTATATTTAAAAAAAATCATTTCTCACGATTGTCATAATTTTGAGAACTTCAATATTGAAAATACCCCGATCGCCTAACGCGGCGTGCTGGGATCAAAGTTTTTTAACTAAAATATTCTATTCGAAAACATTACCTAATTATATCATTTTCTCTTGCCTAATATCAAACAAAGAAACATCTCGTATCATAGTACAGTAAAATCTATCTGGGGTGTTTAGATGTTTTACAGGGTCTGGATGGGGTTAACGGACTAAAGACAAATGGGCATAAGTTACCACCGACTCTCCCCATCCAGACCCTGGTTTTACACAGTTTCGCGCCTGTTTGCCTTGCGAGAGGTTGCAGAACAAATCCACAGTTTAACAATGATTCCTACTTACTTGACAATGGAGTTCTTGCTTTTCCTAGCACCCAGTCGCCATATCGATATACGGTCTTGATATTATTGTACGTCACGGTCACCTACAAATTATAAAGCAGAAGTAGCTATAGGAGATTCGGAAAGAGTTCGGACGCTTTCGGAAGGGGTTCGGAAAGGTTCCGGGAAAGAGATGGTTCCGAAGAATACTCAACTGATTTGAGAACTTCTAGGGGTGACAGGTATGGGGGAGTGTATCGTGACATGTTTACTTTCCTAGCAGAGGCCACTTTTTTTTCTTGTTCTGTGTTTTGAAGTGGCCTATGCAGACAAACGTCTCGACCTAGTCCGGATCGTGGACGTACTTGACTGGTTTGGCTAGTTTAACAAGGAATAATGGCGGCAGTGTTTTTTTCTCCACAACAGCGCGCGTTTTCACAAGCGGGATTGGGGCGCAGAGGAGGGCAAGAGATAGCACTATGGGCATGGCTCTAGTACAAAATTTTGAGAAAGTATAAAAGACCAAGCTACTTCACAGGAACTGAGAGAGAGACCATAAAACCAAATTAAATCTGCCCAAGCCTCGAACAAACTACCTTAAAAGGGCGATCAGCTACGACGGGGCTTGGCTCTGGAATTCTCTGCCCTGCGATATTCGTACCGCAATCTTCTCTTGGGCAGTTCAAACGAAAAATTATGGAATACCTATGACATACTATTCGACTCCCACACGACAATCTTGTAAATCAGTATTAATATGTATTTGTTTTATCCACTACATGTTTGTAAACTACTGAAGATTTTTACCGTGTATAAATAAAACGTGTATGTAACTTTGTAACGATTTATGTGCGTCCCCCCCTCACTCCCTCTCCTCCTTGTTCTGACCAAACATAAAAGTGTCTAACAGGAAAAAACTCTCGTCCGAAAATTAACAAGTAGCAAATGACAGTTGGATAGCGAGTCATAGGACTTACATTGTCCATCATCCAAGTACCCGACCCGTCTCTCCTGACCTCGATTCCCTCAAAAGCTCCTACGTCAATGGGGTCCACGAAGTTGAACTTGTCCAAACTATAACGGCAACGTGACATAGCTGGTTTCAAGTCGAAAGTAAATCAGGTTTACATTTCCTGAGCATTCATTTGATTGGAGGGCGAATGGAATTTTGAAAATCAAGCTGCGAGATTAATAAATAGGATTTCTGGCAGACGAACGTCACGTTGTTTGTTAAAATGGAGTCACTGAAGTGAAATTCCCAAGTTACGCGGGAAGTATGGGAAGGTGGAGGGGAGGGTTTTCCCCCTGTTATCCGCCACTGCATTTAGTAAAATTGCACAATTTAAAAAAATTGCATTGTACGTAAGGAGTGTATGCAAGGATAGTAGATATTAAATATCTTATACGGGGAACACATAAAAAGAAAGTGTTTGTAATCGAGAGAATTAGCCATGGGCCACCTTAAGAACCAGTGTAAGCCGCCATTTTTGAGAGCATAACAACATACCAAGTTGGAGAAAGCATCCATTTCCATCGGCTGATTTAAAGTACATAGCGAGCAATTTTCTCTATTGAATTAGGTAAATCAAATCTGAAAATTTTTAGATGTTGATTTAGAGATCTCTACACGTAATTTGTCTTCTAATATCTAACGAAAACAGCAGCAAAGGAGTGGCTGACAGCTCTTTAACGAAGAACTTCAAGTGTTTTTTTTTCTGAGGACAGAGGGTTCATACCTGCCACGTTCGAAGTTATCCTCACTTGTTCCGAGCTTGTGCTCGGCTGTTCTTCCCTTGCTACCGATAACTGTTATGTAAACATTCGCACAAGTGCCAGCTCTACTTCTATCCGAGGTCTGTACCGACACCTCGTACTCTAAAACCAACAATTATAGCGCGTTATTTAAATACAGCTAATATTTTGGGAAGTGGCTCTATCGCTTCTTTGTGACCCTGCTCGGCATATAAAAATGTTTGCTTTAGTAGGTTATCCGCGCGTTGGACGTTTTAACGATACCATGATACCATTTGGAATATCCGATGCTCCTTCAACATTTCAACAACTCTCTAGCCTGCGTTTAGGTATTTCTCAGCCTCAAACGACGTTCATTTAAACGAAGCTCCTTGAAAAATAAATGCGCATTCCAAAGTTTTATGTAAAAGGATTTTTTTGCCCAAGCACGAACGGTTTTTCCTAAAAGAGCCCTTCGAGGGACGTGAAATGTGGCTGCACAATGACTGACCGGAAAACTCAAGAATGCTTACTTGCTGCTAAGGCTGTCTGCAACAATACCATCAAGGGAAGCCATGTCCACGTTAACTTCATCTTACTGGGACTTGTCCGTAGAAACGATGGCGTTTTAGCAGCAGTGCATGCTACACCTACGAGTGGCAGTTCTAAATGAAATCTTAGCTCTCGTGTTATCTTATATATTAAACAATCCGTAGCGTCTGTCAGAGGAACGTTTCTGATTGGCTAATTTTTTCCCGCCACTTTTGTCGCGCGTGCGTGCACCACAGGAAGCCCGCAACGTAAATATATTGCTGGGCTAAAATCTGAAGAATTACAGAGTCTTCTCGCCGCTTTTTTTTTCAGTAAGAAAATTTCAGGTCGTAAATAATTTAAAATGTCTTCGTCACAAGGTTATTTTCTGGTACGTTTATCGTGCTACTTATTTCAACAGCTGACAAAAGTAAATAAACCTTGTTGATTGAGGTTTTTCGTATTTCCAAATTAGACCTCGGAAGAAAATAACTTACATCAACACAGCTGCAAAGAGCACCCAAAGATCAATACATCAAACTGTCAATTTTCAGAGCAAAAAACAAGGCTCCAAGTTTGCCAACTCGTTAGGCAAATGCTTGCTCGCTGAAGAGTTCGACGTACGTCAAATGTAATCAGGTAATGCACCAGTCAATTGACAGTCTCGCACCCCCCCATTCGCGCATTAGCGGGGCATTCACCTTTTTGGCAAGTGAAAGGCAGTGAGCGCCTCGGTTTGCGGGGACAATCTGAGAGGTGAATGCACCGTCCCCAGGGTAAAAATTAAGGTGAATGCGCTCCTTGCCCAATGAATTTAGAAGACAACACAAAGGATTTTTACTCACTGAAAAGAGTCATGCCCATGGTGCCCAGTTTTCAATGCAGCCGCAGCCGATCGCAAAGCGCAATAAAACCATATTTTTCTACTTGCATGTACTTTCGCTAGTGTAGATTCAAATTTAATACGTGTAATTCAAGTAACACAAATCTGTATTTGTCGTGTCTTTTGTGAAGTAAGGGGTGTTCATATGGAGGTGAGACAGCCCGGAAAGTGGGCTGGTTTCTGTTGTGTTGTGTCCCGGGGAAGAGAGTGACTCCCCGCTCGATGTACTGTGTGGAAGCCGTGAAAGACAATTTGGCAAAGTTACGTTTTGCAAAGTCATTTCTTCGCGACTTTAAAAGAATGTAATCTCAAACTTTGCCCAAATTAAATAAATTTTAGGTGTTCTTTCTAGCTACGAATATATCGCTTTGCTCTCAGAGGTCTCTCTTTTTTAAAAGATAAGAAAAGCCCTCTACAAGGCTATTCTTGTTATAATGTTGTGTAAATATTTATCAAAGATTTGACGACAACTATTTGACGACAAAGATTCGCTGAGAACAAAGCGTTTTGAATCAGCTGGTTTTGCTTTACTCAGGTGCTTGCTGCTATTTTTACTAGCGTGATTTTTCAATTATCATTGTAATTGTCTGCGCAAATAATCTTTGCATGATTTAATTATAGTGACACCGCCTGGATCCTTTTTTTAGGGATAGCGACACAGCTGAGGAAAAAATCGTCAATTAAAATTATATCGATGGTAGATCAGGGAAAGGAGCTAGGTTATAAGGCCGGCACAGACTAAGGGACACGTCAGGGACTGCCGCTTCGGGGACAACTCCCCTAGTGCATGTACTCAGCTATTATTGCGATGAAAAAGTTCAGTTGTAAGGACTATTCTCCTTTCTTTCGCCCTTCCCAAGATTCTTTGCTCGCCGCCACTAGAGATGACTGGGGAAGATTCTCATACGCCGGTTTTTGCCGTATTTTATGCGACATACTTTTTTGCGGACTTTTGCAGTATACAAATGTCATCTTTTGATTTTATTTACAGTAAGGACCTTTTTGCAAATCATTTTATCACTTACTTATAACTCACCACTGGATAGAGCAGGCCGAGCAGACTTCGTATGACCTTGAAAAGTTCCGCGACACAGTCGCGGCGCGGCATGGAAGCAGGCCTGCTGTGTAGATACTACTCTTCCCAGTAGACCGTTACACCTCTCGGTTTTTCAGCCCGCCGGCGGCTGTCTCAAATTCATCGCGTGATCACTTTTTTATGTACCACGTGATGGGTTGCTTATGTACCACGTGATCAACCGTTTTGGGCGTAGACTTTGTTGGAAAGCCCACAAACATTGATCACGTGGTACATAAGCAACTCATCTCGTGGTACAAAAAAGGTGATCACGCGATGAATTTGAGACAGCCGCCGGCGGGCTGAAAAACCGAGAGGTGAAACGGTCTACTGGGAAGAGTAGTAAGGAACCTCACCTCCCGCAGCCTCGCGGCAAACGGGCAACCAATCAGATTGTATTGTCGTGGCACGTAAGTCTCGGCCTTACCACCAGCGTATGCATTGCTACGCGACCTCAAAATTCACTGTTGGACGATTGGCGATTTTACGCAAGAAAATTGTTGTCAATTTTCTTGAACCAGAAAGTTAAACATTTGAGTCAAGGAAGCAAAAGGATAACTGAAACCATTTTGGTTGATTTTGCAATCAATGTCGGCCCGCTGAAGCAGCCCAAACCAGAGTTTTGGTTTGATTGACAGCTAAAAATCGCCAATCGCCCATCACAACATTGAATTTTTAGGTCGCGTAGAAATGCATACAGTGGTAATTATGCGGAACTAAAAAAATGTATCCGCTTTATGAGCTTTTAGCCATAGTTTGAGAATCAAACAACTAGGATAATAGAATTCAATTTTTTTACGAAAAAATAAGACGCGTTATATTCGAAAACGCGATGACACTTTTTCTTCATATGCTTATAGCTTAACGTCTCTGGCGCTAAGAGGGTTTTGACGAAGTTCCTCTTTGGGCTCTTTGCCTGGGTGAATTTTGCAACTTTAAATTTTTGGAGGGTCACCATTAAGTTGTTATGGAAGCATCACTGTAGACAAAACATATGTCGATCCAAAGAACAACCGATAGCATTTTTACATGTAAAGAGGCTAACTGCTTAAAGCCTCCTTTAATTTAAACTATCAGAACATCTGCTAAGTATGTGCACTTATCTAAGATGATATCAAAACTTCTAATTGCTATAATTTTCAACGGGAATATGGAATATGAGTATTTTAAAATGTTTTTCGCGGAACGGGCGGACCTAAGATAAGTCCTTAAAGCGGTAGAATATTGCATTCCCTTTCTAAAAACCTATCAATCCGCATTGTTCATATGCACGTCTTACTACAATAATGACCTCGACATTTCGTATACAATAATATGGATTTTCAAATATTTTGCACAGTCAAAGGTTTCCGAGTATCAACCGTTTTCTGTACTGTAACCTTAGGCCTCACAGGCTACTGGAAAAAGTTTGAAAAATAGCCAAATTGTTTGAAAAATGTCTTAAATATCTATAGAAACGATCTGGTGTGTATATGTTGTAAGTAGATTCTCGGTTTTGAGGTGACAATTCGGGTCTGAACTCAAGCCACTTCGACGTACACTCGCTCCTAATCAACTTCTTTTATTTGTTGATTTGTTGATTCTGTTAGGAAAGCAAGGTTTTTTTATAAACAGAAGTCAAACTTTATCCCCAAAAAGGTCTCAATACAAGAGACGAAAAATTCAACAATTTCAGCTGCTAGATCTTTTATATGTATCAGTCTGTGTTTTTTCTTTGTGTTGCGTTTTTTATCTCGTGATACTCCCGGTATCCACTTGACGTTTGAAATTTGAATGGTTACTTTATTTATAGCAGAACTAATGTAACTATTCTCCATTACCTGAAGAAGGTCGGTACTGTATATGAATGAAAATTCCTTCTATAAGCTGTTAATCAACCCGATTCAATTGTTTTATTCGTTCCATCTGTTCCATCACTCGTGGGCTTTTTCTTTTTCTGGCCAGAAGATACGTCTATAAACGACATTCGGAGGCTTTCTATAAAAAAAAAAACAAAAAAAACAGGGCGATCGTATTGTATCGCGAGCGAGTTCTGAAAACCCATATGATGCAATTTTTAACGTATCCAGCTGAGCTAGACGTGAAAAGTGAAAATGATATAGACGCTGCTGCAATAGCTCCTTCGAAAATGTCTTATGGTACCCCTCTCTTTCAGGGCTTCAGGTTTCGAGAGTTCTCCCCTTCGTTATCCCAAAAGTATTTCTCTAATCGTATACCAAAGTTTGATATTGTGTCACGTGCTCATTTGATTTAAAAATCAAATGACATGATATCGCCGATAATCACACGTCGACTAAACGCCTTCTATAATTGTCTTTAATCTGCCGCTAATTAAACAACGACATAAAAGCACCAGCACATGCTACCTGTCTCCACTGCAAGGACATCCTTGTTTAAAGGTAAGTTTTAGGGCTTTTGATGTTGGCGTTTTTACCACCTACGCATTGCCGCTACGCGCGCGCGATCAAAATCCACTATTGTCATTGGCGATTTTACGCAAAAAAGTGCAATAATGTTCATTTTCTTAAACCAGAAAGTTAAACATTCAAGGCTAGGAAACCAAATGATAGCTTAAAATCATTTTGGTTGATTTGGCGATCAATTTCGACCCACTGAAGATGCCGAATCCATGCATACAGTGGTTAACTACAAATTTCCGACAAAATCAAGGTAGGAAATGATTTTACATCAAAGTGTCCATTTTGCTTTTTCAGAAAAAGGCCGTGTTTCTACTTCTTATAATATACAGGGCAAAATTACTCGATGCTGATTGGCTAAGAGCGAGACTGAGGGCAAAATTACTTTGCACACGTCTGAAAACGAGCAGTCAACACGCGCGCACAAGTAATAGACGGTTCGGGCAATTTTGGAAAAAGATTGAAAACACTCGTGAAATTAATCCTTAATCTTACGAGGAACCCATGCGATTACCTATACTATTATATTCTAAACTCTAGCAACAATCAAACAATTGGAGTTACTTGAGTCCTCGCAACTCCCTGCTACAGTCTTTGTTCCGCAATCGCTGGTAGCATTTTCTTCAAACTTGAATGACAAAAATACGAGTCTCGATTTTTTTATCAGTTTTTATCAGTTATAAAATATTATAAATATTCACACATTATTTAACCACGGAATTAAATTAAACATATACGGCACAAACTTACAGGCAGTTTTACAAGCGAAGTATGTGATTGCAAGTCCTGATAACAGCGTTTTCCGGGTAGCCGCGTCACGAAAGAACGTGTGCTCATCTCTTTCTGATTTGAGAAATGAATTCGGCGTATTTTTTGGGCGGAGGTGCTCGTCGGGAATTTTAGGTATTACCCCTGTAAGGTACACCTAAAATGACGTGGCTTTGTTGATTTTGACCAACAAGTTAGCCTGAATTCCAGACGCATTTTCCTGCGCATAATTTTCTCTCGTATTTTTTACGAGGGAATACTTCTGAAATTCAGGCTACCAACAAGTGTAATATTGATAAAACCTGCTAGAACGGACCCCATGAGGTACCTGGAAAAAAATTGCAAGTTTTCGAATATTACCCCCTAAAAGGTACCAGAGGCCTGAAATTAAACCCTAAAGAGGTACGACGAACTTCCCCCCCCCGGGGGTCCATATTCTGTAATCCGCGGTATGAACAAGTGCATATGTGTATTTTTGTAGCCCTGGCAAAGACACAACTCACAGAACACCTCTCTGGATCGAAACAAGGACATTCAAGATGAAGATAACATGGGCATGGATTCCCTTGATGGTCTTGTTGCAGACAACCTTTGGAGCACGTAAGTCACTAGGAAGTTTTCAGAAGTTACACTCGTTTTCAGTCACACGTGCACCCTGCGCTTTTCGTTTCCGAGTCGCGACTGGTGTTTGGTGAACGTCAATCAAGACTTTCGACCTAGCCACAGACCCACAAGCTAGCAAAATATGGCCAACCAAGCTTTTTAGGTTTAATAAAATTCGGTCGGTCATATTTTGCTAGCCCGTGGGGCCGTGGCTAGGTCGAAAGTCTTGATTGACGCCTCCAAACACCAGTCGCGACTCGCAAACGAGAAGCGAAGGGTGCACGTGTGACGGAAAACGAGTACTACAGAGGGACCCGCCTTTTTACTAGTCTTATTTTCTAGCCTGTCTCCCAAACAGTATAAGCGGAGAAGGCCATAGGGCGCCGGGCCTAGTATACGGGCTTACTATAACCTTGCTCGTTTCGTCTCGTTTGAACCTTTCTCAGTAATTGGGTCACACCATCTTGATTTTTTTAGTTTTCCTGGGAATAAATTTTTCTGCTTTTGCCATATCCCCCCGACACTTTTCCTAATAGTGATAAAATATGCTCGAGGCACAGCGAGGCGTAGCTAGAGATACATAGCTCTATGTATTTTGTGATCATGTTGTGCTCAGTAACAAGTGCAATAGCAGTTTTACTTGGCTTGTGATTTGCTGAGGGGAAAACCATTCACCATGCAGCTACTACTTTGTAACTTCTCTTATTCATTAAAACCTACCTTAATATAGGAAATTAACAATTGTATCAATGGCTTCTGCGGTTTCTTTATGGTTGTATTTCAGATTATAAGATATCAGTCAAGACCGCCAGCGATGCTTATTCTGGCACTGACAGTCTTGTGTTTTTAACTTTGTATGGCAACAAAGGGCACACAGGCGAACACGAGCTTCACACGCCAGGGGACGACACTGAACGGGACAGGTATAATACACGGGCTCACAACGCGGGAGTTCTAATATAGATTTAGCCACTGGCTAAAAGCGGAGCTCCTGGTTGCATTTATTTTTGTGTTAATGAAACAAAAACAAGGTTGCCATTTACATTTCCGTTACATTCCCAGAACCATTTGCACGGAGCTGTTTTTGTGTCCATGAAAAATAATTCCGTTTGGTATTTTGTGCCTCTGTTGTGTTTGCCTGTTTGTATAACTGATCGTTATTTTTTTTCAGTTTGGATCAATTCAGGTTTGATGATCCTGCTGACATTGGAGGCATTGAGAAAATCGAGATCAGAAGGGATAATCAAGGAGTTTCTCCGGGATGGAAAATGGAATATGTAGGTTTTAGCAGGGTCTGGATGCTGTGGGGTTAACTGACTAAGTGACGAATAAGCATAAACGTTACCGACTGCCGACAAATTGGATAAAAAATACCGATTAACGACAAAAAAATGTTATCTCAGCACTATACACATGATGACAAGATAAGATCAATACAACAGGGCTGGAGTTGGGGAGGCGGTGGAAAAATACCTTGAACTGAAGATGTTTTGGTTTAAGGCTGTCGCTGTTTCTTCCAAAGAATGAGCTGATGAAATGCTGACATTTTTCATATCAAGATAAATGTGTCGTTTTTGTCAATGGCAACCCGTGCGTGACGCGGGCTACCTGTGTTTGAATTTCCGGGCTCCTGGGGCCAAAATAAAGATGGCGGCCTATACGAACAGCTATTCTCTCCCAAACCTGCAAGTTTTGGCGATCGTTTTGACAACTTGGAACTCCAAGTATGGTAAGTAGAAACTTCCATATAAGGAAAATTTACAAAACGACACATTTTAACGGGAACTTTCTTGATATGTACAAAATATTCCAGCCAGGTTATTAGATAAAAAGTTTATTCTGAGAAATAGCGAGTGCTTTGTACTTTTCAACGCCTTGGAATAGACATGGAGTTATTATACGGGAATAGACCAGGTGAATTCCGCTCCATTTGTGACACTGGCCCGAGTTTCAAATTACACAGGGACTTTCTGCTAAATTTCCTATGGTACAAGAATGGGAAGTGTTCGGATAACTCACATGGATAGCCATGGGGGGAAATCCGAACACTTCCCACTACAACAGGAAGCCCGGCCAATCTCTAGAAAGGCGACACTGCTATCTTGATATGTTCTTCCACCATGGGAAATTCAGCTTTTCCCATGGATGGGTTTCTGCAAATGTCAGTCACGGAAAATAAAATCAGACAAGATGACGTGTGTGCGCATGCGCAAACGGACAACTTAAAAAGAAACTCATTCCCGTGTCATTTCAATGCCTACTATAGGATTATGAGTAAAAAAACAATGCTAAAACATTTATGCATTATCGTGACTATAACCTACTACTAGTTAAAACGACAACGTGCCCACATGGATCTCTGACACACTCTTTAGACCTATAAATACGTTGGCAATGCATAATTAATTAGTTGATTGTTCACTAACGGTACAAGGGGCGTCCTTATATGGTCTGGTGGCCGGGCGTACTCTCACCCATAGGTATCTAGCTACTGAGCAATTCAACACCAGGATAGCGACTGTCAGGGCCGAAATCTCTGGCGTGGGCGTAAGAACCGTACGGTCGCCATACGACGCTTCAGCTCTTTGTCTGGAAGTATGGTCCTATTTTTTTTTCTTTTTTTTCCCGGAAGTAAAGTAAATGCTGAATATGCATTGGTGTGGTGGACAGGCAAATGATTTATATTACTTGTACAACTCACAAAAGCCGGTTCAAAATTATTTCCATCTTATGTTATCACAAATAAAAAAATGCCTTACCACCGCGCTAACCTGCGAATAGCTATCCACTCCGCTCCAAAATCCTTCATTGACCATAAAACACAAACAAACAAGATAGTGGCTTTTTTAATAGTACATAAGTTACTTGTTAAATACACCACGAAATACCTAATAATTAGAGCGCATTTCAAATCTCTAGCGAATCAGAAACTATTCATTAAACAAACCAAAAGAAGCAAAGAGAGGCAGACTTGTGGTTAAGGCCGCCTCACACGGGCCGATTCCGACAGGATTTTCTGTCGTAAGATTATCGCGCGCCGCCACACACGGGCCGATATTTCGTCGCAAGACAAAAAATCCTGACTGATCGGCTCGTGTGTGGCGGCACGCGATGTTTTGTCGCAAGCTTGTAGCAAGTCACCACACACGAGCCGATCGGTCAGGATTTGTTGTCTTGCGACGAAAAATCGGCCCGTGTGTGGTGGCCTTTAGTCATGCGATCGTGCACTGGCAGCACACCAGTACTGATAAACACAATACACACTTTTCAGCGGCTAGGCCACATATTTTCATAGTTTAACTTTATTCACTTAGTTTTACCGTTTACCGACAAAGACCGCAAATTTTTAACCGACGACCGACAATTTTCAAGAAGTTTTACCGACATCCAGACCCCCTCCCCCGCCGGCTCCGCCGTCCGTGGGAATCCAGGGGAGTATCCAGGCACTTTGTTCGCAAAGGAGCGAGTGCTAGTGGCGGCTGCTTAGCCGCTTACGCAGGCTATTTGTTATCTTACACACACATCCAGACCCTGTTTTAGAATTTTTTCTTTTGTTGGTATAAATTCCTTCATTCCCATTATTTCCCACTTGACTCACACCTTTCTCATTAAAGCCGGGCCCCAATTTCTCATGCACATTTTAATTGTTTGCTTATTTTGGACATGACAGAGTATGGAAAATCGTGAAACGAGCATTGTACCCGACCCACCCCATTTTCTCAAGTGAAGTTATTTTTAGATTTGCCTTAGGCAAATAATTTGCATATTCCGCGAAATCCGGCAAAACAAAATGGCGGCCACAAATACCCAAACCTATCTAAACGCCGTCCTTGTGAGAGTTTTATTTGTTTCCATTCCATTTGAGGACCATTCCTTATTTTCCCAATTAAAAACAAGCCTTCCCATGATTCAATTTATTTCCATAATAAGTGTCGCGACTGAGCTTTTGGTATGGGAAAATAAAAACAGAAACGCAAAATTATGCCAACATTTCTAACCTTTATTTCGATTCTTCCTTATCCTTAGGGTTTGAGTTGCTCTGAGGAAGGACCGAAATATAGGTCCGAAACAACGTTGGCATAATTTTGCGTACATACCTCAAGCATATCTCAAGGCACCCCAATCCAAGGCCGTAGCAAGCTTCCAAAAACTGGGGAGGGGGGGGGGGGGGGGGGCAGGATATGGCAGTTTTTAGGGCAAGTGTAAACTCCTTTTTTTTTCAGGTTGCAGTGACGTACAAGAATGCGCAGTCCTTTTTTCCTTATGGGCGTTGGGTACCAGCAAACAAAAATATCTCTTTGACAGGTGAGCGGAAATATTGAGCACTGCATGCTACAGAACGAACCTGTTGCTTAGAAAACCTGAACACACCAACACAGTGTTATTGAGAACACAATATTCCATTTTGAATTTAACGTGCTTTTTCGTTTTTTATTTCTAGTTGCTCGTTGCAGTAGCGTTTGAAGGTGATACCAATCCAAACCCAAGTACTATATAGTTTTACTAATAGATATTAGTATAATTACTCAAGTGATTATAAGAATTTCCGCGCGCTGATTGGTCGAGAAGCTCGTTTTTTCTCGCTATAACATAAAGGATTGGGAGTGCGCGCGCGAGTTTTGTTATTATCGTGAAAAAGTAAAAAAAAAAAACAAGTTTTTCTGTCTAAAATCCTTATGAATCACTTTAGCAATTATACTTAAAGACAATTAGTCGCCTCAGGCTTCGACTTCGTCTCGGAGACTAGTCTAACTAATTGTTAAATATAGATAACAGTGATAAATTTAAAGTTCTTAAAATCCTAGTTTTTCAAACTTTCTTAGAGCGTCCAACACTAACACCCATTGCCTACAGATTATACAGTCTCGGTGTTTTGGTTACGCAGGCGCATAACCTAAATATTACAATAAGGCAGGCAGGACATGCAGGCAGGCAGACAGCAGCAGCGAGCTGCTCTATTTAGGGGGAGGGGGCCATTTTTCTTTTTACACGCCATTGGTAGGCAGGGTACTATATTCACGTATCAGATCGAACATTCATAGTTTGTCAACCTAATTTGTTCTGGTCTAAGATTTTGTCCGTAGGTAATTCAATAGATTTAGAGACAGATGTGACCTACACATTGTATACCATGTTGTGAAGCTCGGAAATGGATGAAAAACTGTAACATTAAATTTAAAGGGTCAAATAAATACAAGTTCTACAATTGTGGTTCGATTATGGTGGGTTATAAACAAAATCTACCCTATCAATTTAACCATCGATTTCAACTGGATAATTTGGCTACTGGAGTATCACGCGTGATAATAGGTACTCATTCATTGTGAGTCCCCGCTTGTAGGCATTGCCTAAACAATTTTAGAAAATAACACCTATGTTGTATTGCGAATGTGCGCATTCTGATTGGTTAAAAAGCGTGTTTGTAAGAGACCTGAGAAACACGATTGTCACGCAACGCTGTCGCGCGTGTGTATCTTATTTTCTAAAAGCAATAAAAATACTTTCTGCGTGCTCGGGGAATGTTGGTCGAACTGATAAAACTTGAAAGACACTCGCCTTCGGCTCGTGTCTTTCAAGTTTTGATCAGTTCTCCCAACATCCCCCTCGTGTTTGTAAGAAAGCAGAGAGCACGCGGAAAGTACTTTTATTGCTTAAATACATGGCATAATAGCGGATCTGCCATTTAGCATTACTATACATTTCTTGTTAATTATACTGTACACCCTAGACCCTTTTTCAAAATGGTCGCCGCAAATTCGCATGTCTTAAAATTAAACTGACTGAAAATCAACTACTGGCACTAGAAAGAGTGTCCTCAATTAGTAATGTTTTGTGCTAATGCCATTTCGGCTGAGAAAGCAGTCTCTGAAAATTGAAAATTTTATGAGGGGGTATGATGCACACCCCCAGTCATACAACGTCTGTAAATTTTCAAATTTTCAACGTTTGTCAACGTTTTCTCGTAAGATATTGGCGATAATGCAGCGACATTTGTAGTTTTACTCAAGTGATGATGTGTGCTCTAGTGCTGGTGTTCATTTTTAACAAAAATCGATTTGATTTTTTGGCTAGAAACCAGTGAACTGGTCGTGATTTAATTGCGTTTGCGATTGGTTTTCAGTTTCTCATTGGCTGCTTATTTCTATCAACCAATCAAATTGCGAACTAATTACAAGCAAGGAATTACTAGCCAATCAAATTCGAGAGCAATTGTGTGACTGGAAAAATAATCCTGGTTCGGCTCCTGATTGGCTGGGCTGGAAACCATTCAACAGCAAGTTGTAATTACTTTTGTTTCTGGGTGGCTAGTGATTGCACAACTGCGTTTACTTCAATTTTTGTGCTCATGGAGGCGTGACCTTGGCCTTTCCAGTCGCTGCATCCCTGGCCTTATAAACTCCAAAATAGATTAACTGCAGTGCTGGGACAACCAAGAAGAAAAAGAAAGCTACAGTTACTGCATTGGCTGCTGAAAAGTTGTTGTAATCAAGAGCCTTGTAAATGTATGGGTTTCCAAACTCGTCAGTGCCGCCTGCCTGCCAGTAGATCACAGTGAAAATAAGGTATAACGTCACATAGATTGTCGAGTAGATAAAGTGGTACAGACGTATTGGAATAGCGCTGACAATCAAATCAAACAAGCAAAATACTGTGACGAGACCATGCTTCGTGACGCTACTAAAATCGAGATCGGACGTGTCAGGGTCGTAAATTACCGCCCAGAAACCGATTGTCACCATCAGACTTGCGTTGTCTGCCACGTTTACGAAAAACCACAAGAACTTGTGTTTTGGCGCCAATTGATCTACTGTGGTGTTTTCTTGCTCCATATGTGCTACTGGGTTGTCCACTGTAGCACTCCCTGGCTGGTTTCCGTTGTTATCTGGCTCACCAGTAGTATATGGCGCGCTCGTGCCGAGTTCCACTTGGTTGTCTGAATCAGGACGTCGTTCGTGGTTCAGTTCTTCAAGCAACTGCACTAAGGATGTTATGAATGCGGCCAAGAAGTAGATGACCAGCACTGTGTACGTCCAGTTGGTGAAGAAGATGATGAACTTTTCTCTGGTAATGGCATTGTGTATCCAGAGCCCTGAGTTGAACGCGGCAAGAATGAAACGGAAGAACACCAAAAGAGGGAGGGCAACCCACTGAAAGAAAAATACACACCATTCATCTCTGTTGATCTCCATCACGTCTTTCGGATAAGACAACAAACCAAGATCCCGTCTTCTACTCTACTCAGTTTCAGGGGGGACGTTAAAGAACCACTGGGACGCAATAAACCCTCTGGCAGTGACCCCCCTCAGTGTCTGTGCTTATGACCAATGAATGAGTTGCCGGTTCCCAGTCCCTCTCGGTTTTATGATCCCCGCGCAAGGTCTCATGGGATCGCCTGGGGGCAAACAAGCGTGGAAGCGAGGAAAGCTTTTGTAGCGCCAAACTTGAAATTCCTTGCCTAGTTGAGCTGTAGTTTCCTACTAAAAATGTGGAATAAATATAACAGAGAAGAAATTGTTGTTTATGGAGACGGAAACTGTTTTTATCGGGCCATATCGTGGTGGAATGACACAAATAACGACCGAAATCACTCAGGGATAAGGAGCCTCTGCAACCAGGTAATGGCGAAATTTCCTGATAAATTCCAAGCGTTTCTTTTTAACTCTCCAACGATCGCATCCCATCTTGCTAAAAGTGTATGCTCGGGTACATGGGCAGAGACAGTTGACATTGTTGCTTGTGCAACTATTCTTCAACGTGCTATTTTTGTATACTCCATGAAAGACTCGAAATGGAATCGTTTTCCACCTGTACTAAGATTGGATGTTTCCTCTCCTCTCCTTACCTCTAAAGCATGTCAGTGTCCAATCACTCTCGTCCTACATGATCACAACGCTGCTATTGCTCATTTTAACCTCCTTAATCCTGTTGGAAGTTGCTGTGCGACTCCAGTCCCCTTTAATAGGGAACAAGTTACTGCTAAGCCGCCAAAGTCTTATGCTTCAGCACTTAAAAGTCACAACGCTACACCAAAGTCATCTACAAAGCTGCCTAGCACTAAAACTAAACTGGCATCTGCAACTTCTACATCTACTTCACAATCTGGGTATGGAAAAACTACTCCAAAGTCATCTACAAAGCTGCCTAACACTAACGCTAAACTGCTATCTGCAAACTCTACATCTACTTCACAATCTGCAAGCAAAGCTACTACAAAGTCATCTACTAACCTGCCTAACACTAACACTATACTGTCATCTGCAAACTCTACATCTGTCTCACAATCTGCTAGCAAAGCTACTTCAAAGTCATCTACTAAACTGCCATCTGCAACCTCTACATATACTTCACAATCTGGGTATAGTAAAGCTACTCCAAATCTGGCTAACAATAAACCATCGACAATCCCTGCATGTACAAGACGTACAGCTACTTCACAATCTTGGCCTAGTAAGCAAGCTGAATTTAAAAGTCTCCACAAAACTATTTCAAAGTCAGCTACAAATCTACCCCATGCTAAACCATCTACAACCCCTGTAGCTACTTCACAATCTGGGTCTAGTACATGTAACCAAAAAAATACATATTTTCCAATGTCATCTACAAGAGTGTCTCAAAGTAAACAATCTGCAACCTGTACAACCACCTCACAATCTGGGAATGGGAAAAACACCAACAATCATGCAAACACTACTAAAAAATCATTTGCAAATCTACCTCCTAATGCTAAACAACAATTTGTAAAACCAGAAACTAAAAAGCAGCCAACTAATACAACATCCCATGGATCTCTCAAAATTGAAGACATGAATGTAAAAGAACTGAAGGATTACATACAAAAAAGAGGTGTCACTGTCTCGGGTTACAGAAGACCAGAACTTCTTATTTTAGCTAAAGCAGTCTATGGCATGAAATTGGATATTGATCCTGATTTTGAACAAGATTCAGTTAGTCAGTGTGTCAACAAAAGGTTGACACTACCAGGTGGCCAGATTGTACCTGATCCATTTGAAATGACAGGGCTTTCAAATGACTTTGCCAACCTACCTCCATTTGGATTAATGGATATATTTAACCATCTAATACTCAGCAAAGCTGATTATGACAAGGAGAAGCTGGCATCATTAGATCTTTTGATGAGTATACCCTTTTTCAGGATGGTTATGTAAGATCTCTTGGGGTAAAAACTATTGAAGATAAAGATGGCACTATCTTTTCCATAATTGTTGGTGAGGTGATTCCCACTCAGAAGGAACTCACCCAAGAGGGTACAAAACATTACAAACTATGGTTTATTCTTCACCCAAATGGATCAATATACTCAGCATTTTGCAGGTGTAAAGGTGGAGCAGATCAAGGTTGTCGCCATCTTGGTGCTGCACTCTATGAATTAGATGACTTTCTTTCAAGCCGACAAAAATCTGTAACTTCCCAACCAGCTTATTGGAATCCAAAACCAGCCCCCCATCACAAACCTGTTCCCTTCAAAGAATTGAAGATTTCACATTCCCTACCAAAAAAAGGAAAACGCAAAGTGACACCCTGTGATGAATCATGGGTGGACTCCTTTGATCCCAGGCCAAAAAAGCACAGGACTGAGATTACTCATGATGCAAAACTCAAATTTGCAGATAAGCTAGCTGAGATTGACCCTGGTGCACCAATTCTAAAATTCTTACCTAGTAATTCAGACAGTGCAGCGGTTGAAAACGTTCAGAAATGTGATTTTGTCCATTGCACAGTTTTATCGAAAGCACAATCATTTGTAAAGGATCGAGACATTTCTAGCAACAATGTACATAAACATGCAAACGCATTTGCCAGACACTATCCCTAGGGGATCAGGAGAGAAATATGGTCAATGAAGCAACTATTGGACAAAGGGAAAACAGTAATTGGTATAAGATGAGACATCTAATGGTGACAGGAACTACAGTTAAGTCTATTTACACTAGACAGAATACCCTAGAGAAAACCCCTGGAACTGATATCAGTACAACTGTGAAAAACTTTCTGTCTGAAACAAAACCCTTTAATAATGCACCTGAGCAAATCCAATATGGTGTAAACAAAGAACAGGAAGCTAAAAATAGTTATTTTACACTGAATGCCAAAAAACATCAGAAGTTACATCTAGAGGAGACAGGACTTCTAGTAAGCAAGCAGTTTGGGTGGCTTGGTGCAAGTTTGGATACCATCAGACACTGTAGTTGCTGCCCACCAAGAGTAGTGGAATTTAAATGTCCTTTTAAATGGAGGCAAAGTGACCCAAAGTTTGCATTTCTATCAGAAAATGTTGGTGGCTTACAAGGAAGTGATGGGAAATATCTCATTAAAAAAAATCACACATACTATTTCCAAGTTCAAGCTCAAATGGCAGTTTCAGGACATATTAAATGTGACTTTGTAACCTATACAGAAAAGGGTATCTTTGTGGTTGAAATTAAGTTTGATGAAAAGTTTTGGGCTGTGGTTGTAGCAAAGGTTTCTTCATTCTATGTTCAACAGATCATCCCTTCCCTTCTGTTGCAGCTGGTGGAAATAGAGCATAAAATGTAAAAAAACTCACTAAGCCCTAGAGACAAAGTTGTGCAGAATAGATGGCATGCAGAACAAGGATTTTAATACCAAGTACATCATTTTAATGTACTTTGGAAGATGTATAAATCAATAAAACGAGCATGAACTTACAGTACACCACATTCTGCATTGTATCCTTGATTGTTTATCACAGGAAAATCTTTGATTACAAATCTTGGAAAATATTTGGCAAAGAGAATCTGAAATTGGGAGTACCGGTGCCTTGCTTTTCCCAAATATTTGTCAATTTCAGACTCTGTAGCTGATATTTTTAAAGGTTGGGTATGATGGAATGTTTCCAGTGGCTTGCACATGTACAAGCCTCTCTTGCCCTTAGAAAATCAAAGAATGAGTATTGGGCATATAACTGGGATTCTATGGTATCAGTTTCCCTCCCCATCCAGGCCTTGAAATTAACCAAAATGAAAAATCACAATTTTTTGTTGAATAAATTTAGTCACAAACACAAAGTTTCAGTCCCAAAAATGAAGGTTAACCTCAGAAAATGAGTACAAACTGCTCAATATTTTGCAAGCTGAAAATTGTTAGTGGCAAAATAAAAGATTCAGGTCGCGTTTGCAATCAATATGGTTGCACTTTCAAGCCCCGCCCTCATCTTATCCTACAGCTTTCACAGAATGGGTCTTGTTTCTAAATTAGTAAGTGCTGCACATACAAACACTATCCTATCTAGCATTGGCTTCAGAGTGAGAGGAATCACTCCACTGATTATGCGGAACTGCTTCAGTTTTAGAATGTACCTTTCGACATGGCTGCGGAGTGATGCAATCCGTCTAGTATGTGTAGTACCCTTTGCAGTCAGCCTAGGACCACGGACAAAGGCAGGTGATAATAAATAAACTTTTTTGAATGCTAACAAGTCCCGTATTAAAAACCCTTTATCAGCCATAACGGCATCACCCTCCTCCAACAGGTCGACAAGTCCTGTGCTTCTCACAATTTGTTTGTCAGAAATCATTCCAGCCCACAATGGAGGAACAAATGAGATTACTCCATTTGGTGTAATTCCTACTAGAAGCTTTGCTGTATTCCAATGTTTGTAGCTGCTCCATGTAATTTTTTGACTTGATGGCAGTTTGGGTTTTTGTATGTAAAGCTCAAGGCAATCAATTATTACTCTAAGATTGGGATATTTATTATATCTCTTGGGCAGGCATTTTCTTATGTCATTCTTGTCAGGCCATGGAACAAGGAAAGCCAGTTCCTCAGACAAAAAGGTTATCCATGTATTAAAAATCCTGGAAACTTGCCCTGGCGAAATCCCAAACATGTCAGAGAGGAAATATACATCAAACTTCCTTCTTGTCCTGAGTAGAGTAAGAATTAATTCCTCCCAAATGGAAAGTTCCCTTTTCATGCCTCTTTTTCTCTTACTGGGGATGGTAGTACGAACAGATCCCTTCCAGTATCGCATATCATTTGCTTTCTCCTCCAGAAAATCATAAAGTAAGTCTAGTTTTTCCCTCGTAATTCCAGTATATCTGTAACAGTTGTTGGATTGTGTGATTTTTCCAATAAATAGCCTTCGTCTCATTTCACTTTCAGTTTCATCAGTCTGGCAGTACTTATCTTGGGTTTGTGGAATATCTTCTTCTCGATCTTGATTTCCTTGTACTTCACCATTGACAACTTGATTTTCGTTAATATCGTATGCAGGAACGAGAAGTTCATCGCCAGAACTCAAGCTCTCTGCTACTTGATCGCCATCATCTTTCATCTCCATCTCTGACGTTTCAGTCTTCAGTTTGGATTGTACCGTGTTTGGTCTCGTATTTTGTGTTTTCTTCTTTTTGGGTTTACTAGGTTCAATGTTTGATCTATCTTTAGGCGGGAGTCTTTTCCTTCCCTCTTGACTCGGATAGCCTTTCATATATTCCGTTGGTAGGGTGCAAGTCTCACTCCGATAACCCACAACAAAATGATTCGAGCAAACCTTGGTCGTTAGGGTCACTTTGAAATCAGACCGTTTTATTTTCTTCGCCCAGGCATCAATTTCTTCGTCGTTTCTTGGCGAGTAGAATCGCAGAACTCCGACATGTGGTTGTTTTAATTGCCTCTCCGGATAACGCCGATCATTATCACACCCCCAAACTGCACAGTGATCTCCGCCTCCCATTTGTTTTCAGATTTGTGAGCTGCAGATCGTGAAAACAGGCTGATTTTCTCCATAAAACATTGCTTTAAAATGGCCGACTTGGAATAGATTAATAGATTTGTGGGTTTTGTTTGCCCCCAGGCGATCCCATAAGACCTTGCGCGAGGATAAAAAAATGGAGAGGGACTGGGAACCGGCAACTCATTCATTGGCTGTCAGTGGCGCCGTTGGGACTCAGCTGCAAGTTCTGGGTTAATGTCTCGTTGTTGCAAATATTATTTATTTATTTTATTTTCAGACCCCCATCCCATGAAATTTCAAGTCGATGGGTTGTGTTGATTCAGTGTTAAGAATGGGGCGGAATACTCGGCTAATATTAAATTCCAAGAGATCGGAGAACCCTTGTATCTATATAATGTGCTCTAAAAATCTGTTACTGAGATAAACGTCCGCGCGCCTCCCTTGAATGAGTGGTGACCCAAAGGAATTAACCTTATGTGTAAGCTAAATTTAGTGCTAGTAAATACCCAGTGGTGTGTATGCTTCTGGGCGGTAGCGCTAGTAAGCGGGGAGAGAGGAAAAAAGTATTTTTTGGGGTATTTTGTTTGTTTTATTGTTGTTACTTAGCAACCTAATCAAACCCCACATCCCCGGACATACAAACGATGAAACATCGGCAATGCTACAAACTTTCAGGTTGCTTTTACTGCTGAACCGGATGAGACATACAAAAGCCGTCGACAAACTTGGAATGTCGACTACAGATTCAGTTCTTGTGAAATGTTATAAACTCCCAAATACTTTCAGTAAAGCCTGGCAAGAATCGCTCATGAAAATTTTCTTGAAACCAAGAGATTTTAATGTCACCCGTAAACTTATGTAACTAAAAAAATATATTGGAGCTAGTATTAACAGACTTGCGTTTTATTAGAAAAACAAAAAGCAGCTGAGTGCTTCGTTGGGAAGATTTGAAATGGAATTTCAGATATGATGTACCGGGATCTTTCTATATTAGTATTATTTACTTTGAAATGGGTGCCAATAAACAAGAACCTACAGAGAAAAAAACTTAATGAGAGAAACGTGAAGTTTTTTTTTTCGGCAGAAGCTTTGAACGTTATTTTTATCATTTTGTTTTCTCTTCTGAATATCTTTACTATTAAAAAAACATATAGCAGCTCTGGGTTTCTGAAAGGCAAACGCACCTTTCTGGACTAATTAAAAACATAACGTCAGAAGTAATAAAACATGCACTCGAGAGGTACAGTTCTGACAGTTTGTCTGTGATAAGAGCCAAATGATTGAGCTATAAACGTAAACTTCTAGAGACATTCTTTGATAAAGTAAACTATGCAAACAAATTTATGTCGTACCAAGGGGTATAGCATGCGAACATCCTGGAGACCGCCTTGAAATGGCGAAACTTCTTGAAATTCTCCCAGGAGAAATACAGTAAATGTATGGCAGTCGTCTTGATTTCTTTTTTCCCAGGAGACGAAGCGAAAAATCTCCTGGCAAAACCGGAAGAGTTCACGTCCCTGTGGATATTCGGAAGCTCTTAAGGCACAACTCTTCAGTCGTTAAACTCACGCACTTATAAAAGGGAGTTCGGAATACTCACTCTGGATTTCGTAAGATCATTAGTACGCCAGTGCCAGAGTTTAAAGTTTCGCAATTGAAATTCTTCTTTGCATCCCTCGGTACACATCTCGAAAATTCACCGAACAATCTCTGCATGTCTACCCTCAGTGTCCGTAACTGTTATGACCTGGTGTCATGAATACGGTAATTGTTTTGCCAAATAATTTAGATTAGCATATGAATTAGCATATTTTGTTCTTAGAGAGGTACATTAATATTAGGGGTGGACCATTAGAAATTGGGAGGGGGAGAGGGGGTGGCAATGTTTTTGCTTATGATTTTTTTTTGGGGGGGGGATCAGGTTGCGCAAGAATTTTTTTCGGACTCGAAGGCCATGTACGAATTTTTTTTCGCAGACACACACAAAAAATATCTTGTATACACGTATACATACCGAAACTTTGTCAGAGAGAGTATAGAGTATATAGACAGTGGGAAAGGATAAACCCATGAGGGGTAGAGGGTAGACCTATTTCTGTATGTATATACGCATCAACAAAATTTTCTTATACTATATTTATATTGGTTCAGAAATGGATTAAGAAAATCCTGTTGCTGTATGTATAGGTACAACAAATTTTCTTATGCTATATTTTTATTGGTTGTGCTAAAAAATAATGAAGCTGTTAAACCAAGAGAAAATGATCCCCAGAGAACGCAACCCCATGACCCATCTGAGTGGCAGTAGTTCCGTTGGGAATTGCACGCGCATTCGAACTGTTTTCCGTTAGTTTAGAAGCACGCGCGTGTTGATGCAAGCAGCGTATCAGCCAATCATATAACGAGAACAGCAACAGTGCTGCAGCGTCACGTAGCATGCTGGTCACACATGCATCCTCGCAGCGATGTCTGTTGCTAGGACACGTTCAATCAGAAGGCGCCGCTAAAAATAGCTCCCTGTTCTAAAAATAGAAAGTGTCACGTTCTTCTGCCACTGTCACTGCCACTGTCATGGAAAGAGATCCGTGTGTTGGGATTGCGTTCTCTGGGGATCATTTTCTCTTGGTTAAACGTTTTCGCCATCCCCCGGCCTCTATTTGACTTAGTAGATGATGTTTCTTCAGTTGCGCGCGAAGGGCGCCCGAATTTTGATAAACGCACTTCGTTAAGCCTCAGTTTTTTGTGTATAGTAAACAAAGCCTGTAGGTTTTATCATTCATGCGCGCAACTGCGCACCGCAAATTACGAAATTATTATTATTCATTTGTGTGAAGCGGTCCAAATGACGAATTTCTATACTTGTAACGTCGAACGCACGCTTACCTAAGTGGTCTTCTTTCGAACATAGTGACTGCCTGCCAGGCCTATCACTGAGCGCGCCGAAATTTTTATTAAGTAAAGTGACGTAGAAGAATGCAAATGATAGAGAACTATCATTGATATTCGTGACTGATATTCGTGACACACTGTGACGTCATCTGTGCATCTATTACAATACAGATGCAAGGCATGAGATCTATACAAAAACATGGTAACCTATACTTTTATTGGACTTTTTTACATCTACACATCTACCGATTAACCAACAACGACACCATGGACGACCCATTGACAGTTTGTAAATCCATTCAGAGCTTCACACCATGATTGTGCTATATAGTACTTGGGTTTGGATTGGCATCGTTCGTCGGCTCAAACGCCACTGCAACGAGCAACTAGGAATATAAAACGCAAAACCAGGTGAAATTCAAAACGGAACAGTGTTCTGATAAATGAAACTGCATTTTGTGTTCTACTAATAAATAACATCCCATGCAGAGCACCAGGGGCGGATTAAGTGTGTGTGTGTGTGTGGGGGGGGGGGGGGGCAACTGTTATTGTTAAGACTTGTCAAAAACTTTATCCTTGCGGCAATGATTCGGCGCGCAACATAGCCTGAACTTTCATCCGTCTTTTTGTTCCTGTATTTGTTGCCCTGGGTACGGGAGAATGGGGTCCGATTTCAGTCAATTTCTTAATGAGTTCTTTAACATGCATAATTTCCGGTGACAAGCGAACAACACTCAAAGGCAGCAGAGACGCGAGAACACATCAAGAAATTGACCAATCAGAATCCATTCTCAAGATCCGGAGAACGACGCAATTCCAGGGCACGTTTTTGGAAGTCGGCGTTTAGGCCTGGTTTCCATATAGTCTTAATATCTGTCGTATCAGTCGACGGTGAAACAATTGAAATTGGAATTATTCTTTTGTTTCACGGTTGACTGATACGACAGATAAGACTATAGTCCCGTAACGAGTATTAGGTTTATAGAGAAAATGTCACTGATTTTAACTTCTATAGTTTGCCTTTTTCACGACCAAGATTTCCAAGCATGTAAAGCCAACAAGACCTCGAACTTAAAATGAGGATTATCATCAACTGCTAAATGGCCTTGAAATGAGGATTATCATCAATCTGGCCGGTGACATGATGATATTCTAATTCAACCTCGTCCCCAGGGTCTTCTCGGTCGTTTTCAATCTTCATTCTATTAGTATATACCGTTACCGGGAAACGTTGTCACCCAAAAAGCCTATAAGCTTGAAGCGCAAAGGATGATGGGGGCATCTAAACTGCTACTGTTTGATCTGAATTCAGACAGTTATCGCAACCACAGGTAAAATCATTAAATTTCAGCATATTTCTAAGCATGTTTGTTTCTAACAGTTTACAGAAATTGAAATAAATATTTACCCATACTCCCTAGCGAACCAAGCTTTGTTGCTTTTTACAGTGACAACGTATCCCGGAAACGGTATATATAATAGGACTCCATGCTGTCCAATTAAGAAAAAATTGGATGATTCAGAGGAACTCCAAAATTGGACGAGGCCGCAGGCCGAGTCCAATTTGGAGTTCCGAGGAATCATCCATTTTTTTCTTAATTGGACAAGCATGGAGTCCTGTTATTTATTAATTTTATAACATCCATGTTCAAACCCAAACTGTCCAATTTTAGCGCGAACTGTCCAATTAGAGCGCGCGCGATCCAATTAAAAAATAATTGGACGATTCAAGAAAAATCGATCTGCCGGCACAATGGGATTTCGAGCTGGCTATATAATTAAAAACATAAATAGAACGAAGATCCAAACGGTCCGAACAAAAAAAGAAACAGTACCTGACCCCAACCGTCTTTAAGAAAGCTCCATACAAGTTTACTACTTCAACCTACAACCATGTGGGACACTTGCGCATGTCAAATAACCATGTCACCAGATTGATGATAAGCCTCATTTCAAGACCATTTAACAATATTGATGATAAGCCTCATTTCAAGACCATTTAACAATTGATGATAATCCTCATTTTAAAGTTCGAGACCATGTTGGTAGAGCAAAGATACAGGGCTTTTCATAACTGCTGGCAAAACTTTAAGGTGGATCGATCCAGTAATTTTGTACCCATACCAACCACCTTTAAACCTTCCATATCAAGACAGGTTAATTTCTAGCCGCGCAGCCAACATAATACAGACACTGGCCGGCCATAGACTGAAATACATGCCCATGCAAAAGTTAGGGAAGATCGGAGTTAGTATCACGTGACAACTAGGCCACGCCCATGCATGCCAAGGATCACGATACTGCTCAATATTTCCACTCACCTGTCAAAGAGATAATTTTCTTTGCTTTCATCCAATTCCCATAAGGAAAAAATGACTGCGCTTTCTTGTACGTCACTGTAACCTGTATTTTAAAGAATAGAATTATAAAATTATAGAATTATAAACAGATATGACATGATATGTTTAGGGATCGACTAGATAGAAAAGAATCGGAAGATGACAAGAATTGTTTTTTTCCTAGAAATAAATTAATTTCCTGAAGTTCGTCCCCTGATTACGGTTTTCGACGCTCATCGGAAATCGGTTCTACTCAAGAGAGTGATATGAAAGTCACGAAAACCTACATATTCCATTTTCCATTGATCAAACATTCCTTTCTCATTTCTTCTGATTTCAATTCTCTCGAGGCCTCCAATGTCAACGGGATCATCAAAGCTGAACTTATCCAAACTGAAATAAAAACGTGAACGGATCAATTATACAAACATAATATATAGATTTAGCCATTGGCTAAAAGCGGAGCTCCCGGTTACATATTTTTCTGTGTTGGGGTCTTGGTTTCCTGTGTGGGGGCGCGCAGACACGGACGCGCCAGCGATACCCAAATGGAAATACCGCTGAACCATGAAAAATGAAGTCGATCGTATACCTGAGTTCTACTTTGAGCTTCCTGCGATACCTATGGTGCTCCGCTCTGCGGCCTTCGGCCGCTAAGGAGCTCCGCTACAAAAATAACAGAGGTCCAAACAGAATATTCCATGGATATTTTCTACAGAAAATGCAGTGTAAATGTAAGAAACCAGAGGTTTGTTTAAAGCTAGTTATGTCCAGGAGTAAAATAGGGAGTCGATTCATAGACCTCCTACAGAACAGAAGACAGAACAGAAAACCTTTATTTAAACCCTTTCAAATTGAATAAAACAACCTGTTATCAACAGGAGCCCTCTAGTATAATCTACAATATATAAAACGTATAAATATTTGCAGTATAAAAAATCTGATAAAACTATGATTAAAATACCCAGAAAACATTGCAGTTTGTGAACGGCTTCCAATGTTTTTGAAATAGTGTATTCTTCCCCTATTGATGGTTACTTCATGGTTGTCAACAGGGTTACGGAGTAGAACGCTTCTTATCAGCCAAGTCCATGGCGTTCTGGCGGGCTTTCTGTGGTAGATGTGACGTCACTCGGGATGCTCGGCCCAATCCTCGCGCTTCGTCACGGTTCATCTCTAAACACAGGAAGCCCACTCAGAAAACCATGGTACTAGGCTATTAGGCTGTATGTTTATACTTGTCCCGTTCAAAGTCATCGTGGCCTTTTGTCTCAAGCTCGTGCTCGGCCGTTTTTCCATTTATGCCATACAAAGTTACAAATACGTCAGCATCAGTGCCAGCTCCACTATCGTCCTCTGTCTTCACTGACACTTGATAGTCTGAAATAAAACAAGAAAATACCTACTGCAATTTTCACAATTCTGCGAACTGTATGCCAAACTAACAAACCACGGATTGGTTTCCGTCCATGTATGAATGTAACCATCGCAACTCATTTCGTCTCGTTCGTGCTCGCTTTTGTTATACAAAACATAGGGGTGGGGGCGGGTATTATGCTCCCAACAGGAAATTTTGAAGGAAATCAGTATTTTTTAAGGAAATTCTAAATGTAACTAACTGCCTGGAAAATTCCTAGTGACTTACGTGCTCCAAAGGTTGTCTGCAACAAGACCATCAAGGGAATCCATGCCCATGTTATCTTCATCTTGAATGTTCTTGTTTCGATTGAAAGAGGAGTTCTGTGAGTTGTGTCTTTGCTTTGGGTTAATATTGCTTCCCAGGCAACCACAACAGCTGAACTAAAGTAAATATCTTCTTCTTTTGTAAATTTTTCTCTTGATATACAATTAAAAACACCATAATTGCCGTGCGATTAAAATGAAAGTTTGCGAATTTCTAACAAGTAAAAAGCACCGACAGCAATTGTGCAAAGGAAAATTCTTTTTTGTGACTTATTTGATTTGTTTTCGATAAACAAAATGACGGCGGCTTAGTGGATTGTAGGCGGGAACTACAGCTGAACAACTTATAAAGCAATAATTAATTACTGCTAAAAAAACAAACAGCAAGTAAAAAAAAATCAATTTCTTACGTGGCGTTCGCAAGCACGTAATCGCCTTACAGAACTTCTGTCCCAACATTTATTATATCGACCAGGTAGGACTGAGCCCATAAAGAGGAGTCTCCATCTAGTCCACACTAGACCTAGACCTAGACTCAGACCCAGACACAGGAAGGCGCCTTCCTACTCTTGCCCAGTGCCGTGACCATATGCGCAAAACTAGTTACAAACGCTAGAGACCTGGGGCCGGTTCCTGAAAGGTTGGATAAAGTTATCCATGGATAAAAGTTGTCTGTTCTATAAAATTTGTTCAGGATTTGTCCGTTTATCTACAGATAACTCTTAACTGACCTTCTAGGAACCAACCCCTGGAACCGATAAAATATCTACTCCCGCCGCCTAATGCCCGTTGAGCACCGGTACTCACTAAGATCTAGAGAACGAAGGGAGGACCCGTTTAGGGGTTCTTCAGAGAGATTAAATAACTTTGTGACAATTACGTTCAACGAGACCCCATAGGCTATATAGTGTTTTTTGCTATTCATAATTCAGCGCGTTTGCTGCAAGGAATGTTGAATAAACTTATCCTTTAATAACCAATGCATAGGAGTAGGAGAGTCTATCTTTAGAAACGGGAAATTGGTACTCTGAGAATCAGAATGTTGGATTCAAAACTCTCACAGGTCTGATAGTGTTATATAAGTTATGGGAGAAGACCTGGCGAAGCTCCTAAACGCCACAACGATGCCCAAGGGTGGGAGGGTGGGTCGGCCCAACGAGACGTAAAAGCGCTACTCCCTTACAACAGGAGCAGCGGCGAAACGATGATTCTGTGCTCTGTCGCTGCGCTCCTCCGCACAGAAAACGTTTATATTGTTTATTCTACATAAAACGACAAGGTGTTGAGAGAGAGGCGCTAACCAGTTTATTGGAGACGAGTGTACATATCATAGTTTGTTAAAAACATTGCTTTATAGTTAATGGAAAATATTGTACAGCCAACACTTCGAAGACAGCTTGCGTGGAAGGAAAAATTGACCACGGTTTGAACTGGTTGCGTCAAGTGTTTGCAAAATCAAACAACACGCTATATATAGGGACGCTAAGATACCCTAGGGATCTATTCCAGCGCAAGGCGCGAATTCCGAATGCCCAACATAAACATATTTCTGTGCTCTGTCGCTGCGCTCCTCCGCACAGAAAACGTTTATATTGTTTATTCTACATAAAACGACAAGGTGTTGAGAGAGAGGCGCTAACCAGTTTGTCAAGAATACAAAGCTAACGAGGGGCGCGCAAAATTAAAGACCTAGGCGAGAAGAGGCCAACAGCTGATTTTTAAGATCCTCGCGACAATAAAGATCTTTGGCAGTGTCAGACTTCCATCTGCCATGCTTTTTGATAATGTGATCCGGAACATCATTATTTAACGCAGCCGACACGCCTCCTATTCTAAATGAATGTAAACCCAATTGAGAAGTATTAACCCCAATTGCCTTGAAGTTAGCAATGATTACTTCTCTAGCTCTAGTATAAGAGAGACTGGTGCCTGCGCGCAGGGCATAACCATGTTTCTTGTTAAAAGAAAGATTTTGAAAAACAAATTCGTTAGAAGAAAAAATCACGCTTGGCCATATTGGCATATCTCAAAATCATGGAACAAGGGCAAGAGGGAGTACCAGTCTTAGCAATAACTCTGGTACAACCCCTGCCCAACTGGTCACATTTACTTTTACTTATAAATACTGACATATGGGTATCAAAGAAAGAGATGTCTGACCATTTCAAACGACTAAGCTCATCATACCGAAAATATCCAGCAAACGCTAATAAAACGAAAGAAACATCTCTAATGTCTGAAAGAGGAGAATTAGCAGTGCCAAACTTCTCAACTAATCTAATAATGTCATCTGAATGAACAGGTTGCCTTTGCAGATGGGTAGGCTTTTTAGCCATACGTTTACAACCATCCAAAATTGCAAGCAGAAAATTACTCTTACAAGGATTGCTAATTGCGCAAGCATTATGAAAGAAATTTAAACTATAAAAAGATTGTTGAATAGAACAAAACGAAGCACCCGATTGCAATAATGATATAAAGTAAAGCGCGACGTGCAAGTCTTTAGCAGGGAAATAAACTATTTCAGGGAAATTGTTAGCCCAAGACTTCCATCTTTTAAAATGTCCAGAGTAAGCTTTAATGGTATTATCCGCTTGGCAATGGGCCAGACAGTGTGGTATCTGCAGAGCCAGGACTCTTAAACATGGATGAAGGAGAGGCGGCGACGTAGGTGAACTGGAAATGTAACAAGGAATAAAAGAACAATAAATACACAAAGACAATGTAAACGAATCCACCTTGTTTACAAAAACATGCAAGGCCTCTAAATACAAATATATACTGAAATAGATAATTGCTGATATGAACAATGTGTTGACGCTATAATTACTACTATGATACCGTACAAAACTAACATTCCGTCCATCCGCCAGAAGCGGTACAATATAAATCTACATGTGTAATAAGAACAGCAAACCATATAAACATAGCAGCAAATTGCATTATCCGTCCGCCAAAAGCGGTATGTGTTCTTACTGTCATCCGCCATCTAGCGGTTAGCAATATACATTGTTGTATTCCGCCCTCTTGCGGTTGTCAATATTACAACTATATAACATATTATAATTCCGCTGTACAGCAGTGCGTAAGTAGAACTGGTGTAAACTCTGGGAAAATTCCACCAAAGAGCAATCGAAATGTAGAAACATGAAAACGGAAGAAAATCTGGAATTAGGAATGAACCAAGTGAAGAACTAAAACAGGCGTACGAAAAGTAGTGCCGCCAAAAATAGTGGAAAAAAGTAAATGCGAAGAATCGAAAATTCCGGAAGGATCTGAAAATTCGATAATGCGTTGAATCGAAAATCTAGGCTGACCGGATGGAAAAAGTATAGGCCAAAAACTGGCAGAGGGCCACTTAGGAACCACTAAAACACCCGAAGCGTGACAAAACTCGAGATGAGCGATAGAGCGCGAAATAAGGTAAATAGGCGGAACTGAAAGGTTGTTGACACCTTTCCAATCAGTGCTAAACGCATCAACGCCCTCGCAGCCTGGGCACCAGAACTTAGAAAAGAACCTTGCGCACTTGTGAGTATGGGCTGAAGCAAAACGATCAACATCGAACGGACCAAAAATGTTGGTGATATGAAGAAAAAATTTATTAGAAATGGCCCAATCATCAAAATCAATGACACGACTAATAGAGTCAGCATAGACATTAAGCGAGCGAGGAATCCATTCAACTTCTAGAGAAATATTATTGTGAAAACAGAACGAAAATATATCAACAGCTAAGGACTGTAGGCGAAGAGAATTACTACCCTTAGCAGAAATAGTGGCAGCATTCCTATTGTCGGTAAAAACCTTAACAACTTTACCAGAGATTGAGTGCTTGAAAGCTTTAAGACATTAAAGAATAGCAAGAAGTTCCCTGGCATTGTTATCCAAGCAGACTTCTAGGGTCAAAAACGCTTGATAAAATAAATCATATTCATCGCGATCTATGTGAAGAACAGAAGCACCACAGGCAAAACTACTAGCGTCCGAATGAACAATAGTGACCGGAAGTGAGTACGCAATAAGCGCTCGGCCATTGAATTTCTGACAATTACGTAACCAAAATTCGATTTCAAGTAAACATTCAGGAAAAAATTGGTAACAACCAATATCCATAACCAGATCCCAGTCATCATGCAATTTAACAAAAGACTGTAGGAATCTAGACATAAGAAGAGCAATATTATCAAAACCAGTGCCAGGGAAATGATTTTACCTACGACCGAAGCGACCTCGCGAGGAGAAACAAAAGGAAGTTTGCGTTGTAACAACGAAAGCGAATTTATAAGACTGTTAATGCGACGCTCAGGTATGGAAATACGACAAGCAGAAAGATCCCACAAAATACCGAGCCATTCCATTACTTGGGTGGGAACCCAGACAGACTTAGCATCGTTGGTAACAACGCCAGCACGAGATAAATCCGATCGGACTAGCTCAGAAACACGAGCAGTTTCAGCAAAATTAGGTAAACAAACAGCACCATCGTCAAGATACAAAACAATAGGAATTCCTTGAGAACGCCAATGGGCAACGAGGGGCCGAAAAAGCTTAGTAAATAAATAAGGTGCGGAAGACAAACCAAAAGCGAGAACCGAGAAAATGAAATATCTGGGAGAAGGAGAGTTATAAAGAGGCCATTGGAACCCAAGGAATTGCTGATGTTCAGAATGAATAGTTATGTGATGGTAGCCAGACTTCATATCAAACTTAAACATGTAACCCGAAGGTTGAACGTAATTAAGAAATACATTGCTATCTTCCATTTTAAATTTAACCTTAGGAATAAAGTGATTATAACATGCCTTAAATCAAGAATAAGTCTGCCTTTGCCTTCAGAATTAAATGAAACTGACAGAGGATTGATAACAAATGGAGGCGATTGAACTTCAATAACAGAACCAGCACGAATAAGATCAGAAATTTCATAACAAATTCTGAATGTTCCAAGGCAGATTTATTGTTGCGATAGAAAGCAGAAGGAGGATTACGAATAAAAGGAATTCGATAGCCATTACTAATAATATCGAGAATCCATGGAGGTGTACCGATGGCTTTCCAAAATTCAATGCTGTAACTTAAGCCTGTTTTTGAGAACTAGAGTTGCGGTACCCATGCGATATTCAAATAAATTATGTACAAGAAATTGCTTGTAATCAGAATCAATAGCGTACTTATCTTGATCTAAAAGTTGAGAGAAACCCACAGAGGCATCAGATGTCGAGGAGGTGGAAGTATCACATTTCCTTTTAGAGCTAACTAAACCAAGTGCGCCAGAACAATCCTTTTGAAGTGATCGCCAGAATGAATCCTTAAGATCTTGTGTTGGGGGGGAATTGAGAGGTGGCTGCTCCGGTGTTGTGCTTTCCGAGACGGACGGGGCATTCCCTCCACCAGTGAGAGTAGGCGCCACAATATCTACACGATCCGCGGGCGAATTCGTTGGTAGACTGGGTGAATCCACTTGGGCCGGGTGAATTAAAGCTGGATCCTGCAGACGACTGCCATCCTGACTGCGATGGGCGGGAGTAGTGGTTCCAGGGTCTGTAGCTTGTTCCTGTCGAGTACTGAGAAGGTTGGCGAGAGCGTGTTTGAGACCTCTCAACATTGCGTTTGCGTCTCTGGCGAGCCTGGTCTCTGAGGGCTTCCCTCTCTGCAGACCTGATCTTCTTATCGTCTTCCTCGTTTAACGAGACAGGATTAGACTCGTAGTGCTTCACCGTGAGCCACCCTCCGTCTGACGAGTCGGCAATTCTGATCTTGCGGTTGCGTTCCTTAACAAGGTTGACGATTTCTTCAACAATTTTTCTCTTGATATACAATTAAAAACACCATAATTGCCGTGCGATTAAAATGAAAGTTTGCGAATTTCTAACAAGTAAAAAGCACCGACAGCAATTGTGTAAAGGAAAATTCTTTTTTGTGACTTATTTGATTTGTTTTCGATAAACAAAATGACGGCGGCTTAGTGGATTGTAGGCGGGAACTACAGCTGAACAACTTATAAAGCAATAATTAATTACTGCTAAAAAAACAAACAGCAAGTAAAAAAAAAATCAATTTCTTACGTGGCGTTCGCAAGCACGTAATCGCCTTACAGAACTTCTGTCCCAACATTTATTATATCGACCAGGTAGGACTGAGCCCATAAAGAGGAGTCTCCATCTAGTCCACACTAGACCTAGACCTAGACTCAGACCCAGACACAGGAAGGCGCCTTCCTACTCTTGCCCAGTGCCGTGACCATATGCGCAAAACTAGTTACAAACGCTAGAGACCTGGGGCCGGTTCCTGAAAGGTTGGATAAAGTTATCCATGGATAAAAGTTGTCTGTTCTATAAAATTTGTTCAGGATTTGTCCGTTTATCTACAGATAACTCTTAACTGACCTTCTAGGAACCAGCCCCTTGGAACCGATAAAATATCTACTCCCGCCGCCTAATGCCCGTTGAGCACCGGTACTCACTAAGATCTAGAGAACGAAGGGAGGACCCGTTTAGGGGTTCTTCAGAGAGATTAAATAACTTTGTGACAATTACGTTCAACGAGACCCCATAGGCTATATAGTGTTTTTTGCTATTCATAATTCAGCGCGTTTGCTGCAAGGAATGTTGAATAAACTTATCCTTTAATAACCAATGCATAGGAGTAGGAGAGTCTATCTTTAGAAACGGGAAATGGTACTCTGAGAATCAGAATGTTGGATTCAAAACTCTCACAGGTCTGATAGTGTTATATAAGTTATGGGAGAAGACCTGGCGAAGCTCCTAAACGCCACAACGATGCCCAAGGGTGGGTCGGCCCAACGAGACGTAAAAGCGCTACTCCCTTACAACAGGAGCAGCGGCGAAACGATGATTATATTCATGAGTGCCTTATATACGCACTAATAAGACCAGTGAGAATAGTGGCGCTGATTTCAGTCCTCTTTCTTTTGAGAGAGAGAGAGAAAAAAGCCCACCCTTTTTGCTTTTCCCGCCCACCCACCCTCAGCTTCCGTCTTTCGCGCAATCTTCAGGCTCGGCAGGTCTCCTTCTCATAACTTATATGAGCACAATTGAAACAGTGAGAATATACATGAGGAGCTTAGCCCGGATAATTATTCTGGAAAATATGACGTAAGGGTGCATTGAATGCACCCTTACTCTCGAGAAGGTGTGATAATCCTTCACACGAAAACGAGCGGCTTTTGCTTATGTCCTCTCTCTTTGTCAACAAGGGATTATTCATACACAAACAGTGGATTACATCCATAGACATAGACATGTCGTGCTTATTGTTTTACTCATAATTTTACACTTTTCTTTACTTTGTTTAAACACCAAAATGCGGAATATACACAGTAGAGCTTTTGCTAGATCGGCATTCTCTCGTTCAAAATTCATATACTAACAACAAAACCGCGATGCGTTTCCTATATGAGATTTAGCAACAGGAGAGCATGCAGACTCATGTGTCGGAACTCTATATCGTGGTAAACAACTATTACGAAGGTCCAGTTTCGCGAGAGATCGAAGTTATCTTGGGGCCGGATTGGCAAAACGGAACACAAAAAGTAGAAAAAGCAGTGTAGTACTGTGAAACATTGCCGGAAAAGGGCCTGAAGGTGCAGCGGTAGTAACAGCTTATTTACTGAAACACGATATTTTATTTCAGTAATCATAGTCAAATTTTGATACCACGGATAAACTAGAGATATCTGACAAACTTGTTTTGAAATCAGGCCGGGAAAGTTAAGAAATTTGGAACCATAGATAAGTGATATCCAACAAACTTGTTTATAAATCAGGCAGGGAAAATTACGAAATTTTAATGCCACGGATAAACTAGTATCCAAGTGATATCCTACAAAGTTGTCTTGAAATCAGGCCGGGAAAGTTACAAAATGTTGATACCACGGATAAACTAGTATCCAAGTGATATCCAAAAAACTTGTTTTAAAATCAGGCAGGGAAAGTTACGAAATTTTGATACCACGGATAAACTAGAGTATCCAAGTGATATCCAAAAAACTTGTTCTGAAATCAGGCCGGGAAAGTTATGAAATTTTGATATCACGGATAAACTAGTATCCAAGTGATATCCAAAAAACTTGTTTTAAAATCAGGCAGGGAAAGTTATGAAATTTTGATACCACGGATAAACTAGTATCCAAGTGATATCCGACAAACTTGCTTTAAAATCAGGCCGGGAAAGTTATGAAATTTTAATATCACGGATAAACTAGTATCCAAGTGATATCCAAAAAACTTGTTTTAAATCAGGCAGGGAAAGTTACGAAATTTTGATACCACGGATAAACTAGAGTATCCAAGTGATATCCAAAAAACTTGTTCTGAAATCAGGCCGGGAAAGTTATGAAATTTTAATATCACGGATAAACTAGTATCCAAGTGATATCCAAAAAAACTTGTTTTAAAATCAGGCAGGGAAAGTTATGAAATTTTGATACCACGGATAAACTAGTATCCAAGTGATATCCGACAAACTAGCTTTAAAATCAGGCCGGGAAAGTTATGAAATTTTAATATCACGGATAAACTAGTATCCAAGTGATATCCAAAAAACTTGTTTTAAAATCAGGCCGGGAAAGTTACGAAAGTTGGATACCACGGATAAACTCTAGTATCCAAGTGATATCCAACAGACTTGTTTTGATATCAGTTACCATAAATTTTGATACAACAGATAAAGTAGTACCCAAGTGATATCCAACAAACGTGTTTTGAAAATCAGGGCTTCTTGGCAGCTTTTGCTCGAGCTCCAATAACATATGATTTTTCTTTAAGTTCGTCTTTCAAGCGCTTTATTTTCCTCTTCAGAGCTATTTCGTTTGTCGATTTACCGCCAAAATGTTAGCCGCCATTTTGATCATGATATGACCCGTAACAGCTCGTAATATATAACCGCTTTGAATTGTGGACATGGAGTTGGAGAACTGCAGTTACGTCTCTCTGTCGAATAGACCGGCACAGATTATTTCAACGTAAGTCTTCGGTTGTTTGTTTACGAGTCTTGACTGCATGAATTGAAGACCACCATAACGATCCGGGCAGCAATTCTATTTCAAAGCATGCTTTAGATATGCGCCACTGGACGATTATACGTGGACAATGAGATTTACTGCCTATTCCTTGAAATACAACCTTTCTAGCTCTCTTCAAATTCTCAAACAAAGTCATATCCTAAATCCCGAGAACAATGAAGGTTTATCCATTTGAGTATATTATACTGCAAAGTAAAATCAACTCTGATGCATTTTGGCGCGAAATTGATCGTGGTATGTTTCACTCAATAAATCAGCGTTTGCAAAAGCCGCATTAGTAGTAGAGAAAACATAACTTCCTGCCCTTTATACAAATTGCAAAGACAAAAACCTTTCCCTCCGAATAACAACTTGAGTTTGCCAGGTAAACGTGACTACCAGTGCCTGTTATTTTCCCGAGTAGCAGCAAACCAGCGTGGTATTATAAAGATAACAAAGCTGTGTTTAGTATACAACGTTAATACTTCTCTATAGTGGTCTCCCGGGGTAGCTCTACAACTGCTTGTGACACAACAGGACTCATGATCAGTTCGCTGCTTAGTAAATCGAAGAAAGCTGGCTATTCGTGGACAAGAATGGGTCACATCTTTCCTATGCTTGTGTTCGAGCGCGCAAAAGTGCGTAGTTTCCGCTGTGACCTTTGCGGATGCTAATTGATGTTTACCAGCAAATGTCAATAAAAACCAGGCAGTGACTTGGCAGGGATTAACACCTTTCTCAAGTGGTGGGGGCGCATTTTTTACTTGCCCAAAGCTCCTCATGTACAAGCGTGGGCGAACTTTAAAATATCACTTCGAGCAGACGCTTATCACTAAAATGATATAATTCGTTGATTTGACCTTATTGCAGTTTAGGGGGGGGGTGAATAGGAGTCCTCAAATCCGTCGATCCGTTCAATTTTTCATGAAAATCCGCCGATCCGCATAAATTTTCGCCTAAATCCGAATCCGCAACGTTTGACTTATGGAAACAATTGATAATTGGAAAAAAGTACGTTTCACCGCATCGCTATATACACGAACATCTCTTACTGAGGGACGTGTCATTATTTAGCAGGGTTTTCGTGATCCCCCGTCCCCTATTTGACCTAGTAGAAGACATTTTACAGAAAGAGGGGGTTACATTTTTCTTTCGTTGCGCGCGAAGCGCGCCCACATTTTGATAAACGCATTCCATCAAGCCTCAGAGAAAGCTCCTATTGATGGGCTCCTGAGCCTATAGGTTACGTTATTCATGAAGGCCGAACATTTATTTATGACGAAATTATTATTATTCTATTGTGCGTGAAGCGCGGCCCAAATGACGACTTTCTATACTTGTAACGTCGAACTCACGCTTACTACCATTTTAGTTCAACCCTAAAGCGTGGCGATTTTTCTCGCGTAGGTTTACGTTTCAAACGTGCACACTTTGTCGAGAAGTTGTCGCGTTTCTCGCTCGCTGTTTGGCTGCTGTTTTTGACCGTTATTTTTCAGTCAATCAGCGAGCAGGAAACGCGACAACTTCACGACAAAACATGCACGTTTGAAATGAAATAAAACCTACTCAAAAAAAATGGTCAAGCTTCAGAGTTATGTATCAGTCAATTCCAGCGCTGACCATGCCCCCCCCCCCCCGGGATTTTGGTCATTTCTAAAAATAAAACTGAAAATTCCCCGCCCCGGGCTAGCAAAAATGCAAAATACCCCACGGTGGGGAACACAAAAGCGGAAAAATGCCCCACCCCCGGGACGAGAAAAAGACGGTAAGATTCCATCGACTCTGCGTGACAAAGCTTCAACAAAAACTTCAACTCCATTTATACTGTCCGAGCATTTATAATTCGTTTCAGTAAATGTACTTTAGTTTTCTCGTCTTTGAACGAGTTCTCATTTCACTGAAAGTGAGACAAAATATAAATAAAGAAGTGAAACTAAGGTATTAGTACAATATCGGTAGACATTCCTAGGCCATTCGCCGTTGTAGCCATTTCTGCAAATTGTCTCCGGAATCTCTCAATGCGAAATTTACCTTTATTCTATTTGCAGAGCAACTATTTCACAGTTATGTTACTGACTTTTTGCGAAATTGGAACTCTTTTATAGTGTCAATCATTTTTTTGTTTTTCCACTGAGACGAAATTGCGAAATCTGTTTCTTCTCTATAGAAGACGTTAACTGCGAAATGTGCAAATGTGTCTTCCCCAAACGTGGTGTATACGGGCCATGCTCTGCATTATATTTTATGTGGCGTTATTTTCTGTAACTGGGACTTTATAACTGCCAAACGATAGTTATTGTAACTGGTGTTGTAGTTCGCAAAACCCGATGCGCTTGAGATGAGAAAACCAAAATTCCCCACCCCCTCCCCATGGGAAAAACAATTCCCGACCCTGGGGCCAGCAAAATTTTCAAAATTCCCCACCCCAGGGAAGGCAGTGGTGCGCAAATGCCCCACGGTGTCCCGGGGGGGGGGGGGGGGGGATGGTCACCGCTGGAATTGACTGATACATTAAACGAAAATGGTAGCATCTAAGGGGTCTTCTTCAATCATAGTGATTTCACTGCAGGGCATTTTTGGGAGAGTTCATTTTTCCTCGTCAAGATACACTTGTTCTATAAATGGCGCGGGGGTAGCGTCTCGTTGTGTGAGTTCTCAAAGAGTAAGTTAGATGTAATTGTTTATGCGCGCGAAGCGCGCCGAAATTTTTATTAGGTATGCGTAATAAAGTATGTGAAATACTAAAGCATATTAACTACAAATTAACTACAAATTCGAACATCCAGGGCTATTTTTCTACAGACCCTACATTCAACAATCCGTAGTTGCGATTATCAGAATCCGAAATCCGAAGTCGAATTTTCAATAGATCCGCGATCCGGTACGTTTTGAGAATCCGAAAATCCGCTCGAGTTTTTCTTAAAATCCGTAATCCGTGTGCTATTTAGGCCCAAATCCGCCGATCCGCAAACCTATTCACCTCCCCCAGTTTACAATCTGAATTGAAACAACAGTCAGTCCACAGCAATCAGAACATTAGATTTTTTAAAAATACTTTGAAATTACATGGAAAGTCATTAAATGAGCTTCTGCGCACAAGCTGGCATCTTGGCTTTGAGGCATTAAGAAAAGAAGAAAGGCGAGCGTCTTCGCTGGAGCATCTACGCTGCACATCGGTGATTTTAGAAAACTCTCGAAATAAGGCAATGCGTGGAAACTAATTACGATTTCCGAGCTATGTCTAGCCATAGTTAATAGAGTCTAGCGGCTCTACGGAGGACATTTAAGGTGACTGTAACTAACCGGAACCAGAGGGACGTTAAAGAACCACGGGGACGCGGGAGTGACCATCCCAGTGTATAGGGCTCACACTCATACTAACATGGTCGAGCGTTTCATACATGAGCTTCTAGCTCGGGAGATTGGGTGACTACTCCCCACGTTATCGACTTAAAATAAATCATTTACATTTTACATGTATATTTTCTACCTCTCGCCACAATTTGCATAAAACATTGATCTTAAAAAGATATGGAAGCAAAACTTTGGCATTCTAATTTGTTCAAGCACAACTTTCAGTTCACGTTCTCTACTCTCAGAGGTGATATGCACTTTAAAAATGGAATCCATTGTTTAATTTGCTCAGGAATATTTTATTATTTATATTTTTAATTTCTGAATTTTTTATTTAAAATTTTCTGCCTCATGCTACGTAAATATCGGCGAATATATTTAAGTCACCTTCGGTGATTAATTGTTAAATAAAACTAATTACTATGGGAATCTCTTTCCAAAATAATATCATCGTGCCACCTTAATTTAAGCAGACGTCAAGCTCGAGATGACTTCAGGTTATTGTTTGCAAATGCACGTTGTGATTTGTCGGGTCTATTTATCGTAGGTTTCACTATTTGGCATCGGCCCATCTCAGACCCCGTCCACACTAACGCGTTTTCGTTTGAATCCGTATACTTTGTGATACGTTTAGGCCTTCCGTCCACACTAATACGCTGATCGTTTTCATCGAATCCGTATAAGTTTGGAAACGCTCTCGAAAGTGAATAAAAACGAATCCGTATACATATCGTTTTAGTGTGGACGGTCGAATCGGGATAAAAATGAAAACGATAACGTCAACTGTACCATTAATTTGAGGCTGTCCTTGCGCACGCCATCATCAAATAAAAACTGATCGCTTGTTTGCAGCTAAATCTCCCGTCCACACTGACACGCTGCCAATCCGGAAGTTTGAAAACGAATACTTTCGAAAACGCGTTAGTGTGGACAGGGCCTCAGACGAAAGTTGGGACATATTTCTTTAGTGTTATAAATAAAATACAAAATATCGGTACATGCAGATCTCCCTCAGGTCTTTCTGTAGTGAACCGAGTTTGGACAAAAGTAGTACTAGAATGTGCTGAACCTTATTTTGTTAGCGCTAGGCAAAACTACTGCATACTCATTCACTGTGATACAATTTCAGTGCCTTGATTAAAAGCGCACGTACAAAGAAACTAGACAGTGCGTCTACTCACGTACTGAGTTTTCCGGGGACATTCACAGCATGGCTTCCTGGCCTTGCGGTCTCCAGCAAGAAAAATACCAGCTCAAAGTCCAAGAAAGTGCCATTTCTTAACCGACTCATATGCAAATTTTATGCAAAAAAGTAATTCGAAATTTTCACATGTGAAAGGTGTGTATCTGCTATCGGATTTTAAAAATAACAAACGCAGTGCACGGCACTGACCGGTGGCAATCTCCACAGACTATCGTGAAAAAACATTCACACTTCAGAAGTGTAAATCATTTCCGCTCGGCGTCCCGCAGTGCAGTCTGGGAAACACTGGTCACGAATATTGTTATTGGAGTTTGTCTTGCGCGACCGCTTTAGAGTAATATTATTATTCCTTTGAGCTCGAGTGCTCCATATAAGAGCTCGTCAAACTTGGCCTCTGTATTTAATTACTGGAGGCGGTTTCCTTCACTTAGTATGACGAATGAATGATCGATTCTTGTGAAGCAAGATGGTCGATTTGTACCATAAAGCCGCCCGAGATGGGATTTTAGAAATCTTGAAAACTTCTTCGAAGCGGGATGCAAATCGAAGAGACGAGGATTCGCTGACTCCGGTGCACTATGCGGCGAGTTGTGGGAACGTTGAAGCACTCAGGTTACTTGTCGGAAAGGGGTAAGTTCTAGACCGCGAAGACCGCAGCAAAACAAGCACAAAAAACGCTCGCGAAAAAAAATCCGAACACTCAACTGGCTTCCTTTAACACGTTAATGGCTTCCGAGCAAGTGCGGTATCCAGCTTGCAGTAGAATGGGTTCCTTGTGATTACCATAGCGTGCGTTTGCTTGAAACTGGCATTTTGAGCATGGTTTTGTCAGTTTTTGTTGTTTCTGTGCGTTATATAATTGCTAATCTAATACATACGAAGTGCGTTGAAGTTAAACAAATTAAAATATCTGAGATTTATTCATTGCAATGATCGTTTCAAGCGAACGAATTCGCAACGTTAATTCAGATATAAAAACTCTGTCAAATCTTTCCTATGGATAGGGTTAACTTCATCGTTTAAAATCTGATTCCCTACTTGGAAAGCAGTCTCACATATCTTGCACATTTAATGTTCATTATTCATTTCAAAAATCCAGATCCTTCCATAGTATTTACAGTGTTGCATATCGCATTCTCTTTTGGCTAAACTAATTAATGGATTTTAACAATTCTACCGCCGAGCAAAGCACGTGAAATTCCTCATATTTTAACTACCGAAACACGGCAACTTTTCGTTTTTGTACATCAAATTGCAAACAACTTTTTTATATTTGCTTTTTTCACGTTCAAACCTCGTTAATTTAAGTTAGTGTGGTTCGTAACAAAATACAAAACATTTACTAAAAATAAAACACGACCGCTTGTAAAGACCGCCACATTATCGGGGAACCCTTGGCTCTTAAGCAAATGTCAAAAAGATGTTTCCTGAATAGTACCTTTGCCTAAGGCATTAGCAATAATGGCTTAAGCTTTTTCGAAGTTATTTAGGATTTATGATTCCCTATAATATGATAGGGGAGTGTTAAAATATTTAGATGACTCATCAGGTATCCTAGGAGAATGTTGTAACACAAGAAATGAATATATGAAACTTATCAATACATCGCGGACAATTGAAAAAGAAAACAATGTTATAGAAAATGCACTAAATATTGCGATACAATGACATACGGTTCGCTAGTGAAGGTAAAAAATATAGTCTATGAATAATAAGAATTCATTGCTTAAGCGACCTGTCACTGCTTTGAAATTTTATGAATATTTTTGAAAAGTTATGATAACTGTTAATCAAGATTGATAACATTTTGCAACTTAGCAGAGGTATGTTAATATGTAACAGTGAGATGGATAAAATAGTGCTTTCTGAATAGTTAATGCTCTCTCATTGTTTTCAAACATCCACTGAACAACGACTGTCAGGAAATTGATAGAAATGATTCAGACAAAACCTTTTGAATTCCTAAATAATTCACTGCACTAATTCTCTAGACTACAGCTATAAAACTTAGTAATTTCTGCATAGAATTAGGGAAATTTTCAAGTTTACTATTTTTGATACTTATTTCATCCTGTCAACCTTTGACTTTCAAAGTGATCTTCAGTATTTGTTCAGCAGGAAGTCAGCATTATTTATTGCATTTGCCATTTAGCCCAATGTTTTTAAGCACTAATCTACTAAGTCACTGAGGTCTTGACTTTTTTGGAGCTAAGTGGTGGGTGAACACTCACAGCATGGTAAACTATGCTTCATTGGTTCCTAAGTGCAAAAATTACAAAACCGCGCTGCCAGAGTCTTAACAAAATCGCCCTTTGACACTAGCTCAGCTCTTCTCCGTAATCTTCTTGGTTGGGACGACGTGTCCACAAGAAGAAACAAAACACCTAGGTGTTGCAATGTATAAAACCTCAATGGTCTTTTTCCCTCATATTTACGGGATCTGTTTGTTTCCTGTGATTCTCATTATAATCTAAGAAACCAGGATAATAAGTTGGCACTACCGATGCCGAAAACAAACTACCGAAAACGGTGTTTCAGTTACAACGGGGCCAAACTTTGGAATAGTCTACCAGATGAACTGAGACAATCAGATTCACTGGGGAAATTTAAGAAGGGTATCACCCAATTTTTGTAGTTACCGAACTCACACACGGCAATCATGGAAAACAGTTACATGTAATCATTTTATTTATATGTTTGTATGTTATACTGATGATTTTTAACCGTGTATAAATAAATGTGTGTATGTATGTATAGTGCAATTTGTTCTATCAGAACAAACAATCATATCACAGGTATCAGCTTTGACACAAAACCTGTCACTCAAGATTTGGCTAGAGATGACTCAATTACTTGATATTCTTAACACCTTTTTAGGATTTACAGAAACTATGTATAAAATACATACTCTGACTCAAGCACGAGAGCTGGTAAAATTACAAATAAAACAATTTAAGGAATAAGGGACATGTCATTATTAACCTGGGGGGGGGGGGGGGGGGGGCTCCAAATTCATGGATTTCTCAAATCCAGTACCTTAGGTCTTGACACATAGTAGTTAGAGCATTGCTATTTGAGCTCACAAGTGAAGGACCACAGTTCTGAGAGAGTAAGGAGACTGAGATAATGAATTAGTTACAAGGGTTCTACTGTTAATAAAATATTTTCCTAAGGCAGGCAAGACACACCCATTTTTTAAATGTCCTCAGGCAACCAATATTGAACAATTATTCCTGGAGCCTGAATGGACTCTGAGCCAATAGCCCATAAAGCCGAAGGCCGAATAGGCTATTGACTCAGAGGCAATGAAGGTGAGAGGAATAATTGTTTTCGGCAATTCACACTTGTGGGTCAATTTGTATAGCCAAAAACGTTTTCTAGTCTGGCCATTTGCCATTTTCTGGCTTTCAAATCTGACACTTTTCGCTACTAGTCGGCTCAACCAATAAGAATGCAGCATTGACAATAGACGACTAATGTGATTTGACTAAAAATAATTAACCCTACTCAGTTTCACTACAGTTATCTTCAGTGGCGAGGCAGAAATTCATTCCCTGTGCTTTACAAACATTACAATCAGCAGTGAATGAACTATTGTATAATTTACTATCATGGTTTTCTTATTTCAGGGGGGACCCTGACAAACCAACTTCAGAGGGGTCTACAGCTGTGCATCTTGCTGCAGGGTGTGGTCAGCTCAACTGCCTCTCATTTCTGACAAACTTTGGTGCCAATATCTGGGCCCTTGACAATGAAGGCCACACCCCTTTAGAGGAGGCAGCACTTCATGGCCGCATGGAGTGCGTCCGACATTTGGACGGACTAGTGGCAATTCAGACACTGCGTAATAAAAAGGCTACAGAGCGACTTAAGAGGCATGCTAAAAGAGAAGCGATGAAAAGAATGAAGAGACAAAGCAAGCTAGAAGAGGAAAGAGACAAGGCTTATGAACGTAGAATAAGAAAAGAGAGTAAAGAAAACACTCCCATTGATAGCTTGGATGGGTCACAATCAAGTAGGTTTGGAATGAGTGAAAGATCCTGGGATGTTAACAGTGCAAGATCAACTCTTACAAATGGAATATATTCAAATAATGGCTACTCTTTCTCAGAATTAGCTGGGATATCAAGCGGTGAGGACAACTTAAATGGTGAGCTTGATGAATCTAGGAGTGTGCACTCTCATTCCTGGTCTGACAGTCTGGTAACAAAGTCCCGCTTCTTGGGTGCTCTAAAATCGAAAATTGGAACTTTAGGAAAGAGATCTACCAGAAGTACTGCATCAAACAGTAATGTGATTCTCATGAGGAGTAAGTCGAAAAGTGAGCCTGATATGTTGAAGCGAAGTCAAGGAGTGGCATCAACTTCTTCTGGTATTGGCAGCTTAACTGATGATCCTGCAATGTTATATCACCATCCCCTAACAGGGAGACAAAGTCCAAGACGGCACATTGAGGAACTGGAATCAGATGATTCAGATGACGACACTGCATCTGTTGGACACATCATGAAAAAATATGATGACAAAGGAAACATCACAACTGAGATTCAATACATCAAAAAGGAAAGAAGAGAAAATGGCAGCTTAATGAGCCATACAAGTCAACAAAGTTCACATCAGAATGGCACTAATAATGACCTTGCAAGCTTGCAATCAGCAGGGTTTGATGATTTTAATTCAGAAACTCCAGCAGAGAGTACTGAGATGAAAGCTGTAGTGACTTTTCTAGCTTCACTGAATCTAGAACAGTTTGCAGAACCATTTCTGAAGGAGAGTATTGATTTGAGTGCACTTTTATTATGCGATGATAAAGATTTACAAAGTATTGGCTTACCACTAGGCCCCAGAAGGAAGATACTGGAAGCAATCAAAGAAGAAATGTAGCACTGAGGTTCCCAGGTGCAATGAATGACTCTAGAATATAACCACCTCTATGGGGTGCAGTTGATACACATATAAACTTGTGTGCAAGAAAAATAAAACTTGACAAAACTTTACAGACATTTTTTTCATGTTGACAGCTTTTTTTTATCATGGAAAACCCAGCGATCCAATATGGTGAAATTTCATACACTGGAGAATCACTGGAACAAGGTTACTGCAACTTAAAAACAGCTGAATTTACAAGTTACAACCTCAGTACACAGTTTTATTACCAACATGCAACTAAAGCATGTTGCCCAAGGGGGGAAAGGGGGAAGGTGTTGGCAGATTGTAGCCCCTTCCATGGGAGAAAGGATTTCCTTTTTTCTGAAAAAAAAAACAATTGCATGATTGAGAGTATTTACTGGAAATTCTATAACTGAGTTTATTAACATTTAAAATAATAATATGTTAATACAGTATAATGTGTTAATACATATACTATTGAAGGCACCCATCTTAGAGTTATGGACCAACAATGTCGTACACAGAATAGCTTTACCTGCAAAACTTCACCTTGTGAAACTTCTGTAAAATTTGTTAACTATATACAGACTTGTTAGAAAGGTTGGAATTGGTAAGAAAATTTAGTAGACACAGAGTAAGAATAGATGTTTTTGTTAGTATCTGAGATTTTAGTACAACATGTTATAAGCTCTGGTGGGATTTTGTATACATGTTCATCTACATGATTTTGTACATGACATTCAGTGCACACGTTGAAATACGAGTGTAGGGGCTAATTTATCCAATGTTTAAAACATTTTATTATATAAACAATAACGTTTTATCAGGATTTTGGCCACTGAGAAATATCATAATTCACATGTGTGAAAAATTACGATAATGCCCATTTTTTGCAAAAATAGTATTGGCTATGTTTATATAATAAACACAATAATACATGGCCGCTAGGAGATATGAAATTTATCTGCTTGTATTTAAATGTGATATCTCACTTGTTCACTGCGCTCCCTCATGAAATTTGAACACTTGAAGATAAATTCCATATCTCCGCGCAGCCATGTATTATTATCTATTTGTCCATCAAGATGCATTTAACTTTGCAAAGTTTACCATACTGGTATTCACTTGTTAAATGATTTTCCCTAACAGTGATAGAAAGTGTTACTATTTTGTGTTTATAAATTTTTGAGAATAGGGCTTAAAATTGTGGGACTAAAATATCTATTTTGCAAACCAACCACCAAACAAGTGTCAAAATTGTGACCATTAATATCAGTTAATTTCGAGCCCTGAAAATAACATTGCCGAATCAATCATTACAATGGATATGGAAGCATTCCATTTATCTCTGTTTACACACTGTGCATGCAATTTAGCCTCAAAGTTCACTTCCATATTTTTCTAACAATGGCCAATATTGACCAAAAAAGTAATCCTTCTCGGCATAACACCCATGCATAAGACGCCTACCAGTAAACCCTGCACGACCATGCATAACCCTCCAGTTACCCATAACCATAAGCTTACCAGGAACCAATTTGAACCAGTACTCACTCTCCGGGTCCCGCAAAATGGCAGCATAGGCTTGTATTGATTTGTAGTATTCAGTGACTTCATCTTGCTCCAAGCAGTCTAAGATATCCCTATCATAGTGGTTGTAACGAATCTGCATGAGTTCTTTTGTAAAGGGGTGAAGTTCTATAGTAGGACCATGGGCCTTCAGTTGTCGGACATCATCATTGTACCTAAAGGGGAGGATTTTAGTGGAGAGGAATTCAAAGGCTTCAGGGTTTTTCTGCTTTAGCTGATTTGCAGCATTAAACCCATCAACAAGTAAACTTTCACCACCTTTGCCATCATGTGCAACACAGTAGAGCATCTGAAGACCAGCAGGGCAATTAAAATAAGTAGTATCAGTGTGAGCATGCAAGAAGTCAGAGGTGTAAGCTGTGTCAGCATGCTCCAGCACTTCATTAGAAAACGCCCATAGTCTTCCATAGTGAGTTTCACGAACAAATCCTCCCAGGTGATTTGCCATTGTCTCTACTGCTTTTACATCAGTAGGGGTCTCATTCACAAATGCAAAACCATATTTTATGATTGCATGTGAAAGTTGAAATAGATCTTTCTCGCTTGAAATCACATTTTGGTAAGCAAAATTTGGAAGGACAGCATTGGTAATAGCTTTCTTGTCCCACACGAAGATGTCAGATGCTTCTTTTTCCTTGTTATATGTACTGTATGCATGCTTGGCCAACCAGGAGCCATCATACACAGTTGTATGGCCATCTTGCCATGTCAGCTCCAAACCCCCTTGAGCAACCTTAACTTCTCGAGGTGATATATCCAGAGGAATGTGCAATACATCGACTTCTCTTTGATGCGTTTGTGGATTCAGACATTCCTGGCACAAACAATGGTCTCGAAGCCAAATCCCATGAAATTCTGCTTGATCTCCATTCTTCCACTGCACTTTGATCATATCATTGTTCGCTGTAACATTTTCAATCACACTCGATCTTGCAGTGGAGAGAAGTCTCGCTTGAGATTGGAAGCCAACTCGCGCTTGCGCTAATGAGAAGTTCTTGGCGTTTCCAAATTTCAACAAGAAACCCTTTGGCTTTGCTGAATACGAAAGGTAGCGAGTGTGATTCGCTAAGCCAGGTAGAACGCGTTTCAATGTTGCAAGAACGGACATCTCGGTTTCTCGCCAGCGGTGCTGTAGTCGAGTTCGAAAAAAAACGTGCAGTTCAAAGTGTCCCTTCTATCAAGTATCTCAAGTATCAAGCATTATGCAACTGTTGAAATACCTTGAAAGCTCACGCAACGGAGTTGTTTCTGAGCACTCACACCGGGGCGAATTTTGTTAGACAACTTGATTGTGAAAATGACAATATTTTTTTGGTCGGAGAGCCAAAACCGCGCGAATGAAGCGCGAATGAGACCGGTAAATTTCACCCCATGGGAGTCACCGCTGAAGTGTTAGTAATGCAGGCGCTTTTAAATAACAAACGAGAGGTCCTAGGTCGAGTCGAATGATTTCCCATGATGCCTATCGATCATTTCCTTTGTTACCCAGAGTTCCACGCGCGCTGGCGTAGTGAAGTGGATCAAAACATGGCGGTGAAATGGAGGCTTATTGCGTAGCGTAATAACCACGTAATTAGCGAGCGAAAAACATCTAGATCTTTCCTCAAAATAGCACAGAAATGGAGGGAAAAGATCGAGATATCAACGACGTTGGAAATGATCCGTGGGGGCACTCCAATTTGGAACGACAATGCATTGAAGAAGTTGAATCGCAGCCTGATTTGTGTGAGCAAACACTTCTAGAAAAGGAACAGGCTCTTCAGAGGTTATGGATAGCATTTCAGAACGCTGCGATGGCTTGCGCTCAGCTTTACAAAGGTGAAACCCTTAATAAATACCTGAACTAATATCTTTCTAAGTTTCTGGCGGATTTTCATGCTCAAATGTTTGTTTCTTGGGTGATTTTTAGAGCGCCAGAACTCAGAAGCATGTGAGCGACTTTGGACCCCATTTCAAGACACTGCCAACACAGTTGCCCACCTTTACCGAGGTATGTGTCTCAATATCCCCGAGATCAAGTTCTAACTTTATTTAGTGTTTATTCGTGGTTGAACTTAATTTTTCAGAAAAGCGCCAAGTACCAACCAACGCCTTAAATATCTAAGTGAAATGTACAACTGCGAAGTTTTTTTTTACCTTTCGTTATGCAGATCGACGAATCCTGCAGATCACATAACAACATCCAAAGCATTTGTCCAAGAATACTGTCAACATTGAACTTTTATGTTATGTTTCACGAATCCCAACACTTTGAGAAAAAATATCAAACAGTAAAAATAGATTATCTCTGGCTTGTAGAGCAAGGAAGTGGCCAATTCACAATTCCGCTTATAACATCTTGATACCAGTACTACCAGAATCCTCTTCAGATTCGTTTTGTTATTCAAACGTTTGAGCTCCTTTGGGAGCTGCAAGATAACGGTGTTAATGAGGCAAACAAAAGGAACTATGAAAAGGGTTCTGGGATTAGTGGTATCAAAATGTTATAAGGGGAATTGTGAATTGAGTCACTTATAGCTTGTCTAGGAAAGTGGTGTGTAGTTAAAGGCCCATCATCAACTGAGAGCCTTTGCGGTCTATTAGCCAATCAAAGCACCCAAACAACAATGGATCAATTTGAAAACAAAAGAAAGCGGGGCACAAAGGGTCCCGGTTGATGATGGGCCTTTAAGGGTGCCGGATGGCTCTTCGGAAGTCAAGAGGCCAACTTACCCTTGTCTATAATGCACTGCTTCACTGCCATTTTCAATACCATCAAATCAAAGACTCGCAAAAAAGCTTATTTTTTTAAAATCATTTTTTGCGCATTTACCGTACAAACATGGGAAAAAATGTGTAAAAGCATAGTTCCATTGAATTATACTGATGCAAGAAATCGTGTAAAAAAAAAAGCAATGCATTATGGGCAGGTTGAATCAGCCCTGTTGATATTCTGTTCTGTGGAATCTCGGATTTAGTAGAGGCCAGAACAAGAATCTTTCTTAGCTTATCATGATATCACCTTTAACCTTGATTTCACTGTCTTGAAAAATCTTGGGTTACCATTCAACGCCCCTGTGTTTGGCTATCATGCTTGGTCAACCATGAGGGGCTTGGCGGCATATTACCGAGCCCTTTTTGCATGATGCAGGTCATAAACCCTGTAAAAAAATGTTGACAGGAACAAGTTACTAAATGCCTGCCAAGGCTCATGCGAAACACAAGATAAGATAACTTTATTATGCCACTCTGGGCATCTCATATATCCATTGCAATTTTAACAATAAATATATTAATTTATTATGTAAACACCAATGAAATACCAGGTGAGCTCCCGCGCAAAAACTTGACATCTTCACACGTGAAAATATCATGTTTAAAAGAACTTTTCACAAAGTGAAGCAAAAGGAGTGATTTGAGATGGTGATGATAGAGGAAACAAAATGTATGTCATTCTCATCATTGTCATTCTCTCCATCATAAATAAAATCTCTCCATCATAAAACTGAGTTGTCATAACAGCCCTCATGATTGTAAGCTGCGCAGCAGCAATTTGCGCCATCTAATGCAGCCCGTTAAGTCCTTCAACCTCTCCTTGTCTAGTGGTCGTGTATTTTGATTGATTGGAGTTCCCTCATGATGAGGAGAAGACCCTTTCTTTCTTTCTTTTGTCATCCATTTATTCACAATCAACAGTCATGTAAATTAGTAGAGAACTGTATTTTATGTACAAAAGTTAACCATTGCAACTTGTGATTATTTCAGAGGGTCTGGACCTGCATAAATTGTGTGTAGATGTTGGATACCAGTGTGGTACCCAAAGAAGAAACAAAGATATTGTATCTTGGGCTAAAAAGAAGCGCAAGCTAATTAGACGAGATGAACTGTTATCATACTTGGCAGGCAGGTCACCCCCTAGACGGCCACCATCTTGTACAAATGTTGGGACTAATGGAATGGTCCTGCAATCTGGAATGGACTTTGAAACTAAGGATTCTGGAGTGCAGTGTTATGGTCCCTTGGAAGGCTTCCCAGAAGAGTCCAACTTAAATCCTTCAGTGTTCTTTGCCCAAACTGGAATTAACCAAGTACTGCAAAACTCACCAAGGAAACGGAACTTTAATGATAGTTCAGTGATGGATAACGAGGGCCGTGATGGGAGGAAACGTTCGTCTTCTGCAATGGACATTGTTATGGATTCTCCTACCCATAAACGCAGTAGATTTCTATAGCAATATATATCATAGGTAGACAAATACCATTAATAATATTTGATATCTATATAAAATGCAAAAATTTTAGAATCAAGAAGAAAAGCAGTTGTAGAAATCAAGGCTAATGACAAATTTAACCCAGAGTTTACTAGTTTTATATGGAAATATAAAATGTTATCTATTGTAAGCCAAATGTTAGCCTTAAGCCCTAATTACATGACAGACATGTTTGGTAACTGTAGGGGTACCAGTTATATCCGTGCTGGGACTACCTCACCATGTAGTCCTGACATGGATGAAACTTTGTTCCTGCTCAGATAAAATTCAGTATGTCAAAGCCAATTACACAGTGCACAAATACATCCAAGGAGTGCCATTTATTTTGGTACCCATACCACTTTTTAACAGAGCCATGCCCCAAATCCCTGTCATGTAAATGAGCCTTTAAACAACTACATATTCGATTCTAGGTTCAGTTGTATGTGGAGATTGTTTTAAATATTGCTCAAGGCTGGTTCACATTAAGCAACATAGCAGCATTACGTCACAACAGCTAAAGTGTGCAAAAATAACAGAAATGCACAGGATTTTTAATGCAGGATGCAGGATTTTAAATTTTGTTCGTGTGACATTGTGCGTTATGTTGTTAGATTGAACCAGGCTTTATCATTTTATATTGTGCTATTTCATTTATGTGTCTGATAATACAAAATAATGTACTTTGGTGAGTGATTCTCAAGAACTAATAATGCTATGTTGATTTCATGATTAAATGTGATTAAATGTTGTAAAATGTTCTGCAAAAGAAAATTTGATTCAGTTTGTTTTGTGAAGCGGTGTTTTTCACCAGCGAAGGTTTTTTTTCCAACCCCACGAGGAAAGGGGGTATGTTTTGAGCAGGGATGCATTGGTCACATATCTTAGGGATTATAATTGTAGTCTGTGGTATCGGTTAGGGTGTCCCTTTATGGCAGTGGCTAATTTACTCTCACTGTGCAAATCCATACCTCCCCCAAGGGAGTTGGAAATTAATTCCAATGTTTGAAGGTCAAATGCCTATTACTTCCTATACAATCACTATTGTTCACTGGAAATTCCAGAGGGGTGGAATCACACCCCTTCCCTGGCAGGGGTATGGATTTTTATGTATTTTGGATTGTATTTTTAAGGGTTAAAATTTGGTAAGCTTACATTGTGCTTTATGGGGTGACATTTGTTTTTCCCGCCCAGCATCTGAAATAAGGGCTTACCCTAAAATAAGGGTACCTAAACCCCTTCTTACCTCTGGGCATGGAAACCCCTTGGATCTGCCTTTCTTTGTTTACCTAATTACATAAGGCACTTAGATCTTGGGGTTGAAACTATTAATAGAGACTAGCAACAATTTATGTTATGTTTATTGCTGAAAGACATGGTATCACTGCTTACACATAATATGCCTGTCTCTTTTGACATGCTAGTCACAGAGTGTCATTTTGGTGAGCTTAAAATTCCACATCCACAGGTTAAAATGCATTGTGTTGTATGAGCTTCATTATTTCACAACATTTGCAAACAGCTCCAGATGTCTCAAGTCTCTCTTTTTAATTGAAAAAAGATATCAAGACCTCAAATCATGTCTCTATTTCTACGGTTCCACCAGCAGCTTCTAATGCCTTTTTCACTTGGTCTGCTTCCTCCTTGTTGGTTTTCTCCCTCACAACTTGTGGGAGGGCTTCAACAAACTTCTTGGCCTAAAAAAGAATGATAAAATGCATGTCACAGTGATGAAAATAAGCAAATCATCTACTTGCTAAAATGCTGAAAAACTCTTTTAGTGAATGAAGTAAAGCATACAAAAGTAGTAAAATGATGTATAACATGCAAAAACCACCAATTTACAGGAAAGATTTGCCTTAGGATTAGCAACACCACAATGCTTCCATCAAAGATGTTTGTGAACATCTTGCACACCATGGTGCATTCCTATTCTTTGCACATCCACAATCTAAAAGCTTTGCCCATGGGCCGGGAAATCCTCACAGAGCATAGTATAGTATGCACAGAGCGAGGCTCCAATTACGAGGTTCCCTGGTCAGTGTAGTGGGTTAGTTAAGCCCTGCACTGAGGATGGGCAACTCCTGGCATCCATGTGGTTCTTTAACGTCCCTCTGGTTCAGGTTAATGTAGTGCATGTGAGACAGGACCTACAGTTTAACGCCCTTATCCGAGAAGATGCGAAGGTCTAACCATTTGCAGATATTAGAGCAAAGGCAGCACCTTATCCTCAATTATTAGAAAAAGACCCTGAGTGTTGGCCTGGCCAGGGTTTGAACTCCCAACCTCCCGCACATAAGCCTGGTGCTCTACCACTGCGCTAACCGGTAATCAGGGATTCTGTAAGGCCCGTTTCAGTTTGCTAAGAACATACAAACCTGTACTAAGTTCATTCCTGGTACAAGATTTTTTATCTCTTTGATAAGCTTCACTTTAGCTGCAGCATCAAATGCTGTTAATTTGACCGTAAATTCTGTTGGTTCTGCTTCTTTTTCAGGTTCTTCAGCTGCCGCTTCCTAAAAATGAAGAATTATGAGTAGATGAGTTGAATGTTACCAAAAAATAAGATCCATGTAATAGAATGCTATCTAGATAACCAGAGTTTCTTTACTCAGCCTGCTCTGACAAATTGCTCATAGTGAGCACAAGTAAAGCTTGGAGATTCCCTTGTACCCCAGGGGAAAAATTATTGATAGAGGTTATACTCCAAATCAATTATTTTACCTGCGTAGGAGCAGCTGCTGCCATACCACCCATTGGCATCATGGCGACATCTTGTATCTTGAGTGTTACCTGAATGAGGAAGAGAAGAAATCCCAAGAAATCTCTTAGAATTATTCTTCATTGCAATTCATCATACACGAGTCAGTTAAACCTCCAAACAATCCTTTATATGCAATCATTTCTTTGGGAATGAAATCACAAAAGCATGATGGCCACATAGCTGTCAACTCACCCGCATTAGGCGGGTGTCACAAGATTTTGAAGCCTGTCACCTGCATAATGATTGCAAAAATTTTCATACATTTTACTGTACTTCACTCAGGTTTTTTTCATACATTTTCTGTATTTACCTGCCATGAGAGGGAGAATCTAAGGAATTTTGACAAAGTTGGGTTGACAGGTATGTGGCCACGTTGTGGAGCAAAAAAAAGGGTGCAAAGGAACTTTATTTTGTTCTTTTCCTCCAACATGGCTGCCAGTGCAGACGTCACATGCAAACCAGGAATTCAGAAAAAATTAACACAAAAGTAACATGGTTTCACCATCATGATATAACTGGAACTAATGGAGGATATAATATTATTCAATTTTTATGGTGTTATTCTTCTTATCTCACACCTTAATTATAATGACATACTACATACTCAGTCATAAGACTTTTGACACAGTAAAGTGATGGGCCCCGACAAGCGAAAAGGACCTTATGCAGTATTTTGTCCAATTTCTGTTTTGCATAGTGGTAGGTAGCTACTTTATGAACTGCGCATATAGTCTTAATTTCCAATTTTATTAGGGTTTCTAGGAATTCTTGACTTGTTTTGCATTTCTCCAAAATATGAAATTCTGTATAAGGAACCTTTTTGCTTTTCTATGTCAACTGGTACAACACATCCACTGGCCAACTTGTCAATGCATCCTCGCGTAAACTGGTCAACTCGTAAACTTGTCAACACGTCAACTCATTCAATACGTAAACTTGTCAACATGTCCACACGTCAACAGCTTACTAAGCCCTCTCAAGCGCACTGTATAATGAGGCTATATGTGTATAATGAATGTTATTTCCAGCATATTGATACGTTGGCACGTTGCTATACGCGTGGTGGAATTGCAGTCTAGCCGAAAAATCAGAATCAGAGATTCCTCAGATACCTTTAATAGCTCATTTAGCTCTGATACTTCTATAAGAGTAAGTTTCGATATATCATCCACAATCTTCTTTATATGGTCTGGATATTCTTTTCTTGCTTCATCCAAATCCGGTGCAGCGAGCGAGCTCATGTGCCGGCTTCTATGTTGTACAGCGAAGCACGAGGACTCAAAATGGGTTCGCAAATGTCTCAAATTGTGACGTCTTAGGAATCTAAAAATGCAACAACTAATTTAGAACAATTTAAACACAAATATTGTTTTAGTATTGAGGAGCCAACCTTTTTAGATTTCGTCTCAAGGGTATTTCTAATGCATTTCTTGTCAATATTCTCAAAACCCCTATCCTGGCCGCCATTTTTAAACACGACTTGCAATGATTCACGGTAAAGGAACGTCTGCGATCAGAAAATCAGCGGCAATCAACTCGTACCAGTCTCTTTTGATTTTTGGCCGAGTATTTTGGGTATTTGTGATCTTGATAGATCGAAACTGATCAACATGTTTATTTTCATACGCAACTCTCAAACTCCCGTTTCCGTCCCTTCTGGGGCTACAAAGCTCTCGTCATTTTCTAGCCAGAAGATATGTTCACTAGGCGATCTATAAGTATGGATGAAATGGCAAGTGAAAGAACCCCTTTAGTAGCATCAAACACGGTAAAGGTTTGCATCGTATTTCTGATATGCACGCGGAGTTCAGAAGTTATTACTTATGGCCATTCTAGAAAATCATTCTCTCAACTTTCTGCAGGTACCTGATCCCCAAGAGTACTCTCTACAGAGAAGAAATGAGCTAGAAAACTCTACCAGTGCTCATGTTAGTTTCGAGGTAAATAAATTTATTTATTTATTCATACCATAAGTATGAAGCTATATCTCAAGTCACGAGGTGGAATGACATGAAATTGATCAGCATTCGAATATTATTTCAGGACACAATTACTCGGTCTTCTTCAAGTGAGCCGGGAAGTTTACAGAAAATATGTCCAAAGTTTGAGGTAATTGTATATTATGTCTATGTTCTTGAAACTGATGGTATAGGAAAATTTTGTAGAGAGCTTACAAAAATCATACATATTTTATTTGGTGTCTTCTACATACTAACATGCATTTAAATTTTTTGTTTCTGGAAGGTGATGTCAGTTATTTTTAGCACTGTTTCAGGCTTTCACTTTCACAGGGCTCACAGGAACAGAAGTGATAAAATGGTCAACTTTGGAGGGTGGATTGGGTGGACATCCACTCCCCTTTTTGAGTAAAAAAAGTAGAATCCATCTTTTTGTTTTAAATAATATAATAGATGAAGTAAAATTGCTCCCTCCTGTATATCTAATGATTCTGGGTACTTAGACCATTAGACAGTTTAGGGGGTGGGATACAGCAAACCGTTTTCAGGGCATTTTTGTAGGAGTGTATTCTGTCCTCACTCCAAGCCCCTCCCCGAAAAAAACTGGTCCACCACCTCCTAGGACATGATCCTTAGAAAGTTCAGGCACTTCTTTTACAATTTTTAGGAAAATAGTCCAGGGATTTATATGAAAAAATTGGCCAATTATTAACTATATCATGGAACCTGAATAGGATCCAATAAACAACTCTGGAAAAACCTGCAACTGTCACTAGTACTAAGGGCCTCTTCACATGATTCCGGAATGACTTTCATTCTGGAATGAGTTCATTCCATTCCCGTAAGATTTCTATATATTTTCTACATATCTGTTCACATGATACCGGAACGAAATTTTGCGCCCGTGCAGGTCATTCCAGAATGAGTTCACTCCGGTTTTCAATCGGAGTGAAAATTTCGTTCCGGTATGAAGTTTCATTCTGGAATCATGTGAACTGAAATTGAACTTTGTTCTCGGACAAAAATCACAAACAGTGTTGTCTGGAGCGAGTGGCATATGCGTGAATATTTGTTTTCTTATTTGGTACCAAAATGTGAAACTGATTGATCACGTCATGTGAAAACAGTACAAACTTCATTCTAGAATGAAACTGATTCTGGAATGAAACTCATTCCAGAATCATGTGAAGAGGCCCTAAGTAGGATTTTTCAGCTTTATGCGGAAACAGACTTCAGACAATCACAACTGACTGACAGTTTGTTTTTGATGATGAGGCTGCTTGTGACTCATTCGAATAGGAAATCACATGGAACTGACAACACTTTTTTCTCTGGAGTTGTTTATCAGATCGTTTTCTAGTTGCAAACAATAATTCTTGTTCAAGACACTTAAACAATTCTGTCTTAATTTGTTTTTGTCAGAGCTTGGATTATGATACTCCAGAGAATAGCTTATTTCTCAAAGAACAGAAATCAAATTCTCCTGAGGTTAGTGTCAAAATACTGGCTTACATCAAAGCTTGTTTCAGAACTGGTGTGCTGTGTGTTGATTGTTTTTCCTTTATTCGTTTTGATTTGTTTTTATATTGTTCCTTTTGCAGGACATTATAAAAGTCAGCATCAATCGATGGATTATTATGTTTTTTATTGGTGTTATTACAGCATTAATTGCTGCAGCAATAGATATATGTATAGGACTACTGGCTGGCTGGAAGTACAGGGTCATTAAAAAATGTATCCTTATGAGTAATGGGACACTTAATTTTATACCCCCCAGGGAAGGGTGTTGGAAAGTGACCCCCCCACCGCCCTCTGGAATTTCCAAAGAAAAATACAGTATTTGTATGGAAAAGATAAAGATAGATTGACCCCTCCACCTCTCTGGAAGTCCTCTAGACTCCTTTGTAGCCCCAGTGGTTAGAGTCATGCAACACTCTCAAAGGTGTCTTAGAAACGTCAGGTGCTACTTAACTTTGCTGAGTATATTTTCAGGCAACCTTTGCATACCTTTACAAACCTATTTTGTTATCTGCCTTATTTGGATGAATTGAAACTGAGTCAATGACTGAATAACCAGCAAACCAAGACAGGTTCTTGCAATTATTGGTTTCTAATTTAATTGTATTTCTTTATGTAAAACATTTATGTAAAAAATATAATTCTTGACAACATGACTAGATGTTAGCTTATGCACCAGTACTAACTGTATGGCTGCCCCCTATGCATTATGGGTGTCAATAAGCGTAATGTTAGTATTCATTGCTGCAATGCTAGTCGTTTATCTCGAGGTAAGGTCGCATATGTTGTCACCATGTTTCAGGGGTTTCAATAAGTTTTGGAAAGGCAGCTGGGTTTGTGGGTCCCATACAAAGGTGTAAAGGTTGAGTCTTCTAGGGGATAAGGGGATATGTCCCTCTGGAAAATTTTGCAATTTCAGTAGCAGAAAATACATCTTCCTGCGTTTTGAGGGCAAGATAATTAACATATTCATATTGATCGAAGTAATAATGAAGTTGCCAGCAGTCAGCAGTGTAGAAGACGACAGTTAACTGCCACTAGCCACCTTCTAATGAAACCCCTGTGTTTAGGGTGTTACTTAAAAAATCAACAACATTTAATTTGGATATTTCACTGTCTGCATTTTCTGTTTTTAGCCAGTAGCTGCAGGAAGTGGCATTCCACAAATCAAGTGTTATCTGAATGGTGTCAAAGTGCCACATGTTGTTAGAATAAAGGTAATGCCTCAAAGAGCCTGTGTCAGCCACCACAGATGGGAGAGCCACCAATTATGAAGGGCTCTATATGAGACAGATAATGGATTTTATTATTGAGCACATCGATGCACTGGCCAAATATGGTCATTGGAACACCAATAGCTGTCTTCTGTACATGACAGATATCCTGCGATACACAAAAGTAATGTTTTGTTCAGGGTTTTTTGTGCTATTGATGTGCTGAATAATAAACCATTATCTTGCTCCATTTTGCAAAATTAATCGTCTGATTTAGCCAACTCTTTTTGGCTATTAGTATCAGACGATATTCTGCGAAATCTTGCAGGATAATTACCTGAGAAGTCTATAATCCCAGAAGGGATCCCTCATTTCTACAGTAACTGGGATCCCAACTCAAAAATAGCTGGGATATGGGATTGGCTGGGATCCTGAGTTTATTTTTTTACCAGGAATGATAGAGGAACTGAGATTGGGAAGTCTTGGCAGAAGTGTCAGAGTTCTTTTCCATCTTTTATTTCTCCCAGACATTAATTGCCAAAACAGTAGGAGTTGTCTTCTCAGTATCTGGTGGTCTGGCCTGTGGTAAAGAAGGCCCCATGATCCACTCTGGGGCTGTGGTAGCGGCAGGAGTTTCCCAGGGGAGATCCACAACATTTAACAAAGATTTCCACATGTTTGAGTACTTCAGAGAGGATCATGAAAAGAGAGATTTTGTGTCGGGTGGGGCTGCAGCAGGCGTGGCTGCGGCATTTGGTGCTCCAGTTGGTGAGTGTTTTACAGGAGAAGCAAACTACATCCGTTCTTAATCTCGAAACACACTAGCGGACAAGTCTCCAGGGACCAGTTACACAAGACTGCTTCAGAACCAGCTACTTTGGAGGCTTTGTACAATGGACATCATAATTTATCAGTATCCATCTTCTTCAAAAGTTACTCAAACCACTGGGTCTCTCAAATCCCTATGACTGGCCCCCTAGTGTGTGGAAAATTCTTTGGAAAATTCTTAAGGAAATCAAAACAATTTTTCTGTTAGTTTTCTGTTCGACACATGAACACCTTGCTTTCAAACATGGAAATATTTCTACCCAGTAAGTCGGCGTCTTCAAAACCTCAAATTTTCGTCCATTATAAAAAAGGTAGATGTTTTATAAATCTCATTTTCTGGAAAGCCATTTTCGTAGGCCAGAGAAAACGTTCTTTGTTTTTGAAAATATCGGTAAGTTCAAGAGAGGGGTGACCCAGAATTCGACTTTTGAGTTCATTCATCCATTTTATGTTTCAGGTGGAGTTCTGTTCAGTTTAGAAGAAGGAGCAAGCTTCTGGAATCAGGCTCTAACTTGGCGAATGTTCTTTGGCTCCATTATTTCTACTTTTACTCTAAACTTGGTTCTCTCCATCTACAAAAATAAACCGGGAGATTTATCAAATCCAGGACTTATTAACTTTGGGACGTTTGAGGTAAAGGAAATTCCAAAATAATCTACTTGGCTATGCTTTTATATATGGATGGAGCATAATCTTGAAATGACCAGAGATGTATTACAAAGAACGATAAAACTAGAAACTAGAATTGGTGCAACAACAGAGATTCTATGGAGTGGAAACTCGACTTGAAAAATACTCATGTTGAATAATGTTTGCTGCCCTCGCTCAGATTCAAAATTTTTATGTGTTCAGGGCAACCCATATTACGGCTATGAAATCGCTCTTTTCCTCGTAATGGGAATAATTGGAGGACTGCTTGGTGCGCTGTTCAATGCTATTAATCACCATCTTACTATATTTAGAATGAGGTAAGCACAGTAAGCATCCCCCCACCTGGACTCTATAGGTTACTACAGTACCCTTTGGCTTAGCTAAGCCGCATATATTTTTCAAAACTATGTGGACTCTGGCCACGAGTTTTTGAATATACATTATGCTGTATTTCTGTGGAGGCTTGTCTACTCGTCAAAATATCGGCGCAAACCGTGATAAGGTTATTCTTGCCTTCCGTAGGTATGTTCGAAAGAAATGGATGCGTGTAGTTGAGGCTTGCATTGTAGGGATATTGACGACCTCATCTGCATTTATGCTGATCTATTTTCAAAATGACTGTAAACCTCTTGGGACATCAAATATTACAAATGGTCTACAGGTCAGTGAGTCTGTAGCCTCCTCGCAAGCGTTAGAGAGTAGTTTTAGGCAAAAAATGGTTTGCTTTGCGTGGCCGCCATCTTGGATTTGGTGACAAATCGATCAGATATGTTTTTGTCACCAAATTCAAGATGGCGGCCACGCGGAAGCAAACTCGTTTTTTTTTACCTAAAAGTACCCTCTAAACCTTGCGAACAGGCTAGTCATTATGTCAATGAACACAGTTAAGTACATAGAGCAGATTTTATGACTATCCAAAACACACTAGCCAACCAGAAGTGGAAGCCATTCAACAACAAACCAAAGCTTTTCCCATTGATGGGTTTCTGCAGAAATTCACTGTGCTTCTTGTCTAAATTTTGTTGCATTTCGTTTTGTTTTCCAATATATCTAGTTCTTCTGTCAAGACGGCGAATACAGCGCCATGGGGACTTTAGCCTTCAGTACTCCAGAGGAATCGATCAAAAACCTCTTTCATCTTTCTACTGGTATGTAACAAAGGCTGCAGCCCACGAACACTGCCTCAGGCGTCTCAGGTTAGCACTCGTTCACATTGACCAAAAGGACGTCCTATTGTCTGTGAAACAATAGAACGAGGCATAGATATATTGTGATGTTCCTCGCTCTATTGTTTCACAGACAACAGAACGTCCTTTTGGTCAATGTGAACGAGTGCTCACCGGCATCTCAGGTGTGTCAAAAAAGGGCAAAAACCCGTGGCGATCCGAGGCGAGACGCGCAATTTCGAGGCGCGCAATGCATCATGGGAAGGTTCTGGCGCTCTTGCAAAGGACCACGGGAACGCTCAACTTCCGCTAGCCCTTCCCATGATGCCTTTCGCACTAGCTCGCTCCCAGTCGCTCTCGCCTCGAAAATCGGTAGAACGCGGCGGTACGTGGCCATGAACACACATACCAGGAACGCGCAGGATTAGATATATGTTTATGTCCTTCTAAATAAGGTATTTTTTCAAAAGGAAGTTTTGCAAAGTCAGCAAGTCGATAACGTTTTGGGAAATTTCGATATGATTTATTTAACGGTGCCTGTTACACTGGCGAAAATGCGACATTGCTATTACCCAAGATCCAGCATGTCTAGCTCTAGGTCGATGCCAGCCTTGTTCCTGGTGTTCTATTCGGGCTACGTGTGATGAGCTCGACCAAGGGCACTAGGACTATGGTGTCTGAATCGCATGAGACTAGAGGGCTAACCAAGGGCACTAGGACTATGGGTCTGAATCGCACCACTACCTGGGCTCACCAAGGAACGCCTGTCTGAGACTAGGGCTAACCAAGGGCACTAGGACTATGGGGTCTGAATCGCTCCACTTCATGGGCTCACCAAGGGACGCCTGTAACTAGGGCTACTCAAAGGGCCCTAGGTGTCTGAATCGCATGAGGCTAGAGGGAACCAAGGGCCCTAGGACTATAGTGTCTGAATCGCATGAGACTAGGGCTAACCAAGGGCCCTAGGACTATGGTTTCTGAATCGCACCGCTACCTGGGCTCACCAAGGAACGCCTTTTACTAGGGCTAACCAAGGGCACTGGGACTTTGGTGTCTGAATTGCACCATTTCATGGATACAACAAGGAACGCCTGGGGCGGGGTAGGCCGTTTCCTCACAATATTCTATAATTTCCATTCTTTTCACAGAGGCGTACGACAGTGTATCACTCCTTTTGTTCTTCCCTGTTTACTTCATACTCAGTACCTGGACCTATGGCCTTTACGTCCCTAGTGGTCTATTTGTGCCCTGTATCCTCATAGGGGCCTCTTGGGGACGTTTATTTGGGGTCCTCTTGCATCAGATCTTTCCGTCAGGGACGTGGGTCAGCCCTGGAAGATATGCCCTTATTGGAGCTGCTGCTACGCTTGGTGAGTAAGTTGAACCAAAACACCGGATTGAAGATGGCTGTCGAAAAATAACTGCAATAGGGGACGGACCCAAGAATTTCAGAAAGTTGGGATGGGGGGGCAGACTAGTGAAAATATAGAGACCAAAACTTGAGAATTTCCTCCAGCAAATACAGGGGATCGGAAAAAAAGGGGAGGGGGCGAGGGGACAGTACATGCAAAGGAAAATCTCCCGTGAAAGAGGGGAGGGGCCGCCCCCACTCGCTCGTCGCCCCTTAATCCCTCCTTAAACCCTCCTGAACTCCGGTACGCGTATGTTGTTTTAAGGGTGTGGGGACATATATGGTTACCATAAAGTTCGTTGCTATGCACGGGCTTCCTGTGGTGTGGTAACACGCGCGCGTGTCTCCCAAAATCCTAGAAGAGGCCGGAAATAGAGAAAGGTGTTTGCTTGGCAACCTTTCAAACTTAGCTGAATTAGTCATTTGCATCAGAAACGGCTCATGATTAGGCCGGCGTATCTCAAAGAGGATTTTGTTTTCTAGGAGGCGTAGTTAGGATGACGTTAAGTTTAACAGTAATCTTGATGGAGGCGACTAGTAATATAACTTACGGCCTGCCATGATGCTAGTACTGATGGTGGCGAAATGGGTTGGGGACTTTTTTAACGAGGTATGTACAACTATTCCAGAAAGGCTTCCCCGTCACAGCTGCCTGCTGTGGCCCGCAGTGGCATGGCTGGATTAGCTGGATTAGCTAATAACTGGATTAGCTAAACCCGATAGTAGACATTATTAAAATAAATCAACTTACGCCAAACCGTGCTTGACTTCTGCCACTGACTCGTAGCCAGTCGTCTTCTTTGTCAATAAAAAATGTAACGCAAAGGATTATGGGGAGGACGGGGACGGCGCAAAGGATTATGGGGAGGGAGAAAGAAAAAAGAGAGACGAGTCGGTTCCTTTCTCTCCCTCGCCCTACAATCCTTTACGCGCCTCCCTCTTATTTTCTCACAAGCGACTGGGTACTCGCCCTACAATCCTTTGCGCACCTCCCTCTTATTTTCTCACAAGCGACTGGGTACTCGCCCTACAATCCTTTGCGCACCTCCCTCTTATTTTCTCACAAGCGACTGGGTACTCGCCCTACAATCCTTTGCGCACCTCCCTCTTATTTTCTCACAAGCGACTGGGTACTCGCCCTACAATCCTTTGCGCACCTCCCTCTTATTTTCTCACAAGCGACTGGGTACTCGCCCTACAATCCTTTGCGCGTCTCCCTCTTATTTTCTCACAAGCGACTGGGTACTCGCCCTACAATCCTTTGCGCACCTCCCTCTTATTTTCTCACAAGCGACTGGGTACTCGCCCTACAATCCTTTGCGCACCTCCCTCTTATTTTCTCACAAGCGACTGAGTACTCGCCCTACAATCCTTTGCGCACCTCCCTCTTATTTTCTCACAAGCGACTGGGTACTCGCCCTACAATCCTTTGCGCACCTCCCTCTTATTTTCTCACAAGCGACTAGGCACGAGTCTTTTTCCGTCAATCAAACTAGTGGACAGCTCTGGGTGATGTCACGCAGGCTTTGAGTTTTGTACTAATAAGGACTAGAGCTAGGCTTGAAAATAAAATTTTCCACCATAAAATGCAAACGAATCATGCGCGCGCCTGTCTGATTGACGGAAGCCAAAACGGAGTTTGACGGTCGGAAATGTAAAGGGGGAGTTCGCAGAATAGCTATATAAAAAACCGCAGTAATAACTATAAAATATTTTTGTCTTTCAGGGTATTTATGACATGCATATCAAACTCCAAGGCGTTCCTCTACTGGGATGGGATCCACCTGTAATGGCCGCTGGAATATGTGCCAAGTAAGATAATTTGTTGCTGGGATTTTGTTGTTCTTCCTGTAGCTCGTTCTTCTCTCGAGGGTAGAAGCTGAATATTTTGCTTTTGAAAGTCAATATTCCTTTTGAAAGTCAATATGCCGTCAATATTCAATATTCCACGAACGGGTAGCAAAACAACATTGTGTATAACATTCACTGTTTAAAGGAGATGTGTCGATTTAGCACACTTTTGCTGATGTAAACACATCCAAATAACTGATGAATAGTCTAAATACTCGTATAGGTTTGTTAAATAGCTCTTTGACAACAAAGTGTTCATGATTGTAGGCTCCGTGGACCTATTACAGAGCAGATGGAAACGGATTCAACAATGAGTTTTTGAAATCTTGTTGGGATGAACAGTTTTCAAAGTTTGAAGAACATCAAAATTTGTCCAAAAATCGGCAGGTTTGCAGATAAAAGTTACCTATTAGGCTAATATCAAGCGATCTGGGGATAATAAGATACAAATTTAGAACTTTATTTACGAAATCATTCAAATAACCGTGACACAGCCCTTAAACTTATAAGAAGATGATAGGGAAAAGTATAGAAAACATAGTCTAAAAACTAGTATGACACAATACGGTCTGTAAATAATGCCTTCTCAAAATTAGCTGTGAACAGCATCAGATATTTTTTTATTTCGACCAAACTTCACTACTTGGCGGCTTAAATGTTATATTTAGGCGCTAAAGACACCTCTCGAAAAAAAGTTAAAGAAGGCCTCTGTCAGCCACTCCTTTGTTATTGTTTTCTGTCGATATCAGACAACGAATTACGTGTAGAAATCTTGAAATAGTCTTCTAAAAACAAAGTTTTATTATTCATTTATCGAATTCAATCGCAAATATCGCACTACATTCCCTCAATGAGCCGATGGAAATGGATGCTTTCTCTGTCTCGCTATGTTGCTAGGCTGACAAAATGGAGGGTGACAGAGTCGGGCCCTTTCAATACTTTATGAGCATGATATGGGTGCATACCAGACAATTCCCTTTCAAACGTGACTAACTATAGGCTATTCAAATATTATTCACACTTTGGAGTTTGTTCACAGTTTGGAGTTTCTACTTTGTGTCATTCCGCTTTCCCTCTTCTTCGTAAGACAAACAAAGTCGTGGTTGTTGTCATTATGCGTTGGAAATTTTCGTTTGTTCGACTTGTAGTGCTATTCATCTGTTTAATAGTTATTTTTGTTACTTGTTCGAAGTGAACCTGTTTTGGCGTCCACGTATTAGATCTGCGAAGCCAATACGAAACCACAAATGCAGCAACTCGAAGACTGCGGAAGAAAAACTGCTTGCGAGTATACTCGAAGACTGCGGAAGAAAAACTGCTTGCGAGTATACAGGAGTATACAGGAGTATACAGGAGTATAAAGAGCCTCTGTCGGCCACTCCTTTGTTATTGTTTTCTGTTGATATCAGACAGCGAATTACGTGTAGAAATCTTGAAATAGTCTTCTAAAAACAAAGTTTTATTATTCATTTATCGAATTCAATCGCAAATATCGCACTACATTCCCTCAATGAGCCGATGGAAATGGATGCTTTCTCTGTCTCGCTATGTTGCTAGGCTGACAAAATGGAGGGTGACAGAGTCGGGCCCTTTCAATACTTTATGAGCATGATATGGGTGCATACCAGACAATTCCCTTTCAAACGTGACTAACTAGGCACTTCAAATATTGTTCACACTTTGGAGTTTGTTCACAGTTTGGAGTTTCTACTTTGTGTCATTCCGCTTTCCCTCTTCTTCGTAAGACAAACAAAGTCGTGGTTGTTGTCATTATGCGTTGGAAATTTTCGTTTGTTCGACTTGTAGTGCTATTCATCTGTTTAATAGTTATTTTTGTTTACTTGTTCGAAGTGAACCTGTTTTGGCGTCCACGTATTAGATCTGCGAAGCCAATACGAAACCACAAATGCAGCAACTCGAAGACTGCGGAAGAAAAACTGCTTGCGAGTATACAGGAATTGCATCACGAAATTGCCGAACTGAAAGACCTACTTCACAGACAAACGTTGTCTTGTAAGAACAAGGGAAAACAAACGACTGAAATCGAAAAAGAAAGAAAAACCGAGAAGGAAGCCGATCGTAGAAACTTCACGACTGTGCTTGCTCACCCGGGAAGTCACAAACTTGCAAATAATATATCTGTATTTTCTAGATTGGTTACTTTTATTTTGTATCCCACAAATTCAAGAAACACTTCTTGCCTAGAAGCAAGAAGGGAAAGAGTGCGAAGAGAATTTCCACAAGTGAGGATACTGTGCCCTTCTGAAGTTATGTCTCTAAACAAAACCTTCAATTTGTTGTTCCCCAAGGTAGCTACGAAATATTTCCTATTTTTGGACAGCAACTATGATATGTCTGATCTTTCGTCTGATCACAGTCCTGGTTGGCTCCTACAGGCGTTAGCGAACGTGCCCGAATTAGATTTTGTGAGTGGCTCTGTTTTGAGTTCGTCTCGAGAACTGGAAATTCCATGCTACAGAATGCTACACTGCAACTGGACTCTTACTCAAAGATACGAGTTCGAAAGATCTGCTGGAGAAGTGGGGCCGGTTCTTAGAAGGCCAGTTAAGAGTTATCGGTGGATAAACGCTTATCCAACGGATAAATCCTGAACAAAACCTATAGAAAAGATAACTTTTATCCGTGGAAAACTTTATCCAACCTTTCAGGAACCGGCCCCTGATGGTTTGTGAAAACATCTCTAGTACTTTCATGGGGAGAACAAAGAGTATTAAACGAATGTCAAGAATGCCATACTTTGATGAGAATCTTCCATTACTTTCAACTACAGATTTTTTCCTTCGCGCTAAACAAGCTGGCGCGATCAGCGGAGTACGCCCAGAAGTCATGTACACTGAAGTCAATGAGTGTAATAGGAGTCCTGACTTTTCAGGGAGAAAATATTACGAAGCACTTCTCCCTTTTGCCCACAAACACAAAGTGTTTCGTTTTCGAGATTCGGATGGTAAAGTTTTTGACATCTGCAGTGAAGACAGTCCTATTTTAGGACAAGACATTTGCGATGAAAACATAGCGCATAAAGTTATGCTTGACGAAGGGCACTGGGCCTACCAGGGCACGACAGCTTGTCCGTACGTTGAACGCTCAATGCAGTTCTGCCTTCATAAAGTCGCTGATTTTCTAGATTCTAAACAAATTCCATATTTTGTAGACGCCGGCGTGGCGCTGGGGACGCCGGTGATGTAGATCTGGGAGTTTACTACAAGAATCTAACTGCATTTTATCCTGTGATGGAGACGTTCGCGAAAGATAACGGCTTTACAGCATTTCGTCTAGATGGCCAAGTGCAATTCTTCTGCGTTCCGCCTCATATCGGAAAAAAATAGGCGGAGGTCTTTCGATGTTTGTACATCCTGGAAAACCAGAAAAAGGAAGTAAATTTATAAAAATTAAAACTAATGGGCGCTTGATTTGTATAGTAAGGATATTTTTAAGACATGCCGTAGCTATTATACAGAATATTACCTACAACATCGAATGTATGGTGGTAATGAAAAAACACACTGTAAACGGGAAGGCCACAACGCATGTTTGCCGGATTTTAGAACAGTGGGGAGGCTTGAGGGCACTGCGGGGACGTTTAAAGAGTTTTTCTGTAGAGATGTTTAAAACTATAAGGAAATGTACTGGAAATACTAGGCATGTGCATATGTGTGATTTCCCTGCTAGCAGAGGCCTCTTTTCTCTGCATTTCGCTGGCTAAGGTTCGCGAGGAAAAGAGACCTCTGCGCTGGGTCGAAACTCGCTTTGTTTTGCCGCCGTCTGCTGACCGTTTCTTGAGCCCACTATATGCGCACGCATATCTGCAGACGTTTTCCGCTGGGGGGCTCATATAATAACAGCGGAAAACATCTGTAGATATGCGTGCGCGTATAGTGGGCTCAGGAAACGGTCAGCAAACCGCCCAAGGTTTTGCGGCAAAACAAAGCGAGTTTCGACCCAGCGCAGAGGTCTCCTTTCGTCGCGAACCTCAGCCAGCGAAATACGGAGAAAAGAGGCCTCTGATAGCAGGAAATGTGTGATAGGGCTTTGTGAAATTTTAAATTTTGTTCAGAGCCAAGTTAGATAGAACCCCATGAATAATCATCATGGCTTGCCTTTGGAATAGTGACCTATTTAAAGTTAAAGGGGACGTTTCACAAGAAATGAGGACAATAATCTTCCAGGTTTATATTAGAGGTTAGATAATATTTCAGCTGATAGATAAGTGCAAATCTGGAGTATTTCCGTAAAAAATTACCGGGCGGATGGAACTGGATTTGGATTACGAATTGCCCTTTTTAATTTCTCATCAGGCTAAACAGTTAATCTTGGAAATTTGATAGCCAGAGCTATTAAGTTAAATCTTACATAAGAAGAGAAGAAGGCTTGTATAGTGTGAATATCGGTTCATTTTTCTTTCTGTGTTCTTTAGGCAGACTACTGGCCTTTTAAAGGAGGCTGTCACGCAACTGCGCAGCTCTTCTGCGCATCTCAAAACAAAGAAGTATCGTCCCGTAACGATGGCCAGCGAAGGCTGAAAACCACGAAAACAATCCGTTTTCATCTCGCTATTTCTCGATCCATCCGACCAAATGTTTACGTTTTACATATTCTTCAATAGTTTTCTGATAGAATTGTCTAAATAGTTTTGCTCAGTGATCGTTCCTGGAGCATGCGCGTATCGTGACAGTCTCCCTTCAAAAGCTGTCGAAGTCCTATAATGCGAAGATAGAAACGGGCGCTTTTTAATTTAATATGATAAATTAAACTATTGCTTTTATAGAGTCAAAGAGTTCCTAGTGCTTTTAGTAGTCCAAAATGCATTACCGGCTTTGTACAGACTGGGCAAAAATTTGAAAGCAACACGAACAACGAGTTCTCCCTTGTGACACAATAGTGCGCAGAATGCGTGACTTGGCATGGAAACGAGGCTTCGCTTGCTTGGCTGGGCCGAGTGTTTGTAATCAGAGGCGTATGAGAGCTTTCACAGTGTTTTGTTTTAAGCATTTTTTGAGCATTTTAATGCTGGATTCTCGTTTCTCTTTATGACTTGGCTAAGTATTGTCAGGCACTTTCACAATGCGTTGGAAATTTTGTAATATCTTCAGGGGAGCCACGTTCTTCGGCTTCCTTCTTATTTCTGTTTTAGCATTCAACGTTTACTGGTTTGATTTACGCATATTTACGCGCTCATGCAACTGTGAAAGGACGACAGCCAAATTTGAATATAAAACGTCGAGAAATTCCGAAGAAAAGCTGCTCAAAAGAATTCAAGAATTGCAACGTGAAGTTGTCGAATTGAAAGAAAAACGCTACAAGGAGGACCTGTCATCTGAGAAGCTGGAAAACCCAAGGTTTCAAGCCGCTAAACAAGAGCAGATAAAAGTTCGTAAAGCCTTTACAACTTCGCTTGATCATCCAGAAACACACGAACTTGTAAACAATGAAGCTGTTTTTTCTAGACTGGTTACTTTTATTCTGTATTCCTCGAACATGAGAAGCATTTCGTGTGTGAACGCAAAGGAAGAAAGCCTTCAAGAGAAATTCCCACATGCCCGTATATTAAAGCCTTCTGAGATACTACCACTCGGGAAAACCTTCAATTTGTTGTTCCCCAAGGTAGCTACAAAATATTTCCTATTTTGGACAGCAACTATGATCTGGCTGAGCTTTCGTCTGATCACAGTCCTGGTTGGCTCCTACACGCTTTAGCGAACGTGCCCGAATTAGATTTTGTGAGTGGTTCTGTTTTGAGTTCGTCTGGAGAACTGGAAATTCCATGCTACAGAATGCTACACTGCAACTGGACTCTTACTCAAAGATACGAGTTCGAAAGATCTGCTGGAGATCTGATGGTTTGTGAAAACATCTCTAGTACTTTCATGGGGAGAACAAAGAGTATTAAACGAATATTTAGAACGCCATACTTTGACGAGAATCTTCCATTACTTTCAACTACAGATTTTTTCCTTCGCGCTAAACAAGCTGGCGCGACCAGCGGAGTACGCCCAGAAGTCATGTACACTGAAGTCAATGAGTGTAATAAGAGTCCTGACTTTTCAGGGGAAAATATTACCAAGGTCTTCTCCCTTTTGCCCACAAACACAAAGTGTTTCGTTTTCGAGATGCGGATGATAATGTTCTTGACATCTGCGGTGAAGAGAGTCCTATTTTAGGACAAGACGTTTGCGATGAAAAAATAGCGCGTAAAGTTATGCTTGACGAAGGACACTGGGCCTACCAGGGCACAACAGCGTTTCCCTACGTTGGACGCTCTATGCAGTTCTGCCTTAATGTAGTCGCTGATTTTCTAGATTCTAAGCGAATTCCCTATTTTGTAGAAGCCGGCGTGGCGCTTGGAGCTATAAAGCTTCGCGGCGCACTTCCATGGGACGCGGGCGATGTAGATATGGGAGTTTACTTCAAAAGTTACACTGCGTTTTACCAAATCATGGCTAATTTCGCAAGCGAAAACCATTTCACTTCGTTTCGTTTGCCACACCAAGTCCAAGTATACTGCGTGTCCCCGCACATAGGGAAGAAAATTGGTGGAGGTCTTTCAATTGGTGTACATACTGGTAAACCAGAAAAAGGCGAATTTCTGAAAATAAAAACGAATGGCCGTTTGATTTCGTATAAAAAAGGTATTTTTAAGTCATGTCGGGAACTTTATAAAGGATATTATTTGCAACACCGGATGTACAAGGATAATGACAGGACTCATTGCAAGATAAAAGGGCATAATGCGTGTTTACCGGATTTTAGAACTGTGGGAGGACTACGTGGGACAGCAGGGACATTCAGGGAGTTTTTCTGTAGGGAAGCTTGAATGCTTGGAAGCTTGAAGAAGCATAATGCGTGTTTACCGGATTTTAGAATTGTGGGAGGACTACGTGGGACAGCAGGGACATTCAGAGAGTTTTTCTGTAGGGAAGCTTGAATGCTTGGAAGCTTGAAGAAGCATAATGCGTGTTTACCGGATTTTAGAACTGTGGGAGGACTACGTGGGACAGCAGGGACATTCAGGGAGTTTTTCTGTAGGGAAGCTTGAATGCTTGGAAGCTTGAAGAAGCATAATGCGTGTTTACCGGATTTTAGAACTGTGGGAGGACTACGTGGGACAGCAGGGACATTCAGAGAGTTTTTCTGTAGGGAAGCTTGAATGCTTGGAAGCTTGAAGAAGCATAATGCGTGTTTACCGGATTTTAGAACTGTGGGAGGACTACGTGGGACAGCAGGGACATTCAGGGAGTTTTTCTGTAGGGAAGCTTGAATGCTTGGAAGCTTGAAGAAGCATAATGCGTGTTTACCGGATTTTAGAACTGTGGGAGGACTCGTGGGACAGCAGGGACATTCAGGGAGTTTTTCTGTAGGGAAGCTTGAATGCTTGGAAGCTTGAAGAAGCATAATGCGTGTTTGCCGGATTTTAGAACTGTGGGAGGACTACGTGGGACAGCAGGGACATTCAGGGAGTTTTTCTGTAGGGAAGCTTGAATGCTTGGAAGCTTGAAGAAGCATAATGCGTGTTTACCGGATTTTAGAACTGTGGGAGGACTACGTGGGACAGCAGGGACATTCAGGGAGTTTTTCTGTAGGGAAGCTTGAATGCTTGGAAGCTTGAAGAAGCATAATGCGTGTTTACCGGATTTTAGAACTGTGGGGGGACTACGTGGGACAGCAGGGACATTCAGGGAGTTTTTCTGTAGGGAAGCTTGAATGCTTGGAAGCTTGAAGAACATAATGCGTGTTTGCCGGATTTTATAACTGTGGGAAGACTACGTGGGACAGCAGGGACATTCAGAGAGTTTTTCTGTAGGGAAGCTTGAATGCTTGGAAGCTTGAAGAAGCATAATGCGTGTTTACCGGATTTTAGAACTGTGGGGGGACTACGTGGGACAGCAGGGACATTCAGAGAGTTTTTCTGTAGGGAAGCTTGAATACGCATAATGCTAGACTGCTCGCAGGCGTTGGTTGGCTTTTTTAGGTCGTTTTACGCCGAGAATCCCGATCCGGGCGCCATCTTGGACGGGCCAAAAATCGGTCTGGGGCGAGTTGCTCTCTCTCCCGCCCCCACCCCCTCGTTTTGTTACTCGCCCCAGACCGAATTTTGAGATGGCGCCCGCATTGGGATTCTCGCTCATTTCTTGCCGTAAAACGAGCTAAAAAAAGCTAACCACCGCCTGCGAGCAGGCTAGCATAATGCGTGTTTATGGGATTTTAGAACTGCGGGAGGACTACTAGGGGAAAGAGGGCATTCAGATAGTTCTTCTGTAAGGAAGCTTGAAGGAGACTGATCGGTTTGGTCTGTACCAGAAACCAACCCGTCTCTTTTGTGACGTCTCTTTTGTTTTACAATCTTAGAACAACATTTCACCTGTGACTCGTGATTTCTCGTGTCTCTCCCGACGCATGCACTGTTTGGCCGATAAAATCTTAGAAAGTAATACTCTAATGCTTAAATAAAGACGCTTTTCTATGGGCTGTCACTCCTTCTGTTTACCTGTATGTGTTCTGACTTTTTAATTTTTTACACTTGTCAGGGCTGAAAGCTCGGTCACCATGGTGATGGCGCTTTCAGAGTTTCCAGAGTGACAATAATTGTGCCTCTGCGGCGACGATAAATACTTAACTAGTCGCCACGTAACGGTCGAACAAACGATTTCCCAAAAAATATTGATTTGTTTGTATCTGAAATTCATTGGACAATTAGTCGTCATTTTGCGACAAATTTCAAGCCCCGCTTTTCTTGGTTGTGTCTAATTTCTCGCCGCAAGTGAGACCAAGCCCCCCAAAAAGGCTTTTTATGTGGTTAATTATTTAACAATTACTGAATTAGTCGTCTTGTTGATGTGATATTTATAGAGCCCAATTATTCGCCGATAATCACGTCGCCTTTGGCGACTAACTGTTAAATAGTTTTTGGTGGCGGGCGTTAATGTTTTTTAATACAATTTCTAAAATAACGTGTTTTGTATCGTTACAGTAACATCATGAGTACTCCTGTTGTTTGTTTTCAAGCTGTTGAGCGGGTAAGATGCAAATGTAAATATCTGAGGCCGACTCCCCAGATAGACCAAATCGGCTAACAGTGTTTACATCTTGTTGCCACCCAGTTCAGACGTCATGTGATGATTCCTTTGGGTGGTTACAATTATCAATTTTTCTCACTCGTCTGAGTGCACGAGTGTATGTGCAGAACTAACAAAAGTATCCACCCAAAGGAATCATCACGTGATCTGAATTGGGTGGCAACAACATGTAAACACCGTTAATAGCCGATTTGGTGCAGCTCGTAAGCTTAATTACGCTGTGTCCCAACTGCGCCACTGGCAATAGACACTGAGTTGTCACTTCCTGAGGTTGTATTACGCTCTCGTTTATTCGGTAGCACCCCCCTGGAATTGGGTTGGGAAGTGAAGGGCAAGGCGAGATGGTGCACTCAGCCACTAAGAGGTTCTTCACCCGATTCCTGGTTGATTGTGGGTAGCCACGATCATGCTAAATCGTTAGACAAGAAAGCCGATGCAAATCAAACAATATCCCGAGGAAAATTGTTATTTTTCAACGCCTCACGGCCAAAACCATATTTGGAATGATACCTTACTGGGAAGTGACAGAAAATCGTCTTTGATAAGAATTTCGACAAAAGTAACGAGAAAATGATGGGATTTGAAAGAAAACTTGCAGGTATCACAGAGACTCGAGTTCTCAATTTTCCACCATTGATTTTGGCTTGGTAACCACGCTAGAAACCCCACAGCTAGCCCGCCCGTGGCTCGACCCAATCCTCCCTAGGCACTTAGCAAAAACGACAATGATTCATTAAAAACCTTGATTTCTTTTTTTGTAATAATGGATATGATTACAAATGGATAATATTTTCTTATTCGCAGGTTGGTAGAATAGTAGACGTTCTCAAAAGTACTTCGTCTTATCACAACGGGTTCCCTGTGGTAGAGCATGCGAATCATCAGGTAAAAGTCACGTGACCTGAGACGCCTGCTGATTCTCCTGACTTCCTGGGAGTCGCGCAAAGTACGCTGGATCATCGAGCATGAGAAAATCTCGTCTGATATTTCTTTCTTCAATTTTCAGAATGTGAATTCCACGAGTAGGACGTCAACATTTGGGATCTTTAGAGGAATTATTTTACGATCGCAGCTAATTATATTATTAAAACATAAGGTGAGCTAATGCTATAAATTTAGCGAATTTTGGTGTATAGAGATTTTTTTCTGAAAAACTGAGGACAACGAGCGGCCTGCAAGAGTGTGAGCTAGGGGCCTGTGAATTGATAGCATTTATTTTCATTTTTCAGTGACAAATCAGTGACACATTTATGCTTTTGGTGACTCGGCGTTATTAAGGCGAAACAACCTCTGATAAAATACTACCGAAACCGGTAGACTGTTTATCGGGCTCGATAAAAAGCACTCGTCTCACACATAAACGTTGACGAGTCTGATTGCATTCCTCGCGAAATCATTCATGCGTTGTGTCTCTGGCAAACAAAAACTTAAAGTTTCGGGACATAATACACTGATTTGTACTTCTTTCCCCATAAAATTATTAGAACACAAGCAGATGGCTTTTCTTGTGTTTTTAGTTCGAAAAATATTTGACTTGCACGCATCGCTGACCTCAATAAAGGAATTCAAACTACTGGAGACGAGTGCTTTCTCTCGAGCCGAAAAAAACAGTCTACCGGTTTTGGTAGTACTTTATGTCGGTTTGTTGAAGTGAGAGGACTTATGGATTGAGCTGTGGTATTTGTTTTGCCATTTTAGGCATTCCGAGACAGGGATTTTAGTTCCTCTCGTCGAAGACACGGACTCAAGTTGAAAGATTTTCGTGACGCCTATCCGCGGTTTCCGCCCATTCGAGTAAGTAATTAATACCTTTAACCATGCTTTACTATATACTGTTAGGATCTCAGGAAGGGAAAAAGACGGTTATAAAAAGGGACGTTTTTTTAGGACTTTGTGACAAATACTTTTCAGCGGACGGCTTATCTGTTGTTGATGTTGTTTTCCTAGAATGTCAATATTTCTCAGCGCGAGCGGGAATGCTTCCTCGATTTGCGGCCGTTCATGAATCCGGCCCCTACACTGTGCACGAGGTAAAGTAATGGCGAATCTTCAAAATTCTGCACCACAAAGAATCGAGGTCATATTCTTGTTGTCAGTGTCGTCAGATGATTGTCGAAAGTAAATCGACTTGCGACGAATGTCGAAAACAAAACGCCAAGTAAAAAGAAAGGTTACAGCGGATTTCAGATGACCGCCGAATGTAAGTCAGACTTGCGTTAATTCAGCGTTTCTATTGGTCGAGAGCGAAGTGTTTCGTCTTTCAACCAATCAAATTGCAAACTAAATCAACCGCGCCAATGCTCAAGAAAGAAAGAAAAGAAAGAAAGAAAGAAAGGGTCTTCCCCTCATCGTGAGGGAACTCCATGCGGTCGAAAGTACACGACCGCTAGACAAGGAGAGGTTGGAGGACTTAACGGGCTGTATTAGACTCAACTCATGACTAAACGCAAGTCTGACTTACTTCGCCTCCTGATCGGTTTGATGTTGAATGGCTTTCACTCCTGATTCGTTTGTTGTTGAATGGCTTTCACTCCTGATTGGTTTGTTGTTGAATGGCTTTCACTCCTGATTGGTTTGTTGTTGAATGGCTTTCACTCCTGATTGGTTTGTTGTTGAATGGCTTCCGCTCCTGATTGGCTAGTAGTTTTGTATTTGCGTTTAGTTTTCGATAGTCAACAGGGAGCTCACCCTTCCGGTAAAGTAAAACATGAAGTATATGTGGTATTTTGATATTTTCTTCTCTGTTCTTTTTTCTGTCAATGGGAGTCCTGTGTATTGTTTTACCTCTTGGACCCTAGGGAACGAGATTACGTCATGCTACTTTCTGATTGGCCACTAACAGTAATTTTCATAACAAAGGAATCATTGACCTTCACAACCTAGTGAATACTGCTAGCAAAACAATACACAGGACTCCCATTGACAGAAAAAAGAACAGAGAAGAAAATATAAAAATAACACATTTATTTTTTATTTTACCCGAAGGGTGAGCTCCCTGTGTAGTCATCTGAAATCTGCTCTATTTTCCAAATATGGAATATGGTTGTGATACTTTATACAGGCGTAATTTTGACATGTGCTGTTTTCCCAGGGTGCATCATTATCGCGCGTGTTCCGACTCTTCCGGGCCCTGGGACTGAGGCATATTGTTGTCGTTGAAGATCATAATGAGGTGGGTCACGTGACGCGGTAATACAGTTCTTACAAACTCTCTTGTGAGGCGACCGAAAGCGCAAAAACTACAAAACTGATTCACCACCAGACAAGGACCTTCACTGCCTTGCATTCATGAATTCAATTCTTGGAAATATTCAGAATGAATGAAAGCAGACGTGCTTGCAAACGGAACATCCCAAGCGTTTTTGCAAATTTCTTTCACAAGTAGCCGGAGGAGTAGCTCTTAAACGATCTTCGGCCAAGAGTTGATAAACTGTGTCAGCCATTTAGGTTTTCGCCCTGGTGTGGTTAACAGACATAGGAATAGACATAGACCTACAATGTAGATATTTATTACATTTGAACCTTTTCCTTACGTGTACATTGTTTTTATATCACCTCCTTCGCAGGGTTAGGGCCCGTTTCCTTCCCCTTTCCCTTAAATTTTCCCCGAAGTTGCCAAGTCTTTTTAAGCCAGGTTTCCATATGTCGCAACTGTCACAGTTGCCGTGGACAAACTTGTTCTGCAACAGCTATTGTTCAACAAGCGGCGTTCGCGACGTCTGCAACACGCTGCGACTCGTTGCGACTGTTGTAACTCGTGTTACAGGAATCGCCCGTGTTCTATCTCTGTGACAGCTGCAACTGGAGTTTCGCGACTCAGATGTGCTACGACATCGGCTTCCATATGTTGCAGAACACGCTTGTCCACGACAACTGCGACATGTGGAAACCAGGCTTTAAAGTGACTGCATGTGCTTTTCTTTCGTCTTCCCCGAATGTATCACTCTTCTAAGGCCCTGCTAATAATTTCGCTTTTCTGTTTAGTAAAGTTGTAATGTTAGGCCTAATTCATACGTCGAGTTTTTGTCGCGCCGATTCTAATTATTTGTAATAACTGCATGAGAAGATCGACGTATGAATCAGCCACTGAATTAAGAGCGACGCCAAGATGAAAACGACCGCTTGTGTCGCTCGAAACGACTAAAGATCGACGTTGATTTAAACATCGCTCTTCTTCATGCGTCAATTCTAATCCAGTGCTCACTACACACAATGTACCTTATCTTGTGCGGTACGCCGCTGATCTACTGCTTATAGGCTCAATTTTATATATTGAGATCGGCAGGTTAGGATCGACGTCTGAATCGGAGACGATTCTATTAAATTTAAGTCGACCTTAAATCCCAATGAAGATCTACGTATGAATTAGGCCTTAGTCTTTTATTTTACTCCCAAGGTTGTCGGCATTGTTACGAGAAAAGATCTCGCGCGATACCGGATGTGGAGTCACCGTGGTCAGACGGGACTAGAGGAAGTACACATACTACAGTCCTCCGGTACGCATGACCAATAACGAATACTGCTGGCCGGAAGTCTCCCGCGTGACGTTGCGCATGGAAAGGTACTCAATTTCATCCAATGGCGCATGGTTTTGGTTTATCACCGCTAACCAGTGGTCAACGTGGGCTCGCTGGAAGGAAAAACCTGCTTAAATCCAGGCCTTTTTTGCGAGAATGGCGTTTGTGTGGTGAAACGCTAATAGCTAGAACTGCGTTCGTTAAATCGTAAACATTGCTTGGTGTACCGCGTTTTACCTTCTTGTGACAGGGTCTGTGAATCGAAGGAAGGGGGATTGGACGATTCCAGCTATAAGCGCGCGCGCTCTCTTTACTTTCGAAATGCCTTTGGGCATTGTAACACAACTACAGGATGTAACGCGGCGCGCGTACAAGACACTTCACCAGGCACTTCACGAGGCACGATTTATGGGCATTGTAACACAACTACAGGATGTAACGCGGCGCGCATACAAGGCACTTCACCAGGCACTTCACGAGGCACGATTCATGGGCATTGTAACACAACTACAGGACGTAACGCGGCGCGCATACAAGGCACTTCACCAGGCACTTCACGAGGCACGATTCATGGGCATTGTAACACAACTACAGGATGTAACGCGGCGCGCATACAAGGCACTTCACCAGGCACTTCACGAGGCACGATTCATGGGCATTGTAACACAACTACAGGATGTAACGCGGCGCGCGTACAAGGCACTTCACCAGGCACTTCACGAGGCACGATTCATGGGCATTGTAACACAACTACAGGATGTAACGCGGCGCGCATACAAGGCACTTCACCAGGCACTTCACGAGGCACGATTCATGGGCATTGTAACACAACTACAGGATGTAACGCGGCGCGCGTACAAGGCACTTCACCAGGCACTTCACGAGGCACGATTCATGGGCATTGTAACACAACTACAGGATGTAACGCGGCGCGCATACAAGGCACTTCACCAGGCACTTCACGAGGCACGATTCATGGGCATTGTAACACAACTACAGGATGTAACGCGGCGCGCATACAAGGCACTTCACCAGGCACTTCACGAGGCACGATTCATGGGCATTGTAACACAACTACAGGATGTAACGCGGCGCGCATACAAGGCACTTCACCAGGCCCTTCACGAGGCACGATTCATTGTAGCTGGAATCGTCTATGTGTCGTTTGATTTGTCGCATGTTCAGTCAGTAATTTTTCGCACGTTTTGTCGCTTGATTTTAGGGGCATTTGTCGCTTAACCCCAGCCAGACCCTGTTATGAGCTCACTGAAATAAGAACTGAAATCATTTGTCATATTCAATGAAGCCACTGAACGTGGTACGAAATTCAAAAAGGGAAGCAATTCACTGAATAATTATATTGCTGTAGAATATGTTTTTATACGTGTAAAACTAATGCTTACGCTGGACACCAGCGGTCGGTTCCTGAAAGGTTGGATAAAGTTATCCACGGATAAAAGTTATCTGTTGTATAGGTTTTGTTACGGATTTATCTGTTGGATAAGCGTTTATCCACTGATAGCTCTTAACTGACCTTCTAGGAACCGGCCCAAGGGCGATATCCAGTCGCGAATTTCGAATGAAGTAAAATTTGAATAAGAATAAAACAAAATGTTTTATAAAAATAGTTCCTACTGAAAGTGAATGGCCATTCCATTTATCATACGTTCCCGCCCCCCTACGAAAGAGGTCATTCTGACTTCTAACCCCTACGGAAGAGTACATTTCTGTCCTGAACCCCCTCAGAAATACCCACAGAAGAGTGTCTTTCTGTTCTGACCTACTCGGAATAAGTCAACCACCCCCTCGGAAAAGTTTTTCTTAGTTCCTATAGAATTAAACCTCCTTGGAAACAGGGTTTTACCCCCTCGGAAAATGTTTAGATTGAACAGACTGATGAACCTTTTTTTAGTTCCTGAGAAACGCCCATAGTTCTACGAACCCCCCAGGAAATGCAGAATGGCGATTGGAAATAGAACACAGTAACGTCACCTGCCGATTGAAATTGATGCTTCCTCTGTCTCGACATGTTTTTACGGTTGTGCACATCACTCTAAAATTCAGTGTCAGTTATCAACCTCTCTGGTTCTTAACAAACTTTAAGCGATGGATGGAACCTCCCACATGGACGCTTGCCTTTTCTTGTCTCCTCGTGTAAATATAAAATTGAGAGGTTGTTTCCACTTGCCCTGGCAGATACTCTCCAAATTAATCTAAAAATCCTATAGATAGATTACCCATTGCGTGACACAGTGCGTTACAGCTCCGTCGACTGAATACCGGATTACCTTTGTCACGCGAAACGTTTGTTAGGCAATTGTTAGGCATCAGCAGGCATACTAAATTATTGGAAAGATATACAGAATTCTGGAATCTGGAAACTTTATGCATTATCTTCACTCATCAAACGTCTAATGAGATTGTGGTGAGATGGTGATGGTCAAAATGGTGCTCCTTTGTTTTCTTCGAAAACCAGTGCGATATTAAACATATTAAAGGTCTATTGTGGACATTTCTGTCACGCAACATGTTTTGGTTTCGCAATGTTTCAGTTGAAACTGAAAATATTTCCGCATCCGAGGATTATCTGATTATAGTAAATTCGTGAAGAGAGTGAATCTCTCGTTCATTAGCACACTTCCTCAAAAGAGACAACTACTCGTATCCTACCTGCTTACGACTTTTTTTCTAAAATGTCCACCGATCAAGCTAAAAGCGACGAAACGCGTAAGCTAGACGAAATCAAAAACCCGTGGCCGGTTCGGCTGAACATCGGAGGGAAATACTTTATTCTGAGTCGCCGATCACTGATGAAAAGAGAGGGAACATTATTCCATGCCATGCTCCTAAACAGACAAATAAAGCCAGATCCACACGACGAGTCCTACTTCATCAACCGGCCTCACAAATACGCGCGCTACATTCTAGATTTCATCCGTACAGGAGTAGCCAGCCTCCCTGAAGACGTGTCAACTTTGAATGCAATACTCGTTGAGGCTCAGTACTACCAAGTGCAAGAACTCGTAGAGCTACTAACGCAGACGCGATATCGCCTCCGAGGCGTGATTGACGCCCTTACACTACCCAAAGCGTTCTCAGGATCCCTGATCTTGGATACCAATCTGCGAAAGACGCTGGCGGAGATGGTGGGGGAGGACAAGGAGTACGACTTGCTGTACAGAGGATCTAGGGATGGGTGGGACGTGGGCACGTTTCACGTTATTTGTGATGACCAAGGTCCGACCGTGACAGTTGTGCGGCGAGGAAATAGTGTGTTTGGAGGGTACACTACGCTCTCCTGGGCAGGTAAGTTGTAGGATCCAGATGGGTACTCGCGGGATGCGGGATTTGAGCTTGAGATACGGGTACTCTGGTGTGTAATTTAGCCTGCTTACAGGAGGCGGAGAGCTGGAGATGGTGTCGCATTCATTTACAAAGAAGGGACTTAGCGTATTTTTACTGTTAAGATGGGTGACGTCAGCGCGAGTATATCTTACTTGGATATGACCTAAGTAAGACTGCCAAAAGCTGTCACACTTGCACTCTGCATTTCGATTGGTCGAACGCTCTGTCATAACTTGGTCACACTGCTGGTATCAATTTTGTTTCATAAACTCTTGCATAAGACCAGTAGGGGCTCCGCTGCTGTGCCTCCAGTGCGGTTAGCTCCGCTGCCGTCTCATATCTGCGCGGCGCTAGACCTTGACAAATGCATACATTTTCCTGGGGTCTTCTCGGTAATTCATTTTCATCGCCGGCATAACTCTTATTTTTTAATTTTTTTTGTTTCTTTGCAATCTAGGGAATGGAAGCAAAAATGACCCAAGTGCTTTCCTCTTCACATTGGTGAATGGCGCGGGCCTGGAACCGAGAAAGCTGTCAATCAAAGAAGGGGAGGAAGACCAAGCGATTTTTTGTCATCCAAATGAGGGGCCTGTGTTTGGGCAAGGCCGCGATCTAAACATCGTGGACCACGCTAATATGAACGGGAATAACCGCAGCCGATTGGATAACACATATGAATGCCCGGATGGACAAGTGTCGACTTTGTTTTTGGCGGGAACGATGACTTTTGTGGTCAGCGAGCTAGAGGTCTTCAAAGTAGTCTGAACAATATTTTTTACGTTCAAGGCACATACGCCTTGATAAATAATGTGATAAATGAAAGTGGATTATGGATTGGAGGTCTTCAAAGTAGTCTGAACAATATTTTTTATTCCTACACTTTTTGGTCTACTTAGATCGAGAGAGTAATAATGATCAAAGTGAGCTTGAGTCTTCAAAGTAGTCGTGTGCAAAGTTGAAGTGCAATGATGTTGGATTTTCGCTAGTTGCCCGCGTGCGAGGTTGAAGATTTTGTGACTGTCACGACACTCGCCCATCATCTATAGAGATAGTCATAGCGGAGCTTCGGCGCCTGCGTAGCGGAGCCCCATAGAAAAGTGTATATGCATCGACTTTGTTTTTCATGGACTTCCGGTTCCTTCGTGTGTCCGTCGTCACACAGGCAGCCCATGACCAGTTTTATAACGCAGCTAAATAAAAGGTTTATACCGTTTCGCGTTAAGTGTCATCACTTCAAAACACTTTATGATTTTCCGCATTTGAAGAACATTTCGTTAATATTACAACTTCAGTCATGAAGCCACAACATATTGAGTAACATAGTTTCCTTTTCATATATTTTTCATTTTACCTCGATATTCCGGCGCCTGAATATGTATGTGTCAAGTAAAGATTTGAAAAGAAACATAGTTAGAAGTTATATTTGGCTTTATATACATTTTCTTGGCATGCGCAAAGGTCAATATTGCCTTGGGTTAACTATTTCAGTTTAAAGTTAATTACATGTGCAAACGTCCAAGGCACATACGCCTTGATAAATAATGTAATTTTATAAATGAAAAGCGGATTGGAGTTTCCTCCGAAAGGTATATGTTTACTTATTGATTATATGAAATTTATAAGGCAGCTGTAACTCTAGGAGTATTTAAAACTGGATAATGAAAATATCATAAATGCACTTTTAAGCAATGGTGGTTTCGGTCTGAATAGGAGAAACCCACACCTCTTGAATTTGATATGACGTGAAGTTTGTGATTTAGTTTTATAGCTAATAGTTGAGTTCTCAACTTGTGGTTTTCTTTATTCTGAAGACACGAGCGAGAGATCAAGTGATATACGAGTCGCGTTCCCCCAACAAAGGCGCTTGAAAGCCTTTACAAGGGTTCAACATGTGGCCTTTTGTTCGCGAAGCCGACACTAATTTACAAACATTAGCCAAAGATGCTGTCAGCTTCTGTTTATCGTTTTCAAAATCTAAGCTTTATTCCTATTGGTGGAACTCGTCAAATGGGAAGATTCCTTTCTAAGGGGCGCTCTGATTGGCGGATTGGTGTAGATTATTCGTGTTGTAGCAGGTGCATTCGATGACAAAGCTGAACGCTGTGCTGTGAAGCCGCGTTCATTGACTGATTTCCATTCAGTTTTTAAAAGCAACATGGCGAGCCAAGTTGTAAAGCTCCGAGAAAAATCGGATGAGATGAGGAAAAAACTCGAGGAATTTGAAGACAGAGAAAAGGCTGCTATAAAAGAAACTGCTCGCTGGAATGAGGTTATTACGAAGCACAAAAACGAGTCGGAGACGTTACGGAGGAGTTGCTCGTTGACTGAATATCAACTCGACAAAGCAGAGGATTTGCTTGAGCAAAAGCTGGAAAAATTAATCTTCGAGCAAAAAAGAGCTGAACAAGAATGCTCCATTGTGAAAATTCTTGAAGACAGGGAGATAGAACTGGATAATGATCTCGAAAAGCTTGAGCCTCGTCTAAAGGAAGGGCTACGTCGAAGACATGAAACTGAAATGCGACTGAAAGAGGCAGAAAACAGGCTTTCTCTTACTAGACATGAACTCTCTGTGATTAGATCAAGGAAAATGGCTAAAGAAGACCAAGTAAGAGAACTCCACAACATGGTGAAAGTTGGAGGTAGAAGTATTCAACAACTGGTTATTTCAGAAGAGAAATTTGGGGACAAAGAAGACGAATTTAGGTACAAGATTAAAAACTTCAGTTCAAAATCACAGAGACGTTAATGCGAGCCGAAGAAGGAGAGAGAAAATGCCGTAGACTAGAACACGAAAAAAGGAACCTGCAAAAAGAAATTGAATGTTGTAGAATCAACTACAACATTATAAAATCTGACCTCGAGGAAACATTGAATGGACTCGAGGACGCATAGCTTTTGTATTAATTTTGCCAGCTGCATTTGAGTCAACAAAACAGTCAGCAACAGTTCGATTTTTGGTAGTACTCCCCAAACAAGATTATAGATTGGTTGGAAACTTTGTACGATGCAGGTCTTGTAGATAATTTTACCGTTTGTATTAAGAATGGTTCATAGCATATTTCCGGTTCAAATGCTGAAATAGTTTCTGAATTTGCATAGTAAACGATGAAAAAATGAAGTCATTCCATTCAATCGTCTAGACCCTTTATATCGATTTGTTTCACATCCCAAGAGCACCTCTAGACTGTGTAACTGGTGCGGAAAAAATGTGTAATTTAGTGTAATTTGAACGAATATTTTAGGATTAAAGCTAAACATCTTTAGAAGAAGTATTGTATTCTTTAGGAGGGATTCTGAAGTAGGATAAGTTCTTTTTTAAACTGACAAAAAATGGCGGGGGGTTTTGTATACATGTTGCCCTATCTCCCTGGTGCGGGTTGTTCAAAGGTGGATTAAATTTAAACCAGGTTTAGTTCTGAACAAAACCATCGTGTCACCATGGTAATTAATCCTGGGTTAGTGCTGAACCACTTTCGAGAAACCGGACCCTGATGTGTATATCAGTCTTCATTATTCACGTTAATTTTGTGCATGAAACCTTTAGTTATTATAGTTTTTTTTAATACAATAAATTAAACATTTTTTGCAAGGCGAAATGCGTCTTGAATCTGTTTAACGGGAAAGAAGAAAAAAACCCTTTTCTGGGCACTGCATGTTTTGACGTTGCTATCCATATTTATAAACAAGTTCGCTTTTTTGGAGTAAGACACTTTGACAGGGTTTTATGTGTAAGGGAAACATTTATCATAAAGATTTATATAATAAGTGCAGAGAGCTGATTTATTCATAACTGGGATTGATATTTATGCATATGCAAAGCAATCACCGCAAACAACAGATAGCATCGCGAATGTCTGAAAGTGTCTGAAGTCATTCATTTCTCCAAAGCTGCTTGTTCAAAGAAACGAGAAAAAACGGGAACTATATATTTTAGTCGCGATTTACCGTTATTGCAGTATGAACCCAGCTTTTAATAATTCCGGCGTTCTTTAAAAGATTTCGTACGCCGTGTAAATCGTACATAATTTGCATACAGAGCTGATTATTAAGGCACATTCTTTTAATGAAGTATGACTTTCCTAGCAACGATTTTAGAAATAAAAGTTTGTTTTATCAGTTTCGTTTGCATTTTATGGTGAAAAATTAATTGCATATTAATTACAACACTAAAATAACTTTTCCTCTATCTACCCTGCCTATAAGATCACGTGACTGACGCAATAGACCCTTATCACGTTAATATGGATTAATAATATCTTTTAGTCAAATCACACTAGTGGTCTATTATCAATGCTGCGTTCTGATTGGTTGAGCTACTAGTAGGCTATAAGTTATAGCCTACTAGTAGCGAAAAGTGTCGGATTTGAAAGCCAGAAAATGGCAAATGACCAGAACAAAAACATTTTTTTGGGCAATACAAATTGACCTACTAGTGTGATTTGACTAAAACAATTTTTCCTCTCGCCCTCATGGCCTCTGAGTCAATAGCCCATTCGGCCTTCGGCCTCATGGGCTATTGACTCAGAGCCCATTCGGGCTCGAGGAATAATTGTTAAATAGTTATCAGGAAACGAAGTCCATAAATCAAATTAGCACATCCGTATGAAAAGCTGCAAAGTTGAGAAGTCTGAAAAGTTTGAGAAGAATTACTCGAAAACTGGCTGAGATATGAATTTTGAAAGGTTAGCTTTCTTGCTTATTTTTTTACAAAGTAATGTATGGGAAAAGACATCAAAACGAGTCTCGTAGCGCATCGATGCGCTACCACCATACATTTTTTGTAAAAATCATCAACTTAGAAAAATCATATCTTGGTCAGTATTCAACCAATCTTCACCAAACTTTGCATTTTTACTAATACGAATGTGCTGAATTGAATACTGGACTTCGTTTCCTGATAACTATAAGATATCATTAAGCCATATTAGCGTGATAAGGGTCTATTCTAGAACTCGCACGTTTTGGTACGATACTGTTCAGGTGAAAAAGGGGCAGGAATTTCATTTTTATTTTCTTGCAACGCCGCAAATATACTTGTTTTTTTTAATCACTAAATGTTTCATCCTCAAAAACTATACATTTCAGGCGCTACGAAACCAATACAATTAAACTCTGTAAAACAGTTATAAACTCTTGACAAAATATCTCAAATCTACTTGCTGCAATTTTCATAATTCCGCGAACTCTATGCCAATTCCGTCAATCAAACGAGTGAACAGCTCGGGATGATTTCACAGGCTTAATGCGAGGTTTTCGAGCTAATAAGTTAGGCTTTAAAACCAAATTTTCCACCATAAAAGGCATTCGAATAAACTCCATGCGCTTGTTAAAAAGGTTTGATGAACGGAAGTCAAAACGTAGTAAAGTGTTAAGTGGGAGTTCGCATTTAGAATTATGAAAAATCACAGCAAAAAAAACTGAATATTTATACCAGGGAAGGTACGGTTCCCAGGCCGCCGTAACGTCGCGCGCGATTGCTTGGCTCCTCCACTGGGAAGAGAGAGGATCGTGGGCGCACCAAAACCGCCAACGGCTGGGAACCGAGCCTAGAAAGTGGGAGAGTTTAAAGAAACGAAAACATGCCCAGATTTTGCTGGTGGTCTCGTTCTTTATTTACAATTTGCAAAGTTTAACTACACTGTTGCTACGCACTTTTGTAAATCAAATCGAAAACAAAGAAAAACTACTTCAAAAGAAATAGTACAAATCAAGTGCCCCATCTAATAGAGCGGGTTTCAGATGACTGTCGTGAGTAATTCGCAATAACTTTGTAATTACTCCTATAGGTTTTGTTCAGAATTGGTGTAATTACTTTGCGATTGGTTTCACTACAGTCATATGAAAACCTACTACAATCATATGAAAATGCCTATAGTAGTAAGTACCGAACAGAGAAATGGTTCTGTACTATTTTCTAAAGTTCCTCCTTTATAAGGCAATTAACTCAAGAAGGATGGTATTCAAAGTATTGTGCAACAATGTTGTTATGATGGGAATATGGTTCTGTCTTTTTTAAGGTTCCTCCTTTATAAGGCAATTAACTCAAGAAGGATGGTATTCAAAGAATTGTGCAACAATGTTCTCTGAATCGTTTGTTCGTATTATGACCTTTTTTATCTTCACAGTTTCTTTTGGCCATGTTCACTGCGCAAGTGAAGCTCATTTATCATCCAAATATTCTTGGCAGCAGCTATTGTAGGTTCAACATTCGGTCTGCAAAGTGAAATGTAAAAAAGCGTGCATGTTTTCCCTTTCTTTCAATATGTTCTCTCTGGTTGCTTAGGTCTCTCCTTTTTCCGCTATAATTGTTATAAGTTATGATTGTTTTTTCTTGTGTAGCTCAAGATACTAGCAAATATGTTTCAAAAGTAGAGCAATGTAATGCCACCATTGTTGGTGCAAATGTCCAGGTTTTCCAAGTATTTTTATGTAATGCCACCATTGTTGGTACAAATGTCCAAGTTTTCCAAGTATTTCAAGTATCTATGTCCAATTATTTCCTGGATGACCACTTACGCAGCTGGCTTATTCTTCTTGCTGCCCACCTTCTCAGCAGCAGCAGCTTTTTTAGCAGCAGCTTTCTCCTGCTTGCTGCTTGTCCCAGTCGCTCCTTTTTGCTCGCTTGCTTCCCCAACGCCTCCTTCGGGATTTCCTTCATTGGGATCTGCCGGTCTTTCCTTTCTCGGCTTCTGCAATGGCTTCTCTATTTCCACTTTCTTGGATCCATTAGTTCCTACAAACAACAATCCTTCAAACCCTATCAAACTCACTATGAAGTAGCCAAACCAACTCGCGCTGAAGTACTTTCCAAATGTCACTAAAAAGGTCACGGTACTTAAAGGGAAGATAAAAGGATCTAGTAACATCATCTTGAAATTTGTCACTATTTTTTTCTTCTTAAGAAGCCAGAAGAACTTGTGCGTTTACAAGCGCTTTACTTAGCTAGTGCGTCAACTAAATGCCAAAGTGTTGGATGTTTTCAAATTCAAATTCAAACTTGTTTTAGACGCCAAGTTTGGCATTGAAGAAATGTCATTTGAGAGTTTTTGAGCAGGTGGCGGAATTAATGTTATTAGTTAGAGAAGGAAATTTGACAGTGGGTTGTTTATGTCACGGAATGAGTTTTTTTTAATTATGGAAAATTCACAATACAATAGAAAAGGCGTTGCTACCGTTATCCAACAAACACTAAAACTTTGACCAGTTGTGGCCCCGAGCTATCTAAAGAAGAAAGCTCTGTTGGGAAACGTTCAGACGAAGTTGAGTAAAACGCCAACGAAATAACAAACCCTTTTTCGCTTTGTGCGAAAAAGTGTGAAAGTTGGTCAATTTATCTGTTTGTGCGTTTCTCGCTCATGGTATTTTGCAATAATAAATCAATTATATTCGTTCCATATCTTAATACAGTATCTTAAAATAAGTTTATTGATTTTAAACTGTGACTTTATCCATTAATCTCTGAAAAGAGAAAAAGTATGTATTTTTCTTTTGTTTTTAAAACGACTATACTTTTAAATAATTCATCGGGCGTCGAACGCTGCAGGCAAAATTATTTGTTGTGTCCTCAAAGTGCTTGTTTAGGCCACATTTATACGATGTCATTCCAATTTCAGTGGCGGATGCAGGCCCTTAAGAAGGGGGTGGACAGTACAAAGGATATACTACAGATTCAGACCAAGGGGGCGGGTAGTCTATAGTATATACCAGAAATATGAGAAAAGGGGGGTGGCTAGCCACCCTAATCACCCCATGGATCTGCCCCTAAATTCATATTCATGTTATATATTCTTTACTTTCTTCGAACTACTGCGTATAATAGATTGACTGAATTGTGAATTAAGCCGCTGACAAAAGTGCTACTTCCTAAAAGGAACTTCATTCTGGAAAAGGACGTAAAATTACTCAGTATCGCTTTTAGATATTTTCTGATGCCAACTCTCCCGCTTTTGTTAACTTGTTCGTTTTTCCTAATGCATTTTATTTCTCCCGCTTATGTTCCTTGAATTTGCAGTTTGACCCAAATCTCCCGCTTTCTTGACTTGTTGTGTTGGCATCTATGCTTATTTTGACAATTTGAAATGAGTTACAACGATGTGAGACGCTTTGCCAAACCTCGGAATATCTGTTTTGTCTTTGGGTAACATGGTGTCCATGGTAACGCTTGATGTTTACTGTTTCTTGGAGTGTGTGTCCCTTACCACCTCATCGCTTGTTTTCAGCCTTCCAAAAAATGCTCTCAGAATGATGCTAATGATTGTGCCAAAGAACATGTTAACGAATCGCCCTACCAGAGATGATAACCCGAAGACAGAAAAGGCCAACAGGGCTATGAAGCAAAAGACAAATATACTCATCCAACTGATCATGTCTCTAATAGTCTCCGGGTAGCTTGCAATGGCGCCTGCGATTAAACTGAGGAGGGTTAACAATTGTCTCGCTCGGAATTGCTTGCGCTTTTACAAGCAAGCTGTTTTATATAGCGCTATTTACTTAGTAAGTACCAATTAAGATCTGAGATCTTAATTGAGTCTGAGATTTGAAGTGTTCAGAAATGAATAATGGCGCCAAATGCTAGAATTTTGCTATAACAGAAAAATGGTTGTAAACCAGGGTTCCAACTGAAGAAGATTTGGGGCTTGACATTGGAATGCATCCTACTTAATCATGCTCCTCGAAAGAAACTCGAACCACAAGAAGTTTGCGGGACTTGTTCAGATTTTATCTAAAACTTGGCAACGGTGTCCTGTAATATTTATCATTGTATAGAACCTGTGACACAAGTGGAAGGCTAGATTTGTGGTTTAGGCGTAGCCACCCGTACGTCAAAATCGCCGCAGGGATTTTTTATATTAATCGCTCAATTCAGAATTTAAAAGGCATAAAAAAAACTACAATCTACTCTATAGATTTCTGTTTTCTCTGTGCGAAGAAAGTTTCTGATAGCAAATTGTTTCCTGCCTAAATTCCCGCCATCATTTTTGCGCGCGTGCATGCGCAAGCCTGGGCTTGTAGGCTGCTCGCATTCTATTTGTTAACTTGTGCGGGATTTTTTTTTCCTGCCTCTGACTGGAGTGCCGATATTTTTTGTGAGCCGAAGCTGTTATTTTCATATGCCTAACCAGCTTAGCGTTTTTTTTTTTTTAGATTTCTGTAACCCTTCCCGGAGGTATCTAGTCGGCTGTCTAATAGTTCTAGTATCCTTTAGTTGGCAAAGATTCCGGTTCATTCAAGCTCTTTCTGAAAAATGACAACTGATAGTGTGTCAGTTTGAAACTTCAGATGAGTTACAGGGCCGTAGCAAGCCTCCAAAAACTGGGGGGTACAACATCTAAAAAACTCAAGGTAGTTTTTAGGGAAAGTTTAAAGTATTTTTCGCGCCGAAAATTTAGAGCCCAGCATGTGAAATTACCGCATGTTTTGGGGAACTTTGATATGCAAGGTGCAAAATCTGGAGTTTTAAGGGTTGTTTGGAGAAAAACGGCCCCTAAGAGCGCTACGGCCCTGAGTTGTTATATTTGCAAGTGTCCCAAGCCCATTAATAATCAATGCGAGATGCAGGGCGGTTTGGAAGCAACAATTCAATTAAAAGACATTTAAAATATGCATTTTTAAACGTTTTAACAAATGAATGAAAAACAAACAAACAAATAAACACCGCGATCTGTTCAGAGAATATTTTTTTTCATACATTTTTTCATATTTTTTAAACAAAAATTGTTTTTATAGAAATATATTATTTGCATCGTTATTGGCAGTCAGTTTTAATTTTCCTCCAATTGTTGCTTCTTTTAACTTTTTTTTTTTTTCGGAGTACGTTGTGTGGGATATGCGGCAATAGATGACCTAGAGGCGGTTTATTCATGGTGTAATTTATTCAACGCCATCACTTCTAGAAATTCACCTCAACTGAAGTGCGCCGCAAGTGGCTACCTGTTGCCAAATTTGTCATTTGCTGAGCGAAAGCCAACAAAACTTTAATAAGTTGATTCAGAGAGTCATTCTTATAAAGCAACAAGCAGGAATAAGCTCTCTTTGAAGCTTCCACGCAATTGAACAAGAAGCAACCTGAATTTAAAACCAAGCTGAGTGTCTTTTTTCAAGAGCTGACTCGAAGTAGTACTCTGGTTGAAGTCATGGCTCCCGCTCCACCGGTAATAGAGGGTGCACTGAAAAACACCCTGAATGCCATAGGATTTGGCTTAATCACAACCACGCTGGTTGTAAATTTCGGGAGATTATTTGTCACAAATTTCTTCATGTGGATCATGGTGATTGTGGTTCTAATTGAAATCCTGTTGCTAGCGGTTACCAAGAAGAGAAAGGATTATGAAGTTTACGAGACGCCAGGACGGAAAGGGAGGCATACAATAGAGGGAGCTGGAAATCCGCAAATAACAGTTCAGCCGCCGGACGATGAAGCTTACGATTCGCCGAAGAAAAAGCACGGAATTCGGGAAAGGTTGAAGAAGGACAAAGTTGGAAAGAGGGGGAGCAAAGTCGGGCTTGAAGCAGGAGATGGAGTAGAAAATAAAAATGTCGATCCAGTCATTTATTTGCCGAAACTCTCGCCGAATATAGAGAGCAAAGCTAAAGACGCTGAAGCCAAGGCTGAAAAGAAACAGGAGAAAGCCGAGAAGAAACTTGAAAAAGCCGAGGAGAAAGCACAAGAGAAAGCGAAGGGAAAAGAAGGGGATAAAGGGAAAGAAACTGATGGTGAAGAATGTGGAAAAGAGAAGTCAAAGAGCAAAAGCTGGAAGAGCCGCCTGCAGCGCAAATCTCAGGGAGAAAGTGATTGAGAAGGAAGAAAACCATGCAGTGGTAATTAACAGCATGCAAGCCAATTGTAATTTATACAGCTGATAAAAGAATACAGAAATCGGAACGCTAAATTGTGCTAAGATGGTTAAAGTAGCAGTGTTTGTGGATTGTAGCTGAATTTTTGCCAAATAAGCATAAAGCAGCTAATAATTATCCATGAATTTTCCGACGCGGTTCCGGGATTGATTATTCATATCGTTGGTGGAATGAAATTAAAAGTAGAAAATGAACTTAACATGACTTAAGCCGGGGAAATACGAGGCACAAAATCCCTCAACTTGTCGCGCAACATTGCTGCGTTGCAAGTCTAATTTTTGTTGCTCGTTTTTCATCAAATTCACAACTTGTCGCGCAATGTTGCGCGACAAGTTGAGGGATTTTGTGCCTCGTATTTCCCCGGCTTTAACGAGGAACACTCAGGATCTTCAGAGCGCTTTTGTGTAGGTTATGTATCTATTGGCGAATAATTTATATTACGTAGGCAATTAAGAGCTAGATGCTATTATAAATTAAACGAAATTATTATCCCTGAGTCTATTATTATTCCAGGCTTTTATTATCCCACATTTTGATATTTTCTGGAAGTAACTAAATGCGATAGCCTGCGTAGCTGGCACTTCCCGTAGGTGAAGGTCTTATGTCCGCAGTGTAAACTGTATGTAGGCGCTGTTAATCTTAGTTCTTAGTCATTTTTCTCTCCTGAATAGCTACAATTACAAGCTAAACCTGGGAGGCTAGTAAGAATATTGATATCAGTATATAATATAAACAAGTAAGGTATCACATTTATCACACTGTATGCCGCGTTGGTTTATTCTGACAGCTTTCAGCAGGTTATCTTGTAAGGAGTGTTTTTTGCGCGCCCTATGAAATCGCGGGCGGTTTCGAACCCAGCTTGCCAGGTATTCAAATCACACAAAGGCCATTCAAGGTCAACATGTTCTCTAGCAAGCCTCCTCCGCAGGCGTCTGGTATTGAAAGAAATTAAAAGAAAGCAGGACAACAATGAGAAGGGAGGAGTTTCCTTCTTTCCCGTTCGTCCCTGCCCTTCACCCCACAGGATACCCGGTTCTCAACTTCTCCATTCTTGCCGTTCCTCGCTTTTTTCTTGCCATTAGAGATGTCTGCTTTTGAGAAACGTATAAGGCTAAAAAAAACAACACCTACTTCGTTTGCTATACAGTCATCATCTACGCTCTTAGTTAAAAAGAGCGTCAATTTTCTGAATGAACCCACAGGAGAACCTGTGTAGCAAGCGTTTTCGGCAATCAGGCAATCTCGTACTCAGAGCTCCCGTCATCTTTTGGCCAGTGGCAAGATTATAGGCTCTGCCGGGGAATTCAAATTTGTGAGCATGCGTGGTAGATCAAGAGCATAACGAACTCGTAGAGCCCGTCATCTTTTGGCCGCATTCTCGTACCCAGAGCTCCCCAGCTCGTCTGCTCGCAGGGGAGGCTCTGGGGACATCCATTTGAGGGCCGTCGCTGATTGGTTGATTTTGAGCGTTGGAGCATGCGCTGAAAGGTCTTTATCCCAGCGGCTCTGTATTAAATCTCCCCCATGCGTCAGTGGCTGTCACCAGAGCCTCCCCCGCGAGGATACGGGCCGGGGAGCTCTGGGTTCGAGAATGGCTCTGCCAGGGGAATTCAAATTAGTGAGCATGCGTGGTAGATCAAGAGCATAACGAACTCGCCTGTAAAACACACAAAACTTCATAAACATGCAAGATAAGTTCACGTACACCAATAAACTGTAAAAGAGCTAAAATCTACCGCGGTTTATGGCAAAATTGAGGAACCTTTTTTTTTTAAACCGGAAGCCCAGAATTTGGCCACAAAAATCGATTATCCCAGAGCTCTGAATCTTGCCGCTGGCCCAAAAGAGGACGGGCTCTGGGTACGAGATTGTTCAGGCCGAGAAACTGCGGCGAGTTTTATTTGGTCTGCGCGAAGTGCTCGTGTAAGTTCTCGACTATCCGCAAAGTGGCGACTGTTTTGAGTTATTAAATTTATAATTTATTACTTTATTATTATTTTTTTTTTTGGCTCCATCCCCAGCTTTTGTCAACTTCTCCAATTATGTCTTGCCATGATGATGGGTACCCCATTTGCAAGGCGCCCCATTTGTAGATGTAGGTAGATGTGATTTCGGGAAAAATCCCCCTGATTTTTGGGTAGGGGTGTGCCGCCGAGGTCTCGGAAACCTTACCCTATCAAAGACCAAAAATCCTCGTTTTTTTATACCCTACCGTAGACCTGTTGTTAGTCACCAGGGTGGTCCAACTGGTCGCTATCAAAGCGGTATTTTGTTAATCATGAAATAGTTTTAAGATAAACTGTCTTTCCACTAATTGCGGCACAACTTTGATCGAAATTTGCTTGCACTTGGGTAGCGATACTGAAGTACATACCCTATCAGCGACAAAACAAGCGCAAAACGATACCCTACCGCAGACCTCAGGAGCCCAAAAAAACACCCTAAAGGGCGGCGCATACCCGTACACCTTCTATGAGGGAGTACCCCCCCGGGGAATAATCACTCGAAGCTGGTCGTAAAAAGCACGCAAAGGAATGCGATCCGTTTAAAGTCTGGTATCCCAAATTTGTCCTTCGTTATTATCTCTAACAGTAATTTCCAGCTCTAGAGTATTACTTTCATATTCTGTATTTTCTTGGATATTCCCGCGTGTGCTGTTTTCAAGACGAGGACCGTTTATAGCATTCCTGCAAAATAATCCCCGAAGAGCTTTACGAAAGTCCTTGAGGAATATGAAGTATATGATTGGACTGAAAGCTGGGTTCACAAACAGTAGATATACAAAGAAATCAACCAGGTGCATGTTGACGGAAATTGAAGTTTGTAGAATGTCACTAAGCCAAGCAGATAATTGTAGCAAATAATGCGGCGCGTAGCAGATGGTGAATAAGAAAAGATTTGAAAGGATCATGCTTATTACCGATTTAAACATCTTCATTCTCTTTCGCTGTTGATCCTGCGGCAAATTCAGAGCCGCTGTTGAACTTATTAACTTTCTGACGATTATAATATTTAAGGTTAAAATCACTAAAATAACCATTAAGACGCCCAAGGTGTAAATGATTTCATATATCACGATATCTTTGCCAAGTTCCGAACGCTGACACTCCATGTCAACAATTTGTGAAGAAAGAACTTTAGGGATGTTCAATCCAAAAGATAAACCCAAACACCAACAATAAATAAACTTATTTTTTTGCAGTTTAATGGTGTTAGCTGTACAGTATCTGAAACCGCTTTGAATCGTTCATACGAAATGATGAGAAGAGTGAAAAGAGAAACCGTCGAAGCTGACTCTATCGTAAGATTTAACAGCTTGCAAAATATGTTTTTGGAGAGCTTGTTTCCATATGTCCACTCGTTGGTACCCGAAAGATATGCTTCAAGATTAGATACTGGTTCAGCTAGTAATGTCACCAAGTCAGCGAATGCCATATTGGATATAATAATATACATGTTTTTACGTAAGGTCTTACGCGCCAACACCAGAAATAGTACCACAACGTTCCAAAACACTCCAAAAGTTACGACGAAAAACAGCGCAACAACTTCAAGGAGTATAAACACGTTTTCCTTGTCCTCGTCGTCGGGTATGAGAGAGGAAGAATTGGGTTCATTCACTGATAGGTTGTCCAAACTGGGACAAATTTCTCGCTCACATTGGAAAGTGCCATATCTTATCTTTGTTAGACGATAACAACGTTGCCAATGGAGAGATGGAGCTTACTGTAAGTTCCGTATTGCGAAAATTGTTGAAGCTCCCTGCCGAAGAGGCAATAAAGGCCACAAAGGCTTCGTGTAGTGGACATTACGAGCACCAATTAAGTTTTTCAATGTGTTTCATAGAGTGACAAAATTGATTTTTCACTGCTTATTAAATCGACAAAGCCGTAAGCAGCGAACACATGCAATCACTTCGATAACGTCCAAGCTTTGATCAGCAACCGCAACATCGTATGGCCGTGCAGTTCTTGGACGACGGAGCGAACGCTTACAAAAGTTGTATCGTAGTGCTTTAGCGAGGACAGGCGGCCGTTTCTGAAGGTCAAAATAACGCACGCTGATTGGTTATGAAGGCCACATAACTGATTTGCTGCTTCTCTACGTTTGCCCACGTACTGAGCAAAAAAGTAATTTCAAACCGATACTTTTTTGTACTTGCTTTTCGTAATTACTTGATAATCCATTGAATTACTTAAAACTTTAAAAGGTTATCAAATTAGCGAAGGACAGTAAGATAATTTTCGTGGCCATCTGCACGCAAAGGGTACAGCCTGCGTTTGTTTCCACGCGAGCTTATTTTTCCAGAATCATTACAATGATCTGTTGACAAAGCTTTAAAATTTTCCCAAAATCACTGTCGATGTTCGAATTCTCGCCCTTTCAAAAACCAATGTTCGATTTTTTTAAAAGTGCTGTTCGCCGAATCTTGGAATTGATGAGTTTCTAACTTTATAAAGGGTTTGGACTGTGTTGGGGCCCAGATTCGCTGTACAAAAGTTCGCGTTCGGATTTTCGCAACGTTATCGACAAGTTCGGATTTGACCATTCTGTATCCCTACATGACGGATGAATGCTCTCTTTAATTTTTCTTGTTTGATTATTGTTTGATTTACAAGCCTTGGAAGTAAATTGAAATCCTGGATCAGTAAGTACAGTTTCATTCTGTTTATCAAATACATTTCCTCTAATTCACCATTGAAACTTTCACTTGGGCAGAGTCCCACTATGGTACAGGTTATTTTTTTGGTGGTGAAATATTGGTTGAGATTGAAGAACCCGTTTTATCAGAACACCTTAGTAGGAAAAGCTGCCTATGTTAACATGGTTCACAATTATCAGCCGCGCGGTGACTTTAAGCAATTATTGGATAAGGTTGAGCATGACATCCTGAGATAGCAAAACCTAGGCCTGTGTTTGGTGACATGACATCCTGCATGACATCCTGAGATAGCAAAACCGAGGCCTGTGTTTGGTGTTATCTGCCTAAGCCGAAGGCTGTTTACTGATGTATTGTATTAAATCTTTGTTCTGGTTCTGTGTTACCGGAGTTAGGCGGTTGTGCTGTATTTCAATATGTTTTTTTCTACATGAGATCCGCTGGAGTCGCTGGATACCTGTGGCTTGTCATTGCATATCAAAAATACCCTGATCAAAACGGTCAACACTCGTTCACATTGACCAAATGGACGTTCTATTGTCTGTGAAACAATAGAACGAAGATCATCACAATATATCTATGCCTCGTTCTATTGTTTCACAGACAATAGGACATCCATTTGGTCAATGTGAACGAGTGCTAACCGATCAAAACCGTCGTTTTTGAAACACTCACGGCCAAAACCAAATTAGGAAGTATTTACCTTATTTGGAAGTGATGGTAGATCCCCCTTCTGATAAGAAATTCGGCGACATTTGCCAGAAAAACTGAATTTTGAGAGAGAACTTCCAGGCATTTGAGCGACTCGATATTTCAAAGCATCCTCCATGTGGGATCTAGCTTAGCTGCCAGGCCTGATCTATTTTGAGCATCCACAGGGAACCCGTGCGGCTCGCCCCAGTCCCCTTATAGGCATTTGGCAAAAACGACGGCTTATTTTTGATAACGTTACAAAAGTCCCTTATTAGGAAATCCCTCTTATCTTATTTGGAAGGTCTGTAAGTATGTTTCCTTATCTTACCAAAAACGCAGGAAAATTCACTAAAACTTGTAGATATACTAGCCTGTAGTAGATAGCGCTAACATCATAGGTGTTACCGTAGCCGATAACTTAAAGTGGAATGACCACGTAGCTGACTCTATAAAGAAGGCCAATAAGCGGCTGTACTTTCTTGCTATGCTGAAGAGGGCTAATGTCTCATAAAAGGACATCGTATCATTTTATACCACTGCTATTAGACCAGTACTTGAATACTGTTCCCCGGTTTTCCACCATGCCTTTCCACTGTATCTTAGCAACGACATTGAAAGAGTTCAGAGAAGGGCGCTATCCATCATTGCGCCCAATTGTTCATACGAGGCTAGTTTAGCTAGTTTTAATCTAGCCACCTTGCAGGCAAGGCGCGAACAGCGCCTAACAGGGCTAACACTGTTGCATGACTTGACAATCGCTGATTGAACCCAAACTGGTCGTTGCCATTTCTGTGAACGGTCCATGCCTTTTCAGAAAGGTCGTTGCCATTTCTGATCCCTTGGGACAGTTAGTCATTGTCATTCATAAGCTTAGTTCTATAGATGCTAATGAAAGATAGTAGAAATCCAATTCAAATACTCATTAATTATTCATGACCTAATCAGCCAACCAGAGCTCTCATTTTGTTCCACGTGCAGGTACCTTGAAATCCCAGGAAGATACTGCAAGTGGGACTTCAAAACTTTTCAAGGTCGAAGGACCTTTGAATTATGAATATTCATAGTTCAAAGATCCTTTGATTTCTAGATCCAAGGACCTTTGAACTATGAATATTCATAATTTCAAGGTCCTCATCCCCGAAAAGTTTTTCTACTAGTCAGTCTTTGCGCCGTGCAAAAGTAGACTGCAGGAACCGCTCTTGTGAGAAGACAAAGGTCTCCTCTTTCTCGGAAAGTCGATACAAATAATTTTTGTTCGAGACTATATACATGTGCGCTGCCAACCTCCATGTGGGACAGGCTTTATGGAAACACAATCTTGATCTTTTTATTTCTGTGCATGACTAGTGACGTAATTCAAGTTTCACAAGTAAAAAGATATGATTATATTGATAAATCCTGTTTGGGTAGGTTACAGAGGGGTTGGTGATTGAATATTATCAGAAACATATAATTAAGCGCGACGAATTAAGTTCGACGTTTAGAGCCGATTTCAGATGACCGTCGTGTTTGCAATTGGTTTGCTTTCTCATTAGCTGCTTATTTCTATCAACCAATCAAATTGCGAACTAATTACAAGCAAGGAATTACTAGCCAATTGGTTCGGCTCCTGATTGGCTGGGCTGGAAACCATTCAGCAGTAAGTTGTAATTACTCTTGTTTCTGGTTGGCTAGTGATTGCACAATTGCGTTTACTTTCACGATGGTCATCTGAAATCTGCTCTAAAACGGAGCCTAAGTCATGCAAGCGCGTAGTCAGCCGTCAAAATGCCGATTTTTAGCCGTCAACCGTCAAAAGCTTTGACTATCGTCAGGAGTCCATTACAGACTATCCTAATCTTAAAAGGATTGTCATTTCGCTAGTGAAACCAACCTTAATCGACAAGTCTCTTTCTTGACATTTTTCCGTGTCTGTCCCACGCACAAGCTTGGAAATTATCAACTTTGGAGCCACTCTGTAACGGATACCTAAAGCCTGGCGCGGGCATTGTCATGTATGTGCTACCATATGTCTTCCTCAAGTATTCCTTCCACTTGCACGGCACCGGAAACATGTATCCATCAAACTCTAATTCATCCAAGGGAAATATGTCCGAATATCTATACTCTAACGGACCCATTAGGTACCGCCACAGGTAGCCTGAAGATGAATAAAAGTCCAGGAAATGTCCTTCTTTGCTGTTTTTTCCCTGAAGCTAAAATGTTGATGTCAATTTGTAGCCCATTCTGGAGGCAATTTATTTGGCATTTCAATTCCGTGTAGCAGCTGGACCGATCACGTATCTTAGCAAGCATATTGGTTATTGGAGGCGGTTTAAAATATGGATCTGTCCTAGTAGTCTGCAGAAACATGTCTTCTGGCAGCTCCAGCTGCATAACGTTTTCGAACCTTTGATAATCTTTTCCTAGAATTGCCAAATCCACATCGTTATCGAGAGGATTATGGCCTCTATGCCTGGCTGCTCCTAGAAGGGTTCCTCGGTAGAGAAAAAAACTGATATTGTGCTTCTTGCAGATCAGCGAAAACACTCGCAACATTCGCGTAAGGATGAATTGTGATGTTCGAAGAGTCGAGGCTTGGGCTTCCTTTCTTGAGTCAGGGCAGGAAGCCAGCGAAGTGCAGTTGAATAGTAGACTATAAGGAATTTCATTGGTTGATACTTGGGTGAGCTCCTCCTTTGTACCTTCCGTTGCTTCCCACTCATGCAAAAGAACTATGTTGATAAAGCAAATACTAGCCAGGAGAGCTCCGAACAAAACACCTGTAGTTTTTTTGATCCTTTTCATGCCGATGAATTGTCGATGGAAATATCCAGTATGAAGGAAATATTATTTGAGGTGGCCACGGTAGTATATTGAACGGATCCTGACTGGGTGTTAATTCGACCGATTTTTAACAATATGCCGTAATGTTTTTCCCATTTCAGATCACGTGGCTTTCTTAATAATCTTTCTTTGTTTAGCATGCTTCCATATTCATGTATCCTTCGGGGCATAGCAGAAAAAGAAAGAAAGAATAAGTAATGGAATACCACGTCTGAACGGAGGGAAAACATTATAAAGGGAAAACATTATAAAAACGCCCGAGCCAAAGTGTTTACTGTAGGGGAGTCAATCATCATCCCTTTAATTGTTTTGTAAATATCATTATTGGTAAATATCATATGCTAAATTATTGCCATTCGGAATGAATAATGTTGAGGGTTAAGCTAATGCGCAATGACAAGGCAGATTTAAGGAGCAAAACGCAACCAAATTTGATAGTTGGTGACATAATAACTGTGCTAGGTAACTTGTTCCACCAACGAGTTTTGCGAGAACATGTTATTAGACATGTAGACACTTTGTTTTGTTTTTTTCTTGTGCTCCCAAGACAAACATGGAAATTGCATGTTCTATAACGTTCCCTAGGATGCATAAGGTAACCATACGCGACTAATTCCTTAATCTAGTTCATTGAGGTCCAGTGCCTCGTCATCATGATCGGGCTGCATCATGTTATTATAAAATTTGCGGCTGTTTCTCCCGATAATTTTAGAGAGACAACCTGAAAATAATAATACGTTATTTTTTATATTGCACACCTATCTATATAAATAATCAAATACACATACATTATCGCTACATTACATTATCATTATCTTAAGGAAAACAGACAAGTTAAACAGCAATTTTGTAAAAAGAATGAAAATTTTAATTAATAAACTAATCTTAATTAATGCTACAAAATAAGGTGGCAATGTCGACGGTGGCCCTCAAAGTAGGCCTAATTTTCACGTTTGAAATTAACAAGTTAATTTTTTATTGCACACCTATCTATATAAATAATCAAATACACATTACATTATCTTAAAATATATACAATACTGATATTTAAAACAATTTAAATTATCTAATTGATAAAATATAAATCAATAATATGGATGAATTGAAAATAAAATAGATATAACATAAAATTAACAATTACTGGGAAAACTTCTTTAAAAGATATGGCACTTAAAAACCTCAAAATCTGTAATAGCGCGAATCTCGCGTGGTTTCGCATGGTAGTTTATTTTATTTCATAGCAAAATGTGGTGCAGTCGCTACCTTTTATTCCATAATGAGGGGGCAGAGCGACCTGGAATGATCTGTCTCCGTGTCACTCTACACTTTAAAACGTTGGAGGCGCTAGAAGCAAACTATTTGAAGATTATCTCAAGCCATAATAAATTCCCTGGCTTTAAAATCAAATAACAAAATCTTGTATTGCTGATTCGTGCAATCATATCGCTTCAATCCATGTGGGATCACAAACTCGCGCATACCATTTAGATTATAAACTTGCAATAGAACGAACTTATTTGAAGTCGTACAACGGACACTTATGGTTTCTTGAGGGCCTTATCCCAGGCCCAAATGACGGACCCCCCGGTCATTTTTATATCCGGAACAAATTCCGGGATTCCTTGGGATCCCTGTCTCAAATAGGCACAGGCATACCACAGGCACATACTGCTTCCACGCGTCCGATTTTCATCAGCCAATCAAAATCCTTTATTTCGCCTTTCAAAAATTGTTTCAAGAGAAAATGGCGGCGAATCGAGAGAGAGAAAACAAAAGTCTCTTTGCAGGTCTATAGGTCGTGTTAGATCACCAAATTCAAACTTCTCAGGTTGGTTATGGAGCAAAGCAGCTTGGAAAACGAAGAAGATGATGGTAGGTTGAATAAAGAAGCTTCATTTTAGTAGAATTTGAAGATTTTGTTGCAAGTTGCGGATGCTGTGGCCACGAAGCCTACCGCTAAATTCTTAAAAAACTCCCAAGAAAACTGTAAGATAACTTTAAGTTTTTACCAATTAAACCTCGGTCTAAAACGTTATCAGTTTGTCGTTATGGTTGCGAGTATTAATTTACAACGCTTTCGCTGAACACCTACCCTGCGAGCAGAGGCTACTTTTTATCTCCCTGCATTTTGTTTTACTTTAAACGCTTTCAACTACGCTAGCAGGAAAGCAGTGTACTGTAAATTGCCATTAAAGAAAGTTAAATTATTGTGTAATTCGAGAAAAAATCCATAAGTTTACTCCCACCGGGAATTTCTGCAGAAACCCATCCATGGAAAAGCTGAATTTCACATTATTGACACAAGAATTTCAAATGTTCGGAATTCATGTGTTTGTCCATGACCCGGGGGGAGAGGGGGGGGGGGGGGGGGGTCGGGATCCCATATTTTTTGGCCGGGGATGATGATCGTCGTATCTTATAGGGGTTAAAATCACGTTGGTTTGGTCTCTTTTAGGGGTGATCTTGATCTTCAATAAATTTTAGGCAGATTAGTATCTTTTAGGGCCGAAACTGTGTCCAAATTGCTTTTTCTCATGATGGTGCTTCTAAAAACCGTGTAAGAAAGAGAGATTATTCGATGAGAAGACGATGAATTAGAAGCAAACACGGAAATGTCTTCATGGGTATTTTTCCCCTGTTACCTGTGTCCTTCGCGCCTACTTGGCACATAAGACCTCATCTTTTAGGGTATCTTTTAGGGTAATAATTTTTTTGAGCCACGCTATGGCCCGCCATGTTTGGTATCTTTTAGGGGTGAAACTGAAAATTTCCGACGATCATCCCTGGCCAAAAAATATGGGAGTCCCCCCCTCCATGAGAAAGCCGAACACTTCCCATTCTTGTGTGATGGAGAATTCACCTTTTCCCATGCATGGGTTTCTCCTCAGAAGGGTTAAAATTTTAGAGGGGTGGATTTACAAAACAATCAGGGAGTCATATCTCAACCTCCTGCTATGGGAGGAGTATAGATATTTTTTGGAATCACACATTGCGAAACTGTGTGAGCTTAGATTTATTGTGTGTTCTTTCCTCAAGTTTTGTTGTAATTGCAAATGAGTTGCTAGAGAAATGTGGAATCAAGAAGTGTGTGTCCAACATCACAGAGTGCAATGATGAATTCTTTGTTAGTATCTTTGTGGGGCTTCTAGGGGACGATCTGAAAGGTAATTTTTGAGTTGTCAATTTAGACAAAGTGAAGTAAATAGTACAAAGTCTTTATGATGAGACAATAGGCCAAGGTCCTGTCTGCCTTCCCTTACTCTGCTTACACTTCTGTTCAGGTGGGTCCTAAAGACCCATTTCACTTTTCGTAAGAGTTAGTTTTTTTTGTCTAAAAAAAACCTACTCTATTAAGAAAAATTTAAGCATTTTATACACAGAAAATGATAACGGTTGCAAGGGCTCGGGATCTATAAATTAAATTAAAAGGCTTTATGTTTATTCTTATTTGAAGGTCTCATCAGAAACCCGGTGCTCAAAGCAGATCGCATCAATAATTGTCAATGTGTAATAGATGCTGTTGGGCATGATATTCTCAGTGTCGACTTATCACATATCAGTGCTGAGAGAGTTGTCAATGGCAACAGAAATAACATCAGAAATCTACTGGAGATATTTGCTGGTCTGCTTGAATATTTTCTTGAGTTTGCTGATGACAGAGATGACAGTGATATGGAAGGTATTTATAGTATATTTTATAGTAAGCGACTATAGTATATTTAAAGGCCCATAGTCAACCGGGGACCTTTGCGCTTTGTTTACAATACTGGATCTATTGTCATTCAACAGCTGTGATTGGCTGATACTGTAAGGCCCAAAGGGGTTCCTATTGTTCTTCGCATTTCACAAGTTCAAAAAATTTGCAACGAGTTTTCAACTGCGTTTTATTCTTGTGTGCCTGCAATGCGACTTGGGTGCTTATGGGCCTTTAATTGCAAGTAATCAGGTCAACTTCAAGTATCGCTTACTCACAACCTGGTGTGTCACAATTTTTTTCTACTATTAGACCATGTTAGGGTCTAACTTTTTTTCTTGCCAAACCCTACATCTAGTTCCCATTGGCAACCATATGGTCACAATGTTGGGCCCTGTGATGGTGCATGGTATCCTATAGCAAAAAGAGAAACAACAAAAACAAACAAGGTATACTATCAAAACAAGTAGAGATTCAACCAAGCTATTTCAATTTCAAGCCTGTGGGTTGCAAATTTCTATCATGTGATCTGAGCTTGATGTCTTTCGGCCAATTATTAGTCAGTTAACTTAGTCGCATGTCAAATGTTTGGTCATCACATGATATAAAACAGCGACCCGTGGGTTTGAAATGTCAACAACATGATTGAAACTGTACCAGTTTTGATAGTATACATGATTGTATAATAATATATGATAGAGTTTCTCACATGTAGTATAAAGTTATGATCAGACTGATAACTGAAAGAATATTTAGAAATATCTTAAATTTCCCTTAAAGACTCAGAGGAAGATGATTCCAACCTCCTTGCTACAGATCATGACATTGTATCTGGTGTTCTGAGAGAAGAGCTTGGAACAAATTATTCTGATGTGTACCCAACACAACCCTGGAGGAAAGAGAAGCATGTGCCACACCCAGAAGCATCAACAAAGCCCCCACTACCACCAAGGAGTTTTGCAAGAGAGAATGACAGAGAAAAGGTCTCTGTAAGAGACAGAATTTCAATGACTGGCAGTGGAATGAGTGGACTTAGGAACTCTGGCCATGATGCTGATGTTTCAAAAGTAAGTAGAGTTAAAGGCACCATTTTCTTTTGTTTTCAAATTGATCCATTGTTTTTCGGGTGCTCTGATTGGCTAAGAGTCAGCAAAGGCTCTCGGTTGGAGATGGGCCTTTAAGCTTTCACTTTCCTTCCACCTGCAGAAAAATACTTACAGTTAAGATAAATTCTAAAATAGCATGAAAATTATTCTAAAGCTACTGGCAGGTAATTATGTGTTAAATAAAAAGGATTTATGGAATATACTGTGCAGGGGAGAGCGGCAGGGAGGTATCTCATCTATTGTTTTGTCCTTACAGTATTTTTGGCAGGTTGAAAAGCTTTTAAACAAGTGCAATTTCTTGAAGAGGAATTTTCCTGATGAATGGCATTTTGGGGAATATGTATGGTATGAATGGGGAGGGAGAGTATTTTGGGCAGCTTATGAATATTTTTGGAGCTGATATAGTATGTTGACCAATGATGGTGAAGACTGATTTTATGCGCTTGCTGGATGTGACATTCCGTGCAGCGGGCGCGCCCCAAGGATGTCAATGACTCATCAAAGGAGAATGACGATGATGATGATGATGACCACCCCACAGCACCCTACCCCTGTCAATCAATCAGTTTATTCTAAAAACAAAAACCAGATTACATAGGTTGCTCTGCAAATAGCAAAGCTAGCCAAGGCAGAGCATGTTGAAAAAGAAAAAGGGAAAGCAAAAAGAGAAATATTTTAATTAAAAGGAAAATTAAAAAAAAAAAACTATAGGAAAAGATGAATCTATTACATAACTGCAAGAAAAAAGAGAGAAAGCTAGCTGAGATAGAACACTTTGTACCTTAATATTCCTTTAAGACTCAGAGGAAGATGATTCCAACCTCCTTGATACAGATCATGACATTGTATCTGGTGTTCTGAGAGAAGAGCTTGGAACAAATTATTCTGTCATTTTTCATTTTTTGAATAATTGATTGAGAATCCATACAGCAATATTGTGCCTACAAAAGGGTCCATCATGTTATGGTTGAGTGGCACTACTCATTAGAAAAGTGTGAGTGGTAGAACAGAAAAAAACCCTGTAAACAGAAATTAAAAAATAATAATAGAGCGGATTTCAGATGACTGTTGTGAGTACTTCGTAATTACTTTGTAATTACTCCTATAGCTTAGGTTCAGAATTTGCGTAATTACTTTGGTTTCACTACAGTCATATGAAAACCGCTCTAACACAGTGCAAGCTACATGTACTGTAAGGTCACAGTTTTGATCATGCCTGATCCTTATTTGGTTTCTGTCTCTGTCTCTAGGTAAGCGATTCCACTAATGAGCTAATTAAACTTGGTGAGAGCAGCCTCAGTGGGAGCCCCTTTAGGGCGGCTGTACCCCATCACAGGGTGATGTCACTAAGGGGACAAGACCACACCCTTCCAAGGAATGAATCCCATAGCACCTCTATAGGGGATGAGTTAACACAGTATACGCTGACTACTGAGGAGGCTAGAGGAGATTCAGTTGTGGTGCAGCCTAACAATCAAGCACTGGTAAACAGGGGCGTGGAGATTTGATTTTCCCATATTTACTGTATTTGCTGGAGGAAATTTGAGCATTTTCGTCCCATGTTTTCACTATCCGCCCCCTCCCCCCCCTTCAGAAATTCCTGGCTACGCCGCTGTTAAAGGTTGGTTGTTCACCCTGAACCAGAAATGACAGCTTGTGATCTGTTTTCTTTATGAATTTTTTTGGCTGCATTTATTTCTCAAACGTTTTGCCTTTTCTTGAAGAACTGGAAATTTTTACCCAGTCTGCACAAAATATCAGTGGTAAAATATTCAGTTAAAATAAATTTAATTTTGGGGCTGATCAAAGTATCACCTCTCCTTAGCCTCAACATTTTGTACTTGGCTATAGGGCGGATTTCATATAGACCGTTCTTATTAGCTACTAATTTTTCTCAGCCAATCAAATTCTGCTGTGATTTCTCTTGATTCTGATTGGCTAGCAATTGCACAATTGTGATTGTTTTCATGATGGTCATGTGAGCTTAATATATATTCAGAAGTTGAGAAGTCATGTGACCCAAGTTAGTGCATCCAATTCACATAAGGCGACAAAACATGATAATAAATTCTTCATATTTCTCAGGTACCCCAGCCACTAAAATCTTCTTCAAACAGCATGTTGTCCAGTACCCTTTCCTCCTCCTACCAACAACAGATCTCCCCCTTAGACCCTGAGAAGGATGGTGCTACCCTCGAAACCCTAGGGGTACGTCCTAGGGTAGGGCCAACACAACCAAGTGCAGACGTGGACTCGGGCAGTGAGGGAGGAGGTAGTGGACGATCCACCCCTGTTTTTCACCATCACTATCATCATCACTACCATCACCCAGTGAGGTCTACCACCACAACAACGACATCGGCTGGGGGTGAGTAGAGCCATTCACGTTCCCAGAGCTTCCTCGCTCCTCTGACCTGCGGGGCGGGGGGGGGGGGGGGGGCACTCTGGTGACAGTCACTGATGCATGTATCAGAAGATGACACTTCCTGCGCCGCCTTAATAATAATATTTGTAGAGCGTAGAGGCTGAGGTTTAACAGACGTCTAGCAAACAAATGTCAGTGCTTTTTTTTAGCGTGATACGTTTTTCAAAAGTGAGATAAAGCTGGTTCTATGTACACATGCGCGTACAGAAAAAAAATGAAATCTAATTCATTTTCCACAACAATCGGGGTATTTCCGGCCATCTTACATCCCTTAGTTTTCTCCTGGGAGTATACCCCAATTGCCCTAGCAAAAAAAAAGTAACGATATTAGCTAGATCCAAGCTACGTAACGATGTTCTTATTTTCAGAGCCAACAATTCCTAGGCCATCAGTTGCTTATCCGGAAAGGCGCAAAGAAGAATCTAGTAACTACCTACAGACAATTCCAGGCATTGCAAGCTTGGCTAATCAACGTCCCCAGCCAGGGACATTGGGTACCAGATCATCAATCCTAGATAGACCAGGAATTTCTGGACATACTGGTGCAAATGACCGTCCACAGTATTCCTTTTCTAGTAATTTACCTTCTCATGGCTATGGTATAGGTACCACTTCGGGCATAATAGACACCAAGACTACATCCAGCATTTCCAGTAATATTCCAGGTAGTGCACCACAGAGAACTGCACCCTACATGGCACCACGAGAAACCACAGCTGGATTACCTGGAAATGGTACAAATATTCCAGGTAGACCTTATACTTCTACGACCTACAGCAGCTTGGCTAACACAGAAAAGAAAGGCAATTTGACAGACAAATTAGAGTCATTGTATCAGTATGGTACCAGATCTGGCACAGTTAGAGACGTCCAAACACTTCCTTACTCCAGCTCCTATAGTGGTCCTACGATTGCTGAAAGAGATGTCCCAGGAATCCAAGCAAGATCTGGAATTTCTGGTACTGGTGGTGTCGGACCTGTTGCGAGATCGCTTGGTGACACGCCAAGTGACCGGCTTAGTAGTACAGCTCCTTTGCTGACGTCCTGGAGAAGTGGTAAGACCAAATACAAAATTTCCCACTTTCAGTTTTGTTTTACTTCGGTTTACAATATTCTACGAACTCTAAAGCAACACAACCGTGTTTTAGCAGCGTCCTTCCATCGCAAACGGACACAAAAACATCACTCGGAGGTTTTGGAAAAGCTAGATGATGCTTAGAAGTTTTATTCAGGGATCGTGATTCGTAACGATAAAACTGGATCTAGGCACTGGATCGTGGCACATTTTTTTATTTTATTTTGCGGTCAGAATTTGCCGAAACTAATACACATTGACAGCGAACTAAATCTCTGGGAACTGATCGAAACACAAAGGCGCTGCCGAGAAGCTGTTGGGATGTCTTTTTGGGCAACGTTTCGTAGGAACAATAAATTTTACTGTGATACGAATAACACTAATGTTACAGTCTAGTACAAAACCTTTTCATTTTATTTCGTTCCTTGGTCGGTACGCCCTTCGCGATAGGGAAACGTCAATCAAACGTGCGAGTCCTTTTCCAGGTGCTCGTGGCGTTGACAACAGCAAAGAAACAGCAAAAGTTCGAGCTGGCTTTAGTGCTGGACCAGGAGTACACTCCACGTCTTCCACAATCCTGAGCGATTCTGTTTTCTCCACCATACCAACTTCACTTCGTAAGTAGCGCAAATTTGTGACTCCTAATACAAGCATGCGACTTCGACAAATCGTCCAGACCTTTTAGTGGTGAGACATCGTTTTTGAGATCCTGCTAGCAGAGGCCTCTTTTCTCTGCATTTCGCTGGCTGGCTCCTTTCCTCGCGATCCTCATCTAGCGAAATGCAGAGAAAAGAGGACTAGGGAATTCATATCCGCCCTTCCACAATTATTTAACGTGATTATCGGCGAATAGTCAACGAAATGAAGTCGACGTTACTATTCGCCGATACTGATGAAGCCTGAGGCAACTAATCATTATAATTGCTCAAGTAGCTCAAAATGTCTTTTTTTCCTTTTTTTTCCTTCGTGATAACAAAACTTGCTCTAGGTGATTATAGCAAGAGAAGACGAAACTCAACCAATCAGCGCGCGTATAGACAATACAGTACTTATACTTAAAGAGCATGTGTCAGCCACTCCTTTTTTATAGTTTTCGCTCGATATTAGAAGACGAATTACGTGTAGAAATCTCTAAATCAACATCTAAAAACACAGTTTCAGATTTGATTCACCAAATTCAATTGAGAACATTGTTCTATATTCTCTAAATCAGCCGATGGAAATGGATGCTTTCTCCGACTTGGTATGTTGCTGTGCTGCCAAAATGGCGGCTGACACAGGAAATTTCCACCCTATAAAAGTTCAATATTCTGTGTGTGTTTCTATGTCATAGGATCCCGTGAGGTATCAGCTCCCCCATCCTCAAGAACTCATAAAGTAAGCGCTGCTGCCGAGTGCTACAACATGATTTGGGTCTAGAAGTCTTCAGCACATTTACTCAGATGATCAGCAAACACTGATTTTCATCATGTTCAAGATATTTTTCACTTTGAAATCAAACACTAGATAGCATATTTCATCGGGATTTACAAACACTGAGAAGTGATTACTACTTACGGTACTCACCACAGTTATACGAGAACCACCCTAAGCGTAGTTTTCATATAACGATATCGACAAATATTACTTTACATCATAGGAGCCCCTTCCTACCACGTCCAAGATATCTTCACGTGACAAACCAGCCTCACATCTCCCTCCCCCCGTACAGAGAGAGGAGGCAGCTAGCGAGCTTCTATCGCGGTACAGAGGAACTGCTGCTCAAAGGGATAGCGACGAGGAATCAGAAGGGGGCGAAGGGGAGGGGGAGGAGGGGAGTAGTGATGTGGAGCAGCACAGCGACAGTGAAGTGGGTAAGTAGGCCGTGTGACTCGGGGTCGATGGGGGTATGTGACAAGCAGTGAAACGGGGAGCAAGAGGAGGGGAAGGAGAGGAAGTGAGTAGAAAGGTCATCATGCAGAGCAGGTTTGAGGGGAGGGTGGGTGCAAGTGAGGGGGGACGAAAAGGGGATGATTCATGCAGAGCACGATAGGGTGCTCGTTCTTTTTTTTAAAGTTTTGTATAGGGTTCCCAATTAGCTCATTGAGTTAATCATGCAGACACTTAAAGTATTTGTGATGCTTATTATGACTGCTATGCATGTTATTTCAGACTACAGACACACGAGTGCAAACCTGGCAGATGACAGCACGTCATCCGAGGCAAGCGTGCGAAGAAGCATACACGGTGAGTTCACCAAAAGAAGATTGCAAACAATGAGTACAAAATTGGGCTCATCTCCAATGTATGAACTCACCCGCTGCGTCACAAAGCTTTCTTTGTTTGGTAGAACGAAGGTTGAACCAATCATGATTAAATACTAACTAAACACAAAGGTGTCCTCAGGGAATGGTTCTTACACTGGAGATGACCCCAAAATTGTGTGGTGTTAAAATAACAGACGAGAATGAAGCCTTATTATTTTCAATCTCGTCAAGAACAGAACGCTCGACCGGAAAATCGTTACCGTGTTCCTGGGTACCAGTCAAGGGCCTGGGTACGAGGCCATCCAATTTTATCTTTTCTCTTTAACGAAACTGAATGAATGAAAGACATCGTTGATTGAGATCAACAAGGTTATATCTTTTACATTAGGCAGTCGCACAGAAAAGAAATTCGCACCCCCTGTTCGGAGGACCCCAAGCACCTACATATCCTGGAATCGTCTAATTTGATCCACCCACCCTGGAATTCCAGTGAATTTTTTCATGATCACCCTTGAATTTGTACGTTCCCACCCTGGAAGTTTGTATTTTAAGGGTGCCCACCCTGGAATTCAAAGCTCTATTTTGACCACCCAACATGGAATTCCGAGCTCTATTTAGACCACCCACCCTGGATTTCCAGAGGTCCTCAACTGTGGAAGTTTTGATTTTTTTTTTGCGATTGCCCATTATAAGTTTCCTTCAAATTCTTCTCAAACTAGAGCGCTGGAAAAAGCTACATCTTCCGCCAGAGCCCACCGAGAAAGCGGCTAAATCTGCTCGACGCGCTGTGACATTTAACGAAGACATCCAGACAATTCCAATCACAAGTCGAATGGACAGACTTCGGCGCCTGCTGGACGAAGAAGAAGAGGAGCAGCGGCAACGCCACACTGCTGCCATGCGCGCTACGTATCACGAGCAGCTCAAAAGCCTCCAAAAACAACAAGGAAAGGAGAAAAGAGAACACACCAAACGGAAAGTACAGGTAACTAGGAAGCGTGGGAAATTAGGGAGCTGCATTGTGGGAATTTCAAGTAAACCAGAAAGAACCCGCCACTTTGGACGGGCTTCCTGTGTCCGACGCGCGCGCTCCAAAATGGCGGGAATTTAGGCGGGAAAGTTCAGCTATCAGAAAAGTTCTTTAGTAAGACTCATCGTAATTAATAACGAGGGAAGTTCAGCTTATCAGAAAAGTTCTTAGTAAGACTCATCGTAATTTAGTAACTCGAGTAGAAATAAGATCACAAAAAATACTGACGTTATTCCTTACAGGGCTCACCACTGGTGCCTAAGAAGAAGGCTAAAAGGCAGCACCCAAAGAAGAAGCCCTCTAGCCGATTGGAGGCCATTTATGGTCCAAAAGGTCGGAAGCCAAGGGCAAGGAAACGTACGCCGTTGAGGGACAGAAAGAGAAGCGCCTCAGCGAGTCCTGTTGTTGGGCGGCGGACAAAAATGGGTACGTTTTGGCTATTTTAGGAGAGATTTCTTTGAGTTATTTTACTTCAAAGATGGAACTAACCAAATACATACGATCGACTGACCGCGAAAATTCAAAATGCGCCAGCCGTGACTCGTGTAAATGCAATTTTTTCGTATTTTCAGAGTAGGGTTTGCCCGTGCAAATCTGAGGTTTGCCCGGGCAAATCTGTGCCTGTGTAGTGTTGGTTAAGAACGGGTTGCGCGGGTGACTAAGATTTGGAGGTAAAACTGAGGTAGAATTGTGCAGCCTACAGTTTCATTGTTTCGCTTCTTTTGTTTTATCTTCAGATGAGCCCCACGCTCTTTTACCGGACCTGTACGACGACTTCCCGTTCTTGCATGTCTCGCCCCAGACCACTCACGCCATGTGGAAGAAGCAGGCTCGGCACCTAAGCCAGCTAACGAAAACCGGAAGTGACGTCAAGAAGACGAAGACCCAGCGCCAGGTTGAAGAAGCGGAAGTACGGCAGGAGAGACTTCTAAAGATACTGAAAAAAGAACTGGACTTTAATCAAAGACTTGTAAGTTATTGTAATTATTGTCCTTTGGGCTTGATTGCGTCGGTGGGTTTTCTTGCGTTGCTGAGGTAGCTCACGCCGCATATATCTACTCGTAGACTTCGATAACTTGCAATTGTTTTTTTTCCACAGCGAGACCAGCGAGAGCGGGAGGAGAGTCAGCGGTCTGTCAAAGCGAAAGTGAACGACAAACGTCATGTGGCCGCACGAGCCCGCAGATACTACGATGACTATCAGCTTCGCATGCGCGCTAAGATGCTCAAACGTCGCACACGCGAAGAAATGGTACGTGAATAGTCCAGTTTCGAATTTTTTGTAGCCCTGAATTCTAGTGTATTTCTACATGGCCACCTTAGGGTCATGTGAAATTCACCGAAATATGTTATGATTTGTGTTTTGTAGATATTTAAGAACCTGTTTGAGGAAGGACTTGACATCCAGAAAAGTCGCGTTCGCGAGTTACGGCAGTACGCGCGAGAGAAGCGAGAAGCACTGGCACAAAGACAGCAAAACGAGATCGACTCGCTCGAGAACTAGTATCCTTTGATGAAATATTATGTGGCATAGCCAGCTATCTGACCCGTAGGCTCTAGCCTGATTTGAAGCCGCTACAATAAAGCAGGTCATTGGCTCACCCTCATGGCCTCCTAGTCAATAGCGCATTCGGCCTATGGGCTATTGACTCAGAGCCCACATAAAACGTAAGGCCCTGGCCTACGTAGCCTGATTCTCATCCGCTACGGTAGAGTTCATTAGCACTTCCTACCTTCGCGTCTGATCAACGTCACGCTTATCATGGCCTAAGCAAGGTTAGTCGGGTACCCTGTGGTGAGTAGCCTGATTCTAATCCGCTACGGTGGAGTACGTTAGCACTTCCTACCTTCACGTCTGATCAAAGTCACGCTTATCATGGCCTAAGCAAGGTTAGTCGGGTACCCTGTGGAGAGTAGCCCAATTCTCATCCGCTACGGTAGAGTACGTTTAGCACTTCCTACCTTCACGTCTGATCAACGTCACGCTTATCATGGCCTAAGCAAGGTTAGTCGGGTACCCTATGGAGAGTAGCCTGATTCTCATCCACTACGGTAGAGTTCGTTAGCACTTCCTACCTTCACGTCTGATCAAAGTCACGGGGCGAGCAGAAATCCGCGTCGCTTGCACCCAATGTCAACTAGGTTTATATGGCAAAGCAGGGGATGCCTCGCTTCCCATCACATTTGTAAGCGCATTCCAGAAGATATGACGGTAAAACCTTAACTGCTTGTTAGCTACCGTGATCAGTTTTCTATGTTATCAGACGAAATGGCGCGAGAGCGATACGAAGTCAAAGTCCGACAACAAGCCCAGGAAAAAGTAAGCTTACCATACTACTACGGGAGGGGGAGCCGGGTGGTAGCCTTTGTGAGGGCTAGCAGTTATGAATGTCATGAATTTTAAGGGTTGTTTCTCCCGGTGATCGTAGCAAGCTGGCAGTTACAATGAAGGCGTCGCATCCGAAGCTCGAGCCTCGATTTTGCAGGCTATCTAGCAACAGTTCTTTTTGGAAACTTGGAAACTTTCGCAAGTTTCGTAATGTTCGAGAAGTACTTAATGATTCAGTATTTGTCTCTAGAGAGCGCGCTGAAATTTTAATAAACTTTTTTAAGGTTCTTTACTCAGTTATATTAGTAATTTAAAGGGTTGCTTTGGTGTATGTAATTACCTCCCGTTCTTTTTTTTTTTCAGGTAATCCATCAAATGCGTCGCGAGCTGCGTCAAAAAATGGAAAAAGAAGTTCAAGAATTCCAGGAGAATCTGACACGAGACGATGATTCGGCGTATTTCCGTCAGCTTGAAGCAGACAGATTAAGACGGGAATTTCAACTAGCACTCTACAAAACTAATATTTGACAAGAATAACGAATTGATGTTCTAGATTGCATGGCAGGCTGCAGTAGAAGGTTTGTTCCTTACAAATGGACGCTTCTTATCCTCTGTCCCATATTGAAGACCTAAGATCAAAGGGGGTTTTGAAAATGCGCAGCGCAAATCAGCGAATTTAGACTGTGGAATACTTATCGGGGTGCTCACAGATGAGCAAGATCCCGTAGCCTGCGTAGCAAGCCTTCCCGGGTGTTTTCAGGGAAAGCAAAACCCAGAGAAACAGAGGAGAAAGCGGCGAGAAGTTAAACGAGCGAGTTTTTGGTCGCGCGAAAATGGGGCGAGCGCAAAAAAGGACGGCTCGCCCCATTTTCTCCTCTGTTTCTCTGGGTTTCTTGGTCATGGCTAAAAGGGATGACTCAGAAGGACCTGATTAATAATTCATAGGACAAACAATAGAACGAAGCTACATTGCATAACATGGCATATGTAGGTTCGTTCTACCGTGAAGTCTATGAATTATTAATCAGGTCCTTCTGAGTCATCCCTTTTAGCCATGACCGGGTTTCTTTCCCTGAAAACACACGGATACACTTCCTACGCAATCTAAAGATCCCGTTGAATGGTCACAGGTTTTGTAACGTCGGCAAGCCGACAGTTTTTGGCGAAATTTTGTTCATATGTGGAGTCAGAGTTTCTGATCCACTAAATCATTGTAAAAATCCCCAAAGCAATGCATTGGTCGTCATGAAGACTTGGAAAAGGTTCTTTAACGGAAAGCAGAAACATTTCGTGACTGCCTTGAGTGAATGAAAGTTAGGGTGTGTGTTTCTGACTGTATGTTTCTGTAAGTAGAAGACACGTAAACTCATAATTGTATTAAAATCCAATATTTTGTGCTGTAGAATAAGTTGAGCATATAAACTGGCGTTCTGTGCTCCGTCTTCACCAAAGGATTTTTACAATTTGGACGGCTGGGCGTCAAGCGTTGTAGACACTATGCATCTGTCTGTATTCACCCTTCCACACTCATCCCGACCCTTTATGCCTTGACATAGACACCTTCAGTCTGGCCTGACTTAGTTGCGTTTCGGGACTCGTAGACGAACTTTCGGGCTAATTAGATCCCACAGTTTTCTCTTGATGGGTTCTATTTTAGAAAGAGAACAAAGTTTTCAATGCGTTTCTGTTACTGCTGTATTACTGGATATATAATGCCACGCAATATCTCCCATTACTTACTCATACAAGGAGGCATGTGACATTCATTGACCTCTACTAGTGACCCCTTACACAGATGACCTCCAAAACGAGGCACGGGGTTGTCACACAATCTCGAACGTACTTTGTAGCCACGCCCGCAGGAGCGGCTACATTTCCCCCATGCTGCCCAGCGGCCCCAGTGACCCGGCACGTCAACTAAAAAAGAGGAAAAATGAGATTTTCGTTACGGGTAGACTATGCTACAACTGTCGAGAGGTAACCTCTTCCGGTTTGAGTCCTCTAGACCAGATAACCAAATTTTGTTGGTGTATCCAAGGAGAAAAGAGGGATGGAGAGGTAACAGCATAAATTATGGCTCGTTTTACGCAAAGCATACCCAATGTACACCTGACAGTGATCTAGTGTTCTACATACCGTTACACTCGTCCCTATCGCAAGTCTTCGTCTGGGATTCTATCCCGAATGAGTCCGCGCCGGGACATTTTTTGCGTCTTTTCTTGCTTGTTGCGGTACAGAACCGTTCTCTCTTCATTGCGCATTTCTCATTGCACGGCCCCAATCCGACCAGCTACTCCATCCGCCAAGTTTACCTGCCAAAATTCATATAAGCGATTTTACCCCTGTTGCGGATTTGTCAAATACCCTAGCACAGTCCATGAACTCTCATTCGCGGCTTGGGTAGGACAGGCTACCCGAGAGTTCAGGGACTGGAGTTCAAATATCCCGAGGTCGCGGTATTTCACGATCTAGTCCGACCCCAATCCAGTAAATATAATATTTTTTGCTTCTACTGGAACATCGTAAGACATCACACAAATAAGCGCGACAAGCGCGCGCGTCACAGAAATCAGCGCGACCCAATCGATGGATTTAGAACCGCTGAAAGTATCTACTAGTATCACCACGTATGTGGAGTTTTTACTTGTGAATAAGAAATCAGTGTTGCAGTAACGTGCGACTCGAAAACTTGCTATAAGGAATAGATATCATCCAAGTTTACACATCAATCATAAAAACCCGTCCAGCTCACTTGCACAATCGTAGAGTGCCTTTAGTTGCAAGATGTCCGTTTTACTTAGTGTAGACCGCTTACGCCCGAACTGCATGCTGGGATCCTTAATCGCTATCATTGTTGGCTTGTTGTTTTTGGAGAAAGCGAAGTTCCCATAATGCATAGCGCTCTCAAAGTCGTACATTCCTCCGACGAAGTCCAGCTGACCAGCGTTGTAGCGGTTGAAGTTCTTCTGTTCGCCTGTAGAAAGGAAACAATGTGGGAATGGCGTTTTACACAAATCCGCATGGGCTGCCTGTGTTTTTTAAATGTCGCCTCAGGTCTTCGGCCTAGAAAAAAAGTAAAAATGGCCGTTGTAGCGGTTCTGTTCGCCTATAGACCTTTTTCAAAATTGGCGGAAAGCTGCATGGAAACGAGGTTGGAAATATGAGCATACACGACGGCTGCCTAGGGAAGCCTTAGCTGGTGAAAAGGCCACCGATAAGAAAAGAAAATCAGAAAACACTAGACATTAAACGGGTTTTTGGTCTCCATTCACCGCCAGCTAAGGCTTCCTCGTTTCCATGCAACTTTCCGCCATTTCTATAGGTCTATAGAAAAGAAACACGGCACGGAACGGAACTTTGCCTTCTCGTAAACATTCAGCCAATCACATCACGGGAAATGACTGATCAACCAATCAAAATGCTTAGACACGACACGGCATGTGGAACTGTCCGAGAAATATTTGATTTTCCGCCATTCCTTACCAGGTCTGACGTTTTCCCACAGTATATTCACATACTGATCTCGATCGGTTCTCGCCTGCTCGTGCCAAAATCCGAGTGCATGCATGAGTTCGTGGAGGATGATGGCTTTTTCGTTACACCCGTCACCGATAGAGAGCTCTTGCCCGCTAAATACTCCTACCTGACGACCAACTTGAGAAAAACACCTAGCGAGAAACAATTAACAACGTCACAAGCTAAAGCCGCCGTTGCACGGTGCATTTTTGGACGAGCCATCGCATCGTGTAACACCCTCTGCAGCGTTGCGAGACAGGTTGCAGCAAGTAGGATACGATTTCTACTTCTCGCAACGGATTTCAGAAACTTGTCTCGCATTGCAGCGTGTAACAGCGAATCTTGCAACTTGTCCCGCAATTTCGTTCCCAGCGCATTCCAGTGCGTTCTGTATCAAAATGGCGGATGACTTCGAAATTGGCGCGTAAATTAGTAAAAATGTCGATACGTTGCCAGCGACCATTGCGAGCTAATATCAGCTGCAATGGCTCTTGCAACTTGTCTTGTAATGGATTGCGAGACAAGTCACTTCAGAAAACATTGCACAGTGTAACTCGACCTTACAGACTGGAAATGTCACCCTGATCAGTGGTCTTTAACCAAGCCAACAACTTTTCTCACAAGAACTCCTTGATCCATCTGTTTTTTTTTGGGGGGGGGGGGGAGGGCTCAAATTAGCCAATCAGAACGATTTTTGTTGCATCGCCAAGCAGTATGAGGTAAGATGAACTGGTGACTCTAAATGTGCCAAACATATTTCTCTGCCTACTTTTATTTGTTTTGGAAACCTACCCATTTCTCCGGACCAGTCTTATCCAGTACTTATCTTTGGGTCTCTTGTCACGAAAACGGACGCATGAGTGTTGTTGAATCTCTGTGATGGCTGCCAGAATATTCTTTCTTGCATATGCTGGAAAGAGTCACATATCAATCAATTGCGACCCAGAAACGTACAACCCGTCTCTTGCTGCTCGCTATGATCACTAAAATGCACCGCTGCGTTTAGTTCAAAATTTGATTGGTTGACAGAAATGACGGACCAATCAGAATACTAAGTAAACGCGAATACAACCAATCACAAGCCAAGTAAAAACACTATCACGCGGCGAGCACGTGATCACTAAATACACAGCTGCGTTAAAATGTGATTGGTTGACAGAAATAAACGACGGCCAATGAAAGTGGAAACTAAACGCAAATACAAATAACGAAACTAACCAGAAACGCAGACGAGTGACTGCAGAATTACTAGACTGCTTTTGCAGTCCCTCCTTTGGCGAACGTCAGTGAAAAAAAACACGTGCCAAAAGAGGATGGCGTGAAGTGAGTTTCTCCCGGCGGCACCGGGAGCCCAACCTTACAGTTAAATCAAGAAAAAATATATAAATATTTCCAATTTTTGCTGAATAAAGCGAAAGAAAGTATTTTTCCTTTGCGAAGACCAGAACACAGCCGCAAGAAAAATACTTTATTTCGCATTATTCAACGAAAAATGGAAATATTTTATTTTTCTTGATTTAAAATGTATAAAGTTGAGCTTCCTGTGCGGGCGGCGCGTTCTCGCCAACTAAGGGACTTCAAGCAGTCTACAGAATACTTACAAACTTCTTTCTCTAGAACTAGTGGGACCTCCCTGGAAGTCCAGAGGTTCGATCTCTCACGGATCGCCTTTCGCTTTGTGACTACCCCTTCCACTGTCACATCCGCACTTCCTGCATCGCCAGTTTGTGACGTGTCCACTTTCTCTTTATCTTCCTCTGATAGACTGATGTCCCCCTCGAATAGAGGCTTGCCAGTAGAGTCCATATCTCCTGAGAATGAATTTTATTGGTTACTCTACACTTCAGTCCTGTCTACCCCGTATAGAATTAGCAAATAGCTTCCTGTACGCTCTGCGTACCTATGTTTTTACCTAGATTTGCCTCCTCGATGCGATCCGTAATCGTGTTATTGCTGAGGTTCTTGGGTAATGTTTGGTCTGTGCCGTCATACAGTGGAACATGAGTGCTCCCTGGATAGAAAGAACAAGAACTCAGCTAAAACCATGATCTACAAAGTTGACAAAGTCGCCACTGACACTGAGTGAAAAATGTACCCGGGCACACAAGCCAAAAAGGCGTTAAAATGGGGCGCAAGGCAACTTTTAAAACGGTGTAATCGGTCATTTTTGAAGAGCATAGCTACTGATCTTTTGGTGAACTGCTGTCAAAACGTTGGATCGGAAAATTTACCAGCCAAATATTTTTAGAGGAATTCGTCTGGGAAATGGGATAAGGATCCCCCCCCCTTTTTTTCAAAACCCTGTTCATGTCCTTTTTGCCAGTCAGCAGCGAATGGGGATGAGAAAAGGGGGTTCTGTTATGTTCTCGTGAGAATGGACCTATCTCATATGGGGGGTGGGGGGACGAAAATACTTTGTTTGTTTCTTAGGGGGCGACCCATCTTTCTTTTCATCTTTCATTTACTTGTGAAAATAACAGCGTCTTTCGCAAGTCTTTCCAAAATAGATGTAAATGAAATTAGCTCTTCCGAGCGTTTTTTGAGGGTATAGTAAACGAGCATTCTCAGAGATGAGTGCGAAAAAAAAAAGATTTGTTTGGGGAAGGGGGTTGCCTAGGCGAAAAACATGGGTGGCTATTCATATCAATCTATTTTTGATAATCAATGGAGAACATTAAATTTCAATTCAAATAAGTCCATCTTTGATAATAAATGGAGAAAATGCAATTCCAAGTTGCGCGCCTTAAATAAAAGCGCGCGGCGGAATTGTGTCGAAAACGCTTTCGGTGAGTGACGTGGGAAATTAGTCGGTGGGAAGTTACGGTTACTTGCCATTGTATCGCCTATGATTATACTTTTCATAACATGCAGATTCATGGTATTTTCAACTTACCATTGCTCAAAAGTGAAGCGAGAAAAACAGTAAGTAATCCTATAATAGAAGAGACGTGTAACTCTTTGCCCATGGTTTACTTAGGGTTACTGTTCTCCGCATTTATTATTGCTCCCTGCCACGTATACGCATTCAAATTCAACCATGTATTCGTGAATCCCCATCATAATCCTTTTCTTCTTCCATTTACAACTGCCGAAAAGTATTTCAAATTTTGATCACCATTTTTTTTTGTAGTTGTTGTTGCTACCAGGGAACTAACTTTGAACTAACTTTATTAAAATTTTATGAAGCCAAACATTACCAGCAGTACTTTTGAAAGCGCAATGACCGAAACAAGGCTCCACCCATCTTGGGCAGCTCGCGCGGCTTTTAACCGTGAAACTAGCCCGGACAGTTTTCCGAAAGGCTCCGCCGACATTTGGCAATTAGGCGTGAGTAGGATCAGTGTATCTTCAATGATATAATAACAACATTGTCTTTCTAGCTTGTGCCCGATCCACACCCAGTAGTTTTTCGACACGTCTTATTTGGTTTTCATTGGTCGAATAGCACCTGCTTTTGTAAGGCATTATTTTCCATAGAGCTCTGCAAGCGCCAAGAAACAAACGTCACTAACTTCCCTATCGAGAAGAAATATGCAGTACATCACAAATGAAATTACAAGAACATTTCTCCCAGCACCTTGGTCAGCGAGTTTTCCAACAGCAGCTTGAACTGCGGCGGGGGTGCTCGTCGGGAACTTTCGGTTTTACCCCTAAAAGGTTCTAAACATGGCGTCGCTTAGTTGATTTTGACCCCTAAAAGGTACCAACAAGACGTATTTTCCCTCGTAATTTTCTCTCGTATTTTTTTACGAGGAGAACGAGCACCCCCACCCAAAAAATATGGGAGTCCCCCCCCCCCCCCCCCACGGGGTAAATCCTGAAAGGTGGTGCAGTGGTTTGTGGGATAGTTTTAACAGGAGGCGCAGAGAGTAATGGGATATTTTTAGCGCATTTACCAGAAATTATACATTGTGTGGTTCCAGAAATTATCCATGCCCCCCTACGGAAGGTCATTGGAAATTCCGGAGGGGTGGGGGCCCCGGGGGGTCAATACCTGATCATTTCCATAGAAATACTGTATTTTTCCTCGGAAATTCCAGAGGTCACTTTTCAACACCCTTCCGTGGAGGGGGTATGGATATTTTCTGGAACCACACATTACTCAATGGTATGACTAGTTTTACGGGAAAACTAGGTGGTCTGCGTCGGCGGAGACGTGAACATGAACAACAACAACCAATGGTTGAGATTTATGTTTAAACGCCGTGGAAAAATGGTGTTTTGCTGACGTTTCGAGCGTTAGCCTTTCGTCGGAGCAAAAGAAAAAACGATTTTCAAAAAAACGATTTTCATTCCCAGCCCCTACGACTGCATCCTGAAGAGACTGAAGAGTTTCCACAAATTGAATGCGAGCCCTCCAGACGCCCCAGAGTTACAACGCCGAGGCGGATCTCTCTGTTCACTAGCTATATTGATCTTTCTTGCTTTGTGCATTTTTCTTAGAGCTCCTTAATCTTTTCCACGGGCACACGTGACGCTCCTCGTTTGGCAACCAAACACTCAGAAATAAATACCTTATTGACCCAACGGCTTCTGGTATCACATGTACATTCTTTTGTCTCGGCGGGACAATTTCTTTAGATTCTTCCTCTGTTGTACCCTGGGTACCAGAGTCTCCAAGCATCACTCATTCAGAGTGACACGCTAAACTAAACCGCGCTTAGTGTGACACAAATGAGCGATGCTTGTAGACTCTGGTACCCCGGGGGGGGGACTCCCATATTTTTGACGGGGATGATCGTCGTATCTTTTAGGGGTTAAAATCACGTTAGTTTGGTCTCTTTTAGGGGTGATCTTGATCTTCAATAAATTTTAGGCAGATTGGTATCTTTTAGGGCCGAAACTGTGTCCAAATTGCTTTTTCTCATGATGGTGCTTCTAAAAACCGTGTAAGAAAGAGAAATTATTCTATGAGAAGACGATGAATTAGAAACAAACACGGAAATGTCTTCATGGGTATTTTCCCCTGTAATATACCCGTGTCCTTCGCGCCTACTGGCACATAAGACCTCATCTTTTAGGGTATCTTTTCGGGTAATAATTTTTTTGAGCCACGCTATGGCCCGCCATGTTTGGTATCTTTTAGGGGTAAAACTGAAAATTTCCGACGATCATCCCCGGTCAAAAAATATGGAAGTCCCCCCCCCCGGGTCTGGTACCCGGCCAGGCCTACCTCTGTAGATGCAAGAAGACCAATCAGACATGCTTTAACCTCATTATATCATCTATCTAAAGTATCTAGAGAGAGATGGAAAACGATTTCGACTTTTTCGACCACGAATTTCTATCCTGCAAAGTTTGTTTCGAACGTTACGATTTGAAAGAGAAACAACCCAAGCTTTTGCCCTGCCATCATACATTCTGCTTTACTTGTCTTAGCAAGACGTGGAAAAGAGGAAGTATTGTTTGCCCTTCTTGCCGAAAGGAAACCACCATCGATAGTGATAAACTAGAAACTTTACAAACTGACTTTCACGTAGAGAATTATAAACAAATCATCAAGGCAGCAGAAAGGAATTCCGCCGCGCCATCCAAACGTAAAACGAGACATAAATATACACAAACGAAAGTGGTGAGCACAAATGTCGCAGAAACTCAAGTATTTCAGAAATCTTCAGATAAAGCCACGCAATGCAATGTCGATGAAAGCGTTTGCGACCAACACAGCAGATATCATGAGTTTTATTGCCTGGATTGTAATACTAGTCTGTGTTATACATGCGTTGAAGGTCATCCAAGCGGCCATCAAGTTGATGAGTCTGCACTAGCGTTGGCCAAGATACAGGGGCCAGTTCTAGCGCATATGCATTTTTTAAACGAGTGCAAGGCTGAGTTAAAGCTTCTAATTGAGGAACTAGAGAAACAAATTGCTGAAAGTAAAAAATGTGTTGTGCTAGCAAAAATTGAAAGAATAGAGGGCCAGATATTACGAGCGGAACGCAAGATAAAGGGCATGAATAGAAAATTCCGTGGTATGATGGCAGAAGTGCAAAGGGTGAAATGGGACGCAAGGGCACGTCTTAATGATATCGCACAAGAACGTAACACCATGATTTTAGGGCTTCATTACATTAAAACTGCTCTAGCGACTGCCATCCAATGTATAGATTGTGAACAAATAGAAGCTTATGGAGCTATAAAAAGTAGAAATTTCAAGAGAACCACGGAGAGTTTGTCAAGGTTATTGCCACTTGCTTCTGATTCGCGCAATTTGAAGAATGATGGAGAAACCGTATTAGCGGTGTATAAAGAGCAGAAGGAAAATATGCTAAGCGAGGGCATTAAAAAGGTGGAACACGATATTTCGGAACAATGTAGAAAACTGACAAAGATCACTACTCAACAATGGGAGCCGGCGCTGGTTGAAATATTTTCCGGACGCTTCCGAGCCAATACCGCCGATTATATGCCGTTAGATAATGGAGCTACAATGTTGAAATCAATTTTATGCATAGGGTTAATGATCATAGGTTATGTACTTTTCATGATTTTGAAATAGATTTTTACTCGCTCCCTTTGTAAGATATATACGTTATTTACCAGCTGGCTGGATGTCCGATTAGGGTAAATCTGTGACCGAAAAAGCTGCTCACGCTACTCTATACCGACCTCACAGTGTTTCCGGTACGGACCGACCTAAAGCCAGTATAGCTAAAATTTGATTTTTTTTGTTAGTTTTTTTAATGAAAACAAGGACGCGCAAAACGTTACCGTGCTATTGTAGGTCAGAGTTAGGAATACGCGCGCGACGCTCTGCTAAGGACCAATTAACCGTGCCCCGTATGAAAAAATATATAGTACTTGCCATCTTTTTCAGTATTCTGCGCATAACGTTCTCTATTATATAACACAGGGAACTTCTGCAGAAACCCATCCATGGGAAAAGCTGAATTTCCAAAGGCACACGCACGGAAGTGTTCGGAATTCACATGGATAACCATGGAAAATCCGAACACTTCCCATAATTATTCTACCATGGGAAATTCAGCTTTTCCCATGGATGGGTTTCTGCAGAAATTCTGTGTAATGATTCTAACATCTGACTTTTTTTATCTCAGTGATGACATAAAGGTTTAATATGCCGGACTATTAATTACTCAAATACCATACTAGACACTGGGAAAAAATGAAGGTATAAAATAGAGCATGTGCGATTTTTTATTCATGAACTGTTCAGAATAAAACGAACAAGGCAAGGGAGTCTGCTAGCGATTTCCAGGAAAGGGAGGATACATGAAATCCAGTACATTTGTAGAATAATCTCTCTCAGTGTTGATTAACACAACATCTACTGTCAGATCTACACTTGTAATATGGCTGATAAAGAGTGAAAATAGTCAAAATAATACCCTGAGTACCAGAGTCTCTAAGCTTTGCTTGGCAGAGGGCAGTGCGTAAACCAGGTTAACATGCAATATCAAGAAAAATACAACAAAATACAAAGGATATGTTGGAGTACCTTTAGACTAAAAATAACCGCTGGAAGGATGACGAGACACAGGCTATTACACAAAAAGTGACTTAACTCTTGTTATGAACCATTTTACCAGGATTTTGAGCAATTTTGTCAAAAAAATGGCCAAAATCCAGGAACCCAAAAGTTTAGAACCTCTTGGCTTTCTTGGTATGACTTTGGTATGTCCCACCATGAAATACACATGGAAAGTGGAGGAATTAAATTTTGAAGCTTGGATTACTATAATAAAAAAATTCCAGGGAAATTCTATTGTTGCTTATAAAACTTTGAAGTGTGTTTTCCTAGGTTACAATCAATATTTCTTAACAGGACTAACACAAGTTACTACTTGCATGCAAACCTTTCAAAAGAAGCTAAAATAAAGCCAAGGTGTGAGCATGGCATTCACCCAGGTAAAAAATTCCATTTTTTTTACTGAACGATCCAGAACCAAATTTATCAGCCTTAACCATTAGCCACTGAAAAAAAATAACCCTTTTTGTTCACAAATAGTATTTCACTCACACTGCCTCAGGAACGGGCTACGGGCCTGCTAGTAACCAGATTGTTGGTCACACATTGCTCAAATGGCTAAAAAATTATGTCTTAAATGAATTTTGACCAGCCACATTTAAGACATAATTGTTTTAGCCATTTGATGTCTGGTGAGATAACAATTTTGACCAGTCAACCTCCAATTTTACATGGACATAGTATGACCAGCTCTTATTTTTAGCCCTGTACTTTGAAGATGAAATGTCTGAGCCATTTGATGTCTGGTGAGATAACAATTTTGACCAGTCAACCTCCAATTTTACATGGACATAGTATGACCAGCTCTTATTTTTAGCCCTGTACTTTGAAGATGAAATGTCTGGAAATGTCATGACTTTCAGCTTCAAATTTGACCTACGTTGTCCAGTGGACACTCAAGGTCCACAACTTTCTAGCAGCTTCTGGATCCTGTGCCTCTCTACTCGGCCTTTTCACTTTACAATCAGCATAATACAAACCAGACTGTCCAGCAAACTCGTCCGCCACCGCACAGCATATGCTAGTTTGAGCCCCTTGTTTGGGTGACTTCAGGACTACTTGCGTGACAGGCCAGAGCAATATTTTCAAATAATCAATACCTGGTATGTGTCTTGTTAGCTCTGTCATGGTAACGCCAGGATGTACAGCATAAGTTGTCACTCCTGTGCCTTGTAAAACTTTGGCAAGCTCCCGGGAGAACAACAGATTTGCTAGTTTACTGGAGGCATAAGATGTAATCCTGCTGTAGTTGTCTTTCTTCCACCCTTCACTAAAATGTACACTAGAAACTCTTTCGTGGGCAGTGGAAGTAAGGGTGACTATTCTGCTAGGAGCTGAGTGCTTTAGCTTTTCTAGTAAGAGTCTAGTTAGCAGAAAATGTCCCAAGTGGTTTACTCCAAATTGCATTTCAAATCCATCTTCCGTGATTTCGAAAGGATACCACATGACTCCCGCGTTGTTTATCAAGATATCCACTCTCTCTTCGTTATTTATAATTGTTTGGGCAAATTTACGAACAGAGTTCAGAGATGCAAGATTGAGATACTTAGCAAACACTTCATCATTTCCCGATCTTTCCTTGATGTCCTGAATGGCGGTATGTCCTCGCTTGAGGTCTCGACAACCGATAACGACTCGTGCTCCTCGACTCGCCAAATCGATTGCAGTCTCTTTACCGATACCAATATTAGCTCCAGTTATGACGACAGTTTTGCCATCTAGTCTCTTGTCGCTGTGGCAAACTCCGCCTTGGAAATATTCACGGATATAGTATATAGCAATTGAGAAAAGCACAATGCCTATGACTACACGAGACGCCATGATAGCATTGCATGCAGCGATCCCATGCAGCAGAAAGTGATTCACACATCTGCCGTCACGCAATCAAGTTGGCTCAACCGGTCGCGCCACGTGCAGCAGTCCGTATATCCGGAGTAACCAAATTTTTTACATTTTTCTCATTCAATAGATATCCATTCACAAACGAAACCGACGAAACCATTTCAATTTTTCGGTGGAACCCACCTGCTAAAGTAAACTGATGTGGTAGCAGTATTTGCACACACTTCGATACACTCCCGCGCATTTTTGAAACCTTCTGGTACTTCAGGTTCAGCAGCAGTGATGCGATACCACCATTGTCAAGTTCTGCTTTGACTGCCATGCAGTAGAGGAAATCAAGAGGGTCATGCTCGCGCTGATTGCTTCAGTCATATTTGTTTGAAATGTTTAAATTTTCTGTGTTTTATACGAAGGGGCTACACATTTCTTGAATAATGGTAAACCGGGTAGCAGTACGTGTTTGTAAACAACTCACTGGGTAAACATACCCCCCTCCAAAATAATTTCAGAGCTTATGGTGATAAAACTAAATAACAAGATCATTCAAAATCCTTTTTTAATTTAAATAAATATACAAGGCCTCTAACTATTAACTTTGTGAAAAAAATCCTGCAAAATTCATGTTTGAATAAAAAAGAAAGATGTAAGAAAAATCATTTGCAAGTGAGATTTGTTGATAACAAATACCAGATTTAGGCAGATTTTCACCAAGAAACAAAGTTTTATTTTCCAGATTGCCATATAGCAGGCCTGTGCAGATTAAGTTGGGGGCATCTGCGGGGGGGGGGGGGATATAGCAGGCCTGTGCAGATTAAGTTGGGGGCATCTGCGGGGGGGGGGGGGGGGGGGGGGGTGTCTTTCCCTTCCATCTCAAGTGCTTCTATCTCTCATGAGTCAGATGACTGGTACATGTATGTAGAAACTTGTTCTGGTCAACTTGTTCATGCCAATCTCGACTAAGCTTCAAAATGCAGGAGATAATGTGTTTTAGACACATCAAACTGCCACAAATTTGGATAATAAGGGAGAGCAGCAGATGTGGCTGAAATGTGGGTGTCTCCAGCAAAATGCAAGAGTTGGCATATCTGTAACACCATCAAGTCTCTATTTCGACTGTGAGGGTTCACAGGAGCATGTATAAAACATATAATATGGTCACTTTTGAAGTAAAAGGTAATGGCTCCTTGTTTATCTACTGATTGTCTTGTTTTTTTCTTCCTAGTGTTGAAGAGCCCTTTTTGAGTGTGAAATCCAATAGTTTTTATCTCTTGTAGCCTAACTACCAGTACACTCAACATCACTTAATAGAAAGAGTAGGGATGAGTGTTGTTCTGCAACAATAAAAACATTTAATTTCATGACCAATAAGGGCTTTTAAACCCCAGGAAAGGAGTCAGGACAATTACCATATGAACAAGAGCAATTACCTTTTAATTTAAGTGTTGGAAAGTGGCCATTTCATGTGGTATTTCCATGCTACTGAGGGCGCAATGACTGAAATGAAGGATGTTTTAGCTCAGCTCTTGCTGGAGTTCTACCCTGACAAAGTCACTACTCTGACAAAGTTGCTATTCTAATATTGTTTATTATCAAGTGTTTGGTTTTGCTTGGTGATAGGTTGCTGACCCCTCTTGATTTCCAATTGGATGATGGTGTGTCGGTGTCTCTCGAGAGGTAAGACATGATTGCCTTGGAGGTACATCTTGATTGCGGTGAAGAAAAAACTCGTCAATATCAAATTTTGGACCCTCTGAAAAAAAGGACATTAAGTGTGAGCCCAATTACTTTGTTATAAGGTGAAGTCTTTGCAAAATAGATAAACTTGTAAATATGGAGATAGGGTGTGGTCCTCCAAAGAGAATAGAAAGGATTTGGGGGCTTTTTGCTGGAACAACTTTTGATTATTTCTGTATTTTTAACAAATTTTTCAACTTTTTCATTACTTTTTGCCCCCTTGATCAATTTTCTGGTTTCCCCCTCTCACTTTTCCAATTTCCTAGATTGGCACAACTTTTCCTGTTTGTTTTAAATTTTTAATTTCATACAACTTTTAGCCAGTCACAGAATAGATCCTGGTTGCCTACTTTCTGGGTTCTGTTTTTTTTTAACAAATTGCTGTGCTGTACTATATGGAATTTGTAATTTAAGATTGCAAAGGAATATCGTCTGTTGATTAATCAAACCTACCTGGAATTCCAGGGTTAAAGTCTTTATCAAGATACACTGTTACTCTGTCTAAAGGCAAAAAGACAACAAAAAAAAGACAACAAAAAATAGTGAGTTTCTATTTGTAATTTTTACTGCAATCAGAAATATGTTCATGGTATGTTCAATATATATGTGGACATGAAAAAAATAAAAAATCCCAGTTTATGCTGTAGGCTCATCTATGTTTTGTTTTAAACTTTTTTTAAATATTGCTTACATCATTTTATAGTGTATGTGACAGTGATTTTCTTGTTGCAAAGAAACAAGCAGTCTCAAAAACTGTGTTTGGGATTTCTTGTTTGCCTCATATTTTTAGAAATATCAGGTCAAAGTTTAAATTTTTATATTTTGAGCCATTCAGACAGAAAATTATTGAAACACATAGAACAAAATGCAGTCAATAAACTCCTGTTGTTCCAAAAACTTGAATGTGTAGGGGCTTGGATCTTCATAAAGGATATCCAGCACTTTTGAAGTTTTCTAACTTTTTCTTATCTTCTAATTTTCTAGGGGACTGAGCCATAAGTTAGAAAACTATCCTGTATAGTTATTATGAAACCCTCGTGAAATAAAGTTTATTGTATATTGTATTAGAAAAGGGGGGAACTCTGTGGGATTAATTTGAATCACACATTATTACCATTTCCTTCAGTCATCTCTCTGTCAACTGAATGCCACACTAAAATAAGAAAGAAAAACAGCATTATATAATGTTCAGCATCAGTACTGAAAGTACACTTTGGGCTGGTTTATGCTTCAGTAAATGCAAGCACAAGTGCATGCACAAGGGAATGCAACATATCAATTTCATTGTGATTGGGTCTATGCTTGCATTTAAGTGCATTAAACCACATACGGGAAATTAATAATGTATGTGCTTGCATTAATGTGTAACCAGTTCTTAATGTACATGTAATGTGACATGTAGCAGACAATCTTCAGACACCCTCACACTAGCGATTTGGCAATTGCAACTTGCGCAAGTTAAATCACCAGCAATAACAATTGCAAGCGTAAACTGGCATTTAAAAATCCAGGTGGAATGCAACAAATGCCAAAATGGATGTAATTATGTGCTGTGCATATGCTTGCAGGATATTTACTACATAAACCCCTTCTGGCAGTTGTAATATCGGCAGAAAATGTCCAAGGATGAGAAATGGTACGAAAAATTAACAGTTGGCCAAGAAGCAGAGCTTTGAGGGCAACTGTGAAATTTTGAGCACCACTTTTCATCCACGGACATTATCCGCCAATATTGCAGCAAGCCAAGAAGGGAGTTTATTTATTTTATATCCCAGGTACTTCACCGAAAAAACAACTTTCTTACCATTGAAAACATTCATGGCGTATTAGTTGACTTTTTTGTGTTTTCCGGTGTCGCTTCAGCCACCAATTTCCGTATTTCATCAGAATTCTTAGACAAAAACCTTGGTTGCTTGTTTTCCATTATTTTTTAAAACCCAAGAAAAAAACAGTTTTTGCTTAAAACATTTCTCTCAGGACGGATATCACTTCCGACAGACAATATCGTCTGATATCTGTCCTGTGAAAATGTATCACGTGATGCGCCTCAACCAATGAGCACACGTTAAAATTGATCACTGGGTTATAACGTAATTTATGATACTTTCCTAAACTTACAATCTCTAAGAAAGTGAACATATACACTGTGATCTGACTGGGGAGGAGGATTTGGATTTGGATCTCGTCGTCTCCCTGATCGAGGACTGCCTGTTCGAGGACTGCCATTTACACCTGCGGATCCTGAGACAGGTGAGCTGTATGTAAAAAAATCAGAAGTCAGCAGTTCTTTGAGTTGCATTTTAATTTCTAAGAGGAAACTCACTCGACAACTCGATATGAATGCCACTAAAACTAAGATAAAAATTCCGATCACTCAGCAAACATCGACATCGAAAAATATATAAGGATAACACACTACGAAAATGTCAGATCTTGTGTATAAGATCTGTATAAACATGAAGCATAGTGAAACTGAAAGTGCGAAAAAAGAGAAACATTCTACAAAACGTCGCACAACTCACCCCCAAGGCTGGTCCCGTCTGCCATAATCCTGGCCTCTTCCGCCTGTGATATTGAGTCAAAGCAAATCTTAATTAATTCTCAATAGAAACATAAGAAGATTGTACCATTTAGAAGCGTCTTTGCTTTACAATTTGCGATTTTTCTGAGTGTATACCTTTTCTTCTGTGAGGTTGCATCGCCATCTTGTTTCTGTTTGAGAAGACGGTTTTGATTGGTTGAATGGATTGCCGCTGACGTTTTCAAACGCGGTCTCATGGAGGAAATGACGTCACGCTTACGTGCGAAAAATCAGTCCATTTAGTGTGGGAGGTGAAAATGAAACTGGCTAAAATTCGCTTAAAAGTGCATTTCTGGCCAAATAAATCCTAGCAGTGGCTTTAGGAAAAAAAGGACTTAGATAAAGGCATTTTTCTTATGGGTAATGAATTTTTATACCCACCGTTTCGAGCTTTTTAAAGCAAACGTATTGGCTATTCGTCTGTTTAATGTGTTTAGACCATCCAGATTAGATCCAGACGGCATGCAGACGCTTCGTTTTTTTTCCTTTTTTCACTGCAAACATACACTAAGGGACCGGTCATTATTTATCGCCGGGGGGGGGGGGGGGGACAGGATTTTTTGGGGGGATCACTTCATTTTGGGCGAGCGAAAGGGGGGGATCTCTCAAAACCTGAAGCGACCCTGCCTGAAAGGGGGGATAAGAAATTTTCTAAGTAGTTATTCCAGCAACTTCTCTAACATTTGCATTTTTCTACTTTACTTCACTCAATACATAATACAAATTTCGGCGCGCTTCGCGCGCAAAAAGAATATCATCTAGTATAGTCTTTTAGCAATTCGCGCAACGAAGACACTACCTTCGCACCGTTCACAAGAACACGTGTATCTTGGCGAGGAAAAACAAACTCTATCAAAAATGCCCTGCAGTGATAGGTCTGGCGGGCAGTCACTATGTTCGAAGGAAGAGTAAACGTGAGTTCGACGTTACAAGCAAAGAATATTGCATAGAATTATTGAATAATCAATAATTCGGCGCGCAATTGCGCGCATGATTAATATAACCTAGAGGATTTGTTTACATACATAAAAAACGGAATGTTCATCTACACTTTCTCTGAGGCTTGATGAAATGCGTTTATCAAAATTCGGGCGCGCTTCGCGCGCAACGAAAGAAAAATGCGATCCCCTCTATCTGTAAATTGTCTCTACTAGGGGGCGGGGGATCACGAAAACGTTTAACTACTCTGAGGGGGGATCACGTTAATCATTGTACTTATAGAGGGAGGATCACTACATTTTGATCTTGTATACCCAAAATCATCTCCCCCCGCCCAGGCGATAAATAATGACCGGTCTCTAAGCAGGCCAACCTGGAGTTCGGGCAACAATATGATCATGGGGAGCCTATGCTTCTAGCTGCTTCACTTTCGTGTCGTTACCTCCGCCGGCCGACCCTGAAAATGCGGGAGATGGGGGTGTTTTGAGTCCAAACTTTGCAGCGTGCGGAGCAGTTTTCAAATTGGAGGAGTTCAGTGAGATTGTATGGCAACCCCCCCGTGGTGGTGGGGGTTGAGTTTAGTGAAAATGTATAGAAGGACGTGACGAAATGTAGGGGAGCTAAAGCCCCCCTCCCCGCCTCTGTCGTCTCTGCCGTCTCTGCCGTCCCTGTTTACGGAGCTACAGTGCTTCTAGGAAAGTGCGAATACTTGGATCCAAAATCGGGAGAGCGGGGAGATGCTGAAGTGAGAGTTTGTGGGATGAGAGTTGGCATTCTTCCTGTTATTTCATACGCTTGCGCTTTTTCCAGCTCTTCCATGTGATAACATTCAAGCAGGATTGGAAAAACATCAAAATTATTACAGTCGTGCAATACCCCAAAACAACACAATTTTGACTACAAACACAGAACAAATATCTGCCAGAAAAAACATGTATGTCCCCATTGTATTCTGGGAAGGATCGGCTTAGACACGTGACGTCATTGCAAGGGTTCGCCATTTTGGTTTTCGAAGCGCTTGGGCACGTTGATGGTTAGACGATAAATCCCGAGTTTGGAACAAGAATTTAGGGACTACATGAAGCAAAAAGACAGAAGATGCCTAAGGATGATAAAAGGAGTTCTTTAAATCTCTAGGAGTGGACAGTTTATCTTCGGAAAGTACGTAGTTTGGTGAAATTTTCGGAAGGGTTTACGTAGCGTTTGGTGGAAAGACGGCACCAGACAACATAAAGTTAAAACGAAGGATTTCACAGGAACAACGCCACAATTTTAAAGGATACACAAGTGAAATCATGGATACCTCTAGTACTGGCTCATAGGGATATATTAGAGAATCTAATTACTGTTTTGAATATTCCTACAGATGACATAAAACGAGCGTACAAGCGAATCGCTTTACAATGTCACCCGGATAAGGTGAGTGTGTTCAGATGGACCCGAATCTTTTGGTGATTATTATGATTTTAGACCACTAAACTATGATATAGTTTGTCTCCTTGACTCACAGATTTGTCTGCTTTATAGGTTTAATTACAAGGCTCTGCTGCCTTGCTAATAATGCTGTGTTTTGGTTCGTTAATGCTAAATTGATTTACGTTGTGCCGCGTTTCTCTCTCTCTCTCTCTCCTCTCTAGAATATAAGCGACAGTTCTTCGAGAAAGCAGTTCGAAGAAGTTAGCAAAGCGTTCGAAAGCTTAGTTTTAGGTAAGCATTAGAGGAAATATGAAATTTCGCTTCTTTACTCCTTGGTACATATAATAGATACTTGAATATAAAGTGACATTCGTTTCTAGAGGCAAAAGTGCAGTGCTTTTGTCGATAGAATCTTTCACTGTTCTATTTATGTACTGGTGTTTCTGGTTCTAAACCTACGATCTCTTCTTCTAGAATGCAGTAATGTCAATGATTCTTCTAAAGACCACGATAAGGTATTACTGTAGATCCAGTATAAATTTTCCTGCTTGCCGCCATTTGAAGTGATGTGCTATTTTTGCCCAACCATGCTAGTCAAGCCATAGAATCAACAATGGATGAAAACCCTCTCATTATGAAAGTTACCTCAATTAATTTAACGCTATACATTTTCAGGTTTTCTTCGACTTTCTACAGGACATTCTCTTTGGTAAGCTACGATCCATCCATAGTTCTGTCTTTGTTTTGAAGTGTAGAAAAATGTTCCGATATTGCCCTAGTGAGATTGCATGTAGGCAGGCTTATGTTAAAGTAATCAACCAACATTAATTATTGTTGATTCTTTGTTCTTTATATCTTATTTCGCCCATAATACCCCACTGTACAGTGTGAAATATCTTCATTATACACTGTGACAAATGAGTAACAAAATTAGACATTTTTTGATAAGCAAACAAAGTTTCCAACAGATAAACATGGATCAAAATGACACATTTTAAAAGATGATATTGTTACAAAAACAAGATGCTCTTTTTCCACCAGTTCTCTGTTAAATATCACGATTCCCATTATAGTAACTTTTAAAGTTTATTATCCCGCTAGAAAGAAAAAATCTAAAAAAGGTCTGGGTCAAGTGAAAAAATTGGCCTCACTTTTCTGGTTCACTAAAATATTATTTACTTGAATCTAACCTATCACATACCTTACACCATGGATGATAAAACTACATGAAGCAGACCACTGGGGATTTTCCTTTTCATCAGTTGGAGTTCATTATTTTTCACACAGAGTCATGTCTGAAAAAGGCTATAAGCTGTTTAATGAGGCCTTAAGTGCTTTGGTTTCAATAAACTTAGGATTTCAAGGCCAATAAACTGACTTGCAAGTGTCCTTATAGAATAGAGACAGCAGTTTATGGTCTCTTTCTTTAAAAGAGCTTTAGGGTTCACAATTAAAAGAAAGAAAAACTTACAATTTTGTGCCATGTTTAATAAATGGCCACAGAAAGAGACGTTTTTGTTGCATAGTTCACCACTGAGATCTGAGGTTCAAGTATTCAAAGTTTGCCTGGAATACTCTAAGATTTAATGTAAAAAATCATTTTGTTCTTTTCATTTACATTTTACTTACTTACTTATTCACTTCGCACTTCGCCCCAGTGGGACATAAGGGTAGGGGTGTGCCATCAAGGCCTCCAAAATCTGACCCTATCAGAGACCAAAAATCCTTGTTTTTTTATACCCTTCATTAGACCTACAGTTACAATTGTATACCCTACTGCACAAGTTAGTCACCAGGGTGGTCCAGTTAGTCCCAGTCAAAGCAGAATTTTGTTAATCATTTTTAAGTAAACTGTCTTTACCACTAAATGTGGCACGACTTTGATCGAAATGTGTTTATAGGGTAGCCATACTGAAATACAGACCATCAGAAATCAAACAAGCGAAAAACGATACTCTACTGTATACTTCAGGAGCCCCAAAACCATCCCTATAGGGTGGTACATACCCTATACCATATAAGAGGGAGTAGCACAGTCATTATTTCAGCTGTGACATTGATAAACTCTAGGTTCTTGTATTGACATCTTGAAACTTTGGCAGACCAAAGCAGCTTCAAACTATATTTTTGAGGTTTTGAGTCAAAACACATTGATCAGATTTTGTAGAATAAACCCTGAATAATGCTGTAATAAACAGCATCTCAAAGCTGGAATTTAAATTGTGCTCTATAGAGGTGTAAATACACCTAAAACTTTATGTCTAACTTTTTTCACAAACATAAATAAATACATGAATAATGATAAATAATGTTTTCAGCAGTTTTTTAGTGTTCTCCTGATGGATTTACGCATTTTTGAAAAGTTTTGAAAAATTCTGCCTATAATGTTAGTACAAGGCATACAATTATGACTATGATTATTTCTAAATATTGTGCCCTTCCAAGGTGGTAGTACTGTAGTTCAGTTTGCAGTACTGCTGGTTACTTATTTTTTACTAGCAATATTAGTCCAACTTAAAGGGGAACTCACACGCTTGCCTGGCAAGCAAATAATTCAAATCGCAATCCAATTCCATCCTCTTGATAATATATCAAAACATTATAAATTTGTATATATTTAACAGTTAAAAGGTCATTTAACAAACCTGGACTGTTATTTATGTTATTCCCGGTAAACTTGAATGTATTTTTGGTGATTAGAATTAGACTTATTTTTGACAGGTTGTACAAAAATTAAGCGTGCGAGTGCCCCTTTAAGTGCATAGTGAATTTACTATTATTGCATACCTCACTCATTCTGTCCTTATTTGTGATATTTAAATAATAAGTTGCTGAAGGCGACATGATTATTGACGAATTTTCGTCTCAGTGACTATACATGTGCTGTGCATATTATAAGTGACACAATACATTAAAGTGAAGAAGTGAAGACTATACTCTGATAATCACGGAGCCTGAGGCCACTAGGCGTTTTAGAATAATTGCTCAAGTGATTCATAAGGTTTTTAGACAAAAAAAACTTGTTTATTGTTGAGTTTTATCACATCATAACACCTGTGCGCAAACTAGGCACTATAAACATTTTATTGAGTTAAATTTAATGATTTTTAATTTCACAGCTTCTGATGATGCTAGCGACTTTCTTACATACTTCTGTAGCTCAAAACAGCATTCTTGTCTTACTTCCGAAAATGACCCAGATTTTAGGTAAGTAAAAGTATTGTAGTGTGCTGATAGTTTTGCTGATGATAAAAAAACATTGCTGTTATCTGTTATGACCAAGGTTTCCAAAAGTGAAATACTACTATTTTTGTTCTATAAACTAATTACCATTAATTTCCTGTGTGTAGGATAATTTAGAACAGTTTTAAGCACAAAATAACTTTTTATGAAACTCACTGGTCTAGCATTTTATTTCTTCTAAAATTAATGCAGACCACCCAAATCATATACCTCGAGTCAAATTTAGTTAGCAAAAATTTGATATATGCCAGAGAGTTAAAACAAAGTTACTGAAAGGGGTTTGAAAGTGATCAGTTTTAACAAAAAAGTGGACAATTGTAATTTATTTCCATGCTTTTATTCACCAATATGTTATTGAAACAACTTATTTTAATTATGCTGTAGAAATGATCTTTGACACATGCCATTTCTTATTGTGACACTAAAAGATAATTATAAGGGCTGTAACAACAGTTGTTTATTTAGTGAAGGCATTTTAAGGTGCCAATAAGGATTTTTGAATTTATTAGTTTTTATTTCAAATTTTTCATGCTATTTTGTCAGATATGGGAGAAACTTGAATGGGAGAAACTTGATAGGAGACATGTAAAGTCTAAGGGTACATATATTTTAAAATATTAAACGGGCACTCCGCACCTAACCTAAGGGAAAGCTTTACGAGGCTACAGGATACAGGGATAAAATATATCCTGAGAAGCCGTGAAAACTGACCTAGTGCTCCCAAGGCCGAACACGAATTTCCTTAAACGTAGCTTTAAGTACAGTGGTGCAATGCTATGGAACAGCCTACCAACAACTGCCAAGAAGGCAAATTCAATTAAGGAATTCAAGTGCCTGATTGACTTGACCTCTTCCACGGAGACATGCTGACTCTTTTTTAAAGGTGTCTGCAATCAGTGATTCTTAATCCAGTATTATAATACAGTTTTTTAATAAGCACAGCCCCCTGGAAACCAGCGTTTACAGTATTAGGTAAATTACTGTACTTGTTGTGTGAGGCCACTGTGCCTAAATAAAATTGTATGTATGTATGTATGTAGATATCAGGATGATGAAGAAGAAGAAGATATTGATGGCGAACAAGAACTGGAAGCCATCTTGGAATTGTTAAGGTAGATTTAATAAAGATGTCCCTTGACTAGCATGAATCATTTAGTTAACAGCAAATTACTACCAGTTTCTGAATGATATAGAACAAGTGATAAAAAAGTGAGTATGCAGAATGACTGTTCTTGCTATCCATTCTGGAATTTCTCTAGTATTATCAAGGAAAGAAGTAGCAACAACATTTTCTCTAGACAATAAAACTGGGTCACCTGTGTAGACATAGACATAGACATGGTTTATTGGTACCGTGTATATCAAAATACATAAGTATTAGGTTCCAATAAATGTGTAGTTAAAAAACAAAAATAGATAAAGTTTAGTCCGGCGGGGCGAGGCGATGCCATTACTGTTCAGCCTTTAATATGTTTTTTCCTTTCTGACATACTTTCCCATATAAATTTCGCGATTTGCTTTTGGGTACTTCCGTTTTGATTTAGTTTTATAATTTTTTGGAATACAGTCGCTGCGGGTAAACCATTGAGGGCGACCTTTGCTTCCTTTTCTAGGTATTCAAACAATTTTATTCTGTATGGCTTGAAAGCTATGCATTTGACTAAAAAATGCTCTTCGTCTTCTACAGCTCCTGCGTTGGAAATTTGACAGACTCTGTCTTTTGGAGCTTGGGAGGGTTTTGCATATCGCACTGTTTCGATTGCTAAGGAGTGGTTGCTTAGACGCAATTTTGTGTACAATTTTGTGTGCAATTTTGTGTACGCAAAATTGTGTATCCTTCTGCCTCAATGTCCGCCCCCCACCCCCCCTCCCCAATATTACTAATGTAGCACATGTAGAGTCAGTTACAGTACACTTGTGTGTTTAACATTGGGAGGGAGGAGGTCTGAGAAAGTTTGGCATAAACAGTGACCCAAGTTATAATACCAAGCATCATAGCTTAGCTTCTAAATCAGCAGTCTCGTACCCAGACACTTACCATTTTTTTAGGGCGCGCAAAGATTTGTGGGATTGTTTTAGCGGGGCCGCGCAGGGAGATGTGGGATAGTTTTAACTGGGCGTGCAGAGAGTGATGGGATATGCAGAGAAAAATTGGGAAGCATCTGGTAACAAATCTCCAGAATCTTGCAAGAACAGGGAAAATGTTGCAAGCAACCACATTTGTTGGAATTTCTGTAAGTTTTCTATCCTCAGTTACCAAAAAGAGCCTATCAAACCTTTCAACCTCCAAATAAATATAATATTTCCTCATTTAGATAGAATTTTGAAGCGAAACTCGTCGAACTAGACAAACTAACTAAAATAATATGTACGAAACGAATTCAAATTTCAAGAGCATCACATTAAACATTCAAAATATATCTGATTTTAGCCCTTCCGATCGATTCCAGGCATCTCAGCATTTCCTCTGAGTTTTTCTCCTCAGCACAACTCTAGCCTTCGCTAAATCCCGACCGCTCTTGGTCTTTAATGAACTACTCTGTAGTGGTTGTCCAAACTGTCGCTCCTGTACATTGCAATTTTACCTCTGCATCTCTCGTTGGGGAAATACAATCGCCAGGAATATAAATGCCCGAATAAAAGGTCTTTCTTTATTGATTTGTAAACCTATTACATCATCCATCGCCATGTTGACCTGGTTTGTTGCCAGATGTTAATTTTTTCGTGAATATCCCACAGTTCATTGCGTGCCGTGTGATGCTCATTCCCAGTCCCTACGCCTCCAAAACAATTTTCACAGAGAAAATCACAGCAAGAGACGCAAAAATAGTGTCTGGGTACGAGACTGCTAAATCAGTAGAACAAAATTCTGAAACTTTTTTATTTATTATTATTACATCAGAATCGAAGAAAGAAAGGCAAACCTGTTCCTGATGAGTTTCATGAAGAAAGGGTAAGCATGGCATTCACTCTACCATGGGAAGACATTTACTAATTTGAAAGGATCAAGCATATTTTTAATGCTGAATATGATTTCAGAAACATTGCCAGATTTGAAGGAGCTGACTCATCCATAAAGAGATTGAGATAAAGAGATGAGATGTCAAAGATCTCAACACTTTTGTCTGCCATTGAAGCTTTTCTTGTGTTGTATGGGCAGGTTGCATCAGCTTCTTAATTTCTTATAGCTTTCTAGACAGGAATCAGTTTGTAAAATTGTATTAGCCATGTTTTTGTTGTTTTTAGTTTACTTACCTAGAGCGAATTTCAGATGGCTGTAGTGAAACTAACAAACATCACTGCATTTGTTTTGTTTAGCTTCAGGAACTCAAGACAAAGTTGTTACAGCATAGAGAAGACATGAAGAAGGATAATTCTAAAAAGGTAAGAAAGATTAATCTGTCAAAAGATATTCTCTTAACAAGCATAAATTTAAAGGAGCTGTGCCATGGTTGTTACAACAAATTAATGTTACTATGAGACCTGAAGCAACCCAGAAAGGTATATCCTACTTCAGCCTATAGGCATTCTTAAGTAAGATTTAGTACCTTTTGTTCACCAGGAGTTCTGGAAGCCATGAGGATTCTATCATGATATTTGTTTTCACAAATAGTTTTCTGTTTTTTGTAGTTTGGAAATTCCACCAGCTTTTATGAAAAGTCAAGACAAGAGAGCATCCTCTGGGGTTTCCTCACTTTGACTTTAACTTATTTACTCAGGGCTTCTGGTATTTCGTGTGGTTGCAGACCCACAAATGTTTGGTAAATCCATGAAATCCCGCGAAATATGCCAAAGCACGCGAAATCCGTAAGGAAAAAAGTATTAGAGGCCATGGTAAATCACAGGCTCCATAGGAGTAAATCTTAAAATGATAATGACACAGCATATTTGATACTCGTTTCAGCTTTTCGAGTTATCTACTTGCCTTAAAACAAGGTAAACCTGCAAATTTAGCTCGCATCTTCGCCACCGACTCTAGTACAAAGACATTCAAAACAACCAGGCATTCTAAACTTTTCGAAAACTGGATACTAGCAAAGATCAAGAGAAATTGGCGCATTTCTCAGTGCATTGTTGTTGGAATAGCAAATGATGACCTTTGTTATATAAAACCATTCCTAAAAGGGACAATAGTAATTGCCTCAATCCATGATCACAATATTTCACGACAAAGTGACTACATGTTTTTTTTCATTAAAACGGTAATTAAATTTAAAATCACACAACCATTTTCGCCAAACTTTGCTTGTAAAATTCACACGCGATCGGCAGTTTTTTTCATGCGAACTCGACCCGTGGAAATCTGCCATTTTTGTTCCATTAAATTGAACCTAACAAATCCCGCAGCGGCATTTAACGCGAAATTGGCTGTTTTTTCCCCGCGAATTTGAACCTAAAAATCCCACGAAAATTTTTTTTTTCGCGACCTGCCAGAAGCCCTGTTTACTGGGACCTCAGGAAAGCTGTTTGTTTTGTGGCCAAAAAATATTTGTTTCCCTTAGGATCAGTAAATAAGTGTTAATTTAAACAGGGGGTTCTGATACAGTATCCTTCATTACCACTTTACCTGCTTGAATACTATTATCAAAAACTGTTAAGGTATGGGCTAAGGTTCAAGGAGTCATTTGGCAAAATAGTTGTCATTTCCTCTGCATTTAATCTACATGCATGGATACCATTTTAAAGCGTTAGAAGAATAGAAAACAAGTAAAATATTTTTTAAACTATCAATAAACTATTGATAAAATCAGTAATTTATTATTTGCCAAAAGCTGATTGACATTCATCAGTATTCATAACTGTTTTAAAGTTACTTTCAATGGCTTGCTTATTGGAGCATACTGTTTACTGGAGTGCTAACATATCAAAGACAACATTAGTTGACATGAAACTTAAACATCCCTGTTGTTGATTTCCAAGGCTAGTGAAATACAAAATTTTAGCTTCGAGGTTAAAACAGTTTCCAATTGTAGTTCTCGGTTCTCAGAGTTAATATTTTCATGAATTAGAAATGCAGCATGAATGATGAACAATGTGATGTCATGGTATGTGGGTAATAATATTGTTGTTTTACGTAATCTTTAGAAATTACTGCCAAAACACAGTATAATATGGAATATCTTGATAAAGTATTCTTGCATGTTAATACCTAACATTTTGTCTATGTTTTCTTGTACAGCAAGTTTCCAAGAAAGGCAAAACACTGCCTGTTCCTGTGGCAAAGGTACAGTATCAATATTGTCTGGTTGATTATATAGCTGCTGTGAAAGCTGCTAATCTGTGCTTTTTCATATCGTTTGAATTTGTAACTTGTTATGAAGTGCAATACTCAAGCAACAATGCTAGATGATCACTCTTCCAACATTGTTGCTTGAACTATATCTAGCATTACAAGTACATTATCTTTATCATGCATTTTAGTTAAGCATTCTTTATTTTCCCTTCAGCCAAAACCAAAGAGCAAGAAACAACTATTAGCAGAACAACGCAGAAGAGCAAAGGTAGGGTTAAGTTGAAAATAATTGTTGCTATAAATTTAAAGTTGAAATAAAGTTATTTTATACATATTTTGTAACTCCTGCATAAAATCAAAAAGTAATTGTTATCATTATGTTTTCAAAGTTAAATTTGGAAGAAACGACAGAGTATTGTTAGCATGAAATTAGGAAGTTCTTATGTGCAAATAATTTGTGTTAGAGAAGAGATGTGGCCTGCTGCCGTCTGCTCTTGTGCCGTATATACTGTCTTTTATCAAGCGTTCTCATTATGCTGAGTGACTGTATAAACGTTTTGTCTGGTGTTTCGCAGACAAAAATACTTAAAAACAATAATTGAAAAGTTCCTCACTTTTTATGACACAGGAAATGGAACAAATTGCTATGGAACTTGAGGAGAAAAGGAAGGAAGAAGAGGAGAAAGATAAACAGCGCAAACAGGTGACTTAGTCTACAAATATAAGCACCATTCCTAGTCAGGTCAACAACAAGACTAGTAAACACGCTCTGATTGGTCGGCAAGCCACTTGTGATTACACTAGACACTCTCGACTGACGTCAGAGTGCGCATATTCTGCCAAAGTCAAGCTTGAAATTTTAGTTGGGAAGAAAGAACATTCCTACAAAACGTATACCACCATTTGCCTTCAACCCTGAAGCGTGACGATTTTTTCGCGTAGGATTACGTTTCAAACGTGCAAGTTTTGTCGAGAAGTAGTCGCGATTCTGGTTCGCTGATTGGCTGAAGAATAACGGTCAAAACAGCAGCCAATCAGCGAGCGAGAAACGCGACAACTTCTCGACAAAACGTGCACGTTTAAAACATAAACCTTCGCGAAAAAATTGTCAAGCTTCAGGCAGGGACGTGGGGAACGCAAATAGTAGTATTATAGCAGGATAAACAAGACATTATTCCAACGTGCGCCGTCTTGTTTTTCTATTTGGCTAAACTACTTGCAGTCCCTTATACGGCGATCGTCCGTGAACACAAGAGAAAAGTAGTCTTTGCTCAGTCCTGGACGTGTGCAGATTTCGTGTGGCTGTGAAAAGTGCAGCGACAAAGTTGTGCCGCGCTGCGACCGTGACCGCGACCGTGACCGCGACCGTGACCGTGCCGCGACCGTGACCGTGCCGTGACCGTGACCGTGCTGCGACCGTGACCGTGCCGTGACCGTGCCGCGACCGTGACCGTGCCGCGACCGTGACCGTGCTGCGACCGTGACCGTGCCGCGACTACACGATTTCATTCCGCATCTACAGCAGGCCAGGTTCCGTGTCGCGCCGTGTTTTTCCGCACTTTTCACATTCATACGAAATCTGTTCTATTGACTTGTTTGGTGCCCTGAGCGTGACTGAACACTGAAGACCAAACCCATGCGCTTACGTGAATAAAAATGCGCGTAGAAAAAAGACTGTTCTGTGTGTTTACGGACGATCGCCAAATAGGGGACTGTAAGCGATTGATTGATTTGACACACATTTACATAGAGGATAGTACACGGTGGCGCGAAGATATGAGTTTTATTTTCGAGTGGCACGAACAATATTGTTTTTGACACGAGAAAATAAAACTCATCTTCAAGCCACCGTGTAATTATCTTTTTATTATATAGACAAACCAGAAAAAAATATTCCTAATCGATTTCCAAGCACTTTTGTTTTGACCGATATCCTCACTAGTGAGGATATGGAAAATATGTCACTGAGGATCCGGATGTAGCTTCGTATGAGATCTACGAGTGGCGTATTTTCCAGTAAAACACTAGTGTCTATATAATAAAATGTTTTATGTGTTTGTTGCTTTCCTCTGAGACAACTCATTTACTTTGTGCAGATGGAAGTAGAAAAGCAGAAAAGATTAGAAGAGGAGAGAATCAGGGCTCAGAATGAGGAACGGAAACGGAGAGAGAGGTGCGAAAAAGCTGCTGGATTGCTACTGTATCTATCACAGGGGCGGATTTAGAGAGGGGGGGGGGGGGGGGGGGGGAGGAGGTAGGCTCGGGAGATTTCCCATACAATTACTGTATTTGTGGGGGGAAATTGGAAAATTTCCATCATCCCATGTTTTCACTATCATAAATTCCTGGATCCGCCCCTGTATCCCTTCGCTTGCTATTGGCTTCCTTCCCTAGAATGTTTAACTTTCTGTTCAAGAACATTGATATTAAAATTTTCATGGTAAAATCGCCAATTGCAACAATGAATTTTGAGGTCGTGTAGAAATGCATACGGTGGTGAAAAACATTTAAGCATTTACCATCTAGTTGTCACTGATGAGGGCGTCATAGAGTAAAGCCGAAAGGCCTTTGACATGAACGTAGCTATATGGCGTTTTTATTTTCTGTCTTTACTATTTGCTATTAAAAAACACCACGAAACTGTATGGGTTTGCTCGGTTAGGTTTTGGTTGAATGATGTGAAGGCTGTTGGTTCAGGTTGTTATATAAGGGAGCAGTCTGGTACCACCCCACCCCCTCTGAGTTTCCTAGGGGGGCTGGGCAAAATCTGGATGCATTAAACAAAATGATAGGACATTGCGGATTGTTTGAAGTGGTTCTAATCGAAATTGGTTTTATGACTAAGAAGCTATTTGAGTTTTTGGAAAATTTTAGGTGTAAGCAGCTGGTCCTACCCCACCTCCCCCAAATTGGGTCCAGCCAGATTTCATTTGTTTGACCGCTTCCCGACTTCCGCATCCTACGCCTTTTCAACATTTCAGGATTCGCCCCTGGTAGAAAGGATATAATACTACCGAAATAGGTAGAGCGTTTATTCGGCTCGAGAAAAAACAGTCGTTTCCAAACAAAAACATTCAACGATTAGTTTGAATTCTTTTACTGAGGTCAGCGATGCGTGCAACTCAAATATTTTAATTTGGAAAATTTCAAACTTCAAACACAAAAAAGCCATCTGCTCGTGTTTTCTACTTATTTATGAGGTAAGAAATACAAATCAGTGTGTTATTTCCCAAATTTTTAAGGATTTTCTGTGACAGCGACAACGCATGATTGATTTCGAATGCAATCAGACTCGCCAACGTTTTTGTCTGGAGACGAGCGTTTTTTTCTCGAGCCGAATAAACGCTCTACCTGTTTCGGTAGTAATTGCTGGTGTTGCGTGGAAATCCTTTATTTTGGTAGAATTATTTTTCTTTGGAATTTAAACAAAAGGGCTTGTTTTTAGGGAGCAAAAGGAGCGCGAGAAACAACAAAAGCAGGAGCTAGAAAAAGAGGAGCGACGACGGCGTCACCAAGAAGAAGAGAAAAAGAGAAAGGAGGAGGAAGAGAAGAGGAAAAAAGCAGAGAAGGAAAAACTCGAAAAGGAAAAAGCTGCTAAGAAGGTATACTGACTATAAGTTCGTATGAAATGATGGCAGAGATCGCTGCGATTCTCATAATTCTTCGAACTCCAACTTTACATTACAAGATAGATTGATGTTTATTACATCAACATTTACCAAGAATCTAACCGGCTGAATTGCGCCTCAGTCCCGAAAACAAAATATATCGAAGGCTCGGAAAATCATATGGGCAAATCGATCAACAAAAAACGTCAAATTAAAATTATCACTCCCTAAGTCACCACCATTGTCATCCTTGGTCCGTGATCTAACGCATATTTATTTTCATGTTTCCTAGGCTGCTCTTCAAGCTGCAAAAGGTTAGTGCTTGCCTATACAAATTCCCAATAAAGTATAATGTTTCCCTTTATTATTGTTTACGACAATGCGCGGTACTTAATTTTTCCAGTTCAGTCAAATATTTTACACTATACATTCCTTCAATCATTATACTTCTTGTATATAGTTGTGATACCTCTTGTAGGGGTTATTATTTCTTTTCTGTTATGTTAGCAGCTACCTCTGTAGTTTGCTTGCATCATTTCATAAATGTTTTCCCCAAAAACGAGTTGTCTGCTGTTTTTGCGGTTGCAATAATTGGCTTAATCAGCCGATGGGAACCTGATATTGACTCTGCTGAATAAATGGCGGCGTAAACTCTTTGGGTTCTGACCTCCATCTGATATGTAACTGTTTCCTTTCACATAGAAAAAGAAGAACAAGCTAAAGCAGCTAATAAAAACCAGGTCAGTCCTTTGAATTGAGAGGATCGGGCGAACTTGAGGGCATGTCTCTTGTATGGAATTTGGCATGCTTGCTGGCCACTTCTCTGACAAGAAAATAGCTCAAATCGCAATCCAATTCCATCCTCTTGATAACAGGTCAAAACAACCTAGAATTGCATTTGTCTAACACTTGAAAGGTTTTTTCTACTAATTTGGAGGACTATTTTGATTACTACGGGTAAATTGTACTTATTTTTATGTCCACGGTGGACGAATATTAGGCGTGCAGGACCCCCTTTAACGAAACAGTGTTCACGGTTTCACGGTGATTGTAGAGGGAACTCGTGAAGTCCAAGAAGGGAGGGGGTAGCCAAGCATTGTGTCTTGATATTTAACAACTATCCCCCGAAGGGGAGGTGTCTCGGTATATATCCACCGCTAGGCACCGACCCTGAGGGGGATAGTTGTTTTAGTATATACCAAATCAGTAGAATAAAATACGGTGGATTAAGTTTCAAAACGCAATATCGCGCGCGAAACGAGCCGCCATATTGAGAGTTTTCTGGATATCTACTATTTCAGGAACCAATCAGAGCGCGCGAAAATGACTATTCACTGATTTGGTATATACAGGGTATATACTGGTATATACTAATAAAATTTATCCATGCAGATATTTACCTACATATCTTTGGTAGAAATTGATATGAATATTATTTTTATCAGTCTTTGAAGCGTCAGCAACAACAACAGAGGACAGACCAACAACAGTATCCTCGGGAAATTCCTCCTCGCTTCCAGAAAATGAAAAAGCAACAACAGATGCAGCAACCTCTTCCGCCCTCTCAACCTCCTCTTAGTACACCTACTCAACAACAGAACAAGTTCCAGGCTAAACCACAACCACCAAGTAAGGTTACAGACTTTAACTACCTCATCATCCTCGTGTTCCAGGGACCTCCCCTCACCTCCCCCTCTTTCCCACGGAACTCTGCCTTCTTGTGAACATTCAGCCAATCACATCGCGCGAAATGATTGATCAACCAATCAAAATGCTTTGACACGGCACGGAACGGAACTTTGCCTTCTTGTGAACATTCAGCCAATCACATCGCGCGAAATGACTGATCAACCAATCAAAATGCTTAGGCACGGCACGGCACGGAACTTTGCCTTCTCGTGAACATTCAGCCAATCACATCACGCGAAATGACTGATCAACCAATCAAATGATTAGACACGGCGCGGAACTTTGCCTTCTCGTGAACATTCAGCCAATCACATCACGCGAAATGACTGATCAGCCAATCAAAAATGCTTAGACACAGCACGGTACATTTTTACAGTCATACAAAATAATATGCTCTAAGGTGTGTTGTCACGGCAACAGTCCTAGGAATTTATAAGAACTCGTTAGACTCTGTGGCAAATAAATGCCGAGATATTGTCATAGTAAAGTTCGGAGTATCATCAAATTTGTAGACATTATTGTCATAAAATGGACATTAACGTTTGTCATAGTTGTCAAAATGTATTTTTATTTTATTTCCAGTTGGTAAGAAAAAAGATCCAAACCGTTTCGCATCCAAGGAGTATGCCGAGCTTGTGAACGAGGTGGATGATGCAGGCTGGAACAAGGCAATGCAGTGCAAAGGGAGTGGCTGGGCAGCCGGCGCAGAGGACTGGGAGCAAGATATAGCGGCGAAATGGGGCCCAGTTGATAGACAGTGGGGTAATAAGGAAGGAAACTGGGAACAAGTTGTTGTGGACGGAAACGATGGAGAATCCTGGCCCACAGTTGGCAATAAGGGCTCCATTGGTGATAAACCTCAATCTTCGGTGGACAATTCTCTCGCTAAAGCTTCTAATTCTGTTACTGTGTCTACGTCGGACTCAAAACCTGGAGCTATCGGAACAAAGAGTTCTACTTCGACAAATGCGGACTGGAATAGTAATCGGAATTCTGGAAGTTTTCCGTTGTCATCTGAAAGCTGGGACGCTACTTGCGATGAATCAATTGATCGCGCATTAGATGCTGTAGACTCTAAGGGTGTAGGACCAGGGGGGGTCAGCTGGGGAGGTATGGGGTCGGGAGGGCTAGGAGGGTTGATAGGTACCCCAATAGGTTGGACCCCTTCAAAGGACAGTCCTCAGAAGCTACCGGACTGGGAACCTCCGAAAGAGGGTTGGGGAAGTGAGAACACTGCTGATTCTTTGTCTTGGAGTAAAACACCTGGAAAGGTTCCTAAACCTAAGCCTGTTTCAACTACTACATCTGCACCTACATGGGGAGGAACCCCGGCTGATTCTAGTTCTGGCTGGGTAGAAACCTCTGGGACTTCTGCAAACTCTTCTACACCACTACATGGTGGAGCTACATCAGATTGGAATCCTAAATCCACAACTGTGAACACTTCTCAAGGAAATAACACTTCTTCCAATGCTAAAACATCCGGGAACCCGGTTACGTCCGGGAACTCTGCACCATCCGGGAAACCAGATAACAAAATGGACCCGTCAGGGTGGGGTGAGGCGAGTTGGCCTGTGTCGACAAGCCTCACGGGGACTGCTTGCTGGGATAGCGCTACATCTAGTCAAAAGCGACCACAGGACACTAAAGATGCTAAACTCAGTCATGATAAAGTTTCTGGGTGGTTAGAGAACTCTTTACCTTCAGCTAGTGGCACTTCTGATTGGAATGCAGTGTCGGAGGGCCGAGAGCTGGATGAAGGGTCAGAAGGCTCTTGGGATGGGTGGACTACAGCTTCTTCAAAACGAAATAGGGTAAGGGTGCCCTACCATATAATTTGTAAAATCTCCTCGATCCGCCAGTATTCGACTGATTTCCTGAGTTCAAGAAAGGTAAGTAGAAGGGCCTGAACATGATTGTTATTAACCTGTATACCACGCCTGTATACCATTGTATAACTAGCTTGTATTTCAGTCTGAATTCACCGCCAAGTAAAACCTTTATTTATTACAACGTTTCAAGACAACGCACGCCTTCTTCAACAGTTATGGCGCCAGGTTATCTGGCTTAGGAGTTCTCGCGCGCAGTTTTACTTGCGGAAGCGATCGTTGTCATGGAATCGTTCGCCTGGACGTCTTAGGGAAGCGATCAAAACAGTTGTACTCGACCAGGACTCGATTTAGGGGTGGTGGGGTGGTGTATGCCGCAACCAATCTTCTTTTAGGGAAAAGTGCCCGTTTTTAACTGCGAATATCTCGTAAAATAATAAATGAATACAAAAGATTCGTTATAGCAAGAGCAACACATCCATGCAATAGCATCCAACATCTCTTACTTGAGCATGGAGAAAATGGGCGTTAAAAAACAGGTGGGGTGGGGTGGGGTGGTACAACCCGGGACCTACCACCTCCCTTGATAAAATCGGGTCCCGGTCGAGTACAAATGTTTTGACCACTTCCCTTACTGAGAAACGCAAACCTAATCACATTCTACAGAAACATATAAGTGAGTTGAAACGTGTAACAAGCATACATTGCTTTAGTGCCAAGCTGCGGAATATTCGCAGAGTAAACAATTGAACAGATTTTGAAAATAATGTTGTTGCAATACTTCAAGATGTTAAATGTTAGTATAATTATTATCACTTACCACTGTTGCTCTACTTTATTTGAGCGAAAAATGAAATATTATGAAGAGAAAACCTGCTTGGGTTAGCAGTCGAGAGTTCATTATTGACCACGAATAATCCACAGCTCTGGTTCGCCGTTATATGTTTCAACTAAGTTATATGTTTCTGCATTCTATTGATCGATGTTTGGGTCAGTAATTACGTAGTAGGGAGGTGCTGCTCTCGCAAAGTGAGATACGATCCAGAGCGAATGGACGCTAGACTGTTATCTCCTTACTTATAATAATATACTTTCATTTCTTGTTTGTTGTAGTAAATGTATTCTCCCGTTCCTATACACCTTCAGAATAGGTTACACCCTGTAGCCTGCAGTGCGTCAAAAGAGTCCTTTTCAAGGGCAATGGCTGATCGCATTTGTTTTCTACACCTGCCTTGGAATTGAATGCAGATAGACCCCCTCCCCTCGGAATTTTCAGGCCTTAGAAAGACCCCTTCCCCCTGGAATTTTCTAGGTTCCTCGACTCCCCCGGTGCGGAAGGAAAATGCAATCAGCCAATATTTCACGAGGGTAAATGTGACCCCTATAGTTGTATTTTTGGCGCAAAGATGCACAGTGAGTTTTCACAAATACTTAGGCGTCATGGCGGGTTCAACCGTTTCTGAAATAGGTGTATCTTTTTCATTTTTTGTCGTTTGTAGTAAAAGATTTTTTCTCTACACAGGCACCTAAACCTAATCCTGCAAACGACAGTAACGCGTGGATGAGTCGATCGCTGAAGCAGCTTCTTGATATGGGCTTCAAGGTAAATGTCTGATTTTGGACTTGTCGGGAGTAAAAATGATGTATTAAATTCATCGTTCTAGTGGTAGCGCCCTTAGCCATCCCCAACTAATACTTTACGGAGATTGGACTCCGCTATTTGACGCCAAATATCTAAAATTTAAACAACATATTAAGAATCCCAACTGGCAGAGCGGCAAACGAGTTGGCTTTGTACAACCATCAGTGGCGAGAAGTCAATCCCACCATTGCATATTGCAACACTGAGAAAGGAATGCTGTTCGATGTGAGATCGGGATTCACCGGCTTGTACCCGACACGCTGACCAATCGGCCAAGCTGGCTAAAAGGGATCTCACGTCCTTCCTTATATGAAAAATCTGTTCTAAAATGTAGTCATCGTTATTTTTTGCAGCAAGAAGATGCCGAGAAAGCATTGCGAGCCAATCACATGAATATCGAGAGTGCAATAGGTGAGTAGTACAAGATCAAGGCTTAAAGGGGCTCTCGCACGCTTAATATTCGCCCACCGTGGACATAAAAAAAGTAAAATTGTAACCGTGAAAACACATGTACATTTGACCGTAGTAACCAAAATACTCCTCCAGATTAATAGAAAAACCTTTCAAGTGTTAGACAAATGCAATTCTAGGTTGTTTTGACCTGTTATCAAGAGGATGGAATTGGATTGCGATTTGAGCTATTTTCTTGTAAGAGAAGTGGCCACCAAGCGTGCGAGAGCCCCTTTAACACAGAACGTGGGCTTGCCGTTTTAACACTCAGTGTGCCCCGTTTTAATACTCAGTATGACCTGGGTTTGAGGTTCGTCCCGGCATAGCGGATGTTGTCTAGGACCAGCCTTGGTTTGCAGATGTCGAGGTGATTTAGTTGCCAGTGGTTTCAACTTTTGGGACAGAGAGACGCACTGCTGAAATTTATTGGGCAGTCGCAAAAAAATTCGCACCCCCTGTTGAGGACCTCTGGAATTCCAGGGTGGGTGGTTAAAATGGAGCTCGGAATTCCAGGGTGTGTGGTCAAAGAAGAGCTTGGAATGCCAGGGTGGGCACCCTTAAAATACGAAATTCCAGGGTGGGTAAGCACACATTCCAGGGAGGTCATGAAAAAATCACTGGAATTCCAGGGTGGGTGGTTCAAATTAAAAAACACAAAGGGTGGGTAGTTGTGACTGGGGTCCTCAACAGGGTGAATGTGAAATGTTTTTCCGACTGCCCATTTGATTTCCTTTTTTTCTAGGTGACCTCCTTTCCCTAACTGCAAGTGCTATTGAGGAAGCAAGTCGAGCTTCTGCTGCCACAACAGGAGAACCAGATCCTGCAGAGGCATCCCGACTACAACAACAAACAGCACCAGGAAAACAGAATCGGAAACAACGGCGCAAGACCCAGCAGCAACAACAGTTACAGCAACAAAACAATAACAATCACAAACAGAAAGAAAGTGTTACGGACTCTGATCAATCCCTTTCCAGTGACTCTAATGCTAAGAACAATAAGTCTGAAGCTAACAATAAGGATAACAAAGTTCCGTTTACGGAAGCTAACAAGGCGCCGGTGTTAAAACAAGGTTCAGATTTCAAAGTTAATGTCGCTAAAACAACTAGCGAACCTTCACCACATACATCCCCTGGGAAAACTGCGAACACTGCTAGTCATCCAAATGTTAATCAGAAAAGGAATGCAACCGGCGCTGGTCTTATGCAAACACCAGCACCAGGAGTGGGCACGGCATTACGTCCTCCGATAACGCATCCATTACTGCAACAGCAGTTTGTTCAGCAAGTGCAGCTCCATCAGCTACGCATGGCTCAAGGAGGGCTGCTACAGCCTCCAATAACACCTCAGCAGTTTGCGTTGCTGCAACAGATTGCGCAGTTACAGTTAGTACAACAGAGGTTAGCGCAGCAGCAGCAGATCAGTCAGAAACATACTCCTCATAACATACAGACGCAACAACAGTTGTACCAGCAGCAACAACAGATTGCATTAATGATGGCGCAGTTGCAACAGCAGCTTATTCAACAACAACAACAACAGCAGCAGCAAGCTCAACATTTATCAGGACGGTTCCAACCCCATCCTTACCCGGGGCTCCTCTTGCACCTCAGCAGCAGCAGACGGCGCAGGGGGCTCCTCCGCATGGAAGGAATAGCCCAAGCAAAGGTGCGACCACCGAGAAAGGAGACGTAGAAGGGTCTAGTAAAGCCGAGGAGACCAGCAAAGCACCGCCAGTAGATAAACCTATAGTAACAACTGCAGCATCCGAGGACCGAAACAAACAACAATCTCCCGCACCACAGTCGAGATTGACACAGTGGAAACAACCTCTGCTACCTGATCCAGAACAGCCACCGCAAGTTGATGCTAAGTCCGCAGTAGGTTGGGGCACCGGGAAAACTGAAGCTAGTAATCTCTTTACAAACACGTCTGTTTCTACCAGCAGTAGCGAGCAGCCTAGTAATCCAAGCCTGTCACCGCGTGCAAACCGCATCTCGGATCCAGTTTCAAGCAGATGGGGTGTTGATGCTTCTTTGAAGCTGTCGGCAGACCCACCAGAGTTCAAACCCGGCGTACCGTGGCGGCCTAGGCCAGACGCAGCCGAGGGAAAGGGTGAGAGCTTCAGTAGTGGTTCAAGCACAACCTCTAGTCAGTCGCCTTCACCGCAGGGTCAGCCCTCGTCTAGCGCACTTCCTAAAAAGCATGCAGTAACCACCGAGAGTGTGTCTATGGGTCTTAGTTATACTTCAAACTTCCCCACCCCTCCACAGTATTCCTTTGGTATTGCTTCGTCCCCCTGGCAGGTGACAGAAGGCAGTGACGCGCTGTTAGCTAAGTCCACTGTCACTACCTCGGGCATTCGACCCCTCCAGGTCTTAACAGCTCTAGTGGAATCCCAGATTCGCCTGCCTTTGAAGAAGAGCAGCCAACCTGGCTGAAAAATTTAATCGATGTAGGACCACAGAGCTTTGTACAAGACCCATCTCAAGCAGATTATAACTTCAGTCGTCTAGGATTTCCTTCCAGTTCGTGGAGTGTTCAAGACGGGAGCAGCTTCTCTTCCCTTACGCCTAACTCTAAACCATGGGCAGCCCCCGGGGGACCGACACCTAGTTCCGCTACCTCATCGGCTTCAGCCCCACAAGCATCTTCAGCTACTGGACCCTCGGAAGCCAGCGTCAACGCTACCTCCACTGAACAATCCAAGCCGGCTGACATGGGCATCAGTTCGTGGTCTGTAAACCAGCCCATACCCAGTGCTGAGGAAAAGTTGAGCCAAGTCCAAAGGACCGAGCCTTCTGGACCGACGGAGACTATAGCCAGTGGTGTACATCTAGGAGGGCGTGGCGCTAACCCTATGTCCACGTGGCTAGTGTTGAGGAACCTCTCACCTAGGGTACGTATTGGGCAGTCGCAAACGAAATTTGCCCCCCCCCCCCCCCCCCCCCCCCCCCCCCTGTTGAGGATCCCAGTCACAGCTACTCACCCTGGATTTTTTAATTTGAACCACCCACCCTTGAATTCCAGTGAATTTCAGGGGTCTTCAACAGGGGGTGCGGATTTTAAATGCTATTGCCGATTGAGAAAGTGCCGCAGTTGCAGAAAATGTATGTACCTAACAACGTCATCTAGGTTAGTTGGACGAGTTTACTACGATATGTGGTTGTTTTAAAAAGAGTATTAACCTCCTGAACATTCTTGTGGGCCATTCCATTCCGGTACATAAGTACAAAAATCCAGCCAGTAAGATTTAGTGTACGCTCAGACATGTATATTAGATGAGCATGAGACAAAAGATTGTACAGAGTTAATATCACGTGATAGCACCTCTTGATATCCTGCCTACGCTATTGTGTTGACCATTTGAAATTTGCTGGGCTTCCCAACAATTCCACTCCATTAACTTTGGTTAGAGATACAAATGTTTTTTTGGAAATAATATGATTTTACTGTCAAGACGCTTAGGTGTCTGAAAGATAGGCGCCTTCCACATCTTTTTAAAATATGGCAACAAGGAATAAGATGGCTAGAATGAATCGAATTCCTGTAAATTTTAGTGATGTTTATGGGAATTCCTAGAAGAATTCCACTGCCATTTCGGGAGTAGATCAATACATCTGTTAGGTAATTCTTATTAGGATCCGAAGTAGAGTAGGATCAATACCCTATTCCCAAGTATTAGGTTGCTATAGTAAGTCCTGGCCGGTTTTTAATCATTCTGTTAACATTAGTGTTGCTTTTCCAGGCTGATCCCCCTGCGTTACGCGCTATATGCCAACAGCATGGCCCACTCCTGACTTTCCAACTCAACCTCCGTCACGGAAACAGCCTGATTCGGTACGGAAATAAAGACCAGGCAGCCAGCGCTAGGGGGGTCCTCAGCGGTATGATGATCAAGGGGGTGCCCCTTATCGCTGACTTCGCCACAGACAGCGATATTGGCAGCTTCTTTGAGCAGACGCCCGACTGGAATACAACCCCATATCCGACCAAACCATTCAGCAATCAATGGTCCTTCCAGAACTCTCTCGGTGGGATACAGCAGGCAGAAGATCCGTCGAGACAGGCATCATCGGTGCCACAGGCGGTACCCATGGAGAACAAAGCACCTCAGGCGCTTCCGCCTATTGCAGGAGTTGCTCCACCCGGTATGCAATGGGGAAGCTCGCAACTCCCTGCTCGGCTGTGGGGGACCCCTCAGCCCGGGGCTGGTACAGGATTCGCACCTCAGGTCCCCAGCATGTGGTCCTTCACTGGCGGAGCTCCTCGCGAAGTTGAGCCCCAATCAGGGACTGGGGAAAATGGGCTCGTTAGTCCTTCTATGACAACGTTTCTACCTCCAGGGCTCCTAAACGGTGGCGAGTCGGTGTAATCACTACGGACTTTCATTCATTTCTTTAACGGAAAATCTAGACTTGTCTAATGTGTATGTACGTGTTCGTGTCCTGCTCGGCCTGAATCCCGCCCCTGAAATATGGGTCACGGGACAAGGCTCGAGTGTGTTTGTCGTTTGGGTGTATTACGTGTATTATCACAAAATTAAATCTCATCCTAGCTGACTCGGGTTTCCACTCAATTTCTTGTATAGAAAAGATCTCGTTTGACATGCGCGGGCTATCCCACATGCTTCGTTGCTGAGCTAGAACATAAGTAGCCGTCGTTCTGTGAAAGGGAGTGTTGGGTGGGGGTCAGGGGCTGGACGTGCTGAAAATAGTTACTAAGAATATTAAAAAAGAACGTGGCCTTTAAAAATGCAGCTTTGAAAAGAACACGTGACCCAATAACACCTTAAAATCAACATGAATCAAATTTTTCAATGGAGGTAGGTATATCCATCAGTTAATTTATTTGCATCTTTCAAGATTTAAAATACTTACAAGCAGTTTGCTTTCATCTTGAGAGATGTTTTACAAATTGTTGTAAATCTGACTCTAAGGCAGGGGGCGTACTTAGCAAAGTTTTCAAGTTTGCCACAAACTTTTCCAGCAACGATTTGCCGTTAAAAATTCTAGGCAAAGTGTTGCTCCAAAGATTGTAGTCGCACTAGCAAATTCTATTGTTGTTACATAACTTTGCCAAAAAGACGGCCCAAAGTCTGCTCTAAAGCCTGGGAAAGCCGACACCATTTTGACGTCATCAGTATGGAATGTTTGGTTTGAGCACGCAGACGCGTCTGTGAGAGTCTCTTGCCGAGCGCTAAGTCAAAGTGGTTGCTACTTTCGCATGCTAGCTGCTCGATGGCGCCTCTGTGTTTTGGTCAGCCGCCAAGGTTTAGTTTGCTGGCAAAGTTTTTGGCAATGTGACCGTCGCACTGGGGAATAACTTTTGCCAAGTGCGACCCATGCCTAAGTTGATAAAATCCGTCCATCGCCAGCCACACTTTGCTCAAAGACATATCTTTAGACTGTGGACTCAGTCGATCGGTTACATTTCTGTTAATTTACTGCACTCCTTGTAGGTTTCTTGTAAGCTGCAAAGAACGAATCAAGAACAATTTCAGGTCTAGATGACAGAAATCAGATGCATATTTCAGGTAGCCCGATCCGATTTCCCAGTTGCTAATCCTCACCCACGAAACCTCTCACAGGGCTGTTTCATGGGCCTTTCCTTTTACCCTAGAATTTCTGCAGGGTATTCATTCATGTTCATTTGCAACGTTAAAATTTCCATATAGGGGTCACGAGAATTTCCTTACGGGCTGCTTCAAATTCCGCAGGGGGTTGTACAGGAGTCTGGGAATTCCGCAGAGGGAGCGCAATTTTCGAAAACTTGGAGTTCATCATAGAGGGCGTTTTTGGAACGATTTAAAGGTGCGTTTACCTATTTCGTCGCTATGGCTACGGTTCAAAAAGATGGGTAAACGCACCCTTAGGCGGACTGCCGGCCAGGTGTAAACACTCTAAAGCCTGGTTCAGACTAGCGACAGGCGTCATGCGAACAAAATGCTCCACTCGAAAATGAAAACTCTCAATACTGTTTAGAAACAGCAATGTTAACAAGCTCCGTTGTGACGCAATGGCGTAAAGTCGTTAAGTGTGAACCAGACTTCAGTGGGCTACTGGGTCAGATTGAAGCACTTACCTCATCAAACTTGTGGATCTGCCTGATAAAGAACTCCCCGTATCGTCGCTCCACCTTGGTATCAGCAATGTGGATCATGTCGTGGTCGATATAGAAGTCCACCTCGGATGAGGACTGTTGCTCGCCATCAAGTGCGTCCGTTCCTTTCGTCCACACCAGGTTCCTCTGCTTGTGCTGTTTCAAGTAAAGAACTGGGCGTTGGTTATAGCCAAATCCATTGTTACCCTGGGCGTTGGTTATAGCCAAATCCATTGTTACCCTGGGCGTTGGTTATAGCCAAATCCATTGTTACCCTGGGCGTTGGTTATAGCCAAATCAATTGTTACCCTGGGCGTTGGTTATAGCCAAATCCATTGTTACCCTGGGCGTTGGTTATAGCCAAATCAATTGTCGCCTAGGGCAGTCGACTGGGTTTTTGACGCGACAGAACAACAGGGCAAGGACCTGATTGGCTTAGATTGTTTGACTGGCGGAACAAAAAAAACAAAATCCTGTGACGATATTCTGCGCGGTCTCGGAGGATGAAGGTTAAATAACCGCATTCTCGTACCCAGAGCTCGGCTGCTCGCAGGGGAGGCTCTGGGGACATCCATTTGGGTGCCTTCACTGATTGGCTGATTTTGAACGTTGGGGCATGCGCGGCTGTGTATTAAATCTCGCGCATGCGTCAGTGGCTGTCACCAGAGCCTCCCCCGCGAGGTGACGAGCCGGGGAGCTCTGGGTTCGAGAATGAAGTAACCGCGTCTTCGTCTAAATAAGGAACTGAAATCGACATTGGGCAGTTGCAAAAAAGGGCAACCTGGAATTACAGAGTGGTTACCTTATAACACAATAGCTGATTTCTGAAGGTGGCCTCGTCCTGTGTTGAGTAAGAATTAATGATTAGAGAATTCAGGCAAAAGAGAAAGTTACAGGAGGCGATGGTTGATGGGATAATCGGATCTCACCATATCCAGGAAAGCGGCGAGTTTAACGATCGGCATGGTTGTATACAGCTTCAGGTAGCTATGGATAGGAACAGATAAGATTCTGTTATGAGCGCACTCTCTTAACCAGAGCTCTCCGGCTCCTCATCTCGCGGGGAGGCGCTGGTAGGAGTCGTTTTAGGGCCTTTATTGAAATCAAGGGCTCGTACGCTTTCTGAATGACAAAACTCCAGGATTTTCCAGGAAGTATTTAGTTATCTTTCCAGGGGTTTTTATTGGATAGAAATGCCCCCTCCCCCCAAAAAACCAACATGATAAGTCTGGAGGATGTCATAACTTGTAGTCCAAAATCAGACTCACGAAACTGACTGATTCAACCAGATTTGAGTTGAAACATTTTTCCAGGAGTTTCGCAGGATTTTCCTTAAAATTACAGGGCTTTCCAGGAAGGAAATAAAAAATCCAGGATATTACAGGACGCGTACGAACCGTGGAAATCAATTTTTCACCAGCCTATGGTTCGTGGGTTATTCAACGACAAACCGGCTCTTGCGCGCAATATCGAAGCATCCGTAACATAGGGCTGGGAATCTCAGTTACTAAGGAAGTCCAGTCTTGGAAAATCAGCTCTTGTTATTGGTTTTTCAAAATAGGACTTTAATTTTCAAGGACCAGGTTTTTGGCCTGGAAAGGGGTGTGTGTTTCAGGTCTGAGGAGCCAGATTTGTCAATACAGGTGCTAGATTGTAGAGCATAGTCATTACGACTGCATTTGCCCGTTTTAAACCATTTTTAGAAATCATAAAAGAATAGAAATCATTTCACCTCCGAATGATGGGAATCATCGACTGCTGGTTGACTTCGTTCATGAACACCTTCAGTTGCAGGTTAAATGGCTCCTAAAAAGGCATAATGTTGTTTAAATCATTTAAACATTGCATCGGTACAAAATCATCAAAAATCTCTCGTACTTGTCTCGGGCTTTTCTCCGACCCTTAAACTCCACGGAAACACTTGCTACGCAATAGAGGAGTATTCTGCCGCGCATGCGCATTGCATCTTAGGAACTTGACTTGTTTGGTTATCAATGGCGGAGAAAGATTACCGAGTGTGTCGAAACATGCGCCAGTTGTGCACCGTGTAAGGATTAACTTCACCCAAGAATCTAAGAAATAGCTAAATGGGCTTTTGGTCTGTATTTGTGGCTGGAATCAGCGAGTGAAAGAACACAGTTTGACTTTTAAATTACCGAACAAACATGCAAAGTTGCTACTCACTTACGAGGCTGACACCATGTTGTGGCTTGCTCGGGTTTTTCGATGTGGATTTCTGATATGCAACGAAGGCTACTGCTCCGAAACCCTGTCTTATGGTAAGTTTTAGTTCTATAGTTTGTTCATAACATACAAGAATGTAAATCGGTTGTTCTCTTTCAGCGATCCAGCTCGAAAATATTACGATATTATGTGTAAAAACCTCATTTTAGACTTAGTTAACAGCGAATTTCCCGTAATCGTAGAAAGAGTATCACAGTTCGGACATTTGGACTAGTTTTATCGTCCTTTCCTGGTTTGTTCTTTATGGGTTTTATTAGCCCCAAAATCGGAGAAAGTTTTCCGATTATTTCTTGAAAGTATGACCACACTTTTACTCAGTTTATTGTCTGGTAAAATTCTTATTGAATTTCACACTCGACAAGCGTGTTGAAAGTTCAATACGTGTATCGAACTCATTACTAAGTATTTATTTTTGTTTCAAAGTGATCGGTGGCATATTTTCGAGAATATTGCCTGCTAAATTATGCCTAAAATTTATTTGCTAATGAATATTTATTATTATATTATTGTGGACGATCTAGGAAGAGTATCACACAAGTATTAGCTGGCAAAATCGGAGAAAACATTATTAAACTTGTTTGCTGTAAGCTGGTTTTTCATCACTTTGTTGCATGTGATGTACTAAAAGTGATAATTGAGGTTTTTGCTGTACTACACTAATATTGGCCCCTGATATGGTGCTTCCCCAGTCACGCAATCACATATATCCAAGAAAGAGAACAAAGCTATCTATTTGTTTATATCTTGCTATGGCTAGCAGTCCTCCCTGGTTACCATGAGGTTGGCTTTCAAACAATGAAACTTTCCCCTGTGTGCTAGTGCATTTTTCACTTTTAAAAGGCTATAAATGGTGACTTGTGAGTGGAAATGATAAAATTATTGATGTTACAGTCAACCCGGATGTACTCTTCCCTACAATTTCACAATATTGCCTAGCAACATTGATGGACAACTTACTCAGATAAATTGCAAAAAAATATTTTGTATCTGTCTACAAGGTATTGTACCAGAACTTGAAACTTTTTGTTTCTGATCTGATTTGCCTAACGCTGTCCTACTCTAGTGCTGAGACATGTGGTGAATGAAAGTTGCTTGCGACGATTGAAATTTGATACCAGGCAAGTTGGCCATCAATGTGAGAGAACAACTGGCTTGACTGTAATGTGCCAATTTCATTTCACTTCTCTGAGTTACTCTGCATTAAAAAAGGAAATATGTCTAGAAGCATAATAAAAGATATAATGGAGAGTAAGTAATTCAGAAGTAACTTGCTGTGCATTGTTTGTTGCAGGCTCAGAAGGTATATTACAGGGATAATGCCATTCTTGGCTGGATGATCACAAAACAATTGCAGCCTGCAACCAAATACCACAAGTGCTGGTGGTTCAGAGGTGCAACATGTTAGAAAAGCACTACAGCATTTCATCAATTGTTTTTCAGAAGTAGAACTATACCTAAGAGGGAACTATACCTAAAGAGTTCCCTTTCTGGAGAGTAGAGACTACTCAAGAGTTTTCACTACAGATAGTATAGTGTTCAGTAGAACATCACAGTGCTGTATCAAAATCCCCTTTGCTTCAATTTAACTTTTTTTATAATTAAGCGCTATAAAAATTCTATTATTATTATTTATTATTAAATGTTATATTGCCACCTCAAAATCCAATATTTTCAACAGGTGGAAGTTTTGTCAACTGCCCAATTTTCTCTAAATTGGATTGCAGTTGACAGAACTTGTCAGAATACTCTGCCAGTAATAAATAGCATAATAAATTGTTGACAATATGGTGTTCTAATAGTTTCTTTGACATAGTAATCCATCATTGAATCCCAGGGAAGGGTAGAGCTTGTATCTCAAGGGTGGGTACCCTTCACAGCCTTCAGGCTGGGTATTTAAAAATCGTTGACAAATTCCCAGCTTGACTAGATACAAAATCCGGGTTTGTAAATCATTGTAGTAAAAGAGATTTAATTCCAGGATATATAGGTGATTCAAATCCAGCACCTCGAGGTATCATCTGAAGAAACGGTACCTGATTGGGGGGGTTACTGGATGGTGAAGCTTGTCAAGACATTTTCTAAGGTTACACACACACTAATCAACATGTTTGTTTGGTCACCATGACATATTGTAGTTTTTTTCATTACTACTAACAGGTCAGTCAAAGTACACTGAATGATGCTCATTTTGTTTTGTAAGTGGTTGGAATTTTCCAGCAAAATCAATGTGCAGAACAACGGGTCAACTTATATTTCTCAACCCAAAGCTATGATATCTTTCCATTTGATCTAACCGGGATCTAACCCCACTGGAAGGCCCCGAAATATCAGGGTAAACTGATAGGATAAAAAATGAAATCGTTACTATTGCTAAACATCGTCTTTTTTCCGCCGTTCTTGCAGTCTGGATTTCAGTTTTAACAGTCGCAGATGAAGGTCCACAGATCCTTAAATCAAACACGTTTATTTGCACTACACAGGCAGCTGAATAAACCTTTTATTTTATCCCTCCCGCTTTCAAAATAAAAGAAGCAAAACAAACGAGAAATAGAAATAGCGCGCTATTTGATTACAAATTCGCGATACTCAACAGTGCTTTTCCCTGAGTTGAGTCTGCAATGTAAACATGGACGGCAGCGGTTGTTGCGCATGGCATAGGCAAAATACTCCTCTGTTTTGCTACGCAGGCTACTAACAGACGAATAGACAGACAAACAGACAGTTATACAGAAACAGTCATACAGACACAGACAGACAGACCCAAGGTACGACAGGCAAACGAAGGCACAGACAGAAGGCAGACCCTAGGGGGGTACTCGGATATAAAAATGACGGGGGGGGGGGGGGGGTCTGACGGAGTTCCAAATTTCATACCCAAAAAAATACCTGAGTCATAAATTTTATTCCCAAAAAAAATACCTGGTCCCAAAATTTGATACCCAAAAAAATACCCAACTTTGTTAGCCTAAAAAGGCTATTTAGTACCAGCACTACACATGATGCCTGTCCCATTATGTGTTTCAGCTTATTGCAGTATCAACTAGCCTGCTGTCAGAAGTTTCAACCCAAAAAAATACCCGCGGATTTTTCACCACTCCAAAAAATACCTGATAGAATTTCAACCCAAAAAAATACTTTTACTTCAAATTTCATACCCAAAAAATACGTCGGACCCCCCGTTATGTTTATATCCGAGTACCCCCCTGGGAGGCAGACACATTTAGTCAGACAGCTTACTCTGTTGTAATTGGCGGGGGGAGCATCGAAGTTCGGTGGAACTGGAGACACGAACTTCGGACAGGAATAAGAAAACAGCTCTTCAAACGTCTGCAGATCCCTGGAAAGAAAAAAAGGCTGTTTAGATGCAGATCCCATCGCCATGATGAATAGCTCTGTTAACAGCCATTTGAGGGCCTTCGCTGATTGGCTGATTTTGAACGTTGGAGCATGCGCAGAAAGGTCTTTCTCTCAACGGCTCTGTATCAAATCTCGCGCATGCGTCAATGGCTGGCATGACAATGCCTTCACGGGTTATCAGGTGCAAGGGAGCTCTGGGTTAAAGAATACTTCTTTCCCAGTCAAAAATGTCAAGAGACACTCCTGCCATAGAAATTTGGAAGGGCTACACCACAGGGCCCGGCATTATGGTCGCCAATGGTGACTAGAATAAGGGTTTAGCGAGCAACAATTTCAACCTAGTCGCAAAATGGCGACTTAGTTTTCCAGTCTGTAGCTCCTTCACAAAATTATCTGTCAACCGCGTTAATTCGGGAGAAAAAGATGGCGACCATATTTCTATTATGGCGACCAAACTTCACTATTTGGCGACAAGAATGTTTTATTTAGGCGCCCATGGCACCTCTCGAAGACAGTCAATGTCGAACCCTGGCATACTGCATGGTATGACTGAAAGAGAAGAGTATTTTTGTATCACTATGTTCTTACCCTCTTTGGAGCTTTTGCATCTTGTCTCCACACTTCTCCCTCAATTGAGCATGAACATTCTCATCCAGACGCTGCAATGAAATACAAATACCAGCTTTGACGAAATTGAACGACTTTAAGCCATCGACACACTATGGAACTAAGTCCCTAAAGGTCATGTCACACGAGGCAATTCTTCTTGCAACTCGCAACGCAACGATGACGAATTAAAAAAACATTTCGAGTTGCCGAGGGACGTCACACACTCGCAACATTTTTTTGCAATATGCAATGCACCATTTTGAAACAACCCGCGAGAAATGGTGTTTGGTTAATAATAAGACAACATTGCCTCACGGGTTGCATAAATGTGTCACACGCAGCAATTTTTCTCGCAATGTTGCGAAAAGTAGAAATCAAATCTACTTTTCTGCATTCCGCACCCCATGCCGCGGTATGTCTGACGCGCAATATTCATTGCAATTCGCGAAGCAAAAAAATAGGATTTTTAAAAATTTCAGTCACAGCCAAGGGCATACGCAAGATTTTGCAAATCTACAGGCCAAGCTCATGAATGCAATACAGTAATTGTACCAAAGTCACCCAGAATTATGCAGTCCCGTGCATGCAGTTACGGCTAAACTAGGACACATGTAGCGCGCAACATTTGTGTCCTGCATGTTTCCCCGAGTGGCTAAACTAGGAACATCGCACGTGTCTCGGACACATAAAATGTTTCTTGTCTTACAAAATTTGTTGCGCGCGTGGCTAAACAGGGAATGTATCCGCATGTTGCGCGCTACATGTGTCCTAGTTTAGCCAGTCAACTAGTTTGAACTGTTGAGAGGACGAGCCCATGAAGCAAGCTGCAATGCACTTTACACGCTGGTAAAACAAGTGGCAAGTCACTGCGACTGGGGGGGGGGGGGGAGGGAGGGGTAACAAACCTGCGGGCAAAGAGTGAGTGTAATGGCGAGTAGAGAGTACATCTGGTCATTCTTCTTCATGATCTGATGAAAACAAGAAATACATTTTGCGACGTCCATTGCGTTCACCAAGGGAAATGTAGAGCAGATTTGGTATGACTGTGAAGACTAACTTTGGTTACATCGGCGATTTTATCTCGAGCTTCGAATTTCTCATGCCAGAGATTAAAGAGACATAGCAACACAGCTTTATGGCATTTTGATGCAATTTTACACTTTTGTGAAGCAAATGATGACATCATTTCACTACAAAAAGACATTTCGCCAAACGCTCACTACTATCTTACCATTGGATTTGGCTAAATAGCTAAGTTATGTCAAGTATAGCTGAAGCGCAACACCAATCACATATTTTTAGCCTGCCGTATTTCACTCAATTTGCTTAGCATGTTATAATTCTTTAAATCCTACCATTCCGACTTGATTCTTGTTGATATGATCTATTAAATAGCCGTGTTGGAGAACAGGTAATTTGGCCGCCATGTTGGTGCTTATCTGCTTGGGCACCAACATGGCGGCTCCATAAATTTACTTTACAAAATGGCGCGAATTCATTTCCATATATTTCACTCGGAAAACATTCAATCAGCCTCAAATTTACCCAGGAAACGTCATTAAATGTTCACTCTACAGTTCTACTCAGTATACAGCATTTCAAAGTATATTTTTGGAAATCAATATTTAGTCAAGTGACAACTGAAAACCAGGCATTACCTGTTCGTATTGGTATGACTTGGTCTGAAGCATGTTCTTGGTTCTCTGGATGTACAGCAGGATATTGGAGTAGCAGCGAATAGAATCCTGAAATAAAAATAGTCTAGACTTCGGAATCTTGGAATTCACAGCAAAGCAAAATTTGTCGCGGGTTTCCTGTGTCGCGCGCGCGCCAAAAATGGCGGGAAAAATTCATCCAGGGAGAGGTGAGAGGAGGACTGGCGCGCGAGGATGGGAAAAATTAAGCAAAACAAACTTTCATCACACATTGTGTGAAGCCACATCAAAAATAAATTGAACTAGCATATATTGAGCTAGTATGAATCAGGCTTAACTTATGGTAGCGTCGCATCATAAGATAGGCAAATCCCACATGGTATGATTATAGTTTCAGTGTGAACCAGGGGCTCTCGCACGATTACTGGCCACTTCTCTGACAAGAAAACAGCTCAAATCGCAATCCATCGCAATCCTTGAAAGGATTTTCTATTAATCTGGAAGATTAGGGCAAATGTACATGTGTTTTCACGGTTTAATTATATAGCCAGCTCGAAAGCCCATTGTGCCGGCTGATCAATTTTTCTTGAATCGTCCAATTATTTTTTAATTGGATCGCGCGGGCTCTAATTGGACAGTTCGCGCTAAAATTGGACAGTTTGGGTTTGAACATGGATGTTATATAATTAATAAATAACAGGACTCCATGCTTGTCCAATTAAGAAAAAAAAATGGATGATTCCTTGGAACTCCAAATTGGACTCAGCCTATGGCCTTGTCCAATTTTGGAGTTCCTCTGAATCATCCAATTTTTTCTTAATTGGACAGCATGGAGTCCTATTATATACACAAAATTTTACTTATTTTATGTCCACGGTGGACATAAAATGATTTAACATTTAATGATAGACGAGAACCCGGTAATACGATTAATGTTCCAGTATCAGGCTTAACATACCTGATAGCGCCTCATCATCAGATAGGCAAACCCCACATAGTAATATGTAGTGACCTGACATGCCGGTACATGGGAGTACAAGCTCTTCTTGTTCAGCTCCACGTTACTAAGGATCTTAACGGCCTGGAAATAATCCCCAAGAAGAGAGTGGAGACGGAGGAGCCCAATCAGAGAGAAGTACCCCATCATCTTGTACAAAGGATGAACCCCAAAGTCGCCAGCCACTGAATCGGCATCCCCATTGGTGTTGTACATTTCAAGCTATGATGAGAGTACAGAGCATCTTAGGTTTATCTCTAGCCTAAAATCTTTGCAAAAAACTATTGCTCCAACAGAAATATGCACACAGTTTAAGACCATTTAGTAAAGTGTATAGCCTTTATTTGAGCTAGTAAGAGTTTATTGTGTGAACTAAGAATTTTAGGGTGATGTGGGGCAAAGAAAAAACCTTGTTTAAAGGCCATGTTACACTAGGCAATGTTTCTTGCAACTTGCAATGCAACGATGAATTCAAAATCATTGCCAGTTGTTGCAGGATGTTACACGCTTGCAATATTTTTTGGAACCTGCAATGCACCGGCATGGAAAATCATAAATTACAAAATCAAGTGTGTGGATTAGCTCATTCTGGGAACCATTGTGTGATAAATTGCCAAGACAAGTTACGTGAGGCAACTTGTCAACAAAATATTGCATTGCAGGGTAGATGTTACATGCGTGCTTTTCGCTGCAACTCACAACACAACAAATATTGCATCGTTTTGCTGTGAATGGGGTACAAGCCATTCAGGAGGGAGACAAAGTGAACAGCCAACCAATCAGTGGACAAAGTTAGTACTACACATGTTTAGTCATGGCCAAAGAAGACAGGATTTGTTTGCATTTTTTGTTTTTCGTCCCATTGTGATTGGCTCAGTCCAAAGCCTCAACAAGCCAAGGTCTAGCTCTAATAATCTCAGCTCTAATTGCAGTTTACCTGATAATTAATTCGTGATTTTTCCACAAGTGAGTAAAGCACATTCAGGACGCTGTGGATGTTCCAGATCTGAAGTCGAACAAAAGAAAATATTAGTTTACCCCAGAGTTCAGGCCCCAAAGGGGGTTCTCATAACCTTAAGAGCCTGCAATGATTGTGAACTTTATAGTTATCATGAGAGTCAAGGCAAAAAAAAAACCAGGCCATTTGTATTTGTATTAGTAAAACTGCAAATTTTTGTAAATTCATAATTTTTGCAATAACTTGTATTTTATAAAAATTACGAAAGTTTTAATCAACATGTTTCGACAGTTTCAACTGTCATCATCAGTGAGTTATTCAATGTGATTTACAAACCTGAATAAATAGCTAGAGAAATTACAATAATAAATTACGTATTGTGTAAAGTACAGCATATGCTGATTATACTGCCACTTGTATGCTGGTAGGGCAGCAATGCAGCGGTTTCATGTTTCTGCCCATACATTTTCTTTGTAAAAAAAAGAAGCCAGACTAGGAAAACAAAATCAAAGACATTGCAAATCAGAAACAATCAGCCTGACAAATCACAACATGTATAAATAGTCCATGAGTCACTTGTTGTCAGATGGTGCCAACCTTGGTGTTTGCTCGAAGTTGTCCAACCTCATCATCTGGTTTCTTCAGCAGTTTAGATCTAAACTGGCTAAAGGCTTGAAACTGTAGCAAGAGTGGAACAAGATAAACAACAATGTAAAGTTGTAAAAGCTCAAAACGATGTCTAAATTAGTCTGTTTCATGACTTTATGTTGTCTCTCCTTAAAGAGCCTAGTAAAACAGTCAGCCTAGAAAAACATCAATTTCCATTAGCTGATGTATAGAGAATAAGAGACGTTCCATCATGGTGCTTTGTGAAAAGAAGCTATCAAGAAGCTGTACCCTGATTGGGTGACCTACTCTCATTGGGTGGGGTGGTATTGTTCTGATTGGCTAATTGGAGAGCAAGGAATCAGCTGGACGGAAGAGGTGGATTATACTCATGTACAAGCCAAAAGCCAAATGACAGTGTGGTTCCTCACATTTAGGACCCTTTGAATTTCATTTTATGATCAACTTACCTGATAAATAAACTCATCTATAATGTCCCACAACCACTGATTAGGAAGAGTGAGTGGGACTGGCTCATCAGTGTCTATGACAAGATTAGAATATAATTGCTAGTTAGAATATAATTGTGGCCAACAGGCAGGAAAACTGACATGATTTTTATATAAAAGAAGACATACTATTCATATTCCATCTTAATTACTCACTTAGGATGTAGTTGAATAAGTCACAGTAGTTGTAATATGATTCAAATCTTTGTTCTAAGGTTGGCTGAAAAAATAAAAATGCAAAACATCTCATTCAGTTGTCTCATAAACTTGAAAAATGAATAAAATAAAATATTTTGGGACTGGTCAAAACACCAAAAATATAAGCACTACATAAGTAACTATATAAGTACTACAGTATTTATATATATGTAAATAGAGTCTAATTCGAATTATTTTTAATATATTGTAAAAAATTGCTTAATTCAGCCTTAAGCTGCAATGTAGTTTTTAAATAAACCATCTATCTATCTGTATCAATAAGGGAGCTAAATTTCAATCAACTATTTATGGACATCCTGCAAAATGACACTCAAGACAAATATGGCCGAATGTTTATTATTCAAGCATTAGAGCACAACTTTCTGTGACTTTATTGGTGCAATAGAGCACAGGTGATGTTGGGAGAGACACAAGAACATTGTAAAATCACGAGCAGCAGGCAGGAGCTGCAGGTCACCCTACCCAATATTTCACTCAGCACTACCAACATCATTTAATAATGGCACATTCAACAAATGTTCAATGAAGTTGAACCAAACGTTGAACTGGTTTGGATCCAGCCTTGACAACAATGCACTATACCAAGAATTCAACAATGTTTTTGTGGTATCAATCTTACCTTTAATTTATTGTATATGTGACGGTAGTATAACTCCTTGTAAAGAATGAGAAAAACTTGATCTGAAAGTAATGGGAAAAAAATGTTGTTGGATGGGATTAGGTTCTGATTGGTTAAGGTATTTACTTCACATTTAGTTTTCAACACTCATCTGAAATCCACTCTAAATCATTAGAAGATGAAACACCAAGTTTCAAAGTTGTTGCCATAAACAAATTTACTTACCTCCTTCAACAAGGGGAGCAATAAAATCAGCTTCAGGCCATGGAGACTTGTTGAAATACCTCTCAGTCAGCTTGTTAAATCTTTGATGATAAAAGACCAAGTCAAATGAATGGTAGCCTGCAGCCTGCGAGCAGTTTGTTAGTTTTGAAGCAGAAGATTGAATTTGAGCATAAAACAACATCGACAACAACCTTTATTTTCATAAAATATGCAAACAAATTTACGTTGAAGCAAAAGTTTTTTTTTATGTTGGAAATAGCTAAGGCTAAACAGGCAGGACAGCCTATTACAAGGAATAAATAATTGGAAAGACTGAAGGTGCAAAATGAGGTGGTATACCCCTCTCCCACTATTTTATCATATCCAAGATACGACCTCTGCAAGCAGGCTAAATTAAAGGCAAGTTCAATTCAAACAGTAATTATTTTAACTTACCCATTTTCATAGATGGATTGTATCTCATACAGGTTCTAAATGATGGAAAGAAACCAATACTTCATAACATAATTGTACATTTAATGTATCAGTCAATGACCCGCTCCCTGTTTTCCCCCTGTGACACGTCTCTCCCTCCCCTGAGTAACTTGACACTGTAAACAAATCGAAGGATGCCAAAAAAAAACATTTCCCTTGATTTTACAGCCATTTGCTGAATGGGCTGCAAGCAGTCTATTGCCATTAATGCCAACGAAATCAACTGCAGAACTTCCTGTAACAGCAGGATAATATAATGTGTCTATTAAGTGACTTATTGATTGAATCGACCACCATCTATTACAATCAATCAACCTTATTTGTGTGACCTTTGACTGATTATCAATTGACCAACAGCAATCAATACCAATCAAGTAATTATATGGATTGATAGAGCGGATTTCAGATGACTGTAGTGAGTAATTCGCAATTACTTTGTAATTACTCCTATAGGTTTTATTCACAATTGGTGTAATTACTTTGCAATTGGTTTCACTACAGTCATATGAAAATCGCTCTATCGATTGACCAATTGGTTTTCCGATGATTGATTTTCATCAATTGGTTACACCGGGATACCACAGGCCAAGATTTTACCTCTAAAAGATACAACAGGTGACATGCTTGCATTCAGTACATACCTGTTCTATAATATGCTGGTGGAAGAAATGTATAAATCTTTTGATTTCTTCTGGTACATTGTATTGCATGGCTGCTGCGTCCATGTCATGGTCATCCTGATAACCTAGAGAGCAAATAACATTCATCAGTCATCATCATACACAGTTGCCATGACACCATTATCACTACCATCCTCATCAATAACAACATCATTACAGTCAACCCGGATGTTCGTTTCCTCACAACTTTGCAACATTGCTGAACAACATTGCAATATTGATTATCAACTTGCTCATTCAATTTGCAAATGTGCCGAGGAAGTTGCTAACTAGTGCCGAACAATTTCCTAGAATTCCTTCTACCAAGGTGCTCAGTTTTTCACCATCTGTATGATTTTGGTTTAAATAAGCCATATTTTGATCAAAACTGAGCACCTTGGTGGATTTTCTTCTAGGAAATTGTTCGGAGCTATATAGCAACTTCCTCGGCACATTTGCAAATTGATCGAGCAAGTTGATAATCAATATTGCAATGTTGTTCAGCAATGTTGCAAAGTTGTGAGGAAACGAACATCTGGTTTGACTGTAAAGGCCCATCATCAACCGAGAGCCTTTGTGGCCTATTAGCCAATCAGAGCACCCGAAAAAACAATGGATCAATTTGAAAACAAAAGAAAACAGGGCCTTTAAGAAAATGATGGGCCTTTAAAGTCAAAATTAAAAGGAGGAATCCTAAAAAGTACCAAGTCACATTAGAAATTTTACAAGCATTTGTCTGCCCTAAAAAATGTTGTACACACACTCGCATGATTTTGTTCTGAGAGGTCAAGTTTTTCTAACATTCAATCCACCTTAAGCATTCCTTCAAGATTCCATGTGGAATTCAAGCCATGGAATACCGTACCGCTCTCGAGTAACGTAACCTCCAATCGCGAGTCGCGAGTGAAAATTCTAGACTCGAAAGACTCGCGGCTCGCGAGTATTTTTCCATTGGAATATTCATGATATGTAAAAAGTCACTCGCATTTTGCGAGTGACTGGCGGCTCTAGGTTCAAAAGAGTAAACTTTATCGATGAACGTCCAAAGCAAAAACATCGCCCAAACATCGTACCGAAACTACACGGAAGATCGCGAACTGGTTCAGAAAAGAAGACCACCCGTATATACTTCTTTTAATCTTAAGTTTTAGTTTAAAAGAAGTTTTTGAAATAAAAATATCATACTAGCTTCAAACGAACAAGTGGCGTGTTCTTATCAAGCGATTATTAAAGAAGACGCCGGAAATTTTGTTAAGCGCCATGTTGTTGTTTATCACTCTAGTCCGACTCCAAACACAAATATGCGTTTAAGAATTATGGCGCTGTACTTCTCTAGACTTCGCTGAATCCATCGCTGAAAACTATAGCAAGCCCTTCTGAAATAATAAACAATTCTACGGTTTGGACGGGCTGATCTTTGCCTGTAAATTTCCTGCACTCGAAGATTCGCGAGCAGGCGCATAATTTAAGTTTATGTTTTTTGCGTCTCGTTGTCGCCGAAAAGTCCGGACACAAATTCAAACCTACGGTAAACTTCGAAGTTTTCTCGCTCGCTTCGTAAATAAACCCCACAAACTTACGAAAGAAGAGAGCTTACCTATAGTACTTCTGTTATTTCATAGTTATTATTTAGTGTTTTATTACTAGGAAAGAAAACCGGCAAAACATTCTACGATACTTGAGCGTCTCGTCGCTAAGTTTGTTGCAAACCTAAAGCGTCGAAGTTTTCGCGTTCGCTTCGTAAATAAAATACACAAAATTTACGCCAGAAGAAAGCATATTAGTAAAGTACTTTAATTATTTCATAGTTATTATTTAGTGTTTTATTTCTAGAAAGGAAACCGGTGAAACATTTCACCGATACTTTAGCGTCTTGTCGCTAAAATAACACCTAAGTTTGTTGAATGCCGATAGAAGTTTTCCTGGTTTTCTCGCTCGCTTCGTAAATAAACCCCACAAAACATACGAAAGAAGAAAGCTGCCTATAGTACTTTCATAGTTATTATTAAGTGTTGTATTACTACCGGTATCGGCGAAACAGTTCACCTACTGTATATTCTAGCGTGTTTTCACTAGTTCGTTGATTACCGAGCACGAAGGCCGGGCACGAACCCACGGTAAACTTCCAAGTTTTCTCGCTCGCTTCGTAAATAAACCCCACAAAACTTAGGAAAGGAGAAAGCCCAAGAAAGCTTACCTATAGTACTTTAATTATTTCATAGTTATTATTTAGTGTTTTATTACTAGGAAAGAAAAACCAGCGAAACATTTCACGGAAACTTTAGCGTCTCGTCGCTACGCTAAGTTTGTTGAAGGTCGGACACAAATTCAAACATAAACTTCGAAGTTTTGCGCTCGCTTCGAAAATAGACCCCACAAAACTTACGTGAGAAGAACGCTTTAAATATTACTTTCATTAGTTTGTACGGTAGCTATATCTTTTAACGTTACGGTAGTCTGGAAATTCTTGCGAAATTCTAGTTTTGTAACATGAAAAGAATCCCTCGCTGAAAGCGTTCACAGCCCTTCTGAACAATTCTATCGGATTTAGATGGGTTGATCTTCGCCTGTAAATTTCCTACACTCGCAAGACTCGCGAGCAAACGCATTTCGAGTGGATCGAGTGAACTTGTTTAATGAGCTCCTCATTATAAAATTACTCGCGAGCCGCGAGTCTTTCGAGTGTTGACTTTTGACTCGCGGCTCGCGAGTATAATGTTACGTTACTCGAGAGCGGTACGGTATGATTACTAATTAAGAAATAAAACATCTTTTCTGTGCCTTCATAGAGTTTTGAAAACTGAGGCATTGTTTGGGAGAATTCGAGATCATGAAGCATGAGACGAAGTCGAGTGATTCATGATCTGACTCGATAATTCACCCAAACAAAAGCCGAGGTTTTCAAAACTCTATGAAGGCACAGAAAAAAATGTTTTATTTCTTTTATAAAATAATTTCTAAAGCGAGAACAATAATCATACGCGGAGAAGATTCAATAGTGCATCAGATGACTTGCTGCATTATGGCATCATTTCTATGACCTTCATAGAGTTTTGAAACATAGCTCTCGACCAATCAATGTGAAGCACGGGTGGCGCAGCGTGTAAAGCGTTTGCCTCTCACCTCTGTGCACCGGGTTCGAATCCCAGTCGGGGGCAGTTGGGATTTTTCTCTGCTGTTTCGAACCTTGTGTCCATCGTGGGTTGAAGTGATTCGTCATTTCGCCTGTGTTTCACGTCTTTCGGATGAGACAATAAAACCGAGGTCCCGTCTCTCAGCCCACTACACTTAACCACTATGCGAGGGACGTTAAACAATCACAGTGCTCACCACAGAATGTAATCTAACAACCACTCATGATTGTAAACTGCATTGTATAAATCGCAGTCCGCATCTTAGGGATCAGACATATCCACATCTGTAAACCGCATTTGAACATATTCATATGATAATTTGCGGTATACAAGTGCCTACATTACATTATTATTACATTAATCAGAGCGTGTGAACATCTCATTTATTTATAAATTTCAGTTCTTATGATATACAATATTCTTACCTTGATGCCTGCTAAAACCATCAGGATCTCCCTGAAATAAGAAAAACAAGATGCTACAGCTATCAGAAATCACTTATTATGGCTGTCACAAGTAATTGGTAATCACTTTGTAATCACTCCTATTGGTTTTATATAGCATTCGTGTAATCACTTTTCGATTGGTTTTACTACAGTCATGTTATTGTTTATAACATTGCTCTGTCGATCGAATGATTGCCATCGATTATGATCGATTGTCGATGAAATTTTCAGTACGCCTGTCCCAATGGAAAATTATTGCCGTCTCAAGTTTATATTAAATAAAGTGAAACAGCCACCACAGACATCCTTTGGTTCAGCCTCTAACAAACGAGTATTGAAAATGTTTTATAAGGACAACGACCATTCCATTCCATTTCATTGAAATTCAATTTGAATATGGCCAGCCAGAATGGCAGAGAGCGTAATTTTGTTCTGAAAGTGTCCCTCTACAGAGCGCTGTTCGAACATAAATGTACAGTGTAATTTGTATAAACAAGCAATGACGTACCTCATGCACATCTTCCTGCTGCCCAAACATTGTTTTCAGGGAGAAATAGACGGAATTTTCGACAAAACACAAAATGGCTACCGCTTTACGAGTGATGAGTAACCACATGTGGACCAGCTTAGCGACCTCGCACTTAAGAGGCTGTCTCTGTAAGAACGGACCACTCGATTTCGGGTTCGGAACAAACCTGTCCTGATATTTATATTACAGAAAGTACTATCTATGCCTACTACCAAAATGCAGTTTTAAGGATCTCAGTAATTATTTTCGGGAAGTTTTATGAATTTTGACCAGACGGGGTGAGAAGCCCTCCAAAACGCCAAAATCTCCTAGTCACGGAGAGCAGTTTTCGCGCCTGAAATTTTTTACTTTCGCATCAAAAACGACAACTCAAATTATATTTTCTTGGTGATTTATTGTATAATCTTTCTTCTGAAGGTGAAATCTTGATTACATTTTAATGATTTTTGTAAGAAAATCAAGCTCATTCGAAGGCGTCCCTTACGACATTTGAAAAGGTAGGGGTTGAAAACCCGTCCTGTTTTCGAAAGTGACACTTCCAGCAGCTAAGATGCACCCTAAAATTTGTAGATTAGGTAATTTCCTTCAGAATTATGCAAAAAATCTGCGGCACAGCGCGCCGTGGAGATTTGGAAGTGATTTGAAGTTGAGTCAATATCTTGTTGTTGTTGCGTGACAAGATTTCCATATGCGTCACGCTTATAAGTTCATCGTTTTTCTTTTTATCTCTACAAATAAGGAAAAACTGCCCAAATGAAGTTTTTGATTGATATCCTTCAAATATTTTCCTAATATTGCATGTTTTTGATCATTCCGAATATCTTATAGTTATAGGAGCTGACAATAACATACGCTTGTTTATCCAAACTCAAGGCGAATTGTCTGGCCTTCCCAAACATGTTCCATTTCTCTTTTAGGAAAAACGTTTCTTAGAAAATATCAATGAAAAGCAATCACTCAACCGATATCAAGTATTGGATGCTATAAACTTCTGTGTATTTGTATCAATTATGGTGCGATTTGTAAGTCTACTGTCCGCAGAAAGAACAACAATACGTATTCCGAGTGCTTTAATAGATAAAGAAAAACCCTAGGAGAACTAGCTGCTTAATATCATAGACAGACAAACTACAGAAAATGCAGATCGATTAACTTAATGATGAAGTTTTCTGTGTTTCCATATTCAATGTACCATCGAAAACGTGTTCTTCGATCCTAGCTCAACTAATCTGAAGTTAAGTGATTTAATGTTGTTTCTTCTACGTCGCGACGTTCATTAGCATTAGAAAAATGCACAAATTACAGAGTAAAAGTTCATACTTCTACATATTTAAATTTTAAGTACAATATTTCCGCATCGTTTTGTTCTTACTGCTACGAAATGCCTACAAAAAACTTGTAAATCTACATACTATGTAGAAGTGTATTTTCTTTGTAAATTATCATAAATTTGCAGTGATTTTTATATTGATTCTAAATTGCCAAAACCTCCCCTTATTTTATACAATAACAATAGCAGAGAACAACAGGAAATCGGGGGGGGGGGCGTTCCGGGGGTGCGTTGTCCGCTTTTTCTAGATTAGAACCCCCACAAACATCCCTGGCTACGGGCCTGTTGTACATGCAAATAACAGGCGTCTGCAAAGCTACTACTATTATAAACGAATTTTATTGGCTAGTAAAACGAAATCGGTAAAAACGTCCTAAAAGGCCAACCTTTTAGGGCTCCTCTGTTGGTTCTGCTAGATTATTCCTTTAATCTTAGTAAGTCCGGTTTATTGCCATCACATGAATTGAGGGGGGGGGGGGGGGGGGGGTAACTGGCACTAAAAATAAAGTGCAGTTTTATCGTCGGTAGAAATGAGGAGTAAACAGGGTGTGGCCCACAGCAAATTTACCGGTAATAATAATAATGATAGTAATATTAATAATAGTAAATTGGGTGTGGTCAAAGGAGACAGCATGGGGTAAAGGAATCAGATGATATCTGACACCCCTAAAAGATAGAACTTAAATGAAATTTTTACATACACTAGGGAATAGGGAGAGCATCCCCGTATATTCTCCCCGCGATATGTATGGGCTAGGTGGGTTCAACGTTCTACCACCCGGGCCTTATTAACAGGGTAAACAAGCTCCAATTACATGATCGAGGCAACTTCCGGCCAGGGCTGACCAGGCTTGAATTTTTGAGTCCGGGCTCACCGTCTGAACACTCAAATTCACAAAATGTAATCACATGGGGGGGGGGGGCTATCCACTAACCGGAACGCACGAGATTACAAAAAAGCGACTAAGCCTTCTTCGGCTTTCCGTCTCTTCCAGAACTCTTTGCCACATTTGTAAATGTCATGGCAGTTCTAGTCAACCGGAAACACAAAACATTTATATACTTGGAAGCTAAGCTATATCTAGACTGTTTCCCTCCCATAATTATTTAGAGACAGTTGTTCTGAAATATCCAACATGAATAACTAAATTACACTTTAATGAGCATGACGTCTACAAAATACTAGTATCACTTCAAATCAGACCCTGAAAAGTGCACATCATAAGTAAGAAAAGAAAGTAATTTAAAGAAAGAACTGAAGAAGATATCGACTAACACTTTGTCGATGGATCGGAGCATTGAATATGAAACGAAAACATAGATTTAGTTCACCTGCATTTTCTGTTCATGGTCCGTCTATGATAAACATTCACTTAGAAGTTCGTTTCTGTGGACGGTGTCAGACGGTGGATATACAAATTAACGCACCATAATTGACACCAATACACATCAGTTAGCATCGAATACTTGATATCGGTTGATATCGGTTAGGAAAATATTTGCCGGATATCAATCAAAAACTTCATTTGGGCAGTTTTTCCTTATTTGTAGAGAAGAAAAAGAACAACGATGAACTATTAGCGTGACACATCTGGAAATCTTGTCACGCAACAACAACAACATATTGACTCAACCTCAAATCACTTCCGAATCTCCACGGCGCGCTGTGCCGCAGATTTTTTTGCATAATTCTGAAGGAAATTACCTAATCTACAAATTTTAGGGTGCTTTTTAGCTGCTGGAAGTGCCACTTTCGAAAACAGGACGGGTTTTCAACCCCTACCTTTTCAAATGTCGTAAGGGACGCCTTCGATAGAGCTTGATTTTCTTACAAAAATCATTAAAATGTAATCAAGATTTCACCTTAAGAAGAAAGATTATACAATAAATCACCAAGAAAATATAATTTGAGTTGTCGTTTTCGATGCGAAAGTAAAAGATTTCAGGCGCGAAAACTGCTCTCCGTAACTAGGAGATTTTGGCGTTCTTGAGGGCTTCTCACCCCGTCTGGTTAAAATTCATAAAACTCCCCGAAAATAATTACTGAGATCCTTAAAACTGCATTTTGGTAGTAGGCATAGATAGTACTTTCTGTGATATAAATATCAGGGCAGGTTTGTTCCGAACCCGAAATCGAGTGGTCCGTTCTTACAGAGACAGCCTCTTAAGTGCAGGAAAACCACAGGCTACCCACCAGCAACCAATTCCGGAATGACAAGTTGGAAATAAAATAGCCTGCGAGCCGGCTCTGGAATCCCGCACGCCAAAAAAATCGAATATCCGAAAAACCCACTGGAGAGCCGGCTAGCAGGCTAGAAATAAAACAGAGAAACGACTGGATTCCAGAGACCGGATTCTCGCCACTAGCTCACAAAAGTTGGATTGCGTATTCCCTTCTACAGGGCAAAAACGGCGTCAAACAAAGCAGGCCGGATCGGAGGGCTCGAAGATCTCTCGATTTTGTCATGGAGCCTGGGAGATGATGGGTGGCGGTACGATGTACGATGCCGAGCCTACCTTTTCATTATAGTCATTCTTTTGAGAAAAATTTGCCGTAAAAGTTGGATTGAAAAAAAATAGGTTGGGGGTTTCGGGTCATTATATAAGTGTAAAGAAGTGACGCTATCGATTTCAAGTCCCTAGTTGCTTGTGATACATATTTCCAAGCAATCGCAAGGAACGGTGGAGCCATGGGCGGGGGGAGGGGTATAATCACTTTTCATACAGTAATAGTAATAATCGTTTAATTTCATACTTTGCAGCGCAATGGCTGAATTACAGTATTTCAGTTTATTCATTTTTTTTTTGCCAGGAGTACACATTTCCATAAATTTAGATTTATACAAAAGAAACTGGCGAGGAAGCTCACAAGAAACCATAGGGCTTATAAACATGAGCTCCCCCCTAATCATAGATAATATTACATAACCTTACTAGGGACTGCATTATGTTACGATGGATCAATTACAATAAAAACAAGCAACACAGACAGACGACACAGACAGCACAATAGCGAAGCGAAAAAAAAAGCGCAGCAGAATGAGTAGTAAATAAGTTAGCTAAGAAGAAATGTTTTCCGTCTTGATTTAAAAAGAGAAATAGAATTTGAGTTTTGAATTTCTTTCTTAAGTGAATTAAACAAAATAGGACCTTGAAACCGAATAGCAAACTTTCTAATATTTGTTCGGAATGGGAAAATGTGAAAAGCACCAGCATTCCTAGTGTTATAGGAATGAATTTCGTTTGACAGTGAAAACATATCTTTAAAAGCTCTAGGGAGAAGACGTTTCTTATAAAGAAACATAAATTTGCCAATATGAAATAGATAAATATCATAAAACTTAAGGATTTGCAATTCCTTAAAAATAGGATCAGTGTGAGCATCAAATGATTTTTTTGAAATTATTCTGACTAGCCTTTTTTGAAGAATAAAAATACGATTTAAGTTAGTTGGATAAGTTGATGCCCACACCGATATGCAATATGTGAGATAGGGATAAACTAGACTATAATAAAGTGTACATAATGAAGATAGTGGAAGGCAAAAACTTGATTTATATATTATTCCTATGGATTTAGAAATTTTCCTAGCAACATTTGCAATATGCTGAGCCCATGAAAGATTCTCATCAAGAATAACCCCTAAGAAAACCACCTCCTTTACCCGTTCAATGGCACAATTACTTAAAAATAATCTAATATCAACTGTTTGCCTTTTTTGCTTAGGCTTGAATACCATATTCAGTATGAGCCAGAATACAATTGATCACAAAAGCATACATTACTGGAAGCGAACAGTAACAAAATAATTAAATTCAGTGGCACCCTTATACCGCTCAACGCGGCTACTGCCCGCAAGGAGCGAATACCCATGTGATACCACATTACCGGAAGGAACAACCTTAGAAGCTCTGTCAATCTCGCCTTAGCCATGAATTTTACACAGTTCAGCTGGGCGGACCGTAAGACGGCCCAGCGCTTGCCTCACTGTTGTGACAGTAACTTCTGAAATAGGTGTATAGGTATAAAAAGTTGTCAGAAAGTTGTGTTCTAATGCTTAGATATAGAAATATGTACAGAATATTATCTACAACTTCAAAATCTTGACGCCCATGGACTATTTAACAATTATGCAGAAATTTATTAAACGACATCAAAAACATATAGGGGTGGCGAATGGTAAATGCGAGATTTTCCGACTGACAGCGAGATCAAGCCTAAAAATTCGAGACCGAGACGATCAAATATTGTTTCTCATACATTCTGTATTTTGCGTTAATTTGTCAGAAAATGAGATTGCGAGAGAGCTCTCTAAAAATTCGAGATTCGAGAATCCCTAGAAAATTTTGCGAGATTCCGCAATTTCCGAACGACCATTCGTCACCCCTACATATAACTATAACTAAGTTCCTGACGACATGACTCTAAACAGCAATAATCCAGTTTCCCTTTTAATCCCCATCCAACAATATTGTTCTGTTCATATAATAAGAACAAATTCCCAGATTAAACGTCAAGCCAACGTCGTGCCGGACCAAATTAAATGAGTTAGTGCGAAGATAGCACGAGGTTTAGAGCAAATGAATTAGCTCGACGCCGCTGGCTCGACATGATCTGCCGTGCTATCGTGAAACAAATACTATTTCTCTCGGCACGAAGATATTTGGTTAGTCAGAGCAACTGCCGCGCTAACGATCGAGCCAAATGGTATTTGGTTCGACACGACGCTCGGTCGAAGTTTAGACCATCTAAGAGATCCAATGACTTTGTCACGATTGCTAAGCCTAATCAGAAGCCATTCCATAACATTCCGGGGACACTGAAACTGAACGCCGTTCGTCTTTCTGAGCAAGGCATTTCATTATGAACGTGACGGCTCGCAAAAAATGTGGTGTACTTCTGGGGGCCATATAATTTTGGTGCCACGGAAAAGGCCCAATCTCAGGTACCCTGTGGTGCAAATGCATGTGTGAAGGAATTTCACGTCTTCTCGGTGGGCGGAAGGCCACGGTGTGTACAGCCATGTTTGTCTTGAGCGCCATATTGTGACGAGGTACATCAGGTGAAAACCGGTTCCTTTCGCTCTGGAGTAAAGGTGCATTAAAGGAATCGCGTGGTGCTGGTTCAAATTTATGGGACGTCCTTTATTGTGCAGGTACACATAACGTCGTACCATGGATGTACCAGGGAGAGATAGGGTTCTTGCGGGCTCTTTAGAGATGTGACGCAATGTCCAGACCCCCAGACGCCCTTTCTTTAGAGGTAGACGCAGAAACCGCTTCCGCGACGACAAAGTATGGCGAATAGACCTCTGAAACGAACAAGAAAAAACGTTGAATGAAAACAGAAACATATAACTTATATGTTTCTGATGAAAAGCGATCGCCACGGAATTCCGCGAGAATCTATGGGAAATCGGCGGGATTGTCATGGAATTACAAGTATAGGCGAGAACTCGGAAGGATTGCTTTGGAATACAGCGGCGAATTAAATTAATATAGAGTGACTGACAGGAAATTAGTTACTTTAATCTCTTTCCAAGATGGCGGATCCCTTTTCACACCCATTCTCGTTCCCAGAGCCTCTCGCTCATGCTGAGTGTCGGAGGATCTGGTGCCAGACAAAACTGGATGTCCCAGAATTTTTCCATATATGGTGACCGTCTTTGTCGGTTAGGCGATCGAATTTGGGAATATCGGCCAATCAGAATCGGCCTATGATTGCCTAGCGCCAGAGCCTACGACAAACAACAGCGGAGTAGGGTCTGGGAACGAGATTGTGTTCACGCCACGAGCACACCCCTCGTGTCCAGGCCTTACACGTCCGCATTACCGTGGCCACAAGTTCGAGATTAGAATGAACAGTTACTATACCTTCCAGGCGGAAGACCCAGGACAGCCTATCTGACCGTTCAACGCCGCCACGTTGTCACAAAACCACGCATAGATGTCAACTACGGTCATGGTCTTATGTGGGGAGGAGTTAATGGCTTCGGTAATAAGCTCGCTGTATGTTTTATCTCCCCATGCCTTCCTTGCTAGGCGGCGCGGACGATGAAGTGATTCCACTGACCCGTCAGACCCGTCTGTGGGTTGTGGCTGTGCAGGTGGTTCTTCTTCCTCGCTTGCAGAATCCTTAAACGAAATAATTAAAATTAATATGTAATTGTAATGTAATTTACATGAAATATGTAAAATAATCGTCTTGATTTGTTAAATAACCTTTTAGTTGCTATAGATAAGTACACATTTGAAGTATATTCGTGTTATCGAGCGGATGGAATGGACAATTCCAGTTATAAGCGCGCGCTCTTCTTTATTCAGAAATGCCCAAAGCCGTGTCCAACAACTACCAGAATGCAGCGCGCGCTTATTTAACAGTTTGTTCGACAAATGTCCCACATCTACCGGCATGCAGCGCGCGCGTGCGTTATAGCTGGAATCGTCCATTGAATTGCGAGATTTTCTGCGCATGCCGCAACGTTCAAAATCAGCGAATCAGCAATCTCGTACCCAGAGCCCGTCATCGATTGGCGGCTCTGGGTACGAGATTGGCCAATCAGCAAAGGCCCTCAAATGGATGTCACGAGAGCCTCCCACGCGAAGTGACGAGCCGGGGAGGCTTGGGTACGAGAATGGTCATGGCTGCAAGGGAAGATTGCGCTCTGTATTTCTTATCAATAGTGGATTCCATTCTCGTACCCAGAGCTCCCCGGCTCGTCACTTCGCAGGGGAGGCTCTGGTGGCGGCCATTTGAGGGCTTTGGCTGATTTTGAACGTTGGAGCATGCGCTGCAAGGTCTTTCTCTCTGCGGCTCTGTATTAAATCTCGCGCATGCGTCAGTGGCTGTCACCAGAGCCTCCCCCGCGAGGAAACGAGCCGAGGAGCTCTTGGTTCGAGAATGTAGTAGATTCCAGCTCAACTAAAAGTGTGCGATCGAACCCAAAATTTGCTAGATAATCCACTGCACAATTTGAATTTTGGTCAGGCGCCCTACCTTTCCTGGAGCTCCAACACTGTCTCCTTGTTCACAGACTTCTGGGTCAGCGTATGTAGCTGATGGAGGAACTTCCCAGTCACGAGAGGCATCTGAACATAGGAAACAGAAACGTACAATTCGTTAAACCTGCCCCTAAAAGCAAGTATACGGAGACATCAATCGTCGGGGAGAATAACTTCCAGTCCTAAGGGATAGCAAACAGAGTGTGATTCCATAGCAAATTTACCTCTAGAGATAGGATTCCGGTATATATTTCGGGAGGCAGCGTGGCCGATTGGTAAGCGCGTCGGACTTGCAATCGGTGATCCGAGTTCAAGTCCCGCTCGCTGACCACTAACAGGATTTCTTTCTCGGTGCTGTAAATATTGCAATGCCGGGATTGACTTCTCGGCCATGCTTGTAGATAGCCAACTGGTTTGCCTCTCTGCCTGCTGCCAGTTGGGATTCTTAATAATTAGATATTTGAGTGGAGCTGACCACTAACAGGATTTCTTTCTCGGTGCTGTAAATATTGCAATGCCGGGATTTACTTCTCGGCCATGCTTGTAGATAGCCAACTGGTTTGCCTCTCTGCCTGCTGCCAGTTGGGATTCTTAATAATTAGATATTTGAGTGGAGTGTCTGTGAAATAGCTGGCTAGCTAAATGCACTTCCAATATAAATATCAATTTACAATTTTACATTTACATATATGTTGACCGTCTTTATCGCGGTTAGGCGAATTTCAAAACGGTGAGTGGGAATATTGGCCAATCAGAATCCGCCTATGATTGTCTGCTGCCAGAGCCTACGACAAACAACAAACAGCGGAGTAGGGTCTGGGAACGAGATTGGACGGAAGGTTGCGGTGACTACATCAAACAAACCGCTGATATTCAGCTTCTAATCGGCATACGGTTCAATTTCAACTAATCAAATTATTACATAATCTATATATACGCATTGATTTCCTTTGTATGTACTTGCACCATCACAACTATTTGTTATAGCCCGCGGTGCGTCATGGGACAAATCAGGTACACCAAAACAGAATCATGAACACTGGTTTTCAGGATAAATAGCCATACTTATCTCCCTGATTATGCCAAATGATTCTACAGTATATCACTGGCAGATAACACGATAAACACAATTATAAAAATAATTATTATTATTATTAATTTGTAAAAGTGAAAATGTCATAAGATTGTGAAAGGTGAAGATTGATGTTCGGATACACAACGAAGCGACCTCGTATACTGTTATATAGTTTTATCTGTAGAAGTATATTCTAAAATTCCACGACAAGACCTTAATAAAGTATAGCGCAAAATATTGTTTTGATATCATGGATAATAAATGATTCTGTAGAGGTTTAAAACAAACGGCATTTTATAGTGCACAGTTGATTCGAGAGAACCGCAATATTCTCTCTCAACAGGTGCGTTACAAGGTTTGGCCCTGATATAGTTTGCTCTAATGCGTTTTTATAGGATTATTCAAAGCTTCAGGAGGCTAGATTCCGCTAAGAAAATAGCACGAAAAAAGCGATATCGACTTTTTGAGTGCTATTTTCGGCGGAATCCACCGACTGAACGCTTTGAATATACTAATCCTATGATATCTCGTCCTCAAATTACACAAAAAGAGATATCATAGGATTCTAGCTGGAATTTGCAGCATGACAGCACGCGCTCAGTAACTCGCGCTCCTTTTGTTCAAGGTCCCCGTATCAGGGACGCAGAGAATAAAAAAAAATCTCAGTTCTACATGAGTTGTATCTTTTTGACGCGCTTTATGCGTTTGCGCGAGCACTTTCCGCGATTGTAAAGTCCGTATTTATACTGTCCCTTTAAGGACCATATGCTGGTTTACTATAAACCGTATGTAATGGAATAAAATCATTTGATTATTGATTTTTCATATGATTTTAAGCTTTTTTGTCGAGTCCACTGGTATGATTGCCAGGCTATACACCGTTTGAAATAGACGAATAAAACAATAAAACAGGGGTTTAAAAATAAGTTGATCCCATCAGGGGCACCCAACGATCATTGTCCGTAAAATATCTGTTCGGATGTCGCTACGAGAGTTGAAATTTTCGCTTCAGATTTCGCTTTAATTTTCGTATGTAGATTGATTTTTCGAATTGCACAAAAGGTGAAATTTTACTAGTTTGGGCGGTATTTTTGCCGTTAAAAAGGTCACCTATAATTTTCGGATAGAGTTTTTCCCCTGGCATTTTCGGAGGACTTGATCTCAATGACTAAAATTTTCGCATCCCATAACATTCAGCTACGTTATCCGAACAGATACAAAATTTTTAGGGATTTAAAAACCAAATTTACAGTCATTTGTATACTCAGCAATGACATGGGCATTTTTAGCTATTGTACACAATTGTCTCGTTAGGTGCCCCTGCATGCCCCAAAGTAAACGGCTTTTTAGAAACGTTTTAACTCGCTAGCGTTGTGGCTCGCTAGCGTTATAGCTCTGAACAATCAGTTCCACTTCGGCCATTGGCGCGTAGGTTAGGTTCAAATTTCCATAGCCCAAGCTCTAATACAGTTTCAAGATTGTCATTTATTCAGGAGGAAATACAAACGGCTGAAACATTGAAAACAATACAAATTGCATTTTTTCGTTCGTTAGGTGCGAAATGCCCGTAACAGAAAAACTTACCTTCTAAACGTTCTGCATGCATGTCGGGAATTACTTCGCCTGTATTTTTCTCGACATCGCATTGATGGCTGTTCTCTTCATGGTAAAAAGTGTCGCCGAATGAAGAAAAATATTGGTAGTTAAGAAATTCTGTCCCGCTCGCTAACACTTCGTCCATCCTATACCTAATTAATGAAAATATTCAACTACTTTCATGATTAAGCCTCGAACGCTAGGCGACGATGACGTCAGTTATTGGATGGCTAGCGTTGCTATAGAAACCATGACGTTACTACTGACCAATGAACGACCGAGAATATTTAATTAGAGGTCGAATTGTCGAACCAGTTTGACGATGACGCAAGTTACTGCGTGGTTAGCGTTGCTATAGAAACCGTGACGTTTCTACTGACCAATGAGCGACCGAGAACATTTAATTAGAGGTGCCGCCTTGTCGAACCAGTTTGAGTCGAACCAGTTTGACCTTACAGCTCCATAGTAGCGTTAATAAGCATGTTAAGGGTCGTGGAGCCGAGCTCTAAATACAGTTTCGCGATTGCCATTTATTTAGGGGAAAATAAAACGGCTGAAAAGTTATAACATTGAAAACAAAACAACTACCTTTCATGATTAACCTTGGACGCTATGTGACGATGACGTAAGTTACTGCGTGGTTAGCGTTGCTATAGAAACCATGACGTTGCTACTGACCAATGACCTTGCAGCTCTTCATAGAATTGAATCGATCGAATTGAATTGACTGGCTTTTGTGAGGGGAATGAGTGTTGTATTATTAAGCGATGTCAAATTTATACAAAATATTTTCTTCTCGAACTGCGACTCACTCAACCCGATTTACTCAGTTTAGGACACGAACGATTACGCCATAAGGTTGCTATGGAAACCAGATGTCGACCAATGAAGATGCAGGTACAGAACGTTACGTGGGTACAGTGGTACAGCGGTCGAAAGCACAGACACTGAGGATGGTCGCTCCCGCGTCCTAAGTGGTTCTTTAACGAAAACAAAAATGGATGTGTAGAATTGAAAACTGAGTTCCATTTCCTGATAACTATTAGATATCATTATTCAATATTAACGTGAGAAAGGCCTATAACAGGGTGTCAGGTTTCATAACCATTCCACCCCTCTATAAACTATGATGCCCCAAACTGACAAAAAATAAAGCGTTTTTGGTATCGAAAATGGCGGCGAAGCAATGCATTGTGGGCAGGGCGAATCGAAAAAAAACATTGCTTTTTAACCGAGAAAATATTGCAAATGGAAAATTAGATTATGTTATTGATTTTTAAGCTCCTGCTGAGGGAACAAATTAGGCTAGATTGTCTCATTATTGGTAAAGAATTCACAGTATTTTATGAAAACAGAGGTGTTAACAGGTGTTACTTTTAAAGAAGTCGGAGCTCGAGACGGTGAGGTCCATCAGCTTCTATCGAGCAAGGTAAGTAATGCTTGCTACAGAAATCATAGGCAAATTCTAACAACCAGAGCCATACAACGAGCACCTCTTTCATAAATGCTTATTATGCTGTTTGTAGATGCTTCTGTTTTGTTAATATGAGTTTTAAAAGTTGCTGGAAAAAATCATCTGCTCCTTTTTGCTAGAAGGAACCTTGAGTGATTTTTATCCCTGGAGAACCTGGGAAATGTTATCTATATTCCCGTTTTTGCCAGGAGACACCTAGGCCTACTCTAGGACCACGTCTCGCCACGAGTTTTACTTTATGCGAGATAAGACGAGATAAGGCGAGATAAGGCGAGATAAGACGAGATAAGACGAGATAAGGGGAAAATGGTCCAAATGAAAGGCGAGATAAGGGGGAAATGGTCCAATTGAAAGGCGAGATAAGGCGAGATAAGGGGAAAATGGTCCAATTGAAAGGCGAGATAAGGCGAGATAAGGGGGAAATGGTCCAATTGAAAGGCGAGATAAGGCGAGATAAGGGGAAAATGGTCCAATTGAAAGGCGAGATAAGGCGAGATAAGGGGAAAATGGTCCAATTGAAAGGCGAGATAAGGCGAGATAAGGGGGAAATGGTCCAAATGAAAGGCGAGATAAGGCGAGATAAGGCGAGATAAGGGGAAAATGGTCCAATTGAACGGCGAGATAAGGAAAAATTGTGCCAATTATGAGCTGCGAGGCGAGACAATTTCAATTTTCCCCAGCCAGCAAGGGGGTAGATAATGTTTTTTTTGCCAACCAGCAGCAAAATACCAAACGTTATATGAAAATATTTCAAAAGCTGTTTTGCAGAACGATCAACATTTTCCCAACAAACAGGTGCACAAAACGGATCTGTCCCACAAAATATTTGTCCCGCAGCGCCTTCTCTTGCTGGCTGCGAAAAGGTTGACAAAGAGATCTGCTGGGAAACAGTTTTGCTGACAATGATCTGCTGGAAAATGTTTTCAAGTTTTGTGAAGAAAAACTTCCTGTTGTCGATAATTTTCTGCTATTTCCTCGTCGCTGTGAAACTGTTTATTTCCTTTTTTCCGTGCTTATTTCTGCCGAATCACGATCTACAATCCGAACATTTATCTCCTGGCTGGCAAAAACTTTATCTACCCCTTCATGCTAGCTGGGAAAAATTTAAGCTGAGGTTCTTCTGGGAAAATATTACTGAAGGTGCCTCCTGGGAAAAAGGAACAGTAAGTTTTTCCCGGCAACTTTTAAAACTTGTTTTTATTGAACAGAAACACCTGCGAACACCAAAATAAGCCATTTAAACACATTTAAGGAGGGGGTGCTCGTTGTGTCCCCCGTACAAAGAGGGAACAGCACAAATATTTAGCAAACAGTAGGCGCTTTTCTCGCCGAACTTTAAAACAATTTTCCAGCAGAACATTTTGAAAATTTCCTTAGCCAGTCAAGCCGGGCGGGCTGTGGAACATATTTTTTTTTTTTTTTTTGCTGAACAGATCCGTTTTGTGTCCCTGGTATGTGAGTACAGCGAGTTTCTAGATCGCATTTTATAGAATACCTTTTTCGGCTATTTTGCCCAAGCGGACTAACTCATCAAAACTCAAAATGAACCTGGCAGCCCTAGATAAGCGTTAAAAAAACTTTATTATATAAACTGTTTTATCAGGATTTCGGCCACTGAGAAATATCGTAATTCGCACTACTTCGAATTCATCCAGCTCGAAGATAAATTCCATATCTCCGCGCGCCCATTGCGTATTATCAGAAACTTATAACTCTGGTATTATTCTCTATTTATTTAGTCATTTCTAAGCCTGTAGATCAACTCAAGCACATTAAGGCCTGGGATTCGAAATGGGCTTTGGGCTAGCCCCCAAAAATGCAAAATGTGCCCTAAATTGCTTTAATCTATTTAAGGCAGGCAAATTTTTGGCACAGTGATAAAACTGGACGAACTTAATATTTTGGTGCTATAACTTAGTACGGAGTGACGTCACAAGGTATGTCACGTGACAAAACAGTAAATTGCTTTTCCGGTGATGGAGAAAACATCTAACAATACAGCTTTGGTGAAAATGGATAGACCTCAGCAATAGAAAGATCGTACCGTTTTGGCTGCTGAACTATTATTTACTGTTAACGAGATATAAGGGTCGGAATCAGGTCACGTGACCTAATTAATATATCAGCCCCTTAAAGCACCTTAAAGGAGCAAACGTTTTCCACATGTAAAAACGTCACTATGTAGAACCCGAAGAGAGAAATATTATTAGCTAGTAACTTTTCAAACAGGAGTGAAACTCACCACCGGAGAAATTTTTAAACTTTGAAAAGTGAAAATGTCACGTGACTGGTCACGTGACGAGTGTATCAGCCGAAATTCCATACTAAAACATTTCACTCGATGAATGTTAACTATCCTGAAAATTTCATTCTCCATCATTAATTATTAGAAAAGATATTTGAAATTTTGTAATTTTGTCGATTTTCTGGGCTAACCCAGGCCTTAATACACTTGAGAAAGTTTCAGGTCTTATTATCCCTTCTTCGCTGCTGGCAAAAAAATATCTGTCCCTCGCCACGAGAAGCAGGGGCGGAATTGTACTATTTACAATATGAGTGGCTATGTTGTATCTGCCGATACAACATAGACGCGAATATTGTAAAGACTGGAAGCAGCGAGGTGGTACTCAACACCGTCACATGCGAGTTTTGCGACATATCAATGAATCCTTGTCGTTTTTGCTGAATGCACTTCGGAGGACTGGGTCGAGTCGCGCGGGCTAGCTGTGGGCTATTTTAGCGTGGTTACCAAGCCAAAATCAATGGTGGACAGATCGAGAACCCGAGTCTCCGTAATAGTCCAGGCATTCTACGACAAAAATGGGCCTGACCTGGAACTAATTCCCACAAAAGAAATTTCAGCTGTTTTTGATTCTTTGATCATCTCTTAATAACATATGAAAAGTCCCAGAAAATCCCAGCACGGCAACATTCCGAAAACAGAATTTATTTGAGGCAGTCGAGAAAGCGATTTGTAGCCGCATGGAAACGAGGCTGGTATAATAAATCAACATCGCGGCTCGAAAAGTCGATAGTAAAATAAACAAAACTACTTATCGACATTGAAAATATATTAATTATTTTTCAGTGCAAAATCCCACATAACAGAGAAGAAAAATCTTTTTTTTTTTCGAAAAAAGCAAATCGCGGTTCTAATATGCAAAGATTTCATAAAGAAACAAGCAGAAAACTGAAAAAATTAAGAAATAGAAATTGCTCGTTGTTTGGACTACTTAAACTAGAACCACGGGAAAATATAAATGTTTTACTTGTTAATGTTTAATTGTAAGAAAGAGAAATTGCCGAATTTGTTTGCCTCCTGAAAGCCGTCTGAAATGATGTTTCTAGCGCGCGGGCATCGTATCATTACTTAGCTATCATTACTTAGTCAAGCGCTCGGAGTATTTCACCTGTTGCAGAAGGAAAAAAACAATACTGTAAAGATGTAAACAATTCTGCAGTTATTATTGTATAAATGTAAGTAAAATGTCTTGCTCGATGTCTTGATTGATTTCTTGAATAAGGTATTTTAGCAATGGGCAATTGAATTGTCTATTTGCACTAGAAAATTGATTCAGGCCGTCGCAACATTGCTTGGAATAAAATTATTCTTTCACGGTGCACGATAAAAATGTCATGATTAGGGCTAGAGAAATTCCGAATTCTTACAAATCTGCAACAGTTTTGCAATTAGAGACTTTCTGGAATACATATTCAAGAACTTATTGGATTTTGATTCATCACGCGCATTTCCAAGCCAGGCCATCTAGTTAATTGAATAATTCATTAGCGCTGCGCACAGATTCTAAGATTCAGACAAACAATCCATCTGAAATCATCCCATTCAGAAGGACCGCGCTTGAATACGAGCCAGGGTAGGAGTGCATGCAAGCTCTCTGCTATAACGAGTGCAACTACCAGTTTACCAATTCATTTTGTATCGTTCTTTTGAGATAAAACTGAGAAAATGGGAGATACGTGTATTTGTTTGTCTGAGATGTTAATTAGTGTGACGTCATCTGTGTGCAGCGCTATTGACCGTTGAGAACAACACCCTTGAGCCGTCCCGACTCGTTCTGGCGAAGACGGCTTTCGTTATTTAAAACAGACAAGCAGTGTTCTCATCTCTTTGATGTTGCGTGCGGAGCATCGTGATTGCTGTCAAATGGAAATGGACAGCGTAAATGTCGATGTGGATCCCCCCACATTTCCACACTGGGGGTAGTGGTTCTTTAACGTCCCCCTTAAACTGGTTACAGCTTATAGTAAAGGCGAGACGGAAACCCGGTTGATTGTTTCATCCGAAAGACGAATGGTAAAGATGAACGATAGCGAGTAAATGATTATCGCAGTTAAGAAGCAATCTAAAGGCCCGTTCACACGGCGCAATCTTAGCTGTGATTTTTCCATCTATTTGGCTTTGCGATATTTGTCCGTTTGTTTGGTGATATAAAGAAATCGCACCCGCATCGCAGTGGAATTTGAACGTTCAAATCTTCTGCGACGTCGCGGCGACATCGCAAGTGAAGATCGCCGGCCGTTCACACCGCGCGATATGACATCGCAGTGGAATCGCCACAGAAATCACGCCTCAGATCACAGCTAATATCACGCCGTGGGTGAATGAGCCATAAGCGATCGCTATAAATAGCGATAACTGATAGGAAAGAAGTCCGTCATGAAAACATTACCTTCCATCGCGCGGTCAGATTTTCCCTTTAAAACGCCATTATTAGGCGGGAAAATTGGCGAGCTTATTGGGCAGATGGTTCGGAACGGTTAACCGACGGAGTCTCACTAGCATACGCAGAACACTCAAGGAAGTACGGATGGCACATGAAAAATAGAAAATCGACAAGTCACCGGTTCACGCACATCCACATCCAACACGTGTCCATTGAGACGAAATGGCTGAATGCGATTTTCAACGGGCGTGGGGGGAGAGAAGTGAATTTTTTGTACCTGCCATGGCCAAGTTAAGTACGTGTTGTTGATGGTCAACACGCCGAGCTACCAATAAGATGACCCACTACGGACGATCAGCGGGCAAAGGTGCAACATTTTCCTTTGTGGACGGGATGAAGAGATGTTTTCCTGGCGAACTCACAGAATAAATAACGGCTAATAACAGCACAACGGCGTTATTATGAACTGATCCCGCACTCTTTACCACTGTAATGCATTGCTACGGGACCTCAAAATTCACTGTTGCGATGGGCGATTAGCGATTTTTAGCCGTCAATCAAAACCAAAACGTTGGATTCGGCTACATCGTGGGTCGACATTGATTGCAAAATCAACTAAAATTATTGTAAGCTATCGTGTGACTTTCTGCCCTAGAATTATTAGCTTTCTGGCGCAAAAAAAATTAACATTGCAATTCCTTCGCTGAGAATCGCCAATCGCAAAAAGTGAATTTTGAGGTCGCAGAGCAATGCATACAGTGGTAAGCCGATGGCGACGCATGATGTTCTTATCGTGAAGATATCCATTCTCCACCGCCGCCGAAAGCCCAGTACGTAGTGGAACTGTTTTTTATTTGCCCAGAGCCCAAGTCCACCTCGACACAAATCAAAGTGTGGAACATGCGAAGAGTGCAAGCAGAGCTACGTGACGCCCCCATGCATCGAAATATGTTAAATATTGCTAAATGATCACCTCCTACTGTCCTACAAGTTTGATATCCGAATTTATATTTATAGAAAAATGCGCTTTGACTTTTCGTGACATTTACACAATTACGAGCTAGGATCACAATGCCGTGGACTGTATATCACGCAAGGAAAATTTTGACTGTCGATTACGGCGATGATATGCTATTTTACGAAAATTCACATTCCACCGCTTTACTGGCGACAATTGAGCAAGTTACAAATAAAGAATATTCGTCAGTGTGCGTTTTATCGATATTAAACGTTTTTATGCGAAACTGTCGAAGTTTTGATAAAATTTAAGCAAATTAAAGGGCACTTCCGGTTTCAGCCTCGTTTTCATGTAGCACGCAGAGAGCCTCTCCGCCAAAAGCTTCAAAACGGAGTGTTGCCGTGCTGGGATTTTTTGGGACTTTTAGTATGTTCTTCTAGACGTTAATTCTAGCAGGTTTCTGAAGAGAAAGCTTTTGTGGGAATTAGTTCCAGGTCCAATCATAAAATGCCTGGACTATAATTCCTGCAAGTTTTCATTCAAAATTTCACCGTTTTCTAGCTACGTTTGCCGAAATTCTTATCAAAAGAGGATCTTTTGTCACTTCCTTATACGGTAAATGATTCCAAATATGGTTTTGGCCGTGAGGTGTTGAAAATCGACAGTTTTTGGTTGGGGATTGTTTGATAAGTTTACTTATAACGTTTTGCATTTGGCTATTTTGTACTATCGTTTATAGAGAAATACGTCGAATTATCTACTTTTCGACTGAATTTTATAAATATTTCTGATAATATGAGCAATTTTATCTCCTTACCGGGTGGGGCCTGGTAACTAGTCAAACGCAAGATTCCTTTCTGTTGCAAAAAATCTACTTGCACTCTCTCAATATCAAAAATTCGAACGGTACATAACAGCTGGAAAAATCACCAGTCACAACGTTTATAATATATACCTTTCTTTTAGAAATGCCATTTTCAAGTGTTTCAGATAACACCCGACCCTGTAGGTTAAAATCTAGTGAGCCTTTGACAGTTAAGTTTGCTGCGTAGTCAATCACAATCGTGTGAGCAATCGGATCCTAGTTCAGTGCACTCCTTTGGCTTGTTTTCGAGACATGTCGCAACAGACATGTCGCACTAGGCGAAACTAGGAAAGGATCTGATTGGCTCACGATTTTGATTGAGTATGCTTGATTTTCTTGACCAAAAAAATGGTCTTCGAATCGCTCTTGGCCTCTTTCTTCAAACTTATAGTCTGACCTCATTGGCGTTGGTATTGCGAAAAGTTATCTTGCATGTCTGGGTGGATTCTTCAACTCAAAAATGGAGGGCCGCTATTTCGTTGCCATGGAAGCGTCAATTTAAACAAAACATGTAAACACATATAACGATCAATTGCATGTTTCTTGCAAAGTGGCTTGCCTTTCTGTGTATGTATAGCACGTGAGACACAGGCCATACCAGACCGAAGAGTCAACTAAAAACTGCTATAAGCCACCTTAAAGTGCAAATTTTTAGTTTTTTTTTTATTAATAACACGCAATGGCAGTGGTTCAAAATACCTATTTTTTTTTTTTGCAAAATATAGACAACGCTTCAAATCTACTAAGATACCTATTGTCTTGAAAGAACTCCCGTTGATTTGCGATAAATGTGAAAGTAATCGCGCGCTAAAATTCTCTGAAAAACAGAAAAATGAAGAACTTTTTCTAAACTGTAATGAATTTCTTCCGAATTGCATAAATTACAAAAATAACATTGTGAGTTTTAAATCTCGTGTATTATAGCCGAAATCTACCTCATCGGTGCGAATGAAATCTCAGATGTATATATTTAAATAGTTTGAGCAAAAAACCTTAATTTTTTTTAAACGTAAACGAAGAAATTAGAAACAAACTTCGGTAGCAGCCACATTTGCTGTCGTTTGTTTAGATATGCAAATTTTATGAAGTGGGGGACAAAACTTTCAGTAAACTTCACGCCACTCCTAAGCTCTCTCAAAATAGGCTATAAGTCCGGGCAATAGACCAAATGACTGCAATTTTACTAGACCACACATCTGTAGTTTCGTAGTGCAATAAGGCTTATGGTTATCTATATATTAGAGGAAATGCAAACCCCGGTCGTATTATTATGCTTTAAATTTTGGTGGGGGACAATGCTTTCAGTAAACTTCGAAATTTTATATTTCCAAGAACTTATTTCCGATCTCAGGCAGAATGCCACATTTAGACATAAAAATCTATAGACCACAGTTGGCTCAGTTTGTTTCATTGCGGCATTGCTTATTTTGACAATAAATCTAAAAAAACTGAAATACGCTAAAATTATCAAATTTTTGGGACACGAAAATGGCAAAGATGTTTTCGAAGAAGATGCATATATTGAAGAAAATACCATATAATTTATTTCATTTAGGATTGGAACTTCGATTTATGGCAAATTTTGCGTTGTATGTTTTAACCACGAAGAAATAAGTAAAAATATTTTTACACCAGGCGCTGAACGTGTGACGATGGGACATGCAAATTTGCATAAAAACAGAGATATTTATAATGATTTTTCGATCCTGAAAAACTTTTTTCACAAAAATTATTTTATCCAGGGAAAGTTGAGTATTAGGTGCATAGACTTGTGCTTAGAGAAGAAGCTTACTGCAAACCGATGCTTTAAAAATTGATTTTAACAGCAAAAAATGGCGCATTGTCTAAATGTACACCACCTCGCTGCTTCCAGTCAAAGTACTTATGATATTCTAACTTTTGTACTTATATTAATTGAATGTGCATTGAAAATGAAAGAATTTTCGGGTGTTTACAAAAAACGCCAATCGTTTTGTAGCAAGCATGCGCAGAAGGCATGATTCCTGTCCCACATGGAACTAGCCGGACTAAACAACATATAGTCTCTCAGGTGAAGCTTTTTTTTAGGTACTGCTCTACGAGTAAACTGAAAATCAGTGTATAGTATCTCTCAGTCGTACGCTCACCCAAGGCTCAACTAACTATAAAAATGAGCCCGCGCATAGCACCCTCGCGCCAACCGAGCGTACAGATCAACAAAAAGAAAACAAATCGAAAGAAATACATCATATGACAGAATGATTGTAGATATTTATTTAAATCAGCATATGATTGTCATAATTAATATATAGTGATTTTAGTATAATTGTAATAAAGTTAAGCGGGGGCATCCTAGCCGCCACTGACCAAATACCATACTTGGACTTCACTAGAGTGGTCCCCTTCAGCCTTTGGACAGGGGATATGTGTTATTTGAAACAAATATCCAACTGTTCAAAGACTGAGGGCTGCACTGGAAGGTGTCCTATACAGAATACTAATTGGTCTAATTAGTATTCTGTATCATATATAATACTAATTAGATCAATTAGTATTCTGTATCAGACACCTAGCCATGTGGTATCGGGGGTTACAGTGTCACCTGATCCGAATCCGGTGCAGAGATTGGATGAGCATCCTATGAATAATGGATGAATATTATAAAGACTATTGCAACGGTAGCAAATGCTACAGTCAGAGTTCAGGGAGTTTTTATATTTGTTTTGTCATTTATTGACATAAATCACAACTGCGCTACAGTCAGATTTTTCCCTGGATCCGCCACTGAGAAGGTAGTTGAAAAATTTGCTAGCCTGCGAAAGCCGAAAGAAAAGGGTGCCAAGGGTGAGTGCTAAGTGGAAGCAGCAACACGAGTCAAAATATCACAAGAGGGACAGAGACGGCCGTTTCTCGTTTCTTGCCCACGAAAAGCTTTTCTTATACAGACTTATGTTAAATTAACCCGAAGCACGTGGCCACCCGAAACAAAATTGGGTGAAAAACAGGCCCGTAGCCAGGGGATTCCGAGGGCACCCGGAAGCATCCCCCCCCCCCCCCCACGCGACAAAAAGGTCACTGTTTGAGTGACTAAATGGGCCAAACAGAATGAGACTGCGGTCCCGTTGGCATACAGCCAGTTTCGTATACTTGCTTTTTCTAGTGAATTTTGACAAGCGGACCACGTTAGTCCGCTTTTGCTAGATTAGCACCCCCCACAAAAATCCCTGGCTACGGGCCTGAAAAACAATAGAAAATTTTCAGGAAAACTATTGTCCCTAGATTTTTCGTTTTTTTTTTCACTGATCTGAGGGTTTGACAATTCCGTTTTGGAAATGTAAACACTATGAATGTGAAAAGGACGAAATGTCCATGAATAGGACGTTCTGCACTAATTAAATCGGCACGGTCAAGAAAGAAAACGAAACGCGGGGATCAATCTACTAAAACAGCAAAACAAACTTTTCGGGCGAGTAGAAGCGGAATATTCAATATCAGCTTTGAAATTAGTTTGGTTTCTGGTTTATTAGTTTGAATATTTAGAAATCCCCCTCTAGTTTGAATATTTGGGACACTAGTTTCATTGACTTCTAGTTGTAACATGAATATTTTTATACGGTTTTTTGAATATCGAAGTAGCTTTTTCGAAGTAGGCATATTGACTATTCCTCTATTTTCAGAATTCTTTTCGCAATACCTAAGTCTCAATGTTGTCGAAATAGGCAAATAAAAACGATATTTGCGTCCCCGAAGGGAACGTATCGTAATCTTGTAGCGTTTCATAGTGTTTCTGTGCACCTTTGCTTGACGAGCGGCCATACAGGTATTGCTAACCGGTTTGTCGTGACTTGTCAGTGTAAACTGAAAACAGCGCACCCCGCAAGTATGACAGGACCGCACTTGTAGTAGTTTTTCGTGTTCGAACCCCGTCAACTTCAAAAGTCTGTATCCCACGTACTAATGCACAATTTTATTGGCCACAATAGCGAAATATGATCAAGTATTGGCCAACTATAGCAAGGAGTTGAAGAAAAAAATCATAAAATCGAAAAATTCCCGAAATCGCTGAAACGGTTTTGAAGATTATTTACATTATTTTTCATAACGCTACAAAGTTGGTCCCCTTTATTTCATGTCCGGCCGGCCCCGCTTTCGGAAGCTCCTAGATTCGCCCATGGCAGATGGGGGGGGGGGGGGGGGCATTTGTAGAAAAGTGTTGGCAATTTTTACAAGGTTTTACAAAGAAATTACAAGACTTGCCTTGACGCTGTGTTGTTTTTCTACTGACAGATGAAGGTTGTTTTCTTGCTCCTCATCGTCCTGAAGGCACATGTCTACGCAAGTATGTCTGTAAATAATAATAATAATTAAATATTGTTCATAATTGTATTACTTTTATTTTATTTTATTTTTTTAACTTTGATTTTTAAAATGTTTTTAAATGGGAAAGCGATTTATACATAAATTAGAATGCGGAATTTTTGAGAAACGTCTACTTGTAATATCATAATAAAAATAATGATAACGATACTGATAATATAATGATAATATAAACTGTCTGTCTGTATTGATGCAAAAAGGTTGATAGTTGTGTGTGATTGGACTGTCGTGACTGTCTGTAATTAGACTGTCTGTATGCGTCTGTCTCTCTTTCTGTACTGATCTGTATGTCTTTTGTATCGAGCTATTCGGTATGTGTCTGTTTCTCTTTCTGTACTGATCTATTTGCCTTTTTATATCGAACCTGTCTGTATGCGTCTGTCTCTCTTTTTGCATTGATCTGATGTCTTTTGTATCGAGCTATAGATAGATACATAGATAGATATGTTTAATGTATCTCTTGCAGCCGAAGCTGAATTACAGATACGGTCAGCAAACAGTTAATATTACATTATAGGCTAATAAATACATAATAGGCTAATAACTCTACAATTACATTATTGATTACTCATGAGGCTTAGTCTTAGTCCCTAGCTATTTCCCCAGCGTAACTGTTCGTGATATCTGTCGGTATGTGTCTGTTTCTCTTTTTGTACTAATCTGTCTGTCTTTTTGTATATCGAACTGTCTCTATGTATGTCTTGTCTCTCATTTTGTACTGATTTGTCTGTCTTTTTGTATCGAACTGTTTGTCTGTATGCGTCTGTCTCTCATTTTGCATTGATCTGTTTTTCTTTTTGTATCGAACTGTATGTCTGTACATTGTCTGTATGCGTCTGTCTCTCTTTATGTATTGATCTGTTTTTCTTTTTGTATCGAACTGTCTGTCTATATGCGTCTGTCTCTATTTTTGTATTGATCTGTATGTCTTTTGTATCGAGCTATCTGTCGGCATGTGTCTGTTTCTCTTTCTGTACTGATCTGTCTGCCTTTTTGTATCGAGCTGTCTGTATGTATGTGTCTGTTTCTCTTTTTGTATTGATTTGTGTCTTTTGTATCGAGCTGTCTGTCTACCTGATTGTCTGTATGTGTCTGTTTCTCTTTTTGTATTGATTTGTATGGCTTTTGTATCGAGCTGTCTGCCGGTATGTGTCTGTTTCTCTTTCTGTACTGATCTGTCTGTATGGTCTATCTCTTAATGTGTCGGTCTGTCTGCCTGCCTGTGTCTCACTGTATGCATCTCTCTGATCTGTCTTGTAAAATGAACACATTTTAGGTGGAATTTGCAATACGAAAGATCCCCATGAGCAGACCCGTGGCATGATATCGTATCACTTTTCACTCAGTAATACGGTTTGAGTGACTCACACTCACACTCACACTCGGGTATTTTACGGTTCAATCATGTCATAGTAATATTGTTCATTCGCAGATTTCAATATTATTGGCAAGTGGGCCCTGGATGGCACCGACAGTGATGTCATGTAGGTATATTTAACAATTAGTCGCCCAAGGCGACGTAAATATTTGATTTGTACTTCACCACGTGACCTTGATTTAGCCAATAAGAGCGGTTGGAGTGAGCACTCGCTATATAACAAAGCAGAATATTCCGAACGTCTCGACCAATCAGGGCGCGGAATCGCTAGAGTAATAATACTAATTGTATTTCGTATTATCCAAATCAGTGCATATCCATTTCCGCGCGCTCTGATTGGCTCCTGACACTCGAAATATCCCCCGATAGTCACCGTTTTAATACACTATTCCTGTTTTCAGTCTTAAACCTGGACCTGCTTACGGAGAAGGCCGTTATCCTGGAAGTAAAGCCCTGCATTTCACTGGTTCTGGGCGACTACCTGCAACCGTCCCCAAAGTGGTCATCAAAGGAAAGAGCTTCACCATGGCCGCCTGGATTCTAGCAAACAAGACGGGTGGGAGTATATTCTCTGATTGGGTAGACCCGCCAGACGGTCAGTTCCGATTTGGAATGTCCGCGCTAGGACAACATAACCAGTTGTCGATTGCAAGACACAAGTCTGGATCTTATCTCCTCTCTTTAAAAAGTGGGAAAACAATGCTCCTTAACAAATGGATACACGCTGCTGTCACCTGGGACCTTGCAGGCAATGTAGCGAAGTTGTACCAGGATGCCAAAGTGGATAAATCGTCTTCTACTAACATAAAGTTAGTCTAGATTGACGGTCAGCGGTGCAGTAATGGGAAAATCCGGATTCGGATTCGACGTAAAATTTCATGGATTTTTGTAGAACGAAAGAAGCGCTGAATCCGAAAAAGGATTTTTGCCATGGTAACAGTCGCTGGACGACCCTCTCACACGCGAAGGGCGCACGCGTGATGATAGCTAACCACTGACCCAAAGTATTCTTTTCGAAGCTTTTCCCAAAGAAACGCAAGGATTCAGAATCCGTCGAAAACGGATTTGGATTGAATCTCCTGAATCCACGACGAGAGTGGAATCAGTGGATTCAGAATCCTTTTTTGGATTTCTCAAAACAAACGAAAAATCCGAGGATTCAAGAATTCAAGGATTTTCCCAAAGAAACGCACCCTTATTACTTGTAATATCAGGGTGAGTTTGGTCGAACAGTGGTTTGGGTGGGTTGCTGATCCTGGGGTCTTCAACAGAGGACGCAGATTTGTGGTTTTGTTTTGCAACTGCCCTATGAGGCTTATCACTGAGCAACTTTCTGGAATCCTTTATATGATGATGATAATTATTGTTATTTTATTAATTTTATTTAGAGGCTTCCACCACACTCAAATACAAATTACATGAACGGACAAATACTGGGCACGGACGTGATGGGTGAAGCAAACGGACGCGAAGTCTCGGCGAGGCTTCCCCCAGCACAAAAAGTTGACATACGATTAACGATTTACATACATAGTATCTATTAAAGTGCCACTAAAGGCAGAAGTCAACTACATTTCATCAAAAAGATCCATTATCCAAGGGAACAGTAGCGAAACAAAAATGTGCTTTACGCGCGCCGTTAATATTTTATTGATTTTTGAATACTTTCGATTGGCGTTTTTTTCGTTCATCTATGCGCGATGCATCTTGGGGGAGAAGTTATTCAGAACAATGGTTCCTATGACGCATGAAGAAGACATAGAAAATACAACAAAGAAGGTCTTTGTTCTTCTTTCATTGTCTTCTTCGTGGTCTTTGTTCTACTTTCTATGTCTTCTTCATGCGTCACAGGAACCATTGTTCACCCCACAGGATGCAGAAACGCATAGTTGAACGAAAAAAAATCGCCAATCGGAAATATTCAAAAATCAATAAAATATTAACGGCGCGCAGTAAACACATTTTTCTTTCGTTACTGTTCCTTTGGATAATGGATCTTTTGGATGAAATGTAGTTGACTTCTGCCTTTAGTGGTACTTTAAGTTTCATAGTATCAAATCTGTTGTTGTTATTATTATTATTAAGGATAGGCTATGATGATCCACCTCAAAATAACTACTATGAAATCGGCCAAGGGTTTTCTGGTGCGATCATGGAACTTTACGTAATCCAAGGCGCTTTGACTGCTGAAGAGCTGGATAAACTTAGAGGTAAGTTGTCATCGTTGGTGTGTGTGATTGGCTGTATCTTCTATACTAACTAAAAAAAATATAGCTAGAAAATTTGTTTTCATCCTTTTCAAGAGTTATTCAATCAACCTGTTGTAATTGACCGCGATTCCCGCAATTTAGCCGTTAACAAATGATCTGATATTCCCCTTTTCAAAGATGAATAATTTTGAAATGAGCCATTCAAAATATATATATATATAGATATATATAGATATTTTACAATAATTTATAAAAATGTAACTTTCCTCTCATGCAATTAAATTTGTAACCTAACAGACCCCTAACAGTTCTAAACGCAATCTAAGCGTGTGATCTGAAATGGGAAATGGACTATTCAGGGTATAGGCACTATGGCAGCTGTTTAGGAGCTATATTTCCACTATTCTACCTGCTACAAGATTTCTTCCTTCCCGCCGTTGTATTTCTTTTGAAGCCTTCTTATCATGTTCATAGTAAAATTGTAATCCGTTTAGGTTTCCCTCAGCTTAGCTGTTCCGTAGCCAACAACGCCATCGTAGCGAAAAATACAGAAGTCACATGCAATGCAACAGGCATCCCCACCCCCCAAGTGATCTGGCAACGCTCAGGGGTGGTGTTCGCAAACCAGACGTCCTCTGCTAAGGTCAAGCTTACAGGCGGAGAGTACAGATGTGATGCATCTAACACAGTTGGAACAAAGACATTTGTCGTCACAGTACTAAGTAAGTCGGCATTCGTATTATCTATGTGCAAGAAGCTGAATGTTTCTACCATGTTTTTAAATAAAGCAATTGTGTCTGTCTGTCTGTCTGTCCAGGGCCGTAGCTAGCATAGGGTCAGAGGGGCATTTGCCCCCTTCAGCGAAGTAATTTTTTTAGTGTCAACATGTGGGGAAAAACCTGCTTGCCCCCCCCCCCCCCAGCAAAAACAAAGAATGACCAAGGCCTGCCCCCCCCCCCCCCCCCCAGACAAAAATTTCTAGCTATGGCCTTGCTGTCTGCAGTGAATAGTCTTCCCCTTGCCTGTGTAGCAAGCGCAAGGGGAGGGGATAGGGGCACTGAGGATGCCCTCCCATCTTCGGTGCTCCTCTCCCCTCCCTTTGCTCTTTCTATGCAGGCTTTCTTCCCCTGCGACACTGTAGGACAATGGTTATAGGTTGCCTGTGGTGTACAATCTTATTTATATAGGCAGGGATGTCAACCCTGCCACTCGAAAAACCTTGAGACACCAAAATATTGGGCTTTTGGGGCAGGAAAAGACCCAAATATGTCTAAAATTTTCGCTGTGTTTAGTGTTTTTTAAGGTCCAGAAGGCAAAAAAAATTGTTTTTCAAAGAAAACCGGGAGTTTTTACTTAAAAACCAGGAGACCGGGAGATGAGGTAAAAAACCGGGAGACTCCCGGCAAAACGGGAGAGTTGACGTCCCTGTGTAGGGTTCATGTGGAATTCGGAAGGGACTTCAGGGGAGAATACAGTTAAATTTTGTGGTAAATTGAGTGCTGTTTGAGGGGTATAAAAAAGAGAAAAAAGAAAAGATTAGAGCATACTATCACACCAGGGCACATTCTTATATATTGTTGGCGTTGTCAAGCAAAAATGCTAACTTCATTGGGAACTTTGCAATATAATCAAAGTCTTCAGGATGGTCTCAGGAGTTGGTTGGAACATCATCAGCTTACATTGAAAATTTATTAACAGAATCAAAAGTACCTCTCCTAATTTTTTTTACAAGTCGGCAGGACTAGTCCTACTCATGCGCTCCTTGTGAAATAAATCTCAGGAACCTCAGGAAAACATAGTTTACAAAGGAAGTTTCCAGCCCCCTGGCATCAAAATATAATTTTATTTTTTATTTATTTTTTTATTTTTTAAATATTTTTATCAAAATATAATGGTCTGACCCTCATGTATCAGAAAGCAAAAAAAAAGCTTCCTAAACCTTTTTACCAACTAATAATCTGCTGAACCAACTGCATACTTTGTAAAAATTAGCCTGCCTTTAATAAATAGATTACGCAATTTTAAAGGCACATTGGCTGATTGCATTTTTAAACCGCACCAGGGAGTTGAGGACCTCCCTTAAGACCCTCCTCTCCCCTGGAATTTCCACTTCTGAAACAGACCCCCTCCCCTGGAATTTCCAACCTCATAAATGACCCTCCCGTGAATTTCCATTGTTTCTAGCAAAATACCCTGGAAATCTATTATTGGGTACTATATACCTTTTTTACCCCTCCCCTTGGAATTTCCAGTCTCCAGACACACCCCCTCCCATGTAATTTCCAGAGCCCAATACAAAAAACCCCTGGAAAATTTTCCGTAGGTCCTCAACCCCCAGTGCAGTTTAAAAATGCAATCAGCCATTTTTGCTTTTTGGGGACTAGCCTCCAGCCTTTAGAATCCCAGGCCTTATTGTACTTACGAGTATGTTTTTTGCCTCCAAAGAAACCTGCCCAAATGTTCCTGATCCAAGCCTTCGAACAGAGTGTGATACTCACCAAACCGAAAGATCTGGTTGTGAGAATAATAAGTGCTGTTGGATGGATGCAACCTCGAATGTGCCTTGTTTTCTATTCCCAGGTAAACCAAGAAATAATCACTTGTTTGTGGTCTGCCCGTGTATTTCCAGCACTCAGAAGAAAACATCTATTAGGGATGGTTCATTTTTTTTATCAGGGAGGGGGGGGGGGGGGGGGGGGGGGGGGGGTGCTGGTGATAATGGGGGTGTCATGTCACACAAGTTGCTTGAGAAACTGGGCAAAAATTCCATCAGCTTTATTCTTTAATCAACCATCCAAACAAATGCAAAAACATATCGAGTTATATTTATGAATGTTTTGAAAAGTGCAAAAGTGCCTTTAACAACAATATATATAATAATGTAAGGTTCCAGAAAATAACCATTTTATGGTTAAGAACCATAGATTAAATACCCGGGGGGACTCCCAATATTTTAGACGGGGGGTGCTGGTGATAATGGGGGTGTCATGTCACACAAGTTGCTTGAGAAACTGGGCAAAATCCATCAGCTTTATGTCTTAATCAACCCATCAAAACAAATGCAAAAACATATCGAGTTATATTTATGAATGTTTGAAAGTGCAAAAGTGCCTTTAACAACAAATATATATAATAATGTGTGGTTCCAGAAAATAACCATTTTTATGGTTAAGAACCATAGATTAAATACCCGGGGACTCCCAATATTTAGACGGTGGTGCTCGTCAGGAATTGATTTTGACCAAGGGATAAGCAATTTACCCCAAAAGAAAGCAAATTGGTGGGAGACCACCGAATTACCCCTAAAGATAGCAAATTTGGCAGGTCAAAACAAATAAAAGCGAATTATGGGTATTTTAGGGTTTTCAACCAAGTTTCCTTTGTAAATATCGGTTCTGGTGTCAGTACCAATATATTTCTGGGCAAGGATTGTTCTGAGACTCCCCTAAGAGATAGGGCTGATTTTAAACACCCCTAAGATACAGACTGTAGCACGTATGTCAATTTTTACCCTAAGGGATTAGGACGAGCACCCCCGTCTGAAAATATATGGGGTGTCCCCCCCCCCCCCCCCCCCACCCCCACCCACCCCACTCCCGGATAAAAAAGCACCATCTCTTCTGTGGACCAACCGATCTCCAAATGGTACCCGATCTTTCTGAGTTCAGCTGATCCCAGTGTTGTGGTGCACATTCACAGCACCTTCTCATTGGCAGCAGGATTAGTTCCAGAACGATATCGCATTAATTGCCTCCCCTTGAATAATATGATTTTGTTCCGGAACGAATCCAACGAGAAGGCAATAAATTCATCATCCAATGATAGAGGGCCCGAAGCTCCACCTTTGGACTGAGGTTTTTGATTGATAGAACTGAGAATCCTGGTGAGTGTCCCCAGGGTGAAGTTTCAGCAAGAAACAGAGCAGACTAGAATCACTGGGCAAAACCCTACCATTGAAAGAACCGAAATCGACTTCTCAAACTTGGTTCGAAAACACGGAAACTTCACCCCTGGGGGGTAATTAAATGTCATTATTATATAGCTAGTGTTTATTCGATCAAAGCGCGATCAAAGCGGTTCTAGCATGGGCTACAAATCCAATGTAGCCCGCGGGCTACAATTAAAAAATTGTTGCCCGCGCGGGCGACATCGCTAGAGCGAGAAATTTCGGCGGACTATTTTTACATGTTTTACACCGAATTTCTTTTTGCTATATAATAAAACACTTAATGACTGCATCCTCGGGAAACAGCGAGTTTTGTTTTCCCTCGAATCTCGATGTTCTCTGGAAAACAAAACTCGCTGTTCCCTCGGAAGCAGTCATTAAGTGTATTTTTAAGAAGTATATTTACTTTGCGCTAATAGTTTTCTATACAGTTTCTACCTTGTACATACCTTGCCAAAGGGAGATTTTTCCTCCAGTATGATCTTCGAAAATAAGAAGAATTCTCACAGAACCGGAACCATCATAACACCGCCATTTTTGCTTCGGCCAGGGGCCCTGGGAACAAGCTCATAGACCACAGGTAGCCAAAAGAGGTCTTATGATACCGGTTCCTAGAATGTCAGATAAGAGTTATCAGTAGATAAAATGCTTATCCGTCTGATAAATCCAGAACAAAGTCTACAAAAACCTTTCACAGGAACTGGACCCAGGGCCGATACGCGTGTCTTCTTGGAACGTTGTAAAAAAAATACGGCCTTTTTTTATTCCCTGCTAGCAGCCGGCCTCTTTTCTCTGCATTTTGCTGGCTGAGGACAGACTTTCGATTAAACTTGGCTGTGATTACATTATAGAAAATCTCGTGGTCATCATCAGCTCCTCCTCTCGCAAAGTGAGGTACAATCCAAGGGGCGGCTGCCATTTTACTGTATTTCTCCCATTTCGCCAATTGCAAGGCGGTCTCCAGATTCCTGAGCACTTGTGCACTTTGCGATTGGTTTCACTTCACTCACTTTGCTATATTAGTGCGACCTATCAAGAAGATAAATGAACTGCACAGCGCATTTTTCCTAACTTGAATGCGAATTACGAGCTTTCCAATACTTTTTTGTCGGGGATGATCGTCGGAAATTTTCAGTTTCACCCCTAAAAGATACCAAACGTGGCGGGCCATGGCGTAGCTCTAAACATTTATTACCCTAAAAGATGAGGTCTTATGTACCAAGTAGGCGCGAAGGACACAGGTAACAGGTGAAAGATACCCATCAAGAAATTTCTAAAAAAAAAAAACAATTCGGACACAGTTTCGGCCCTAAAAGATACCAATCTCCCTAAAATTTATTGAAGATCTAGATCACCCCTAAAAGATACCAAACCATAGTGATTTTAACCCCTAAAAGATACGACGATCATCCCCGACCAAAAAAATATGGGAGTCCCCCCCGGGTGTTGCACTTGGAGTTTACACAGCCATAAATCCGCTCTATTATAATTACATGTAAAGCAATGATTTCTCAGTTCCTATTCAAGTCAACACACAGTTCTCAAAAACCACGTGGCTTACGAGAACGAAACTGTGGAATGCAAAGCAACGAAAGGACTCCCTATCCCCCGAGTGACTTGGCTAGTCTCAGGGAAAGGGTTAATCAAAAGAACTCCTCGGCCATGGTCAAGATCACCGCACCAGGTTCCAAGTACGAATGTGTGGTGTCCAGTGATTTCGAGATCTTGTCAGTTGTGATCAATTCTAACCGTAAGTATCAGTCGATTTTTTTAATATTCCACGCGGGCTGCCTGTGTATTTCTAATCTCTTCACCAGGCCCCAGAGATAACACGTAGAGCACGTACCGTTTCTCAAAAATCTGCAAGGGTTTCGCAGTGAATTTTTATGCTTTTTTAGCTAAGACACGAGGAAAAGTATTTTTCAGACTGGTAGATTTCTATTAAGAAAGTAGAACAAGTCGTCAGTCGTTTTTTTCTGCGGAAATATCACATAACATGCCCTCTTATATATACACCACGGAATGACGTTATCAAAGTGGTCAACTTCAAAATGTGGTGTGGACTCATGAGCGCAGCATAAGTTAAATGCATGATTTGAAAAGGCGGCACGTTTGGGGGGTTGCCCCCCCCCCCCCCCCAAAAAAAAGGGGGGGGAAGGAGGGAGGGGGCACTCCTTTATTTAAGGGCGGGGTGCTCGTCGGGAACTTTCGATTTTACCCCTAAAGGTACCAAAGGACGTGGCTTGGTTGATTTTGACCCCTAAAAGGTACCAGCAAATATGATATTGATAAACCATCGTTGCTCGATTTGCTAAAACGGACCCCTAAAGGCCGATTTAGACTGTACGATTTTCGCCTACAACCATCGCATGCGACACGCTTGCGACATGACTTAGCTCGCAAGCGCATGTCGTAGAGGATTGTAGGGCTGATTAGACTTTGCGATTCGAGTCGTATGCTGATGCGAGCATGTCGCATGCGATGGTTGTAGGCGAAAATCGTACAGTCAAAACCGGCCTTAAGACAGGGATGTCAACCACAGGAATCCAAAAATCCCGAGACGGCCTTCATATGGGAAAATTTCCTGTATGCAGTCGTCTTGATTTTCCCGGGAGACTAAGCGAAAAATCTTCAGATACTCCCGGCAAAGGATGTTACTAAACGGGGAGCGGGGACCCAGGGAGCGGGGACCCGCGGTCTGGGGACAAGTTTCGATGGATTTTTCGTGGAAACCACACTGATACGAGAACCATTACGTCTTTACTGCAGCAAAAATGAAAATAACAGAGAATTGTTTTCTCTGATGTGAGAAAAAGACCATTATTACGTTTGAAGAGCAAGTTGTTTTAATAAGAGAGCTTAGCAGTAGAAGTGGGATATTTTCATCGGCACGTTTTCATTCTTCTGTAAAAACAAAAGCCTGCAAAGAAAATTATGGAAACCTAGGAATTATGTTGATGAGAAAAGGTATATTGCTATGATGTATAAAAGATGGAAATTACATGACTTAGCAATTTTTCGTCACCTGTGAACACAGATGTGCTAGGGGGTTGTTATAACAAGACCGCACTCTCCTCGCTCCGCACTCTCTGCCGTCGCAAACATCATCACAATTCATTTAAAATGGATTTTTATCACGAAAACCGTTAAAACGGCTTGTATTTCTTCGAAAGGAATTTTCACTCGCGAACCGCCGCCATGTTTATAAAATTCATCATTAATTCATTTAAAATGGTATTTTTAGCACGAAAACCGTTAAAACGGCTTGTATTTCTCGAAGGAATTTCACTCGCGAACCGCCGCCATGTGTATATTATGCAAAATAGGCAAAACCGCTGAAACTCGTCCTAGCCGCGGGTCCCCGTTCCCACGGTCCCCGCTCCCCGGTCCCCAGGTCCCCGCTCTCCCCGTTTTAGTAACATCCCCCCGCAAAACCGGGAGAGTTAACGTCCAAACCTATAAGCGGTACCTGTCTGAAAAAAAAATACAAGTTTTCGAATTTACCAGAGACCCGATTTAAGCCCTAAAAAAGGTACGACGAGCAACAACCTGGGGTTTTTTGCGACGAAATACGACACGGAAAATACAGGCAATCGGAATGCACGCCCAAAGGATCGTGTGTACACTACAAAATACAAGTGACGCGTGGGATATTCTGCAGTATGCCACTCGAAAGCATTTGTATAACTATTATATGTCTCTTCAGGAAATTGGCAGTTGTGCACCAAGGCCCATCTTGCTTTCGATCTTCAATCCGTTGGCAATATTGACCCCACCAAATGGTATCGATTGAATTCACCGAACCAGATTTCTACTAAGCCCAAGGCTGCGGTCTTACGGTAAGAGGCCAGTGGTTTGCACATGAACGCAAGCGCAGATGAAGCGCAAGGATATCAAGACATGTTGTTTTCCCTTGTGGTTAAACTAATTGCTGCCATGGTTTGCCATACCATGCCTTGCCATCCTTGTGGGGCCACCCGACACGCACAGGGAATTCTGCAAAGGCAGCATCTTCTCCTCGATTGTTTAGAAAAGACCCTGCACTATGCCCAGCGCTCTACCACTGCGCTAACAGGTCGTCGATAACCACGTGATAATGTTCTACTTGGCTTGTGATTGGCTGACGAGGAAGCCATTCAGCAGCAACTTAAATTTTCTCCCTCTCTTTCTTGATTGGCTATGTGTACTTTGTCTTACTGCTGCAGTTATCTGAAACTCGCTCTATGCTCGTGCGTAGGTCTTTGCTATCAAGCTTATAATCGATCTTAAACTGATTAAATTGAAGTACTTCCCTCCAACATTTGTTGTAGTATTCTGTCTGGCTGAATGGGTCTCATCCCACGATCTACGATGGCATCGTACAAGGCATACTTACTATTGACGCTGGACGGGGTAATGTCTTCCGTGTCGTGGTGAACATTCGCAGGTGCTTCGGTTATTATTTGTACAAGCTTATGAACGACCTGAAGGATCAACGCGGAAAGGCTTGTATCGCCACAGAGACGATTGCTATCAAAGGTACGCACTTGACGTTCGATTGACTTGGCCTAGAAAGTGTTGTGTGTGTGTGTGTGTGGTGTGTGTGGGGGGGGGGGGGTACTCCCATATTTTGACTGTACGGGGATCCGCTTAACAGGGTAGGGTTTTTGAGCGTCTGGTCATAAACAGAGTATACATTTTCCGGATTTTCGAGTCTTTGGTCATAAAAAGGCTTTCGATTTTGCAAAAATTCGAGTTTCATGTCATGGCAAGGCATTCATTCCGATGTTTCGCGCTTTTTGTCCTAAACAGGGTACGAAAATTAACGTTTTTTCTGTCATAAACAGGGTCCCATTTTGTGAGCTCGAGCCGGAACGCACACCCGTACCCAGCTTTGGGGCGAGAACCCCTATTTCCCCCTCTCATGTAGACAGTCCGTTACACTTTGTAGAGAAATGTATCGAGAGCTGGTTCGCCCAGGGTTTCTCACCCAAGCGAGGGTCACCCGAGCCAAGTTTCTCCACAGGCTCCTGAAAGCGCTCCGAAAAACTCCCGGAAAGGCGTATCTGAAGCTATAGCAGATTTCGTATGACTGTGAAAACTGCCGCGGTACGGCGCGGTACTGTCGCGGTGGCGGTACGGAACCTGGCCTGCTGCTGTAAATGAATGAAATCGCCAATGAAATCGCGTAGTCGCCATACGGTCACGGTCACGGTCGCGGCGCGGAACAACTTTGTCACGGTACTTTTCACAGTCATACGAAATCTGCTCTATTCTAGCGCCGTTTTCCTCGGTATCACTGCTAGCGCTGTTGAGCAGGCTTTCTTCATGTAAACAGCCTACACTCTAGTAGTGGACTACGGCTTGAACCGAAAAAAGAAAGAAAATATGGCATCCCTGAAATTATAATCCTGATCAGAACAGTCCCCTCGTGTATTAACAGGGCCGGAAGAAAATGACGTTTGGTTCGAGTGGAGTAAGGACCGCCGTTTGACAGGTCACGTGATAGCAACCCAGGCCGGGCTAGACAGCTTGGAGGATTGTCAGATGTACTGTATGCTGACAGGGGGCTGCATCTCCTTCAACTATCAACCGCCAGGAGGGGTGTGCGAGCTCAACAATGCGGACTTTAAGGACTACCGAGAGCATTTTGTGTCAAACAATGGAAGTTCATATTATGGGAAGGTTATGTCCACGATTATTGAAGATTTTTAAATTATGCACATGAAGGACTTGTTAAAGAGTCGTGGATCACGCTCGTTTTTAATCCTGCCCATTCTCGAACCCAGAGCTCCCCGGCTCGTCACCTCGTAGGGGAGGCATTTGAAAGCCTTCGCTGAATGGCTAAAACGGCACGCATGCGTTTTTAAAAACATTTTGAAATTCGTTTGCTAGTTGTCCTTAGGACATATGCCTTCATTCTCTTGCCCAGAGCTCCCCGGCTAGTCTCCTCGCGGGGGAGGCTCTGGTGACAGCCACTGACGCATGCGCGAGATTTGAGAAGATCTTTCTGCGCATGCACCAACGTTCAAAACCAGCCAATCAGCAAAGTCCTCAAGTGGATGTCACCAGAGCCTCCCCTGCGAGAAGACGAGCCTTCGCTGATTGGCTGATTTTGAACGTTGGAGCGTGCGCTGAAAGGTCTTTCTCTCTGCGGCTCTGTATCAAATCTCGCGCATGCGTCAGTGGCTGTCACCAGAGCCTCCCCCGCGAGGTAACGAGCCGAGGAGCTCTGGGTTCGAGAATGCCCCCTCGCGGTGACAAGTCGAGAAGCTCTTGGTACGAGCGAAACACTGTCAAACCATGAAGGCCTTGCTTCCTTGAGATCTGACAGAAACAGGTTCTCTAGCACACACCCGTCGCCCCATGTAAAGGGATCCACAGAAGTTTTGGATCCCGGATCCTGACCCGTGGATCCCGGATCCCACGCTCTGCATCCCGGATCTCCTTACATAGGAAACCTGGCATGAGAGAATTGAGCATGCACAAAAATATCCCTTTGGCAACAATATGGTAGGACTTCAATGAGATATTGTAAAAAAAAATTAAATACCACCTACACGCAAAATTTAATACTTGATTTACTGAACAATCGAAAATATTCCACTACAATCTCTAATCAGCGCAGTACGTAAGCAGTAGGCTGATAAAGCGCGGCGGCGGCTTTGGCGAATTTTTCCTGAAAAACACACACACGCACACAAAAAACTTGATTGTCTTGGAAACTATTATCCATAAGTTATCACAATAGAGAGAAGATCCCATGACTTCGTGAAACTAATATCGCATACATTGGTAGAGATAAGAAAAGTCTATTTGAGGCATGCTACACTCACGTTACAAAGGCAATGATGTATTCACCAACAAGTTCACATGCCCTTCTATGAACAATAAATTATAAGCAATCACAAAATTTGCTCTTCTTTGTCTAGCCGCTCACATAGGAGCAGGGGGGTGGGGTGGGGTAGGCAAGCATAAAACTTAAACATGTAACCGATGTATTTAACTTTAAGGAACTCGTGTACCCTCCGAGCAGAGGTTTCTTCTCGGTCTTTCATTTGCTAGCAAAGTTGTTTGCGTGCATTTCGCGTGGTTTTATTTTGTGCCTTGTTTCTGCGAAAGCTGGAAGGCTCTCGGCACAAAAGAAAGGCTGAAGCTCGAATAAATTGGAATAAGAGGCTCCGCCCTTGACATAACAGGGACTGTAACAAATGCTACATTCAGTTTCAGGGTTTTTAATGACTTTCAATCCAATTCAATGACGATCATAACTTTCTCAAACTACATTAGATATTCATGGCACATCGAATGACTCGATACCAGATGCGATCAACAAAAACAAGAAATACACACAAACAGACAAACAAGAAATGCACACAAACAAACTAGCAAACAAGAAATGCACACAAGAACAAACACACACAAACAAGAAATGCACACAAACAAACAGAAATGCACACAAATAAACAAGAAATGCACACAGACAAACAGAAATGCACACAAAGAAACAAGAAGTGCACACAAACAAGCACAAACAAACAAGAAATGCACACAAACAAACGAGAAATGCACACAAACAAACGAAATGCACACAAACAAACAATAAACAAGAAATGCAAACAAACAAACGAAAAATGCACACAAACAAACACACACACAACAAACAAGAAATGCACACAAACAAACAAGAAATGCACACAAACAAACAAGAAAGGCACACAAAAAACAAACAAGAAATGCACACAGACAAAGAAACAAAAAAGAAATGCACACAAACAAACAAACAAGAAATGCACACAAGCAATCAAACGATAAATACACTCGAAGTACAAGATACTTTAATGCAATTCCAGTCTGTTTATACTCCATATGCCATGATACACAGCACCCAGCTGTAATATATCACTATACACAACTTATATTCTACAAAAATAACTTCTTTACTAATTACAAAAATATCCATGCGGCTACCACGCGCCGGCACTGCCGTATAATACTCTCATTACATTTAGTATCGCGATACCACAGCTTTCCCATTCACTAACTCTGTACAAACCTTCTGATTGGGTGATGAAATCAACCAATCAGATTGCAGCTATGGTTCAGCTGGACGTACGGGTTACGCATGCCCTAGAGAAGCCATTTAGTAGTAAGTTACTAATATATCGCCGATTCTGATTCGCTAGATACGGTTAATATCTTACAAATTCATCTGAAATCCGTATTATTTTAATAGCGGTATAGCCCAGCCCAGTCCCCACCACATATTCGCGTCCAACATGGAATCCGCGATTGCCACCTTCCGGTTTTGATGATAACAGGATACAACTACATCCACGTGCAGACTACTGTGTCAAGTATGTTGTAGACCTTATTTCATGACTGTGACAACGTCACGCAGCGACCGTGCAGCGTGTCCAAGCCGTAACAGTACTGTACCGTGTTCGTGCCTAAGCATTTTGATTGGCTAGTCGGTAATTTCACGCGATGTGATTGGCTGAATGTTCACGAGAAGGCAAAGTCCCGTGTCGTGTCTAAGCATTTTGATTGGCTAGTCGGTAATTTCACGCGATGTGATTGGCTGAATGTTCACGAGAAGGCAAAGTTCCGTGCCGTGTCTAAGCATTTTGATTGGCTAATCGGTAATTTCACGCGATGTGATTGGCTGAATGTTCACGAGAAGGCGAGGTTCAGCCCCGTGATTAGTAGGGCATCAATTCATGTTCACGTGACACAGCCACCACGCCTTCTTAAACTACATCCCAGATATCCCAAATATTCAATTCAGGAGATTTTCATGAGAACTTCATGAGACAATGGATACTTTCCGTGCTGGCATGCGCGTGATTCAGAACTTTAGGAGTGCAAGGAGAGCATCGTTTGTAGTAGTAAGCGCATGCAGAAGGGTCCAGACATTACTTCCTTGCGGCTACGACTCGACTTTATTTCCCGCAGTGTGACTCGGCGCGAATAATTTACACATATTATTAAGAGGCAAATGCCTTAAGTATTTCCTTCCTTGTCTTACGGGTATTCCATGTCAACTGACCATCTGCATCAAAGTTCTCCGTACACGCGACATTTGTTTTGTGGCGAACTGAGCATAGAAAAGGCTTTCTTTTTAGCTTGAAGCAGCATGCATCTTTGGCGTTCTCCATTCAAAAGATATCTAGAAAACAAAACCACCCAAATCAATTCCATACCTTGGCTTTGCTGTCATATTCAGGCACATTGGGCATCCTGTGTTAAAAACCACAGGGAGCACACACTTGCGAAGGAAGGTCATTAAAGTTGTGGGACAATACCATAAACCGAAAGCCCAATTACCTCTTCTATAGGTTCTTGTTCTTGGAAGACTTGTCGTTGTTCTCGGTGGCTGAAGAAAAAGAGACGGTGCACGTTTTGAGGTCTTTCGAGCAGCCAGGAGCCCATCAAGAGGAGTCTCTATTACCCCGAAACACAGGTAGCCCATCAAGAGCCTCTACCATCCCGAAACACAGGGAACCCATCAAGAGGAGCCTCTATCACCCCGAAACCGACAGAAAGTCCATCATCCCCTATCAAGAGGAGCCTCTATCACCTATTGGGTGATAGAGGCTCAAAGTACGAATTCCCGTTTAAATTAAAAATCCATATGGCTATACCTGGAGCAGATTGGGGCTCCTGTTGATGGGCTCCTTGTGCATATGGCTAGAACTAGTGGAGCAGATGGAGACTCCTGTTGATGGGCTCCCTGTGCATATGGCTAGACCTAGTGGATCAGATGGAGACTCCTGTTGATGGGCTCCCTGTGCATATGGCTAGAACTAGTGGAATTCTGGAATTACTCTGTATTCTAAAACCCAGGGTTTTTTAAGGTGTAACTCACGAAGAATATGGCGCAAGTTAAACAAGGAAAAACAAACATACTAACAAAATACAGATATTCATCAAAGACAAACAAAAGCGAGCGAGCAAAAGAAATAAAACTCAATGCGTCATTATGCAGGTCACGTGGTGTGAGAGTGCAGGTCACGTGGTCATGCAGGTCACGTGGTGTGGGAGTGTGAAGACGCCATGCCAAGAGAGGACGTCAACAATCAGTAATGCCAACAATCGTTCACAAACAGGGTTATTAAAGGTGACGTGGAGTATCGTCCATGCAAGGACTAACAACACAAGCATGCATTGGAAAAGCAGCAAGTCCATACGATACGACACACGTGTAATAATTAAGTCAGTGCAAAAGTGCTTTGACTGCCTCGACCACAAACAAGCGACAGATTCATGTGCACAAACTGCATTAAAGATTAGGTGATGTGCAGTTACTGTGCCAGCCAACATCACAAGTGTGGAGACTTGAACAAGAACTCTTGAGAGTTCATCTTATATGACGTTATCCACCAAGACAGACACAACACTTGATGAGAATTAACAGGCCTTTGTCCGCGTGTATCTGACAAGTGGCCAAAGATGTGTTTGTGAGGTGGCCGCACATGCAGGAATTATTACACGAAATGCAATAACGTGAACAAATCACGTTTTACAACTTATTGAACTGCACTTCAATGGCAAGGTTTCTGCACTTAAATGGGTTCTGCACTTAAATGGGTTCTGCACTTTAATGGCTTTTGTGCTTAAATGTTCTTGCCTCTAAATGGCTTCTGCACTTAAATGGTTTCCGCACAAAAATGTGCTCCTGAGATCCCATATAGACATCTAACAGAGACAGTTGGACAAGTGACCAGCCAGTGGTATATGGTCGGCATAGACAGGTTACGTACGTGAGTTCTGGAACATGGCTACTCGTGCCGCAACTGACTTTACGTCCGTCTGAGGAAACAACATGATCGTTACGTTGAATAAGTAAGAGGTGATGGTCTTCCTGTGGTTTGTATGAGGAAAAGAATACGAGGTAACTTTCTACTCTCGTTTGAGTGAGCGTAAGCAGCACTTCTGTCGGCAACAAGCATTGTAACTTGTATCGAGATAAGAGTTGATTTGCCAGGGGTCTTTACGCGCCTTTCCAAGAACTTTTCAAGGAAATTTCCCGAGAAATCCACCCATGGAAATGCTAAAGTGCGAAGCTGACATATCCACCGTGCATGAGATTGGAACTGAGATTGGAATTGAAACACGGGCACACTACGGACCTGTTCCTCAGAAAACCAGTTCCTCGCCCCCTTTCGCAGCTGACTGGCAAAAACGCGCCACGAAGCCTCTTGCTTCTTGTATTTTTCTGTATTTCTCCTTTGCTGGCAAAAATCTACAGCTGTCCCTGTCAAATTTATTCTTATTTCAGAACTAATATTGGCAATTATCGCACTACATTCCCTAAATCAGCCGATGGAAATGGATGCTTTCTCTGGTTCGGTATGTTGCTAGGCTGACAAAATGGAGGCTGATGAGGACCTTTAGTTGGGAAATTAGCTGCTCGTTGAAGCACAGTCTCCGTAGCAAGCTTTCCCGTGGAGTTACACAGCAAAGAAACTAGGAAAACATAGAAAACCGCGCGAGAAATCTAGGAGAGCACGAATTTATCTGCTCTTCTACGGGTTTCTCTGCTCTACAACTCAAACAGAACGATGGTTACGAAGAGTTTGAGGACATCAAAAATTCGCAAACAAATGCGCAGCACTCTATTGAGGGTTCTAGTTTCAGGTACCCCAACCTAGAAATTTTGGGTTGTCCTTACCCACCCTGGATATCCAGTGAATTTTCTCATGACCATCCTGGAAATTATGTTTCCCACCCTGGAATTCCATATTTTAGGAATACCCACCCTGGAATTTCGTTCCAGTACTAGGTTACCAACCCCACCCCGCTGGACCACCCAACCGGAGGTTTTCAACAGGGGGTGAAGATTTACCTTGGAAGACTGTCGTGTGAATGTTTTGCTTTTATCAGTGGACCAGGGGCGACTTCCTGAACCCGAGTCTACGCTTGCTGTACGGTAGGTACGTCGAGTGCTCTCCATTTCCGTCGCCCGCGCGTCGGACATTGTTTTTCGCAGCGGTGCTTTTGTATTGTCGTGTCTTCGGGAGAGAGCAAGCGATGTGTCGGAGTCCGACTGCAGTCGGCGTCTTTCGTAAGAGGAGCCGAGACCAGTTGTAGATACACCTGCTGAAGAAGAGTAAACAAAAGAAACCTGTTAAAAATCGGAAAACACAAAACATTTTACAGTTTTTTCAAGCTTTATGCTCGAGGAGTCAGTGCTACCTTTGGAGTGCCCGTGCTCGGCAAACGCGAAAAAAGGACAAACAAGCAAAACATGGACACAAAGCAATGAATAAAATGTGTACAATTCATCTCCGATTTTGCGTTTCGCAAACACCCATAAAGGACAGAACGAATAAAGAAAACAAGAAAACTGTCATTCAAACAAGCAATTCATCAATACTAGATCAAATTTAGAATGACTGTGGAAAAAAAGAGTGAATACGGCATGAATGACACGTTACGGTAAATCACCCTCGCCTCCACACGGAACCTTTGTTACTGTCACGGCATGGTTACTGTCACGCAATGTCCATAACATTGTTGTTCTATGACTACATGTCACTCGAAACAGTTTTAGACCAAAGTATGGACCGAAGCTCCATGAGATTCAAACGGACTTAACGTTTCATAAGCATAGACTTTTATGGGCTACAAAACTACATGTCATGCCAATCGAACCCTGTCTTGCCGTTTTCAAACTCATAAGAAATTTGCTCTTTTTGTGCACAGCAAGACGGAAGCCGTGATATGCTTCTTGTTTAAAATGCATTAAAGTCTTACTTGATTTAGCAGGCCCTGCATTTCTGTGATCGACTGTTGTCGTCTCATGTTCTTTCTCCTCTAGTTCGTTCTTGAGCCGTCTGTTTTCCGCGCGAAGATCTGAGATTTGTTTCCTGAAGTACTCACTGGCTCCTGCCGACGCCGAGGTTGACCCCCTCCTCCCCCATCCATTACTTTCCCCCTCAGTTCTCGTACGTCTTCCGTGTGTCTCTGGATCTCCTCGTCCAGTCTCTCCTTCAGACTTTTCACCTGGGTACGCAAACAAAAATGTCAATGTTGTATGCTCGAGGTTGATATCCTGCACTTCGCTAGTGTTAACAGAACTGTTTTAGCGGAAAAAACTTGTGACCTTCCACCTAAATGGCTTAAAAATTGGTGACCTCCCCCCCGCCTAAATAATGGCCACACCCTAAACTGGATACATGAGGGTGTTTTGGACAGCACACAGACACCTGGTGTGGGTACTACTTCTACTTGGGAGACTATAACAGGAAATAATCGCAAAAAAACAATCAAAAATCATAATAATAAACAGGAAAGAACGTTTGCGCACTTTTTCAGGAGTTTTTCAGGACAATTGTTAGACTTCTCAGATCTTTTGACGGTTCAACTTTGAAAATGAACGTTTTTGACTTTCAAGGACTTTCCGGGAGTACAATAAATATCCATGATTTCCAGGAACGAACCCTACATGGAAATTAGCCTGCGTAGCGGCTCTAAAAGGGAAGGGGACGGAGTCGGGGAGAGCGAAAACCGGAAATAGCGCGGTGTTCTGGGAAGGAAGGAAGGGAACGAGTAACAAAGTCCAAACCATGGTCCTCTTGCAGGATCTCCCTTCCCAGGCTAGATGGTGAACGACTCAAACGGGCTAGAACAAACAAACAAACAAAAACGAACAAGCGAACAAAAAAAACGCTTACCTCCTCCTTGTGTCTTCTCTTCTTCACTTCTAACAAAGACTCCAACTCTTCGATTTTAAACTCCAACTCTCGCACTTTATTCTCTTGTTTTTCATCCTTAACAACAGTCCTTGTCTGATTTGCACCCGAGCTTTTAGCCTCCCGTAGCTCTTTTTCATGTTCAGTTTTTAAATTATTTATACTTTTGAAATGACCTTCTTGACTTCTTCAAGTTCTCGTTGATGTTCGAGTTTCATTTCCTCGATACTGTCCTCGAGACCTTTAAGGTGGAGACGAAGGTCTTCCACGTTTAGTAGTTTATCTTCGTCGAGTTTGTCCTTGTACAAGCGGAGTTCATTTTCGTGTTGAACCTGAAAAGATTCAGGAATAGATAAGAGGGAATATTTTTGGGGATTTACAACACACCGACTGCGTCTCATGGAGTGCTTTAGTTTATTCATGTCGCGTCATAATAACTCAAACACTAGACGGTATGTTCCACCAGGATTTGCTCAAGGCTAATAAGGAAAGCGAAAAACATATCGATGTTTTAAAACGCGGATCACGTCGCGATACAACGTTAGCTGTAAATAGAAAAGAGAATTAATTGTAAACACCTCCATTTCTTCCATCCTGAGTTTCAGCTCCTCCATCTCAAGTTTTAGCCCATCGTTCTCTGACTCTATTCTCGCCGCGTCTCCCTCGCAACTTCGATCGCCCTTTTCTCGCTCAAAAGCGTCCTTGTACATATTAATCTCCTTCATGTATTTTCGATCTATGTCCTCCATTTCCTTCTGCATCTGATAAATTTTGTTACTCATTTCTTCGTTCCGTCGTAGACCAAACATAGTGGCGGCTTCTTGCCTCTTGACTGCTTTTTCGAGTTCGTCTTTTTCCTCCGCAAATTCTTCTTCCTGTTTTCTATTTTCTTCTTCGAGTTCTTTTACTCTTCGTAGCGCAGCCTGAATACAAGGCAAAAGACAGTCATTTTACCATAATGATTTTAGAGCGCTCCTTTGGGATACTTTCGTGTTTTATTTTCGGGTTTGGATAGCAGCAACATGTGAAAAAGACCCTTGTCCTTTTACAAATTCCACTTCATTCTTGAACCCTGAGATCCTCATTCTCGAACCCAGAGCTCCTCGGCACGTTACCTCGCGGGGGAGGCTCTGGTATGACAGCCACTGACGCATGCGCGAGATTTGATACAGAGCCATTGAGAGAAAAGCCTTTCTGCGCATGCCCCAACGTTCAAAATCAGCGAATCAGCGAAGGCCCCCAAATGGATGTCCCCAGAGCTTCCCCTGCGAGCAGACGAGCCGAGGAGCTCCGGGTTCGAAAATGTGAGATCCCGCGAATAAAGCTCTGTTAACAGACATTGACGCATGCGTGAGATTTGATAAAGAGCCGTTGAGAGAAATAACTTTCTTCGCGTTCAAAATCGGCCAATTAGCGAAGGCTCCCGATAGCGAAGGCTCTCGATAGAGCGGGAAGCTCTGGGTTAGACTGCTTGCAGCCCTTCTTCGGCGAACGTCCGTAAATCGAGAGAAATGATTTGTCATTTGAGCAAACTCGAAAGCGTTAACAAATCGGCTAAAAAACAATTCTCTTGAATATTGTGGACGTTCGCCGAAGAAGGGGCTTCGAGCATTCTAGCTCTGGGTTTGAGAATTACTTCACTTTACTCTGCCTCTCTCACACAAGGTCGAATTCCTACCTCTAAAGAAAGCTTCAGTCCCGCTTGCCTAACAGTATCCTCCGTCTCGCTCTCCGATTCCGCGTTTACTGGTGAATTATTCCCGCTGCGTGCCACTTGTATAGCTACCATCATGTCCAGCTTCAACTGGTTCATGTCTTCCTCGTGTTTGTTCTGTTTGTCCACCAGCTCCTTTTCGTATTTAGTGCGCAGGCGCTGAACTTCATGCTCGAGGTCCCGGATGCGCTCCGCCTGCTGGGACTCGTCCTCAGGCTCCTGGCCGGGGAAAGAAATGAAATAGTTTGTGCTATATTGACTGTTTTCACGATGTTGCGCACGCAACATAAAAAGGACGAAACAATGCTTGTCTGTTTTGAATAACAAAAGCAGTCTTCACCAGAACGAGTCGGAACGGCTCAAGGGTATTGTTCTCACAACATCACGAAAACGGTCAATGTTGGAGGAGTTCGGTCAATAAATTCTAAGTAATTGAGTATCGATTTGAATCCATGACGTAGCCTCGATGATCCCGCGCCTCTAAGGGAGCTGGACAAAGGTCACCCCGCCGTGGGATGTTTTAGCGGCCGAAAAAAAGTGAACTTTACAACAATCGCTTTAATAACGCGAATGTCCGTAAAAGGAGAGCAAAGTTAACGAACAATGCGCGAACGAAGATTTGAAAAGCGCGTGCAATTACATTTTCGTTATACAAAAACATTTTCCCAATACATTGTCCATGCTTGCTGCTACAAACAAAGTTTATGACGTGATTCACCAAACACAATCCAAAAGATACACCAACCCCTCTATAATAAATGGATTTTTTTTTATCGGGGTTTCCTGGTTCACAAGATAGCGGCTATGGCTCTTAAAACAGTTCGTGATTGCATGAATTGCAGCTTCAAACAAAGTTTATGCCTTAGTTTGCCAATTGAAATAGAAAACGTCTCTATATAAGCCGATGGAAATGGATGTTTTTTCTAAACTCAGTACTTTCTTGGTCGACAACATGGCGGCTTATTATTCATACCTCAGTCACGGTGAACGTGACTCCCGATGGTGACATGTCATGCTCTCTCAGCTCTTTTTCGTGATTCTCTTTTAACTGTTCGATCTGTTCCTCGTACTCCCTCCGGATATGTTCCAGCTGTTCCGAGTCCGTTCCAGTTCGTATTTTTGCGACTTGATCGCTTGGATCACCGTCATCATGTCATCGCGAATCTGGTCAAGCTCCTTTTGTTGGGCTTCCTGTGGTAATAGCAAGAATCGCGTGAGCACAATATAGTCCCTAAGCAAACCACAGGGAGTTCACCTTTCCCGTAAGATAAAAAAATGTGTAATTTTAAATGTTTTTCTCCGTTCTCAGTCGGGCATCATGTGTATTGTTTACCACAGGGAGCCCACCCAAAGAGTTCACAGCCAAGATTATTTGAGTGGGCTTCCTGTGGATTATCCCTTAGCCCCTTACCCTCTGTATCTTGAGTTCCTGGTTATACTTGTCATTTATACCCTCTAACTCCCCCTCCAGCTCTTTTATGCGCGCCTTCAATTGCTGCGTAGTGTTGTCAGAAGATACGTCCTTGCTTGGGTTCCTGTGCCGCCCATGGATGCTTGGAGGACTGTGGCCATGTCCTAATATGGTAAAGGTTCCATGAAATTAGGTAAACTTCTTAGAAAAAAGCAATTGGTTAGGACGCTGTTTATTGACAGTAATGTGAAATAGATAAACTTCTTCGCAGTTGTCCAAACTTAAACAAGTTTTGAAGACGCGCAGCAGACGCGAATTCTCGCCTTCTGATCGAAACTTCTCGGAACTTTGTCTAACTGGCGTGGAACTTCTCATGTTTGATTCAAACAGAGACGTTTGAAGGCCGTTTCACAACATGTTTCGGTGGCGCCTGTTGTTCAATAGATGCTAGCAACTATACTAGGTAAGGAAAATTACTAACTTCAGAAGACTTCTTTTATTTAGCCTGCTAGCCGGCTCTCCAGTTTTTTTCTCGGATATTTTACTTTTTTTTTTGGCGCGCGGGATTCCTGTGTCACTTCTTTTCCCTGGCGACACAGGGATCCCGCGCGCCCAAAATCAAATATCCGAAAAAACGCACTGGAGAGCCGGCGAGCAGGCTATCTTTTATTAGTAAACCAACTAACTATATCCAAATCCTGCATTCTGATTGGCTGAGCTACTAATGGTCTATTAGTGATAGACCGTGCCTGGCAAAACCACCACCTTTCTTTGCAAGAAAACTTGATTTTTTGAACATAAAATAATGGAATTCATTGCCAAAACGACCAACTAGTTGATTTATACTAAAAGAATTAGACCTTTCGTCCTCATGTGCTATGATATCAATAGACCATTCGGCCTTCGGCCTTCGGCCTCATGGTCTATTCATCATAGCACATTCGGCCTGAGGTCTAATTGTTAATTGATCTATTTCGTGTTTAACTTTTACTAATTTTAACTATAAAATTTTCCTGCAAGCCATCGTGTGCGATGGCGGAGATTGCTACCTACAATTGTAGGCACGGATTTCCAACCTTTTTGAGCTGCTCCATCTCCTCGGCGTGGAAGACTTTCATTTGTTCAATCTCTTCCATGTATTTCACGCTCATCTTCTCCATCTCTGACTGTAGTTGGGCCACCTCCGCGTGATCCCCCGAGGCACCATGTCTCGCTTCACTCGACAGCTTTATTTTATCAATCTCTCGGTGATGGTTCTGTTTTAGGAGCTCCATTTGGGCCTCGTACCTGCGTAATACGACAACAGATTCATGTTATGAAGGAGCCGATCAACGGTTTAACCTCCATATAGCGACCACCTGTACGGGTGGTATCCAGTGGTCGCTTGTTACGCAGAGGGTGGGAGCGCTCTTAATTAGTCAATATGTCCTCTAGCCCGAATTACCAATAATAGTCCGGCGGACTAGCGTAAAAATCGCGCACTTTTGGCTAAAGACACCAAACTTTGCATGTCAATAGTTTTTAGTAGTTTATTGAAGATAAGATATGGAGGCACGCTAAATTTTATTCGTAGCGAAAGCTAGAACAGTTTTAATGTGAACCATTGTTTTGCCATTGGCAGCCATCTTTGAATCCTTTGTTATTCATGAGCTCTGCGGCACTAGTGAAATCTTCTATCATCCGTATTTATGGAGTATAGCACAATACTAGGTAGAAAATATCATGTGAAAGTTTCAGAGACAAGCTTCTTTTACATTTCGACACATGGTACCAATTATCTTGACATTTTTTAGAATTTGTTGGTCATTCTTGAAACATTTATCAAATCTCAGTCAGTCTATTGTTTTACAATATAAATTATAAACATTCCCAATAAACTGGTCGTGACATTTAATAATCACCCAAACGCTAAGGAGACGTCCAACTGAAGTCAGTCAACCAATCCATAGTTCAGAATTAACAAATGTTGAGCTGCTATGGCTGTGCAGTCTAGAGAACAACTTGAAAGTTCGCAAAGCTAAGTTCTAAACCTCATTTGAATAACAAAGCATTCAAAATGGCTGCTATTGAGCTAAACAATAGTTCACTCTAAAACCTCCCTAGCTTTCGCTACGAAAGAATTCTAGTGTGCCTCCATATCTACGTTTTAAAAATACATTGAAAACTATCACCTGGCAAAAAAATTGGAGCTTTAGCCTAAAATGCGCAATTTCCTCGAAAATTTGCTCTAATCCGCCGGACTATAATTGCTATCAGTGGATTTTGCGCTTCAATGACCCATTATGGTGACTCTACAACATGGTTATTTGACATGCACGAGTGGTACGCATTGCGGGTCTTTCTTAGTGTTGCAAGATGTATTGTATTTTTGATTGGAGCTATTGTGTTACATCTCATTGTTTCGTTCTACGGTCTTTGTCTTCTATTGTCTTTATGCCTCTGGTGCCTTGCAACACCAAGAAAGAGCCCGCAATTCTCGAACCCAGAGCTCCCCGGCTCGTCAACTCGCAGGGGAGGCTCTGGGGACATATCTATTTGAGGGCCTTCATGACTGGTTGATTTTGAACGTTCGAGCATGCGCAGGAAGCTCGAGCATGCGCAGGCAAGGCTCTCTATCAAATCTTGCGCATGCGCAAGTCACCTGAGCTGTCCCAGAGACTAGCCGGGGAGCTCTGGGTTCGAGAATGACATGGCTATGGGTGAAGGTCCGGGGCCGTTTTTATTTGTTTTTGGTTCAAACGGTTTTCGAAAGAAAGATACATACAATGCTGTCATGTCATCTAAAGATACGCAAAATAAGCGCAAAAGAAACTTACCGATATTGGTAATTCGGACTAGAGGGTAGAGCGGATTTCATATGACAGTAGTTAAACCAATCGAAAAGTGATTACACTAATTCTGAACAAAACCTATTGGAGTAATTACCAAGTAATTGCAAATTACTCACGACAGTCATCTATGTCGTTTTAGTTGTATCAAAGAACTAACGTGTCGTAAAAAAATCGTTTTTACAAGTGGATAAGCCATGAAGCAAATGCAAAGTACATAGTTCACACAGTAAGAAGCCAAATAACTGTAATATTACACGGGCCCTTATAACGAAGTTCTGATAGATCGCTCGCTGTGCATAAAAACAACATCATGAACACAATACAAACTTCTAACAAACACCATGAGGATGATATTGTTGAGGTACGAGGTCGTGGAAAGCGCGACGCATGGAATTCAGGTCAAGTTCATTTGCGCCAATTTTAATACAATTTACCCTTCGTTATTATCCCAGCAAATCGACATGCAGATTTTGGAGATCAAAAAAGGATAATACTGTATAGCAAGCGTTTCACGTGGGTTTCAGGGGTTAGAGAAACGTGCGAGCTCCTCTCCAGTGTTTTTTTTCTCGGATATTTGATTTTTTGGTGCGCGGGAATCCTGTCTCGTACCGCACGCCAAAAAATCCGAAAAACCCCACTGGAAAGCCGGCTAGGAGGCTAGCGAGCTCCAGATTTCGCGCGGTCAAATCATCGAAAAACTCTCGTACTTCTCGGGCTTTCTCTGACCCAAAAATCTCACGGAAACGCTTGCTATGCAGGCTAGAAAAGGATTTTCGGACCTGGTGGGGACACAACACAGCACGCTAGCTGATCTTGAATGATTAACGCTACTTAGTAATCGTTCCGGCAGCGATTTGACAATAAAGCTTCTACTGAACACGATGAAGGAGATTTTGTTTCAGATGCAATTGTTTATCTGCATCGTGGACTAAATGATCGTGGGATAAGTGATCACGCCCTGAGGCTGTTATTACACTTATTATGCCTTAATGGATTAGAAAAAGATGCTAAAATGGCTGCATAGATGAAATAATTATTTCTCTACCTTATTACAAAATGAGTAAGGACGTTGAAAAAAAAGAGAGAAATAATGTTGATGTTGACACAAGAGAGTTAAGAACTACTGTTCATAAGACTGTAATGGCCCTACGGGAGTTAAAATTAGTTTCGAATACCTGATCATAGATTCGAATACTCGAACAAAGATTCGAATACTCGATCGAAGATTCGAATTTGGATATTATTTGAGTACAGCACGGAGTAGAATGCGCAGCCTTGCGTTGCCATGGCAGGTTGTGTTAGGTTCATAAGAGGCAAATATAACGTAGAGATATATAAAGACAGTCACATGCTAATAACAAGGGAACAAGCAAAATTAACCCAGCGGGGCGTCGAATTTTTACAGCACGTTCCGAGTTTGCTTGTTCCGCTTAACCGCACGTATTATTTGCGCCCAGCCTGCGCGCATAACTCAAGATCTCTAGTATATTTAACCCTTACGCCCGGCCACGATTTTCTATCAAAAGAAATTCCATTCGAATTCCGTTGCGCTTTAACATTTTTGTGATTATCTCGTACATTTTCATCCCACTGTTTTACGAAATTGTTCGCGTGTTTGGATAACATGGGCGTGACGATGTGCGTGACTTCTGGGTTCAATAATATTGAGTGCTAATTGATCGTTCTGTCACGTTGTTATATGACTTCCCTATTTCCGTTTGAGTTCATTTAAAACTGCAAATTTTGATAACCCCATCAAACCGTTTTTCAAGCAGAATATTTGTTTCAAGCTGTCAGAACATTGTGCTGGTTTTGCACTTTGTTTTATTAGCGACTTCTAACTTTTCATTTCTCTGCATGAGATATTACAGACAAAAAGAGCCACGAAGATAACATATCGGAAAATTCCAAATAATTCTATATGTTCTTCTACAATTATCAATGGGTTTAAATAATTTTTAAATTATAAACAAACTTTAAGCGAGGAAGACGGAAAATGAGGTGTAAATAGATATAATGAGTTAGTTTACATAAGCGGACAATTAGTGTGCTGTATAGAATTGAAATATGGTGCATGCAAGGATCAAGGATAGGGTAACATTCAAACACTCTACGATGACTCGAGAGCTGCTTCAGCGATTTAAAAGAGGCTGTCAACCTGAATTGTCAGCTAATAGGAGTGCTAGAAGACCCCGTAATGGGCGATATAAGTGTTGAGAGCTTGGGTAAGGTTAGAATTAGAGCGAAGATGAAGGGAAACAGTCACTTGAGCACTAGAGACGTTAATACTGTTTGGGGAGCCAGCCAAAGCGACAGAACTGTCAACGAAAGTTGTCAGCTCAAAGAGGCACTAAGAGTTCCTGTCAGATAGCTAAAGTGTTGGTAAAAAGGTAGAAGAAAGCTGGAATCTGTATTTGAATGACGGGGCTATTCAATGAGCTGGAGCGCAGATTTGAACTCGTGAACTTGCACAAATATGGATGGACTCACCTCCAATCTTTGAGCGCACCGCCAGAAGGGAGCTCTATAAAGTTATTATTTTTCTCTAATACGTATCCCTTGCTCTTCGCTAACATGTTACTATTGTGTACTTCCAGTAAGACTTGCAGAGGCCATTGCAAAGCCTCTATAATGAGATATCCCAATCCAGTGCCAGCGAAGCCACGGGGAATAAATTAATAAAAGGGCCCGGAGCTTCCATCCTCAAATTATTCATCTATTCATTTTTGACAAACGTTTCTCGCGCAGTGAAGTGAGCCCGTTCGTTTCGTCTGGAGTTTAAATTAGAAAATCCTGTCTCGGAAATGCGAAGTCTACGAGCAGGAATCCAGCGCTGAGCCGTGTTTAGGAAGGCATGGAATATTCAGGGAGAGTTTGAGGGTATCAGTTTTCACAAGAGTAGAAACTCTTGCGCGCATTTTTGAGATAGCTACCTCATACCCCGGTGATTAAATGCGCTAGGTTCTGTCAGGCGGCATGAGAGAGAGCGCGGCGAGCGCGACATGGTTCTTGATAACACGCACTGATATTGAAGTGAACATAGTGTCAGCAGAACGTAACACTGTACAGGTGAGGGCGAGATCACCTAGCGATAACGCGCTACCGAGCTGTAAACAGTCGAGAAGAATAAGAGTTCAAGTTTAATGAGCGCAAAAAATAATACAAGAGAAATAAGGGCACGCTACACTGAAGCGAAAAAGTTACTAGACTTCATTAGATACGGCGGGAATACAGATTTCAAGAGAATAAAAAATAGGTTTAATGAGCGCAAAATCATACGGTGGCAAGCTGATAGAAGGAAGAACAATAATAATACTACTAGATTACTACGACAAGTCCCGCTGCGGACAAGAGTGAATAGAAAATACGTATCATTCTCATTACTCAGTTGCGCGTTTGCACATTCACGATCGCGAACTACAGTACTGTACTGTATTCTAAAACTAAACAGTGGATACAACAGCCGTGTATCTAGTTGCTTGAAAGCCAACACTTTTAAAACGATGATTAGTTTGGGCGCGAAGAGCTCAGTGCCCTTTGCAAAACATAAAAATAGATGATTTTGCAACTTACGCACAAGCGTATGAATTAGAGCAGACCACGCCCTTGGTCCATAATCCTAATCCCAGTCTGTTATTGTACGATCTCTCCATGATCACAAAAGAATACTTAGTCACGCTTAGGCTGATCTTGTGCATTAAACGCTAAATTATTTTTAACTGGTGGATCGTATGGCTAACTGGTGGGATAGATGTGATGACATTGTTCTGAGTCACATACCATTTGATTTTTCACGCGACCTCTTCGTTTAATTCGTAACAAATGCAGGGCGTTGGCTCACGTTACGAGCGGCTGATTTTCACGGGTTTTTTTGACGCGCGGGATTCCTGTGTCACACAGGAATCCCGCGCGTCAAAAAAACTACTAGAGAGCCGGCTCGCAGGCTAGTACAGACTGGCTCTCACAGTCCTTTTCACCATCCCTCTCTTCATTACTCCTTCAATTCGGGCTCTTTTAGATACTGGTAATCAATTTAAAACTAATTACTGTCAACTTATCATCAACTATTTCTGTACGTAATTACTTCGAAAAGCTTACAGTGACAATTAGTTCTTAATTAAAGGAGTGTTGTTATATAACTTGTTTTTATCAGAAAGCAATTGCACCAAGCGGGGAAACGAAATGGGTTAGGGGCCGTCTACTCCCTCAACAAAAAAGCTAATACTTTAGTTCAGCAAATTTTAAAATGGCGACAGTGCCCATTTAAATTAGGTCTCAAGAAAATAACTGCGCGGTTTAAGCGGGGCTTAGTAAACCAGCGCCAGTTTGCTTGCCACACAACTGCCGCGTTAAAGATAGCATTGTTTTCCATCGGTTTAGTATAAGTATACATTTGGAGTATTTTCGCGCAGTTGACAAAAATCTTGTACCAAGATAATTTGAATTGAATTGCAAACTTCTGTGGGACTGTTTTCAATATCTTGTGAAAAGAAAACATTTCTAATAACACCAAAAACAGTGAAAACGATTTTTGAAGTTCTTACAAAACACCGACTAGAGAAATTGTCAGCATATGTTTTCCTGTGTTTGTACTATTCGCTTCGACTTTGAGATTATTTTACAGCCTCCAATGGGAACCTGTTTTTGGCTTTACCTAGTTACTGAGTAACATCTATAGCTTTTAAAAAATGCAAACAGAATTTGAATATCCCTCATGATATGGAGGAATGCTCACCATGAATAATTTTTTGACAATATTACTTCAAATTGACCTAAAAACATTCAAAATATCTGAACTATCAAGACTATAGTCAGGATAAGGGTTAATACATCGTTTTAGTATATTTTATAGTATATGCCTCGTTCTATTAAGATTAATACTATTAAGGTACGTAATCAATAAACCGAGCTGTCCGAACCAGCGAATTCACTGGTAGCGTAGTGGTTAGGGTTAGGGTATAGAGACTGGAAAGTTACAGGTTCGAACCCTGATGATTTTCATAATTCTTTTTTCACTTCTGTAGGTGAGCGCTTGTTTAGAAAAAAATTCTAAGTGCCAGTGAGCATTCCTCGATTTAGGCGTGTGTATATTACTCTGCTACATTTTTGTCCACCAAAGTCTGAAATTGCTCTCGATATCCAAATGGATTTCCTCTTAAAAAATTTTCAAAAGGCATTTGGGTCCATTTGCAATCGCTAGAGGTCACGTTCCGTGGGCTACAAAGCTCAAACGTATCTGCTCGTTCTGTGTAATCTATCCATAGATTGTATTATCAACTGTTATAAGTATCAATGAGTCTGAAGTTTAAGTCCTGCACCGCTATCACAGCATTGTCATGTCTTCTGCAGCCACTTGACCTGGCACTCCAAGCAGAGAAGGCCTGGCGCCAAGACCTTTTACATTTACCGCTGCCCGGTTGGAACGATAACGTCACCATGGCAACCCTAGCTTGTTGAACCAGTAGAAAAGACACGGCCAATGGCATGCGTCATATTTTATGAACCATCAACCATACCATATCTTCGATTGTTACATACATCAAAGCGATGCTACTGGCTTACTCGTGAATATCTAAGTTTCGTGTCGTCATTGGCCGTTTTCACACTAGAGACGGATGATTCGTCCAGACGACTTAGGGCAAAGATTTTTAGTGCGTCTCTTACTTCGTCAGTTGCTTCGTCTTGTGTGAATACGGGCAAGAGACGGGTAAAACGTCCAGACGAATTAAATGATTTAGTTCGTCAGTTTGGACGGATTAAGCCACTTAATTCGTCTGGACGTTTTATCCGTCTCTTGCCCGTATTCACACAAGACGAAGCAACTGACGAAGTCAGAGACGCACTAAAAATCTTTGCTCTAAAGTCGTCTGGACGAATCATCCGTCTCTAGTGTAAAAACGGCCATTACCGTCGAATCGTCTAACTCTCACCACAGGCAACACAAACATGTTTGCACGTGGAACTTTGATAGCTTTGATAGTTAACTTCAGTCTTTTGACGGGAAAATGTGAATAAAAAGCTAATATTTCGAAGTTTAGAATAGTTTTCTATCAAGTAGTAAAATGTTTCCATTCTACAGATCTTTCGCTCACGAACCGCGGTGTCAAGCTTCACATATGCGAAGACAAACATCGAAGTTCAACAACAAAACGTTGAAGGCTTACACGTAGGGAAAAGAACTTGTTTTTCTCGCTAGTTGGAACTGTTAGATACAATCAAAACTTTTATTTGAAGATCTTGGTTATTCTATCTCCCGTGGTGTGGCTAACGAAATTGGTGTGGGCTGGTAAGCGATTGACATTGCGCCCTCATGAGTACTCGTTTTCTATTCTTCGCATATTCACGAGCTGACAAATGGTACGAATGCGAAAAACAATTGATTCTTTCAACCTCATTGTCTACTGTTGCTGTGTCGAACAATAGTTACTGTTGCTATGTCGAACAAGCTATGTTTCTTTGACATAGAGCATGGAAAAGAAACCGATTGGAGAAAATGTTAGAAGTTGCCTTATACTGTATGTGTTTGATATTTTCAACAGGAAAAGCTGAATTCCACTCGGACTTTGAATTCCACTGAGGAAACTGCCTATTGGTGATTATTAAAGCGAAGACTAGACGGGATCGGTCTGTTGATTCAAACGGCCGCAAACAGTTTCTCTGAAGTCATTAATACTGTTAAGGTTTGCAAAATACAAGTAAACAGTGGCCTTATCGTTTAAAGAAAAACTTGAGAATTTTGTCTTAATCTTGTACGTGTTCTTGTACGTGTCAATACGTGCGCTCAACACAAATAAGATAACTTCTCTATCAAATCTAGCCCTCGTTGAATGCAGTTATCAGGTTCTTAGAAACTCAAATATTTTCCTTGTTAAAAATGTGAAAAATTACTGCTTGTTGTCTGGCGTCTAGCGCAACATTTGATTATGTAATAAAGTGGTAATTTAGAGAGTTGCGATAGTAGTTATAAGTGGCCTCTACCGCCCTTTCCTGATAGCGTATCATGATATAGAAATAAGATATTGTTGGAAGAAAACCCGAAAACGTCAACTACTGACCTTGTATTGATCCGATAGGTTGATAACATTAGTTATTATCATGGTTATAATATACTCTTAGAATTATATGCAAGCATGTCACTCTGTCCTCGAAAAACTTTGGAATCTAAGCTAAACAGAGCTCGCCAAAAAGATTAATACTGGGTTAATGCTATTTTGTATTGCATGTTTCACGATCCAGAGCCTTTTTTGCAGTTGAAAATTGCGAGTTTCGTGTCAGAGTTACAACAGTGAAATCTGGTTCGTGAGCTATTAGGGGAACTTTATTTTATTATTGGGTGATACGTTATTCGTAATCTAATTTTGATGTTTTCGATAATACAGGAAGACGAGATCGTGCACAAGTACTTATTCGCGTTAAAATTAAAGAGCCTGTGTCAGCCACCATTTTGACAGCATAGCAACATATCAAGTCGGAGAAAGCATCCATTTCCATCAGCTGATTTAGAGAACATAGAGCAATGTTCTCGATTGAATTTGGTGAATCAAATCTGGCGTGACTTTCGAACGAATAGCGCGCGCTTCAGTGAGCATGCTCGACAATCCCGTGGCTCGCCATTCTCGAACCTAGAGCTGCCCGGCTCGTAACATCGCGGGAGATGCTCTGGTGACAGCCACTGACGCATGCGCGAGACTTGACACAGAGCCGTTGAAAGAAACAACTTTCTGCGCATGCCCCAACGTTCAAAATCAGCCAATCAAAGGCCCTCAAAAGGATGCCCCAGAGCCTCCCCTGCGAGCAAGGGAGCCGGGGAGCTCTGGGTTCGAGAATGGTGGTTCGCAGTAGGATCCTGTAGCATGTTTAACGCGCAGACCTGAGCATGCGCGCTGCACAACAGAGGGATTAGTTTTCGACCATTCTCGTACCCAGAGCTCCCCGGCTCGTCCCGACCCTCGCTGGGGATGCTCTGGTAACAGCCACTGACGCATGCGCGAGATTTGATACAGAGCTAATTCTGCGCATGCTCCGACGCTCAAATCAGCAATGGTGCTCAAATGGCTGTCACAAGAGCCTTCCCTGCAAGGTGACGAGTCGTGGAGCTCTGGGTACGATAAGCATGTTTTAGAATAACAATTAGACCTCGAGGCCGAATGTGCTATGATTGATAGCACATGAATGTCTAATTATTTTAGTATAACCAAATAGCTGGTCGGTTTTGGCAATGAATATCATTATTTTATGTTGAAAAAAACTAGCAAAGAAAGGTGGTGGTTTTGCCAGGTACGGTCTATCACTAATAGACCATTAGTAGTAACAGCCAATCAGAATGCAGGATTTGTAATAGAACATTAGTTGGTTTATACTAATGTTCATTAGTCAAATCACAAAGTGGTCTATTGTCAATGCTGCGTTCTGATTGGTTGAGCTACTACTAGGCTATAAGTTATAGCCTACTAGTAGGGAAAAGTGTCGGATTTGAAAGCCAGAAAATGGCAAATGAAAAGAACAAAAAACGTTTTTGGCTATACAAATTGACCTACTAGTGTGATTTGACTAAAACAATTATTCCTCTCGCCCTCATGGCTTCTAAGTCAATAGCCCATTCGGACTTCGGCCTCATGGGCTATTGACTCAGAGCCCATTAGGGCTCGAGGAATAATTGTTAAATAGACCAAATCGGCTAACGGTGTTTACATCTTGTTGCCACCCAATTCAGATCATGTGATGATTCCTCTGGGTGGATACTTCTGTTAGTTCTGCACATACACTCGTGCACTCGGTCAAGTGAGAACAATTTGACAATTGTAACCACCCAAAGGAATAATCACATGACGTCTGAACTGGGTGGCAACAAGATCACGTGAAAACACTGTTAGCCGATTTGGTCTATGCGTAGATATGAGTGCGCGCTGTGCATAACAAAGTAGCGATAAAACCACCAGATGTCATCATACCTTCTGTGCACTTCCTTCATCTCTGCCTCCATGTCATTCATGTCGCGTTCAGCTCCTCAGAAGAGTCCTCAGCAATTGGTTGTCGCATGGACGTCTCTAGTATAGCCTCGCGTCGTGTCGCCTCTAGTTCCTTCTTATGGCGTGCCTTGAGTTTCTCTATCGTGGTCTGATGTGCGGCTTTTAATTCACTGATGTCTGACTGCAGAGTGATCACACGTGATGTCAGGCGCAGACGAAGCTCGTCTCCTTCGGTTCGCGCGGCCCCGCTCACCTTTAAGTGAAAGTAAAGATGGGATTTGCGGAGTATTTCAATACAAAGATTCACAACAATGCTATCTTGATAAAACCTTCAGAATCCATCACCATTGGAAGCGTCGGTATCGTTACGGCGATATTACTACCGAAACAGGTAGAGCGTTTTTTCGGCTCGAGAAAAAACGTTCGTTTCCAGACAAAAACGTTGGCGAGTCTGATTGCATTCCTTCGCACAAAATCAATCATGCGTTGTCGCTGCCACAGAAAATCGTTAAAAATTTGGGAAATAACACACTCATTTGCATTTCTTACCTCATAAATTAGTAGAAAACACGAGCAGATGGCTTTTTTGTGTTTAAAGTTTGAAAATTTTCCAAATTAAAATATTTGAGTTGCACGCATCGCTGACCTCAGTAAAGGAATTCAAACTACATCGTGAATGTTTTTGTCTGGAAACGAGTGTTTTTTCTCGAGCCGAATAAACGCTCTACCTGTTTCGGTAGTATCATCACCCTCAACATCATACACCAGTAACAGCATCCTCACCACAACATCACCAACACAGCAACACCATACCACTACAATGTATTACCATTATCAACAACATTATTACCATCATCAGTAACATCATCACCAGCAACATCATCATCACCACCATCATCATCATGCAAAATTAACATTCCTACCTTGAGTGTGTCATCACTAAGCTTCTTCATGTCCCTCTGGTGGGCCTCCTTCGCAGTCTCCAGCTCTTCCTTCATCCTCTGAGTCGTTTGTTCCAGCTCTTCGGTCAGGTGTTGCGCTCTCCTTCGCTCTGCCTCTCGCTCCCTCTCACAACACAACAAGCGTGCGTGCAGAGCCTCCGCACGTCCTCCACTGTCCGTCGCATCCCTCCCCTCCCCTATCTTTTGCTCTAACTCCTGCCTCTGAGACTTCTCCTCGGCGAGTGAAGTCTCAAGTTCGCTAACGTATTTCCTCGAGAGCTCAACAATATCCAGAATATTACTCTTCTCGCGATCTAACTCCTGAGCTTTCGCTAGTAGTGCTCTTTTTGTGTTACTCAAGTCTTTTTCAGTTTTATCAAAGCTCTGTTCAACGCCTTCAATCCACTCCGCAGTCTCTTGTTCAAGTTTCAGCCTCTTTGCTAATTCCTCAGCAAGTTCAATCACTTTTTCCTCGCTAGTTACTAACTTATTACTCGTTTCTTCTAGTTCTTTCTCCAATTTTTCTACTCTTTCCTTCAAAAATGATACTTCTTTCTCATCAGTTCTCAAACCCAATGTGGTTTCCTTCTTACACTTCTGAAGCTCAGCGCTAAGAAGTTTTTCTTCCACCTCAAAGTCGCCAAGTTTTTCCTCTGCAGCGGTAAGTTTATTGCGATATTCTTCTACCTCATTTTCAAGTGATGCAACTTTGCTTTCCAATTCCTCAATCTGACCTATAGTATTACCCAGTTCGTGTGTCGATTGAGCAAGTTTTTCTTCTCTCTCCGCTAGCATATCCCCAAGTTCTTTTATCTTATTGCTGTCTTCTCGCGCAGATGTCAAAACACGAATCTCTTTTTTCATATCCAGTAATTCTTTTTCCAGCTTTTTTATTTCCTTTTCCTTGTCTTCTAGTTTTTCTTGACTCCTAATTAATACATCTTTTTGCTCTTCCAGTTGACTTTCCAACTCGAAAATTATCTCCTTTTCTAAATTTTGCTCATTACTCAAAAGCAATTCAGAATCGTTCTCCCTACGAACAGTCACCTCACTTAGTTCCCGATTTCTTTCCTGTAGACTACTTTGAAGTTCTTCTAAGAGTTTATTTTTCTCGTTTAGAGTTCTTTCAAGCTCTTCGATCTTGTGTTCATCCGCCTCGGTTCTAGTATCACTCACGCATATCGATTCACTCAGTTTGATTTTCAAAGCGGAAATCATGTCTTTAGAGGAAGAAAGTTTCTCTTCCAGATCTAGAACACGGTTTTCTAAGCTCTTTTTCTCTTGTAAGAGTTTATCGTTTTCCTCAACAAGTGCAAATTCTTTTTCCATAGTATGACAAAGTTTATCATCAAGCTCATGAAGTTTCTCTTCTAATTCTGTACTTGTATCTCTCAGTTCAATATTTTCTCTTTGTAATTCTGTTAATTTGGTTTCGCTTGCTTCATCATCTGACTCTACGCCTTCTTTGTTGAGTTCGCTCTTCAATTCTCGAATTTCCTTTCTAGATTTTTGCAACTCCCTATTTGCTACTAAAAGAGAAGATTGTGTTTCCCGCAGTTTTTCTTCATTTTCGTTCGAAATAAGTTGAATTCCTTTTACATCTGCCTCTAAAGAGTCTATCTCCTCCTCTAAAGCCTTTTTTTCGACAGCAGAACGTTGCTTTAGGTCCTCCAATTTTTTTTGAGTTTCATGCAACCTAGATTCCATTTCTGCCACGTTTTCAGATTTGGTTTCATTCCGAGCTTCATTCATGAGTAAAACTGCCTCCTTGGGAAGTCCAGCTTTCTTTTGGTCATCCATCAACCTTTCCAATTCCGTTGAAAGTTTTTCCTTTTCCATTTCTAGCTTCGACTTCGCCTCATTCTCGTATTCCAACTCAAGATTCTTGTTCTTCAGTTGGTTTTCCGTCTCGGCGAGTTTTCTTTCATTACTACTTAGCTTGGTTTCAAGCTCTTGAAGGAGTGATCTAGTATACTTAGCAACTTTTGAACGACTTTCGTTCGCCTTTTCGAGCTCCCTCGTTTTCAGCATCAACTCCCGCTCATTCAATCGCAGTTTTTCCATCAGCAATCCAAGTTTAGTTTCTATATCTTTCTTACCACCATTTTCTCCACTAGCTTGTAACTCATTTAGGAACTGATCGCTCTCCGGTTCATCATCTGTGAGGATTATTCTGCCTTGTCGCTCGGCGGCAACGTGTTTTATACTTGCTAGTTCTTCTTTTAGAGATTCAATATTTGCTTTGTGGATGCTAATGATGCTATTGGCTTCTTCCAGGTCGGCTTTGGCTTCTGCAAGTTCTTTGGCATGGATATTAACCTGAGATAAAGCATAAAGAACAAGTAAAGCTGGGGCAAAATTCCAAATTTGATTCACCATGTTGGATGAAATTGACAGGGGATGCCAAAGAAACTGAACACTGTTCAGGGATGTATCCAGGATTTGAGAAAGAGGAGGTCACTTCTGTACAAATGTATGGTGCCCTTTTCCCGCTTACTAAATAAACAATAAGATATGGATTTTATTGCGATACCCAGACTGCTTTTTGACAAGCTCTCCATAATATATTGCCTGTATCAGTGTTAGAAGGAGTGAAGAAGAAATTGAACCCCCCTTAGTAAAATCATGGATCTGTCACTGGACCTCTTAATTCACCATGAGATTTCTCAGCCATTATGCAATTACTGGCTCAATCAACAGCTGATTCTGATTGGTCACAATTCTCCCAACCCCCTGAAGCAAAAAGTGCTAGAACTTCCAGGCATATGTTGACTTAGAAATGTCAAATTTTGTTTGCCAGTAAATATAATAATAATAAATAATAATAATTACATTATGGATGAGAAACTATCAGCAGTATGACCTGCAGATAGTTTCCAGCTCTGTACACCAATATTACCTTCCCCTTTTGCTGTTTGAGTTTCTTTTCTGCTTCTGCCACTTGTGACCGCAAATCCCTGATGGTAGAGCGAGCCTCCTGGAGCTCCTTTTCCTGGAATATCACAGCCTTCTGATAATCCTTACACTTTGCATGATCTTTCTCTAGTTCTTTTATCTTATTATTCTTGGATTTCAAATCTTGTTCCAGGATATGAATAGATTCTCGATGTTTGACAGAAGAGGTTTGTTGCTCCTTTAAGGTTTTGTTCTCCTCCTTAAGTTTCTCAAGTTGTATCTTGAGAGATTCCAGCTTGAAAGTACAAAGAAGAGTAAAATAATTAATTCATAATTGCTGTCAATATTATAAAAAGTTTGGGTAAACATGTTCTTTGAGAAGGTGTGTGACATGTTTTGTGTGCTGTGCAAATGGTGTCATTGCTAATTCCTTGTCTAGCATGGTCCGGGACGACACTTTGAAGTGCCCTCACCCTCTCCCCAGGTCCTCTGTCTTAACTGGCTGTGTACAGTGGTATTCTTCAACCACTAGGCAAAGCAGTTGAGCAATGTTCAGCAAGCAAAACTCGAACATTACAAAATATCAAGTAACTCCAGTTCCAGTTCCAGTTATGGTAACATAATTAACTAGTTTGATCTCCACCTTAGGAGGGTCATTCATATCAAAGGACATGCATAACAGAAGAGCTGTGTCACTCCAAAAGGGTGCGGGGTGTGTTTCTCAGCCACCTGAGAACATGTTTCCTACAAAAATAATGTTTGTTTTACACACATTTTTGGGCCATTTGAAAAACTGCAGAAATTTGTTGAGAGAAGCTGCTCTCCCGAGACTTCTCAGGCAATTTTTCAAGGAGGTTAAAAAAGAAAACCAAAAAACTTTTTTATTGCAAAGTAACATTATGGTGCATTGGTGTCACCCGGCCCTTATCCAGCCCATTAAACTCCATCAAACAACACCCAAAGTGACAGCCTCAGAGCTCTTACTACCGGTATAGCACTTGAAAAACAAAAATTCATTACTGATGGATGTTGATCATTGTCGACGGGTCCAAACTTTGTCTTGGGGTGTGTACTTGATGACCTGGGTGGTGCTTCAGGGCGTGATCCTGTTGACGTTTTGCCTAGGCTTGGCTTTCGGCTAAAGCTTGTGGTACTTGCTGCAAGGAAGGAACAAACGGATAATTAAAGAGTTGAATATTTCTATTTCCAGATATTGGTACATTTTATGTGTTCTATAGGTTGTTTTGAATATGTTACAGTCATCCAGTGTCCTGGTGCAGATCATGGCCTGAAAATAAGCTTTTTGTAGTTGTCAGAGGATTTGTCCTAACTGTATGATTTACCGTAGTGTTTGTCACCAGATGGCAACCTGACAAGAAAGTTAATTTTCTTCGATAACTTGATAATATAATCTGCGGTCTGCAAACTCTGGGTTTTGTACGAGAAATATCAGACCGAGGTCTACAGTAGATCACTCTGTCCGTAGAAAAAGATCGAGGTCTTTGTTTTCATATTGTACATACACTCAACTTTTAATTATTTTTTGTTTACATTTTGGATTTTACATGTACATACAACGTACAAATATTACACTATACACAAAGCTTGCGCCCCATTCATGCTATTCAATACAGATACAGAATGTATTAGTCAGCTTTGAAGAGATCTAGTAAGCCAAGTTCAATTCTATAAACAAGAAAAGTTAGTTGCCAGAGATAAAAATACAAGGGCACCCAACAACAATTTTCAGTAAACTACTTTATCTGATCAGAGGCCTTCTCGGCACCTGCAACTTTTGTGCATGATGTCCCCTCTGCCCTGTTTCAATTTGAACTGCATCAGGATTTCCTGGTTGTAGCTATGTTTCAGTTATGACCAGAGCATCCAGATCATTATTGACAGTAAAGTCTTTCACAATCAATGCCTTTTCACTTACTGATCGTACATTAAGCAAACATATTCTAAAGACACCAAAGGAAAGCTTGTTTTGTTGTTAGTCATATTGATGATCTAAATTTTGATCCTGCAGTTACAGTACTCTAAGGATTACTTTTATTAAGCACAAACCTGGTTTAGCTATTTCTTCCAAGCTAGGAGTCATTGCCATACTCTCAACACTTGAGGCCACCATTCTAGCATCGTGCTCTCCTTGGATAAATGGTTTCAAAACTTTTGACCAGTTATCCATCTCAAGCCTGTTTTCAGCCTTGAGGTAGTAATTGACATCTTCAGACCTGAGGCCAAGTGAAAATGGCTCTGCTGTGTCCACCTCACCCACAAATATGTTGGTACAGTCATGGACATTGATGTTGCCAACTTGAATATCTGTAGCCCCCTGGAAAGACAATGAGGATATGACGTGTTAACAATGCCTGGACAAAACCTTGGCAGTCCTGGCTGATCAGATCCTCTTCTTTACCATGGGGTCAATGACCCTATAATCCCTCTTCCCTGGAATTTCCAGAGATCATTCCCTGCTCTGGAATTTTCCATGCTGCAAAAAAAACTCCCTGGAATTCAACCTTCCAAACAGACCCTCTCCCCTGTAATTCCCTGCCTCAAAACAGATCCCTTCCTCTGGAATTTCCATTTTGAGGGGCAAAATAATGTAATTTGTCATCAATTTGGTTTTACAGCAGCCATATGAAATCAGCTCTGTGCATAAAATGCTGTTAATTACTGCCAAAGGAAATTTAAAAATTCTTCCTCAGGCCTCGGGAAATTTAATCGCTAATTTCCTGAGTGTGCCATGTTATTACTTATAATAAACATCAATGAAATACCAAATTCTCATTTTATTTGAGTTAAGCATTGATCAAAGGCAAGTGTAATGTTATAACATATTACTTTCATGTGTGAAGATATCACGCTTTTGCGTTGGAGATCACTCGGTATTTTCATTGGTGTTTATATAATAAATATTATACCAGTTTAAAGGCCCATCATCAACGGAGAGCCTTTGTGGTCTATTAGCCAATCAGAGCACCCAAACAACAATGGATCAATTTGAAGACAAAAGAAAACAGGATGCAAAGGCTTCCAGTTAATGATGAGTCTTTAATTTTCTGCCAATTGTGTGACAGATATTCATAAACGTGTAAATAATGTGTGCATTTTGAGCCCTGTTCAATAACTGGGATGTGTTGCTGTAAAGATCAACAATTTTTATTCTGCTAGTTATCAGAAAATATTTTACTTTGTAGGAATACAGCATGTATACATCTTCCATTTTGTTTAAAGAACAATGTTACAATGAAAATGTCAGCAAATATCTATTATACTCGGCAGTTCACATTTTTATCAAGCCTGAACTGATTGTGCCTGCCATTTTCTATACTTGAGCCTCAACAAGTCCTTACTTCTATCTAGGATTATTTCGCTACATGTGTGTACTGAATAAGCATGTGTACAACAGGTCTAGACTCAAATCAAAACAGGAGATACCAAACATGGATTAACTGTAAGGAAATCTGGTGCTTGATTTACTCGAGAAAGCTAAAATAACAACCCAGAATGAATTCCCTTTGACCCAAGAGGCTGATTTATTACAGTTTAAAAGATCCTACAGTCTTGAATTTAGATTTTTCACAAAAAAATTGGTTTTCTCACGCAGGAAAATGATCTAAAGTTCAGTCATGGGACAAAAATGTTGTTATCCCTATATGTGGTCTGTTTTGTGTTTTTGTGTGGCTTTGAAATCCTCACTTTGTGTTTATTCTAAAGCAGTAATATCATAACATCCTGATTATCACAAGCACTTTAGCTTCAGGTTGTAGTTCACAAAATGATATTTCACAAAAAAAAGTTTATCTTGATTGCTCAATAACTTGTAAGGTATCAGGCCTCTACAGACAATGAAACCTGATAGTCTAGATAATGAGATTAACAATGATCCTCCACTCATAAGGTTGTGAAAATCTTTCTTTGCTAAATGCTCAGTCAAAACTAGTTTCAATTATACCATGGGTGAGAAAATGTGCTGAAAATATTCAGACACAACGTGAACAATGTTAAAACACAATTATCTTTTTTTTTATATTGTACTGTACAATTTTAGGTTAAACAGACCTCAATGTCAACTTGCTGAAACCACTGAGCCCATAAAATTTAAAAGTGGTTTTAGAACAAAAGAAATGTTCGCCTCCACTCTTGTAGAACGGAAATCATACTAATGGATTGATGCGAAGAAAGAATCAATTAGAGCACCGTATGGGGCTAATAATTTACAAATATTGAAAAATATTATCACGAGAGACATATAATAACGTAATTGTGGTAGCATGATAACATTACATTGTGATCATAATTCAATGCAGAGATATTTTGAAGGGAAGATGTCAATTTCTTGCAACGTACTTAAGTTATAGGCTTTATAAACTGTAGTTCACTTGCCAACAACTCGAATGTTTCAAAACCAATAACTTACTTGATTGAAGCTTCTTACGGGTAAAATAGAAATTCAGTGATCAGTTTATCGTTAAAAGCAATTTCCCCCTCTTTAGTAAGAGCGAGAAATAGAGCACAGGAATGAAATTTTCTGTTTATTCAAGGAATTATAGCGAGCAAACTAATAAACCAGAATTTGTCAATACATTAAAATGTTGTCAATTCGACCATATTGCAGAATTCCATGAGTGAAATTACATGAAAGTAGTGAGAATGTATCAGTTTGCTAACCAAAGTTACCATTGATCTTGTATTACTTCAATTAAATCTCTTTATCGTATCTTACAAAGCAGATTTTCAGACTGTTGTTATGAAAATGATGGAAAATTTTAAGGACCAAAAGAAAACAATTTGGCACAGTCGTAGATTTTCGAACACTGCGAGTGTAATTTGCGATAAACTTACATGCTGCTCGTCGTAGATAAAATAGTCCAAGACACCGGCAGAATTCAGGATAAACCAAAGTTTCTTCCATTTCTGAAAGAAAAAAAGCAATCGCTGATAAACGAGGGATTTTATTTGGAGTTTTGTTTTCGAATTCAGGTATTATTTCTTACCGCTTGCTGCGCTTTGGTTTTGTCTTGGGATAAAACTTCGTGTGAAAAATACGTTAGGGATAACAGCCCGGATTTGACAACAATCTTCTGCTTGGCAGGCTGTAAAAATAACAAATCGTAGGTCAAATGAAAGCTGAATGACCAGTAAAGCAGTGATATTGCTTGTATAACGGAAGGCCAAGGGAACAGCTCCTAAAACAACAGAGAACTCATAGCAGCCATTTATGGCATTAGGTGCAACCGAGAACAAACATCTTCTCGAACTCACAACCGTCCGAAACACTGACAAACCTTCTCTCTGCCAAATGACGATCCTCCGAAACCATACGAGTATCCCCTGCCATCTAGACTACTCTGAGAGCTTCTATGAGCTTCTTGAAGCTTGAAACAGTTCTGGCATTTATTCTTGTTGAAGATGTTCGGCTGAAAGTTTCTACATGCGCGATCGGCCATCATTCGACAAGAGCTGCACGCTTGCGCGCCAAAAAATTCTCAATTTCTAGTCGAAATAGACACTCAAAATTGCTCATGTATCTCCCAGAGAGACGTCCATCTTCCTTCTACGGTTCAGTGCTGCTATATTCGCGATTACAGGCCTGGTTATGGAATTCTAATGAAGTTTTGAAGCAACGCCCCAGCCAACACTTTGATCTCTGTTATACTTCACGAATAACGCATGCGCACTACAAAATAAACAGACCAGCGGCCTCGGGGTGCCCTGGAAAGTCCGCGACCACTAAAAATTCCCACGATAACTCCGAGGATTAAGAATCAATTTTCCGATTCATTGAAAATTATATACCAAATTTAAACACCCTTCAATCACTTTTCCCGAATGTAGAATGTGTATGCAAAGCGAAGAAAGCTTTAATAGAGTATCAGAAACATTTTTGCTCCTAAAAATAGCTGCGGTCGTGACTGACTGGCGATTTTCGTGCAAGCCATCGATGGAATTTCCGTAAGGCTGTTTGGTGATAAATGCCTCACCCAAAGCATATGACCCAGTAAATATGTCAGGATAGCTCGAACCGTCTGAGCTTTAGGATAAATCGCTTCAAGTCTAGGTTTATATTCAATTATCTCCCTTCAGTCCCTTGATTAGACAGTCAAGATTACACGCTTTCGCAGTTTTTCAGGCTGATACTCATCCCATTCCTGACAAAAATGCCTTCCGGCAGGCGGATATAAAATCGGATATAAAAGTCAACTCAATCATATGGCTGAAATAGAAACCTCTTAATACGCGTGATTTTGTTGTTGTTGTTAGTTTCTTTTTTACGGAGGGAACCATCACACCGCATTTACATAACAACCCTCGCACCTGAACATTTTGATATCACGCACATCTCAAGAATCTTCCATAAAGGAGTGAATACGAACTGGATAACTAGGGGACTTATTTTATATCCAATTATGCCAATTACTAAAAATGAATAGAGGGCTTGTAAGGACAAGCACGACAGTTTTACAGTTCTGTTCTTGTGTAGATAAAATCAGGGACTTTGCATTAAGGAATAACTTTTTTGTTAATCCGCAATACAGTATAAACATGGGGAAATTCCAACATTTCTGAAAGCTCCCTGATCCTCCCAAGCCGTTCCGAATACTTTCCGACGATGTCCCGAAGAACTTGACATGCCACAGGAAGCCCAATCCGATGGCCCAACATATCGATTACTGTTTCGCGGGCTGCCTGTGTGATGCTCAGAATCAAGATGGCGACCTCCACGACCGTTTTGAAGACCGCCAGTTTATGGTCGAATTCTGTGCGATGTCTACATTTATCTACCTTCCTATCCCAACTAAGATTTCTTAGGAAGCCACTTTGTACATCTAGTGATATAAATCCGTTATTTAGACAGGAAGGCTTGCCGAATTTTGTAGAAATCTCACCTAAGCACGTTGAGCCCGCTGTAACATCACTTGCGCACGAGTTCGAACACGAGTTTGGAAGCTTTGAAAAGAAGCTTGAAGGTATTGTACCAGGATAGCTTAATATATATAAGATGGAAGTAATAATGTGGCGAAATGCCATGGAGTAAACATTGAAACAAGATTTGGCACTATCTGTTAACACTTTCGCATCTTCTAGTATAAGATAGTTTTATACTACACCAGAAAAGGTTGCACTGTCACATTTGTCTGTTGTTTCCCTGCCCAGCAGAGGTCTCTCAAGTCAAGAGAAAATGAGAGGAGTGAAGAGAGACCTCTGCTGGCCCCTGACTAGTTCTTTGATATAGCTGTACGGCTAGGTGGTGCAGTGTGTTTGTGCAGGGCACACTGTGTGTACGGTCCTGAGTTCGAACCCGGATCGACCAACCGTATCGACTTTTCTCTGTTCCGAGTAGCTTGCTTATGGCTTTGAATTCCTTTCACCTGGAGCTCTGATTGAGAAAGGGGGGTAAGTAGTGCACCGTCTCCCCGATTAGTAGTGCACTCGTGCACTGCTAGAAGATTTGAGACGTTAATAAAGTTGCTTACTGCTTGCTGTTGGCCACAATTCTGGTTTTCATAACCGCAGACCTGAAACAACAGCCCTGGAAATTAAGCGAGCAAATACATCTGTGACAAGAATAGACCACTATGCAGAAAACAATAAAACTTTTTGACAAACAAAAACTGAAATGGTATTCATTTCCTGGAAACACATGCTCGATACGAAACTCATCAGGGGCCAGCAGAGGTCTCTCCTCCGGAAGTGTGGAGTCGCTGACATATTTCTCTTCACAATCCATTCTTCCTTTAGAAATGGGTAAAGATAAAATTACATGGCCATCAGTGATGGAGCCTCTAGAGAAAATGAACAGCAGGTTGGAGTATGCTTGGAGTGTTGTGTCTCATCTGAATGGTGTAAAAAATAATGAACCCCTCAGAGATGCCTATCAAAAGGTACAAAACAAAATGTTAGTTTTACAATGTGTGTTTCCAAAAAATATCCATACCCCCCTTACGGAAGGGATTGGAAATTCCAGAGGGGTGGGGGGTCAATTTACCTGATCTTTTCCATACAAATACTGTATTTTTCTTCGGAAATTCCAGAGGGTGGGGGGGACATTTCTCAACACCCTTCGGGGGTATGGATATTTTTTGGAAACACATAATCAATCAATCAAACTTTTATTTAGACAGAATCTTTTCATAAAAATTACATAGTAAAAAATGTACTCTTGCAAAGGGCTGTGTATTATTAAAAAATTTATCTATCTATTGGTCTATTTATTTAAAAAAATCATGAATAATTAATAAGAACAACACAGTAGAAACACAATAAGATTCATGGGACCATAGCATGTTGTAATTCTGATACAACCACTAGTGGTTGTAACTAATTTGCATAGCAACTTTCATGAAACATATCTTGAAGTTTCTCTGACAAATTTACAAGATTTTTAAAACAGCGGACACTAGAAGCGATGAATTTTTAAAATAGTTTACAACATTCGCATCCATGTTGTATCAGGTCTACATCACTCGCGCTACGTGCTCGTGTTGTAAATCTGATACAACACGGCTGCTCATGTTGTAAACATTACTTACATGATCAATTAGAGAGACTTATTAGACTGTGTATTCTATGATTCCTTTCATTTAGTATTTTGCATAAAAGCTTGTCACACATACAATATGTATTTACTTTATAGGGCAGACAATATTACATATTATGTACTTCCCTAGTGAACCTTTTTCATTCCAGGTGAACCTCGTTCTCTAATATTATGGCATCTTTGCATTAATACAGGTTCAGCCCTTGGTTGTTAAAGCATCAATGCTCATTTCACAAAGCAAGTCATTATATAATGTTTTACAGGTTAGTCATTCTTGTAATCGAAATAACACTACACATTATATACTTGGCATCTACTACTGCAGGTATAATTATTCATTAAAATTCCTTTATGTAAAATCTATAACTTCTGGGGGAACTCCCACTAAAATATATGGGAATGATTGTCCTATCCTATAGGGTATAGAAATTCACTCAGCACTATCTAAATAGTTATCTGTGCTATCACTTATAGAAGCCCTTAGGGCGTCTCATGCTAATGGTAGCCTATGGCAGTTCACTTTGTATACCTTACGGTATTTGGTACCTCTAAGGGTTTAAAACATTTCTTTGACCAAACCTAATTTCCCATCTCTTAGTGGTAAATTTGCTATGAACCACTTCCTGTTTGCTATTACCTAGGGTTGGAAATCATTTTTCCTGATGATCATCCTTGTTCCCCCCTAGAGTATTATTTGGGCTTGAATTATTCTTTCAGGAATTAAACAGTACACATCTTGATGAAGGCCAAGGGAGGATTGTCAGTGCTATGTTAAGAGCTGCACGAAATGGTGGTGTAACATTGGAGGGTAGCACAAAAGACAGATTCAATGATATCAAACTTAACTTGGCAAAATTAGGCAACCAGTTCAGGTATAACAAACATTACAATATCTCTATATGTTGTTCCAGAAAAGATCAGTCCAAAATATTTTGGTGTAAGCATGAACAGCTCGCATTCAGCTGACAAGCCACCTTGTGTTCTGGGAACTATGTGTGGTCATTTCCATAATCCTTGATGCCTAACAAAGCATTGATCAAAGGGGTAAACGTAGCACTGAAGGGAAACTGGGGCATCTTTCACTGCCAAGCGAATCGTCTGTATACTAATCTAAGGCATACAGCTTTCTAAGGCCACTACTGCAAACATCATTTTGCCAGAAGAACATTGTTCCATACTGTATGGTAGAAGAATGCTCACTGACTAAGTTATTTTCATTTGCAGTAATAATGTCCTGGATTCCATCAAAGAGTTCTCCATCACTGTTACAGATGTTACAGATATGAAAGGCTTGCCTCCATCCTTACTGAGCCTTGCAGCAACTGCAGCTGCACAAGGGAAAGACAAAAGGTTGATGAGATTTGAAATAAGTAAAAAAGCCTTAGTAGATCAAAACAAAATTCAGGGCACTTCCGCCTTCACAGGCCAGTAACTCATGATGTTGGTCAATTGTGACTTCTTACTAAAAAAAATCCATGCTGCTATGTGTAAAGGGTATAGAACTACTACATTTCAATAGCTCTTACAATCTGAAAGCTGGTGTTGTCCTTTTGTTTTTGTATGATGTGTTATGTGTTTTCTGTTAGTTTGTACAATGTATTCTCTGGAAGGTAAATGTTTTGATTTATTCAGTGAAAAGTGCTACATGTAGACAGGAACAAATCTCGAATTACTATGGTTGGTGAAGCTATGTATTTTCTATAAAAAAAAATTACAGATTGAGACATGATTCATTTAAACACTTTATGCCTGCTAATGTCTCATGTTGTGTTTTCTGATCTTTTTCCAGTACTATTAATGCAACGCAAGGTCCTTGGAAATTGACCCTTAATAATCCTTGCTTTGGACCATTTATGAAATATAGGTAAGATAAACTCTTTGCCTGGAATCTCATAGAGGCAAATTGACCCCCTCTCCCCTCTGCAATAGCCCTCTTGCGAGATGACGTCATATTCAAAATGGCGGCCTCCTGACAAAGGAATTTTACCCCCTATCAATCCCACAATGCATCATAACTGGTGCATTATGGGATAGATAGGAAGTAAAATTCTTTTGTCAGGAGGCCGCCATTTTGAATATGACGTCATCTCGCAAGAGGGCTATATCCATGCATTTTCTTCTGTTATTGGTGTGGATTTTTCTGGAATTACAATGTATGCAATCCAGTTTTAATGTTTGGAGTATATTTTTCTTATAGTGAGAACAGAGAGTTAAGAGAAAGGATGTACAAGGCCTTTATAACAAAAGCATCCAAAGGACAAACAGATAACTCACAAATCATCGAGGAGATCAGGGAACTGAGGTAGGCAGTGAATAAACTGTTGGTATAAGCAATTTCTTTTTCCATGTTTTGAATCATTTGCATACCAGGACCAAAGACCATTTTTTATTAAAATACCTGAATAACATTTTATTAAAATACCAAGGTGATGAATGAAACAGTGCTACTGTCAGTAGAACAATTTGAGCTTGGCATTGTATATTATAATCTTGATATTTTCCCAAGCAGCTTTGCAAGAGCATAATTTTCTGCAAGTATCACACAACTAACAGGTAATTAAACCTGTATTTATGTATAATAAATAAGCTATTTTCTTACAGGAAAGAGATGGCCTCCATCCTGGAGTTCCAGGACTATGCCAGTTTATCACTGGACTCTAAAATGGCAGGCACACCTGACAAAGTCTGGGAACATATCCATCAGTTGAAGAACAGGAGCAAGATAGCTGCTATGCAAGAAATGGAACAATTGCAGGTGTGATAGAGGTGATACCTGCTGATTGTGGTTGTGGCCATAGAAATTTATGATGATGATGGTGATGATGATTTCAATGACAGCGACGATTGTGATGGCAATGAGGACAAGGTTGAAGATAACAATAGAAGTAATGATGATGGTGGTCATGTTGGTTGGGGTGGGAGTGGGGGTTCAGGCAGATGTTTTTGATGATGTTATGGATAAAGATGAGGATGTTGTTGATGTTGCTGTTGTGCTTTATTGTTGATAGTTTGGTATTGTAATGGAGTTGATGGTAGTCATGGCAGAAGTTAAATTTGTGATAGTGGTTCACTATGTTATATGGGGAACACCCATATAACATTCAGGGGAGGGAGTTCCCAACACAAAAGAGTGATTAGCAATATGGGTGTGGTTCTCATAAACTTTACCCCTAAGAGTTAGCACAACAATTAAAATGCTACATGTAGTACTACATGTAAAAAACATAGACGTTTTGTGAGCACTGTCATGCAGTCTTCAGTTAGTTAAAAACATATTTCGATACGCTTAGTGATATCCTGACCTTAGAAGCCCCATAGTACACTGCATATGATAACATGATGATATTAACTTATGATTTTAAAGATGACAGGTCAATCTCACCAGTCTTTTTTATATGGGAGTCACCCCTTAGTTTCAGCTCAACAAATGCTATGGTTTTCGGCTACCTTATAATGCAATAATAGTTCCTGGTTTTGGTTTGTTGTTACTTTTAGAATTTTGCTAATAATAATGGCTTTACTGGAGAATTGCAGTTGTGGGATTTGCCATACTGGTCTGAAAAACAGAGGCAATATTTGTTCAGGTAATAGAGCGGATTTGAGATGACTGTCGTGAGTAATTCGCATCTACTTTGTAATTACTCCTATACGTTTTATTCAGAATTCGTGTAATTACTTTCCGATTGGTTTCACTACAGTCATATAAAAACCGCTCTAAGTGTTTGTAGAATATCATTGAGAGAAAAATGACTGTTCTCAGCTATTTAGAAAAAACAGTTAAAAGTTTCATTTTTTATTTCAGTTTCAGTGATGAAGAACTACGACCTTACTTTCCCCTTGAAAGGTAAATGTACATAGCCTTTTTCAAACGTCAAATTTTGATGTTGAAATTTGATTGAACTTTTGATGACATCATTTTCCCGCCAAAATTCTTTTACATGTACAATTTCGTGTGGATTGGATAAAATCTCACAAAGATAAAACAATGTGTCCAGAATCGAGGTCATACAGGGCCACCGTGAGAACCAGACTTGGCTCTGCATTGTGGTCTTCACTTGGAAGCACAAGCACAAAATGTTGAAGAACTCTGAGCTCGATTTTCAAGTGAACTGAAAAGTTCCGTTCACTACCACTAACACAAACGCAGGGACGTCAACTCTCAAGATTCTCAAGATTTTTTGCTCCGTCTCCCGCGAAAAATTCAAGACTACTGCCATACATTTACTCTATTTCTCCCGGGAGAATTGCAGGAAATTTCGCCATTTCAAGGCGGTCTCAAGATTTTAGAAGTCCTGGGGTTGATACCATGTTGCTTTGTTCCTGCACTCGCCTTCCTTGTACTAACGCGGTTAGCAAACACACACATTTTACATTTACATTTTACGGAGCTCCCCTTTTAGGCAGTGCCAAGATTTTATTGTCAATCTTTTATTGTCAATCTTTTATTGTCAAACGCTTTCCCTGGGTAATTGTGTTTTTATTTACAGAGTTCTTAATGGACTTTTCAAACTAACATCAAAGCTGTTTGGCATAACTATAAAAGTAAGTGACATTATTAACTTTGAACGAACACGAATTTCAGATCCTATTTGGAAGATCTTGGCTTCATTCAATCTATGGATCCTGATACTATCCTTTCAGAATTATTGTTATTTAATGCCGATCATTTAGGATGCCGACGGGGATGCTGAAACCTGGCACGATGACGTACGGTTTTTTAAAATCTACAATGAAAATGGTAAGTGTAAACAGTGTTGCCATTAATTGCCATCCAGACGTATAGAGCTGTTTTTCGCCAAATAAGGGGCAGAAACTTCGACTGTTAGTCTGATTCTCGGAATCCGCTATGGTGGAGTACGTTGGCACCTCCTACCTCCGCGTCAGATCAACATCACGCCTATCATGGCCTAAGTACCCTGTGGAGAGTAGCCTGATTCTCATCCGCTACGGTACAGTTCATTGTCACTTCCTACCTCTGCGTCTGATCAACGTCACGCTTATAATGGCCTAAGCAAGGTTAGTAGGGTACCCTGTGGAGAGTAGCCTGATTCTCATCCGCTACGGTAGAGTTCGTTAGCACTTCCTACCTTCGCGTCTGATCAACGTTACGCTTATCATGGTCTAAGCAAGGTTAGTCGGGTACCCTGTGGTGAGTAGCCCGATTCTCATCCGCTACGGTAGAGTTCGCTAGCACTGCCTACCTTCGCATCTGATCAACGTTGCGCTTATCATGGTCTTAGCAAGGTTAGTCGGGTACCCTGTGGAGAGTAGCCTGATTATCCGCTACGGTAGAGTTCGTTGGCACTTCCTACCTTCGCGTCTGAACAGTGTCATGGCAGCGGCGTGAAAACATGGGACGAAAATGCCCAAATTTTTTCCAGCAAATACAGTAAATGTATGGGAAAATTTCCGAGAAAGGGGGGCCCGGGTCCCCCCTGGACCCCCCTGGCTACGCCCCTGCATGGGGTCGTGTTCGGCGATCGCAGGCCCCGCCTTCCCCGCGGGTTTTCGTGATAAAAGCATGAAGGTCTCCCCGGCATGCAAAGAGGCTAACGTGCAGTGCATTTTGTTGTTTCTTACAGGCCTGCACATCGCGTCCTTTTTTCTGGATCCATATTCGAGGCCAGAGGAGAAGACGGGTGGGGCATGGATGGATGGTTTAGGTGAGACTTGAAGTCCCGACGTTCTCAGGACATACTAGTTTATACAATGCTTTCGAGTGGCATAGTGCAGAATATCCCACGCGTCATTTGCATTTTCTGGTATACACACGAGCCTTCAGACGAGTGTGTATGCTAAGAAAATACGAGTGGCAAGTGGGATGTTCTGCTGTATGCCACGAGAATTCATTGTATAACTATTTTATACAACGCTACAGAATATTAAAGGTAATGTGTTACGAAAAATGCAGTCCACGATAGGAAGGTTGAGTGCAATACCGCCGAATATACAACGCCATTCCTGCATTCTGATTGGCCGTATTTTCTGTGGCGTGCTATAAAATATGGAACGCGTGCTACAACCAGCGTCTCATATCGTTTCAGGCAAAAGTCGAGTGTTGGACAGAAAACCAGTTGCCTACTTGGTTTGTAACCAATCTCCCCCTTCTACTGACACACCATCACTGATGACTTTCCGTGAGGTGGAGACGCTTTTCCACGAGGTACAGTCATTGTCATCTTATCTATTATATATATTTTATAAATTTTATCTATACATTTAATATTTTTTATCTCATATTTTTAGGAATTGTATTTTAATATTCATGTACTGCGCATCTGATCATATCCACATGCTAAAATGCGCATAACAAGTATTAAATATTATTATTATTATTATTAATTATTATTATTATTATTATTCACACATTGTCTTAATAAAGCCAATATTCGCCTTTGTCACATGGCAGCCATTTTGGATTTTTTCTTACAGAAATGACTATGCGTGGGTGAGCTTACACGCTTGGCCTCGCATTCATGCCTGCTTCGCTGTATTAGAAAATCCAAGATGGCTGCCGTAAAGGCGAATTGTCAGCGAACGAGAAAGCTCTTTAAGGCTGGTTCTCGCCATTCTCGAACCCAGAGCTCCCCGGCTCGTCACCTTTTGATAAAGAGTCAAATTTGATAAAGAGCGGTTGAGAGAAACACCTTTCTGCGCATGCCCCAACGTTCAAAATCAGCCAATCAGCGAAGGTGGTAGATGGTATTTTTGTCAGTGAGAACCAGCCTTTAGCCTGCTTGTAGGCGATAGATGTTATTTTTGTCTTGGAAAACTATGGCGTTCATGGTCGCCGTCTTGGGTGCGATCGCTCCAAAATTCATGATGGCGTCGTCGTCTCGGCGTCAACTCCCTGGTGCGATCGATAAACTGAACTACCCGGTGTCTTTCGCCGTAAAAACAACGCAGGCTAGAGAGCTCTCCGTTTGAAAAAATGCGTTGAACGCTACACCCTTTCCCTTCTCGTGAATATAATATTTTCTGTTGTTTCTTCAGTTTGGTCACGGTTTGCAGCACATGTTGACAACGGTACCATACACCGACGCCGCCGGCATCAACAACGTGGAGTGGGATGCGGTAAGTGGCACCATATCATGCGCGCGCAGTTCTCTTTTCTCATCTAAAAGACTGAAGTCTTGGGGATGTGGCATTGCTGCGTTTGGGCGCAAACAATTGTGATTTCTACTACTTTTGAAATGCTGTAGTCGGAGTGTGTGTGGGGAAGGGGGTATCATTGCGAGCCACAATGTAAAAAAATGTCGATAAAGTGTATTCATTTCAACCAGAATTAAAAAAGGAACAACGAAATGTATGGTGTATTTATTTCAAAGGTTGAGCTGCCGTCACAGTTTATGGAAAACTGGATGTATGACAAGACCACGATATCTCTGGTCAGCGGCCATTACCAATCCGGCCAGGCGCTACCTGATGATGTCTTCTCACAAATTTGTAAAGGTGATTTGGTAATGGGTGTGAACGCCCGGCGATTTGACAATCCGGTATTTGTCAGTTTGTTTGGTGATCTAAAAAAAACGCATCCACACCGCAGACATATTTGAGCACGCTTGCGACATCGCAAATGAAATGTACATCCCATGTCAGATCGCGCGAGATGTAAACACCGAGCAATTTAAACGACGCGACGTGCTCCACAATAGCGTTCCCGGTGACAATGGGAGGAGGCACGCAGCTATTATACTGCTATTATACTGCGCGTTGAGTGACATCGCCATGAATTCGTCGCCGAAATCTCACTAGCCTGCGAGCCGGCTCTCCAGTGGTTTTTTGGATATTTCATTATTTTTTGGGCGCGCGGGATTCCTGTGTCTTCCGTAACACAGGAAACCCGCGCGCCCAAAAAAAATCACTATAAAAAAAAACACCAGAAAGCCGACTCGCAGGCTCATATCTCACCTTAAATCGCACCGCGTGAAAGAGCCACAGTGTTTGCTCGAATCAAACACTAATAAATTGATTCCATTTCATTCCAGCTCGTCAGTTCATGGCGGGATCGCACAGTCTCCGTCAACTTTATTTCTCCTCACTTGATATGGAACTGCATACCAGGTAAAATAACACAAATGTTTCTCCCACCTTAATCACAAGGCGATCGTCGTGTATGGATATTTGAACTTAACACAGGGTTCCCACTCTTCTTGAAAATTCAAAGAATGGACAATTCCATACAAATGTAAATACTACTACTCGACAAAAAGCGCTCGTCTCCAGACAAAAACGTTGGCGAGTCTGATTGCATTCCTTCGCACGAAATCAATCATGCATTCAGTTGCTGCCACAGAAAATCGTTCAAATTTGGGAAACAACACACTGATTTATTGTATTTCTTACCTCATAATCGGTATTAAAATTAGTAGAAAACACGAGCAGATGCCTTTTCTTTAAGCAATAAAAGTACTTTCCGCGTGCTCTCTGCTTTCTTACAAACACGAGGGGGATGTTGGGAGAACTGATCAAAACTTGAAAGACACGAGCCGAAGGCAAGTGTCTTTCAAGTTTTATCAGTTCGACCAACATTCCCCGAGTGTTTGTAAGAAACCAGAGAGCACGCAGAAAGTATTTTTATTGCTTTTAGAAAATAACATACACACGCGCGACAGCGTTGCGTGACAATCGTGTTTCTCAGGTCTCTTACAAACACGCTTTTTAACCAATCAGAATGCGCACATTCACAATACAACATGGGTGTTATTTTCTAATGTGTTTTAAGTTGAAAATTTTCCAAATTAAAATATTTGAGTTGCAGGCATCGCTGACCTTAGTAAAGGAATTCAAACTAAATCGTGAATGTTTTTGTCTGGAAACGAGTGTTTTTTCTCGAGCCTAATAAACGCTCTTCCTGTTTCGGTAGTAAAGTCGCATGGACAGGCTAGAAAGTCAGCCTGTCCATGCGTTGTTTTCGTGTGTTCTATTTTTCTATCGGCAAACTCGTCTAAAAATCATGCGCGTTCTAATTATTTCCATTATTTGTTTGCAGCCGCGAACCTTGGTTAGACGTAATGAAGCGTATCGCAGGCGAATATACCGTTCGTATGCCGTTACCGGAGGACCGGTTTCCCTGTGGTTTTCTACACATATTTGGCGGGGGTTATGCGGCAGGATATTACTCCTACAAATGGGCCGAGGTAAGACGAACAATACTTTAGATTTTAGAGCTGAAGGCGAAATATTCATTTTTTGCTGCGTAACCTCGTGGCGTGCAACACTTTTATAGAGTCCTAAAATATGCTTCGAGTGATTTCTAAATCTTCTGGCGGCACGACAATGGCAGTTTCGTCAATTTAAGCAGGTAGACAAAGTTAACAAAATTGGCGGCTTTTTAGTTTTCTAAATCTGTTTTCGTTCAGATGCAAATATAAATACGAAAGCCCACCGGGCCATTGGAATTTGTACAAACTGTCTTTTGTTACTATAGAACTATTCTTCATTCTTACTGTTAGTTCCTCGAAGGAGACGGGAGCTTGGGGTATACTTTCTCATTCGAAAGGCTAAGTGAGAGACCGTTTTAATCTCCAATATCTAGCCTGCGTAGCGGCTCCAAAGGGAAGGGGAGGGAGTCGGGGCGAGCGAAAACCGGAAGCGGAGGCGCAAGGGGTTCTGGGAAGAGAGTCTCCCTTCCCAGAACTCCTTGCGGCCGCGCTTCCGGTTTTCCCTCGCCCCGACTCCCTCCCCTTCCCTTTGGAGCCGCTACGCAGGCTAGATATTGGAGATTAAAACGGTCTCTCACTTAGCCTTTCGAATGAGAAAGTATGGCTGGCGATTGTACTTGATAAAACAACCTAACGAGAACTAAAACTCTGGCGACCAAGCTTTACAAAATATCTAATCTGTTTTTATTTCTCTTTTTTACACCTTTATAGTCACATATACCACCATAGCCATATGCACACTGCCTGGGCCCCTTTTTTGCCCCCTTTTGTTCAGTTCTAAGAAAGTTCCCACTCTAATTTTGATCACGCGCTCTTCTTCATCAACCAGACCTCATTGTGTCGGTCAAACATCTTCATGGGATCGTCATAACCAGCGGTAACGAACATATCCTCAGGTGGAACATATGTTCCCTGGAGATTATCATTATCGAGAGCTTTCTTGAGCATGCACGTGTGTTTGAGGAATGACTTGACCCCAAAGGTTGATCCTTCAAAGGGATGGACATAGTAACACGTGCGTGGACTGGTGACGACCTTCACTGTCGAGTCCAGGGGCGCGGGGGGGTTAGCTTGGTGGGCCTGTGGGATGTAGAAGGACATGTTGTATATCTTGCTCTCGTTGGAGAATAAGGAAGGAGTCACGATTTTGGGTACGGGCACCGTCATCTTGATTTTTTTCTTGCGGTCGTTTTTTCCTTGGATGTACGCGAAGAGTCGCCAGAACATCATTTTTGAAGCCATCTTGGGATTCCTTGCTGTGAAGCAATAAAACAGTAAAGTTGTCAATGTATAGCCCATAAAAGACAACGAGGTAACGGTAAAAGTAGTGAACTCCATCCGTTTAATCTCATGGAATTTCGATCCATCCTTTGGACTAAAACTCGTTTAAACGATATGTAGTCATAAAAAAACAAACTCATGTGTTATTTTGAAAGTTTTATACAGTATTAGATCAACACAGCAAACAGATCATATAACATTGTCACTGTAGTCATTGTTGACTATTTTAGGCTTTGAATAACAACTCTAAAGTAGTGTGGCTTTTCAATGCGTATCATAAGTTTTGCGTGACTGGTCATTTCGTGGCACGAGATTGTCTGACTTTACATTGCGTGACGTTAGCATTGTGTGACTGACCACTGCATGACAGGAGTGTCGTGTGACTTGTCAATGCGTGACATGAGTGTTGCATGACTGGTCATTTCGTCACAAAGACTACTACACAGTCTAATAATAATAATAATGATAATGATAATGATAATGACAATGACAATGACAATGACAATGACAATGACAATGACAATGACAATGACAATGACAATGACAATGACAATGACAATGACAATGACAATGACAATGACAATGACAATGACAATGACATGACAATGACAATGACAATGACAATGACAATGACAATGACAATGACAATGACAATGACAATGACAATGACAATGACAATGACAATGACAATGACAATGACAATGACAATGACAATGACAATGACAATGACAATGACAATGACAATGACAATGACAATGACAATGACAATGACAATGACAATGACAATGACAATGACAATGACAATGACAATGACAATGACAATGACAATGACAATGACAATGACAATGACAATGACAATGACAATGACAATGACAATGACAATGACAATGACAATGACAATGACAATGACAATGACAATGACAATGACAATGACAATGACAATGACAATGACAATGACAATGACAATAATAATAATACATTTCTATAGCGCTATTTCTACTGAAATCCAATAGCGCTGTCCAATAGTGCGTAGTCTAACTTTCTCTCACCTTCCATCTCTGTAGACGCCCATTTGGTTGGTTCATAGCATCTTAACTCAAAGTGTTCAGACTTGTACGTCACATTGTACTTAGGACATTCGTTCTCACCACAGAAACGAGGCTGTCCTGGAATGTATTTTTTTGGGCCGAGGGCAAGGACCTGCAAAGAGAAGGTTTACGTTTCAAGATAGACGGGAAAAAATAGGTAAAATCGTGCACTTGTGCGTCAAATTTGGTCCAAATGCCCTTTTACTTTTACTTTACAAAATTGGCGCGAATTCATTTCCATATATTTCGCTCGGAAAACACTCGTTAGGTGGTGTGACTTACTCAGGAAACAGCATTTCAAAGTATACTTGGTCACGTGTCAGCTGCAACCCAAGAATAATTTCCCTTGAAGTGTTCTCTTACCTTGGTAAAAAATTTTCTCATGGGAACCATCATCTTCCTCATTCTCATCAACATTATTTCTTCACCATCCATGTTGCTATAATCAAACCCTTTCTTCTTCCCATATTTGCTGTCTCCACCCTCTTGTCCGTGTCCTGCATGGCCATGCTCTTCGTGGCCTTCCCGGCCCCACTTGCCCGCCCCCCTCTTGCCCGCACCCCACTTGCCCACACCCCACTTGCCCGCACCCCACTTGCCCACACCCCACTTGCCAGCATCCTGCTTACTTCCCTTGGTTTTCTTTAGCGGGTTCCTCATTCGGGTTCGCCATTTCTTGCCAGCAAGAGAGACGTGAAGGCATAAAGCCAAGAGAAGTAGAAATGCGAGCTTCCACATGGCTGAAATAAATAAATAATTGAATGAACGAACTTGAAGGTTAAAATGATAGGGATGACCGTCGAGAAGCCCGAATATCCACCCTTAAAAATAAGTGGCCAGAAAAAATTACCCTAAAATGTACTCCCTGATCCTAAAATTAATACCTCCTTCAGCATACCGTTTAAGTTTAAAGAACCCCTAAAAAATACCGGATTTTTTTCAGCGTACCTACATCCGAATAAATTATTAAAAGGAGTACCCCCCCCCCCCCCCCTTTCCCCGGGGCAATGAAATCACCAACCCCTTTCCTCCCCGGGGCAATGAAATCACCAACTCAATAAAACCTTCCCATTTTTTAGCTGCATTAAGTTCATACATAAAGTTAGTCAGACCCTAGCTGTATCCTTATCACGAATAATTTTCCACGCACCAGTTCAATTTTCAAAGATCTAGCCCCTTGGGGGAGAGGAGGTACTCCCATATATCCCGGCGTAATAAATCGAACGTTCGGTAATCGAACTCAATCGAATTCCAATCGTTCGATTGATTTTCGACTTGTTCGGCAATCGAACACAATCGAACTCACAGCAAAATCTTCACAATCGAACAAAATCGAACGTTCGGAAATCGAACTTTAAACCTTTCCAAATTTTCTTCTCAAAGGTACCAAATTGGGAGTGGTTTTAGCTGGTTTTGATGTACCAAAAAGTCCGAATAATAGCTAGATTTTTTAAAGCTACAATGTTAAGACAAATCAAATGTTTCCTGCCTGATTCTGCTGCCTGATTCTGCTGATTTGCTAGAACGGAACAATTGTAAAACAAATGTTTCCTTTTTTACCGCAAAAGTGCACAGAGGGTCGATTTTAACCCCTCCCATTCCGCTGTAAATTGACTTATTTTCTCTGTCACACATAATATTCATAATTACAGAACAAAATCGAGCAATCCAATCTGTTCGATTGGTTGTGTTCGATTTTGTTCGAAAATCGAACTCACAGCAAAGCTCGAGTTCGATTGATTTTTTTTTTCGAATTTGTTCGTTTGATTACGCCGGGCATATATTCACTATACAGGGATAAACAGGGTATCTGTGGTTAAACTAGCCTCCTTTGCAGCCGCTGTAGACTGCTTGCAGCCCCTTCTTCGGCGAACGTCCGTAAATCGAGAGAATGTTTTTCTACCCGCATCACGCTTCGGTTTGTTTACGGTGTCGAGTTACCCTGGAGAGGGAGAGACGCGTTCCCTTGATTTACTTACATTCGCCGAAGAAGGGGCTGCAAGCAGTCTACAGCCGCTGTCGTGTCGCTCGTTTCACTTTGGTGGGGAGAAAGTGAAACGAGCGACACGACAGCGGCTGCAAAGAAGGATATGGTTAAACAGGGTATCGATTTTTCAAAATTTCCAGTTTCATGTCATGGCAAGTTGCATTCATTTTCGTGCCTTTTGTCATAAACAGGGCACCAAACATTCGCGGGTTTCCTGTCATCAACAGAGGGGAATCTAAAATAGCGCTGCTTTTCGCGACCTTTGGCCAGCTCCTGCAGAGGCGCTGAATCATCGAGCACGCGAGCGAGTTCACCTTTTGATCGAGGGTCGAGGGTACCTAGTCGAGGGTCGAGGGTGGACATGTCGAGGGTGAGGGTAACTGGTCGAGGGTAACTAAAAATGGCTCAAATTTTCTCGTGGAATATAATACACAAGACCGGAGATTGTTAGGGGTTGTTTTCACACCTTCGTGATATTTGTGTCAACGTCCGCAATCTTTGCTTCGTTTCACGTTCCTAAAGTCTCTCGGTCCAACTCTTTCCATATCAAACACCAGGAGAGACATGGAATACGTCTCCAATATCATTTTCTCCACAAGAAAATATTAGCGTTGCAGATGGTGTATATACGTTACACGTTACCTTTTTTTCCACACCGGGGGGGATAACGCTACTTGTCAAGGTCAATGGAACGATCCACAGGCATTTGCCTCAAAACAAAATGGCGGTCAACATTTTAACGACCCATTTTAAACAGCTGGAAGGCAAAACTATTTCGAATTACTTGCGAATTTTGAGATACATGAGTACATGAACTACCACTAGAGCTACTTTCGATATAAAACTCACGTCAACTCGGAAAAGAGTACAGTAGTGCCAAACACGTACCGTATGCTGCTATGTTTTTATGCTTCTATATATAGAAGCTATATGGTACAAACAAAGAAACGTTTTTAGTTTAGCTTTAAACTTAAACATAACTGGGCGAAAAAAAACCGCAGTTTCCACTGGCTGCTTCGTTTTTATCGGCGCAGTTCCCGAAAATATTGCATGTACCCGCTTGATAAACACGACAGATTGCGGACCCGGACAATGATGTATCGCTTAAAAATCTCCAGTCTTGTGTACAATATTCCGGGAGAAAATTTGAGCCATTTTTAGCTACCCTCGTCCAGCTACCCTCACCCTCGACATGCCCACCCTCGACCCTCGACTAGGTACCCTCGACCCTCGACCCTCGACCAAAAGGTAAACTCCACGCGCTCACACGGTTGCTTCAACAGAATGTCATAAATAAGACTAGTGATCTTCATAAACAACTCAGCATCCTATTATACTTATATTTAGTTTAGTACAAAGAAAATGGAACTGAAACTTGCATAGCCTGGTAAGAAATCATTTAGGGCAATTCGCAATAGATTTCCATCCGCTTGATAACAAACAAAAATCCTCAAAATCTGTGCTAATCCGACAGTTTAAAGGTTTAAACCTTGACAGTTATTTCTTTTGAATTGAACTTTTAAAGTAACTAAAGTAACCGTAAAATCTTGACATCCCCCACGAGCTTGCGACAGAGGCTCCCACTTTCACGGAGCTTGCGAGGCTCTTAAATGTCTTCTAAATTACCAAATACACCGTATGGATTTCGCTTTGTTTAGTGACCAGCCAAGCTCAGTACCGTGCAAACTCTGGTGCGTGAGCCCTCTTCGAAAGCGCCTCCTGGCTCCTTGACTGGTCCGGCATTCAAGGCTCTGTCTGGAACCAGGCTTAGCAAAAGAACATTTTGGGAGGTTTTTAAAGTGGGCTATACTGGAAGGGACGTCGGTTCAAACTACCCTGGGTATCAGAGTCTCCAAGCTTCACTCGTTTACAAAACGCATAATTTAGTGATCGACGCGGTGCGAAGCCGCCGCGCTTAGCGTTTCAGTAAACGAGTGAAGCTTCTAGCCTCTGGTACCCAGGGTAGGTCCAAACATGCCGGGTTTAAACAATATCTATTATAGAAAGAGGCATTATTTCAACATATGCGCCATTAGCACAGCTTGGTATAGGGACCATATGAGCCACGCCACTAGTTCTTATTGCTGAATGTAGAGAATTCTAAGCTATAAATTAATCAGCTTATCGGAACAGCAGTACAGAGAAACTGCACCACAAAAATACTACAAAGCATGCTATGGCGCACCATTAGAACATCTCAAATCAGAAGTTTCCCTGGGTTAAACGATATTATGCCTTACCTGGTCAGATTTGACTCGGAGCACCACTCGGCAGCAATATGAGTTTGATGCCCTCCAGGGCTAACCACGCGCTTTATAACCTGGCAATGTTACGTCACTGAACAGGCCGGCCATGCGTCTAGGCGCAAGTGACCTCTTACGTAACTCTACTAGACCAATAGCAATCATGAATGTTCTTCTTGTCTGAGGTTGTGTAATTCTGTAACTCTCTTGCGAAAACAGGCTACTGAGGGGGGAGAGTTTTAGTCACTTTTGCGCTGGATGAGACACAGGCTTGACTACAAGACCTTTAAAATTTAATGGCAAGAATTCCCGTTACGTAACCAGCTTTAAATTTGGAACAATTGGATTTCGTTTCCTTTCTCGTGATTGACTGAGTATTTGCAGATGTTCCAATACCTGAATACTGGCTTGTTCAATGAGATTATACTGTTGATGGCATCCAGCTGGCTTATCAGCATCCCCCAGTGCATTTTGCTGGCGCCTAGAAAGCACAGCACTACTTGCTATTGTGGGGTATTGTGTCAGGAGATTACAACTTTGTTAGTCTAGCTTTTCTTTTGTTCTGTACTCGAAAGGTTGTGATATTATTGGTCTTCAATCAATTTGGAAATTGCAAGCAGCAATCGTTGGACTATGCTCATCCAGTTTGCTCGTCGTCAAGGAAAAGCAGATAGCTTTCTGGATTTAAGGCCTGGCTAAACGAAACATGTTATTGTGTTTCCCGGTTTAGACGCGGGTAAAAAAGACGTTGTCGCGCGCAACAAATTTTGTTGCCGGAACTCAAAGAAAAGTTGCTTCTTCGCCAGTCAAGGAACGTGTTATGCACAGTTAGTATACCTCCCCCTATTGATTTTATATGACCGAGACACGGGTTCTGTTGGAACCTAGTTTAGCAACAAAATATTCTCGCGGGACACAATGTTGATCAATACAAATATTGATCATGAAGAAGATGTTTTATTAGTTGAAACATTGCAGCCAAAAGCTGAATAACGTTAATGTTGTGCCGTACATGTGTCCTAGTTTAGCAGATTAAAATGTCTCCAGTCGGCGTCCGCGCGCCGCGCATAAATCTAGGTGTATATAAATAGACACCTAACGTGTACATGCGTACGATGGAATCGATTTTGCAGCTTGCCAAACGCCTTCCCGTTGGAAACCTTTCTATGAAATATCTGGCGACCAGAGTCTCCAAGCTTCACTCTGGTCAGAACTCAGTCAGGCGGATAGAGAGGGCCATAAGTTAGATAATTATATAGCCAGCTCGAAATCCCATTGTGCCGGCAGATCGATTTTTCTTGAATCGTCCAATTATTTTTTAATTGGATCGCGCGCGCTCTAATTGGACAGTTCGCGCTAAAATTGGACAGTTTGGGTTTGAACATGGATGTTATATAATTAATAAATAACAGGACTCCACGCTTGTCCAATTAAGAAAAAATGTGGATGATTCCTCGGAACTCCAAATTGGACTCGGCCTGCGGCCTCGTCCAATTTTGGAGTTCCTCTGAATCATCCAATTTTTTCTTAATTGGACAGCATGGAGTCCTGTTATATATACAAACTATTGTATGGTTTAATTATGAAACCCTCGCGAAATAAAGTTTATTGTATTGTATTGGCTTGGCACGACAAGCGAAGCATATGGGGTGCCGAGAATGTGGAGCGAGGAGCTCGTAAACGAATAAAACTTGGAGTACAGCTTGGTAGCCTGCTAGCCGGCTCTCCAGTTGTTGTTGTTGTTGTTTTTTTCGGATATTTTGTTTTATGGCGCGCGGTATTCCTGTGTCGCGACACAGGAATCCCGCGCGCCAAAAAAATCCGAAAAAACCCACTGGAGAGTCGGCTCAGTAGCAGCCTAACAGCTTCTGGTTCCCGGGGTAATTAATCAATCAATTCAACAGACACTCGGTACACAGATTTTATTACTGATTACTGTATGCAGCAGTTTGACTAGGAGAAAGAGGCTTAAGATGGCTCATGACAATTTCAATTTTTACCCTCTGCGTTTCATCTACCGAGTCTTATGTTGTGAAAAATACCATATTGTGCCGTATAAGATACAAAAATATACATAAAATACAATAAACAAAGTATTTAAGACATAATGGCCTGAAGCCACACCTCATTGTGCCACGCCCAGGGCCATAACATTTCCATGGGAGAATTATAACCTGCCGTTATCATCATGTTTGCACGCGGGATGTACTTCAGTTTGGAGCTGTCCAAATCGCGAACGAGCTTGTTTGCCTCCTCGTCAAATCGAAACTCAAAGCCGTACATGGTCCAGCCAGAGAAGGAGCGGACGTAGTAGCAGGTTTTCTTGGTGCTACTAATCGTGACGTCCGGGTCCTCTGGTGCGGGGGGGTTCTTTTGGAACTCGTGGGGGATGTAGAATGACATGGTTGTAGTAGCGTTGGTGATTTTTTTGGTGACGGGGACAGTCATGTCGATCTTCTGTTTGTCTGAATTTCTTCCACTAATGTAGCGAAATAGCTTCATGAACATTCCTCGCTCTTCAAAGCCTGAACAAAAGAGAGGCATTTAAGTATAATATTCTGCCCTGGGTATTGTTATACATGAGATGTAAATAAGGTATGGGCAGATCGCTCTGGCTTGGGACAAGTTCAAACCGAACGAAAGGTTGGTTGCACTCCAAAACTCGGCTTTATGGGTAGGTGAGTTGGTCGTTCTTGGCTGGCGGCTTAGAGTACTGTACAAGAGGTGGTACTAGAGCAGTCGTTTTGTAGTCATGATTAAAAAACCCGAGGGAATCAAATGGACGATTCCGGCTATAAGCGCGCCCGATCTTCTTCATTCAGAAATGCCCAAGCCGTGTCACACAACTACCAGAATGCAGCGCGCGCTTTTAATGGACGATTCCAGCTATAAGCGCGCGCGCTCTTCTTTATTCAGAAATGCCCAAAGCCGTGTCCCACAACTACCAGAATGCAACGCGCGCTTTTAATGGACGATTCCAGCTATAAGCGCGCGCGCTCTTCTTTATTCTGACATGCCCAAGACGTGTCCCACATCTACCAGAATGCAGCGCGCGCTTTTTTTAAATTTCGTTCGACAAATAGCAAACTTTTAGCGATGCAGACGATATAGACAGCAGCCTAAATGTTTAATTTCTTTGTCTCCAAATCTTAGTCCATGGCTAGGCTACATTGAAGTTACCTCGTCTTGATGTGCTGACCCATTTTTCCGGTTCGTAACATCTCAGCTCAAACTCAAGCTTCGTCTCATTTAATTTCACTGTCTGATAGTCAGGGCATTCATAATGGCGGCAGAATTTAGGTCTTCGTTTGTCGGACGGGGTCTCTTCGCCAAGTACCTGTAAAAGAGGCATCAATTACAATGTCGAGGTTAAAATGCAAAAGAAAATTCCAAACGAGGTGATCAACCTTACACTTCTCCCAACTTTATCAAGGCATTGTCAAGAAAACAAGGAGGGAGAATTTCATGAATCATCCACTAAGTGATAAGGTGATAAGGAAAAGATACAGCACTAAATTCTCCCATCAAGTGTATAGGGAATTGATTGTTTTGAGTAAGGAGAAGTGCTATTTAGGTCTTACGAGTGAAAGGGTTAACTCCCTATTTTCATGCGGTAAATTGGGAGAAGAAAGAACTTAGGCCAACGAGCACGTAGGGCCATTGGGCCTTGCGACGACGATCAACCGAGTTGAATGAACCACTGATCAATAACGTAATAAGCGTTAAAGGAGCTCTCGACACGCCTTTTTAAAACTCCCCATTTCCGTTTGCGCTTGCTTCTTACTGCAATAATGCTGTGTTTTATTTTCCAAGCGTTTATAACATAGCTAACCACAGCTCTCGGCCAATCAGAGCGCGCGTTTAGCGGCGCTATTTCATAAACAGGTTATGGACGATGAGAACGAGAACAAAGATTACCTCTTTGATCATCCCATGAATCTGTTCGACTTTAGCTTGTGCTTTAGTCAAATGATTCATTAAACCATCAAACGGCGCTGCAGCAGAGGCGTGCAAGCAAACGGCAGACACTAATAGCAACCACGGCTGCATTTTTCTGAAAAGGAAAAGAAATAAATCGATGGGCGCGCGGGGATGTGGAATCTTTTTTTTTTTCCGAGTGTTCAAATTTTGATATCTCACGAGTGAGCGCATTTTCTGTTTATTATATAAACACTTTTCGATTTGATGAATTTCGCTACAGTGGGCATTATCGTAATTTTTCACACGTGCGAATTACGATATTTCTTAGTGGCCGAAATCCTGATAAAACACTATAGTTTATAAAATAAATAAATTTATCAATAGCAAAAACAGGATGACAATGCATGATGATATGACTTTCTCAAAATCCTTTGGAACTTTCTTTTGACCAGGCTTCAGATCTCGGCTGGCTTTGCTCACTTTTCTAGAGAGGTCGGCTTGTTTTTTTTTTTTGTTTTTTTTTTTACATTTGATTTTTTTGGCGCCGGGATTCCTGTGCTTTTCCGCGACACAGGAATCCCGCGCGACAAGAAAATGTCCGGAAAAACCACTGGAGAGCCGTCTCGCAGGCTAGTTACCCTGGAAACCAGAGGCTCGAGGTCCAAAGAATTGGCAAGGTTTGAGGTCTTTGAGGTCCATGCAAGGTTAACTTGTAAATCTGCAAATCCTCTTCACGTGGCTGTGGGGCAATTGAGCCACACGCACAAAAAAATTCTGGATTTGCGCCAATAAAGATTTCCCCCGTGTTTGAATGTTGGCACGATATCATGATATCATGTGGATAGATTACATTTTTATCCTTTTCATTAACAAATTAATCAGGTTCAAATTACAGCATAGAAGGAGATGATACGACAACAGAAAGATGATATCACGTTTCCCTTATTAACTTCATAGGATTATTTCAATGAGCTTCGGGAGGCTAGATTCCGCATAGCACGAAAAATAACGACACCGCACGTGTCGTCTTATTGAATGCTATTTCCTTAGCGGAATCTACAGACTGATACGATTCTACATTGAACCAGGGAAATGGAGAATAAAAAGTCTCTCGATATCAATGTCATTGCTTTAATTTCATTTCTCGTGCATTTTTCCTGGGTTTTTTCTCTCGTGAAGTCTAGATAATAAGTTATTCTGAGCCCGCTGCTCCCACAAGCTTTTTATTTTAGAGGAATCGTCTATGATCTCCGTTGATAACTATTTGCCTGTTTTTCATGAGTTAGTGCAATCACAGAACTTACTCACGTTACGTAACTGTCGCGTTTTCGCAGTGATTGATGTATCCAGTTTACTTTTTAATTCAATCACGCTCGCACTATAGGATGTGCTACCATTAGTGCAGTCAAAACATTCAGTATTTACCTTCGCGAATCTTTCTCGGAGATCAGCTCTGCTCTGGCCCGCTTGGTATTTCTCAGTGTGTGGTAGTTCTGAAGAGTTGTTTAGGCGAGGGGTGTCTATAAATTGACGCATGTGACGTCACAGCTGACATGCCCACCAGGGTGCGTAGTTTCATATATCACGCGGCCTTCGGACTCGGATCACCACAGGAAATCACGCCGCGTGAAAATAATTGCAGGTGATGATTGCTTGTCTCATCTTGATTGGGGGAGGAGGTGGGGGGGGGGGGGGGGCGCTTATTCGGGGTGGCGCTCATTAGTCCCAAATGGGCCGCTTATTCGGGATGGCGCTTATACTTTTTAGTGCCAAATGGGCCGCTTATTCGAGGGTGGCGCTTATACTTTTTAGTCCCAAATGGGCCGCTTATTCGAGGGTGGCGTTTATACTTTTTAGTCCCAAATGGGCCGCTTATTCGAGGGTGGCGCTTATACTTTTTAGTCCCAAATGGGCCGCATATTCGAGGGTGGCGCTGAATAGGGGTCGGCGCTTATTATCGTTTGCTTGTTATTCACGCCGCTGACAAGACGCAGCAAGAAAAAAGCTGCAAGCCTTCACGGCCAACATTAGCCAGCGCGCGCCTCTATTTGGTGTGTGTAACCCAATAAAAATAGGCACCCAACGGATGCATGAGTTGAGTCAATCTTACAGTTTGCTAAAAGCGATGGTACTCTTCGTCTCTACTCTATTTCGCGGCCATTCCATTTTCCCAACCTATGAACTCAAAACACACAACTTTAACTTATAGTACTAAGGTTTTATTGCTTGTTGCGGAGTTGGGCTAAACTAAGGACCCAGAGTACATTTCCAAATTCACACACATATGACATATTAACTCATTACGAAAATCAATCTTCACCCGTTATGCTACAATTGTGTTCACCGTTTGTCGTTTCGTATCTATACGTCTTTACATTTGTCTCGTAAATAACGAGCTACTGGTTGTACAAGAGACATAATTAAGGCATTATGGCCTGGACCCAAATCTCGTTATGCAGTTTCCACCATAAAACTTCCCACGGGCCATTATAGCCAGCGGTTATAACCATTTTGGTAGGCGCGACATATTTTAGTTTTCGCGCTGAGCTTTCCAAATCCTGAACAAGCTTCCTGGTCTGTCTCGCCCAACGCCATTTCCACAGGCGGCCCATAGTAAACCCGGGGAACGACCTAACGTAGTAGCACGTTTTCTTGGCGTCTGTGATCGTAACACCACTTTCTGTTGGCTCAGGGGGGTTCTTTTGGTGCTTCTGGGGGATGTAGAAAGACATTGTTGTCGTCGTTCCATTTTTATCAGTCTGCGTTTCGATTGTCACGGGGACAGTCATCTTGATCTTTTGTTGGGCTGAATTCCGGCCTTGGATATAGCGAAAGAGCTTCATAAACATTCCTCGCTGGTTTGTTCCTAGAAATAATATTTGAAGTCAATTTAAGCATTAAAAGTAGTCTTCATATAACGTTAATAAGTCAAAATCCCCCAAGTGGTCTATTGACAATACTGTATTACCTACTAGTACACTAAACGTGATAGGCTAAACTTGTCGGGTTTGAAGTGTCGTTGACTAGCTTTTTGTCATAAACAGGATACGAAAATTAGCGGGGATTTGTCATAAATAGTGTCACATTTTGCGAGCTCGAACGGAACACCCCTAGCCTTCATCTAATTGGAAGAAACGCATTCAGCTGTTCCTTTGTTATTGATAGTTTTCAGCCTGTTTTGCAGGCGGTTGCTGAGACCGCGGAAACATGACCCGGCCGGTCCGTTCGCTGATCGGGCGGCCATCTTGGATTTTGAGAACCGCCGCTCAAAGAGCGAGGGGAGGGGGAGAGCAAACGATGTAAAAAGAGATATATAAAGCAGTACGGCCTCCAACAAGCAGGCTAGATAGTTTTTTGAAGCTATTTGCTAGCGGATCAAACGCGGAGCAAACATTAATCACGTCATCGAAGCTAGAAAACATAAATCATAGGTAACCAACGTCGCTGGCAGCGTACAGACAAAAGACGGCTGCAACACATTGACAAGAAAAGTATTCACTGTGGTTTTTCCGTTATCGAAATAGAAAACTTAAAATATCTGAAAAGAAGTACAGTTAGGTGATCAAGCGTTGGTGATGTTGTATGAACTGCCAGACGACCGTCGTTCTCAACATCAGAAGACCCATTCCTTTTTGTTACCTACACTACCCACAGGACAAAAGCAAACAGCTTCCAGTACGCACTGCGTACCTATGTTTTTATTGGTGACCTTCATTTTATGTCTAATACCTGGTCTCTTGGTGCTGACCCATTTTGCTGCTTCATAACATCTCAGCTCGAACTTCCTCTCCCTGATCGGCATGCGCTGGTACTTGGGGCAGTCGTACTTGCGGCAGAATGAGGGCTTGTCCTCAGAGCTTGGGCTTGTCTTTTTTGCGCCAACCGCCTTCCGTAAATAAAAAAGTTCATGAAAAAAATCACAGACATTGACATTTCGTTTATTGGCACCACTCGGCACCACCGTGTAGTAAACTAAGTAAACTGTTCATCCCACAAGATTTCAAAAACTCGTGTTGCAATCCGTTTACATCCGCTCTGTAATAGGTCCACGAAGCCTACAATCATGATCGCTTTGTAGTTAAAGGGCTATTTAACAAACCTAGACTATTTTGGCTATCCATCAGTTTAATTTTTGTATCTATTTTTACATCGCCAAAAGTATATGCTAAAATCGTGACACTCTTCTTAAAAGCCTTTAAAGACAGTTTAAGCTGTCGGGAGGGCCTCAGAACAGGTATTTACCGAAAATTGCGGTTTGGGTAGTCCCCGATGTAAGATGAACAAGTATTACCTCTTTGAATATCCCATGGACCTGTTTGACCTTCTGTAATGCGTTGTTGAAGAGGTCGAGCGGCCCCGCGGCCGAGGCGTGCAAGCACACAGCCAGCACCAACAGGAAACACACTTTCATGTCTGAAAACAGCGGAAATGATTAGTAATACTCTACAGGAACGATGACAACAACCTTAAAGAGCCTATGTCAGCCGCCATTTTGACAGCATAGCAACATAACAAGTCAGTGAAAGCATCCATTTCCATCGGCTGATTTAGAGAATATAGAGTAATGTTGTCGATTGAATTTGGTAAATCAAATCTGAAACTTTGTTTTAGATGTTGATTTAGAGATTTCTACGCGTAATTCGCCTTCTAATATCGAACGAATTAAATAAAGGAGTGGCTGACACAGGCTCCTTAAACCGAACAGGACTCGAATATGCGCCCCATAAAGGCCCAAAAAGCCCAGAAATGTTTATTTAACGCCTAACTATATACTTGCTTAAAATAACGACTGTGTTTTGAATGTTCTATTATGGATTCACGACCAGGTTTTTTATGAATGCCGCATTTCTATGCGGTAATTTTGCATATTTAAAGTCAGAGCAGAAAAATAGAGGAAAAAACTGTGGCATCATAAACTTCGTTGACTAAGCTTTAAAATTATAGTTTATTGTGGCTTGTTTAAATACGTCCCATAGAGATTTTTTTCGAGAAAGGCTACTCGCGAAAGTTTACACAAGAGGCGTAAAAGGACATTACGACTTTGATTATTTCTTAGTTTCGAGCCTTGCTGGGCAAATTCTAGGCTCGGTTTCTAGCCGTGGTTAGAAACGACACCAACTACGGCTGGAGAGCCTAGGCAAATTCCGGAATGAAATTTAAGGAATAACGTGTCCGAGCACGGTAAACAAAAATCCGGATTTTCGCCTATATATCCTTTCCCCCGTGTTGGTATGCTGATGCTGGTACGATAATTACTCCGGTTCAAATAGCAGCACATAAGAGTTTTATTCCCTCCAATCTTCCCTCGATACATTGTAAAAATAGTGCCGTGCATTAAATCGCTTAATTTCGGCCGCAATATAAATATTGTATCGAACTATAACTTGACCAAATTATGTAATGTTCGCCGCGCTTTCTGAAAATTTTGAATCAAATTCAGCAGCTGAAACTCAATCGTCTCCGGAGGTGAAAGCAAGTCAACAATATTGAACGGTGAAAGAATAACTCTGGTAGCAATACAGCATGTATCTAAGACGTATGTAGAAATTTTTCTTGTAAGATATTTAGAAATATAAGTATTTAGAAATATAAACGTAAGATATATTTTTTCTTGCGCAGGCTTTCTACCTTTTCCCGATCCGTTTCTTGTCCAATAATGTGAAGGTCTGGACCCTTTTAGGGATCGTCTATTATTGATATTTTACTGATATTAATGTAGTTTATTTACTGATATTACTGGTATTGTACTTCAGTTATGTAATCACCAAAAATGTTGAAAAATCACATATTACGTAACTGTTACAAAATTATTGCTGCTACCCTTTACTTTGAATTTAAACGTTTTTCAAGCGCGTACACACTATTCAGGATTAGATATGCACCGCTACCATATGACCAGTCAAAAATTTTCCGTATTTACCTTTCGCGAATCTTTCTTGGAGATCACCTCTGCTGTGGCCCGCTTGGTATGACTGTGGTTTCTGATGAGTTGTTTAGGCGAGAGAGGTCTATAAATTGACGCGTGTGACGTCACAGCTGACATGCGCACCAGGGTGCATAGTTTCATATATCACGCGGCCTTTGGACTCGGATATGACAGAAAAGGAGATTTTCCCCTCAGGGGATTCGCACACGCTGCGTGCAAATTGGAGGTGATGATTGCTGGCATTTGTGAGGGCTACATATGCCCCTTTGCGAGCACTTGAGAGATTGCGAGCTTCCTGAATTTACTACAATCTCGTACCATCATCTTTTATCCAGCGGCAAGATTCAGGGCACTCATGGGGAATGATTCTCGTACCCAGAGCGCCCTGGCTCAATCTCGTTCCCAGAGCCCTGCATTTTCTGCGCATGCATCGCCTTGGCTTGCCTGATGACAGCTACTGACGGATGCGCGAGATTTGATACAGACGCCGCTGAGGGGAGGAACTTTCTGCGCATGCCCAAATCAGCATGTTCAAAATCAGCCAATGAGCAAAGGCCCTCAAATGGCTGTGAGCCTACCCCTTTGGATGACATAACGAACTTTAAAAAACTGGCCGAAAACCCCAGAATCTGGGCTTTAAAAAAAATCGATTCTTGCCTACTTGTGCGCAGCAAAAACAAACCAAGGTTTTCTTTATATTTTCTTTACAGCTCATGTCTGCCGATGCGTTCAGTGCATTCCAGGAAGTAGGCTTGGACAACAGAGAGGAGCTGGCCAAGGTCGGCCGCAGGTAGGATCCCGGACAGGCCCGTATGGCTACTAAATGGCCGTTCTTCCTGCGCAATTTATTACCAGCGTGGTGCACGCCTCTTAGGCTATTACTGCTAGCCGGCTCTCCACAGTGGGTTTTTTTGGATATTTGATTTTTCGGCGCGCGGGATTCCTGTGTCGATGGGGAAAAGGAATCCCGCGCGCTAAAAATATCAAATATCCGAAAAAAAATCACTGGAGAGCCGGCTAGCAGGCTAGGTTACTACTTACAGACTATAGATATAGCTATGACAAGTAAGGCATGATTTGGGCGAGCAACGAAGACCAATAATTGTAAGCGAATTCCAAAAGACACGTGAAAGAATGAAAGCAATAACCAATTTCACCCATACTGGGAAACTTCTGGCTGACATCCAAAATAAGCATTCAAAATAGGCCCCGCAATCAAAATAGCGTGAGTAGAAACTAGATACCCAAACACGTACGCGAAGCAAATATTTTTCCCACCACGGTGCCATTTCTCTCTTCTCAGATTTCGTGACACAGTGCTGGCATTGGGAGGGTCACGTCATCCGCGTGACGTTTTTCAAGAGTTTCGTGGCCGCGAGGCAAAACCTGACGCACTTCTTGCTTTGTATGGACTAGAAGATTGAACATATTGTGGTTTCAATAAAGTTTGTCACCCCAAAGACTAAAGCCTACAAGCTGTCGGCGCCAAGCATTGTGGGTCATTCGTGCTTTGAATAACAAATATTCTCCATGAGTCAAAAATGCCGCGCGCGATGAGCGAAGTCGACCTTAGACTTAACGTGTTTCCGAATTCGAGTGAGAGAATTATTGCACAGGCATCTAAAAATGTGCATTCTTTAGAGCGAATGTCTGATAAAAATTTCAGCCAAAGCTCAGCAAAATTTGACATTTCACGGTCACAACCCAAAATCTAATTTCCCTCAAAATTGTTTGGATGTACAATTAGCATTCTGTGTTTATTTTGCTCAAAGAGTTCGCTTCTCAAATAAATGAAATAAAGACACTCACAATTATAATAATTGTACTTCATTCCAATCGAATGCGCAATTGAAATTTTATTTTGGGCACCTAGAAAGCTTTCTGAAGATGTATTAGGGACCGATCGTTTATTACGTCCACGGGGGGGGCGGTGGTTTTCTAAGTTTATTGAATGTTAAAATTCGCACCCCCCTAATTAAAAAGGCGATACAAAAATAACCCCCCATAACATCGATGTTCTAAAAAGCTTACCCCCCACCCTGTAACCATTTCCCCGTTTGAACTAATGGAAGACAATTTACAGAAATTTCTCTTTTTGTTGCGCGTGAAGCGCGCCCTAATTTTTATGCATGATATGAACGCATTTCACCAAACCTCAAAGAAAATGTAGATGAACATTCTATTTGCTGTGTGTAGTAACAAAGATCGCAAATGACGTGCGTAAAGCAGGGTCAAAATGACGAATCTCTATCCTCGTAAAGTGGAACTCACGCTTGCCTAATAATTAGGCCTTCTTTTTTCGAACTGAGACAGCTCCGATGCTTATTACTGCAGAGCGTCTTTTTGGGGAGAGTTAGTTTTGTTTTTCTCCTGGCTAAGATATATTTTCTTGTAATGACATTCGTAGCCATTCCATTGCGCACGTACTCAGAAACTGTTTTGTACATTCCGTTGCGCGCGAAGCGCGCCGAAATTGGCGTACTTGCTATATGGCGTAGCATATACAGAAACCTTAGTAGCGCTGTATGCCACGACGCGATAGCTTGTACATAATATTATTTAGTTTGAACCACAGTGTCCCTGAAAAAATTACCCCCTCTTTTGAGAGAGGGTGCCAAAAATTTACCCCCCTAAAATCTATGTCTTCTAAAATTTTACCCTCACCCAAATTCCACCGCCCCCCCGTAGACGTTATAAACGATCGGTCCCTTACTAATTTTTAATAAGCGCGTCTTTTGAATTTTTACGCGAGCGTTCCGATAATTTACTTTCATTATACCTTCGAAGGTGCAGGATGACTAGCAAAAACGGACGGACGGAAAACAGAATAGAATTTGCGAAATATTTCTTTCTTTCGATATTTGTTCTACAGAATATTCAAGCGGAGTTTCAGTAGTTCGGTTCTCATGCAATCATATCACAAAATACCCCGTCAGTATTTTATTTCCTTCTTGACAAAGGAAAAGCGTGAAAAGTAAAATGGACAGCTTAATGCTGTACGCAGTACTGTCGTTCACGTTTAAGAATAAAGTTCTTGCGCCCTCCAATTTTAGATTTGAAGTGTACTATAAATTAAAAATCGCGCTGTTCCCAACAGCACGCGCGTAAATCGAATTGAATTTTGATTAGCACGTGAGACAACATATGACTCACAAGGCTTGGCGCCGACAGCTTGAGGCTTTAGTCTTTTGGGTGACAAACTTTATTGAAACCACTATATCTACTGAAGATCAATAAAAGGTAGCATATATAGTCAAGATTTTTTTTACAATTGCATTGATTCGCAATGAAATGTAAATGTATAGAGACCGACACTCCAGACTTGCAGCCGTAAGCTGAATTACGCAGGTTCCACAGCGCCAATGTCTGCCAAGCGGTCGTAAGCACAGTCACTGAGGATAGTCACTCCCGCGTCGTATTGGCTTTTTAACGTCCCTCTGGTTTAGATTAATGTAGTGCATGTGAGAGACGGGGTCTACGGTTTTACGTCCTTAACCGAAAAGACGAGAACACGATTCTTATGCGCGAAGCTCAAAACTAAAAGAAGCAAACGAGATTCTATCGCATTCGCCGCCGGGATGTGTTGTTCTGCTTTTACGGGGAAACTTTAGTGGCTCTGGTCGGTGGTCTTCAAAGTGTCTAGAGAGCGGATTTTAGATGACTGTCGTGATTTAATAGACCTCCTCGGCTTGCCCGTTTGTTTTGCCCATTTCAGATCACGTGGCATTCCCATGAGTATTCTCTCTTTCTCTTTCTGCTACGCACCGAAGGATATATGAATATGGAAGCGTTCAAAACAAAGAGAGAATACTCATGGGAATGCCAGGTGGTCTGAAATGGGAAAAACATTACGCCCAAGCCGAGGAGGTCTATTGCGTTTGCGATTGGTTTGCTTTCTCAATGGCTGCTTATTTCTATCAACCAATCAAATTGCGAACTAATTACAAGCAAGGAATTACTAACCAATTGGTCCGGCTCCTGATTGGCTAGGCTGGAAACCATTCATCAGTAAGTTGTAATTACTCTTGTTTCTGATTGGCTAGTGATATTACAATTGCGTTTACTTTCACGACGGTCATCTGAAATCTGCTCTATTGTCACAAAAATGTGAATGCCGGATGAAAGATCTCCAGTTCAGAAGAACAGATTCGAAATCATTTTTTGAAAAGCTTGTCCTACGGCGAGTTATGCATGCTACATGGTCTGGAATTGTTATGATCTTACAAGATGGGGGACTATAGCCGTATTGTCTTCCAAATAGTTGTTTTGGGGATTTATGTGAAAACTATTGTTTTAAGAATTGTAGGTTTTCATGCGGCAACGCTCTTCCAATTGAGTTACAGAGTCAGCTTTGACCAGGTCGTGATAATTTTGCTCTTTAAGTCACGGCGAAGTGACGAAGTAAGAACCAACGTAAATTTGTAGTCGTTAGATCTCAGTCCCTGTATACATGCGCGCAGAACAAGTAATACGAAGTCATCAAAAAATGCCGAGTTGCCCTTACCCAACCTGTAATAAATTCAGTGACTCTCATTTTGCCTAACCTGGAGTTCTTGGTAACTCACCCTGGAAATCAAGATTTCCTGGAGTAGATTTACTCCTTCCCTGGGTACCTGACCCTGGAATTCACTTTCCTTTGAAGGTACCCATCCTGCGACTGAATAGCTTTACGACAAGACTCGTTTTTATTCAACTTTTATTAATACCCTTTCCACAATCACTACCGAATTACATCAGAATAATCAGTCTCAGTTCTTGGCCATCTCTGCGTTCACCCACGCAAGAAGGTACTTCACCTTGGCGTAGACGCCGAACTTGTTAGGTGCCGCGCAGCCATATCCCCAGCTGGTAGCCCCATGAATGTAAAACCTCCCTCCTGTCTCGCAGACAAGGGGACCCCCAGAGTCACCCTGGCAGGCGTCGATACCCCCCTGATCCACCCCAGCACAGATCATAGAGTCGTGAATCTGTCCTGGGTAGGACTTGTCGCATCGGGCTCTACTTGTGATCGGTACCGAGACCTGTTGGAGGTAGTCAGGGCTGGCCCCACCAGAGGAGAGGCGGCCCCACCCAGTAGCCCAGCAATGGGTGCCGTCGGTAGGGGCGGGAACATTGTCGGGGAGGCAGACTGTGTTCACGTTTCTATAAGAAAAAAGACAAATACTCTGTTAAGGCAGGGGAGCGTGGGTGATTATGAGTGTCAATATGGTAGCACTACTTTCTTCTCGTGCTCCCTCAGCCCAGCACCAAATACGTAGCAGATGTAGCAAATGCTACAGTGAGATTTCAGGGAGTTTTTATTTATTTTTAGTCATTTGTTGTCATAAATGTTAGTGCGCAACAGTTTCTTCCTAATTCACTCCTGCCGAGCCACCTTAACCGTGACTTACTTGGTCATCCTCGCAGGCTTATCGAGCTTGAGAAGTGCGATATCATGTGCGTAGGTCGTTGGTTTATGATAACCTGGATGAGTGATCACTTTGACTACATTGAAGTCCTGTTCGGTCCCGACGTCGTGAACTCGGCGATGTGCTCCAAGCCTAAGAAAATGACGATTAAAGTTTGAAAATTGCCATCTTCGTGATATAAGCTTTCTTTTTAGCCAGAGGCGGTCAGCGGTCAGCGTAGAGTTCAGACGTGTTTTTTGAAGCTCTGTCAAATTGCTCAAAAATATCATATTTTTCGGCGCCGATCTTTTACGATTTACACTCATAACATTGGTGAAGTATCCAGGAAGCTATAACTGAGGTTATCTGCGATCGTTGCATTGGATCCTGTGATTTCTGAGCATTTTAGATGAACATGTCAAGGAAAGACTCAAGTCTTGAATGATCGAACTGCCAATTTGAAAGATTGAAGATTCCTTTGGATTGATCGCCTGCCGATTACCTGGTTACCGGTAACCTAATCTATTCTATTTCTGTTCTCTCTTATCTTATCTTATTGATCTCCTGTGCTTGGTTTTCCAATGATTATTTAGCTGTTTCTCTAAATCTATAAACTTTTTAATTTCCCCGCCAATAACCTCGTTGAGGTAACTGACACTCGATTGTACTGTGTGCCCAATATTTTGACTATTCAATGCTCTATCACTGTAATCTGCCTTGATTACTATCTGCTTTTGCTGTCTTTTGATTCCTACTCCTTTCTTGGATATTTTTTTACTTTTGGCCGAGGTAATTAAATATTCGTAGTTGTGATCAATCGTCTGTAAACACTCTCTAGCGCGACATTTACATATCATTTGCATCACGCTAATTAACTCTTAAACTTGTTTGTTTTTGCTGCCTCTGCGCACTTCAAATACTTACCAACACAACACAATTCACAAGTGAATTTGATCAACTACTGCTTTTATTCGAATTGTTGTTAATAACTCTTAGCTTCTACAACATATAGTTATTATATTGAACAATAATATTAATCTTTTTAAAGCATTCAAATTATTTTAAGGTAGATAATAACAATATTAAATATCCTCCTTTTTATTGCAATCATTGATGTCAATTGTGTCAAATTAACTAAATAAACTATTTAACTCAAAGTCAAACTATACGCAATATAAAAAAGTAAACTAATTACACGATCTATTATACAAATATTATCAAAATTAAGCAGCACAAAGTGCTTATAATTATAGAGTAACTCGAATATCCATACTAGTGTTATAATTCACTACTAAAAAAAAGTGATTACCGATATAGCGATAATTGTTCACTTGGCATAGCAAAGAAACAAGTGACAAAATGGCGGTTGGGTTTCAAGTTTCAGTAAAGGTCATGATTGTGATATTTCACCTCCACAATTGTTTTTTCAAATCTCCAAAACAGTCACCTGTGATTGATTTCCATAATAACTGGGCAATTTCTGCGTCTCTTTTCAACTTCGCTTGAATCATGCAAGTTTCAATATGACAAAAGTCTATTTGTACGCCAAACCCAAAGCAACCTGCAATGCTAGCTCTCTGCTAGCACTTTCTCTTATTATCCTCAGTGGAGATATTGCCCTCAATCCTGGGCCACATCAATACCACTCAATCAAGTCCTACTGGAACTTTCGTGACTCCCCTTCCATATGTAATAGTAGAGGAGCCAATCTTGAAAACCTTTGCTCTGTGAGATCCACTACGTCTATTTTGAACTGTAGGGAGTCACAAGTGCCCAGAATAACGGTACCATCAGTATTTTCAACCTCACATAGACAAAAGGGCCAGATACGGCACCGTCCCTTGCGCAATTTAAATAATCTCATACCCTGTGCTCTTTCAACCGAACATGGTACTAAACCTGTCCGGCTGGGTCTGTTTAATGCGAGATCTGTAAACAACAAGGCTCTTTTCATCAAAGACTATCTCGTTGATAATAAATTGGACATTATGGCTCTGACCGAAACGTGGACTAAATCGGAATTACACAACAAAATAAATGAACTTTGTCCTAGAGGGTTTGGTTTTTACCATGTCCCGAGGACTAACAGGCGTGGAGGGGGTGTTGGAATTATGTACAACAAAGACCTCAAGGTCCTGAAACAAAATCTTGTTACTTATGCATCTTTTGAGTCAATGGAGGTGTTGCTTCATTCGCCGTCATCCCCAATTCGAATCATTATCCTGTACAGGTTACATACAACTAAGAAAAACAACCTGACAAACGCCATGTTTTTTGAAGATTTTTCTCATCTTCTTGAGCGGTTGATCACCTCATCGGGCAAACTTTTGCTTCTCGGAGACTTTAATTTTCATGTAGATCAGCCTCATATTGATCACCAGGCTGCAAAGTTTCTAGATCTCCTTAATTTACACAATTTAACCCAACATATAACTGTCCCAACTCACAGAAGCAACCATATTCTAGACCTGATTATCACTAGAAATGGTGAGGATGTTGCCCGTAATTATTCAGTCTTCGATCCTTGTCTATCGGATCATTTTGTTGTTCACTGCGATCTGACATTCAGTAAACCCAAGTCCACCCGGGTACAAAAGACTTATCGCAAGCTTCGCTCTGTTGATCCTGAGGCATTTCGTCGCGATTTGAATTCCTCCCCCTTAATTACATCCCCTTCTGATTCTGTAAATGGTCTGTGTGAACAATATTTTTCAGTCCTTTCAAATTTGCGTGACTCCTTTGCCCCTCTAAAGACCCGCCTGTTGCCATCTAGACCTGCTGCTCCATGGTATACTGATGAAATTGTGACTGCAAAGACAAAAAGACGAAAACTGGAGCGGCAGTGGAGAAAAACTAAACTAACAATTCATCGCCAACTCTATGAGGAGCAATGTGAGCACGTGAAAATTCTTTTGAAATCTGCTAAAATGTCCTTCTATTCGACTAAGATATCTGATAACGCTTCAAACACGAGGGTATTGTTCAGTACTGTTGATCAGTTGTTACATCGTAAAACTGAGAAACAGTATCCATCTTGTAATTCGGGACAGGAACTATGCAATAATTTTGCTAACTTTTTTATTGACAAAATCGCCTCTATAAGAACTGCGCTACCTTCCTGTAGAGATGACGATTTTTTAAGTTTCTGTGAAGACCTTGACTCCCCTCGTTCTACTTGCACCCTAGAAGATTTCTCCCCTACAAATGAGAAAGAACTCTTACCTTTGATTCGCAAATCCGCCTCTAAATCATGCTCTCTTGATCCTTTACCTGCCACACTACTCGGTTACTGTCTTGAAGATTTGCTACCTGTTTTTACCAAGATTGTCAACCTTTCCTTTACTTCTAGCGCTATGCCGATGTCATTGAAACAAGCCGTCCTGTCCCCTTCGCTGAAGAAACTATTTCTTGATCATGAGCTTTATCCAAACTTCCGACCAGTTTCTAATTTACAGTTTCTCGGCAAGTCTATAGAGAAGGTCGTCGCAGTACGTGTCAAAGACTACACGCATGATAATGACCTTGATGAACCACTCCAATCCTCCTATAAGGAAAGTCACAGCTGCGAAACGGCTCTACTTAGAGTACAAAATGACATTCTTTTGGACATTGATAATAACCGCTCTGTGATTCTGTTACTACTTGACCTCTCTGCAGCGTTCGATACTGTTGATCACGAAATCCTCATTAAGAGACTGGAGTCTCGTTTCGGTTTTAGAGGTAACGTGCTGCAATGGTTTAAATCATACCTTAGCAATCGAACTCAATTTGTTGGTATTGATGGTCACTCATCAGACGTTTGTTCACTAAACTGTGGTGTTCCCCAAGGTTCTGTGTTAGGACCCTTGTTGTATCTGATGTATACCTCTCCACTGGGTGACATCATACGTCGACATGGTCTCAACTTTCATCTTTATGCTGACGACACTCAGCTTTATTCTTCTTTCAGCATCAATGATCGTGACGACCTTGTTGCCACGAAACACCGCATTCAGTCATGTATCTCTGATATCGATAAATGGATGAGTCTTAACAAGCTGAAACTAAACAAAGACAAGACTGAATTGCTTCTTCTTCACTCCCGTTTCGTAGCTCTTTTACCCTTGATAACCTCACCCTGGTAATGAGTGTATTTTGCCAGTCGCCAAAGCTCGTAATATTGGGGTTGTCTTTGACTCGGTAATGTCTATGGAAGCTCATATAAATACCATCGTGAAGTCTGCTTTCTTCCATTTACGAAGTATTGCGAAAGTTAGACAATTCCTTTCTTTGGAAACCTCTAAGATCCTAGTCAATTCTTTCGTCTGCTCTAAAGTCGACAACTGCAATGCACTTCTTTATGGTCTTCCAAAGAATCTCATTGATAAACTTCAAAGTGTGCAAAATGCTGCCGCTCGAGTCATAACCAAAATGAGCAAACATGATCACATCACCCCGATACTTAAACAATTACACTGGCTTCCAGTTGAGTACAGGATAATTTTCAAATTAAATCTGCTCACTTTCAAATGTCTTAACTCTCTTGCCCCATTGTATCTTTCTGAACTTATCGAGGTGTACAAACCGACACGATCACTTCGCTCATCAACAGGTCCACCTCGATTGAAACTTAAGCACTTTCATACTAAAAGCTATGGGCTTAGATCTTTTTCAATCCATGCTCCACGACTATGGAACGAGCTGCCCAGTGAGGTACGACTTGCTGACTCTGTTGCTCAATTTAAGTCAGCACTAAAGACCTACCTGTTTAGAAGAGCATTTGATCTTTAAACCTATTTGTATTTTTTGACCATCACCCCGTAGTATTATTGACACCCGTAGCAGCGGTCCACTTAATTGCGTGACTGCTGTTATTGGGTGTTTTGAGTTAACAATATCTCTCTTTTTCCACAGGTTCAAGATACAATGTACTCTATTTATTTATTTATTTCATATTTTTAATTACCTTTAGTTTATTTTTTAGTTATTGTGTGTCAGTAATATTTTAAGACCATGTAAATTTTAATTTTTATTTTTTATCTAAATTTTAAACATCTCTTATTCATCATTGATTTACGCCATATGAATTGTAAAATTAAATACACTGTAAAGCGCTTAGAACATTGATATAAGCGCTATATAAATGTTTTATTATTATTATTATTATTATTATATAAGGGGACTGGGGCGAGCCGCGCGGGTTCCCTGTGGATGCTCAAAATAGTTCTAGCCGGGTTACTAAGCTATCTCCAACATGAAAGATGCATCGAAAACTCGAGTCCCTAAAATTTCTGGATGTTCTCGCTCAAATTCAGTGTTTTCACTGGCAAATGTCGCCCAAATTCTTAACAGAAGGGGATCTACGTCACTTCCAAATAAGGCAAATACTTCCAATTTGGTTTTTGCTGTGAGCGTTTCAAAAACGACGTTTTTTCTTCAGGATATTTTTGATATGTTCTTCAATATAGACACAATATAGACACCAGTGACAAGGTAAAGTCACGTGCAACTGTAAATTGAGCTTCTTTTTTCTGTTAGGGCATTTAATCTAGTCGCCAGAGGGGATTCACGTGCACCCCCGGAACATTTATGGGGACATATATTTTTAGAACCCTTAGGGTGTCTAGAATCTTGTTTGAAGTGTCCCAAACCCGAAAAAGTGTCCCAAGGCCACTTTTTGGGCCGGTTTTTTGTTTTTTAATTATATTCTTTTGTTATTTAATGAGATTCAATGAGCCAATTTTATAGATTGTAGCACTGTACAAAAAAGCTCTTTAGATTCTAAAACTATACTTTTACGATCTTGGGAATACTCTGATCACATGTAGACTAGTTAAATTGCTGTCTCAGCCTTTTCCTGTCACATATGCGTTTTTCCTAATAGAAATACAAAGGCTGACAGAGTTTTAGAAAATATCTATCAGTAAGGAACATAACATGTATAAAACGGGCATGTAAATTGTACATATGTGTTCAGTCTATTAATGACACTATAATAGCATAAGTGGTAAGACTGGAATGCTTTTCTGAACAGTGCTACAGTCTATAAAATTGCCTCATTGAATCTCATTAAATAACAAAGAATGTAATTAAAAAACAAAATCATCTAAAAGCAGTTTTTTGATATCCTAAGGGTTCCAAAAAGAAGGTCTCGTTACTAGTTCCGGGGGGTGCACGTGAACCCCCTCTGGCGACTAGACTAATTTAAACTGTTGTTATTCTAGAGTCTCCAGATATATTTAAGTGTCCCGAAGATGTACTGAAGGTGTTACGAAGCTGACCCGATCGCAACCGAACTTGTTCTATGGCTTTCGAGGTAGCCGAAGACACTCCCAAGACGTGCCGAACTTAAATTGTCCGAGTTAAGAAAGGTTGCTTTTTTTTCAAAAGTTGTAGAGCAACTGCTGGCTAAGTGAGAGGCGAACGGCTTATACACTTGGTCACCTACATACATACATACATAAACTTTATTTAAACACGGTTAAAACACTCAGTAGACAAGAACAACAAGTACTGATTGACAGGTTTGCCGTGTGTGAGCCCAATACACTCTTAAATTTCGAAAGCGATTTTGAGGCAGTTCGCGCCACTTTCGGCAGGCTGTTCCATAGCGACGCACTGCTAGAGCTAAAATATCGCTTTAGAAAGTTTGTACGCGGTTTTGGAGGTCCAGTCTCTTTTCATTGTCTGGTCAAGGTATGTAAATATATCACATAGAGGAAAGAAGGCGTTTGACCATTTAAAGTCTTGAACATGAGTATCGCTTTTTGCTTAGCCCTTGCTTAGGATACCCTGTCCCAGCCAAGCACACCGAGGAAGTAGTCAGAGTTGGTGTCGTAGCTTGAGTTTGTTATAACCCTTTCTGACAGGCACCTGTGTTATATTAAAAGTGAATACTAACCTAATCTTGATGCTGCCTGGATTATTAACACTCCTCTCCACACAATGAGTCGCGGTCAGGATCCACATAGGGTGGACAAGCGAGCCGCCGCAGTACGGGTACCCTGAGGACGTCCTCAGCATGGCTTGCCATGGCCAGTCCCCGTGCCTTGCGGCAGTCCCTCCGACGATACGGGTGTGGGGCCGGATACCACAGGAACCAGCTGCAAAAGAGACAGACGAGATCAATGTACAACACAGGTAGCCCACCAGAAACAGACGAGATCAATGTAAAACACAGGTAGCCCACCAGAAACAGACGATATCAATATAACACACAGGTAGCCCACCAGAAACAGACGAGATCAATGTACAACACAGGTAGCCCACCAGAAACAGACGAGATCAATGTACAACACAGGTAGCCCACCAGAAACAGACGAGATCAATGTAAAACACAGGTAGCCCACCAGTAACAGACAAGATCAATGTACAACACAGGTAGCCCACCAGAAATAGACGAGATCAATATAACACACAAGTAGCCCACCAGAAACAGACGAGATCAATGTAAAACACAGGTAGCCCACCAAACTAGAAGGCTCCTTGTCAAATGCCGGAGAGTGGTCGACTCAGTTAAAAAAACATCGTTGCGATTACTTGGGCCAGGGTATAGCTAAACTCTATAGCTAATACAGGGTATGTTACATAGTAATTGTTATCCTTAAAATAGTAAAGTTAAATATATGTTTAACCCTAAAAGGTGGATAGGCAGACGAAGTTAACTGCGCCGATAGTGTGCGACACCCTAAGGGATTGCGGACGACTCTTAGGGTATCTGACACCCATAATAGATGGCACTTTAGGGATAGGGCGATCATGGTATTGTATTTATTATCATTCGTTGTTATTATTATTATTATAAATTTTTTTAGTCCGATGAATTTACCGTGTATAAATACAGTTACTATCTATCTATCCCCGTATATACCAGAAAATATCTTGTGCGGAGACCTCAGCAGAGCCACATAATTTTATCTATCATTTTCCACTCAAAGAAACTCAAGCTCTAACTAGGTTGTTCTTGCCTTACCTGGGGGGACTGTTGGAGGTGCGGGAGTGGAGGGTTTCGGTGGTACTAGGAAAAAAAACCGTTAGTAACGGACCTTGTTTGTAGAGACACGTCTAGACAGAGTGTATATTTATGAGAATGGTAGATCCTTCATATATGGTACACTATAGTGTCCCGTATGTCCTCCATCTTTAAGACATTGGAATTATTTATACGGAGGACACTATGGTGTACTATATATGAAGGATCTACCATGAGAATGAAGAGAAGAACTAACCAACTGGTCCACAGGCGCCCGCCTTGATTGTGATGTCATCTATGGCGATGTCACCCTGGTACTCGGTTCCTCGAATTCCTTCGAATGACAACTGTAAGAAAAATCACAGAAAATTATTCATATCTTGGGGATGTAGCAGACAAAATCGCCAAAACTTGGAGATTATCCTTGGGCAAAGGGCCTGGATCGAGATTTCAAAACTACCACAGTCAGCCCGCGCGGATTGGTAAAAAACGGCAAGACTTTCTTGATATGCTCGTTATGATTGGCTCGGGAACTCATTGGCTACGTGTAGTCCATAGCACAATTTTTCCTCATATCTTAGCAAAAAGAAACAGGGAAATTTGCAAGAATTTTCGAGTTTTGTTTTTTTCTCGGCCTTAGGGCCTGAGACGAGTTTTAAAAGCCACAGGCATCCCACTCGTAATGAAAACGACAGCACATTCTTGATGCAGTAATTTTCTTCTGCGGTAATTTGAAATTTGCCGTAAAGATCACTGACCTTTATGTGACGTCCGCTTTGTGTGAGATGGACCTCGGCCATGTTCCAACTGCTACCCTGTGGTCCCGATATGGAGAACTCCAAGTTTGATCCCACCATGACATTAAGGGTTCCCATGTGCTGTCCCAGCATGTGATAGTAAAACCTCAAACAGGAGTTGCCGTTAAGGCTTACGTCCCTCTCCATGACAGCTTTGTCGTCTTTTAGACGGGGATTCGACGCTTCGATGTACATGTAATGTCCTTAACAACAAAAAAAAAATTTCTTCATCAATGTTTTCTCACTGCACTTATTTGTTTGAAGTAGCATTTTCTGCCTTGTCATGTCTTGACTTGAGAAACACGACAGACAAAAGTCATTAACTTGTCACGCAACGTTACTGGCGTTACATTAGTAAGGGTTTGATCGATGTCGCTAGTTTCACCCCGAGCCCCAAACTTGTCACGCAACAGAAACACTTTTTGCAAGCTGAGCGAGCTTGTTACGCGAATTAGACCGCAGTTCAACTTTGAGATGCAAAGTTCTTGTTGCATACTCACCATTGCCATCCGTATGGTCACGATCGGGTCCAGTACCCCCGGATGGAGTACCACCGCTTTGCCATGTCCAATCAAACTGGTCATCACTTCGCTGAGTGAAGCCACAACGATCGTTGAAGTTGCATGTAAAATCTAAGAAAATATTTCGTGTTACTCGAGCAAGAAATCACATTGTTCCAAAGAACCAATTCCCAAAGCAGCCTTTATTGGATTAGGTGTATATGCATATATGAGCATGATATTAGGCCATTTGGAATGAATTGCTTCAATTGGTACGGATATAGAATGACTGCAGATTCCATTTCGAATTCCATTGCCAATTCCAAGGTATCAATTCTATGGGTGCAAATATCTATACCGTGTGCGAAACATGACCGGATCCATTTAGCCTGCGAGCCCGGCTCTTGCGCGCGGGATTCCTGTGACACAGGAATCCCGCGCGCCAAAAAAATCAAATATCCGAAAAATCCACTGGAGGGCCGGCTCGCAGGCTAGGATGTGTTTTTGTCCTTGATTTTCCTCCGCTCCTATTTTCCTCCGCTCCTTTTTACAACAAGCATGTACAAAGGTAGGAACTTACCTACAGTGGGAGGCAGGCCTGTAACTGGCGGTGCAGGAGTTGTCGCTGGGGGAGGCGTTTGAGGACCTGTCATGAACAAGGTGTTGAACTATCTCTGTTTAATTTTAGATTGAATACTAATTCGATAAAGAGCCCGTACTTTGTAAGCTTAAAGTCAGGAAACCAGCTACTTTAAATCAGGAAACCAGCTATTGGATTCAAGTATACCTGGATCCAAATCCGATCATTTCTCTTTTTTTGGAATCCGGATCCCAAAACAGTTGGGAATCCAAACATCCAAGAGGTTAGATTAGAATCCGGAATCCAGGGGCTGGAATCCAGAAATCAGACTAGCTCTCGCATTCCCTTACAAGCAGTAGCCTCATGTGTCAAGTCCATACTGACAAAAACTATACTACTTATACAGCTTCCCTTTTGGTGAAATGAAAACAGAGTCCGTCTCAAGAGCGCCGATGGGCGAGGACATCGATCCCGCGTGTCCCGACACCAAATCACTCGCTACAATAGAGCGGATTAATTTCAAATGACTGTCGTGTGAAATCACTTTGTAATCACCTAGCCCTTGTATGTTTTATTCAGGATTGGTGCAAACAGTTTGCGACTGTTTTCATTACAGCCATGTGAAACCCGCTCTGCGCGTGCGTTATGTGAATTTCCTCAATTTACGGACGCTTGCCGAATAAAGGGGATGCTAGTAAACTAGACAAAGATGCCACAAAAGAAGGAATTCTGAGCGACTAACAGATAACTTGGTTATTCATCATGCTTTGCTACGGATATTTTGTTTACGGAAGTGTATTCTTAGCACGGCATTTATAGCATGATCTACAACTCACCTGAGCCGCAGGTACCATGCGTGAGTTTAATATCATCGATGGCGATATCTCCTTGGTAATGATTGCCACGGATGCCCTCAAATGATAACTGTAAGCAAGTATATTTTGTTATTCGTACAATAGTGGAGGATCATTGTTGTAACGCAACGTGACACTAATGATATTGATAATTAGTCTTGGTGTCAGAAATGGGACTCGATTCGCTTCGCTTCTCTACTTGGTTTACACTGATAAAACTGATCATTAATTTTTGTGTCAGGAGTGGGATTCGATTCCATTCGCTTATCTGCTTGGTTTACACTAATAATGTTGATTATTAATTTTGGTGTCAGAAATGGGACTCGATTCGCTTCTCTGCCTGTCACCCTAAATACTCGTCACTTCGAATTCCTTCGAATGACAATTGTAAGAAAAATCACAGAAAAATTATTTAGCAGCAGCTTGTAATTTGTCTCGTTCAAATATCTTCTATTGATATACCCACAGCTAGCCCAATTGTGACTCGACCCAGTCCTCTCAAGTACAATAAGCAAAAGACACATTGATTCATTGATATGTGATTGGCCACGTGTATTCCATAGTACAATTTTTCCTCATATCTTAGCGAAAAAAAACAAAACAGGAAAATTCGCCAGAATTTTCAAGAAATATCATACCCTTGGTCGCCATTTTGTCTGTGTTTGTTTTTCTCGGCCGAAGGGCCTGAGGCGAGATTTAAAACTCACAGGTATCCCGCACGTAGAATGAAAACGACAACACATAATTTGCTGTAAAGATGACTGACCTGTGGTTCGTTTGCCCTAAGGCCAAGGCCAAGCGAAACCACAAAACTACCGACCAGGTATGCTGACCTTTATGTTATTTCCGTTTTGGTCGAGATAGACCTCGGCCATGTTCCAACTGTTACCCTGTGGCCCCGATTTGGAGAACACCACTTGTGAGTCCACCATGACATTAAGGGTTCCCATGTGCTGTCCCAGCATGTGATAGTAAAACCTCAAACAGGAGCTTCCAGTAAGGCTTACGTACCGGTCCAATACGGCGTTATCGCCCTGCTGGCGTGGGTCAGAGGTTTCGATGAACATATAATAGCCTATGGGACAGAATTAAGAGAGACTCGTACATTTGATCAAATAAAGCTTAGGTAATAAAAGCCGTGTTTATTTAACCACAGGCAAAAACGTTAGTAAAATAGTGGATGTATGATCTAGAGATCAATATTGCCCTGAAATCTAGAAGAGTCATCTATCATCATTGACATCAACAACAACAATAATAATTATACAGTATTAAAAATAATAATGTTAGTCCCCCCCTTACGTTACCGTGACCATGCGTTACCTTGTGTTAGCTCCATTACCTTGCGTTACCATGTGTTATCTTGTGTTAGCTGCGTTACCTTGCGTTGCCATGCGTTACATTGTGTTAGCTGCGTTACCTTGCGTTAACGCAGGGTTGCCAAGTGTTACCTTGTGTTAGCTGTATTACCTTGCGTTACCATGTGTTATCTTGTGTTAGCTGCGTTACCTTGCGTTACCATGCGTTACATTGTGTTAGCTGCGTTACCTTGCGTTAACGCAGGGTTGCCAAGTGTTACCTTGTGTTAGCTGCGGTACCTTGCGTTATACCTGCGTTACTCTGTGGTAATGCGTTACCATGTTTTACCTTGTCCAGTTGTGTGGTCACTTGTCGGTCCAGTATCGCCAGACGGAGTGGAGCCTTTCTGTCTGGTCCAGTCAAATTTGTCATCCGGTAAAGGACGCTGCGTAAACCCGCAATCACTTTCGAAGTCACAAGAGAAAGCTAATGAAGAAGAAAATGAACAAAACAAAACTGGTTGAGGGGTCTTTGACAGGCTGGTGCGATTTATTCGTGGTATTCGCAAGCCAGTATGTCATAATTGTTGATACTTACCATTCCTGTAAGATTTATATCGGTACAGTCCGTACGAATATCCTTTTAGACAATGGGTAATTTGGCCACCATGTTGGTGTCTTTCTCTTTCTGCACGGACACCAACATGGCGGCTCCATACAATTACTGAACAAAATGGTGCGCATTCTATCGCTTGTATTTAGTCCGGAAAACACCTAATCGGTCCACATTTCCCAAGAAACATGATTTAAAGTTCTATTCACGGTTCTGTAGCGTATTTAGTATTTCGCAAGAGAAGCAAATAGCAAAATAAATAAACAAACAAAATAACAAAAAAAGAAAAGAAACAAGAAAGAAAAAAGAACGAAAGAAACAAACAAATAAACAAAGACTACAGCTGACAAGATATGAAAGCAAAAACTAGGAATCGCCTTCAATTTGGGAAACTAAATAATTATTTTAGCTTTACTCTTTACTTACTGTTTGGAGAAGGTGGTGCAGTCGTGCCTACAAAAGGGAAAAACATGACGATCACAATTATCATCATGACTTGTATCATGATCTTTATTATTATCTGTACCGTCGACGTCATCATCTATTAATTCAGTCCACTGTAAGTCCCTCCTTTGTTATTATTTGCATTTGATATTAGAAACAGAATGTCAGAATAACCATCTTCAAGCAAAATGTTATACTTAGTCTACCGAATTCAATCGAAAATATGACCATGATATGACACTACATTCCCTAAATCAGCCGAATTTCCCATGGTAAAATAATCGGAAGTGTTCGGATTTCCCATGGCTATGGCCATGTGAATTCTGAACACTTCCCATGCGTGTGCCTTGATTAATTCAGCTTTTCCATGAATGGATTTCTGCAGAAATTTAAATTCCCTGTGTTCAGGCTTCAGGCTAGTCGCCTACCTCCAGAGCAGTCCTCCAGTATAATATCATCAATAGCCACATCTGATTGGTAATCGTTTCCACGTACCGCCTCGAATACCACCTGTAGCGAGATAAAAAATCATTTTTACGCATCCGCGCGGGTAGCCTGTGGTTTTCTCAATCTCGTCACCAGGCCCTATGGCCGAGACGAAATGGCGACAAGAGAACGATGTTGCTCACACATCTGCAAGTTCTGGTGAAGTTTCCCTTTTTTGCAATTTTTGCAACGTCGGCAAGTTGACAGTTTTTGGCCAAATTTGATGATGGCACATGCAGGGATGTCACTGACTCTCCCGGTTTAGAAATTCCCCTCTAGTGTTTTATTTTTTCTTTGTCTGTTTATTGTTTTTTTATTCGACGTTGCTTTATTTTTTGGAGACGCTTTCAAGAAATGATCCGTAAGAACTAAAAGGTGATTAAGATAACAATACTCACCGGAAAAATTCCATGCATATCATGAGTCCTGATCGAGGCTTTCTTCCACGAGTCGCCTTGATCCCCAGATCGACTGAAAATTTTAGTATTGGCCAAGTACACATTGAGCTCGCCCATGTGAGCTCCCAGCATGTGATAATAAAATGTCAGGCATTTGGCGCCAGTGAAGATGACATATCTCTCCATTTTGGCTACAGATTTGGGTTGTTTGTTTGTCGCCTCAATGTATGCATAGTATCCTGCGAACGGAAAAGGTTTTTTTAAAACGAAGTCCAAGACTAAAGATAGACCCTGCATGTCCGTCATGGGCGTGAGAAATAGTTTTGTAGCTCACCAACAAGAGAATCAGCCTTTGTACCACGAATTTGAATAACAATGGTTGATTCCCTTGTTGGCCGGTCCTAAAACAGAACTAATTCACGCAGACACCGCGGCAAAACGCATTTGCCATGCGCTAAAGATTCACTTCCTGTGAAATGAAAACAAAAGAAATAATCTACATAACAAAAATATCTCGTGCTGTCTTGGAATTTTGGAAAACATCAGCTCCAGACACAAAACTTAAGACCAAAAATTGCAGAGCAGCAAGAATATGATCATATCTTTCTCTGGACTTTTGCACCTCGCTTGCACCCGAGGCGAAAATTATGGTTTAAAGTCTAATTTTACCGTTCGTTGTTGTTATGTAGATTTTTCCAATTGATTTGTTTCACAGACCAGTGAATCTTTAGCGCATGGCAAGTACGTTTTGCCGCGGTGTCATTCACGCACGCATACCTGAGAAACGCATACCTGGTCGGTTTTCCTGTGGTTTCGCTTGAGTGCCAGTTAGGGCAAACAAACCACAGGTCACCCACTCAAACGGAAAAGGGTTATTGACGCCTACCTTGGCGGCTCGTGTGATCAGCAGTAGGCCCAGTCCCTCCAGAAGGCGTGGCGCCCTGGCGCCGCAACCAGTCAATATCGTTACTGGCGGCGGTAAGCTGTTCGAAGTCGCACAAGTCCTTGTCAAAGTTACAGTGGATGACTAAACAAGAAAAAGGCAAGAAGCCTGTTAGATCACTATGCGCAATTGATATCAATACCATGTAAATCAAAGGCTAAAACTGCTGCCATTTGCATGTCGAAACGGCGGGAAAAAGCTGCATCTGCTTTCATTTATTCCCTTGACAAACACCGGCCTTTTGTCCCTTGAAGCACGCCGCTACAACCTTTACAAGCGTTATATTTCGAATTTGCACCCAGATTATCCGCTAATATACGCTAGGACTCTGAACACACCAGCGACTTGCAATCGTCAGTCCGCAAGAACTCGGGGGAGGGGGGCTCTCCCGACGAGAACAAAAAGACTGTGAATTAATGTATCTTAATTTGCGCTCTTAATTACTGCAAGAGGGATTGATGAACATAGTGAAAGAACAAGAAAACGCACAGTGAACAAAACAGCCATCGTGTTGCCGATTCCCTACATTATTTCACTTACATTTTACGGGTCTTGTAGTTGGTTTGGGTGTGGGTGGCTTTGTTATCGGTGCTTGTGTGGTCGTCGGTGGAGGTGCTGAAAAAAAGTCATGGTAATTTCGAGTATAAAGAGCCCGTGTCAGCCACTCCATTGTTATTGTTTCCGAAGACGAATTACGTGTATAAAATTTCTAAATCGACATCTAAAAACAAAGTTTCATATTTGGTTTACCAAACTCAATCAAGAACATTGCTCTATATTCTCTTAAACAGTCGATGGGAATGGATGTTTTCTCCGACTTGGTATGTGCTTGGTATGCTTAAGCGACTGACACAGCGTTTTTAACTAATGTACAAAGATTTGTGACAAGTAAAAATGCTTTCTGGAAGGTAAAATATGTTTGTCAAACCTGAGGGGCAGTTGTAGTGTGTGTTGACCTGGAATGTGTCGGTGTCGCTTAGACCTCGCCTCTGACCGAGTGTCACCTACAGGAGGCATGATGAGAATGATTAGTCGGGTACCCTGTGGTGAGTAGCCTGGATCCGCTACGGTAGAGTTCGTTAGCACTTCCTACCTTCGCGTCTGATCAACGTAACGCTTATCGTGGCCTAATCAAGGTAAGTCGGGTACCCTGTGGAGAGTAGCCTGATTCTCATCCGCTACGGTAGCGCACGTTAACACTTCCTACCTTCGCGTCTGATCAACGTTACGCTTATCGTCGCCTAAGCAAGGTTAGTCGGGTACCCTGTGGAGAGTAGCCTGATTCTCATCCGCTACGGTAGAGTACGTTAGCACTTCCTACCTTCGTGTCTGATCAACGGAACGCTTATCGTGGCCTAAGCAAGGTTAGTCGGGTACCCTGTGGAGAGTAGCCTGATTCTCATCCGCTACGGTAGAGTACGTTAGCACTTCCTACCTTCGATACCTTCGCGTCTGATCAATAGGTGGAACGTTTTTGATGAGAATCACGTAAGGAACATGGACCTTTCATTTCCCTCCTACTTGGCCAATCAGAGTGAAAAGCTACAGGAGTTTCCCCGATTCACTTGAGTAATTTTCAGCGATTTGAACAGTCAGATGAAAGACATGATTTTTCGCCTTATGTAAGGGAATCCGGGATCCAGAGCTCGGGATCCGGGGATCCATTCAGACATTGATATGGAACCCAACAAAAAAGTACGTTTGTGACCTTTCAAAATCTGGCAACTTTTACACGAAATTTTGATGCATTTTCTGTGGTCGTTGTGCCTAAAATTTTAAAATTTTCTACTCGTTTTTTGGGGAGATTCATGGGCCGGGATCCAATGACTGGGATGACGGGTCGTGGATGCCTTTACATGGGGCGAGATTTTGTTGTCAGTAATTGCAGTTAACCGTGTGATTTTTTCTGCGCACATTTGAAGAGACCGTGCCCTAAAAACATTCGGCAGAAGAATTTTACAATTTCTCATTGAGTCTAACTGTTTGAAAAATGGGCGTTAAAAAGTTTTTGCCATACGTTTTATGGTACGCAGGCTTAACAACTTGATCTCGAACTTGAAATGAGGATTATCATCAATTGTTAAATGGCCTTAAAATGAAGATTATCATCAATCTGGTGACATGGTTATTTGACATGCGCAAGTGCACCACATGGCTGTAGGTTGAAGTACAGTTGTATCAAGCGCTGTTAAGGGAGGTGGGTGTTTTTTGGGGGGGTTCGGACTGTTTTGGATCATGTTCATCATACACATTGTTTCGTGCTATTGACTGTATTGACAGTTTTTAATAATCCTCATTTCAAGATCGAGACCATGTTGGACTAGAATGGTTCATAAAACTTACGCCGGGTTGCTTAGCAGTAATAGTAGCTTTGCCGTTGTTACTAAAGGCACGCGATCCGTAGTGCATGACGCTGCCATAGTCATACCGAGTGCCGTGGGTTGTAACCGAACTGGCGGAATGTTTCTTGAACTGTCCTCGATAACCTGTAGGAAACACATAGTGAATTACATACCTTAGGTGCTCTTGGTAGGTATAACGCTGCACGTGCAATTAAATCCAATTATGTCACTGGTTTCCTTTTGTTTTACGCTCTGGTAAGAGTATGTTTTAGGTTAGAGAAATAATAATATAAGTAATGGAAAAATAAATACCTAGATCCTAAAATAACCGGGAGGGTTTTCGCGTTAAGGCCTAGTCGTTTTTTGGGTGCAATTGACCAGCTTACAGTCCGTATGGCTGCCAACGACATCAGTGCCGTGCTTATCTCCTATACCCCAGTCGGACCGGTGGTTAAACTAATTTAAAGCGTGTGGTTTAATTAAACTGGTTTAAATCCTTATCTTCAAAGAGGAGAGTGTTCCAAAGGACAAAACTGAATAGACTGCACTGTACATATGTTACTAGGGACACTAAGTGATTATTTAGCTGGCAAGAAGTTATCGTAGACAAGAAACTTTACATGATGCGAGGCGTTAAAAAACCATGTTTAACTAAAATATGGTTTTGGTGTGAATGGGGTATTACTTTCAAAGACTAAAGAGTTCCGGAGACCAGACCTCACTAATAGTCAGATAGTATTTGTGTGGAAATTGTAATGCTGCATAATTTGCCCCTCGCCGTAGCTGTATCCAACAAACATGTGCTGTCCAGGAAATTTCTAGATGAGTGTCGACAATTATGCGTTTGCTTTGCATTCTCAATAGTTCCTTATTTATATCAATCAATCTAACTAACAGAAATTCAGCTGTGTTTTAGTAATCACGTGCTCATCGCGTGATAATGTTTTTACTTTGTTTGGCTTGCAAAGAAATTAGTCACGTGCTCACCACGTGATAGTGATTTTACTGGCTAGTGATTGGCTAACAAGCAAGCCATTCAACAGCAACTTGTATTTTCTCTCGCTCATGATTGGCTCTATAAGCTAAACCTTTGAACCGTCACCTACCGTCGTCCATGTTCTCCCAGTGAATCGTAATGTAGTTATCCCTGTCTGGTCTGGACTGCTCGTGCCAGAAGCCAAGCGCGTGCGCTATAAAAACAAAGCAAAGTGTGACGTGTATGTCAGGGACGGCGCGGGCGGAACAGAGTTTTCAAATGGGGGGGGGGGGGGGTTCGTTAGTTAGACATAGACATAGATATATTTTGTGACAGTGCAATCCTAGGGCGCATGTGCCGCTATTACAATAAAGTGTTAGCAAGAGTGGATTAACCACTCTTGGTGTTAGTTATATTGTATGACAAGTTGGGAGGGAGGGGGGGGGGCTGAATTTAGTAAAAATGTATGAACACTTGACGAAATATGGAGGGGGGGGGGGGGGCTTTTCTTGGATATTAAAGATGGATGGATTAAATAAAAGATGGTAGAGAGGTAGTACTTGATCTCTGCCTATTTCATTGATAAGCCTTTATGCTATGCGTTTGACTTATTTGGTTCTCACCGAACTCGTGGATGATGATTCCCTTGTTCCAGCAGCCACCAGCAAGTGACAAGGGTTGTTTGGTGAATACTCGTCCAACGTACGAATAACAACTGAAAAGTAAGTTTTACAAGGAGTTAGTTTTACCAAAATTATAGCCAAAACTGTTGCATTTATTGCGGAATTTCTGCAGAAACCCATTCATGGGAAGTTGAATTTCCAATGTCACAAGAACGGGATGTGTTCGGATTTCACATGTAAAGCCATGGAGAAATAGTGAACACTTCCCGGTCTTCAGGATTTCCCATGAATGGGTTTCTGCAGAAATTCTCTGTAAAAATAAGGGCCTTATTTTCGAACTTTTGCCTCTTTGGTGCTTTTTTCAGGAGCCCATAACCTGGAGTCTCCATCCAATAGCAATCTCGTACCCAGACGGGTTTTTTGCGTCACTGTCCTGCGGTGATTTCTCATGAAAATTGTTTTGGAGGCGTAGGGACTAGGAATGAGTATCACACGGCGCGCAATGAACTGTGGGATATTCCGAATTCTTCTCCGCATATCCTATAACTCTCTGCGCGCCCTGTTAAAACTATCCCACAACTCCCTGCGCGCCCTGCTAAAACTATCCCACAAATCTTTGCGCGTCTGGGTACGAGACTGATCCAATTATTTTTCGAAGTAGATCTCGAATCGCGCACGTGAATTCTGATCCGAAGCCTCTTCATCATCAAGTACATCACTTGTAGACTCGTGTTACGTACCCGTTTCCCTTGAAGATGTTGATGTAGTGGGTGTCACTCGCGATCCTCCTGCGGAATCGGATACAGGTTTTCTGGTGATATTCCGCAATGGCTTCATTTATCTTCGTGACGGCATACGATGATGATGCTGAAAAAAAAGCATTTAACTGTTTCGTCACGCGGTATAAAATGGTTGAGGAAAACGGTCACTCCAAGAAAAGTAAACTCGTTGTTCCCAATTAACTCCCTCGCGTTGAGTCGAAAATGATCGGATATGTTTGACTTCTGGGTATGCTTACATGTAACTTCAACCATTTGCGCACGGGTTTGAATTTATTTTAAAGAGCCGCATTTGCTTATGCCTTCATATTTTTGTCATTCAAGTTTGAAGAAAATTCAACGAGCGATAATTTGAGATGAATTGTAGAACGGGATAGAGTCAAAAAGTGACCATGATTTTACATCCTGTGTCCCGCAGTATATTCTTTTGCAAATCCCGCGCATCCCGGCAGAAAAAACTACTTACATATTGTAGAATCCAGTTCGTAAGGAACCTCCCCATTAGGCCACATCCCAGTTTTGATTGCAGCGCGTCCATTAAGAGCAATTCTCTGTTCCTCGGTCAGCACAATGTCACCTTCAAACTGCCCGCTGTTTTCTGTATACGAAAGAATAAAAGGGACATTTAGACCCCATCCACACTACACCGTTTTCAAACGAAAACGGATACTTTTTTCTCCGTTTTCAAAAAGATTTGCGTCCACACTTATCGTTTTCGTATTGTTCTCGCGCGTTTTTGGTGATCGTTTTCGGCGTTGTAGTGTGGACGATAGCCGTATCCGGAGCAAAAGTATCCGTTTTCGTTTGAAAACGGTGTAGTGTGGACGGGGTCTTAAAGCACGGTTCACACTTCTACATGGCTAGGCTTCAAAACCAAATGTTCCACCATAAAATGCAAACGAAACTTAGAACAAATCCATGGTTTGATAGAAGAAAGTCAACACGCAGTTTCCGTTTGGAAATGTATGGAGTTCGCAGAATTATGAAAATCGCAGTAATTCATTACCTTCTAGCGATGCAAACGCTCCAACAGCGAAGATCAGAACCAGGATAAACCTCTCCATCTTGCAGCTTTCACAGAAGTAGAGATCAACACCTCTCGACTGCTCTTGATAAACTCCGGCTGTAACCTAACCCTGAACTATTTACACTCTAAACTATTGAGCCAGGCAGGCAACTGGACATATATTTCGAAACAGAAATAAGATATTTTTACTAGGATGTCATTACTGAGATCAAATATGTTTGGGATAAGAAAAGGGAACATCAAACCATTGTTTGGACACCTTGGAAAAGAGTGTGTGAATAACTTGACAGAACTTGACACATGAGTTAATGTTAGAACAGACGATAGAAGTTTCAAAAGCGTAGGTGTATTTAACAAATATTCCTCGAGCATGAATGGGCTCTGCGTTAATAGCCCGGCCCACGAAGCCGAATGGGCTATTGACTCAGAGGCCAAGAGGGCGAGAGGAATTAATAATTGTTTAAGTCAAAGCTCACTAATAGGTCAATTTGTATAGCCAAACACGTTTTCTTGTCTTGCAGTCATTTGCCACTTTACGTTACTATAACTAGCTGAAAATAAAAATAATAATACGTATCAACTAAATATTACCCAAATATAAGTTGCAAAATTAGAAAATATTTGCAGGACTCCGGATTTTTTGGCCGTAAAGATGCAATACAAAAAGCGTTGCCAACAAGAGGATTTCTGGCATAAATTGCCGGCCAACAGCGATAGGGGACCTTGAGGAACAGGTTTTCTGAGGAACAGGTCTACAAGGGGATGAGTTTCGACTACTGAAATCCATTTTTTCATTTTAAATATTGCGAACAGAACATTGGTAGTAATAGTGCAGGGAAATAAAAACTGTTTTGGCCGAGATTCGGTCGTTGATAAAAAAAAGAAGCAAGCAAGACAACTCATGTATAATAAGTCCTGCGCGTCAAACCGTGAACAACCTATGAAGCTTTTAGCAAGTTTCTATCTCGAGTTTAGCCTGCTTGCACGGTACTGCCGGGTGTTTTTATCGCGGAAAACCGGAAAACCCAGTCCGTTCGCTGATCGGTGTATTGAAGATATCGAAGGGAATAGGACAAGGAAAACTAGTCGGGATATGCAACAAACAGATGAGAAATGCAAAATGGCGACCACACATTTATCATTACATCAGCCCCGGGCAAACAAGATCCTGAGCTGGATTCCAGGCCTCCCAACAAAAACTTAGCCCGGCCATATGGACGATATGCAGACGCCAACCAAGGCCGGGACCATCAACATTTGTTAACTACTATGATGTTGTTGAATGGTGCTGAACTACGATGTGATTGGCTGTGGACGCGGTTCAAAGATGAATGAAGTTGGATCAAATGTTGAATTTGGGATTTAGAACTGGAAATAGACCGATCAGACTATCTTCACTCGATTTTTTTATGAATTCTTTGGCTTTTCCTGAAAAAATATCATATATTATGAAGCAACTTATTATTCCAACATATTCCTGCAATGGTGCTTTTTTCATGCTCTATGTCAAAGAAACACGGAAACTTTCCGACACTGCAAAGTGACTAATTAAAGTTAAACAATGAATCGGCGGGATCAAGGAAATTTGGCAGGTGGATCGCGCAAACCTGCCCTGTTGGGAGGGAATACCACAAGACACTTCGGTGGCGATGGACGGGTACCATGAATTAACTTCAACTTTGATTAAGTGATAGCAGCCTGGAAACACTATGTGGCAAATTGTTGAAACACCATGAAATAACAACAAAAACGAACAAGATTATTAGACGTTGCTAGTGGCTCGAGGAAAAAAAAAATTGTGTGCTGTCACAAAAAATGCGAGACTATAAATGTTGGATTTCTATTCTTTTAAGCTTAATCCTAGTCAATTCTGTAGCTTTGCATGGCATGATCCGTCGTAACATTACCCCAAGGAGAGACTGCGGTTCTGGTTCAAGTCTTCAGCATCTGCGGGACTTGCTACAAAAAGATGGAAAAGAGTATCTAAGATTCGCAAAAACGCCCGATCCAAAAGTAGAAAACCTTCTCACAGAAGATTTCGTCCTGAGAGGTATCCAGAAAGAGGCTCTTGGAGCCTTTTGACGCTGTTCCAAAAGGCGATGAAAGGAGAGGATGTTAATGTTGTAATTATTGGAGGATCCAATGCAGCCGGCGGAGTGTTGGACTTCGATGAAAAATCCATTGATGGGTTGTCTGAACGAGTGTTAGGAAGATGGTGGAACGCAACGCTCGGTGTTTTCACAAACTCACACTTGAAGACACATAACATAGCTATTAGCGGCTTAAGGAGCCACGTCAACGCATTCTGTTTCGATACATTTTTACCCCAAGAAGAAATAGACCTTTTTATTATTGAACAGTCCGTAAATTTTGACCCGAAACTCAAAGCAAGACCTTTGGAAATCCTAACGAGGCGTGTTCTTGAAGTGTCTCCCGGAGCTGTGGTGTTCTACGTTAGTTTCATTACAGGTTTAGGAAGGAAGCCAGACACTGACAAGATACGGAACTCTGACTGTACAAATCTGGAAACGTTTGGCCAACACGAAGTGGCCGAACGATATAATATTACAGAATTTAGTATCAAGAATTTATATTGCCGTAAATTGGGCTGCGAAGAGTACGAGCCTATGGAAAATATCACAAGATTGGAAGGAGTTGTAGCTTCAGATTCAGAGCATGCGGGTATTGTTCCACATGCTCATATCGGTCTCATGTTGGTTCATTACATTAGAGAGAACTTTGTAGAATTTACAGAAGGCAGAATAATACCTAGAATGGGGGACCAACTTATGTGCAATTCTAGCCTCCCAGAAAATATCTACAAAATGAATGAAACTCAAACTTTGTATAATCCGCAATGCTACCTTGCGCTAACGCCGAATGCTTGCGATAAAAGCGCGCAACACTCGAATCTACCTATGACTATCTCTCAGAACAAGGGGTTTAAATTTTATGACAAATTTATTCAAAAACCGCCAGTTTCTTGCGATGGTCGAAGGAGAGTTGATTTGCAGCGTGGGTGGGGAGGGCGGGGGCCCTATTCGTTCTTACAATTCAGTTTTATCGTAAACCCTTGGCGATCTTCAACAAAGCTTGACACAAGATCTGTGATAATTTTGTTGAGAGGACAATTGGATGGCGGTGAAGCTATAGTTTGGCTGGATAAGGGAAGAGAGCGCGCAAAGCGAGTAAACAACAAAATAGCGCAAGGAAATCATATCTATACTGTAGCACAGCGAGTCCGGCCGGGAAATCATATCCTCAATATTCAAACAATCAGTAAAGGGTTCTTTATTGTTAGCGGCCTTTTAATTGGACCACCAGACTTCAACGAAAATGGAATTTGAGTAAGGGCTGGTTCACACACGAACGTTAAAGCCTGGTGCACACTTGCGACATAACGACATAAGAAAAATGTCACGCGAACAAAATTAGTGGTTTCAAGAAGTTGAAGTCGTCAAAAAATAACATAAGATTGCTTTGGTGAAGTAATCTAATGAAGATCCATGGAAAATATTAATTGTTTCAATTATTTTCCCGTACTTTTTTCGTTGCAACATAACGTCCTTATGTCGTTATGTCGCTAGTGTGCACCAGACTTAACGCAAGTGCAAGGGTATCAAACCCATACATTTCACTTATGAATAGCTTATGTAAGAACCAGGGAGTCCCTGATAAAACGCAAGCGCAAGAAAATCGAGACTGCGTTTCCTTGCTCTTGCGCCTATTATAAATCTGAATGTTCTTGAAAAATCTTGTTGTTCTGTCCAGGGGATTCTATTTGAATTTTTAGTGATATGTAAACTCTCTCCAGTAAAAATGTTAGAGTCCGAGACCCTGTGGATCCACCGTCTAGAGACCGTAGTGCAAAGCCCTAGGGCGGATTCCTGTGCCTTCTTTGTTATTACCAAGTTTGAAGTGAATCTAATTATCGAAAACAGAATTATACATCGAACATTGTTGGCCTCTTTTTCCCTTGTCTTGTTGTGACGTCATTTTTTGCTAATTTGCATAAGTAAAATGAACGCGAATAAGCGACATTCTTCCTTATTTTGAATGTGCAATCAAATAAGTCATTAAATTTTCAGCCTTGAGTAGCACTTTAACTTCTTTCCTGTGGCCGACGAGGTGAACCGGCATTTTTCAGCGGTCTTTGACAAACAAGCCCAAGCATGCGCAGTAATTCGCTTTTGTTAGCCATTATACAAGTGCTAAAAACATCGCACAAAAATTCCCATAAAAATCAACCCGGATGGACTGAAAACGGGAAAACGCTCAAAATGGAGACCAAAGAGGTATTATTTTTGAAATGTTATGTTATTTTTTGTTATTTCTCGTTAATTTTCGTTGAAATTCTGGTTTAATGGTGGCCCGATTGATAGCTCTGTCGAGGCCGGCCACTATGATTAGTTTGATATTTTTGAAATCTTTTCGAACAATATTTCTAATTTCTTTAAGTGTTATCAATAGATTTCCAAGAATGCTTTGTGATTTTGGAAGGAATTTTAGACCTTTGCTGGTCAACGCAATTTGCGCACACTTTTAGAACGCGCTATCGCTCAGCGATTTGAACGAGGAAATTAAGTTAACTAAATTAATTAAAAGAGCTTAGATCACGTCTAAATAAAGTGTGGATGGTATTTTTTGTTTTCTGCAATGGGCCTTGAGCTAGGGCTCCTTGAAATAATTGGGTGCAATCATCTGATTGGAGCTTATTGTGTCTATTCAGGGCATTGGTAAAATAAGGTCTACTACAAGGTCTACTAACACTTATCTCTTTGTGTCATACCCATATTATTTCTGCCAAATGGGTTGAATATTCAAATTTTAATACATCTAAGCTTACATGTAAAGTATCACACCCTGGTTGTTCAATTGTGGTAATTGTTTATGAAGGCTCAGATGTAGAGATCAAAACACACATACCAGTCCAATACTCTGACAAATTTATGCATGGTATTGTTCTCCTCCATTGTATTGCCTCTTTCTATAATACACTCCATTGCACTCTATGTTTTAGACAATGCCTTGCATAAATTTGTCATTGTATTGGACAACCCTCATTCAGAGGTCATTTAAAACATAATTACTCAAATAACAAACTATTTTATAAAGAAGTGCTTTTCTAAAGCAAAAACTAAAAGAAGAAGTTTTCAATGTTTTGGCATCATGGTGAGAATGGAGGCACTAAAATGACATCAGCTTCTCATTTTAGTTGTTACAAATTGATTTCTTATAAAGCAGATTTCGTATGACTGTGAAAAGTGCTGCGAAAGAGTTGTACCGCGACTGTGACCATACTGCAACTACGCGATTTCATTCAGTATCTTCTGTCATGGTACTTTTCACAGTCTGCTCTATTATTGAAACTTCTGAAGTTACAGAACATTTTTTAAATTTGGCTCAGAATTGTTGGCTACATGAGGACGTTAGAGGGCATTGTTGTTAAATATATTTGTAATATTTGAATAGCCAGTGTCATCTGATGTACCTAAACCCAGTGCACCCACCAGTGGATCTGGTAGTCCAGCCCCCAAAAAGAAAAGACCAACAGATTTCAAGTTTGGCAAGATATTGGGAGAGGGGTCTTATTCCACGGTAAGAAACACACCCTGTGTTTGATGGGCATGACATTTTTGTTGCCCATTAAAGTCTATGCTAATGAAGGAAATGGGAAAAGTAATGAAGATTTCAGTGATACAGCAGATTTCGTATGACTGTGAAATGTGAAGTTGTGCCAGTATGGTACCGGTACACAATTTAATTTCATATCTACAGCAGGACAAGTTCTGTGACAAATCACAGCACTTTTCACAGTCTTATGAAATCTGCTCTATGCACTTTAACACAAGAATCCAACCCCAAACATGACTTTACCTAACAGTAGCCTCCTAGTAAGTAATAGTAATAATAATAGTGCTTTTTATGTTCAATAATTTTATTGAAGTTTTGATTGCAACTAATACACTGAAAATATTAATAATCCTTTTTAAATGTTACACACAACCAGTTTTATTACTGAAGTTTAACTGATATATGTTATTGCAGGTATTTGTTGCTCAAGAAATTAGCACTGGAAAAGAGTATGCAAGTAAGAAATATCTTCACAACGTAACTTTTTGATTAAATTAATTATTGTTGTAATGTTTGATTCCTGAAAATTTCATCAAGATAACATTACCAGAAGAAGGACAACAAAGCATTCAACTGTTAGAACTGCTTCCATTATTTAAATATTTATGCCTTTCTGTTGTTACTGCTTTTCAGTTAAGGTTCTAGAAAAGCGTCATATCCAAAAGAGAAAAAAGTTGCCCAAGTATCCCGTGAGAAGGAAGTGCTAAGTCGACTCAATCATCCATTCTTTGTAAAACTTTACTTCACATTTCAAGATAAAGAAAAATTATGTATCCTTTAGAAATATATTTTTTTGACAGCACTATTGTACATTGTAAATTGCTGAGCAGAACGAGACAATGGAATAGAATACAATGACTTCAAGCACCAAAAACAAGCTTTCCATAACACCAAGAAATACCCACAGTATGGTACATTGCATAAATGGCTTCCCATCTCATTTTAAGACAGAACAAATGTTGGTGTAAAAAGCTAAAATGCACTAAGTCAGGGCCTGGCATTGCAACCATTTGTATCTTGTAGAGGGCTTATAACATCAGTGCATTTGACAGATGGATACCAAGGTCAGTCAGATTTAGGAGGGGGGGGGTCCTTTCTCAGGAGATTTTCCTGTACATTTACTGTATTTGCTGGAGGAATTTTTAACATTTTCATCTGCCCCCCCCCCCCCTTTCTAAATTCCTGGATCACCCCTGGACACAGATGTTTGTTTTGCTGTTTAAATAAAGGTACCGTACAAGAGTAGTAATGTTTTCCTTGACAATATTTGATAAGACTTTGGATTGAGCCTGGCAAAGAGAGGAGAGTTGCTACCTTATGTTACAAAAGTAAGTAGAAAATATGATGATCATGTTACTTACAGCTGTTTCAGGTGACACACGACTTTGCCGTTGCTGCTAGAGTTTGGCAGTTGGGTTTTCTGTGCTGTCCATCAATGCAATCTGTGTAAGTGTGAGCCAATCATATCCTTACTCAGTGCATTTGATTGGCTTCCCTTGCAAGACATGTTACGACAGAAGCCAAATTCACTTCACTAGGCAAAACTAGGCAAGGATCTGATTGGCTTACATAGTTTGATTGACTACACATGAAAACCCAACTGCCAAAAGCTCTCTCAATGTTTTGAACGTGATGGGTCACATGTTACCTGAAACAGCTGTAATTCCACAATGGAGGGAATTGGAAATTCCATGTACTGTAGGTGTCGATTTGGCTGATTTCTCAGGGATTGAATATCCGTGCCATTTTCCTTATAAATATTAGGGACTTTATCGAAGGAACAGAACTCAGAAACAGATAATTTTTTCAGTGGTTAAGGTTATATGAGAAAATTCTAGGCAAAAGAAAAGTAAATTTTATGGCAATTCAAGAAAATTTAGCAGGGAGACATGACACTCCTGACAAAACCTAGAGAGCTGGCATTCGATCCTGATGTTTATTGTTTTCCTCCTACTTTTAGCTTGGTGCATTTGATGAGAATTGTACACAATTCTACTCAGCAGAAGTTATCTTAGCATTAGAACACTTACATGGTTTAAACATTATTCACAGGTACAGTCAATACATGTCTACTGAATCACTACTGAACAGCATTTGTTATTTCTTAGTCCCTTTGTGGTTTGATGTACTTTGACATAAAATTAATAGTACCTGCACAATCGGTTTCTTAGGTGGCGATTACATAAGACCAGTACAAACAATCTGAGTTCATACAGGACTCATGTAATGACCACCTTTTTGATTGTGTTTATGTGAGACGGTATGTCGACTTGAGCTTGGTTTTATCTCGTTTCTGACCGGTTATATGTTGAAGTACCAAGAAAATAGTATTGCCTGCATACAGCAGTGTCAGTGAATTTTGAATGATTACAAACAATATTAATGAAACCTTAATTTTGCATCTAAACTTTTTTATGTAAAATTCCAGGGACTTGAAGCCAGAGAACATTCTTTTAGATGAAAGCATGCACATAAAAATCACAGACTTTGGAACTGCAAAGATTCTAGACCATGATGAAGAGAAAAAGAAAGGTAAATAAATGTTTGACATCTGCTACCATTTAGTGCATGGAAAAGCCTTTTTAAACAGCTTTATTATATGGCAACGATAGTACGCGCGCTCTGATTGGCTATTCACGACTGACAAGCATTCATCTCCTTGAAATAACACAAATTCAAAAAGATTTTCAGCGAAATTTACAACAAGGAATACATGACACAGTATAACACAAATCTAACTTGTGACAAGAGAAAAATAAAGGCCTGAATATCAGAAATGACCTGTTTACAAAAGCAAACAGCAAAAAGTTACTCTAAGAAATTCGAGTCTATCCGGAGAAAATGAGAACTTAAGGGAGTCAAAATAGCAGCAAAAGATAAAAGCTACATGTAAAGTCAACATTTAATGGTAATTCAAGAAACTTGAGAACTAAAAATAATAACAGAAAGCGAGTTCAAACTTTGTGCTTACCGATACTGATGTGATAGTGAAGTCGTTCATTTCTTTTCTCTCTCCATCTCCTCGAGTTAAATTCATTCTTAACTTACTTGACGTTTGCTTTTGCACAAAAGCCGGCTAAAATAACCATTGCAATTTTCTGGAGGATAGCTTGTGAAGTATCTTCTTCAGGTTTAACTCTTCTTCCGTATTTATTAAAGGCCCTTTCCTAGTGCAAAAGGAGCAATGTTTTCCCCAATGGTACTAAAAAAGGTTGAGCTGACGTCGAAGACTTGCTTCCCGGTTGCTTGCCGTTTGAAACTTCTGTAACTCCCTCAAATGTTTCTCACAAATGACTAAACAACACTATAAAATATCTGTAAAAGAAAGGATTCCGAAGTATTTGACACCAGAAGAGATTGATTACATTAGATGAAGTCTGGCGTGGTTTGTACACACGGGTTTGTTCTATCAGTTTGACAGAGAATGAAAAAATCTGAATGAACTCGAGCGCGACGCGGGCGGCGCGTGCGAGTTATTTCGGCGGGAAAATGAACGAGGCGACTTCCGGTTCGTAAAAAGTTTGTAGAAAAAGTGCCATATAATAAACAACTTACTAACCTCGACCGTTCGGGCATTACGTGAAATATCAAACCTCGGTTTTGGCGTATCAACCTCGCTATCGCTCGGTCGATACGCCAGAACCTCAGTTTGATATTTCACGTAATGCCCTCACTCTCGGTTAGTAAGTAGTTAGTTATATAGCACATTTCATGACTGTGAGAAAACATGGAACATAATATAGTCATGATGTAGCATGAAACATGCCTTTTCATTAACATTCAGCCAATGTCACCTCATGAAATGATTTAATATGAACTTATCAAAGGGCTTTGAATGGCTGTAATACCAAGAAAACGTGTAACTGAATAATGATGAGAATGATTCCTATTTTATATTCACTTTTCAACTGAAATCTTGTTGTCTCCAATTTTAGGTCGCAACTCATTTGTAGGCACAGCCCAGTATGTCTCACCAGAACTTCTCACAGACAAGCGTGCATGCAAAAGGTAACAGTCATTTCATTTTCAGGTTTCTCAACATCAAATGAGATTTTTGACTTGAGTGTAGCTAGGGGGTCCTAGGGTACATATGACCCTCTCCCCTTGGGGATGAAAAATATAGTAAACATTTAAGAAAAAGACAACAGAAACGGTAAGGGGTTCATAACACATTTTCAGTCGTTGTGACCCTTGCTTCCCCCCTCCTTCCTACACCCCCTTCCTACACTGTATGGCATCAAACAACTAAAATCTTTTTTAAATCCAAAAAGAAACAAAAAAAAAGAATCACAGAATATTTTTTTACTGTTCCAAATTAAGAAACAATAGTATAACAGTACCTGAGTATATGGTTCCTGTATAAAGTTGTCTGTCTGTCAACTCAAGGCATGTGATCGATGACCTAGTGTGCATCACTTACATTCTTCTCTTCTTGTAGTTCCGATATTTGGGCGATGGGGTGTATCATCTATCAGCTGTTATCTGGACGTCCACCTTTCAGAGCTGGGTAAGTGTAATTCTAAATTCTGTGTCATTTGGTACCATATATAACAGCCGTTTCAGTTAACACTTCACCTCGCCATTGTCAGATTCATGGAGTTTGTGTTTTCTGCCTCTGATCAATGCAATTCATGGGAGCCACTCGAGAATATAATGCATTGATCATAGATACATTCACTTTTCTTTTCTTATGTTATAGCAATGAATACCAGATTTTCCAAAAGATAATTAAAAATGACTACTCATTTCCAAGTGGATTTCCAGAAACTCCTAAGGATCTTGTGGAGAAAATTCTCGTAAGTGTCACTTGTGATATGAGTAACTCTTTGGTCATTTATTCACTACAACACTACACCATGACTGAAGTTGGTTGCTTTTACAAACGTCATAAACAAGACCAGTTGTCTTCTCAACCCACCCTAAGTCTGTTATCAACATCATCATCATACAACATTATCTTCACCATTATCATCAGTATCGTCAACAACAGCATCAGCATCATCAACAACATCATTATCTTCAGCATCATCATTTGATTGACAGCCACAGCATCACCAACAGCAACAACAACAACATTATCAACAACAACAACAACATCAACAACAACCAACAACAACATCATCACCACCACCACCACCAACAACAACAACAATATCATCACCAACAACAAAAACAACGTCAACAATAAAATCATCAACCACAGCATCATCAACAACAACATCATCAACACTATCATTATCAACAACAACAACAACAGCATCATCAACAACAGCAACAACAGCAACCATAGCAACAACGTCAATGGCAAAATCATCAACAACATCATCAACAGCCACATCATCGACAACAACAACATCAACAACAACAACATCGACAACAGCAACAACATCGACAACAGCAACAACAACATTAGCATAACCAGTAACATCATTATCTCCAGCATCATCAGTATCGACAACACCAATAACAATGTCAGCAACAACTTTATCAACAACAGCTTCGTTATCATGTCATCATTGCCATCATAATCAACAACAGCAACATCATCAACAACAGCAGCAAAATCATGAACGTTTTTATGTCATCATCACCATCATGTCATCAGCATCATCATTCTCATCTAATGTTTTAAAACAGGCAGTTTCCTTGCACTCTCATCCTTATGTGCTGTTTAATTTGGTTTCTTTAGCTATTAGATCCAACTAAACGGCTTGGTTGTGAGGAGTGCGGGGTTTTGATGCTCTTAAGAAACACCAGTTTTATGAAGGTGGGTTAGCTTGCACTTTGTGTGGCTCATGCATTCAAGTATTGACACGGTGGTCATCATCAGCATCATGCAAGATCATTGAAGTTCATTGTATATGCAGAATCTCATCAGCTCGCAGGGAAGGCTATTGGACATCCATAGTTGATGTCCTTCGCTGATTGGCTTATTTTGAAGGTTGGAGCATACGCAGAAAGTTGTTTCTCTCAACGGATCTGTATCAAATCTCGCGTATGCACCAATGGCTGTCTCGCGAGGTGACGAACTGGGGAACTCTGTTGGAGAATTGCAACATTCGTTACCTTGGCCCCTAGGAAAAAATAAACTTTTTAAACTCTTTTCTTTTTTAGGTTTAGACTGGGAAGGTCTTCCCACATCTAATGCACCTGAGTTGTTACCGTATCTTCCACCAACAAGTAGTGGAGAAGAGGAATTTCGTAGCAAATACAAGGTGGGGTCTCTAAGGCTGGAGTACTTAACAATTATTCCTCATAACAATTAGGCCTCATGGGCTAGGCCATGAGGGCGAGAGGAATAATTGTTTTAGTCAAATCACACTAGTAGGTCAATTTATATTGCCAAAAATGTTTTTGTTCTGGTCATTTGCCATTTTCTGGCTTTCAAATCTGACACTTTTCGCTACTAGTAGGCTATAACTTATAACCTACTAGTAGCTCAACCAATCAGAACGCAGCATTGATAATAGACCACTAGTGTGATTTGACTAATGCTAGTTATACTACTATTACAAACTAGTTATACATGTGCATACTTTCGAGTGGCATACTGCAGAATATCCCACGCGTCACTTGTATTTTCTGGTATACACACGAGCCTTCCAGAATTCATTGTATAACTATTTTATACCATGCTACAGAAAAATAGAGGCAGCGTTTTACGTAAATGCAGTGCACGATGGGAAGGTTGAGTGGAACAAGGTGGAACACCGCTGAATACGGCGGTTTTCCACTCAAAATCCGTACAAATCAAGGTTTATGTCGTGTAAAATAGTTCAAAGTGCTACTCTATCGTTTAGCCATTGCTTTCAATTGATTTGAAAATTGTTTAACATGCTCTTATGCACTAGTCATTTGTTTCCACCGACCCCCAACCCCCGCGACATAGCAGGGGAATATGAAACAGATGATGTCAAACTTGAAATAATTCCACCGCCTACCAGGGGAGAACGCCTTGGCAAATTCCCTACACCCCGGGGAAACATTTCCTACACCCAAGGGACAAATTCCACCCTCCACAAGATCGATACAAGAAACTTTCCTAATACTATCAAAACCAGTATAGTGTCTTTGCCGAAATGAAAAAGACAGGTGTTTTGTTTCCCCCGGCGGTTATCTGAGCCATAGCAAATTTGAAGTAAACTCCCTGGGATCGGGCAAGAATACAAGACAAACCACTGATATTTCCCCCACTATTGCCTGGCAAAATCTCCGCATGTCGCGGGGGTTGGGGGTAGGTGGAAGCAAATGACTAGTGCATTACCCTGAGAGGCTCGAAGCTTTATTCGTTTACTGACATGCTAAGCCAGCGTTCTGTAAACTAATGAAGCTTGGAGACTCTGGTACCCAGGGTAACATCCTCTGAGCACCGTTAAAAAAATTCCACTGCGCTGTCCCTGCTACAGCAGGGCCATAATTATTTGTTTGTATTCTAGGTCGATATATTTGATAGCAACGATGATTTCGATGATAATTTACTAGCGAGGTTTGGCCTATCGGATGAAGACTCAAGTCACAAACCGCTTAAGAGAGGTCCCGCAGAAATCAGTGAAGATGAGAGACGGGACAGATTAGCGAAACAATTACGGGAATCGCCTTGGTAATTAGAGTATTTCAGATAATAATATAATAATAATAACGGTTCTTAAAAAATACGCATTATGCTATACGCCTCAATGCGCTTACAGTAGTGTAGTTAAAATAAACTAGAGACTATATAGTTTAAAGTTATATAAAAATTACATAGAAAAACGCTAAAAATATAAAAAGTAATTGACGTAAGTAAAAAATAAAAAGGGGCAAAGGGGTAGAAAAAACTATAATAGAAAATTAATAATCTCAACAAAAGGCTCTATTAAAAAGGTGGGTCTTTAATTTTCCTTTAAAGCATTGAGGTTTATAATAGTCCTTAGTTCCAGTGAAAGATGGTTCCACAGATGAGTGTCGAATACATCTAGCCAATCAGGAGCGAGACAAATTCAACAACCAACCAATCAGGAGGCGAAGTAAATACACTTAGCCAATCAGGAACGAGACAAATTCAACAACCAACCTATCACAGGGCCCGGCATTAACTTTTGTCGTGCGGTATCATTGGCGACCAATTAAAAAAATAGTCGCCAAAATGCAAAGATTTAGTCACCACATAAAGATTTAGTCGCCACGTCCAAGTGCGGAACCCAACTCCTCCCCCAACAAAGAAATAGTTGTGAAAAATCTTTATTTCCGTTTCTTTGTTTCAGGCATCCATTTGTAAAAAATAATCTCATTCTAAAAACTGGAATAGTTGATAAGAGAAGGGTAAGGAATTATTCTTGTTTCTTTTGACTGTTTATGTTTCCGTTTTGTTTGTTGCTTTGACGTAGCTGGTAAATGTGTTTGTTTGTTGGTCGCTCGGTCAGTCGAGTTAAAGGTTGTTGACATCAATTGTGACCAGAAACGTTCCCGTCACCTTGTGACAAAAACGTTTGGCTACAAAATATTTCGAAACCTTCAAAATTTTGTAATCTTCAACTTTGTAGCTCGGTAAAATAATTATGTTGCGGGTTTCCTGTGTCACCGCGCGCCAAAAAGGCGGGGAATTTAAGCGGGAAAATTCACCCAATCAAAAATGTTCCTCGCACAGACAGAGAGATTTAAATAACACAGATTATTTTCTGTAGGGTCTATTCGCCCGTCGGCGGCAGCTCATCCTAACGGAAGGACCACATCTCTACTATGTTGATCCTTCCGAGATGGTACTCAAGGGGGAAATACCATGGTGAGGATATCATGGCATGATCTATCGAGGCATATCTTCTTTATTTGGCTCAGTTTGACACCATTTTTTGCACGAACACCTACTTACCCAAACTTGCAGTCCCTTCTTTGGCGAACGTTCGTAAATCGTGAGAAATACAGAAGGGGGAACCTCCTGTAAAAATACATTGCCCTCGATTTACGGACAAGCAGTCTATCTGTAAGACAGTGGGTCGATTTAATAACAAGTTTGAATGTACAGCTAGGCCTGCGAAACTTAAAAGCTGCGAAGATACAAGCGAAACTTTAATCTTTAATCGTCTCGACGCCCTTGATCGAGTTTACAAGATAAGAGTGATTGAGTGACATGGCATCCCCTCACCATAACTCGTTCCTATTCTTCGCATATTCAGGAGTTAAAAAACATGCAGTAGGATTAGAAATAAGGTGTGCTTCAGCGATCAAATCGTTTAGATATGTGATCAATAGAAGAGCTGATAGTTGATCAAGTTGTGTGTTTTCTCTTAACCAAACAGGACCAAAGATTTGAGACCAGAAGCCAAGAATTTTAAGGTCTTCTTTGTACATACTGTAAGTACTTGCGTAATCAGTTGTACGTATGCAAATTGCCCATTTCAAACCATGCGATGTTTACATGAAGAAAAATCCTTTGTGTTTCTGAATTTTTTCGCCATTTTCACGTGGATATGAAACCATTACAAAAGATGAAAATATCACACGATTTGAAATTAGTCAGCCAATCATGAGATGTGAAATCTCATGCTAGACATTTGAGAACCACTGTGTTTCGTTGTTTGTTTTTTCTTGCAGCCTAATCGCTCGTATTACCTGATAGACGACACAGGTTACGCGCTAGAATGGGTTGATCGAATACAAGAAGTACATGAATCATACTTTGGCAAGGTCTCTAACGGCTCCGCGTCACCCTCCGATAAAAGAGCTCTTAACACTGCTTTCTAAGGCATCGTGGTCACTGAAGCGATGTTACACTACATGGACTTGTTTGGTCCTTCCACGAAATGACAGTAGTAAATTTCCGTGGTGCTAACATGTGCTATTACCATGGCAACATGGTGTTACCATGGCAACACGTAACGAGTCAATGCAGCGACAATACACTACAAGGACTTGTTTTGGTCTTTCTTTCGTGAAATGGAAATAGCAAGGTTTCCATGGGGTTATCACGTGCCGTTACCATGGCAACAAAATATTCACAGCAATGACAATACATACAAGGTCTAAAATATTGTACTTTTCACTACAATTACAGTCGACAGCGCAAATGATAATTACTTCGCAAGCAATGACATTAAATTTTATACTAATTACGGATTCTAATATCACGTATGATTCTTTTTACGTTATTTATGTCTGCGAATGGAATTTTTTTAATTGCGACGCCGAAAAACAAAATTCTTGCAGTCTCTACAAAATTGTTTATAAACGCCAAGTTACAGCTAAAACCTTTGCATCGCGACCACCTTTTCAAAACATCAACCTATTGCCATGTTTCACCCAGTGCACTCCCTGGCATCATTTTGTTTTGATTTTTGACTTCCTGTTCCACCAGCCAATCAGACTTTTGCCCTGTTTCGCCAAGTACACTCACATGGCTTACCTCTCTCAACGAAAACCCAACAACGTCGCGACGGAAAGCCAGGTGACTGCACTAGGCGAAACATTCCTGTTCCACTAGTCAACCCATACTGAGCCAATCATATTATTGCCCTATCTCGCCTATGCACTCACATGGCTTCTCTCTCTCAACGAAAACCCAACAACGTCGCGACGGAAAGCCAGGTGACTGCACTAGGCGAAACATTCCTGTTCCACTAATCAAACCACACTGAGCCAATCAGATTATTGCCCTATCTCGCCTATGCACTCACATGGCTTCTCTCTCTCAACGAAAACCCAACAACGTCGCGACGGAGAGCCAGGTGACTGCACTAGGCGAAACATTCCTGTTCCACTAATCAAACCACACTGAGCCAATCAGATTATTGCCCTATCTCGCCTATGCACTCACATGGCTTCTCTCTCTCAACGAAAACCCAACAACGTCGCGACGGAAAGCCAGGTGACTGCACTAGGCGAAACATTCCTGTTCCACTAATCAAACTACACTGAGCCAATCAGATTATTGCCCTATCTCGCCTATTGCACTCGCATGGCTTCTCTCTCTCAACGAAAACCAACAACGTCGCGACGGAAAGCCAGGTGACTCCACTAGGCGAAACATTCCTGTTCCACTAATCAAACCATACTGAGCCAATCATATTATTGCCCTATCTCGCCTATGCACTTACATGGCTTCTCTCTCTCAACGAAACCCAACAACGTCGCGACGAAAAGCCAGTCGACTGCACTAGGCGAAACAGGCCAAGAATCTGATTGGCGCATAAGATTTGATTGGCGGAGCAACAAATAACTTTTCAAAACACGGGTAGCGATGTAACGAGTTTAGCTGTAAAGGCCCGTTCACACGGCGCGATCTTAGCTGCAATTTGAGGTGCGATTTTTGCGGCAATCGTCGACGTCATATCGCGGTGGTGTGAACGGCTGGCGATTTAGCCCTGCGATATTTGTCAGTTTGTTGGCGATCTAAAGAAATCGCACCCGCATCGCAGTGAAATTTTAACATGTTCAAAACGCCTGCGCAGTCGCGGCGACATCGCAAGTGAAATCGCCATAAGATCGCCGGCCGTTCACACCGCGCGATATGACATCGCCATGAGATCGCCACAGAGATCGCACCTCAGATCGCAGCTGAAATCGCCTCGTGTGAACGGCCCTTAAGATTTCACTGATTGTTCTGAATTCCAAGCGAGGGTTATTTAATGAAGGGTGCCGAACGTGAAGCCCAACGTTTTATTCTTATTTTTCGCTTCGAATCGTCGAATCGAACAGGCTCTTGCTGTCACACAAAATCTACGATTATAATAGAAGTTCCATTTCAAGTGGTCGCCCTCCCTCCGTGAACGCCTCTTCGTACTTTTTCCAAAGTAGAGGGAGGACTTTACTGGTAAAATACATTATGTAACACAACCGATAGGAGTAGTAGTATCTGTTCACGATTATACATTTGAATAAAACTCTTCAGTCTACAAGAAGGAGATGTTTTAGATGCATATCAGCTGTGGAATGCCCCAAGGCCTTTTGAGTGACCCTTTGGAGGCTGGAACTACTGTAAAGTGTAAAAAGTGGTAAAAGTGCCCCGTGTGTCTCCTAGTCGTCCGCTTTTGTACGCGTGTATTCGTACTATCAGAAAAACACGAGGTTTTTCCGGTAAGGCAAGGGCAAGTTGAGTAGCTGATACGAAGGGATGCGGAAAACATGTTATGTTGTGTAGAATACGATCTGGATCCTATAAGGCTCGGCCTACAAACGAACGGAAGCTCAACGCAAATATGAATCATATAGACGCAAACCTAACAACTTAAATAATAGTTTACTTGCGTGTGGTTTGCGTTTGCTTAATTCACAATAGCGCAAGGGAACGCGACGTCAGTCGATTTTCTTGCGCTTGCGTAGTAGTGTAAACCGCGTAAGAGAAAAAATAATGTATAAGTTTGATATCCTTACGCTTGCGTTCGTATGTAAGCCATCCCTAAAGGATGCACTTGTCCAGTAAAAAAGGGGCGCGAGAAAACAACGCAGTTGTCAACATGAGTTGAGTTCCTCCCACGCCGCACCTTGTGAGCTAACTTGACAAAGGAAGCTGAAGTCGTGTGACTCGTGATTGGTGCTACCAAATGATAGATTTCAATTTCCCTTTTGCCTTAGCAAGCTGTTCATGTGTGAAGTATTTATCGAGTATTGACACCCAAGGTCCTTCTAAACTGTCCACTGCGTGGATGACAGTCAGTAAAGTTCGTGTGAACACATCAGGCTCTGCGTTCTCGATAAGAACACGGTGAACTTCATTGATGAGCGCGCCTTTGAGTCCTGGGGAGAAATCAGATGGAATGAAGAGTTCATTACTAAGAGTGAGAATCTCCCATATTGATATGTGATTTTTTGGGCGCGGGATTCCTGTCCGCGCGCGCCCAAAAAATCATATAGCCCCCTCCCCCCCCCCCCCCCCAAAAAAAAAAAAAAAACTGGAGAGCGGCATAGATTCCAATCCATCAACATCAGAGAAATTCTATTTTTAGAAACAGTTTTCAATAAACGTCAAGCTACGCGCATACACACCCGAGTCAATTGATGGATAGTCCGTGCTGAACATTGATCCCTTCTTTTTGAGTATTCCCATTTCCGCCAGGCTATCCATGGTGATCGTGGCGCAGCGCTTTTTAGGGACAAATCGAGTCTCGTACTTAATCCAGTAGCGGAGTTTCTAGCAGTAACCAGGGTACTTTTTGTGGTGCTTGAGGATGTTGTCCAGCATTGCCTTGTCCAGGTAGGTATCTGTCGGGCTTGCACCATAAACAACCTGATGAACGAAAGAGAGATATTCTGTAGTTTGCGCATAGCATGTATCCCGCTCTCCAGTGGGGTTTTAAAGCTTGTTTTCGAGCCAATGGGATAGCAGAATTCATCATAGTATGCAAGTAGGTTTCTTTGCGACGTCCGGGTCGTGAAATATACCATTTTCTGGTCGGTAGCATAGTATTTCACGGTTCGGAGAAGCCCCATACCGTTAAATGATAATATTTATTTTTGTGGCTTAAACTGAAACAGCATAAAACTTTACAGAAATTATAGTGCGCACACCATAGCATTCAGCGTGAGCGCCGCGACACATCCGAACGTAGGATTCATTTGCCGCTCGCGAGCCTTTCAGAGCAGCTCAATATTACCGTTTTTAGATTCTTCTATCACGTTGCTCCGTTACTTGAGATCGCGGCAAGCAAGATATATATCAAAGGTAATAGATGCGCACAAAGCATCACAGTTGATAGTCATGCCAGTAGACAAAATTGAGCGCTCGCTATCATGCGCACCTATATTATACGTCTAGTTCTCAGAGGAAATTAATTATTGTTAATACCCACGTCTGTCTGGGGATATGAAACCTCATTACCATTCATTTTGTCACTGTTACTATTGTGGAAACATATCATTGCAAGTGTTTTTCGACATATTCTTCGTCTCACCTTGACCAGAGCACCAAGCGATCTGTCAGGCATCACGCTGATGATTATTTTCCCCAACACAAACAAATCCAACAACACAGCACTAGCAGCTCCAGCTATCAACTCATGGGAACCCTGTCTCCCCGATACCTCCCCCGTGCGGCTGTTTTGCCACAAAAGGCAATAGGCTTGTGATAATGTCAATTCTCGATTAGCTACGTCCTTAGGAGTGAACGAATGGGACTTCAGAATCCGAAGAATTGTTTCTTCCATGTGTGTGGCCGTTTGCTCGAGTACGTCGCTCATTTCTATTGTCTGTATTGCCCCCTGGAAATAAGAAAATTTTAGATGATCTAAAGACTTTCCCTTGTGTTACACCGCTGCACAAGAAAATCGGAAAATGTCTTCAGTTAAGCATCTGTAGTAAAGAGCTGAAAGGAAAGAAGCACGTCAATTACTTACCAATTTCAGGATTGTTACCACGTTTCTATTTAGGAGTTAGAGAAGCTCAATTCAAGTTGCAAATTCGTTTTCCCGCTGCTATTTCAGTGGTTTTCCCAGATCAGCTCTTGTCGTTGTTTGGGCGCGCTGCTGCTGGCAAAGAAATCGTATTTATGAGCTTGAAGTTTCAAGAGTTTGCTACGTTATACTTTGATCTGACTTTGTGCGATGATAAGGCATTTTTCTCATATTTTCAATATAACATTAAGTACCATTTACGGTTCACTGATCTTCACGAACAATATCGCCTCTCGCTTGCAAAAATCAAAACATGCAAAACTTTTAGTGGCGAGGATGAAATTTTCCGCGAAAAATGACCGCGATAAAATTCCGCAAAGAAAAGAAAAGCTTGGAAAGATATAGACTTTTAAATCTAACTTCTAGCAGTTGGTTTTTCGATCACATGGGATATTTTAGTCACGCTATTTCACACGATAGCATATATCAACCTTATCTGATAGCTAGCTTCTGGTTCAGTTAAAAATCTCTAATCTAAGTTGCACTTAATATTTACAAATGAGTCGTGTAAGATCTTGTGATATTAGATGTGAACCGAATCTAACTTGCATATAAACTTTTACCATATAATATGGGATGGGAAAGAAAGGCCCCACTTTTTTTTACTCGAGTTTTTGATGTGGGTTACCTGTGGTATTAGCATATCAACTAGTACCCAGTCTTTTTTTACTTCGCGCCGATATTTGAAACCGAACGACCAGTTTCTTGCAGCGTTTGGTGGATTCGGCGCAAAATACTGGTTGTTCAATGGCTTTTTTATGTCTTTTAGAAAGTTTAAACTGAGAATGCTAAAGGTAGCTGCTATGAAGTGTGCCTAGGGTTTGCGAAGTCGTTAAAAATGTTCAGCAAGTCGTGATTCTCACTCTATTTTCACACAAGACCATGGAGGAAGAAACTGCAGGAAGGAAGGCCGCCATCTTATCCACGAAAGAACTTGCTAAGTAAGATTTATCTGACAGTTTCTCTGCGAAAATTTCCTTGTACAATGTCAAGGATGTTTTCCATCGATATTATTTGAGCCAACACTCCAACTTGATAAGAGCAGATGTCTCTTTTCCTCCTGCTTGTCAGCCCAGTGAAAAAAGGAAAGAGTCCTAGCATGGAATAGATGCAGACTTTTTCTTGACTTTTTGCTATGTGAGCAGCCTTAGGGCCTGTTCACATGGAAGAAGGTTGACCCTAGGGGATAGGGGCACCCTACCTGGTAGGGTTGAAGTTACCGCCATTTCACATGCGTTATTTCCACTTGGTAGGGTAACCCTACTAGCTAGGGTCAAAAGATAGCCCCCCTTCACATGCAAGAGTTGTCCCTACCACGAGGGCTCAATTTACAACTAGATTTGCACAATTATCTAATATTTTATTTAAAGCATACAGCAAAATTGTTTGTGGCTTCTTAATGCTTGGATTCTGCTGTGGGGCATTATGTTGGGTCTTTCTGTAGGTACCGGAGACTATTGTATTCTGTGTTTGCTTCGTTCTTTGTGTTACTTGGAGTCCTTTGTCTCGGGTCCATTGTCTCTATTGAATTACGTATACTGTGCTCCGGTCAGCTCCGGTACCTACACAATGAGCCATTATGTTTGCCTTATTTGAAGACGATATTTCACTCGCAAGTCATGTTGCGATTCATAGACTGTATTTTGCAAAGAAAAAGTTGGAGATTCACGATTTAAACGCTCCCTTAGAAGGTCAAACTGTTCAGGCTGAATATTTAGCCCTTTTAGAAGCTAGTGTCAGTAAACATATCACTTGAGTTTATATTTTAGGCAAAAATTGCTCTATTTTCACGCAATCACAAGAGTCAATGAAATCGGACACCACAAAACATAGCCCTAGCCCCTAGGGTTATCCCTACCTTGTGCGTTCAACCTAGGGTAACCCTACTACCTAGGGGCACCCTCCCTCATGTGAATATCCCCTTAGAAGGTTAAACCAGCACTAGTATATTGTGGTTCAATTTATTGAACACCCCTCTGTCTTAATAGGTCATTAGGCCTGGTAAGCAAATGGACAAGCAAGAAGACAAGATCAACAAAGAGTATGTACTTTCTGTGGAGTGTTTTCCTGTGAATGTGTAGGGTGTGCACTACTGTACTTCGAGGGGAGCCATCCAAGAAAAATGGGTCAAGCAGCTTGAATATACACTGTCTAGCCAATTAAACCTGTTTAACTAATACCCATTACCTGCTCCCTGTAAAATAGGCCCACCAATTTACTTGAATCGCTGACTCAGTCACTTAGCTTAAGTACCATCATCATCACAGATAACTTTTTTTAAATGTATCCTTTCTCCTCTAGAGCAACCATTTGACTACTTGATTGTCATTGACTTTGAGTCGACTTGTTGGAAAGAAAAGAAAATGAACTATGCACCAGAAATAAGTAAGTTTACACAGATATGGATTTTTGTGTGTGCATGTGATTTGGTAGGTGTGTTTTGGGCTAGAATTTGATGTTACGATTCAAGTTGTAGGCTTGATGCAACCATGTTATATCTGGCAGATTTTTAAATAAATGAAAATTATGAAGTCAGCCCTTTTTATTGACTGTCTTATTGCATACATTATACAGTTGAATTTCCTGCTGTCATGATCAGTACATCAAGTGGCCGAGTGGAGTCAGAGTTCCATCAGTATGTGATGGCAACCGAGCATCCCAGGCTCAGTCAGTTCTGTACTAATCTCACAGGAATATCACAGGTAATTTTTGGGTTTCATATGACCTCACATCTGCTTGTTCAAAATTCAATTGGTGGTGAAAATGATTGCATGCACTGGAAAGTGAGACTTTTACTGCAATTTTCGTAATTCTGCAAACTCTACACCGACCAACAAACCATGGTTTGGCTTCCATCAATCAAACGAGTGAACAACTCTGGGTGATTCACGAGGCAAATGATAGATCTTGTGAACTGATAGGGTCTATAGCTAGGCTTCAAAACACAATTTGTCACTATAAAATGCAAACCAAACTCAGTAAACAAGTGTGTACTTGACTCAAAGGTTTGATTGACTCAAGCAACACAATGCACTATACCATTACTCCATATTGATTTGAGCCGCACCATACTGATTTGAGCCAATCATTATTGTTATTCTAATTTCTAGGAGCAAGTTGATGCTGGTATTCCTATTGGTGCCTGCCTTGTCATGTTTCGCCGCTGGTTGCAGGAACTGCAAAAGAAAAAAGGTGTAAAATTCATGTCTGATGCTTTGGCTGTGAATGCTGCAGAAAATCCACCAGATGCAAAGTGGGCAACATTTGTCACATGGTCAGGTATGGAATAGTAATTACACCATTTATTTGCCTGAGGGCTGGGAAATCCTACACAGAGTGTGGCGCAGTAATGAGGTTCCCTAGTCAGTGTAGTCAGTTAGCATTAGACTTAGTTGTGAGCCATGTACTGGTACTGTGGATGGGTTAAGTAATCATCCATGCAAGAACTAGGCAAACCTCCATTGTTCTACGGCATTGAAGGTTCCCCACGTAGGATATGTCCTATTTTTTTACCACAGTAAGTTATCATGACTAGTAACATAATAAGTGTGAAAAATTGATAGATTTCGACTTGTTTTGAGAACATATGGCAACGATAAGTCTCTAGACCAATCAGATTAAAGAAGAACAAAGGAGTGAGAATCAGCATTTTACGCTAGGTTCCCCACATACAAAGTCTTTACAAATTGCATATCCTGTTTGTGAGTACCACAAGTGCTTATGTCTCCCTAAAAATCCTCAGACAAGTCTTTCTAGCATAGTGAATTTACTGATTTTCATGTCTAAGCCAATGAAATTGCCTATATTTTCAATAGAAATTAATTGCATTCCAGCATGCTTTGCCGTTGGCTTGCCTAGTTCTTATATGGACCATTACTTAATAACTTCAAATGTCCCCATGGTTCTCTAATGCCCCTCTGGTTCCAGTTGATGTCAGTAGTATATGTGAGAGGCAAGACCTATATCCTTATCCAAAAAAACTGCCTAACCATTTGCAGATGTTGATTGCAGCTGAAGCAAAGGTATCTCCCTGAGTGTAGGCCCAGCTGAACTGTTGTGTTTTCTGAAGAAAAGGAAATGCTTCGAAAAATGTATAAATATGGCAAAATTGTGAGATGTTTTGCAAATTTGAGACATTTACCCTTCTGTTTATTCATGTTTTTTGCCAGGAAATACACATATATAAAAGTCAAGATATTTAAAATAATAATAATAATATAATAATTTCCAGGTGAGGAACTCATACGAAACCTTAGGGGCTTATAACCATGAGCTCCCTCCTCATCTTAAATAATTGAAAATAAGTTTACAAACAGAGTGCACATATGTAACGATAAATGAATTTATAATGCCCTAACTTATGTAATGCCTAAACAAAATGTTATTCTGAGTGTTCTAGCATAACAAAGTGACAGGCTGTTTTCTTGTAAAGTCTTATTCTTCAATATTATAATTTTTTGCAGATTGGGACATTGGTATTTGTATGAAAAATGAATGTCTCAGAAAAAGACACAGAGTTCCTTCTGAATTGCAAAGCTGGATTGACTTGAAAACCACATACAAGGTAACAGCAGAGATGGACTGCTGATTTTCATACAAATATTGATGTACAGTTAGCTTTGAAAACTGTTCATCTCAACAAGATTTCAAAAACTCATTGTTGCAATCCGTTTCCATCCGCTCTGTAATAGGTCCATGAAGCATCACCAAAAGTGTGCTAAAATCGTCACACCGCACCTTTAATTTGCCCCCTGATTGATTGCTTCTTGAATTTGTTTTGTTTCTGATTGGCTGTTATTATTTACTTTGTATTTAGTTTTCGACACCCATATTCTGTAAGATTAGTGCTGGTTTGAACATAACTATGGCTTTATCTTTATTATTGAGATCTTTGTATCTATCTCAACTACAAAACTCTTATTTCATGCATAGAAATTCTACAGCCGTAAGCCTGATGGTTTGGCAGGTGCCCTGAAGGACGTTGGCATCACGTTTGCTGGCCGAGAGCACTCTGGTGAGTCAGCCCCCCATTAATATTGGTTTAGATAGTATTTTGCAAAGGCATCCTTGTCATTTTCCCATAGAATAATACCGTCGATTTCATCTAAGCGAAAACACTTGAAAACAAAACCGCCACTAATTAGGGGCGGTTCTCATTAGTTTTTGCACGTTAAACTTTGACGTTTGCCACGCCAACTTTGTGGTTTTGGCATGTAAACATTACGGTAAATTTACCAAACCGTTAGAATTTGAGCCAGATTCGGCGGGGAAAACATGATAATTCGTAGAAATGCTTTTGGACGTAATTATAAACCGAAGTTTGAATCACTTGAAGCTTTTAACCTTGCAAATGTCAAAGTTTGATGCGCCAACGCCAAAGTTTGAAGCGCCAACTGTCTAATTTTAGACATCAAAACTTTGAAGTACCGCCACTAATTAGTGGCGTTTTTCTTTTCAAGTGTTTTCGCTTAGATGAAATCGACGGTATTTAGATATTACATTGAATATTTACAGGATATAAATTTGAAAGAAATTATTATGACAGGAGAAACACATGACATGGAAAATTGGTTAATGAAAAAATGGGAAATGCAAAAAAGCAGAAAGGGAGGAAGTAAGGAATTAGGGGGAAAATGAGAGAGGCAGGAAGGAAGGGGGATTAAGGGAAGGAAGGGAACAGGGAGTGGACAGGCATAGGGTACTGGTAACAAGAATAGCCACATAGAATAGCCACATAGCCTATTTTTTGACACCCTTCTAACCCCCTTCCAGGTCTGGATGATGCACGTAACACAGCTAAACTTGCATGGAAGATGATCCGTGACGGTTGCGTGATGAATGTGACAAGCTCGATTGAAGCGGTGTGTATTGCGTGACGGTAATTAGAAGGCAAGTCTCTTTTAACCCGTGCAATTGCTAGCCTCATCCCCAAGGTTCAGGCAAACTTCTTATGTTAGAATTTTGGTCCTGGCGCCAGGAAAGATAAGAAGGTTTATTTGCGTAGCAGAGACGAGTGTAGTGTAGCCTTTCTTGATCCCACAGGATCCCCATCTAAACAAGATCACCCGCTGCCATATTTGCAATGGACCATTCCAGCTATAAATGTTGCGCGTGCGCACAAGTGCCTTGTCCCATTCTCGTGACCAATCTCGTACCCAGAGCCCGTCATCTTTTGGCCAGCGGCAAGATTCAGGGCCCTGGGGGAATCCGATTTGTGAGCATGCGTGGTACGTCAAAAACGTAACGAACATTCATACAACAATCAAACCGGAAACCCAGAATCTGGGTTTTAAAAAAATCGATTCCCCAGAGCCAGAATCTTGCCGCTGGCCAAAAGATGACGGGCTCTGGGTACGAGATTGTCTCGTGACCTAAGTTCCCCTGCTCGTCACCTCGTGGGGGAGTCCTCGCTGATTGGCTGAATTTGAACGTCGAGAGGTGCGCAGAAATGTCTTTCTCTCGACGGCTCTTTATCAAAACTCACGCATGCTGTCACCAGCGCCCCCAAAGAGCTCCCGCTCGAGGTGACGCGTACGAGTTGTGCCTGCACACGTAACACAACTATCAACATGCAACACGCGCGTTCTTTACACTTAGATCGCCAATGGACGATTCCAGCTTTAAGCGTGAGCCGTGTCCTACAACTACCAGAATGCAGCGCGCGCTTTCATAACAGTTTGTTCGACAAATAGCCCACATCTACCGACATGCAGCGCGCGCGTGCGTTATAGCTGGAATCGTCCATTGGCACTCTTCTACCGACATGTAGCGCGCGCATACAAATATTGAATTGTCCATTAGGGGCGCAGACGCAAGCGCAAGGATATCAAACTCATACATTTCCCTTAAAGAATTTCAAGGGAAGAAAATCGACACGTTGCGTTCCCTTGTGCTTGTGCTTGCGTCTAGTGCAAATCAAGTGAACGCATTCGCAAGCAAACTACAGTAAACACCCGAATACGCGGCAAGCGAAAGCAAAAAATCAACATTACAGTAAACACTAGCCTGCGGAAGCCGACGCCACTTAGCGCTCGTCGAAAGAGACTCTCGCAAAGAGGCGTCTGCGCGCTCAAGCCAAACATTCCATACTTATGACGTATTTTGACCCAGATCTGGTCAGAAGTATTACGCAGCCAGTTTGACTGTTTGATATTTAATTTTTATAGCATACAAAGCATTTTATAGTAAGGTATTCAAATAAGACGAAAAAAGATGCAACAAAGTTAAACTGGCCACGTAATTCTTCTGACCAGATGTGGGTCAAAATACGTCATCAGTACGGAATGTTTGGCTTGAGCGCGCAGACGCCTCTTTGCGAGATTCTCTTTCGACGAGCGCCAAGTGGTGTCGGCTTTCGCAGGCTAAGTAAACACCCGCATACGCCTAATTCAGAAAAGGTTGCTTTGGTCATTGGTCTTTGGTCATTGAACGCCTTTGTTTCGTGATCACTGAAGCAAAGAGTTCCTTTGTTTCGCGCTATAATTGAAAGGCCAAAAACCAAACGCCAAAGCAACCTTTTTCGAATTAGGTGTATAAGAACAAATGGATTAAGAACGTCAGGTTCAAATTTGTCATTTTAGACACGTGTTTATAAGACCCTAAATCCTTACAGTATATATATGGAAGTTCTATTCAGACTGACCCTGAAATGAGCTGTTTTAAATATGTTTTAAATATGCCAATGACTGCACAATTATTGCTCCGGTATATCATGATATTGATCACTCGATGGAATTAGTAAATCAGTTTGTAATGTGGGCTGAGCAAAACAATATGAAATCGAATCCTACAAAATGTAAGGAACTAATTATGTGTAAAAAAGGACACACTGTAGAAGGCTACAATAGTATTTTAGGTATACCACAGACTAGCGAAGTTACCATCTTAGGTCTCACATTCCAGCCCAACTGCAAATTTAGCACTCATATCAAAGAAAAATTGTGTAAAGCAAACAAATGTTTATACGTCATTAGATGCCTGCGCAAAGAGGGCTGTAGTCAAGCAGAGGTTGATCATTTATTTTTATCTATAGTTTTACCTAACATAACATATGCATTATCTGTGTATGGGGCTTCTGAATCAGACCTTACTATGGTCCAGCAGTTTTTACATCGATGTTTCAAACGAAGGTATATATCTAAGAACTTAGAGATAGGGGAGCTACTTAAGGCTCAAGACAAGAGTATCTATAACAAGGCTAAACGAATTGTGAGTCATCCCCTCAAAACTTATATTCCAACTATTAAGAATATTAGTTACAACTTAAGGAGGAAATCGCCTGCAATGCCCGCCATCAATACGCATCGTTTTAAGGATACCTTTTTCAATAGAATCATTTTTAAGTATAATATTTTGTAAATAGTGTACATTTTATATTTATGCCCTTTTTAATAATATTTACACTTGCGTTGCATCCTCCACTTGTGCTTGAGTTCGTGTGTGAAACAGGCCTTAACCAGGGCTTAACAGGAATTCTGACATGTCTTTTAGATTATAATTTAGATTGTGTTTTGACATTTTGTTATAGCTCCGCGCCTGGCTAATGTGCGCATGTGTTCTCTTTTCAGAGCGTCAGCTTCCTACACACTGTCATCAGTAATGGGTTCAAAAAAAACACCGACGTTACACGACACAAGAACGGCGCACAATCCAACAAAACGGTAACCCCTTCCATGGAACCCCGCGGCGTATCAGTAAGTTAGATCACGGTGAATGTATCTCTAATTTGGAGGCGAATCGTCAGCTTTTAGCTAGTCGAGATAGCTGTGGCGACAAAGGTAAAGAAAATAGCAAAGCGGATGGCGTGACCAATCTTATCCAGCCTTGTGTTTCTGTGAGGGACTTTAAAACAATAGTTCATAATGTTGGCGCTAAGTCTTTAGTGTCGCCCTTGACTTGTATAGTTAGTAACACACTCGCAAAAGTTTCAACCATCAGTTCCGCTTGCAGCTTCGCGGGCAACAAAAGCGGTAGGGTCGCCCTTGAGTCCGATAAAAACGGGCTAGCTAAACAGAGCATCTCTGTTGGAGATCGAATGGTTGCAAAGGAGAATCTCAGTCAAGAGAGCTCTAAGCGGCGATCCCTGGGACTAAAGAGAGCGTTACCTGGCAACGGGAATAGCACTCCTCTTGTCAGTTACAAGCGACCGGTCGGTTTAGCAGGAGTTGGAATCTCCTGTACCAGGACTGCGTTAGCGAGTCCATCTACTGTTCCGATGTTAGCATCAGTTTGCGCGGGAACGCGTGACTTTACGGCTAAAAGTGTCACGACACCCTCCTCAGTCAGAACAAACGTGGCATCGCGTTGGGTAACGAAATCTGGGACTGTCACGCCAATCACTTCATATTTTACTAATGCATCTGACCCAACGTTGTCACGCTCATGTAACGCAAGCCTTCCAGCGCGGAGTTTTAATGGCGGGAACACTACCCCTCCGCTGTGCAACTGCGGGCGCAGAGCTAAGAGACTGACTGTTATGAAACCAGGACCCAATCAGGGACGAGTATTTTACGCATGCGCTTCAGGCAAAAAGCGCTCGAGTTTTGGAAGGACGCCGGCGAAATGCAAGAAGAGTGCAGCAGGGTGTGAGTTCTTTCATTGGGAACCACAAGGATCCCGAGATTTTACACGGGCGCAAAGTGCTCCAGTCCCAGCGGCGGGGAGAACCAAGAGCTTCATTGGACAAGGTTTGCTTGTCAAACCACCTACATTTAGTAGCGTTAAATAGAGCAGATCTAATATGACTGTGAAGAGGCTTCGCCTCGTAAACGTTCAGCCAATCACATCGCGCGAAATGACAGATCAACCAATCAAAATGCTTAGATACGACACGATACGAGGCTCGAACAGATTGTGCTAGCATAATTTTTGGCATAATTTGGAGGTTATGTTGGGTATACAAAGGGCCACCTTCACACGCGCGTTGAGGGTCACCGTCAGAAGGCGTCATCTATTTATAAGCATTCCTGTAAAGAACATAACACTGCTGTTCCGAACAATTTCTTAGCACGCTTTAATGTCATCAAAAAATGCACGAACAAATTTGACTGCCTAGTTAAGGAAATGCTGTTTATTCATGTACAGTCTGATTCTCTTCGTGCTAAAGTGTTTAAGTAATTAGCTTTATACTCTTATGCAAATCTTGAAACTTAGCCTTTTCGCAAATCTTTTCGCAAACTTTACCATTAATTATGTACCTTGATAATGGCGCTAGATGCACCGAAACGTCGGTTTTTATCACTTCTGTTTCTTGTCTCATGAATTTTGAGAAACTAGCATAATTTTTGCTGGCTTTTAAAAAAATAGCACTGCTAGCATAATCAGCACATTTTGGCAACCCAGTCATCATTTTTGTAGACTCGTTGACTCCGAAACATATGTATATAGCATTTTTGCCGCATTTGTGGGTCACAAGAACCCCTGGGAGAGTAGGGACAGTCAGTATGTACAAGCTTGAGAACAGTGTATCGGACATATTGATGTACATATATACAGAGTGCTCAGTCCTTATTACAATATGTTGGGTACTTTCATTTTGTTAATGAAAATATAAAACAATTCAGCACAAAGGAGCTGTCCAGGGGAAAAAGACGGCTAAAAAAGTGCTACCTTGAGTAATGTAAAGTAAAAGATGTTGCATTTTTAAACTTATTTTGTTTATTTTGCAATCGGCATTATTTCGAAAAACAGGTGGCATAATTTCGAAAAACGAGCATAATTTGAGCATAATTTAGACAAAAAATGAGCACTGCTAAAAGCATACCATGCTACTTTTACTAGCACAATATGTTCGAGCCTACACGATACAAAAAAATACGAAAAACAATACAAGACTTCATCAGTCCATGTCACTGTATCAACTGTTGCTCACAGTCAACAAAGTGCATGGAAACTATCTTTAGTGATTTTCGGGGGGGGGGGGGGGGGGGGGGGGTTTAGCGAACGTTAGAGAGGTATCTTTTCCTTTATATTCAGCCCAGAGGGAAGAAGGAAGCCAAAACGTCCGCAGACTTCGCAGTAAGACAAATCACTTCTTACAGGCAGGAAATCGCCACATGTTTGCTTAAACTACTCATGGCTTATTTCATCCTATGAATAAGCTTCAAGTACTGATTATTCTACGTCACAAACTCGTTGCGTAAATGCTGCCATCGTGTCGAAGTTTTGTAAAGTCACTACTTCCAAGTGATGACAAGATAAAAGTAAATGTATTAAAGTGTAAATGAAAAACTTGCCGTTTTTCAGAGATACAGGTTTAATTAATATATATATTACTTAATGCATGTCAGACTTCATATTTAAAGCTATTTATAAACGTAGTGATGGGGGCGTTATCAACAATTTGTTGATGCCTTGATATATTTTTTTTGTCGGTCACGTATCCTTTCCATGTCAAACCGCACGCTGGATTATTTATTGTACGAGTAGTCGAAAGGCGTTTAAAAAAATCTCTTTATGGCTAATGACTGAAATCAAGAGGCTTTTTTAAGATTTAAAAATCTTAAATATTTGCTTCGTGGTACTTTATTCTATTGGTGTTAAATCGGGTTTGAATATGGTGTAATGCGCTTTGGTTTTATATCCGATATTTTCCTGATCTTTCAACTTTTTCATCCACTTTTGAAGTTGTGGAAATATTATCCTCAAATCTAAAGAAGGATTTAAGGAAGAGCTCAAGCATTTTTATAGGGAAACAACCCTCTTGACGTATAATATTTGCGAAGGATCACTGAGGGAATTTTTATCCACTATTTTGTAAAATTAATAATGTGCAAGACATTGTGTTTTTTTCTTCTTCTTTTCTTGTAGAGCATTTTAAGAGAAATATTCTAAATCCGAAATCGCGTATTCCTTAAAATAACTATGGCTGAGTTGTCTAGCGTAGAAATGTATATTTTACTAATTTCGTCTTGAAGAGTTCCTGGAAGCATTTTTTAAAAATAAATCTATTCTTTAGCGTAAAAAAAAAACATTTTAGTCTGAAGCCTTGAGTAATTTAGTAAGAAAACAATGTTTATGTGTTTTCTGTCGTCTGTCTACTTTCCCTACCTTTTTTCACCTGTATCTCAAATATCGCAATGCTTTTTTCGCGCTGGATCTGCTTTCTTCACACCATCGTGCATAAAATCTCCGCGAAGTTAATCCACCATAAACTGGCGCAACTTACAGATTTATCTGAAAGGGAAACGCAGGCAGGAGCTTCTAATTGTCGCTCAAAAGATTCGCGGTCTTGATAATTACCCTGAAAACCCCCGATCAAAAGATGAGTTTGAATGAAATTGACCTGAACGCGCGAACTTAGCGTTGAAGCGACGCGAAAAGTTTTATTTGAATAAAAATGTAATGGGGATGCGAAGACGTTTGCTATGCGCTTCAGGTGTTTCTAATTGCCTCTATAGCTCGGGGAAATACTTTATACAAGTGCAGTTTTACACCCATTTCAACTAATGTTGCTCCCTAAAAACCATGTTTCATAATGAAGTCGCTTTTTATTCGAATTTGGAAAATAAAACTACACTAAAGATCATCCCTTGCATTTTGTTCACTACTTTGAAGTATAATTCGACATCAACAGCTGCGTTTTCAGGCAAGAATTGTCATTCCGAACTATGAAACATGGCATATGATGCAGGGTTTTACGAGCAACTTAATTGAAACAGGCGTATAAGAACCAATTAATACAAACTTCGCTAGATATCGACTAGGATCTGCTAACACACTGTTACGTCAGAAAAGCGACGACGTTTATTCGACAAGGCAGTCGAATGGTTTCCCAGTTGGAGAAATTCAATGTGACATCATTTCTATTGAACTCAATTGATCTGAAAACCTAAAGTCATTCAAAGCTGTATTGGAAGCTAAAGCCAAAAGCAGTTGATGGTATGTACTGTTGTTGCCAGACGAATGCAAGGACTTTCTTCGCTGAAATATAAACTCTCAAAAAAGCAACTTGCTTGTTAACCAAGTATAAGCTAACAACAGCTGAACTCTTTCATTTCTCGTAAGTATCTTTCAGCATCAAACACAACAGAAACTTATGTTTTCTAATGCAAACGCTTCTGCGAAAGGTAAACAAATTGATGAGAAAAAATTGGCTACGTTATAGAAGACTGGACTATTTTTCTCATTTATTCGGTTTCTGTTTAACTTGTTATCCCTTTTATTTGAATTAATTTCTGTTTATTTGTTATATTACAGCTGAAGTTATATTTATCTACATGAGTAAGACAAGATATCAAGCAGTGACAAGACTCGTGGAGCCAGGTAAGGAATTTAGTATTCAATAGTATTTAACAAAATTTTCGATAGGCAATCAATATGTTTAAATGGTACCATAGTACCGAGTGTTATAGAAGTCTAACAAGGCATCAGTTTTAATGGCAAAATAATCCAAACCCTTTTGTGAGAGACCGACAGACCTGCCCTCGCAGTTTCATTGTTGAGAGATGAATACATCTGCCATTTAAGTACTAAACATGTGAGAAACGGGCATTCTCGTACCCAGAGCTCCCCAGCTCGTCTGCTCGCAGGGGAGGCTCTGGGGACATCCATTTGAGGGCCGTCACTGATTGGCTGATTTTGAGCGTTGGAGCATGCGCTGAAAGGTCTTTCTCTCAGCGGCTCTGTATTAAATCTCGCGCATGCGTCAGTGGATGTCCCCAGAGCCTTCCCTGCGAGCAGACGAGCTGGGGAGCTCTGGGTTCGAGAATGAGAAACGGGTAAAAATACCCAGCTAGACATGCAGAGCCTCCAAATTGAGTAATGCGCATGCGCGCCATCTGTCTGAAAAGTTGTAGAAACAGGGTGCATATGGGTCCTGGAAAACCTGGAAAATGCTTGAATTTGAAATTTACGAATTCCAGGACTGGAAAGTCCGGAAATCTTTATTGAACTCCTGGAAAGTCCTGGAAATGGATCAGAATAAAAACACCCGTGGGTATAAAATCGGCGGATATGTGATGTTGGCAGCAAGTGAGCATTCAAGTTTTGTTTTCTTACATCAACTTGGCCAATACTCACGCCATGTACATGTTTGCGCGTTAGTTGAATGGTTCACGTGAAAGGAAAAAGTCCTGGAAAATGTCCTGGAAAACCCTGGATTTTTTTCTTTACAAAAGCGTTCGAACCCTGAGAAATAATAATAACATGAATAACAATTTAATGGGCCCATTATGCGTCTGTATGAAGAAACTTGAATTTATATAGAATGTACCTCCCAAATATGTGCATGTTTGTAATAGTTGCAACTTGTAAATGTGGTTCTTTGAGCGACAACAGCTGCATAGACACACTAACTGCCATATTTGTCTAATGTTTAGTTATTGTTTTGCTTATTACACCCTTCCATAATGCATTGCGCGCCGTGGTGTTTATGTTTTGGTTTTGAAAACTGAAAAAAAGATAACAAAACAAACATAACTGCTCAGCAGAAATCAATCTATCAACTGGCCTCTCGATCTGTTTTGAGATGTCAAGGATATAAACACCACGGCGCAGAATGCATTATGGAAAGGTGTAATGGTCCTTTAAAGTGCCACTAAAGACAGAAGTCAACTACATTTCATCCAAAAGATCCATTATCCAAAGGAACAGTAACGAAAGAAAAATGTGTTTACCGCGCACCGTTAATATTTTATTGATTTTTGAATATTTCCGATTGGCGATTTTTTTTCGTTCAACTATGCGTTTCTGCATCCTGTGGGGTGAACAATGGTTCCTGTGACGCATGAAGAAGACATAGAAAGTAGAACAAAGACCACGAAGACGACAATGAAAGAAGAACAAAGACCTTCTTTGTTGTATTTTCTATGTCTTCTTCATGCGTCATAGGAACCATTGTTCTGAAGAACTTCTCCCCAAGATGCATCGCGCATAGTTGAACGAAAAAAAAACGCCAATCGAAAGTATTCAAAAATCAATAAAATATTAACGGCGCGCGTAAAGCACATTTTTGTTTCGTTACTGTTCCCTTGGATAATGGATCTTTTTGATGAAATGTAGTTGACTTCTGCCTTTAGTGGCACTTTAAAGATTTTATGCTACATTTTACCAACAAAAGCGGGGTTTTCAGACCAAAGCTATAAAACCTCAATGCATAATTCTTTAGTTATATTGAAAATGCAATTCGTTTATCAGTTGTAAATAGACGTTTTTACACAAAATGTTTCCTACGAACGCCAAACTGTGTTGGCTTCTGTCAAAAAGACTATTAGTTCACAAAACCTCTCAAAGCCTGCGTGAAATCACCCAGAGCCGTTCACTCGTTTGATTGGTAGAAGCTAATCCGCGGCTTGTTAGTTGGCGTAGAATTCGCAGAATTGTGAAAATTGCAGTAAGAAAAAGACAGTTTTATACGTAAGGAAAACCAGCCACGATGGATGCACAAAATGACAGCTCTTTGCACTTCGAAACATGCTCCTAGCCTTTAGCTTTCGAGCCTTTCAACTGAGCCAGAGGGTGAAGTAGAGTAATAGTGTGCTTACTCAATTGGAAGTAAACACTTTTAGTGGCTTTTTATTGCCACTTTGAAAAAATGCTTTGGTTTTCCAACTCACGGACGCGCAACATTACCGTCGGTTGCCCGTATACACGCGCGATAAAAACATTATTCTCTCTGCACCTGACCCGACTAAATACGCGGGGGGACTCCCGGGGATGATCGTCGGGAATTTTTAGTTTCATCCCTAATAGATACCAAAAAGGACGAAAAAAAATTCACCCTAAAAGATAAGACAAGACATGTTTATTCAGGCACCGAGCACAGTGTACATGGGTGGTGGAACCCTGAAAATATATATAGAATAAAAGAGAGTCATTTTGCAAGTTCTTCTCTTAATTCGTAGCAATCGTGGATATATTTTCCGATTTTCTCCTTGTTATGGCGAGGATTTATCAAAATTAAAAAGTTTTGATGCCCAATTTCATTAAATAATAACGTCCTTTTTTCTTCGATATTTCCGTATTGAGATGCTGCCAAGTCCGCAATTTCGTTTCAACAATAATCATTGGAAAAAGCTAGTATTCCGGTAGCTTTATCGTTTTTCTACTCTGCGAGCAAGGAAATCTGTTAAACTTTTTACCTTTTCCACTAACGAGCGGCGCAAAGCTTCGCACATGGGCGGGGCAAACTTTGAAGTTGAACTGTCAAAACTTCGAAGTTCCACGTCGAGACAGAACAAGTTTTTGAGGATGGTGTTGTGAGTACGAAAAATAGGTACCCATTGAGTGCATGAGTGGAACAAACGTGAGGCAGCAAAGGAAAACAGTTTTTCGGTAGGGTTCAAGTTTTCCTGGAGATATCTATAGTAGCCCGTTTTTTCACATAACATATCAAACACGAGACAGCGTGTTTCATCAGGATTTCCTGATACCGAAAAGTGGGTTGAAAATAAAATCGAGGCAAATAGAATAATTTTTTAACTGACTTCGAACTATCGAGTTTTTTTATATAGCTTCTCAAACAAACCCTGAATCGGGAGAAACAAGGAATTAAATCTTAAATATCTATGCAAATTAAGACGGCGTATCCAAACCTACTTCACACTCCCGTTTAATCTTAATGAATTATTAATGAGTTTGAGAATTGTAATGTCCTCAGTTAGCCCATTTAAATCAATTAGATCAATCATTGGAAGTGATCTCAAGACTTGCACTTCCTGAGGAAGTACTAGATCCCTATGTGCATCGCGTCCTGGTGTCGGTCAGATTATGTTACTGTGTTTCACGCCATGCTTATCACTGTGTGCTAGCCGCCGAGTAGTCAACATGCTCTCAGGTTAGTCTCGGAGATTCAAACTATAAATCCGTGAAAAATGCATTTTTCCATTTTCCCTTTAGCACTTCTGGTTTCGAAGTTGTATTTCTAAAGATTTTCTTGAAGATTAGAAGATAGCAAGCGGTATCATTTAATTGTTTTGTGTTTTGTAGAATAAAACAGGGGCAGCATACGACTTTACGGTATCTATATCATTTAGGCCTGGCTCAGACAATAATAAATCCATTTGCTTTCTTGAATTGCTTTATTTCCCAAGCCAGTCTATACAGAGGTTTTCAGTTTGCACCACTAACTGTTTTTCACAATATTTGGCCCGGGGTCACTTCGGTGTTCTCGAATAGAGTCGTTATCCTGAACGTTTTAATGCTATCGGCATACACTAGAGCTTCGGTAACTTAGAAGTCATCAAAAACCTATAAATCCTGGGGACGTTTGGGGACTTTTTTGTATTTTTTTGTGTTATGGAACCAATCCATGAAAGTCCATGAAAGTACTCAATTATTACACTATAGAATTCAGTTTTGTGTCTCTGCTCGACTCCCGTGATATGAGGCCAAGAATGTGGCGAAATCGCGCATTTTTTGTTTCAGAACAGAAGCTTTATAAGCACACATAAGAAATTCGCCGTTTTTACCTTAAAAATTTATATTTACGCTTCTACTGCTTTGAAGGAAAGAAAAATCAGGCAATGTTGAAGAGATCCGAAGCCGGCATGAAACTATAAATATAAGCTTCCAAAGACGAGGTAGAGTAAATGTGGGATACGAGTACTTCCTCCTCTGTCTGGTCTCATATCGATGAAATTTTACGCCTATAGTCACCTGATTAAAACCCCAAAAATATGTGATATCCTCGTGGAAGTAACTCTGCCACTTCGGTTTCCTTTTCGATTTTGTAAAGTGCTTCTGTAAAAACCCAGATCAGTCAGAGAAACCGGCGGATTTTTAAAAATTTAACTAGCACTTTTCAAAAATGTTTGGAAGAGAGTTTTTTAGGGACGGAACGATGAGATTGAAATTGGTTTGTGTCAAATCGATTTCTCTACTGGTCGATCAAATGTGGTCAACTGTTAGAACGTTAAAGGGGCACTGGCATCATTTTACACGACTTTAGGTTGATTTAGGTAGCTTAAATGCAGTCAGATTCACAAGAATTGAACAAAATAATCATCTAGGTTTGTTAAATAACCTTTCAGCTACAAGATGAGTACAAATTGGAGTATTTCCGTGTGCTATCGAGCGGATGGAATTGGATTGTGAATTGACATTTTTATTTCGTATCAAGCTGAACAGTTTTCAAACTTGGAAATTTGATAGCGAAAGCTATTAAATCTTACGTTAGAATGCCTAAATAATGCAAGTTTCAGTTCCTTTTTCTTTCTAGGACATAATAACAGTATACATACTGAGTTGGTCTTATTTTATAACATTTCATGATATTTTGTTGAAACAACCATGACAGTGCCCCTTTAAGCTTACATAAAAACATTTAAATTTATTCGTTTTTTTTATGTGCTCTGCACGATTTTTCGAAGTTTCCTTGCACATAAACACATGTAGTTCAACACAGCGGAAACATTTTTCCCAGATCTTTCATTTCCTAGCTCCGCAGGAGATATTTAATTAATACCCTTCTACATAATAAAGTGCAATGCATCCACCCAGAATAACGAACACTTACTGAAGCCAACCAATAAAACTACACAGAAAAAAATAACAATATCGGAAAGCACCGTGATGAAAATATCATTTTTGCTTTGCTGAGGTTTCTGAGGATTCTTTTCCCCAGACGTGGTATTTAATTCCATAGAGAAGTGTTAGTTTAACACTAGTCCTTGGTTTAATGGTTTTTATCATAATTTGGCTTTTTGCCTTTAATGCCATGTAATACGAGATCAAACAAGAAGTCTTCATTAACAACATATAAAATTACGGCTTTTTATGAACGAAAAATCATTTTATTTGCATAGAGTCAAGTCTACAAAGACCAGATGGTCACACGGAAATAACTTAATTTTTTCATTCTTTTATTTTGAACACGAACGCGAAATTAATCTTTTGTAAGATTGTGTTAACTGGCTTGCTATTGAATCCCTCCCTTTGGGTTATTTATTGGCCCCAGTAATGTTTTTCTCCTGTACGGAGCTACTTGTTATAGAACTGTACATAGGAGCCTACCATGCATGACAATAGGATTTGACCTTAACAGGATGTCACTCGTTATTATTGCTAAGTGGGAAGGGATATCGGCACAAACACCTCACAGTCTAATAGAACCAAGATCATTGTATGGCACAGCAGACGTGGGTTGAGCACAAGTTGTGAAGATTTGATTTGACAGAGGAAGTGCCACCGGTTCATACGCAAAACACTAAAACCTGCTTCTAAGCAAACATTGTCTTCCTTTCTTGAGCGTTTTGTTTGCTCTCTGTCTGCTAGAGGAAATTTTCCGGTAAGCCTATACAAGTACTTTTTTGATAGAATTCTATTGTTGACTGGATTGCATGAACATTTTTTGTTCATGTTTGTTTTACTTGATGAAAGCAATGGGCAACACCCGTTAAAAATTATGCAGATAAAAGACCGAGATTTTTGGAAGAAAAAGTAGCATACAGTTTTTTTTTAAGAACTTAGTGAAGTAGTTTTATTATTGTTTTAGCTCATCTACATACCAAAATTTGGTGGGGGAACCGAAGCACTTGCAAGAATGAAGTATTATCTTTTTCGCTGACTGGGGGCATGTGATTTTCGTTCCGGACAAACGTTAGTGATTCGTTTTGTCCTCCAAGAGAAAATCCAAGCAGAATATTTCTAATCTCAAGTGTCTTTATATATAAACTAACATCATTAGATGACTTTTTAAATATATTTAATTTACGAACGAAAGAAAAAAAACAATACAGTGTCAGCTCTTGGAACAAATGTGCAGTATTAATATTATTTAAATTAGAAACAATGAGAATGGAAAAAAAGTGGAGAGCTTTTATGCATAGGCACATCCACACGAATTCTAAACTTTTTGATTGATGAGTAGTTTAATTGTTTTTAGTCCATTTCTGCCAATTTTAACATGACACATTTTCAATGTTTGGCATAAATATTCTGCAATCTGCCTCTCTTTGTTTCTTTTTCTTTTTTTCACGCGACAAGGTGCTATTAGAATTTTTTTCTTTCAACGGAAGACTAGTATCTGACGTAAAGGCTTAATTTTATTACTATCTGGACTCGTCATACTTTCGCCTCAAATCCAAAATGCTATGGCAAACATTGCATAGACACCATCCAAGTAAATCCCACATGTTTCAAATCTTTTCATATCAGAGTCACAGTAGAACCTACCGTGGTGAAATTCAAATTATCCCAAGCTTACTACTGTTCGCTATCTCATGCTAACGATAGCTTTCAAATCCACTTCTAATGTTTAGGTCGTTCCGACAGGATGTTGTCATTACCTCAACTCATATTTTAAATAAGTGGGCAGAGATTTAAATACCGTACAGCATGAATTTCCTCGGGGAAATATCACGCTAAAATAGTGGACTCCTGCGATTCTCGTTCAGTTCTCTGCATGCTTCAAATGGAAAATAGTCCTGCTTTCTTCAATGCCTGGTTTTGACTGAGTCGTGACGTTTTTCTACAAACATTTGTAAGTAAGAGATGCACTCTTTCTTTTCTTTTATTAACATTTCAATGAATTGAAAATATAAGACAACACACGAAATAGTTAAAAAGAAATTATCTTTGCGTGGAAAATAAAGGAATTCGATGGTCAGTATCTAAAATGTCCATAGCAATTTGTATTTTCAAAATCGGCGTTGTGCTAGTTTGATTTCTGTTCGTCTTTAATTTAGTGATATCTAACAAAGACTAGGCATGGATATAGACTATAGCATGATATACATCACCTATATACGTTTAATTTAGTGATATCTCGGGTGATAGACTATTGTGATATACATCACCTAGAATACAATTGTACTTTTTGGGAACACAAGTTTTGTCTCGTTGGACAAGATGCTCAAAGTTTCGATTTATTGTATAACCGGTATAGATGAATCTTCACAATAGTTTAAGATGCTCCTTGTTGATCAGATTATTGTATTATTTTTATACGATTAACTGCTCATATTTCACTTTTGGTTTTGTCAACTTATGTAAAGACCCTTGCCTCGTCGCTTCTCTATATATGGCAAGCGTAAACCAGTGAGAAAGACATCTATGTGCATTCGAAAAGAAAGGCCCAGTTAATTCTAAGACATGGAGACATCTAGTAGGGGAGCGCGGGTGGCGCAGCGTTACGGCGCTTGCCTCTCACCGTCACCGGGCTCGAGACCTGGCTTGGGCGTTGGGTATTTTTCTCTCCTGCTTGAGTTGTGTTTCAGACCTGGGTGCTCATTGTGGGTTGAAATAATTCGTCATTTCTCCTGTGTTCCACATCTTTCCATCGGATGAGACAATAAACCGAGGTCCCGTCTCTCATTCCACTACACCTAACCTGTATATGGAGGCCGTTAAACTTAATACAGAACTTAATAACACTATGATATATAATCCCACTCATGACTGTAAACTGCAGTATGCAGTGACATCTCAAAAATATAAACCGCATTTGATCATATACAAAATGTTAACTTGCGGTATACAAATACTAACATTTATTTTATTTTTATTGCGTTTAGCCACTCCTATGTTGCTCAGTGTTTTTATTTGATATAGAAGATGATTGGCGTGTACAAGTCCCAAAATAAAAATCCACAAACAAAGTCGAATACTTGATTTACCGAATTCAATCGAAAATATCGCACTACATTCTCTAAATCAGCCGATGGAAATGGATGATTACTCGACTCGATATGTTGCTAAAATGACGGCTGACACAGGCTCTCTATGATATCGATTTTCTGAGTTCCTTTCGTTCCTTTATCAAGCTGCGTTTTGACACGTGAAATGAAACTTGAAACGGGCACAAGTAACGTGCATTTTCTACTTTCGTGGGTGTCTTTAATCAAATTAGTGGGTTTTAATAACAAGCAGCAACGCCTATTTTTGCGATATACCCTGAAGTCAAAATTCAAGAGCTATTTATGACGTCAGATCCGTTGTTAACAAGTAGGTATTCTCATCCGTGCGTTTGAACTCGAAATAGAAGTACAAACGACGGCGCACGGCGCCATTAAGGCTACAGCAAATTCGTCATAATTTTAACACGTATCGTTTTGAAAACTTTCTCTCAAATGTCACTACAGGGCTGGAAATTAAGAAAAAAAATAGTTTCAATTTTTAGACCATTCTCGTACCAGAGCTCCCGGCTCGTCTCCTCGCGGGGGAAGCTCTGGTGACAGCCACTGACGCATGCGCGAGATTTGATACAGAGCCGTTGAGAGAAAGATCTTTCTGCGCATGCACCAACGTTCAAAACCAGCCAATCAGCAAAGGTCTCTAATGGATGTCACCAGAGCCTCCCCCGCGAGGAGACGAGCGGGGAGCTCTGGGTAAGAGAATGTTTTAGACAAGTCCAACATATCAATCTCAAGCTTGCAGTGTAATTTGCATATGCTGTCCTTTACACAATTGACGTAATTTAGACCCCGTCCACGCTACACCGTTTTCAAACGAAAACAGATACTTTTTACTCCGTTTTATAAAAGATTTTCGTCTACACTTATCGCTTTCGTATCGTTTTCGCCCGTCCACACTACAACGCGTATCCGTACGACACCGCGGCAAAACGGATTTGCCATGCACTAAAGATTCACTTGCTGTGAAATGAACACAAAAGAAATGATCTACAACAAAAATATCTCGTGCTGTCTTGGAAATATAGAAAACTTAAGCTCCAGACACTAAACTTAAGATCGAAAATTGCAGAGCAGCTAGAATTATTATATCTTTCTCTGAACTTTTGCACCTCAGTCAACATTTATCGTTCGCTGTTGTTATGTAGATTTGTTCAATTGTCTTCATAATAATAATAATAATAATAATAATAATAATAATCTTTATTTCATTCAATAAAAAAATATACTGAACGTTACAAACAATTCCCAATTATATAATTCTAAAATTCTAAAAATATTATAAAAATATCTAAAAAGTCTATAAAAAGGTCTATTTTCTACTTCATTTCACATGCCAGTGAAATTTAGTCGCATTTTACAGACTGTGGGTGAAAAAGTTGCTTAATTTGGGGGGGAGGGGGAGGGGGAGGGGGAGGGGGGAGGACGTACGGAAAATTTCCAGGGGGGTTGTATAGAACTCTGGAAATTCCACGGGAGAGGGTGTGTCTGGAGACTGGAAATTCCAAGAGGGAGGGGTAAAAAGGTGGCTTTCCAGGGACATTTTGTCCAAAAATAGATTTTACAGGAGTATTTTGCCGAAAAAAGGGAAATTCCAGGGGTCGGGGGTCTGTATCACGAGTGGAAATTCCAGGGGTGGGGAATTTCCATGTAAGAACATTGCTTTGACTGCTAAATTAAAATTTTATATTCAAAGCGAAAAGAAATATATTTTCTGGCTTTCTCCAACTTAAACGTTTCTATTTATCGTAAATAATGTTATTATTTTTGAAGGAGACTGAAAATGTTCGACTGCTTGCGTGTCGTTCTCTAGAGTGTTTATAATTATTATAATTATATTTATATTTATTTTATATTTTATATATATTTTATATTTATTTATATTTTATATATATTTAAAATATATTATAAATATATTTATAATTATAATTATTAATAATTATTTAATTGCAAATTCAAGTGTAAAAGTGTGAGGAACGCTCTTCCTCAAAAAGACTCCTTGAAGTTCCCAAATACGGCATGAAAACGTATGGAAGGGCTTTTTCTGTTGCCGGCCCTATACTATGGAACAGCCTTTCAGACAATATCAGGGCAATAGAGTCCCTAGACACTTTTAAGGGACATATTAAAACATTTCTTTTTAAGCGTTCTTTTTTAACATAATAATATATATATGTATATATTTTTTTTAATTCCCCGTTCTTAATTCTATTATATATTTTCTGTTCCTCTGTAAATATGCCCTTTTATTTTTACACGTTTCTTTTAATGTTTTGTATACTATATGTAATTATTATTATTATTGTACATCGTTATTGGATTACTAGTAGAAATAACGATTAATAAATAAAGATTGTTATTATTATTATCATAGGAACGCTCTATTTTGTAGTGGAACCTCGATTATAGGATGATTTTTTTAGTGATTCGGGCAACTTTACTGGCTTCATTCTAACATATTTTAAAATGTTTGCATGCGGGTAGTAACTCGAGTGTTCCGTTACGAAATCTTATGGTAATTTAGGAAAATACATTTCGAAGTGTATACACCTGTTTCAATCAACGTTGCTCTGCAAAACGTAAAACCATGAACCATGCTTCATAAGTCGAAATGGTAATTCCTGCCTAAAACGAAGCGGTTCACGCCAAATTGTGTCTCAAAGTAGTCAACAAAGTGCCATTGGGTGGTTTTAGTTTAGTTTGGTTTGCCAAACTCGAGGAAAATACGAGAATAGCGTCTTCATTATGATGCATGGTTCATGGTTTTACGTTTTGCAGAGCAACGTTAATTGAAATAGGTGTATACAATATAAAGGGATTTGGATAGATTGCGCTTGACATGGAATTTTCCTATTATAGTATTCCGGTGGTGAACTTTGAATTTAGTTGTCCATAAGAAATACATGGCGGAACGAACCAATGTATATTTTCTTACATTTTTGTCAAAATTGCTCGAAATTCTAGTAAAATCTCTCAACAATAATTTTCAGAGGCCATCCAGTTCGGAAGTTGTAGCATAAAGCCCTGGCTAAACTAGCGCGCAACATTGTAGTCGGACACATGTTTCCTTCATATTTCGCAATAGACCGATCCCGTCTTTGCATTAATTAATCATCAAACAATGGGCAGTTTTCCCTATGGAAACAAAATGTCCGAGCAACAAACTCGAAATTCGAAGATTTTAATGAATTCTTCAGCTTTTCGTGAGGAAAATATTTTGTGTTTCTGAGACATGTGTGCGATGTCACAGGATACAAATGTTGCACACACATGTATCTGTCTGATCTGTCGTATCAGTCGACCGTGAAACAATAGAATAATTCAAATTTCCATTGTTTCACGGTCGACTGATACGAAAGATACGACAGATATAGAGGATATTACACGGTGGCGCGAAGATATGAGTTTATTTTCGAGTGGCAAGAACAATATTTTACGAATGAGCGCAGCGAATGAGTAAAATATTGTTTTTGACACGAGAAAATAAAACTCATATCTTCAAGCCACGGTGTAATTTCTTTTTATTATATAGACAAACCAGAAACAAATATTCCAAATTGATTTTCAAGCACTTTTCTTTGACCGATATCCTCACTAGTGAGGATATGGAAAATATGTCATCAGGACCCGGATGTAGCTTCGTATCGAGATCTACGAGTGGCGTATTTCCCAGTAAAACACTCGCGTCTATATAATAAAAGACTATATGGAAACCAGCCTTTACTATGCGACTACGTCAACCGGGCCATCCATAAAAAGTTTGCCATTTAGAGATTCAAACCATTTTAAGGAAATTTAATACCTCAACTACGTTTGGCGACGAGTAAGTAGGTGCTTTGAAGTGATTTTTGTTCAATCATTATAAATTATATGAAATGATTCCTGTGAAAGCTGAGGACAAAAGGTAAAAAGAACATGTCTTGTATATATAGTGTTGATTTTAAATATATCATTATTACCCCTTGTTGATATTTATGTATGTTTTAAAAAAGGAATTGTTTGTATATATACCTTTAAAAAAGGCCTTTTTAATTCGCTCGAGTTGAGCTTGAAACGATAAACTCAACACGCTTATCTTGCGTGCAAAGCTTTAGTTCTTACTCCCAACGCATGTATTACTGTGACACCGTCGAAATCAAGGATTATAGATTAGTATGAGTAACTATTTTCGCCGTTTAGCCCCTAATCATACAGAAATCTCTTAGCAACACCAAGTGGTTTGCTCATTAACGGAAACCCGAACCAGTAAATTGAGCATTTAATAAGAAAACTCTGATAAAAGACTCAGCACGTTAATTCATGGGTAAAACTTTTAGAATTGGCGATCAATCTGTTATTGTGCGACTACGTCAACCGGGTCATTTTGTAAGAAGTTAGCCAATCAGAAAGCGAGTACAGAACAAAGGATCTTGACTTTCTTGAGATTTCAGGCATCGAAATACTCGCTTTTCTCTAAAAATCGTGAAAATTGTATCATTCTTTTTCTTGTATATTTACTTAATAGTGTTTGCCTCGCAAACTTCATAGCATCGAGAATTTGTTTTAAATTGGATAATATTCACCTTCCACGTCGTATTTAATTCCAGTTTGTTAATCCTACTTGCATAACCTATGAATTGAGCATAGAGTTTTCATGTGAATTAGGCTATCTATAGTGTATGATAATTAAGTCGGAAAGTCGCCTACCCAGAGAAACCTATCAATTTCCATCACTTTCGAGACCTACCAGCTGCACTAATACACCTGCTCCAGCGCTTACTTTGCCTTGGCTTACTTTTGCGAGGCTTCTTCTCGGTGAACAGCCTTTTGGAAAGTCATTTTGTGGCAGCAAATTCACAGAGTGAAGACTGTTTTACCAGGTATTACACAAGGTGTTCCCTTGTCTCTTTACAAATCAGTGTGCTATTTGTAACCTATCTTTCTAACTTCAAGTCGTGGATCGGGTAGGAAACTTAATATTTCGGTATTTATGCCACAGTGTGAATCTGTGTGTTCTTGCCAACCACAGAATTAATTCCGGCGAAAATGTCTTGCCACTAAAATTGTGCCTTTTTGAAGTTAAATAATTTGAAGACTCGTTTTGTGTACGCTGAAGAAGATTGTTGATATTTTATGTGTTTCTGTTTTTTCAGCTAACTTATTTAGTATTTCAGTTGTTGAAAGTTATTTTAGGTCATAAAACGTACAGACATTGACTGTTATTTTTATATACATGTTATTAATAGCTTTAGTGGCATGTAAATCGAGATTTTAGCTAGTTTATCTGTTAACGACCGCTGTTTTATTGAAACACATGAAAAAAGATAACTTAAAATTATTTCAGATATTTGTTAGATAGATTTTGAAATATGACTGACTAGTTGTTGTGACTTGATAATTATTCGTCTTTCTTTGCATCAAAGGTTTATCGTGGTTTCCAGGAAATCTATTCCAGGCAGAGAAAAAGTATTCGTTAATTTTGAAAGACTCTTTAAGCAGTGCTAAGTCGCCTAGAATGAAGATGAGCTTTTGTTTGTCATGTAAGTTTTTCTAAAATTGCTATATTTGAAAGCTTTTAGATTGTTTGCATTATAAATTGCGGACTTCGGTCTATAAAAAAATACGATTCAATATTCTAGGTTCTTCTTTTCACACCTGCCCATGTTTGATAAAGCTTTTTGCGCAGTTTGTGAAAATACATGAAAATCATTAGGCTTACGACATTGATGAAAAACGAATGTGTCATTCTTTTTTAGGGGCACCCATGAAAAAGCGAATGTTTAGTTTATAATGTGTGATTTTCATGTTTTTTGTATTGTTTTACCGACCAAACAACCAGCAACGCTTAATGAACTGATGGCCAAACTGCTTTTAAGCTTTTAATGCATTGAAATTAACTTAAATCAAAATGAACTTTTTTCTTTCAAAAATGATGCATGCAGCTGTGAGGCTGTTTTGTATTAAGAATTCAATTTATTTTTGGCTTGAAAAGCCAATGTCCCGTTAAACAATCAAGTCTTAAAACACTTAATGCTAATGACTTTTGGATTTTATCACTTCACCGTGTGCAATTTGTTACAAAATAATGACAAAAATACCACTGAATCCTCAATAGAGTCCTAAAGTGTGACGTCACAATTTAAAAAAAATCGATTTTCAGATTTTAGTCCACGGATAATGAAAGACCAACTTCGAAGAACGTTGCATGCAAAAAACGAGGTGAATCGGTTGAGGCGCGACCGAGCTATGGCCCAATGAATACATAATTTCCTTTAACAAATCACTATATTTTGGACTCAGTTCATAACTTTATGAGCTGAACCAAAAATACAGTGATTTGTTAAAGAAAATTATGTATTCAGCGGGTCATATCTCGGTCGCGTTTCAACCGATTCACCTCATTTTTGGTGTGTAGCTTTCAATCGATGTGCCCTTTCGAAATCAAGGAACAAATATTGCTAAATCGAAAATTTTGTTTTTGTGACGTCATCACTTTAGGACTCTATGACGCAGTCGCGCCTATTCTTTTTTTAACGATTTGCAATTACTCAGCTGTCAATCAAATTCCAAGCCGCTCGCTACATGTAAGGCTCTCGGTTATCCCAAATCTTACACTGGAGAGTTGGTTACCTCTTGATTCAGGAAATCACTTATCCATTTTCCGTCAAGGGCGTTGCGGCTTGAACTTTGATTGACAGCTGTGTATTCCAAATCACACAAATATTGAAAATGAGGGACCGCGTTATATTGCAGAAGGGTTAGTCAAGGGATTTGATTTGATAGTCAATGATTTCTTATATTTGATGATCATTTTATTTGATGATCATTTTATTTGTTTTCTTTTATTTATTTGTTCATTTTATCTTCGGTATCCGTCAGTTGATTTAAGTGTGCGCTGGTATGTTAGGCCTACGGCAAACGCCGAACTTCAGCCGCTCTTCTTCCGTCGAACCTTTCCTTTTTCAAAGGATGCCGCTTCATTATACTTTATAATCAAGAAATTTCTATTGTTTTGTGTTGGAACGGCGCGACTCTGGCACGGCGTTTGCCGTAGGCCTTAGCGCGTCAGTATATGTAGGTTTTTTCTCATTAGCTGTTCATTCTCGGTTTCAGCGGACCACACCAATACTGTGTGTGGTATTAATTGGGGGTGGGGTTCAACTAGGATTTAGAAGAGAGGTAATGTATCAAACCCTAGAGAGCGTGTTTCATCAGGATTTCTCAGACGAATGGTTTGATGCCGAATAGGAGGATCCTTTATTCACAATTTGAGCTCATTAGCATAAGCAATGTTCAGAATCAGACCGTTCGAGGGAGCTATAAAATGATGAGTTCTGAATATCAATAGAGGACTGTAAATAAAATATAATTGGAAAATTTCAAGCTGATATCCCGAAATCTAATTGCGTGGTGCAACGTACAATTTAGAGGAAACGTGAGCTAATGAGCGTTTTGCCCCAATGATTTCACACAATTTGAAAAGCTTCAACTAGCCTGAAAAATGATATGGAAACAGGTCAAGACTTTTTTAAGAATAAGTTTTCGTTACATTTTCAAAGCTAGATCCAGCGTTTTCAAATTTCGTGAATGTAGACAATGACGTCACCAAGGATCGTCCTATTGAGACTGCGTTTTCCTACCTCCTCCGCCCTTATGAGGTTCTTTGTTTAATCTTGATGAATTATTAATGCATTTGAGAATACTAATAATTTCCAAAGTTTGACCCCGTGCCGTCTCTCAAAAATCTCACCTCTGTACTAATAACAAAGCCCTTTACTGTATACCCGTAAAACCTCTTTCTACTTGCAATAAGGTGTTATTTCCTATCAAAAGCTCTAATCCTCAAAGGCAAACCGCCTCCGGATCCGATTCAGGCTTTCTTGAATATGACATTTCCCAATGACACATGCATTGGTTACGGTTACTCTCGAGTACTTAGTTCCGAAAGTAATTTGTCAACAGGAGGACAAAGATTTTGCTCCAACGTTCAGAATCGACATGAAAACGGTATAAAACTCTAGGGGAAGTTTCGCCCTGCGACTGGTCCGTGGGACTTGTCTTAATCTCCAAAATCTCGTCCCAGTTTTCGTTATACCTGTTATACGGAAATGGTGCTTTGTTTAAAAGAAGGTATTTCTCCCATACAGCGTCTCCAAGCTTCAGTCTGCCGCTGCTTGCAGTAAATTTTGCGTCAAGACTCCGCCACGGCTTGCAGTTAATTATGCGTCAAGACTCCGCCACGGCTTGCAGTTAATTATGCGTCTAGTACTAAGCGAGTGAAGCTTGGAGACCCAGGTTCAGTTTATGTCGCACCTCAAATCTATGAAGTATTGGTTCAGGAAGGAACTTTATTAAAGCCTCACTTATTTCAAGAAAGGTGGCTTCGGGGATTGATGTTAGTCTCTGCTTTGAGCATAAAACCGTAAAAATCAGCTCATTTTTCGCCTATTTTTAATTGAGCGCGCGATACAGATTTAGATAACACAGGCAAGTGAACCAATTCCTGCGAGCAGAGGCTACTTTTGATCTCCCTGCATTTACCTTTACTTTTTGTGTGTTTTTGTGGTTTTCAACTTCTCAAAAGTAGCCTCTGCACACTTCCTTTGAGAATTTACTGGAAATCGTTTTTGAGCAAGTGCTGTTTTCGAAGCAAAAACACTGACTCCATTTTGTAAAACCAGTCAAGTACGTCCACTATACTGGACGAGGTTGTGACATTTGTGTGCAGAGGCCACTTCAAAACACAGAACAAGATAGAAGAGGCTTCTGGTAGCAGGAAAGTGAACACTAGGCAGGGGGTTTCAGTAGAAGGTGGCTACCGCCGACAACTTCACTGAAGGTTTTGAAAACCCTGTAAATTAATTTCCTCTCAATGTAGGAAAACGCCTTTTCTGAGAAGGCCCAGGCCTTACGCCCTTCGTATTGGACCCACAAACCAAGCCGCTTACTTCCAAAACTTAGCCTGCTACTTCAAAAACTTATTGAAACCCCTGCTAGGACGGATTCCCGGCGCCCAAAAAAGTGCGCTCACTCAAATAAAACTTGGGATAATATTTAGAGAATATCAGGTTTATTTGCTCATTTATTTTTGGTACTATCAATAATAGAGCGGATTTCAGATGACCGTCGTGTTTGCAATTGGTTTGCTTTCTCATTGGCTGCTTATTTCTATCAACCAATCAAATTGCGAACTAATTACAAGCAAGGAATTACTAGCCAATTGGTTCGGCTTCTGATTGGCTGGGCAGGAAACCATTCAGCAGTAAGTTGTAATTACTCTTGTTTCTGATTGGCTAGTGATTGCACATCCGCTCTATTGACGGAGCCATTGCCCTCTCGCTTCCGTCGCCCATGAAGATATAGATATAGATAATAATCGCGTTTGCAATGTTGGTTAAAGGGGCACTCGCACGCTTGCCTGACAAGCAAATAATTCAAATCGCAATCCAATTCCATCCTCTCGTTAATAGATAAAAACACTATAGATTTGTATTGATTTAACAGCTAAAAGGCCATTTAACAAACCTGGACTCTTATTTTGGTTATCCCGGTAAACTTAAATGTATATTGGTGATTAAAATTAGACTTATTTTTTGACAGGTGGTACAAAAATTAAGCGTGCGAGTGCCCCTTTAAAATATATTACGTGACACTGGCGAAGCTTGTCGACATTATTGGACGAGAAGTGTTTGATTGACAGATGGGAAAATACACTAAAATAAAATCCGGTTTTACTAGATTGTCAAGATGCAATGATTACCCGCAGGCGACAAAAAACGTTTGCAAATTGCCAACCCGCGTGAACTGAAATTGACTATGATAATCAGCAGTTTCGTGAACAGAAACATATAAGTGAGTTGAAACGTGTAACAACCATACATGCTTTAGTGCCAAGCTGCGGAATATTCGCAGAATAAACAATTGAACAGATTTTGAAAATAATGTTATTGCAAGACTTCAAGATGTTAATTGTTAGTTTATTATCACTTACCACTGTTGCTCTACTTTATTTGAGCGAAAAATGAAATATTATGAAGAGAAAACCTGCTTGGGTTAGCAGTCGAGAGTTCATAATTGACCAAATATGGTCATAAACGCACTACGAATATTCCACAGCTTGGTTCGCCGTTACATGTTTCAACTAAGTTATATGTTTCTGCGTGAACCATTTACAACTTTGTTCCAGACAAAATAAATTTCGATGTTAATTTGCCAGCGGGATTTTGATATTATGTATCATTTTCCTTTCTTTCGTTTTTTTTTTTTTTTCAGTCGTTGAGTTCCATAACGTGGGATGTTTGATTACGTACTCAAGCCACTCTTATCATTTTTCATCAAGTCTTATCTTCCCATTCATTTAATTAGCTATTTTCGCTAAACTGTTAGTTTAATATTCTGCTCTTCAATTCTTCTTGAGATCCATCTCTAGATGGAATCAAGTGCTTTACTTATTGTTATCATAATTCATTCCTACTTACTTTTGGACTTAGTTGTCTAAATAGCATACACTAATGCATTGTAAATAACTACGGCATAAGAAAATATTTGGGGAAGTTTTGTCAAGAGAACGAGAGGCTGTGTAGTTTCACTGTTTGCTCTCATCGAATATGTGCTTGTTTTTGTCGAGTCGCCATTAGTATAACTGGATGTGAGCTTGTTTGAAAGTGCTGACGACTATTTAAAGTGAAAATGTGTTTTTCTCCCCCATTTTCAGGTTTTGTTTGCTGAGCAGAGGAGATGGACAAATAGATACCGCCTTCATATATATTTAAGAGGAAGCTTCAGATCAAAGACTTGAAATCAACGAGAACTACTTGATCCAGACCGCTTCCAGCCTTTCAAGATTATATTACTTTTCTTGAAGAAAAAAAAAGTCGTGGCTTACGATGTCTATCACTGCCCACAACATCACGTACTCATTTGCCAATCACACGAATGGCTCCGACGATGTTCCGAGTGCTTTGAAGAGCCCCGAACTCGAGCCGTACGCCGTCGAGATATTTCGACTTTGTCTGAGCGCCATAATCTGCTCGACAGGAATAGTGGGTAATCTCCTTGTCGTCATTATCACCAGTTGTAATCGAAAATCGCGGTCAGCGGTTAACTACTACATTCTAAATCTCGCCATATCTGACCTTGGGATCTTATCTATTTGTTATCCATTTATACTGATCAAAACAGAGGACCCGGATCACTGGCCGCTCGGTAGCTTCGCCTGTAAAGTGATCTACCCATTGTCTGATATTTCTACGGCGTTTCTATTGGTTCGATCGTTGCCATAGCGATAGACCGCTACAAAGCAATCGTCCGTAGCATGCGGGCGCAGAAAACGCTTCAAGCCGCAAAGTGGGTGATCCTATTTATCTGGTCCTTCTCCTTCGTGGGTGTGGTTCTCCCCTTGTATTTGTGATGGAGTTCTTGGTCGATCACAGAGGACCAGGGAGTGTTGACTGCACGCCTTTCTGGCCGAACTGGGAGGTGACTTTTCGCATGTACGTGATTTCTCTCTCGTTTTTCTGGTACTTGCTCCCCCTGGCTGTCATTGTCTGGGTGTATCGCAAATTGCGCTCAAAATCAAGGCCAGCAGAGCCCTTCATAAGAGCATGCGCAGTCAGATGGGACGCAAATATAGCGAACTGAAAGAATACAAGAAACGAAGCAATAAGGAAGTACGACGAAGGAAATACGACGACTCCAACACCAAAGCGTTAAAAATTCTGATCCCTGTTGTTTGCGTTTTTACCGTCACGATGCTGCCCTTTCACGCATTCCGTTGGACTCAAATGTTCCTCAACGTGTCCAAGATCAAGTACATTTGGGCTTACTTTAACTTTTGTGTCGTCATGCTCCTTGCCAATAGTTCGGCAAACCCGATCATTTACTCGTTGGTTTCAGACGACTTCCGAAGGCGCTTCAGACAGGTTTCTGTGCTTGCAGTGGAATCGGTTACAAGAAAGCGCGTCTTTTAAAAAAGTCGAGCACACCAAGTACCCCCAAGGGCGCCATAACTCGCAGAGGAGTTTACGTACTAGTCTATAGTGATGTGAACTTTCACAAGTTTGTGAAGAGACTTGGACATATGAATTCAGGTTCCCTGTCTCGCGCAACAAATTTAAGTAGCCGGGACACAAATAAATGTTGTTTCTTCGCATGACAAGAAACATTTTTAAAATGTGTCCACGACACACGCGTGCGATACGAGGAAACATGCAGGGCATACATGTCGCCTGCTACACGTGACCAAGAGGGGCAACTCGCACGCTTAATTTTCTTACAACCTATCAAAAAAATAATTCTAATCACCAAGAATACATTTAAATTTACCGGGAGTAACCAAAATAACAGTCCAGGTTTGTTAAATGACCTTTTAACTGTTTAATCAATACAAATCTATAGTGTTTTTATCTATTATCAAGAGGATGGAATTGGATTGCGATTTGAATTATTTGCTTGTCAGGCAAGCGTGCGAAGGCGTAACGGTTATACCTTTCCCTATTACTAAAAGGCTGAGCTCCGAATTTAGGTCAGGTGCAGCTAAAAAATGGAAAAGCCCAAACCTTGGCTGAACTAGACTCTTCAATATTCTACCGTAACTGACTAATTTTGCCGTGTTAAAATAAACTTTATGTATGTATATATGTCCTACGTTAGCCGTAGCTTAAGTTATGGATAATCCAGAAGTGTGAATACACTTGAGTTATGGAAAATGAGGAATCGAAGGTATGACTACCTGCTTGCAGGCGGTACTGTGTGTTATTATCGCGGAAAACACGGTCCGTTCGCTGATTGGGCGCCATCTTGGATTTTGAGAGGCGCGCGGTCCCGGAGGCGAGTGCAAAGTGCGACAAATGCTCGCCCCAGAGTGATTTCTCGCGCACGTCCAAGATGGCGGCGATTGCGGCCGGAATCACGAAGTGAAGCTTTTTCCACCGTAAAAACTCCCACCACCTGCAAGCAGGCTAAGGTTTGACAGGCTAAGGTTTGATCCCACATTGATGAAGGTGAAGCTACCCTGCGAGCAGTGGTTTCCTCCTCTCTTAGGCCGACGGCGAGCGAGGGAGAGAAACACTGCGAGCAAGAGTTTCGTTTTCCATTGAGTAAGCGCGAATCACATTATTAATAATATTAATTATTATGCCGTGTTTTCAGCTATATTTTTCTGCGAGTTTGCGTTTTCATAATAGCCTCCCCACATGTTCTCTTTGTTTCATGGTGTTATGTAGAGCACACCGGAAATATTGGGTTCAATCTCGTACCAGAGCCCGTCATCTTTTGGCCAGCGGCAAGATTCAGGGCTCTGGGGGAATCGATATTTTTAAAAACCCCGATTCTGGATTCCCGGTTTGAACGTTGTACGAAAGTTTCGTTACGTTTTTGACCTACCACGCATGCTCTTAAATCGGATTCCCCCAGAGCCCCGAATCTTGCCGCTGGCCAAAAGATGACGGGCTCTGGGTACGAGATTGGTTGCCTTGTGGCTTGAACGCGCACGTTTGTGCGGGATTCCTGTGCACTCTCGTTTGTGCGAGCTCAAAACAACGTGCGCGATCTTGCCACATGAGCGTGTGTAAAGGGCGCCCGTCTTTCTAAATAAATTTGTTGTTGTTGTTGTCCACCCGTGCGCGTCTAGTAAAGAAAGCATTTAGAAAATGAAGATTCACCAGAAACAAAGAGAGCATGCGGTCAGGCTATTAATTTCCATAGCTGCTTTGATTCCTGGCTGTTTCAATTGTTGATTATGTCAACACGTACCAATGTCAAACGGGATTCAAACCGGTTTACTGCTTGAGTTAGTTTATTCATCCAAGTTTGAGCATGGCGCTAAACGCTTCGGCCTAAGAGAGGACGAAACCAGTGCTCGCAGGGTAAGGTAAAGCTAGTTGTCTAGTGTGAAGCGCTCTCAAAGGATAGCCTCCGTAGGAAGCGCTTATCGTGGGTTTCAGAGGTCCATACGAGCGGATTTTTGACCATGTTTATGTTGACCATGTTCTCCCTATCTCCGTTCAGGCTTTTCTGTCCGAAAACTCCACCGAAATGCTTGCTATGCAGGCGTGCAATGGGGGGTGGGAATGGTTTTCATTTTTTTGGTTCGACCGTATTTCCATATCATAAGCTTCGTTCTATTAATGACATGGGTAAAACGGAGCTACATAGATTCATGATTATCGATGACCCAAGCGCTTTCAGTATTTGAATACTTATAGATTATCCACAAATTGCAAGGCACAAACAGAGCCACAGTTGTTTAGTAAAGTCAGATGTCAAATTACTCTTCAAAGGGATTAGAGCTTGATTGTCATCCCGTGAAAGACCTATAGCCTGCAGGCGGTTGCTGGGTGTTTTTTCGCGGAAAACCCGGTCCGTTCGCAAGTCATTCAGGCACGCGTAACGCAACGTGAATCACACATTTGCTAATTTTGTCACGCTTCAAGTACATGTTACCCTGAGAGGAGAGAACATGGACTGAAAGTCGTGCTTGAACAAATAAGAATGACGGAAATTCTGTCTCGATACCTTTTTTGATTCACGAGATATGTGAGATCAAAGATTTATGCAAATCAAATTTTGATGACGTGGCGAGAGGTATTGTTTGAACACGGAGTTCCGGTATAAAAGGGATAAGACCGCCCACTTTCACGCTTGAATCGGCAATTATAAATTCATATTTCAACAGAATTCGCCTTTGTCACACGGCAGCCATCTTGGATTTTCTAATACAGCGAAGCTGACATGAAAGCGAGGCCAAGCGTGTAAGCTCACCCACGCATAGTCATTTCTGTAAGAAAAAATCCAAGATGGCTGCCGTGTGACAAAGGCGAATAAAGTGGAGAATGTTCAGACTCGGCAAAAGTGCTTTTATAGGACCCCCAACAAGTTTAAATAAAATTCTTTTGAACAAATAGCAATGTAATTCCTTGTAGAATACCGAATAATTGGTTATTTGATGATTACCTAACGTTTTCAGTTCACACTTTGAATTTCGCGTTTCAGAATATTTCGATCCTTAGGGACCGTTCATTTTTTATCAGGGAGGGGGGCTGGTGGAAATGAGGGGGGTCACCCAAAAAATACGGCCTCAATAAAGGGGGGGGTCACCCAAAAAAATACGCCACTAAAGGGGGGTCACCCAAAAAAATACAAGCACATAAAAGGGAGGAAACGAAAAGTTTGTACTTTACAGCATGCAGTGTTTGTTACACTCATACTTAATAAAAATTTCGGCGCGCTTCGCGCGCATGCAGAATTTAACATATAATATGCACTGATAGGCCTGCCGGGCAGTCTATGTTTGAAAGAACACACCTAAGGTTAGCGTGAGTTCAACGTTTAGTCATTGGGGCTAAACGTTAATTTCTTCATTTGCGGAGCGCATGAAAAATATTACCTAAAGGCTCAGGATCAGGAGCCCTTCACTAGGAGCATTCATATAACCTATATAATTAGCGTATTTCCTGGGCTCCTGACAGGCTTTGGTTACTATACACAAAAAAAATCTACCCTTTTTCTGAGGCTTGATGAAATGCGGTTATCAAAAGTTGGGCATTATAAGGGGGATATAAGGGGGGGGGGGGGGGGGGGGGAGGCACCAGAAAAAATACATTGGATTTTGGGGGGGCACCTAAAAAATACGGACATGAAAGGGGGGGCCACCCAAAAAATACAGGGTCTCCGCTCATTTCCACCAGCCCCCCCCCCCTCCCTGATAAAAAATGAACGGTCCCTTATGCAAATACTAATTAGTGTTGCTCTCCGCACGAAAAGCTTTTAAGAAATTCTTTATTCCATAAAATACCAATTACACGGCATATATAGGTACAAAAGAAAAAAAATACATAAGACTTAATGAGACTCATTAGATTCTTCAGCATCTCGAACCAGCGCATTAAAACGCTCGAGAATATCAAAACAAAATTTGGCAGTTACCTTTACGACAGACTCGTCACACATCGACAATAAGTAAACGCATAGATTACGCAAACCTAGTTGGCCAAAGGAAACATTCAGTTGCAAAATGTCAGAGCCAAACCGAATGTAATAAAAATTATTCTGCAGCAACTAAAAACTAAAGGAAATTGTTTAAAAAGCGAAGAGTTCCTATTTATTTCTTTACAAACTCGCGCAAATGCTAATGACAACACAGGCTTCCCAGGATCATTGAGCGAACTTTAGAGTTGATAGTTTGCAGTTTATAGTGTCGCTGTGTGAAGTTTGACTGAGTTCGATTAGCGCTAAAATATGAGTATCTACGAAAAATTAAAAAGTATGAAAAACACCCTTATCTAGTCCTTTATACTTCAATAAATCACTACTTGCGTTTATTCGGTCAGAAATACACTTTTTAGCGAGTTTTAGCCAATTTTATTGTCACCTCACACTACTATATGTTCTGGAAGGCCGCAAACTGCAAAATTCAGAACGCTCAGCGATCCAAAAATTTCCCTCGATTTTTTCCCAAAAATCATCGTCGCTTGCTCAAACAAACCTCGCATAATAAAAGTAAAACTATTCAGCTTGTTGTCTACCTTTCTCGTGGAAATCAAACCCTCTCTGGCTGATATAAATGGCGAATCTTTTCAGCCTCGTCCATTCGTCCTGAGAGCAATGGCGGCCCCGCCAGTATAAAGTCCGTCCCAAAACACAAACCGTTGAGACATTTTTCTCCAGTCGAGGGGTGGGCCAGACATTGTCTCAGGCTCTAGTCACTTCCCGTCCTAGACCCGGTAAAACTTTTGTTGCGCGCGAATGCGTGACCGGCGAGACAGACTTCATTGATTCAAATCCAATGATCACGCGCCAAAAACATTTTACCGGGTCTAGGACGGGAAGTGACTAGAGCCTGAGACAATGTCTGGCCACCCCTCGACTGGAGAAAAAATGTCTCAACGGTTTGTGTTTTGGGACGGACTTACTGGCGGGGCCGCCATTGCTCTCAGGACGAATGGACGAGGCTGAAAAGATTCGCCATTTATATCAGCCAGAGAGGGTTTGATTTCCACGAGAAAGGTAAACAACAAAGCTGAATAGTTTTACTTTTATTATGCGAGGTTTGTTTGAGCAAGCGACGATGATTTTTGGGAAAAAATCGAGGGAAATTTTTGGATCGCTGAGCGTTCTGAATTTTGCAGTTTGTAGCCTTCCAGAACATATAGTAGTGTGAGAGGTGACAATAAAATTGGCTAAAACTCGCTTAAAATTGTATTTCTGACCGACTAAACGCAAGTAGTGATTATTGAAGTACTAAAGGACTAGAAAGGGTATTTTTCAAACTTTTTTATTTTTCGTAGATACTCATATTTAGCGCTTATCGAACTCAGTCAAACTTCACACAGCGACACTATAAAACTGCAAACTATCAACTCTAAAGTTCGCTCAATGATCCTGGGAAGCCTGTGATGACAACGAACAATTTGAAAACGAAAGAAGCGTGACGACAAAATAAAAAATAGACATTGGCTAGACTGGAGGAAGTCAAACAATTCCTTAAAAAATTTACTCAAATTTCAAGATCTTACATAGCCATTAAAAAAAAAACGTCGAATGTTGGCGCATCGGCATCGAAATTGGTCTATTGCATTTTTATTGAAATGGAATCAAAAATGCAGTTCATGAAGAGGGTTGTCCAATACACTGACAAATTTATGCAAGGCATTGTCTAAAACAATGGAGTGTATTATAGAACGAGGCAATACAATGGAGAAGAACAATACCATGCATACTTTGTCAGAGTATTGGACTAGTATGTTCATGAATGGAATATTCCACTCAACTGGGGCAAGCTTCATGTCTTTTGACTTTTGATGACTGTTTTTATCGGGCGCTGTAAAATCAAACAGGTGAGTCTTTTTTACCTTGTTTCACTCAATGAACGTAAATTATTTTCCACTTAACGGAAAAAGAATTATTAAGCAAAATTATATGGCAAAACACTCTTGCATCTAGCTAGAATAAACAGGCAGCCATGTTGTTGTTGTTGATGTTGTTGTCTAGAACCTATATATACATACTTTCCATTCTTTCAGCGAATGATCAGTTTCTTTTGGGCTGCTTTTATCCAAAAGAGCTCTGCCTTCCTTACTCTTCAACCGTCACAGGTCCCTCTCTTCCCTGTGTTGTAGCTATCTTCTCTGCTATGTAGCGATGCTGTAACTTTACGAGTCGTCGCCAGTTTGAGAAATTCGGGGGAACGCGTCTGTTGTCTTCACTGTACAGAACCTTTACTTTCTTCACTCCGACTGATCCCCTTGAGTTTGCTCTGGCATCTCGTTCTTTGTCCATAATAATAATGATAATCATTTTTCATTATTGCAGACTCCTCCACGCTTATGATTTCCTTTGAATTATATTTAATGAGTTTGATTATGGCAAATATGCTGTGCAGGATATTTGTTTTTCAAAATCATCCCCCCCCCCCTTCAGAAGTCAAATGGTCGGCCCCTTACATCTTGTTGCCACCCAAATCTAATAATGTGATGATTCCTTAGGGTGGTTAGAATCGGCATGTTGTAAAACATGGACTGGTAAAACATGGACTGGACTGAGAAAACATGGACTGAGAAAACATGGACTGAGAAAACATGGACTGGGAAAACATGGACTGGGAAAACATGGACTGAGAAAACATGGACTGAGAAAACATGGACTGAGAAAACATGGACTGAGAAAACATGGGTACAGTTAGTTCCAAAATAGTGAAATCAATCGCAAAGTGATTACAACAATTCTGAACAATACAAAGTCATCGAAATAGCGTCGACAAACATAAAACAGGAAATGATGTAGTATGGAAAGTATTTTCCAAACATGAAGCCCGTGAGAAGCAGGCGCACGCTCATAAAACCAGCACGCTGGTGTTTTAAAATATCAGCAATCGCTCATGCATTATGAAGTCCGTCAGTCGTCTCAACTTGATGGACATCTGATAGCTGGCAAATATCTGCATGAGCGTTACTCACTTTGTTTACACCGAGGTTGACACTTGATACGACGATTAAGTTTCAAGGTCAAAAGCCGTCACATCGAGCCCAAGTGGTTGGTTTACTCAAGACTGCAAGCCCATCAAATTTAGTTGTCGAGCCAAAACTACTGTCCATTGCTATTTGTATTCTTTGCAGCCGAAACCGTCACAATAGTAAGTATAATCTACATGTATTCAAATAATGACACCGGTTGCTTTGACCATTTTGACACATAAATCAGGCCATTTCAAATGGTGTTAGCAGCATGTGAATCTCAGCGTGTATTTAAAGTAAACCGTATCTACTTGGCTAAAAAATTGCTATGACCTTTGTTTAAAAAATACGAGCGATTCTGTAAGATTAGTGTGTTAGCTAATACGACTCGAATGAACTACAATTGTAGCTCTGCTATTTTCGTAAAATAAACGAATAAAACGTAGCGAACACACAAATTGGCTCTAAAATCGGCTCTTTTTAAAATTACCACGAAGGAAACTTTAATTGTAAGGGAAAGAAATAAGTCCATGTTTTCTCAGTCCATGTTTTCTCAGTCCATGTTTTCTCAGTCCATGTTTTCCCAGTCCATGTTTTCTCAGTCCATGTTTTCCCAGTCCATGTTTTCTCAGTCCATGTTTTCTCAGTCCATGTTTTCCCAGTCCATGTTTTCTCAGTCCATGTTTTCTCAGTCCATGTTTTCTCAGTCCATGTTTTCTCAGTCCATGTTTTCTCAGTCCATGTTTTCTCAGTCCAGTGCATGTTTTACAACATGCCGTTAGAATCGTCAAATGTTTCTCACTCGACCGAGTGCACGATACAAAAGTATCCACACAAAGGAATCATCACATGATCTATACAAGATGCAAACACCGTGGCCATGGCCATGCTTACAGTATGCTTGCCGAGGGGGTATTATATTAGCGAACAACTTTAGGGTGTCGTTATTCCAGTATAAGTTTTAATAATATTTTCCTGAGGTGATAAGAAAGGTCTCACATTGCAGATGAAGTGATTGATATTCATCAAGTCCCTTACTTTTCAGTCACTCACGGGGAGGCTCTCTTGACAGTCGCTCGCGCAAGCACTGTATTTGAATTGAGCCGTTGAGTCAAGGATCGTTCTGCGAATAGAGCAGATTTCGTATGACTGTGAGATAAAACGTGCCGCGCCGCGACTACGCGATTTCATTCCGTATCTACAGCAGGCCAGATTCCGTGCCGCGCCGTTTCGAGGCACTTTTCACAGCATTTTTCAAAGTCATACGAAATCTGCTCTAGTTTCAATTATAGGTGAAGTTGGAAAAATCCGGGTTCCTATACACGGTTTTTTACTGTATCTGTTCTGAAGTGATTCGTTTTTTTCCCAGTTTATATCCAACATGAGCTATCAGCATGTACCTCACAGGCGTGCCATGGAATCGAGGTGCATCCACCAGTACCTCGATCCGGTGGCCAAACAGCGACCTGAAACCGAGGCTCTTGTCGTATACGAGATGAATAAGAACCGTACAACTCTGACGTACAAGGAATTCAGTGAGAGGTGGGCCGGAACGATTTTCGTAATTCTGCGAAATCCCATTTTGCATTTCCGAATGCGAAACTGCGTTTTGACTAGTCCTTCTAAGTTTAAAACATAAAGTCAAACCTCGGTAGTGTTGGCAGAATTATGAAAATTTCAGTAAACTGTTTTTTTTGTGTGTGTACGAAAGAATGCAAAAATTTATAGGATTTATAGTGGAGTTCACCCGGGGGCGGCAGAAACAAAGTCATGTTGGGGAAGGGTTCATTGTCAGAACCTTTTTTACTACCATTTTAGTTTAACCCTGAAGCTTGACGATTTTTCGCGTAGGTTTACGTTTCAAACGTGCACGTTTTGCCGAGAAGAAGTCGCGTTTCTCGCTCGCTGATTGGCAGAAAAATAACGGTCAAAACAGCAGCCAATCAGCGAGCGAGAAACGCGACAACTTCTCGACAAAACGTGCACGTTTGAAACGTAATTAACCTGCGCGAAAAAATTGTCACGCTTCAGTGTTGGACGAAAATGGTAGTAATTTCATTGTCCTTGTATTTTTTTCGAGGCGGGTTAGTTTTGGTGGCCATGCTTTCATAAGGAAAGGCTTTTCTATGAGCGGATTCACGTAACATCACTTTCTTAAAAAGCCCTTGTCAGCCACTCCTTTGTTATTGTTTTCAGTCGATATCAGACAACGAATTACGTGTAGAAATCTTGAAATAGTCTTCTAAAAACAAAGTTTTATTATTCATTTATCGAATTCAATCGAAAATATTGCACTACATCCCCTAAATCAGCCGATGGAAATGGATGCTTTCTCTGTCTCGGTATGTTGCTAGGCTGACAAAATGGAGGCTGACAGAGGCTCTTAAACATTATAATAGCTAAACCCATTGCATCGCGACCCACGTTTTCAAAAATATCAAAATATTTTTGGATTTTTGACTTTGCTGTTCCGCCAATCAAACTATCTGAGCCAATGAAACTCTTGCCCTCTTTCGCCTAGTGCAGTCAACTGGCTTCCCTCTGAACTAAAACCAGACAACGTCGCGACGGAAAGCCAGGCGACTGCACTAGGCGAAACAGGGCAAGAATCTGATTGGCTCATGATTGATTTGACTGGCGGAACAGCAAAGGCAAAAACAAATCGATGTTTTGCAAACGCGGTTCGCGATGCAGTGATTATCAGCTGTTTATGAAGCAACTGTATTTTCATCACCAGGTCGGCGTTCCTTGCCTCATCCTTATTAGAGCTTGGCGTGTCTCGCGGTGATCGTGTTCTAATGGTCGCGGCAACCAGTATCCCCTTTGCGGTGTCTATACTAGCATGTTCTCGGATTGGCGCTAATATAATTTTACTGGGCCCTGGAGATTTTAACCTGGATAAAGCCATAGTTATGAAAACTCTCAACTTGAAGATGATCGTCATTGATCCTGCTGTTAAGAATGATCAGATGGAGCAGCTAAGAAGAAGTATAACAGAGGTGACTGCTGATTCGGATGCCAATTCCAATCCTCTGATGTTATCCCTACAAGACGAAGAATCCAGCAGGCAAGCGTGTGTATAAACCGGCGGGTCTACATTTATCATGATCTTATTGAACGCGGCAAGAGAGGTGACCTTGAAAACCTTGCTGCGGCACAAAAGGACGTCGAGATGGAAGACCCGTTATTAGGAGTATTCACGTCCGGAAGTACAGGTATGTTCATGTTGTGTTCTCAGGCCTAGTATAATATACTGCCCTGGGTATTGTATTCGTGACATGCAAATAAGGTACGAGGAAATTGTGCAAACCGAATAAAATGTTGGTTGCGCTCGAAAACTCGGCTTCCTCGGTGGGTCGCTGGGACTTTCTTGGCTGTCGGCTTAGAGAGGAGTGCAAGGTGTGGACGCAGAGCATCATTTTGTAGTACATGATTTGAAATCCCCAGGGCAGTGAATTACACACTGTGTAAAAATAATCTCAATTCATTAATAATTTATTAAGCGGGAATGTCACGGTACGCGCATGCTCGAGCAAAGACCGCCGATCCCATAACTATCATTCAAAACGGGGATTCCCTGTTTAAATAAACCAATCACGGGACACTTCGTTTTCGCGGGAAAGTACCCACGCCCCGCGCGACGTCGCCTCAGGGAAAACATAATTTGGAGTTCATTCGTCATGAAGCGACATTATGGTAAGTTTTTAGGGGTTTTTAGGCAAATGAGCTGCAAAATCGTTGTCTGAGGTGAAGATACCGTAGCCCTTGAACAATTTCCATGTCTCGTGGACCCTTTTCGATATCCAGATCCTGCTTTTATTGTGTTCCCAAGCCATTTGGCGTAAGGACGACCTCGATTAGGCCTTTCTTGTTGGGCAGCCATCAGTGAAAATGACGCTCGAGTCTCATTCAATTTAAAACGACAAACAATATTGCATCAACTCCATAATTTGGTCACGATACTAAGGAGTTCTCAGGAGAGAATACCCGTTAAGAATTAAGGGTAGATGAACCCCGAAACAACAAGATTTGAACGGATTCTACCAGCGTAATTCCTCCCTCTCACAGCCATCGTTCCGGCCCGGACCAAAGTGATCAAAATTCGCACATGCGCAGAGCGTGACAGTCCAGCTTGAACAAAGAAAATCATATGCTGAAGGAGGTTTGGATACGCAGTCTTTATTTGCATGGATTTTAAAGATTGTATTTCTTTTCTCTTCTGCTATATCAAGCACTCGAACACCCGGTTTTGCCTTGGTTTTTAATCATTGTATTCCACAATTTCAACTCGTAGTCGGTTAAAAAACTCGGTTTTGCCTGTTTGAAATCCTGATGAAACACGCTGTCTCGTGTTTGATATATTACTTCGACTTTCTGCCCATGTTTCAGGCCCTCCCAAGTGTGTCCAACACACATCAGATTTTATTTACTGCAACTTGGTATCGCTGCCTTCCCCGGTCCTGTTTGACGATAGCAAGACAAACATACTGAAGGAGAAAATGTTGGTCTGCTTCCCCATGTCGTGGGAATGGGGTACCGGATTCTGTTACAATGCTGCATGGGTTTGCAACAGGTATGGACCCCAGCGGAGTGGGCGGCCTCGCAAGATCTGAACGACGCGTGTTTCGAGATCATAGAACAAGAGAAAGCGAGTTATGCGGCGTTTGGCGTCGCCATAGTAACCAAGCTGGTCCAGGCACAACCCCATTGAAGTACGATCTCAGTTCTCTGAACCTGTTTTGTTATAGGCGGTCAGAGTTTTCCTTTGAATCTGATAGCCTCCGCGCTCACGTGTTTGCCTGATGCAATGATGCGCCTTGAATATGGCACATCAGAGACAGGCGCTATATTAGCCGCTCTTTATAACAAGGAAAACCTTACGGAAGAGAACTACGGAAAGCTATATGTACATCCTGGTACAGAAGTCAAAATAGTTGACGAGCACGACAAAATTGTTCCCAGGGGTACCCCAGGTGAGGTCTGCTTTAGAAGCCAGGGAGTCTACACGGAGTTCTTAATCACTCCCGACCCTCGAGCGAAGTCGCCATCGCGATGGTTTCGCTCTTCCGATGTCGGAATCATGGATAAGAAAGGGCGCATAGAGATACTTGGGCGCAGACAGGAGCTAATCTTTCGTGGAGGCGTTAAGATAACACCTTCTAGTATAGAACGCGTTCTTGTGAAGCATGATTCCGTTATCGACGCCATCGCCGTGGGTGTTCCTGACCAGCAGTTACTCCACCAGGTGTGCGCATGCGTTATATTGAGAGAGGAGGAGCATGAGAAAAGCGTGGAAACGAGGCTGAAAGAGTTGGAGGAATGGTGCGTGTGGAATTATTGGCCGGCAAAGGCTGATGGGATAAGTTTGGTGCCAAAGTATTTCTTGTCGATGGAAAAGTTTCCTTTGCGAAAGACGGGAAAGTGGATAGGAAGAGGCTGAGGGAAACAGCCATGATGACACTTGGAATCAAGGACAATTGACAAACGGTGATCCTGAATTGTGAACTCTGGACTTATTTCCTGTTAATTTTGATTGATAATTCGGCCTCTGTTTGGCCTGAGTTCTGTTTGGCCTGAGTTCATGGGTCTAACCATTAAATAAAAATTCCTATTCTCTCCGATTATTTTCTCCGGGTTAGCATACATAAAGTGGCACTATTAAGGGATCAATTTTAAGTCTGTACTCACATATTTGTCAATTTGTATCAAAACAGGTTTTTTAGTCATAAAATCATGGGCAGTGGAGAGGAATGACGAGCCAATGAAAATCGTCGCACGTCTTGATTATTCCAGAGCTCCGTATATTGGCGCTGGCCTAAAAGATACGCGGTCTCTGGTAACGAGATTGAAAGCACAAGTAAGATCCTGTAACGCAATTGCGTATCTGTCTGTGCATCTTTTCTGCGCATTTCAATCAGAGAAGTATCATTCTCGAACCCCCCAGAGATCCCCGTTTGTTTCCTCACGGGGGAAGCTCTGGTGACAGCCACTGACGCATGCGCGAGATTTAATACAGAGCCGCAGAGAGACAGACTTGCAGCGCATGCTCCAACGTTCAAAATCAGCGAAGGCCCTCAAATGGCCGCCACCACTTCCCCTGCGAAGTGACGAGCCGGGGAGCTCTGGGTACGAGAATGGAGAAGTATCGTCTCGTAACGATGGCCAGCGAAGGCTAAAAACCTCGAAAACAATATATCGTATATAATCTCGATATTTCTCGATCCATCGGACAATGTTTTTTAGCTTTGCATGTTCTTGATAGGATGGTCTTATGAGTTTTTTCTGATGAATCAATGATCGCTCCAGGAGCATCCATGCGCGTATCGTGATAGGCTCCTATTTCGAAATAACCAGTTCAGCCGGCTTGCACTATTTCAAGATGCAACGGCAATCAAATTACAGCATTAGGGAAAATTCCTAATGCACTATGGTTTTATTTAGCTTTTCGCGGCATTATTATTCCAGAAGCTTTGCATCTTGCATCTTGAAATAGTGCAAGCCAGTTCAGCCTGACCTAAAAAAAATCTAGGTTCTTATATGCGGGTTTTACTCTACGCTCACTACACTGCATATAACACACATTTAAATAATTAATCATAATTAATTGACTACTCATCCCCAGACCTTTCTCTTCGTTCGTCCAGCCGTGCAAAGGATCTGGCGACGAGATCGATGGCTTTTTTTGCTTTTTAACTCGTGGGTTACTATGGTAACCCCGAGTTGTAGTGGGGACCCGATGTCACTCACTCCGGTGTAAACTTTTTCTACATTAGCATAATTAGCATAATTGATTATTTGTTTAGTTATGTGTTCATTTTACCTACCCCTCCCTCGAAACATTCGCTTATCTTTTCGCTCCCCCATCCACTTTGCCGTCGGTCACCCATCCAAATACTAACCCTGCCGGATCGTGCTTAACTTTAAAAGATTGCCCGAGTCACGCGCTTACCAACTGCGCCACGGGACTTCGTGACGTAATCACTCAGGAAAAACTGATTTATATGTGTCAAACGTCCCAGCGCAGGTTCTCTGTCTCATAATCTCTCACAAGTTCACTGTGTTTTGAAAGGCTTAAAATTAATCTTAAGTTGACTATGTACGAATTCGAACAATATTCGACCGATGTGTATGCTCTCATGACCGTGAGATACGAATCTCCGATGTGAATGCTCATGAAACGTGAGATACGAATCTCCCAAACTTCGCCGGCAAACTTCAGGTTCACTCAGTTCACTGTCTCGCAAGTTAACTGTTCACTGGACTTATATCTTCCCTAAAGCCGAAAATCACGACTTTTACTCATCGAACATTGTTGTTGTGATGCTAATGTCTTTGCCAATGAATCGTATCCCGTCAACGGTTTCAGTTCGCGGCTTGAAATTACTCTTACTACGAGACTCGTGTTTTAAAGTGCCGAGAATCTGCCAGACAGAATGTTATTTTTTTCCCGGGGGGGGGGGGGGGGGGTTCTCCCATGTTTTTGGGGCGGGGGTGCTCGTCGGGAACTTCGATTTTACCCCCAAAAGGTACCAACAAGACGATTTTTCCCTCGTAATTTTCTCTTGTATTTTTTGGGAGCGAAAATACGTTTGAATTCAGGCTTCAGACAAGCGTGATTTGCTAGAACGGACCCCTAACTGGTACCTATCTTTAAAAAATTGAAAGTTTTCAAATTTTACCCCTCAAAGGCACTACAACGAGCACCCCCCGCCCCAAAAATATTGGAGTCCCCCCCCCCCCCCACCCCCTGGATTTTTTCCATATCAAGACGTTTGCAGCCTAACCTTGTCGACTTGCCGCTTTCCTTATTAGGAATTCCCCCTTACCTTATTTGGAAGGTCTGTAAGTACTTTTCCTCATATTTAGCGAAAAAAGCAGAGAAATCGACCAAAACTTGCAGGTATTCGAGAAACATCGTACTCATGGCCGCCATGTTGTTTTTGTCTCTGCCAAAGGGCCTGGGGCAAAACACAGGTAGCCCGCGCGTATTCACAGAAAACGACAACGCTATCTCGATATGCCGGGAAATTTCATTTTTTTTAATGAGCAACCCCACCTATTCAATATGAGAGCCTTCCCCGCCCTGTCCTCTTCGCTCTTCATTACCCACGAGTTGGCGATAGCTATAGCTTTGATTTTTTAACACGATAAAATCTCGCCGCCGCTAGTTCTCTTTTCAAGAAGACGACAAAGCTCTGTAGTCCGTACAAGATCCCTATACGTTTTTACCAATAATGAGCACGTCGGAATTTGATGTCAGCTACGCTGAAGAGGCTCAGGACTACATAAAGAAAAATGGAGTCTCAAAATTGGAGATTTTTTCAAAGAGAAGTTGGACGCTTGGCAAGAGGTTGAAGTCAACATCGGAGTGACTGGCGAATCGGGAACAGGAAAATCGAGCTTCATAAACAGTATACGGGGGTAAGTTTGACTTTCTTCCTTGAGTGAAAGATGGTAAAACCAATAAACTAAAATATACCGATTGTTTTCTGGCAAATCGTTTAAAATGAATAAAACCGACTAGAAGACGAATCCCGAGGTGCTTTCAAATTCCACGATGAAGACTGAAAGTGAAAGTAAATAGTCGGCACAAATCTTCGTCTGTCTTGTCCTTTCTCTCGACTATTTGTCGTCGATTTTATTGGGACATTGGCATTGCATCCATTGGATCGAGATCCACCGCTGTTAGTGTTTTCAAAACTATTTCAAGCCGAATAGTCCTCGAGGAGCAGTGGAACAGTCCAAACGGAAAAGTCAGTCGAAAAAAGGCTGAAGTATTTTCCATTTACCGCAAAATTTCGATAATACGGGATAATACCGGTCGGAATTCACTAGGCGTGAACAAATTGATCAATCTAAGTTCTACACGAGGATTGGGGCTGCTAGGGCTCCACGATATATTTATACCTATACCGAGTGTGTGCTGCAGAAGTAACGCATTCCTAAACGCCCACCGCGAACCGCCAAAAAGTCTGCCACTGTTATCCGGGGGAAAACCCAGGAATGATATTACAAAGGGAAAGCGTTTTCCCGATATTTTCGAAATAAGCGGTTCTTGGGCAAACTCATAAGGTTGCCCTAATTTTTAGAAAACCTTTCCCGGAATGATAACTGTTCCATTAGATTTCCGACTAGTATACCGACAATTTGTGATAAATGGAAAGCACCACCGGTTCCTAGAAATACCGAAGTGAAAGCACAAACGGCTCAGTGTTACAGCTAGCACCGCCTGTCTCGCCGCCGCGACCATGGGCGCTTTCCATTTGACAAAAAATCCCGGAATTTTCGGTTAGAAATCAAATGGAAAGCGCCAAACCCGGGAAAAAAATTCGGAAATTTGGGACAACCTTTTGAGAACCCCAGAACCCGGAATTTCGAAACTTTCGGGAAATCGCTTTCCATTTGACATTATTTCCGGTTATTTCCCCGAAAAGACGCTTTCCATTTGATTTCCAACCGGTATTACCGAAAATTTCGGGTAAATGGAAAGCAACCCAAGCTATTTCGATCCCGGGGGGACCCTCTATTTTTGGGGCGGGGGTGCTCGATAAATCGATACCCCAATAAAATCGATATTTGTCGATACTAATCGATTTTAATCGATTGATTTTATCGGTAGTCGATAAAAATTGATCGCTAGCTCTGTTGTGATTATCGATTTTTCAATAATTATATCGATTTTCATCGATTTGTATCGACAAGCACAGGATTGATTAATGTATCAATATTCTTTGAAAAGATGCCTCTAATAGAAGAAATTTCACCCTGGAAACCATAGGCTCTAGGTCCAAAGAATTTGAAAGATCTGAGTTTCCCGAGAAACAACGCAAACGTTAGCGGGCAGAGTTTCGGCTCTCTCCACGGTATGGGTAAGTATTGATACTGCAATACCGACGTTATCAACTGAAACTACCGTGAAAACACTACATTTGACAGGTTGATGAATCTCTTTATCAATGATAGTATACAGAGTTATAGATTCAGATTTAAGCTCTGCTAGAAAACTTACTAAGATTCATGATACAAAAGAGGGCAGTGAGCTATCATTTCCAGAGCAAAAATAATGCAAATGTTTATAAGCTATAGGAAGGAGAAAAGCTTCCACATTATTGCAAGTAAGTTAATTACAAAACACTGTTTTGCAGCTTTTAGCTTTGAGCAAACGAAATATGAATTGTTTCAGTGTTGCTTATATTTTTGTGTAAAAGAAATTAGTAATGTGCAAAACTTTAAGACAACCATATTGTAGTTCAGACTTTTGAAAAGGGGTTTGCTGTATAAATATGATCACAAATAATCAAAGCAGTCTTTCTTTTGTTTCCTCATTTTTAATGATCTTTTCTTTTCTCTAAGAAACCAGACTTCACATGGAAAATGATAGAAACAAGACTTCAACATGTATCTATATGGGAGCCCTGTCTTTTACAGCAAGCAACAAGTAAAGGAAATGTTCGCATTTATTATCGTGGCAGAGAAAAAATAACAGTTACAGAAACCAAAATTGATTATTACATGGCTATCCAATGTAATGGATATGTAGAAGGAGGGACAAGATAAATTTTATGAACAATGATGACAAACAATATGGAAGCTTTATACAGCGTAAAAACACCAAGCATATTCAGTGCCTGCATGTATGGGAATAATGATTTCAAAAATGATGACTTGTCAAATAATATAAAAACTTGATGTTGTATCTCATGCATTAAGGCTGGTTTCCATATAGTGGTATCTGTCGTATCTGTCTCATCAGTCGACCATGAAACAATGGAAATCGGAATTATTCTTATGTTTCACGGTTGACTGATGAGACAGATACGACTAGATGGAAATCAGCCTTAAAAAGTTTAAAGCTGTTATTAATATTTAACTGGAACATGTCCAAACTGAATCACGGAAATGGCTGCAAAGCTAGTATATTCAACGAAAACAAGAAACCAAGCTACTGCAATTGAAAAATCCTGCTTTAGAAATTATATTTCAGACCACAAACCTGATTCCTGAAACATTCTTGTTCATTAATATTGTGTGGTTCCAGAAATTATCCATACCCCCCCCCCCCCCCCCCCCCAAATACAGTATTTTCTTTGGAAATTCCAGAGGGTCACTTTTCAACACCCTTCCGTGGAGGGGGTATGGATATTTTTTGGAACCACACATTTAACATGCAATTAGAGCGGATTTCAGATGACTGTTGTGAGTAATTCGCAATTACTTTGTAATTACTCCTATTTTTTATACAGAATTGGTGTAATTAGTTTGCGATTGGTTTCACTATAGTCATGAAAACCGCTCTATCTACACCCCTTGTTTAGTTGGATAACTCCAGCAGAAGTCACACTAACAGGAGATTTTCACATGTTTATAGAAATCATTGTGCAGAAACATTGGATAATAACGATGCCAGCATAGCGCACATGTATTGCTATTCTGTGCACCTGGATCAACTGTTATGTCCAATATTGAACTGTTTGTGAACTGAACTGTTTGTGAGAACTCAAGAAACATTCCTGAAGCAGCTACAAAAACAGTTGACGTTATTGCAGCCTTCAGATACAAATCACAACACTAATGAATAACATTGAAAATAAATATGTATACAATTTGATATTATATTAAATTTCTTGCAAGTTTTAACATTCAGATGACTCATTTTTATAAACTAGGAAACAAAACTCTTTCTAGAAACAGTAGCTTTTGGCTCGAGCACTTCACTATCTAAATAGATACTTCTAGTTATATATTATATAAACTCAAGAGTGGATTAACAAGAGTTAGAATCTTTCGTACAGTATTTGTCCACATCACAGTCAGAAAAGTGTCTATTTTAGATTTGAATTTCGCGCGCGAAAGTATTCGAATGCTCAGGTTCGAATGCTCGTATACCCAATACACAACAAATAGAGAATATCCTACCTTATCTTTGCAACTTTAAAGGTTTTTCGATTGATCTGCGATTTATTTTAGGCTGGATCTCACAACTGTTTGCGTGGCGAGAAAGTGGGAACCCTGTGGATGACGAATTTTCGCGGCAATCCTAGTTCTAAAAATAGACACTTCCTGACTGTGATTCGGGCGTACATAGTAAATATGGAAACTCTTGGTAATCCACTCTTGATAAACTTTCATATCTCAACATTATAGTTTTGTTGAGTGAGTAGATGTTGAAATGTTTTTTACCATGTAGGAAATTTTACACAAGATTACTGTACGAACCTTAAAATTAGGTCAATGGGCTTTGGAAAGGTTTAGGAAATGTTTTGGAAATTTTCACTTAGAGGATTCTATAGGATTATTCAAAGCTTCAGGAGGCTAGATTCCGCTAAGAAATAGCACGAAAAAAGGGCGATATCGCCTTATTTTTGAGTGCTATTTTCGGCGGAATCTACCGACTGAACGCTTTGAATAGACTTGAATCCTATGGTATCTCAAATGGAAGTCACCAGAGCCTCCCCTGCGAGCAGACACGACGAGCTGGGAAGCTCTGGTTACGACAATGAGATTCTATGGGTTCGAGAATTCGGTTATTTTGAACAAAATGTGCAACTAAGGTACACTCAGGGACAAAATAGCTGAGACTCTTTCTTACTGTACACGAAAAATAGAGAATTCGTTAAAACTCACTTTCAACATGCTCATCCCCCTCTTCTGATGTGGGGGAGGGGGGAGGTGGTTAAGGGCTCTGCAAAGGGATTTTTTAGGTGTTTAAGGGCAATATTTTATTTAACCGTAATTTGCCTAGGGGGTCTCAGCTATTTTGTCCCTGAGTGTAGCTCAGAAGTAGGTAGATCCAGTTTTAGACAGTGCTGCGTAATTTTCTAACTGAATTTCAATCGTCCCCCAGGCTTCACGAAAACGACGAACGTGCAGCTGAAGTGGGAGTAAAGGAGACGACCTTGGAGCCGAAAGGTTATGACCATCCTGGTAACGACAAAATCACATTCTACGACTTACCCGGATTAGGAACTCCAAGGTTCCCTGATCTGGAAACCTACCATCAGTGTGTTGACCTGGAGAAATACGACACATTTCTCATTTTCACGGCGAGTCGATTCACGGAGAATGATTTGATCTTAGCTAAGAAGGTTCGATCGATGGAAAAGAATTTTTTTTTCATCCGTACAAAATCGACGAAAACGTGCGCGCAGAAAGCCGTAAAAACGTCGTTCAACGAGGAAACAATGCTGGCTGAGATCCGCGCTGATTGTGCAGAAAACTTGGAGGGTTTGTTATCCAAGGAAGAGGATGTCTTTCTCATCAGTAACCATGATCCTGAGAAGTGGGATTTCGATCGCCTAACTCGCACCATCCTAGAAGTCCTACCGATGCGCCAGAAAGAAGCTTTACTTCTGACCCTAGGAGTCATGACCAGCCTGTCCAAGGAACTTCTCCAGGAAAAAGTTGAGGTACTCCGCTCTCGGATATGGGTGGCAGCGGGCGCTTCCGCCGCTGCTGCTGCTGTGCCGGTACCAGGCCTGTCCATCGTAGTAGATATCGCTTTGATCGCCAGTGAAGTCAAATTCTACAGGGACCAGCTAGGCCTCCCTGAGGAAGGGTCAAGGCTTTTTAATGCCCTTCGATCCAATTTACAGGCACAAATCAAAGGAGTTTGTATGGATGTTGTCAAGTTCGGTGCTCTGGCTGCAGTTTACGCGACCGAGACAGCGTTGGAAGAGGCGGCGAGGTTTATTCCTTTTGGGATAGGTATTCTATGACTTTTGTATAGCTTCCTCTTCAGGTCTCTTTGATTTATCTACTATACCAGAAAAGAAGCCGGCGCAGCGGCGTAGCGAAGTTTTATACCCCATTTCCACCGGCGCTTAAACTAGTTTAAAGTGAGTTTAATTAAACTGGTTTAAATCCTTATCTCCTAAGAGGAGGCTATTCCAAGACAAAACTAAATAGACTACACTGTAAATAACTAAATAGACTACACTGTAAATGTTACTAAGTGATCATTTAGCTAGTAAGAGTTTAACGCAGTAAGAACTTCCCGTGTTGTGAGGAGAAAAAAAACCTTCTTTAATTAAACATGGTTTCAGTGTGAATGGGTATTAGTCTCAGAGTTTCGATGGTATCAAAAATGGCGACAAAGCAGAGCATTATGGGTAGGGTGCGTCATCTCTTTCAAACCTAATCATGTTTGTTTTATTTGTCGTAGGTTCGGTAATCTCAAGTGGAATGTCCTTTGCATCAACCTACTTGGTTCTGAGACAGCGCTTGGGAGAAATTGAAAAGTTGGCCCATGCTGTGCTGGAGGAAGCTGCTCATTTATCTGCGGAGGACTTGAGAGGTGACTAGAGTTCTGGAAGTGACATCCTGATATCCAGGATATACTAGTAGTAATCATAGATTAGAAACGCGTTCCAAGGAGGACTTTTTCCGTTATTTCTTATCCGTTTTTATTTGTGTTGCATGCCAAGATGTGAGCGTGACGTGCCGTGACTGGTTTTTAGTGGACGTCAATCAAACTCTGTTTCTTTGCATTCTTTTAAAAAGCAAATCTTGTCAACAAGCCAGACCCAAATCATTTGACTTCGCTCGTACGTTTCTCTGATCTTTGAAACCCACCTGAAAGGCTTGCTATGGAGCTTATTTTTGACAAGACTAATTTTCATTCAAACAAGACACGAGGAGGAAACTTGACTTCCCTTACGCCGCGTGGAACGCTTGAGAATTTTCTTAGAGAAGCCTAGCCTTTGACCTGAATGATCCAGGAGTGTGGGAAGTTCTGCAAATCATTCTGATGAAAACTTGGAACTGAATCTTTAAAAGTTTTCATAGACATAGGAAAGAAACGTGCAAAAGGATTTACCAGTTGAATTTGAATTGTTCGCTGAATCGATTTTCGTAGGCTCACGTCTTTGGTGTTTGAGGCGAATCGCCTTGCAAAGACGTAGAATGTCCGTTATCTTTTTGAACGATCAGCCTCTTTCCTTCAGATAAAATATACCTCTAGGTATTTTATTCTTGCCGGTGTGCGAAATAATTTTCATTCAATGCGGCCGATATGTGGCGGTGGAGTACTAAGCGAACAGAGTTTGATGCCCGGGGGGGGGGTCTTCACATGTCGACCTGATAGGGGTGCTCGTCGTATTTTTTAGGGGTCAAAATCGACTCTCAGGTATTTTTTAGGGGGTATCGGAGAAATATTGTGGCTTTCACTAATAATGGTATTTTTAGGGGTACGCAAATGAATGAAAGGGTCACAAACCAAGTAAAATGTTTTCTTTCTTTCTTTGTTCATTTATCTCTCTAAATAAGCTTGTTTTGAGATGAAAAACAATAAACAATAAAAAAAAGGTTTATTGTTGGTATTTTTTAGGGGTCATTTTGTTTTTTAAGGTATTTTTTAGGGGTTGGATTTTTTATGTCCTGGTATTTTTTAGGGTATATTTTCCGATGTCCCGACGAGCATCCCTATCACTCTTACATGGGAGAACCCCCCCCCCCCCCCCCCGGGGTTTGATGTCGTCCACCAAGGAACAAGAACCAGTCGCAATGTGAAACAAATTCTCGAACGCACAGTTGACCGATGAATTTCGAATGCGTCAAAATCTTGTAAAACCGGTTTCTAACCTGATTAGTGGCCTCGGTCTGATGTCGAGGCCTTGTGTCAAGAAAATCTCTCAAATCTTCTTGGCTTGCCGAGATTAGAATTGCGTTCTTTCGAACGCGATTATTCTGAAACTCATTAATAATACATCGAGCTTAAACAAAGAATATCATAAGCGTGGAGGAGGTTTGGATACGGGGTGCGACTACCGACTACCGACGGGGTGCGACTACCGACTACCGACGGGGTGCGACTACCGACTACCGACGGGGTGCGACTACCGACTACCGACGGGGTGCGACTACCGACGGGGTGCGACTACCGACGGGGTCCGACTACCGACTATCGACGGGGTGCGACTACCGACTACCGACGGGGTGCGACTACCGACTACCGACGGGGTCCGACTACCGACGGGGTCCGACTACCGACTACCGACGGGGTGCGACTACCGACGGGGTGCGACTACCGACTACCGACGGGGTGCGACTTCCGACTACCGACGGGGTGCGACTACCGACTACCGACGGGTGCGACTACCGACTACCGACGGGGTGCGACTACCGACCGACGGGTGCGACTACCGACGGGGTGCGACTACCGACTACCGACGGGGTGCGACTACCGACTACCGACGGGGTGCGACTACCGACGGGGTCCGACTACGTCGACCGGGCGATCTTGTAAGAAGGTAGCCAATCAGAAAGCGAGTACAGAACAAAGGATCTTGACTTTCATGAGATCTCAGTTATCGAAAGATTCGCTTTTCTCCTACAAATTGTTAAAATTATGAGCAGAAATCACCTCAAAACACTTATAGCCTATTAGTAGCTCAACCAATCAGAACGCAGTATTGACAGTAGACCAGTAGTGTGATAGACCAAATCGGCTAACGGTGTTTACATCTTGTTGCCACCCAATTCGGGCCATGTGATGATTCCTTTGGGTGGATACTTTTGTTAGTTCTGCACATGTGCTCGTGCAATCGGTCAAGTGAGAAAAATTGGACAATTGTAACCACCAAAGGGAATCATCACATGATCTGAATTGGGTGGTAACAAGATGTAAACACTGTTAGCCGATTTGGTCTATTTGACTAATAAAGGCCGAATGTGCCTCATGGTCTATTGATATCATAGCACATGAGGACGAGAGGTCTAATTGTTTTAGTATAAACCAACTAGTGGTCGGTTTTGGCAATGAATTACATTATTTTATGTTTAAAAAATCAAGTTTTCTTGCAAAGAAAGGTGGTGGTTTTGCCAGGTACGGTCTATCACTAATAGACCATTTGAGTAGCTCAGCCAATCAGAATGCAGAATTTGTAATAGACCATTAGTTGGTTTGTACTAATGTTTGTTAGACAGACTTTGACAGGATAAAAGAAATAATTCAAAAACGGCGGCAAAGTGGTGCATTATGGGTACTGTGGGTCTTAACTGTAGTCATCTCTAATGTACTATAGTAAAATCTAGTTTACTGGTCAGGATGCTATTTTTACTCGACAATTAAGCTCAGATCTAACCTTGTAATAGCCAATTTTGAATATTTAGCCAGGCAAAGTTATTTTTATAACAAATGTTCGGTATAGCGCTCTTCACGCTGACGTCATCCAACCTGACATCGAGCACTAGAGTATGGCAATGTTGATAACAGCGCTATTCACAGTTTATCAACATTGCCAGTCTAATTAAACTATGTTCTAGCAGTGGCGGATGCAGACCCTTTAGAAGGGGGGTGGCTAGTACAAAGGATATACTACAGAGTTCACACCAAGGGGGGTGGCTTATCTTAAGGATTTTACAAGAAATAGGAGAACACCCTAATCAACCCCCCCCCCCCCCCCCCCCCCCCCCTAGATCCGCCCTAGTCTGAATGCTAATGCGCCAACCGTAGATTGTATCGTATCGATCGTATCGTGTAAACCCCGGATGAATCGCTGAAAGCTCCCGGACTGCGCGCGGCCATAAATTCGAGATTAACCAAGAACTCATCAATGTCATATGCTGTGCACAACCACGTTTCTTGGTATAGTTGTAAGACAAACGCTTCATTCTGTTTATTTGTTTTATGTCATAAACGGGTCATGGTTGTGGTCGCTACACCTACAACTTTTGTTTTACCTCCCGCCACCTGTACAACGTTGAACGAGTGATGCAAATAGCTTCCTGTACGTACGTAATGCGCACCTATGTTTTGAATAAGTTGTATACCAAATCAGTGAATAGTCATTTTCGCGCGCTCTGTTTGGTTCCTGAAATATTAGGTATCCAACATTAGTATAATTACCCTAGTGATTATAAGAATTTCCGCGCGCTGATTGGTCGAGAGGTTCGTTTTCTCTCGCTATAATCACCTACAGGTGATTATAACATTGAAAGGATATGGAGTGCGCTCGCGAGTTTTGTTATGATCGTGAAAAAGTCCGACAAAAACAAGTTTTTCTGTCTAAAAAAACCTTATGAATCACTTGAGCAATTATACTAAAACAATTAGTCGCCTCAGGCTCCGTGATTATTTGCGAATAGTCACCTCGACTTCGTCTCGGCGACTATTCGCCGATAATCAATTAAATATTATTCAGCCATATGTACCCAAACATGGTCATTGGAACGCCTTCTTCTGTACATGACATGTATTCTGCGATATCCGTCATCTGAAGCCAAATATGATATTTGAGCTCGTAAAAAAATACGCAAAAGTTACGTTTTCAGGGTTTTTCTGTGCTATCGATGTGCTGAATAATAAAACCATAATATCCTGCTCGGTTTTTATATCGGGCGGTTTGATTCGGCAAGATATCAGGACGAATTTGCGTCTCGCCAAAATACCCATGGCGAGTCCAAATTTGCCTGATTTGGGGAGAGGTCAAAAGATCCGTACTTCCGTGGGTGCCCCATTTGGGGGGGGTGGGGTAGGTGCCGGAGCCACCTACCTCTCAGAGCTGAATTTTAGAGCAAGTATCTCCTTAAATAAAATAGATATTAAAAAGGTGTATGCTCCAACGCTTTCCTCGCAGCGAGAGGAGTCCATATGTGCATTTTTGTCACGCAACGTTAGTGAGCGGCCACGTTTTTTAGCTGCTCCGCAGAGTTTGCAATTTCATCCCACTTCTTCGATAATTCTTATATTATGAAGGTTATTTTGCTAAGGAAGATTTTAGCGGAGATTAATTTAGATACTTCTGGACAAAAAGCTGATTGGAGAGCCGTTTAACGGAGTATTTTGAAAGTAGAACGTACAGTTCTGTAGACAATGGCGGCCACGACTCTATTGACCTAAGCGTCTCACAAGATGAAAACGCCGACCAGAGTGTGCTTATTTCTCCTCCTATCCCAAGTTCAAGTGTACCATCAACTCCTTCTACTTCAATTCCAAGCACTAGCGAACCTTCTATGTGCAGTTGCTATGCCCTTGTCAATGAGCTCCGACAGAATTATGCCGAGCTGAAGTGCAAAGTCGAGTCTATTATCGTTCCCGAACCTTGCGAAATCTCTCAACTTCGGGACCTAAATAAGTTACTTGAAAGGTCTGTTGAGTCACTGAAACAAGAAAAGGATGCCCTACTGGTGGCGCTTAGGTTGGTTTCAACCGACCGCCGTCCTCTGCCTTCTCGGCTGACGGTTTTCGCGAGTCGGTTCCACCTGTTGTTCAAGAACTAGCGTCAACTAGTGCCCAGTTAAATAATATCGGGTCAAGTTCAAAGGAAGCAAAGGTTTCGACCTCCTCTAAGTCTTCAAAAAACAAGAAAAAAGCATCTGCTGGTCGTCTATTATCTGAAATTATTGAGGATGAAACCGCCGCTCAACAACCTAAGCGTGTCGTCATTGTAGGCGACTCTGTAGTTAAATTCGTTCAGGGTCATAGACTTTCTACTGCAAATACCAAAGTCTCCGTACACTCTTTTGGAGGAAGTACAGTTGAAGACATGACAGATTATATTCAACCGTCTCTCAGGAGAAAGCCCGACGAAGTTATTTTCCATGTTGGGACGAATAATCTGTCTACTGATGAACCCTTAGAAATTGCTAACAAAATTGTTGGTTTAGCAAAGCTGGCTCAAGATTCTTCAATCAAGGTAACGCTTTCTTCTATTACTACTCGTGATAGAAAAAATGAAAACTTTAAAGCCAAGATTAATCGTGTCAATAATTATCTCAAGGACTTTGCAAACAATAATGACTATGGTTTCATCAACAACGATAACATTGAGTCAAATTGCTTAAACAAGAGTCTCCTACATTTAAATTCTGAAGGCACTCGTAAGCTAACTGATAATTTTAAAGCTCATATAAGTAAGTGATTGCTTTGTCACAACGAGGCCGTACCTTTACCCCCTGATATTATTACAAGTAATCCACCCTGTGAGTTTTTTCCTAGTTGTCGTGGTTTTAAAATTGCTTGTTTAAATATTAATAGCCTCTCACTCGGACGGTACAAACTGCAGGTTTGCAGGTTGCAGGTTGCAGGTTGCAGGTTTGCAGGTTGCAGGTTTGCAGGTTTGCAGGTTGAAGGTTTGCAGATGTGAGTGATCTTATGACACGTGGGAAAATTATTAGCAAGTACTCCTTACGGACATTGACGTCATTGAACACGTGACCGGGGGAAAATTATGAATATCTCCGCAGCATTTATATGAACGGCAATCAAACTTGGAAATTAAGGTGTTTAACGCTAGTCCAGCAAGAACTCCTTGATTACGGACAGTGACGTCATTGACACGTGACCGGGGGAAAATTATGAATATCTCCGCAGCATTTATATGAACGGCAATCAAACTTGGAAATCGTTCATATAAATGCTGCGGAGATATTCATAATTTTCCCACGGTCACGTGTTCAATGACGTCACTGTCCGTAATCAAGGAGTACTTGCTGGACTAGCGTTAAACACCTTAATTTCCAAGTTTGATTGCTGTTCATATAAATGCTGCGAAGATATTCATAATTTTCCCACGGTCACGTGTTCAGTGACGTCAATGTCCGTAAGGAGTACTTGCTGGACGTTAATAATTTTCCCACGTGTCATAAGATCACTCACATCTGCAAACCTGCACATGGCGAAGAATCCCATACAGCCGATTTGGCCAGCGGAAACCCGAGTCGCGGGCGCATATATTAAGCATAAAGCACGAAATATTATTCCTTTGACACAAAATTCATTTAAATCTATCCAGCCTGAGAATTTATACTGCAGGTTGTATTTGTCGTCGGTTTAGTATGCTTTCTTCGCCAATTTTAGCAAGAATTACAGCGATTTCGCAATAACGGCAATTTACTTCGTTGGGCTGCCTGTGTTATTAATGTTTGACTCAGAAAAGGCCCTGTAAAATGTCTTTCAGCGCCCCTATTGTTCCCAAGCCATCAGGAACAGCAGAGAGAGTAGTAATGGCGATTCGAGCGAAGAGGGAACAATTTTGGAGCAAAACTCGAAGGGTAGCGGCTCAGCGAGTCGGAGCTGTCCCTTTAAATTTGGTATACACGAAAAGCGATTTATTCTCTATCTTCGGAGGGATTTGGAACTATCCAAATGGTAGCTTTTGCCAACATTTTCAAGCATTAAACCAAGATCTACATGTGTACTTTGGACTCGGATTTGTGGGAACTTAAAGCGAACTCCGTAGACCACGTTTGGAACATTTGTTTGTAGGCTGTCGAAGTGTTTTATAAGGGGATGTATGGCGGATTAGGTCGAATTTTCTATCTAAATACATTTGCTTCGGGAACATATTTGCACGTTTGCAAATTCATTACAAAACATATCAAGAGCAAATTCAGGTATGTAAAATTGTTTTCAGATTTGTGGGAACTTGGAAAGTGTTGCTAGCCAAGAGCAAAAAGAAATTAAAGAGTAGAACAGCCGAAGTTTCACTGTTTTCTTTGTATTTGTGAGGCGACGCGTAATATTTAATACAAGTACCCAGATTAGCGTAGTGCGCATGACCTCATGCGACCGGCGGCCATGTTGTATTGAATTCTACGCCATGAACCTGCAAACCTGCAACCTGCAACCTGCAAACCTGCAACCTGCAAACCTGCAACCTGCAGTTTGTACCGTCCGCCTCTCACTTCATAATGACGAGCTCCGGATCGTTTTGGACGAGAAACGTCTTGATGTATTGGCTATTAATGAAGCTAAACTCGATGATAATGTTAGCGATGGAGAATTAGCCATTGAGGGTTATGATATTGTGCGGCGTGATAGGAAAGAAAACGGACGGAATGGGGGTGGTGTCTGTTTTATATTCGCTCAAATATTGATTATATCGCTCGTAATGACTTAAGTTCTGAGATTTTAGAGATTCTCTCGATTGAGATCAGGAAGCCTAACGCTAAACCCTTCATTATAACAACTTGGTACAGGCCACCTGATTCTCTAGTTGAGTTGTTTTCGATTTTTGAAGCCTATATTGGCAAACTTGATTCTGAGGGTCTTGAGCATATAATTTTAGGAGACATGAATGCAAATTATCTTACACCCACCGACTCTACTACAAAGGCGCTCTTGAATGTTACTGATATTTATAATTTAAAACAGTTGATTAGTGAGCCCACTCGTATTACTGACAAAAGTAGTAAAGCAATAGATCTCATTTTCACCAATCATCCAGAGAGCGTGGTTTGTAGTGGGGTATCCCATCTGGGCATTAGTGATCACAGCCTGATATATGTTTATCGTAAGTTAGCCATTCCTCCTGTGTCTAAAGGTATTAATACTGTTATAATGCGTGATTTTAAACATTTTGATAGGGAGAGTTTTCGTTATGATCTATTATCCTCTTTATCCTCGGGCAATATTATTGGCACGACTGACCCGAATGTGATGTGGTCCGAGTGGAAGTCATCTTTTTTGAACATCTGTAATAAGCACGCTCCCATTCGTACCAAACGCACCCGTGCCTGTAAGAGTCCCTGGATAAATAGTGAACTTAAAAAACTCATTCATTCCAAGAAATGTCTTAAAATAAAAGCCACCCAGTCCAATAAACCAGCTGACTGGAGTGCATATAGGACTTTTAGAAACCAAGTTCATGAAAAAATAAGAACGCTAAAAACTTGTATTATACAAATTCTTTTAGAACTTTGAGGGGAATTCTCGTAAAACGTGGCAAACAATTAATCAGTTAACTGGCCGTAAAAGTAATAAGGCTACAATCAATAGTGTAAATGTCAATGGCGAAGTGATGAGTGATCCAGCCCATGTCGCTGAGGTCTTTAATACTTATTTTTCTGAGATAGGTCCTGAGCTTGCTAAATGTGTAAAGGAAGTAGATTGTTGTTTTGATGACTATTTATCACCTACTGAGAAATGCTTCCAGTTGCAACAAACCAATAGCCAGCAAGTACTGTCTCTTTTGTCTAAGTTATCGAAGACCAAGGCGACTGGGCTGGACAACATTTCTGCCAGACTTTTAAGGGAGTGCACTGATCTTATTGCCAGACCACTTTGTGCTATTTTTAACCAATCTGTCATCACTGGCGTTTTTCCTACAGAATGGAAAAACGCCAGAGTAATTCCGCTGTATAAAAACTCTGGGGAAAGATCTGATTTGTCTAATTATCGACCTATTTCAATCATTCCTGCCATTGCCAAGGTTTTTGAACGTATTGTATACAATCAGTTTTATGCATACCTTAATGATAATAACTTAATTACCAGTTGTCAGTCTGGCTTTAGATCTATGCACTCTACTGTTACAGCCTTATTGGAAGCCACTGATTCATGGTCGTTAAACATTGATAGGGGTTGTGTTAATGCTGTTGTTTTTCTGGATCTCAAAAAGGCCTTCGACACAGTTGACCATAATATTCTTTTGTCAAAGTTGCGTTATTTTGGCCTTCATGGCACAACTTTACAGTGGTTTGCCTCGTACCTGGGTAATCGTTCTCAGGTATGTCAGGTTAACGGTCAAAATTCTTCACCAGCTTTTGTGAAGTGTGGGGTCCCCCAGGGAACAATTCTTGGCCCACTGTTGTTTTTACTCTATATTAATGACCTGCCAAACTGCTTGTTGCACTCCCAGCCGAGAATGTACGCTGATGACACCAGTATAACGTTTGCCAGCGACGACCTGGGGGTCATCAATGTGCATATGAATGAGGACCTGGACGGTATTAATAAATGGCTAGCCGCAAATAGGTTGACACTTAATATGACTAAAACTGAGTTTCTTCTCATTGGCTCCTGGCAAAGATTAGCCCACCTACCAGGTTCTCCTAGCCTTGCTATTGATGGCACTCCGGTCAGTCAAGTACCTTGTACGAAATCACTTGGTGTCATGATCGATAAAAATCTTGGCTGGGAGGAACATATTAATAGTATATCTAAAAAGATTTCTTCTGGCATTGGTGCCATTAAACGTATTCGGTCTGTTGTTCCCCGCGAGACCCTGCTTACTACGTACAATGCTATTGTCCAACCACATTTCGACTATTGCAGTACTGTTTGGGGCAACTGTGCCGGGGGCCTTAGTGAGAAGCTCCAGAATCGCGCTGCGCGTATCATAACCTTCTCTAGCTACGATACCAGTGCCGTTACGCTATTTCGAGAGCTTGGTTGGTTTAATTTGAGTGATCAACGCAAAGTAACTAAATCACTATTTATGTACAAAACACTCAATAACCTTACTCCGAGCTATCTCACTTCTAAATTCTCCTGGCGAGACAATTCTTGTTATAATTTAAGGAATTCTGAAAACAAGTTAACGGTGCCGCTCCCTCGTACTGAGTATGGCAAACGAAGCTTTAGTTACAGTGGAGCGGCACTGTGGAATGATTTACCAGTTGAATTGAGGCGATCTCCATCGCTAACTAAATTTAAAGACGGGGTCACGCACGGCCTCTAAGTGACACGGCATCCTTGAAAAGCAGGTGTTTTTATTATTATTATTATTATTATTATTCATATTATATATTTATATATTTGTAGTATTTTTTTTTTCCTTTGAATATTTGTAAATAGATTTCTCGAGTATTATTATAGTCTCGACCTGAAGGTTCTACCGTGTATAAATAAAGCTTTTACTTACTTACTTACTTACTTACTAAAATCAGGTACCCCTAGATCATGCTCTGAGAAAATTACGTCTGAAAAGGGGTATTGGGTACCTAAGGGGGTAGATGCCGGTACCCACAACCTCCCCTGAACAAATTGGGCACCATTCGAGTACAATTGTTTTGAATGTATTTATCATCACAAAGAAAAACGTTTGTCCTCAGCTAAAACGATTCCGTTTTTGTAAACACGAACACGAACGTTCCCTCTGCACTGCATGAATCCTGGCTGCACAGCTCACCTTGCTCGTCCCCAGACCTTTCTCTACTTAGTAAGCCGAGCAAAGGGTCTGGAGACGTGATTGATGGCATTTTTAAAGGCCCATATAATAGTCAACCAGCAACCTTATCGCTTTATTTCCAATCGGATCTATTGTTACTGACCACTGTGTGTTTAGCTGATCGATTTACTGTATTATTCTTCGAATTTCACAAGTTCAAACTACAATTTGTATCGACTTTTCATATATGAAAGTCAACCCTGCAAAGGATGTCGTTTGACTATATGGGGCTTTGTCGTTTCTTTACAAGTACCCTTTGTACCAAAGCATGTCGGAATTTGAAGTCAGTTACGCTGACGAGCTTCAGGACTACATAAAGGAAAACGGAGTCTTAAAAATTGGAGAATTTTTCAAAGAGAAATTGAAAGCCTGGCAAGAGGTTGAAGTCAACATCGGAGTGACTGGCGATTCGGGAACAAGAAAATCGAGCTTCATAAACGCTATAAGAGGGTAAGTTTGGCTTTATGGACTTTCGTTCTTGGAGGAAAGCTGACAATTACCGATTGTTTTTAACAAATCGTTTTTAAAATGAATAAAATACGAATCAAATGGTGGTCAAAATTCGTGGTCAAATGGAGTCTCAACTCGAAATCGAAAAAAGCTGAAGTGTTTTCCATTTACCACAAATTTTCGGTAATACGGTTGAAAATCAATGGGAAGCGTCTTTCATCTCGGGAATTTGTTAAAGATATGCTGTGATTGATATGATCTGGCTCATTAGTTTTAGGCCAAGCTCTGAATACTGAAGGATCAGTGAAAGGTCAATGGAGTTCCTAGAAATACCGGAAGTGAAAGCACAAACGACTCGAGCGTCCGCTCAGTCTCGCAGCCGCGATCAGGAGTCGAGATTCCGTTGTCGAGTCGAAAATTTCATCTCCTTTGTTTCCCAACTTTCGGGAGAGACCGAAACAGAATTTCAACTTCCGAACGTTTTATCAGGAGCCCATTAACCATCAAGGGGGAGGCTGAGACACATGACCAGTTTGAAAACATGGGAACGAGGTTCTCCTTTGTTTCGAAACGGTCATATGACTTCGCCTTCCCTAGGGTCTTGACTCCCGAGCTAACCGCCATTTTGAAAACGACCGAGAAGACGAGGTTGAGAGCGAGGATCTGTGAAAATTACTATTTCATTCTCGTCTCCTTGCAGGGGCGAGGCCTCTGGTGACAGCAATTTGAGGACTACTGCTGCTTGGCTGAAGTTGAAAGTCGGAGCTTCATATTGGCGCTGAAAGGTATTTCTCTTAACGGATCTGTATTACATCTCGCGCATGCGTCAGTGGCTGTCACCAGAGCCTCTTTGCGATTATTTGAACAAAATGCGCAGAACTAAGTTAGCTCAGAAGTAGGTAGCTCCAGTTTTAGACAGTGCTACGTTTATTTTTCTAACTGAATTTCAATCGTTCCCAGGCTTAACGAAACGACGAACGTGCAGCTGAAGTGGGAGTAAAAGAGACAACCTTGGAGCCGAAATGTTATGATCATCCTAATAACAACAAAATCAAATTCTATGACTTACCCGGATTAGGAACTCCAAGGTTCCCTGATCTGGAAACCTACCATCAGTGTGGTTTACTTCGAGAAATACGATACGTTTCTTATCATCACGACGAGTCGATTCACGGATTATGATTTGATCTTAGCTAAGCAGATCCGATTGATGGGAAAACATTTTTTTTTCGTCCGTACCAAGATCGACGAAGACATGCGCGCAGAAAGCCGTAAAACGTCGTACAACGAGGAAGCAATGCTGGCTGAGATCCGCGCTGATTGCGCAGAAAATTTGGAGGGTTTGTTATCCAAGGAAGAGGATATCTTTCTCATCAGTAACCATGAACCTGCGAGGAGGGATTTCGATCGCCTAACTCGCGCCATCCAAGACGCTCTTCTGATGCGTCAGAAAGAAGCGTTCCTTCTGACCCTACGAGTCCTGACCAGTCTGTCCAAGGAACTTCTCCAGGAAAAAGCCAAGGTACTCCGGTCTTGGATAAGGATGTTAACCGGTGCTTCCGCCGATTCCGTTGCTGTGCCGGTACCAGCCTGTCCATCGTAGTAGATATCGCTTTGATCGCCAGTGAAGTCAAATTCTACAGGGACCAGCTAGGCCTCCCTGAGGAAGGGTCTGACCCTTTGCTTCTGATCCTTGGAATCCTGACCAGTCTGTCCAAGGAACTTCTAAAGAAAAAAGTTGAGGTACTCCGCTCTCGGATATGGATGTTAGCGGCCGCTTCCGCCGCTGCTGCGGCTGTGCCGCTCCCGGGCATGTCCATCGTAGTAGATATCGCTTTGATCGCCGGTGAAGTCAAATTCTACAAGGACCAGCTAGGCCTCCCTGAGGAAGGGTCAAGGCTTTTTAAAGCCCTTCGATCGAATTTACAGGCAGAAATCAAAGGAGTTTGTATGGATGTTGTCAAATTCGGTGCTCTGGCTGCAGTTTTCGCGACCGAGACAGCATTGGAAGAGGCGGCGAGGTTTATTCCTTATGGGATAGGTATTCTATGACTTTTGTATATCTTTCTCTCCAGGCCTCTTTGGTTTATCTATTATAGCAGAAAGGAGCCGTCGCAGCCGCGTGGCGAACTCCCTCATTTGAGGAATGCGACTGGGCCCAGTCACGCTCAGCGCATCGCGGCGAGTCTACCGTGATACGCGGAACGTGTCTAGCGTGATGCGCGGAACGTGTCTACCGTGATGCAAGGAACGTGTCTAGGACGGACGTTCACCAAATAAGGGAACTGCAAGCAATCTAATACTCACGCACACCGGCCTCACAGGCCCCCCCCCCCCCTCCCCTCCCTCTCAGTATATAAGAGTTCTGTGAGACGACTGGTGTATTGAACCACGCGTCACGCAAAGTGAAAACCCTTTAAAAAATTGACATTCTTGATCAGGTTATCTTATATTAAGTTCCTTAGCGTTTGTCGCGGAAACGTTTGTGATTGGCCATGATTTTTTCCCGCCACTTTTGGTGCGCGTTTGTGCAACACAGGAAGCCCCGCAAAGTAAATATTTTGCTGAGCAACGAATTTCTTTTCAGTGAGAAAATTCCACGTAGTAAATAATTTAAAACGTTTTCGTTTAAGTGCATATCACCCCTGAGAGGAGAGAACATGGACTCATTGTTGTGTTTGAACAAATAAGAATGACGGAAATTCTGTCTTGATACCTTGTTTGGTTCATGAGATATGAGAGATCAAAGATTTATGTAAATTAGGTTTTGACGTGACCGGCGAGAGGTAGACAGAACTCTCTAAGTTGTCACACAATGATATAGAAGCCAGATACACGCTATTCATACAAAAAGTCACTGGATTATAATCGCAGTGGCTGATATTAGCATGCATATTTTCTACCTCTCGCCGCGTCATCAAATTGCATGTGTAAAGGCCGATTTAGACTGTACGATTTTCGCCTACAACCATCGCATGCGACACGCTTGCGACATGACTTAGCTCGCAAGCGCATGTCGTAGAGGAGTTGTAGGGCTGATTTAGACTTTGCGATTCGAGTCGTATGCTGATGCGAGCATGTCGCATGCGATGATTGTAGGCGAAAATCGTACAGTCTAAAACGGCCTTAAGACATTGACCTTACACATGATGAATTCGCTCATCAATTAGTGCACCATAAACTCTGTTTTTGCAAATTTTACAAGTTTTGATCTTGTTAGGCAAGAGATGGGTGGTATCAAAAATCACGGCAACAAGAAATGTTCTTGTGAAATGTGTCGCTTTTCTCCAATTCTATATAATGCAAAAGTGGATTTATGGAAATATTTACATATTATCTTTGAAATCCTAAACGTTTTTTGCTCTTTCTGATGCCTTAGAAGGTTGCAAAATCCACCATAACTAACAGACATTCGAGAAATGATGTTGTTCGTCTTTTCCACATTTTTTCACATTCGAGAGCTTGGGAAACAAGAAACTCAAGAAACCACAGAAAGCCTGCATAATCTCTAGAAAAACGTCACAGTTTTCTTGATATGAAAGCAGTGCATTATGGGTAGGGTGCATCGTTCTTTCAAACCTAATCATGTTTGTTTTATTTGTCGTAGGTTCGGTAATCTCAAGTGGAATGTCCTTTGCATCCACCTACTTTGTTCTGAGACAGCGCTTGGGAGAAATTGAAAAGTTGGCCCACGCTGTGCTGGAGGAAGCTGCTCATTTATCTGCGGAGGACATGAGAGGTGACTAGAGCTCAGGTTATTTGAAGTGGCATCCTGATATCGATCCAGAATGTATTACAGTACTCTTAATCATTAATAATTCATCAAGGAGGTTTGGATATGCGGTCTTATTTGTATAGATTTTTGAGATTTTATCTTTCTTTTCTCAACATTAAATGATTCGTTTGAGGATCTATATCAAACATTCGACTGTGTTTTACATCAGGATTGTTCTGTGAACCAATCGATTGTTTGGCACATTAATAACAATAGCAATGGGTGACGTCAGCGTGAACAGCGCTATAGCCATTTTAGAGACACTCTCGTATCCAGAGCTCCCCGGCTCGTCTGCTCGCAGGGGAGGCTCTGGTGACATCCATTTGAGGACCTTTGCTGAATGGCTGGTTTTGAACGTTGGTGCATGCGCAGAAAGATCTTTCTCTCAACGGCTCTGTATCAAATCTCGCGCATGCGTCAGTGGCTGTTACCAGAGCGTCCCCCGCGAGGAGACGAGCCGGGGAGCTCTGGGTACGAGAATGTTTTAGAGATGGCTGAGAGCTTTTATCGTAACAAAAAACGGATGAAACGCTGAAAAACTCGACCGACCGCGCGCGGCCATAAATTCGAGGTGGCGATGAATTTGGGGTTCTCGCGATTTAAACGGTCCTCCATCGCATCATTCAAGCAGGCTGACGTGTATATATGGGATTTTGTTAAGAGGAGAGTCCACCATTGCCACACAGGCGCGGATCCAGGGGGGGGGATCATCGTGTGCAAATGAACCCCCTCCCCTCTCCCAACGAACCGAATTTTTTGGGATCGGTTCGGTAAAAACCTTTTGCCATTTCAGAGTGGTTCTTTTCTTTTATGTGACCCAATGTATAGAGTATGTTAATTCATGATGTAACAACCATTTCAGGATTTCGCTAATATGTTTTTGTTTTGAAAGAAAAACGAAAAGAATGTTTCCTCATACGTTGCATTTCATCAACAAAAATGACCCCCCCCCCCCCTCCCCCCTTAAAATCCTGGATCCGCCACTGCCACATTATACTCGGACAAGATATGTGCCCACTTTGTTTCGTTTGCGAAGACGTTTCATATTTTCAAAGGATACGTTTCCCTCGTCGCAAATATACTAGAAGGAATGGAACCTTCGTGACAGCAAACCGTAACTGATTGTCGTCGTATAGAAGACACTATTTACAAGTTTTACAGAAGCCTTTACTCTGACGCATATATTCTCTTTTAGACATCCGGGTATCTATCTATTGAGAGCGCCAAGCTTTTTGTATTTGAAAAGGTGAAATTCCAAACTCTCCCATTGAAAGAATCGTGCGAGTTAAGGTTTTGTCTGATCCGTAATGTAGCGTGAGGCTCAAGAACAACAGTCTGGAAATTTGTCCACCTTGACAATGTAACTTGGGTGAAACACATATTCTTTGAGTTCATTTGACGTCCCGTTCGTGATCAAATAACTTAAAAGAGTATCCCTCTCCAAGCACTGCTTTCTTGTTTAGAACTTTCATGCATTTTATGCGCCATTTCTCAAGTCTCGTTAACCTATCATCGTGTGTTTGGTCACCCTGTGGTACTACCGAGGCGCGCCTGCGTTCCTCTTCCTTGTGCGCCTCCTTCGCAGCAACTCGGGCAGCGGTTCCCGCTTTAGAGTACCTACAAATGAATGAATTGAGTACGAAAGTCATCCAGGTCGGATGCTGAATGTCAATCGATCACCAACTGAAGAAGGCTTGGAGAGCCGAAACTTTTTGTATATTATTCAAGAGACACTGAGCGATACACAGACCAAGTGGTAAAGACTTCACCCAATGTCATCGCTATGAACAATACCACGGTTGCCCAAATCAAAAGTTTTGCATTTTGTTTTTTCTCGGTCATAAGGCCTGGTGACGAAATTTGAAAAACACGGGCAGTCCGCGGGATTCGTAAAAACGAAACATATCAAAAATAGCCTGATCAAAACCGTCGTTTTTGAAACACTCACGGCCAAAACCAAATTAGGAAGTATTTACCTTATTGGAAGTGATCGGGTAGATCCCATTCTGAAGAATTTCGGCGACAATTGCCAGAAAAAACACTGAAATTTTAGCGAGAACTTCCAGGCATATAAGCGACTCGATATTTCAAAGCATCCTCCATGTTGGTTATAGCTTTATAGATGCCAGGGCTGATCTGGTTCGAGCTTCCACAGGGAACCCGCGCTGCTCGCCCCAGTCCCCTTAAAGGCATTCTGCAAAACCGACGGCTTAATTTTTGAGATGTAACTTATTTCTTCATCGGCACTAACCTTAAAGACGCCAGTTCTCTCTGCCGTCTTTCGTGCGCGGCGACCACGGCAGCTTCTTCCATTCTGACTGGCCCTGAGTACTTTTTCGCCTCGAGGTGAGCAAATTTTTTTGGTGGGTGTTTGGTTTGATCCTTGCCGGGGTTATACACCACGTCAGCTACTATTGACGGCTTGCGGATGTTAACGGACATGCGTCGTTCTTTGACCACGCCCCTCTCTACTTCGATGACGTCATGGACAATAGAGGTTCTGCGCACGTGTTTTCCTAATAAGGAAGAAAGTGTCGGAATGTCAGTATGAGCTGACGAAGACCATGTGACCCTTTGGGGAGCGCCCTTGGTTGGGGGCTTTCGAGGTAGCCGAAGACTCTCGAAGATGTCCCGAGCAAAGAAAAGTCTCGAGCAAAGAAAAGTTGCTTCTTTTGTCAAAGAGTTGCCGAATGCCGAGCAACTTGTGACTAAGCCACAGGAGGCCCGTAATAACGAATACGGAGCAGGATAATCCCCGTCTGGTCCTAGGCGTTCCTTGTACGCAGTGAGAAGGTAAACCGCTGCCTGTGCTTGGGCTCAAACGGCTGTTCCAGTGACGTCGTGTTCCTGTAACGTCACGCTTCTACCACAGGAAGCCCGCCCAGGACGCCAGGAAATAGGCTGGGATAATCTATTAGATGACAAGTCAGACCAAATCATTCATTCATTTGAAAATAGCAAGAGAAAATAATCCCCAGTGAACGCAACCCTAACGCACGGATCTCTTTCCGTGGCAGAAGAGCGAGACACTTCTATTATTAGAAAAGGGAGCTATTTTTAGCGGCGCCTTCTGATTGACATAAGGTAATGACATAACACGAGCAATCTTTCGGATCCCTTTTAGTCTCCCGCGCAGCCGGCGTCCTTTGTGAAGCGTTGCGTGACTGACACAAAGGACGGGCTGCGCGGGAGACTATTTTTACCCTGATTCATCTTCTTCACATTTTCCAATGACAACGTTCTTCGCATTTCCTCCGCCAGCATTTGCGATGATTTTGATTTCATTTCCTTCGCGGCGATCGTCCTCAGAAGCTCGTCCCTGAGGGACACTCGTCGCTTGTTCTGATTGGCTGATGTCGATAGTTCGGCGGGCCAGCAATGGTGTGACGTCGTCCTCTGTCGTGTGTCACTCTTACTGGTATCTTAGCAACGGGTGACGTTAGACATGCCACTACACCGTTTCCTATGTTGCGCAGAGGTTGTACCGGTGCTGGGAACGCTTCATCAGCTACACGAGGAAAATATCAGGTAATTATAGGTGAATGATAATTATGAATTATAATGGACTCATCTATAACGCATGCGCGCGCTGCATGTCTGTGGTTGTGGACATTTGTCGAAGAAACTGCATTCTGGTAAGTGTGAGACCGCGCGCTTACAGCTGGAATCATCCATTCTCTTTCTGAAAAACGTTACTAACCCCCTTTTGGGATGAAAAATATAGTGAACATAAAAGGGAAAATTGTCAGTGAGCATACATTTTCGGTAGTTGTGACCTGGTCCGTCCGCTTACCATATTCATTTATAGGTGGGGGCGGAGGTGGTGGTGGATGTAGTTGTGTGATTGATGGCTTTCTATGGCCAAGATATGCAAGTTCTGGCATTCGCCGAAGTGGTTCCTTGCACCACGGCTCACTCAAGAGCTCCTCTGCCGTCGGCCGCTTGTTCTCGTCGAGGGCCAACATTTTACGCACAAGCTCACGACACTCTGAAAGAAATCGTCAGGTATTTATTTCATTGGCTTGGAAAGGTACTATTTCCTACAGCTTTCCACTTTACATGACAATGATTTTCAAGTTGTTGTTATAAATGAGAGCACAACAGCACAACTTGTAACAACAGAACTCAGTTCCATTTGAATATTTAGGGCAGGACGTCGTAATCAGTTGATAATTTGACGTGTTGTGAGCCTATTGCCACAGGTGTTCTACAAGGTTCCATACTTGACCCCCTTCTGGTTGTCCTGCTTGACACTAACCATAGACAGTGGAACAGATTTAAAGTGAGGGGACTCACCAGAGACAATGGCACAGTGTGTATGTGGGGGGAGGGAGAGGGGCTGTGGAGGCGTCACGCCGTCAGTTCCTCCCAGCCCCCACTGTTCCGCTGCCCATGGTAACCTACTACTGATGGTATCATGTAGTGCCCTTGACATATATGCTGAGGTCTCTCAATCCCATGATGATCATCTCAGTCACTAATAAGAACTCAAGGGCACACATTAGCCAGTTCCTCACCTTTGCTTGTACGTTTAGAAAACTTCAGCCTGCGTGGCTCCCCATTCATGATTGCTCTCAAATCATCATCCCCGAAAGGCAGGCGAGCGCAAACCAGAGCATACAACACCACTCCCATGCTCCATACATCCGAGGCGCAACCATTATAGTTCTCCCCTCGGAGTATCTCGGGGCTACAGTAGGCGTACGATCCACAGAAGGTTTTAAGGATGTTGGTCTTGTGAGTGGTGCAAGCGAACCCGAAATCTGACAGGTCAGAAGTTGATCGGTTAGAATCCTTTGTACTGCGGTTCATAATTCTACGAACTCTGCAGCGACAATATTAAAGAACCTGTGTCAGCCGCCATTTTTACAGCCACATACCAAGTTTGAAAAAGCATCCATTTCCATCGGCTGATGTAGGGATTATAGTGCGATATTTCTGGTTCACTTTGGTAAATGAAGAATAACACTTTGTTTGTGGATGGGTGTTTCCAATTTTCTACACGTAATTCGTTTTCTGATACCGAATGAAAACAATAACAAAGGAGTGGCTGACACAGGCTCTTTAAAACTCTCTAGAACACTCCAAATAACGCGCGTAAGAAAACACTTGATAGTCAGGTTTCTACCCGCTCGATGAAACATATGCAGCGTGCGACGCAACCGTGTGGGAAAGTACAGGAACAGGTGGAATAGTCAACAGACCGATTATGGCACGGTTCTCTTCACGTATGAGCTTAACATCAATCCGTTAACTTACCGGTGATTTTGAGTCGTCCATTTGCGTCCAGCAGTAGATTTTCACACTTGAGGTCTCTGTGGACAACATGGTCCTTGTGGCAATAGGCCATAGTAGCCACGAACTGGCAGAATAACACGCGCGCCTTCTCCTCTGATATCATGGCATTCTTGTTGATGTACTCTAATAAGTCACCGCCCTCCGCAAGCTCGAGGATAAGGTAGACTTTAGTCTCGGTTTCAATAGCCTCGAAGAGCTGGATCTGCATAGAAACAATGGTACAGTAGTGCGTTAGGTTGCCAGCCTCGAACTCCGGAGTTCCTGTGTCCGCGCCCCGCTCTGGCCACTGGTGATTTGGTTTTTGATCGGAATGCGTACATTCGGATTTGCGATGAGCGCGCGCTTTCTAGAACGCGCGCGCTCTCGCTTACGGAGTCTCCGGGAACGCAAATTAGAATAACTTCCTATTTTTCTCCCACGAATAGGAACACGAAAAGTTTAAAGCAGTTAAACCAATCGTATCCTAGTTAGACATACATACCACATTTGGATGATTGAGTTTATGCATGACCTGGATCTCCCTGGGCAGGAACTTGTAGATGTAATCCTTTGGCGCCTTTCGCTTATCGATTATCTTGATCGCTACATGACAATTATGTTTTCTTGACTTTGCCAGCTTCACTTTTGCAAATGCGCCCTCGCCCAAGTTCCTCATGACCTGGTACCCGTGCAATTCTAAGGTCGTTTTCCGCTCCTCGCGTTTTGGAACCCATGCGTCACCTTTCCTCATCAAAGTGACTCCAGTTTTCCCCGGAACACTGTATTTCGTTGCCATTCCGAGTTTTACAACCTACCGGCAGTGGACTCGAAGCCCAGCGCTAAAATGCCGAAATGCTAAATTTTCAGACACATTTTTGTGATCGCGCTAAACCATTTGCGCGCGAGGAGAGTCCCGCACGAGCAATCGAATGATGTGACGTAATGAATATTAATTACGCTACGGCGTCCACCGCCCGCTCCTTCAGGTTGCGCGCTATTTTCAATTTTCAGTCATCACAGCAAAAATTAGCTGCGCCGGAAAACTTATTTTAATTTTTGGGAAAACGTATGTTTGGGAATGTCTTACTCGTTAGAAAATTATCCCCATCCCCCCCCCCCCTTTTTTTCGGGAGATTTTTTCATATACATTACTGTATTTGCTGATGGAAATAATCAATTTTGGTCACTATATTATCGCTATCCAGCCCCCCCCCCCCCCCCCCTCCCCTCTTCTGTAATTCCTGGATCCGCCCCGCTGCGTCTTGAGGACTAAATGTTCAAAATTTCCTTGGGGAGCATGCCCCTCGATCCCCTTAGGAAAGTAAGAATTGATCTCCTAGTATCCCCTCTACTGGACACAATTTTGCTTTCGTGAAGTTTCCTAGTGGAATCCCGATGATAAATAATAATAATAATAATCTATTGTTTCTTTTACTTCTCTTTAACACTTTATTACTATTTGTACATACACACCTGTAAAGGCGTTTTGTAAGTAATAAAGACTATCTGTATCTGTATCCTGTTCGTATATCCTTGATGTATGAGTATTAATTTCCAAGACAAACTTGGCGTTGTCTTTCTGTCAGCCAACCAGCAGCGAAAAGGGTTGAGGAACAGGCTTTGCGAGGATGCCACTGGATGTGTCGTGGAGAGGGTCACCATGCGAACCATGAAGTCTGACACACTATCGCCCTTTGTGACAATATTGCCGCCATCCCACTACGTAATTATTTTCTTGGAGGTCGTAAAACCCAGTTTTTACTAATTTCGTATAATTATTTTTTTTTCTATTAGAGTGTTTTTCAAAATCCTGTGAAACACGCTTTAGCATATCAGACTTTTATTACGCTCTAACTCCATTGTTCTCTTTTGTATTGTATGGGGGCTATTACTCTTTGACGATTGCACTTTGTTTCACGGGATTAGACTATGGAAACAACTCTAATAGTACTAATAAAACGTAACATGAAAAATCGGGATTAAAATTAAAACCTCATTTTTGCCTCCAACGAAAAACACATGTCTGTTTCCCACGGCCAGCCTAGTTTCCTGGACAACGATAATGGTGCTAGATGGAGCATTTTTATCCATAAAAGTATACTTAGTAATCTGGATTACAGTTATTAAGGAAAACTAAGAATTCTAACTACTGTACAGATCAGACTCAAAACCACAAATGGTATAAAACCATTTATTACTATTTTGTTATATAATTCTTTATAGTTTCCAGATTTGATTTATCTTCCAATTGACCTTTACCAGACAAATATTTCATTAAACTCCAATTGTGTCTACAAGGTTTTGTTTCGCTTTGTTATGGCATCAGGTATTGTACAAGGTGCTAATATTCTTGTGTATTAAACTATCATTATAGAGCCAACCCATTGCCATTGAAAGACAGGCCTTTTGAAAGTTAAGTCCTCTTCGACTAACATGGCCACGAGTCGATGTTGGTTCCTGTTCGTCCTTTCTCTGTGGGCTGCACAACTGATTTGGGTAGATTCCGAAACTGGTAAGTTAATATAATTTACACAGACACAAAACGGACCTGTTCCTCAGAAAACTTATTCCTTACTCCTTTTCGCTTGGAGCTTTTTATTTCTGTTTTTTTTTTTCAAGAAATTTGCGCATAAGAAGTTGACTAGCCACCATGTATGCTTAGCAGCTTAGTATGCTTGGAGGGCCAGCGTTCTTTTCAACGGGCCCCCGAATGGCGAACATGTAGTGTAGACTGCCCAACGTTCGACCCTTTGATGTAACATACGAAGCATTTTGAAATCTTACTTTATTTTGTGTGTTTACGCACTTCCAAGCAGAAGAGCATTTTGAAATCTTACTTTATTTTGTGCGTTTACGCACTCCAAGCAGTTTACAAAAGAGGCAGAGTAACGAAAATAATGCTCTGTCACGTGACTCGTATTGACGTATTTTTGGATACGCCAGTGGAAACCTTCCTGGCATGCAAGATATTCACGCCTGATACTCGGTTTTAGGTGACTCACGTCTCAGCTGCATTGCCGCGTGGAGAGCATTTCCCACATATCCTTATCGGTGTTTTTTTTCTCTTCTTTCAGTTGCCCATTTTGACTTTGAGGAAAAAACTGCACCCCAAGCGTTCACGGCAAAGATGTCCAAGATCAAACCCGTCGCCACAGTGAGCAAGAGTCGGAATCAAGCTTTGTTATGGAGCATGAAAGTTAGTAAGACCCCGAAGTTAAAAATAAATCTTGGAGCAAATCCGGTGACTGACCGATACGTGAGGTACTTTGCCATCAAGCTCTGGATCTACCAGAAAGTTCCTACTCAGAACACCACCATGGATCTGATCTTCCGGGACTTAACCACGGGCAGTTCGACCCCTCCCGCTAAAGTCCACCTGTGCTTCAAGGGCTGGAGAGCAGTTTGGCTGACTTTGACTGGTTATCAAGGCTACCCACACAGTTTGCCAGTCACACGAATATCAGAAATCGAGTTCTCCTTCAGCGCGCCACTTAAACAGAATGAGAAGATCTATTTTGATCTGTTTACTGTCTTGACGGACCGATCATTTCTCAGAGAGACACGCGACAAGGAAGTTCGCAATGAGGGACCGTTGTCAAGAGACATCTACGATACAAAGAGCATTTGGCAGCACGTGCTTAAGTGGTCACTCCGCCCCGTTCCACCTCCTGACAAAGAGGACTTTGCCGATACTAAAGCCAAGATAAGAGACATCAAGGAAATCGAGAATCGCATAGAAAACTGGTTAGCCGATCAGTCTACAACTCCCTACTATCTATCATCTATGTCAGTCTGGCCGTGTCATTTCGCTGCGTTATACTTCATGTTCTTCAATTCCGCAAGCTTGTTATATTGTATATCTAGTTTGCCTCTATGTTTTGAACAGTTTTTCAATTTCACCCCCTTCAGTTTTACTTAGTTATGAACTTCATATCTTCAACCTTTTGGTCACACATTATCAAATAACCGGTGACCCAAAAAAATCCTACTGCCTGATCCTTCCTTTCCCCGTAGAAAATAAGCAAATCGCTTTCTGTACGCTCTGCGTACCTATGTTTTTTTACTGCCCCAGTGTGACATGACTTGCGTGACAAATTAATTTGTGGGCACGTAACAGAGATGTTGTGATGTTCTCTACTGCTCCAAATGTGACGACAAAACACGACTTTGAATTCAGGTATATTGCAAAATTAGCGAGTAGAAGTCTAAATTAGATAATTGTAGGCCATTTTGCTGTCTTTTGACGCAAAAATGGGGAGAAAAGGGTTCTATTTCCCGGAACTTAAACTACGATAGAATGCACGCACTATTCTTGTTAGGATTCTGCATTCAACCATGTTTATGGTACACCCATCTGTAATAGGCAATTGTTCCTTAACTTCCCTAAATATTAAGTATTTAGAAATCCAAATGATCTTTTTGTATTCCAATATTTCGCATGCTTCGAAGAGACTGTTTTTGCGTTGATTTTGGTGTCAAAGTTTGCGAATCGTGACTAATGGTGGAAATCAGACCAACAGCAACACAAAAGGAAGAACGAGGAAGCAACGCGAAAAGTGCATTCATATCGTTGGAGCAAGGGGCTCTAACTATTAAACGACTGGCCCAAACACAAGGACCTCAACATCAGTTGTTTTAAGTGTCTAGTCTGCTTCGAGCGAAGGGTTTTCGAGCGAAGGTTTTGACAAAGGGCGAGCAAGGGCCCCTTGTCATGTCGACAAAACTCATATCGTGAAAACCCGATGCAACGACGGCAACGACGTGCTAGATTTATTATTTATCAGATTGCTCGACTCATTCTATTGTCGCGCCTTTGTTTGGCACGACTGTGGGCTTGGAGATTGAGCGATAACTTAACCAAGTATTTATTATTAATGCAGGGGGGGTGGGCTGCTAAGAATAAGGGGAAGAGGGGGATTACATTTTCAGGGGGGTCATTAATATGCCAACAGACATAGGGGGGCCTACATTGTAGTACACCAAGAGGGGGTTCATGAGCATTTTTATGCTATAATAATATACTTTATTTAAACACGGAATCCCTTCACTAAAATACAGTGCTCTCCCAGGGAGCCGTGGATACAATAAATAGTAGAAATAAATAACTATATTAAAACTATAATACCTATAATTCAATAATACTAACTAATTATAAATGATAATGAAAATACAAAATTTACATTTAATGATAACTTATAGATAAATCCTACGAGCTGCGGAAGTTACTAAGACTAGTGGCCTGCTTAGCTTCAGTGGGGAGGCTATTCCAAGCTAAGGCTCCTCTGTATTGAAAACTCTTTTTAAGTGATTCCGAATTTGGCCTAGGTATAAATAAATTATGGTCTGCACCCCTTAAACTATGTGAATGAATAGAATTCACTTTAATAAATTTCTCAGAGAGGTAGAGAGGCACTAGGCCAAAGATGGTTTTGTACATCAGAGTCTTCAATTGCTTGGAGCGCCTATCCCCAAGAGTAAGCCAGCCCAAGTCCTGTAAAATTTGGGCAGAACGGACTGTCCAGTCAGATCCTGTTATAAATGCGAGCTGCCCTATTTTGAAGGGGGGCCCTATTTAGAAGGGGGGCAAGATTTGTTTTGGGCTTAATGTTGTTTGCCAGCCCTCCCAGCATAAATAATTTTAATGCGATAGCACCATTTTATAATGCTCCAGATTTCTCAGAATTATGAAGTCGAGGGGCAAATAAGCATCCCTGAATACTCATGAATGTTTTGCCTTTCTTTTATAATTGTAGGTGCTCCTTCCTGTCAAAATGGCTCTAAAATCCTTCATTTGGAAACAATCAAGCACAAAGCTCTTCTTTTCTCAGGGGTTTTGTGCAGCAAGACGTTTCTTATGCTCTCCAGCTATAACAAGGGACTCGTTATTTGTAGAATTACCAGCCGAAGCTATTGCTCCTAAAAATAATGATCAAATAGCAGGTAGAAAGTGGCTCCCAGGAGCACAAGGAGAAGGGTTCCCAGAATTCCTAGGGAAACCAAGGAAACACTTTCCTCATGCTCTAATGGCAATAGAGTCTGCTGACTGTTGCAGTATTCAAGAGCTGGCTCAGGTGACTAAACAAGTTATCAATGAGGACTTGCACAAATATGGGGCTTTGCTCTTTCGAGGTCTCACACTGTATGATTCTGTAGACTTTTCTACCTTTTCCATGGCCCTTGGCTACAAAGGGATGGATTATGTAGGTGGCGCAGCCAACCGTCAAGTCGTGAATAGTGAGGCACAAGTTTATACCTCAAGTGACGATCCATCAGCTTACACCATTGAGCTACATAATGAGTTGGCTTATGCTCCTGTATATCCTCGGAAGGTACGTTGATGCAGGTTAAATAAGATAAATGAATAAGTAAAATGAATGTTTGCAACAGACTCCCCAAACTTGCAGCACATTAGCTGAATTGTGCTGGGTCCCAACAGCGCCTCTGGCAGCCAAGCAACACTTAAGCACAGATACTGAGGGTGGTCACTGCCAGAGGGTTTGTTACGACCTCAGTGGTTCTTTAACGTCCGCCCTGAAACTTGGTAGGGCAGAAAGGTGAGGCGGGACCTGGGTTTATTGTCTCATCTGAAAGACGGATACAAATCTTGTTACAATGTCATTCCCACAGCCTGCTCTACTATTTGTTGTTTGTTGTAGGCCCTAGCAGCAGACAATGGTAGGATAACAGGGGGATCCAGGTTTTTGGAATATGGGGTGCATTTCTGGTTTGTAGAGCCAGATTTGCCAATAGGGCCACTAGAGAATGCTGGGACTACATTTTGCTGTATTTTATATCTAAACAATATTTTGTTACATTTGCCCCAAGAGCTCACGGCTCACCTTAGGGGGCTTAATTAAACCATTTTTGTACTGCAAAGCAGGGTTCTGCGCCCACACCCAATGTACCTCCCCTGGATTTGTTGATTCTGATTGGTAGTTATTCATGCTCACAATAAAAATGTAAGGAAGTTCTTCTTACCCATGTATTTCAATAGCTATGTGTTATTTGATCTCTCTTTGCGGCAATAATTTTGTTAGAATTACTGTAACTGGAGACTCCGGAAATTTGCCTTGTTGATTGTTTGTTGTTGTCTTTTGCAGTTGATGTTCTATTGTTTAGATGAACCAGGTGAAGGGTGTGGTGGGTACACTTTGTTGTCCAAGAGTGCAGACTTTCTTACCATGATGCATCCTGATGTGATTAAAAAACTAGAAGAGAAGAAGGTGCGCTATGTACACAGTGTACCTGACAAAGCGCATTCAAAATACTCCTCGTGGCAGCAGATGTTCGAAACAACAGACAAAATGGTAAGCCCCCGAAAAATCCTGCCAATAATTAAGTTCATCTAGATGGAATTATAATTTATTAAGGTATGATAAACCACTTCAATTCCTCTTGTGTTGCAGAGAAAACCTTGTTTATGATTGTGTGATTTCTTTCCATATAATGTTGCCTTTTGGCAGCTCAGTAAACAAATTATGTCCAATGGTTTTGTTTATCAGAAAGTTGAACGTTTCTTGGAGGAGAAAGGATTCACTTATGAGTGGCACAAAGAGCGTGGAGATCTGTCCTACTGGATCACTCTGCCATGTTTTATTCCCCATCCCGACACCGGTGAGAAAATTTGGTTCAACCACATTCACAGGAAACACATCTCAGGATTCCGAGAGGTAGGGAACCATGCCCAGGGAGGGACCATACCGCTAATCAGACTCATACCCCGGGGGTACTCCACTGATTTTTCGGTAGGAGTGTGCTGCCGAGGTCTCCAAAACCTGACCCTATCAGTAGCTGTACTAGAAAATAACATGTGAGATGCTTGTAGTAGAATCTTCTCCTCATCACAGGGTTTGCGTAGTCACAAAAAAAAATTATGCACCCCCCTGTTGAGGATCTCTGGAATTCCAAGTTGGATGTTCCTAACCTAGAATTCCATTGTGTGGTTCCAAAAAATATCCATACCCCCCCCGACGGAAGGGTGTTGAAAAGTGACCCCCCACACATAAATTTAGGGTGATGATATGAGGAAATTCACTGGAATTCAGGTCCAGGCTTGGACAACTAAAAATTTACAGGTTGGGTTAAGCTGAAACTGGGTTTGTCAACATGGGTGTAAATATTTTTCAGTAGCTACAGTGATATCACTGATATACAGGCAACTAACAAGGATGGGCGGTGACTTAAGGGGAGGGGGAGTAAGTGTTAAAGCAGCCAAATTTTTCAATGCCATGATTTTTATTACAGAAAATAAATTGGAAGTAGACTTCGTCCTCAAACTTCCAAGCATAATATTTGCTCTGGATTTGGGTGTGCCATATGGGTGTGATATATTCAGGAATTTCAGCCAGAAACCAGGCTAGAAACAGACATCTCCTTGGCATCTAATTCCTTAGCAAAACGAAAGGATTCCTGTGGCATTTTGAGATTTTGTGACGTCATGTTGCACCCATGCATAAGTTCTTGTATTCCAAGTTTTATAAAGTTACCACTTTCCCCTGTTACAGTCACCAATGTTCCCAGGTGACGATCAGCTAGAACACGTCTACGTCTTCAGCTCATATTATGGCGACGGAAGTGAAATCGAACCGGAAGTGATCCAGCACATCCGGGCATGTCAGTGGCACTGTGCGGTGGGTTTCCAGTGGCGCCAAGGTGACGTGTTATTGGTCGATAACATGACGACACTGCACGGGAGACTGGGATACAATGGGAAGAGAAAGATCCTGGCAAATCTACTCCAAGATTAGACGGCTGGTTAAGGCCTGGTTTACACAAGAAAGCAAGCGCAAGGAAATTAAACTCCCTTTCCCTTACGGAGTGGATTACACTAGAGCAAGAGCGAGACCTTGCGTTCCCTTGCGCTTGCGTCTAGTGTAAATCAAGCGAATGCAAGCGTAAGTATCTAATAAAAGAACAAGTGGATTAAAGGCCCATCACTGCACCCCGTTTTCTTTTGTTTTCAAATTGTTCCATTGTTTTCCGGGTGCTCTGGTTGGCTAAGAGTCCGCAAAGGCTCCCGGTTGGTGATGGGCCTTTAAGAACACTCAGGCAACACAGCGGTCAAATATTGCGCATGCCCGACTCCCTGTGGAGTTTCATACATTTTTTCGCGAATTCTGGAACAGAAGAAGCTTTGAAGCGAAAACAGTGCTTTAAGCATAATTTTCAACTTTCCCTATTCATCGAAGAGTTTTTTTTCGTCCAGGGTTGTATTAATGCTATCCAGGAGTATAATTAGCTGTCGAAATCGTAGAGAAACTGCAAAAACATTGTCAGAAATGGAAAACACTCTTGTGGGAAATGGCAGACTTTTCGACGAGGTTTCTCAACACTGGAAATAAGGATTTCGCTCTTGTGCCCAATCAGTGAAAAAGGGATATCGATGACAGCCTTTGAGGTAAGGGTAATACTTGGCTCCCTTTTCCAAAAGAAAGTTTTGCTGAATACAACATTTTAAACAATCTTGACAATACTGAAAACGAAACCGTTTATCCGATATTTTACGCTTATAATAAGTGGATTAGTGCTGTTCATTTAGCCAAAGACAGTTATTAAAGCATCCAGTTTTTCTCCATCTAATCTACGTCCCACACACTGTCCAGAGAAAGTTTTATACGACCTGGAACGTGTGAAAAGTCTATTTCGATGATGATAATACTTTAAAAATGAAAGGGTATTTGAAACTCGAGAGGATACATTTCATGTATATCAAAAAACAGCCAGAATAAAATTTCACCTGTCAAAATTGCTGGGTATTTTTTAGGATATTTTCAGACTGAGGGGTATTTTTAGGGTGGAAATTTTTTCGGCCCAGGTATTTTTTAGGGTCAAAATTCGAGTTTCCTAACAGTCACCCCTAGCATTTTAATCTTAGGACCCCCCTCCCCCCAGGGAGGTGGAACAGTTTTCAAAGTGGGGGCTAATTAATAAGATTGTATGGCAAGGCTGAGTTAGGTGAAGTTGTATGGAAACTTAACGAATTGTGGGGGACCAAGAGCCCCCCTCCCCCTTCCCCAAACCTGGCTCCACCACCCCTGGTCATTGCCTTTGCCTAGTGGAGTGGGCTAGCAAAAAGCTCTAACATTTTTAGACTGGTGGAACCTGCTTTGTTTTAATGCTTTTTTCCAATTTTCTTTCCAAAAAATTAACTCTACTCCCTTACAAAATAGTCTCCACAACACAACACAACAGAATCTCTGCAATCCAAAACATCCCTGCAATCACTGGTGCTCCCTAAATGAGAAAGCCATAAACTGTAGTTGTTTCATTTAATTTCTCAAACATAAACACATCATTGTAGGAAAGTAGTAAGAGTCAATCATAGCAAAAATAATGTTTTTCAGGTGTTAACCAAAAAAAGCTTTATTGAAATGGCCCACTCTTTTTTTTTCAACATTTTAGTTAACAAAATTGTTATTTTCTTAATGTTTTTAGGAGATAAACCAAGTAAACAAATGCTCCTGCCAGCTGCATGGTGAGAAGCACTCTGGTTTGCATTCTAGAGGTCATTGAGGACTCCATTGTAATGGCCATCTGCTCCTCCTAAATGAGTAACACTTCTAAAAAAAAGAAGCGTGATTCACTGCTTGGCTTGATTGAAAAGGACCATTCTTTTCCAATGCTGTGCAATATCATGGCTGTAGCCAGGACAGATTTATGTATTTGTTTACCAGTAGCAAACAAAAGTTTATCTTATTTAGCAGGCAGACAGAAACCGATTATTTACTTATATGGCTCTAACAGATATCAGTAAAACAACCTGTTATCAACAGAAGCCCTGATCAATACATTGTTTTGAAAGCATCTGGTTACAACCAATCAGCAAAGGTCCTGAAATGGCTGCTACCAGAGCCTACTATACGAGGTGACCAGTCCAGGAGCTCTGGGAAATAGAATGATAAACTGCTAAAAAATGAATAAACCAAATAGGCTGTTCCACTTTATATCAATTATCCACCTATCAAGGAACTGGAATTTCCATAGGTTGTGGTTGACCCTGGAATTTCCATAGGGCTGTTGTGTTTGACCCTTGAATTTCCATAGGGGCTGTTGTGTTTGACCCTTGAATTTCCATAGGGGCTGTTGTGTTTGACCCTGGAATTTCCATAGGACCATTCATTTTACCCAAGAATCTCCACCGGTTTTTTTATAAGCGATGTGGGGATACAAGAGAATATAGAATTTCCAGATCTCCCAATTTAGTTATCTGAAAAAATTGTTGACATGGAAAGCCTTTGGGGGGGGAGGTTGTTAGCTACCCAATGTTACCAATAATATTTCATTGAGGCCCTGTACTTGTGGATTATAAACTTTGTTACTAGCCAATCCTTCTTTTCTGGAAAAAACTAGTATTAACCATTGTAATAGCCACTCCTTTCTGACACTTGGATCAGCCACTGCTAATGCACATAAACAAGAATATTTTGGTGGTGTATCATTTCATAAATTTACAGAGAATTAATAACGAATTTGCTCTGCAGTAATTATTTTTCAAAATGTGTTATAAACTACACAATAAAATGTAACTTTGGTTGTGTAATCCCAGAAATTTTCCTAATGCCTCAACCATTCTAGATTGTATGGGGAATTTTCAAACAGAAAACTATGGTTTGATTGTATGGAAAATACATCAATCAATGTCTATGTGGCAGAAGTTTAGATCTTTTCCTGGCTCATTTAGGATACAATGGCTGTGGACTGTAAAAGCAGATGAAATTGAATGTGTTGTCTACTGCTGGACAGAATACTGAGTAGTGTTCCAGGGCATCTTGAACACTCACCAGCTGCTTCAAATAATAACTGTATTCCTTCTTAAGGTGTAGTATGTCGCTATGGAGATGGCATAGAATGTTTTTGTATGTTGTAGGGGTTAGCAATGAAAATGCAAAATTATTACTGATAGCATTCAGTGAACATGTGAAAACTCTCTGGTGAACCATGCCTCGATACTTTTCATAAAGTTCAGATGATACTTTCTCGAGCTTGTACATGCTGGTAGCTAAAGTATTATTATTCACCAGAATGCTTGTGAAAGGAAATATAACTTAACTTAAGTTACTTCCAACCATTGTAGTGATTTGTTGTCTTCGGATTGCACAATGAAGTAGTACTAGTAGTCTAAAAAGTGTAAACAAAATTACGAGAGTGTAAACCAACAGGACCTAAAGAATACTCTAAAGAATGTTGTGTATAAGTTTCAAACTTAGACATTCAGACATTTTCTTAGAAACTGCGAAAAACTAAATGTTTCCCAGCTTTCCCGTAGCTTCCAATACAAATTTGCCGCTGGGCTCAGCTCGTACTACGCATGCGCCGCCGTTTGACCGCTGTGTTCACTCAGGCTGAAATTTGGTCAAAAACGTACCTTATACCTGTATACACATAATGATAACCTGATAACACATGCAGCCTGAAAAATGTAAAAAATTGTTCTTGTATAAACGTTTTTGCTGCCAGTTAGATTCGAGTACAGTAACCCACTGTGGTAGAGTACTAAGTACAGTAGATCAATAACAATATAATGTGCTACACCATTGCACATACTAGTTCTACAGCAGGTACTGTATGGGGATTTCCAGGGTACATTAACCAATTGTTTTGGACTTGACTAATTGTTGTTACAAAATGACTGTCACCTACTGCCGATCACATTCTTTATTGAACTGTTGGTAGTGTATGTAGTATTTGATGTTAAGAAACAACTTAAAGAAAACCTTCAGAACAAAAGAAAACACAAAATCCATTTCCAGCCGATAAATGAAGATAATACAAAGCAAAAGCGACTCCGAATAACATGTTAAACAGAAGTGCAATATTTCGTTTTACTTCAACCATTATCAAGCAAGACTAAACGCAGTGGAGGGACTAGAACAATACAAGCTCTTTTGTGGCCTTGATACCATTGTTCAGAGAAGGCACGCATTTCTTAATTAGCAAAGATTCCAGGAAGCACAGTTCAACAAAGTTCGTATTAATCGCGAGAATGTTGGTGTTTGAAATTACAGTGCTACGAGTAAATGCTGCGGTATTTACAATAGGCTGTTTGTTTTTGATAGCTTCTGGCAAATTATGTAGATCTACTAAATATTTAAAAGCCTGACAATTAACAAGGTGACAATGCACAGCCGAATGCTCTTCGGTAGAGTGCTCTTCTAGCCTAGTAATTAAGCAACGGTCTGTTTGCCAATGTACATTTCATTACAAGCGGGGCAAACAAAGCGGTATATAACATGTGACTTAAGGTTTCCGCCAAGACCCCTCTCCCGAAAACCTTAAGTCACATGTTATATACCGCTTTGTTTGCCCCGCTTGTAATGAAATGTACATTGGCAAAACAGACCGTTGCTTAATTACTAGGCTAGAAGAGCACTCTACCGAAGAGCATTCGGCTGTGCATTGTCACCTTGTTAATTGTCAGGCTTTTAAATATTTAGTAGATCTACATAATTTGCCAGAAGCTATCAAAAACAAACAGCCTATTGTAAATACCGCAGCATTTACTCGTAGCACTGTAATTTCAAACACCAACATTCTCGCGATTAATACGAACTTTGTTGAACTGTGCTTCCTGGAATCTTTGCTAATTAAGAAATGCGTGCCTTCTCTGAACAATGGTATCAAGGCCACAAAAGAGCTTGTATTGTTCTAGTCCCTCCACTGCGTTTAGTCTTGCTTGATAATGGTTTGAAGTAAAACCGAAATATTGCACTTCTGTTTAACATGTTATTCGGAGTCGCTTTTGCTTTGTAAAAGAAAACACCCAATGTATAAGAACACAATCAGCCTGAATCCTCAAAACACCTGTTCTTTTATGTGGGTTTTTACTGTTATGTTGATTTTATGCTTGCGCTTGTGTCGCGGTGATTTACACTCGCCTTGAACCTGCGTTTGCGCTTGCGTGTGAACCAGCCCTAAGCAGGGGCGTAGCCAGGAGGGGGGGGGGGGGTCCAGTGGGGGCCCGGGCCCCCCTTTCTCGGAAATTTTCCCATACATTTACTGTATTTGCTGTAGAAAATTTGCGCATTTTCGTCCCATGTTTTCACTATCCGGCCCCCCCTTCAGAAATTCCTGGCTACGCCGCTGCTAAGAGAGTACATAGAAAGTGTGCTAGTATGTACGGAATCCATCGCGTGAGATCTTGGCTTAATCCAGGCTTAGGAGGCGCCCCGTTGTTGAACACTCGGCGGTAGTATTGGGGTGCTTACCATTGGTCAAGGAAAACCGGTTGGTTTGATGAGCGTCCAGTGGTACAAAATATTCCGGTTGGGATGAAATACCGAGTGGAATGGCGCTTACCATTCGCTTATTCGCATTTCGGTTCGGATCGGCTACCTAATTTGGTCATAAAACCGGACGGAGTGCCAATGGTACAAACCATTCCGATCGGTTCGTTCCAACTGGAACGGGGAGACAACCTCTGAAGCTGAACCTCTCGTACCAACCGGAATGACCGAAACATCGACTGTAACATTGGAATCCCAACCGAAATTACCGGTTTTTCGTTACCAATGGTAAGCACCCTTGGTCACAAAACGATATGGTAAAACCAAACAAATCGGTGATAGTATTTGTCACAACAATAATATATGGTAAAACCAAACAGTCGGTATTTGTTAGGAGTGATTTCACCACATAGAGCGGATTTCACATGACTGTCGTGAAAACAATTGCAATTGAGCAATCACTAGCCAATCAGAATCGAGAGAAATCACCACTTGCTCCTAAATGGCTTTTTTCTCAGCCAATCACAAGCCGAACCAATTACTGAGTGATACACAATTGTATTTACTACAGAATTTGATTGGCTGAGAAAAACGAGTAGCCAATGAGAACGCAAAGCAATCGCAATTATAACGAGTGTTGACAGTCATGTCAAATCCGCTCTATTGCATAGAAACTACGTTGAAAGCTGCAAGGATTTCGGACTTTCCTGGCGGAAAATAGGCATTTTTTCGCTTAGACAAATTCTCGAAATTTTATGCGGCTTGCTATTTTTAATGCTTATTTTCAGGGTTTCCGACTAATAAAATAAGGGTGCTTATATGTTTTGGCTGCTCGAAGATAATAATAGTAAAGCATTAGTACATTATTATATATTAGTATATATAGGTACAACAAAAATTATCTAGTTGTTTCCTCGGTTGTTTTATATAATTATATATTAGTATATTACAGTTTTATATAGTGCAATTCACATACGCTGACAAGAGTTGGCAATATTATAACAAAAATAAAATACGAGCACAGAATTCGTTGCCGTGCCGTGGAAATTATGAAAATAATTATGTGCTCTTTTTTTTAACACTAACCCAGTGTCTGCAAAAATGTGTCCGAAATTTTAGCGTGTGAATTTTTTGCGAGTAAAAGGAGTTTTTGCAACTGCGGCATGTCGACATTTTTGCGCAACTTTTCCGGTAATAGCGCACCTAGTGAAATTTACATTTTACTTCTCCAATGGCGCATTTTGCCCATACCAAGTCTTTAATTGGCTTGTGCAGAAGCGCATTCTAAAAGCACTCAAAAGGCGATATCGCCTTCGTCGCTGCACTCGCGACTCGTGCGATATCGCTTTTTTCGTGCTATTTCCTTAGGGAATCTAGCCTCCTAAAGCTTTGAACAATCCTATAAGTACTATTTACAATATGAGTGGCTATGTTGTATCGGCAGATACAAACACGAGCGCGTAGCGCGAATATTGACACGAATATTAGACACGAATATTGTAAAGTACTTATGATATTCTGACTTTTGTACTTATATTAAATTGAATGTGCATTGAAAATGAAAGAATTTTCGGGTGTTTACAAAAAACGCCAATCATTTTGTAGAAAGCATGCGCAGAAGGCATGATTCCTGTCCCACATGGAACTAGCCGGACTAAAACAACATATAGTCTCTCAGGTGAAGCTTTTTTAGGTACTGTTCTACGAGAGAAGACCATGCTTGGACTTCACTAGAGTGGTACCCTTCAGCTTTTAGCCTGTAGGGGATATTTGAAACAATGTTCATTGAAAATGAAAGAATTTTCGGATGCACAAAAAACGCCAATCGTTTTGTAGCAAGCATGCGCAGAAGGCATGATTCCTGTCCCACATGGAACTAGCCGGACTAAAACAACATATAGTCTCTTCTAATTTCGGCAAGCTCTTTTCAAATATGGTATTTTCATTTTGTTAGGATCAAGATTCAAAATGTCACGCAACACCTGCAAACTCCCCATTCCGAAGTCAAATTAGGTTTCGATTTTCACAGGTTCTTTGACCGATTTGAGAGACGGACACGCGCGTGATTTTGTCGCTTCAAAATCGGGAGACCAGTGCAAAAAAATCCTTTTGGGCTCACTTCATTTATTTCGGCATGGTGGGACGGGGTACTCATGCTGATGGGAGGTTATTAGTAAATGTAAATCCAGCAGTTTATGGAAGGGGAAATCATGAACCCCTCCCCACATTCATATGGCCATTGTGATTTTTTCCCGTTTTTTTTAAACAGAGAACACTTTAAAGCCCGGTGCACACTAGCGACATAACGACAGAAGGACGTTATGTTGCAACGAAAAAAGTATGTGAAAATAATTCAAATAATCAAAATTTTCCATTAGTCGATGGATCATCATTAGACCTCATCACCAAAGCAGTCTTATGTGATTTTTGTGCACCTCATCTTTTTGAAACCACTAAATTTTGTTCGCGTGATATTTTTTTTATGTCGTTATGTCGCAAGTGTGCACCAGGCTTAAGTAAAATAAATTTCCCCCTTAAGCCTGGTGCACACTTGCGACACAACTACATAAGAAAAATATCACGCTAACCAAATTTTGTGGCTTCAAAACGTTGAAGTCCACAAAAAATTACAGAAGATTCCTTTGGTGAAGCAATCTAATGATTATCCAATGAAAATATTGATTATTTCGATTATTTTCAATGTTTTTTTCGTTGCAACATAACGTCCTTATGTCGTTATGTCACCAGTGTGCACTGGGCTTTACACTCCGTGAATTTTTTACGGGCATCAGCTAGTTGCGTGATAAAGGCCTAATCCCTAATTTCCCTCGTTGTCATGGTATTACTTACATACTATAATAATACAAATACCTAATACATACTCAACGTACACATCTACTCATAAAGATTTGGATAGGAAAACTCTAATTTCGTGCTTCTGGATTCAGTCTTCTGGTGGTAAGCTCTTTGAAAAGGTAAGCTCTCTTACATGGTGTAAGGACGCGCCAACAACGCTGTGGCCCACGCAATAAGCGTTGCTCACTCAGGCGTGGGGAACAACCGTTTATTTGGAGGAAAATATTTGCCCATGCATTAGCGTGCCTGAAATCCGAAAAAAACTCCCGAATAAACCCCCGGGAGAGCCGGCTACCAGGCAAGCTTTTATCTGTTTGAAGTTCAAGAAATCTATGTGCGACATTGTGGTGTGAATAGTTCAAGAGCTGGCCTGGTAGCAGGGAATTTTCACATAAACCCACTTGCAGCAGAGGTCACTTTTTCCTTGTATTCGCTTGGCCGGAACAGTGTCAGACGAACAGGAGAAAAAGATGCCTCTGCCCTGGGTTGAAACTCCCTTGGATGGCCGGCCGCCCGTCCACAACCTTGGACTGTTTGTTGGCCTGAAAAGAGGCCTCTGTTAGCACGAGACCATAAACTTCAACGAGAGGCAAAAGTGCTCGCGACAGTACTTGCATGAGTACCTTTTGTGTTGAAAATTGGTCCGTGTAATGAGAACCGACAAAAGGAGAGTGTGGAATTTTACGAAAGAACGGAGAAATCAAAGAAACTGTTGAATGAATCAAATGAAACTTATTTGCGTGCAACCCAGTGTCAACCCAAGATAAGAGAGAGTCACATGCAGTCCACGTTAGCCTGCGTAGGTTTCCGATGCCGATTGAAATCCCCATAATTTTCGCAGATTCCAAGAGAAGTACAACTAGATATTTTATAGGATTATTCAAAGCTTCAGGAGGCTAGATTCCGCTAAGAAAATAGCACGAAAAAAGCGATATCGCACGAGTCGCGCAGCGACAAGGGCGATATCGCCTTTTTGAGTGCTATTTTCGGCGGAATCTACCGACTGAACGCTTTGAATATACTTGAATCCTATGATATCTCGTCCTCAAATTACACAAAAAAAGAGATATCATAGGATTTTTTTTGAAAACGACACTACATTCCCTAAAATCAGCCGCTTATAGCTATCGAATTCTATTGAAAATATGACACTACATTCCCTAAAATCAGCCGTTAGCTTTCAGCCGAATTTCCCATGGTAAAAGAATCTGAAGTGTTCGGATTTCCCATGGCTATCTATGTGAACTCCGAACACTTCGCATGCGTGTGCTTTGGGAAATTCAGCTTTTCCCATGGATTGGTTTCTGCAGAAATTTCCTGTGTCCAGGCTTCTCCGCCTAAACGGCTTGCTACGCAGGCTAGTTCCATGCCTACCTCCCGAGCAGTCCTCCAGTATGATATCATCAATAGCCACATCTGATTGGTAATCGTTTCCACGTACCGCCTCGAATGCCACCTGTAGCGAGATAATATTAAGACCGTGCTATCGTTTTCAGGGTTTAAGAAAAACCGCGCGAGTCCTGGGTCGAGGGGATAAAACTTCACCGGAAGTAATTATCTTCCATATGTTTTACTGTAAAAAGCTCGATTTTGAGCTCGATTAGTTGTGCTCTGGCGTTGTGATTCGCAGCTTTATACGAAAATATCGAGCACAGGATATTAGTTTAATCCTTTCTTCGCTAGAATCCAGGCAGTTTTGATCCTGAAATTATTTTCTGTTCAAGAAAACGGAGAAACGAAACTCGAGGTAAGTCACCTCTCCGTCAGTGTTCTCTACCGAATGACAAACACGAGTTGATATGCTCTTGTTTCCTTCAAAGGACTATTAATACTCTTTAATTTTACAAATAAATCCGTTCTTTTCAAGCAATTACTTCGCTATGCAGCTGTAAATGGGTTATTCATGAAATCCTATTGACCTCTTGATTCTTGACGGCCAAGTAAAAAAACCCGCGCACATGAAAAACATAAACAAATCGAGAATCTTTCTCGCGTTGTAAAATCGCAGTTTATACGGACTGAAATATCGAGCACAGGATATTAAATTATCCTTTCTTCGCTAGAATCAAGGCGGTTTTGATCGTGAAATTAGTTTCTTCTCAAGGAAACGAAACTCGCTTCCCATTCGTTTCTCTATCAAGTGACATAATATAACTTGAGCAAGAAGCACTATTGATGACATGTTCTTGATATTTATTGATACTCAAATACGTAAATATATTTATTATTCTTCCATCAGACAAGGATTTATGCTTTTACGCACTGTAGCAATTCCACCTATCACCTCAATAAATTCACGGCGCGGGAGTTGTGACAGAACTCCCTCGTTGGGTGGAAAGAAGCTGAAAGAACTTCCGTGCAATGTTCAACAAATAATAATAATAACGTGCTTATATAGCGCTTTATCCTCGCGGCTCAAAGCGCTTTACATTAATGGATAACTCATCCTATAAGAACCAGCTTTATAAACATGAGTGTGTGTTAGTATTGTGAGTTCTGTGACACTGAGGTTGGGCAACTTCCGACGGTCCTAGTGGTTCTTTAACGTCCCTCTGGTTCCGGTTAGTGTAGTGTATGTGAGAGACGGGGCCTACGGTTTAACGTCCTTATCCGAGAAGACGCGAAGGTCTAACCATTTGCAGATGTTAGAGCAAGGCAGCACCTTCTCCTCAATTATTAGAAAAAGACCCTGAGTGTTGGCCCGGCCAGGGTTTGAACTCCCAACCTCCCGAACATAAGCCCGGCGCTCTACCACTGCGCTAACCGGTCGTCGGTCATCAGCACACATCAGCACACATCAGCAGTGTGGCTGTGATCCGCCATTTGAGCTTTTCCCCTTCCCCTCCGCCGAAACTTATGGCGGAACTCTGAAAGATTCGATTTGTTTATGCTTTTCACGTGAGCGGAGTTTTTACTTGGCCGACTCTTTGATTTCAAGTCAATAGGATTTCATGAATAAACCATTTACAGCTGCATAGAGAAGAAATTGCTTGAAAAGAACGGATTTATCTATAAAAATAAAAAGACTTTTTATAGTCCTTTTGAAGGAAACAAAACATATAATAACTGATGTTGTCATTCCGAGAGAACCGACCGACGGAGAAGCGACTTACCTCGAGTTTCGATTCTCCGTTTCCTTGAACTGACAATAATTTCAGGATCAAAACTGCCTTGATTCTAGCGAAAAAAGGATTAACTAATATCCTGTGCTCGATATTTCGTATAAAGCTGCGAATTACAACGCCAGAGCACAGCTAATCGAGCTCAAAATCGAGCTTTTTTACAGTAAAACATATGGAAGACAATTACTTCCGGTGAAGTTTTATCCCCCTCGACCCAGGACTCGCGCGGTTTTTCTTAAACCCTGACGCGGGCCACCTGTGTTTGAATTTCCGTCTGGGTCAAAATAAAGATGGTGGCCTACAAGAAGAACAGCGATTCTCCCCAAAACCTGCAAGTTTTGACGATCTTTTTGACAATTTAGGGCAAGAAATAAGCTAGGAAAGCTTCTAGACTTCCAAATATGGTAAGTAGAAACTTCCATATAAGGAAATTTTAGAAAACATACATACATACATACATACACTTTATTTAAACACGGTTTAAAATATCAGTGTTATACACTACTATACAATATTATATTAAAATACTAATAATAATAAAAATATAGCGTCACTGTTTTACATATTTGCCGTGTGTGGGTCCGATTCCAAGAAGTGGGTTTTCAATCCTCTCTTAAAAACAGACAGCGAAGAGGCGTTGCGGAGTTGCATTGGCAAATTGTTCCAAGCAACCGCCCCACTATATGAAAATGATCGCTTCATATAATCTGTGCGTGGCTTTGGTATGGCCAGTCTGCTTTCTGAATTTCTAAGGCTATAGGCTGGCTTATCCAGCGTAAAAACATGTTTGAGATTTTCGGGCCCTAGATTATTCAAGGTTTTAAAGACCATTGTTAATTTATCAATCTTTCGTTGTTTAGCCAATCTGTCCCAGCCAAGACTAGCAAGGACAGCTTTAGAACTAGAATCTAGTTATCTACTCTATTTTGTAACTTTTGGAGCTTATCAGCAAGATATCCCGCACACCCATCCCACACGGAGCTACAATATTGAAAGTGTGGCTTGATAAGGGATGAGTATATCGTTTGCGCTGTGTCACCATTAATGTATGGCCTGACACGTTTGAGTGCCCGATAGCTGCCGCAATCTTTTTGGCTGTTTCTTCGATATGGTTTGACCAGGACAGATTGGCATCTATATTAAGACCTAGCGATTTGGTGTAGTGTACCCTTGTTACCTTTTGCCCTCTATTGATACATTCATTTCGTCGCGTCGAAACACTGACGAAACATTGACGACACATTGACGAAATTTTCTTGATAATGACAAAGTGCGCAAACCTATCCACGCCAAATTGTCCACCGCTTCGCTCAGCTGGATTTTGAGTACAGAATCAAAATTCACATTCAATATTCTTTTGTAGAAATGGCAGCTCGTGTATTAATCAATAAGCCATGGTCGCAAAGAATGCTGGGAAGATTAGCGGCTTACCGGACCCTGGCTAGCTCCGCTACTGCGCATAATCAGCCTAGTTTTAAACCGCTGACCGCTGAGGAGATCTCGCCAAAGACTGACTACGCCATCGCAGGGCGTGATTACTTACCAGGCTCGCAGGTAACGCGGGATGATGCATTACGATGAGAATTGTGCGGTTCAAGAAAATATCCAAAAGTACTCCTATGTTTTTCCCACACAGGGAACAGGCTTCCCAAAGCATCTCCGTAAACCGCGGGAAAACTTCCCATACGCCCTTGAAGTCGACCCGTCTTCTTATCAGCGCTCGCTCGTGGAATGGGCGAAGATCTGCCGACCAATTATCGACGAAAATCTCCCCAAATATGGAACTGTGCTGCTGCGTGGACTCCCCCTGGGTGACCCAAGAATGTATCGGAATTTTCAATGGCGCTAGGATACCAGGCTATGAAGTATCCGGGGGGTGGCGCTGCGGACAGAAGTCTAGAAGACCTTGCGGCATCCGTGTACACAGCCAGTAATGAACCGCCCGAGTTCACTATCGAACTACACAACGAGCTTGCATTCCTTGCGACCTATCCTAGGAAGGTGAGCAAGGCAGCGCATGTCGATCGAGACACTTTTGAAGTAAACAGCTGAAGCAACGATAATGGCCCGGCTGTCCTAGCCAGTGCATATCAGTCGTTCGGCTCTCCTCCCCTGTTCTAAGCCAATAAGGAAAGAGACGTCCTGTGATTTGCGCCACGTAATAGCCCCGGGTCTACCTCGCCCTTGCTCTCAGCTTATCGGCTTTCGGCTTTCGGCTTTCAATATGGCGGCCACTTTTCTAGCTGTCTAGCCTGCGAAAGCCGACAACACTTAACATGCTTAAGCGCTCGTCGGAAGAGACTCCCGCAAAAAGGCGTCTGCGCGCTCAAACCAAACATTCCATACTGATGACATATTTTGACCCAGACTGGGTCAAAAGGATTATAACGTGGCCAATCTGATTATCCATTTTTTATAGCACGCAAAGTATTTTATAGTAGGTAATTCAAATAAGACGAGAAAAGATGCAAAAAAGTTAAATTTGCCACGTAATTTTTTGACCAGAGTTGGGCCAAAATACGTCATCAGTACGGAATGTTTGGCTTGAGCTCGCAGACGCCTCTTTGCGGGAATCTCTTTCGGCGAGCGCTAAGTGGCGTCGGCTTTCGCAGGCTACTAGCTGTCATGAGGGCATCAAAAGCCAGTGACGTCATAGCCATGCAGGCAAAGCTTGACACAGGCCCACTGAGTAGACTTGGGACGACTGACGAGGCTAGTTACTTGCATACGTTACACTGAATTCGTTGAATCAAATTTTTAAGCTGTCAGAGCCAATCACGTTCTTGTTTGTTTCGCCCAGTGCAGAGTTGGTTGGCTTCTGTCGCGACAAAAAAGTTAATAGAGAAAAAGCAACATTGAAAGCCTTAGCCAACGAGAGAGCTTCCCCCAGTTCCTTGTATGCAGTGAGGGTTCCCTGTGACGTCACAGCCTAACCACAGGAAGTCCGCCCAGAACTCCGGGGACTAGGCTGGGTATCCCCACATATCAAGAAAATTTCGCCAAAAACTGTCGTTTTGCCGGCGTTGCAAAACTTCCTTATTAGGAAATCCCCCTTACCTTATTTGGAAGGTCTGTAAGTACTTTGGCCTCATATCTTAGCGAAAAAAGCAGGAAAAATTACCAAAACTTGCAGATACTCGAGAAACTTCGTTGTCTTGGTCGCCATTTTGGTTTTGCACCCCGCCGAGGGGCCTGAGACGCGATTTGAACACCACAGGTAGCCCATGCGGATTTGCCATAAAAACGACAGCACTTTCTTGATCACGTGTCCTGAACGAAATTACGGAAAGCAAACCATAGAGGTCTCCCTTCCCGATATTTTAGGGGAGGCAAGAGAGCGGTTATACACAAGCTTTTTTGTATACTACTTATGTCACAACCGTAAGACCGCTTGAAGCTGCAAACAGTATGAAGATTTGCGGTATACAAGTGCATACGTGTTTTCTGATCGCCTTCTTTTCCTGTAGTTGATATTCTACTGCGTGCAAGAGCCCGCCGAGGGGTGCGGTGGTTTAACTGTCATCTCGGACAGCAGAGAGTTCATGTCCAGACTCGACCCAAAACTCGTCAAGAAGCTCGAGGAGAAACAAATACGCTATAAACTTATATTACCAGATGAGAACATGTCAACCTACCAATCGTGGCAACAATCTTTGAAGACCAAAAATAGACAGGTAACACGTCATTTATCGAACTGGCACTTCTGGGTCGGAGTAAACGCGCAAAGTAAGTCAGGGGTGGATACAGGAATTTCAGAAAGGGGGGGGGGGGGCGGATAGTGAAAACACGGGACGAAATATTTTCAAATTTCCACAGCAAATACAGTAAAATGGGAAAATCTCCCATATCAAGAAAATTTCGCCAAAAGCTGTCGTTTTGCCGACGTTGCAAAACTTTCTTATTAGGAAATCCCGGAAATCCCCCTTACCTTATTTGGAAGGTCTGTAAGTACTTTTCCTCATATCTTAGCGAAAAAAGCAGGAAAATTGACCAAAACTTGCAGATACTCGAGAAACATCCTTCTCTTGGTGTCGCCATTTTTGTTTTACCCCCCGCCGAGGGGCCTGAGTAACGTTTTGAACACCACAGGCAACCCGCGCGGATTTGCCATAAAAACGACAGTACTTTCTTGATATGCCGAGAAAGGGGGGGCCAGGGCCCCCTCGCCCCCCCCCCCCCTAAAACCGCCCCTGTAAGTGCCAATGACTCACGACACTCATCTGAAATGTGATATTGGGTCTTTGTTAAGTCAGCCAATCAGAATGCGAAGAAAAATAAGAAACACAGTGACTTCTACTTATTTTAGAATGACAGGACCGAAAAATGGTTGAGATCTTTGATTTCACTATAGTATTTTTTTCTATTCTATAACTTCTCTTTTTGTTGCTTGAATAAAATATTCAAGTTTTGACGTGAAGCATTTTCATTTTGCAAAGTTCTTGCTGGAAAACCTTTATTTTTTGCTGATCAAAGTATCACCTCTCCTTTTACACCCCTTTATCTCAAAATGTTATCTTTAAATGTTTTTGGTCACTAGGAGTATGTGCTTGCACAGACTCTAGAAACCATTTGTGGGACCTGTCTTTTTGAATGGGTGTGTTTACCTTGCGTTTAATTGTCGACACTCATTTTCCATAAGTGGACGCGCGCGCCCCAGGGGAGGGGGGAAGGCGAGAGAGAGGAAAAAACATCTCTATCTCTCTCCCGCCCTATGCTCCGGCGTCCTCTGAATTGAGTTTGCTCTATGACGACGAAACATTAGATGACAAAAAGTAGTACAGGAGGGGGAATGTACGAATGTTTGTTTAAACCCATTTTGAAAGTGTTTCCGTCATATCGTTTGAGTAGCTCCTCTCTCTCACCCTCCCTCCTCCCCCGGGACGCGCGGCCATTTATCGAACGTCTCGCTCTCGGGTTAAACAATTTTCGCTCTTGCCGATGAAATCGTCTCGTAAGCGCAAAGGGAAAGAGACTCAAGGGAAGGCGAGATCCATCCCAGGTCCGCTCGCTCGAACTCTTCCCTTTCCCTTTCCCGACGCTTGCTGCGCCGGCTAGTCTGCAGTTTACAAATATGATTTGATTAATGTTTTCTAATTTCTAGGAAGCCGAGGAGGTTCTCAAACAGGGCGGCTACGATTTTAAATGGGATGACAAGAAGAACAGCCTAACATTCTGGAACACTCGGCCCGCGTTCATGCCACACCCTGACACAGGAGAAAAAATCTGGTTCAATTCCGTCAACATCAATCACATGAGCGGCCTTTTGGAGTCGCCCATGTTCCCTGGGCACGATAAGCTAGACACGGTGTTTGTATGGAATAGCACATATGGAGACGGAAGTGAAATTGAACCGGAAGTAATCCAGCACATCCGGGCGTGCTTATGGCACAGCACTGTGGGATTTCAGTGGAAGACTAATGATATGCTGATAGTTGATAATTTAGCCGCGCAGCACGGTAGACTTAGTTTCAGCGGTAACAGAAAGATCCTAGCGCTCTTGTTGGCTGATTAAATCGTATTAGTTTTGATTGGTGAAAAAAATGCTGCGCCCAATATACAGGCGTGCCCCCTTAAAGATTAGTTGATGGCGGCGTATTGTTAGCCTACGCAACGGCACGCCAAATTCTCCCCATGGCCTGTCGCCTTTCCATTTGCATTTCTGGCAAATTCGGGTATGGAAACTATGAGATAGCAGCTGCATGCAGCTGCATACTAGAAAGCTCCTATCTCAGAAAGCAAAGGGAAAGAGAAGGAATATCAAGGAAAGAAATTATTCACTTACTCCTGCGTAGGCTAACAATACGCCGCCGTCAACTAGTCTTTGGGGCACGCCAGTATATTGGGGCGCAGTTGTTTTGTCTCATGGTGGTGCTTCTAAAAACCGTGTAAGAAAGAGAGATTACTCGATTAGAAGACGATAAATCAGACAACATTTAGTGAAACACAAAAATTTCTTGACGGGTATCCTTTACCTGTTACCTGTCTCCTTCGCACCTACTATTGGCACATAATGCTCATCTTTTAGGGTAACAAATTATTTGAGGGGGGGGGGGGGGGGGGGGGGTTCTTTCCCCTGAAAGCTTGAAACACGCAGGATCTAGGTCTAGTAGACTACGAGACCAACGTTCTGTCCATCATGTCTACAAAGCATCACTGAAGATAAAATTACATTTTGGGTCGAGACGAGGAGTAGAAAATGCTAGATTGATTTTCCAAATTTACTTTTTCGTTCTACAATCCCGTACAATCCCCAATCTCTCTTCATGTATCGGTCCCAGTCGTGTAGAATATGTAGATCCTACTCGACGCAGACTATACCACACTAAGTATATCATGTTTTCGTCACGAGGTCTGTCTGTCTATCGGCTACTCAGCTTTCAAATGCAGCCCGAATCACGCGACTGACCTATTGTAGTGATGCAAAAACCGGAAAAAACCTGTTGAACAGGTGTCTAACTTGTCAGACGGGCTAATACCGGTGGTAAGATAAGTATATGCGCAGAAAGAATCTCAAGTCTAAGGAGAATTTTCCGCTCCGTTGTAAATCTACACACGAAGGTTTGGAGAGGAAAGCGCTAATTTCTTGCTTCTGTCGGTCCTCTGGTAAACTCTTTGGAAAGGTAAGCTCTTTTGCGCCAACATCACTCTGTGGCCTACGCAATAGGCGTAAGCGCAAAACACAGGCAGCCCGGGTTCTACATATTAAGTTTATTTGGAGAGAAATCGAGGATATCTATCTGTTTGGCCATAGCCTGCCTGAAATCCGAAAACAAACATTTCAGAATAACCCCTCAGGAGAGCCGGCTATCAGGCTAGTGTTTATTGTTGGAAGTCAAAGATATTCGTGTGCGACATTGTGGTTCTATTTCAGACTCGAATAGTCTTCCAGAGCTCTGATGGGGCTCTGATGCCAGTAGGGTTATGTCGGGTGTCTCGCTTGAAACTTTAATACAGTATAGGTTTCCCTCTTTTTCGTCGTAAATGGACCGATGTGTCAACAGAAAATATGGATGAATGTGTGACGAGAACTGACCAAATGAGAGTAGCGGATTTTTTCGAAAGAACGGAGAAATCAAAGAAACTGTTGAATGAAACTTGTTTGTTTATGAATGTCACATAACCCTAGTCTCCGCAGCCTCACGGCAGTCACGGATTAAAGTCACGCAATGAAGTGTCACAGCCTAGCTGCGTACGTAAGGTAGAGCGTTGTTCCGGTTTCAGAGAAAAAGTTCTGCGGTACGAAAGATTGAGATTTTCTAAGTCTTGCTCCTCGCCCTCCATGGAAAGGTACACAGGGCTCAAGGAGCATGGAGATACGTATGAACAAGAGTGGATTAACAAGAGTTAGAATCTTTCGTACAGTATTTGTCACGTCACAGTCAGAAAAGTGTCTATTTTTAGATTTCAATTTCGCGCGCGAGAGTATTCGAATGCTCAGGTTCGAATGCTCGTATACCCAATACACAACAAATAGAGAATATCTTACCTTATCTTTGCGACTTTAAAGGTTTTTCGATTGATCTGCGATTTAGTTTTAGGCTGGATCTCACAACTGTTTGCGTGACGAGAAAGTGGGAACCCTGTGGATGACGAATTTTCGCGGGCATCCTAGTTCTAAAAATAGACACTTTTCTGACTGTGATTTGGGCGTACATAGTAAATATAGAAACTCTTGGTAATCCACTCTTGGTATGAAATGTTCACATTTTGAGAAAATACTCTGAGTGGAGAAAAATTGTTGAGTCAATTATTAGTATGCGGCAACTGCATGCATGACTGCCCATATACCAAACCTCGATCCCAGGGCCTTTTCCTTCGCTTGTACTGTGGGGCTCCCTTCGGGCATTTCCCTGGATCGAGGTTGCACTTTTACAATGTTGTGACACATAAAAAAATCATCAATCATTTAACAATGTCCTCTTATACATTACATTTTGACCACTTAATTACATCATTCCGTGGTATATAAGAAGACATACCATGGAAAATAAGAGGACATTTGTTTTATACCACAACAAAAAGGCAAAAATAAAAACAAAAACAGCGTACGCGTGCAGCCAAACGATGTTTTCGTTGGTTCTTTTTAGCGCGCGCTGATGATGGCGCGTTCCTTGGTGTATACTTTTATGTACCCATACCCATGGCTGGTAAAAACTGTGCTACGCAGTTCACTGCCATTGAGCGTGGAACGCCTTAATTTTCACATTTTTTGTTATAATGACGTCTGCACATGTTGTCATAGAACTCCCTTTGACAAAATGTCTCAACCATACGCATACGTACCACGCTCAGTTGGGTTTGAGCACATAATCAAAACTCACATTCAATATTCTTTTGTAGAATATGGCAACTCGTGTATTAATCAATAGACCATGGTCGCAAAAAATGGGAAGGTTAGCGGCTTACCGGACCCTGGCTAACTCCGCTACTGCGCATAATCAGCCTAGTTTTAAACCGCTGACCGCTGAGGAGATCTCGCCAAAGACCGACTACGCCATCGCAGGGCGTAAGTACTTACCAGGCTCGCAGGTAACGCGAGATGAGCGTCGTTTTCACTAAGAATTTGCGCGGGCTTCCTGTGGTATCGTTTCCAAGGTGACGTACCACTCAACCTAATTATTCCAATCAATTATTCCAATAGCAGCTGAATTATCTTTTTAGTTTCTCCAATTTTCTCACAGAAAATAAATGGAAAGCAAACTTTGAAATCTCAACTTCGCTGCTTAGCAAATATTTGTGTTGCGGGCTTCCTGTGTCGCTTGCGCGCGCGCCAAAAATGGCGGGAAAAGCTTAGGCGGAAAATTCAGCCAATCAGAAACGTTCCTTTCACCAGGCACGTCGGGCTTAAGTATCAATACTACATCAACTAACTCAGTGGTAGAACAAGAACGTGATAAAACCATCACACTTTCATTTTCTCGTCTCAGTCTAGCTGTCGCCACTCAACCATATACACCCAACGAAGGATAACTTTAATAATCACGTGCTTTTTCCCACAGGGAACAGGCTTCCCAAAGCATCTACGTAAACCGCGGGAAAACTTCCCATACGCCCTTGAAGTCGACTCGTCTTCTCATCAGCGCTCGCTCGTGGAATGGGCGAAGATCTGCCGACCAATTATCGACGAAAATCTCCCCAAATATGGAACAGTGCTGCTGCGTGGACTCCCCCTGGGTGACCCCAAGAATGTATCGGAATTTTCAATGGCGCTAGGATACCAGGCTATGAAGTATCCGGGGGGTGGCGCTGCGGACAGAAGTCTAGAAGACCCTGCGGCATCCGTGTACACAGCCAGTAATGAACCGCCCGAGTTCACTATCGAACTACACAACGAAATTGCATACCTCGCGACCTATCCTAGGAAGGTGGGATGAACTGTACATTTTTGGCTGGAAATATAAAGTTAACAACTATCCCCCGAAGGGGAGGTGAATAGAGCCGATTTCACATGACTGAAAAGTACCGTGACACGGCGCGGTACTGTCGCGGTGGCGGTACGGAACCTGGCCTGCGGTAGATACGAACGAAACTTTTCACAGTCATACGAAATCTGCTCTAGTATATATCCACCGCTAGGCTGGCTTGGCACCGACCCTGAAGGGGATAGTAGTTTTAATAGATACCAAATCAGTAGAATACCACATGTCTTGTGATGTGCGTCGCCCCTTCAACGTACGCTTGTGCATGGCATATCTTGGGGCTGAGCTATACCTAAAGTATGCAATTGTGGTTTTGCGACCAATAACTTCGATCTGCTGTGCATCTACAGATCTGCCGATCGAAAAACCAGCAGCATTATGTATATTAAGTATCAGCTGTATGTGTCTCTGTGGCACCTATCTCGCCGCGAATGTATGCGATATAAAGCGAGATAAGGAAAAATTGTGCCAATTAGATGCTGCGATATAAGACGAGATAAGGTCCCAGAGTAGGCCTTGTTGAAGCCGCATCCACTATGGAGATTTGCGGTATACAAGTGCAGACGTGTTTTCTGATCGCCTTCTTTTCCTGTAGTTGATCTTTTACTGCGTGCAAGAGCCCGCCGAGGTGCGGTGGTGGTTTTACTGTCATCTCGGACAGCAGAGAGTTCATGTCCAGACTCGACCCAAAACTCATGAAGAAGCTCGAGGAGAAACAAATCCGCTATATACATATATTGCCAGACGAGAAAATATCAACCTACCTATCGTGGCAACAAACTATGAAGACCAAAGATAGACAGGTAACACGTGGATGAGCCATCTCAGCCTAGTCCCAGGCGTTCCTTGTATGCAGCGAGAAGGTAAACCGCTGAATGTGCGCGGGCTCAAACAAGCTTTCCCTGTGACGTCACGTACCACAGGGAGCCCGCCCAGAACGCCAGGGACTTGGCTAGAGCCATGCAAAGCATCGGCAAGGCATTGCTTATGATCGGCAGCGTGGCGCGATAGCTTTTTGACGAATGAGATAACGGCCGCAATGACGAACCATTCACTTAATAGGGCCCCCAAATGATCTAGCAAAAACAGGGAACGTGCCACTGAGGGACCATTCGAGGGCCCTACCACCATTAGATGACGCAAAATAATAATTGTTTATGAGGACTCAGTCTTTCGCTGGCTGAGGTTTGTGAGGAAAAGAGAGTCTCTTTTCCTAGCGAACCTCAGCCAGCGAAATGCAGAGAAATGAGACCTCTGCTAGCAGGGAAACTCGCCTCAAGGTTGCTTGCGAAAAGCCTGCGTAGCAGTCGTAGTACGCGCAAAGTGAAAGGCAAGATCCGTCCCGCGACTGCTCGCTCGCCCTCTTTCCTTTTTTTGCTATGCGCTTGCTATGCCAGCTTGTCTGCAGTTTGCAGTATTAAATTCATTACCGTTTTCTAATTTCTAGGAAGCCGAGGAGGTTCTCAAACAGGGCGGTTACGATTTTAAATGGGATGACAAGAAGAACAGCCTAACATTCTGGAACACTCGACCCGCGTTCATGCCACACCCTGACACAGGAGAAAAAATCTGGTTCAATTCCGTCCACATCTCTCACATGAGCGGCCTTTTGGAGTCGCCCATGTTCCCCGGGCACGATAAGCTAGACACGGTGTATGTATGGAATAGTACGTATGGAGACGGAAGTGAAATTGAACCGGAAGTAATCCAGCACATCCGGGCGTGCTTATGGCACAGCACTGTGGGGTTCCAGTGGAAGACTAATGATATGCTGATAGTAGATAATTTGGCCGCGCAGCACGGTAGACTTAGTTTCAGCGGTAACAGAAAGATCCTAGCGTTCTTGTTGGCTGATTAGACCGTGAAATATGATTGGTGGATAGTATTTCCCGACCTTTAACGGCGACGTATTGACGAGCGCGTGTTTTATGCCTGACAAAGAACAATCTAACAATTGCGTGTTTCCAGAAATTATCCATACCCCCCCCCCCCCCCCCCCTACGGAAGGCATTGGAAATTCCGGAGGGGTTGGGGGGGGGGTCAATTTACCTGATCTTTTCCATACAAATACTGTATTTTTCTTCGGAAATTCCAGAGGGGTGGGGGGGGTGGGGGGGGGTCACTTTTCAACACCCTTCCGTCGGGGGGTATGGATATTTTTTGGAACCACACATTGCAACAAAAAGTATACGTGCACCTCTATTAGATTCAAGTTAACTAGACCGCGTATTTAAAACACCTCCAGCTTATGTTCGTTGTTAAAACTTGGTGAATTATCAATAAGTTGAGAAATTTGAATTAGTACAGTAATCCACTCTTGATTATTATTTCAATGGGTCGTAAGACGTGATTAAGCACGTCATTGGTACAATGCTGTACGCGCACTTAAGGTGGTATTTACATGCAGGAGAGGATTACAAAAAAGAAACTATAATATATATATAGACAGATAGGAGAAAGTGGTAGGAAAAGTGTATATATGTTACAGAATTATTTTCTGGATTGTAATAAAATTAACGGTTTTGAGACGCGTGCCATCTATACCCCACTCCCCACACTTAGCACTCCCCACACTTAGACGGGACAAGCCCGTGCGCGCGGTTTCTCAAGATTTTGACCCTTGAAAATGTGCTTCAATTATTTTATTGTATTCACTCCTAAAAACATAAAGGGGAGTCCGTTTCAACTCCCTTATATGTTTCTGATTTCTCCCGCATAACATCCTTGATAGGCTAAAGAAATAAAATGTTCACTTCACATCGGCAAAGTTCTTTTTAGTAGAAACTCACTCGCATACTATCACGAATCCTGAAATCTGATTGGCTCCGCTACTCACTATCTGTTTAACAATCAGACCCATGGCCCTTGAGGGCGAGAGGTCTAATATAATTGTTTTAGAGTATCACCCAACTAGTTGGACAAAAAAAGAGAAAAATTGTCTATAAAATCACCAGAAACCTCGACAAAACGAGAAGCGGCCGCCATTGTTTTCATGTTCAAAAACGGCGCTTTCGCTACTAGAGGTCTATTGCCATATTAGTCAAATCACACTAGTGGTCTATTGTCAATGCTGCGTTCTGATTGGTTGAGCTACTAGTAGGCTATAAGTTATAGCCTACTAGGAGCGAAAAGTGTCGGAAACGCAAGTTCACGCAAGTCGATGCAAGCTGTGACTTGCGCTCACTTGCGTTGAGGTGGCCAAACGAGATGCAAGTTTTGATGCAAGTTGAGTGTTTGGTGCTTTGCGCCCGCTAATGACGACATGATCACGCCACTTTCGAACACGGAGCGCGCGCTCACGCTGGTTTTTTCTTGCTAAAAAAGACAAGAAAAATAAAGAAATCTCATTCAGTTTCTCGTAAATAACAGCTAGAAATATAAGAGTAAGATTTTCATGACTTATTTTGGTCATTATATTTCGTTAATTTTGAAAACGAAGAAAATTGGAAACTTGCATCAACTTGCGTACACTTGCGATGTGGTGGCCAAACGAGCGCAAGTCGACGCAAGTAGCAAAACTTGCGTCGACTTGCACCGACTTGCGTTTCGTTTGGCCAAAGGCTTTAGTATCACCCAACTAGTGGACTATTGCCAATGCTGCATTCTGATTGGGCTGCGCTCAATAGACCTCTAGTAGCGAAAGCGCCGATTTTGAACATGAAAAGGACGAGGTTTCTGGTGATTTTTTAACACAAATGTTCACTTTTTTGTTCAACTAGTTGGGTGATACTTAAGTTGGGTGATACTAAAACAATAAGACCTCTCGCCACAAGGGCCACGGTAGACTTTCTCAAAGTCGCTTAAAACGTCGCTCGATCGCTCGGCTCGCTTCGCTCGCCTCGCTCTGTCCGGATCCGGAGAGGACGACATTCGGCCTGCGGCCTGGATCTAACTTTTGGGATACCTGTGTTGGAAACGGACTCGCGAATGCTGGGTAATTTTAATGGCGGATCTTTGGAGGTAATGTCGTTCTGCTTTAGGTCATTTCTGACAAGAATTTACGGCTTTATTGAACCAGCAAACAGTTACTGGAGTTCACTTGTAGGACGAAGACTCATACACCTGACTAAAGGAATCTGGAAGCAAGAGGTAAACACAATAAAATGGGAAACATGAACAGGAATGTTATCGCCGATAATATCGGCCGGGACGTCTGCGATTCTGCCCGCTCGGGCTCGTGTCTGTCTGCAATCCTTTCTCCACTGGCTGTTACAATCTTGAATGAAAGCAAAGCGACTTAAACTTAAACTTTAACTCTAATGGCTTTTTTCCAAAATATTTCATAGACATTGCAGTTAGAGAAGTTTTGAAAAAGCATGCCGGCCTGTAGAGAAAGGAATGCAGATAAAAACATGTGCCCCAGAGACTCCTGGGAAAACAGGGAGAGTTGCCGGGGGGGGGACTTCCAATATTTTAGACGGGGGTGCTCGTCGGAAAAATTGATTTTGACCCTAAGGGATAGCAAAATGGGTGTGGCAAACAGAAAATTTACCCCTAAAAGAGAGCAAATTTGGCGTGGCGACCGCCGAATTTACCCCTAAAAGATAGCAAATTTTAGGGTTTTCAACCATCCTTTGTAAATATCGGTTTCTGGTGTCAGTACCAATGTATTTCTGGGCAAGGATTGGTCTGAGACTCCCCTAAGGGATAGGGCTGATTTTAAACACCCCTAAGAGATAGCACGTCTGTCAATTTTATACCCTAAGGGATAGGACGAGCACCCCCGTCTGAAAATATGGGGAGTCCCCCCCCCGGGGAGAGTTGACGTCCCTGTAGATGCTTTTTTTTGTCTCAGATTTGAGGGTAGCCCGTAAAAGTTAGTATCTAAGAGTTAAGTTTATCCCACAATTGATTTTAACTATTTGCTCTTTTAGGAATCGAGTGGTGGATATTATGAATTTACTGGGCCAGTCCCAGAAGGTAAAGATGCTGTCTGGAAATTTAGGTTTTTTTCTTTCTTACAACAAACAACAACAAAAATTTACTGATGCTGAACGAGGAAAAAAGGACAACATGACATCAGACTTGATATGAGTTGTGAAGCCCTAATAGCATTACAGACTATTGTTTGTGGTTTAACATTTCTACATTTATTTTTTCTACAGATCGACTTGATGTCAGGTTTGCAAGAAGCTCAGGTCCTGGAGGGCAAAATGTAAACAAAGGTACAATACATCTGATGAGGGAGCTATGCTCACAAAATGTCTCCATGGTAATGGTGGTGGTATGGATTTTATTCTGGAATAATTACACATTGCAGGCACTGACTCTGTGGTTATTATCATCATTACCATTGTCATCATTTTATTGTTATTAATGTCTTTTTTTCTACAGTAAACACTAAAGTGGATGTTCGGTTTCACCTTCCAACTGCTGAATGGATTCCAGACGAAGTACGCAGAAAATTACTGCAAAGAGTATGTGTTGCTAATAGTGGTTTCAGTTAACTCATTCAAATTCAAAATGCACCCACTCTGACTTAGTGCAGATTTGCAATGGTAACACGTGTGCCTTGTCCTTTATTAGAAGAATTGTTTTTTGCAATTCCTTTTTCTGATGTTGTCAAAATAAGTAAAAGAGCCTTAGTGAGTCATGCCAAGCATCCCACGGGAAGGGTAACGCAAATGGAGAAAAGAGCTTAGGTCAATTCTGTAAAAATAATCTGCCAGCCCTGTCTTCCTTCCAGGAAAAGAATCGCATTAACAAGAGCCAGGAGTTGGTGGTCAGTTCAACAAAGTATCGTTCACAACATCGCAACCTTCAAGATGCCATTAGTAAGATCCAGTTAATTATCAAGGAGGCCTCATACATACCACAGGAACCCTCTAAACAGCAGAAGATGCATGTTCAGAAGCTGTAAGGATTCATACTGAGATATTCTTATTCTCCAATCCAATCATTTCTTTGCTAGAAACTCACTCACTACTGACAGCATCCACCCCTCCCCCACAGATGTTTTCCTGTGCAAAATCGAATTTATCGTAGTCCCTAAGGGAAGAGGTCAAAACAATGCCTTATACCCCCTCCCCCTAGGTATCCAGTGGTTATTTTCTCATAGCACAAATAAGGAGTAATACCCAATTTTATTGCAGAAATGTGTTGTTCTCTTCATGTAGAGCACAATGGTGGGTATTCTCCATGATGCATCAATTATTATTTCACGAGATATCGGCACTCAAAAATCCGATTTTTAGGAAAATTGAAAGAGGTGGTGGGCCTTGGGTACCAACCCCCTAAATTGGAAAACAATAATTATTCTCATTGTCTGATGTGTTTTCTTTTCTAGTGCAAGACGGTACAACAACAGGAGGCTTCAGGAGAAGAAGTTTATGTCTTTTAAAAAGAGGGACAGAAGGACTGATCATTGAAGAGAATGAATGAATGAATGAACTTTATTTCTGTATCAAAAAATATCTACAGTGGAAAGGAAATTCATACAAAGCTTCTTCATGGGGAGATATTGTAATTAACGAATATCCAGGGCTGGTCTACTGCTCAGAAAACTGCCTCCCACAGAATCAAGAAACTTCAAGACTACAGATAGTTTTCTCTCAGTGCCGTAGCTAGTGGGGGGGGGGGGGGGCAGAGGGGGGCAGAGGGGGGCCCCAGCGAAATAAAATTGTGTCCAAATGTAGGGGAAAACCTGCTCCCCCCCCAGCAAAAATAATGGACATAGACATAGATAATCTTTATTGTGACAGTGCAACCCTAGGGCGCATGACCAAGGCTCCCCCCCCCCCCCCCCAGATGGCCTACATAGTTACGGCCTTGCTCAAGTTACCTGTAGCAATTTGTGATTCTAGAAACTATATCCATACCTCTCCCAATGGAGGGGTTTTAGATATGACCCCCATCCCCTGGAATCACACAATAGAGTAAAATAGACACTACAAACATTAATTAACTTGAATTCTGCTAGCCTGTAATAAACTCAGAGGAACAAATAAAGGTGAAAAAGTCAAACAGCAAATCAGATTGTACTGATTGATTTCAGAAATCTAAGCGTGATAGTAAACAAGTGAAGCTTGGAAACTTTGGTACCCAGGGTTAGTAATTACATAATCGATAAGAATATCTTGCAGTGAATTCAAACGTTTCCTTTCATAAATTGAGGTATGATCCAGAGTCACCTGCATTAAATGTTTTTGAAAATTTATTTGGCTATATTCTCATACATTTTCTGTATTCTGAATACCGGTATCGAGTTTTTGATGAAACATTTACTGTACCATTGACATCCCAACCGGAATTTTTCCGGTTTTTCTTGACCAATGGTATGTGCCCATGTAGAGGTAGGGAGTTGGGAGTCCTGTGGTGCAATTGGTTTATTGCGCATGCGCAATCCAGCAATCCAAAATGGCGGACGAAGAGGAAGACGATGCCGTTGCACATGAGGTTGGTTTCTTGAATTTTATTCTTTTCTCGAGAGTAATTCTAGACGAATTTTTCCAGAACTATGTTCTGACTTGCCTGTGCTTTCCTACTCCAAAGGTGGACGTATTTTTAGCGAAATCCTTAGCTGAAAATTTGTACCTTCTCCAGGTTAGTAACTGAAAGTTGGCAGTCGCTATGTTTGACATTCCAGAAGCAACGCGGCATGGTTACCCTTGTTCCTATGAAATATACCTTTAGGCACTTTTTTGTAGCTCTGGGTGATTTCACGCTGGCTTTGAGAGGTTTTTTGAACTAATAGGGACAGAACAACAAAAAACAATTTAGCCTAAAGTAAATGTTAAAATGATGCAAGCCATGCATACTTATCTGGAATCTTTTGTCCATAAAAGAAGAATACTTGATGCTCCATCTGAAAGTAAAATATAATTGTGACTGTCCATTTACGGTTTTTTTACAGTATCCTGTACGACCATCGGAAGTTTCTTATGACCATGTTCCACACATTGGAGCAAGAATAAAACCAAAGCAACAAAAGGTAGGGGAATCCACAGATCCATATATATATTTGACAATGCACTGTATGTTGATCCACAGTTATTTTCATCAAGATTGAAATCTGTAAGGTTCTGTCACTAAGTGAATCTAGCATCCAATTAGAGCAGACAATGTCCATCAATTACCTGCAGTGCTGGTCCACCCTGCTGGTTTGGCGACTTGTTTGACCATGGCAAGCATACAGGGACATCAACTCTCCCCGTTTTGTTGGGAGTCTCAAGATTTTTCGCTTCTTCTCCTGGGAAAAATCAGGACAACTGTCATACATTTACTGTGTTTCTCCCGGGAGAATTTCAGGACATTTCACCATTTCAAGGCAGTCTCCAGATTTTTGAAGTCCTGAGGTTGATACCCCTGAGCATATAACAGTAAGATCTGTGCTGGACGCATTGTGGCCTTATCAATGGAGGACCCTGGAGGCTGGTCAATCTGGATGTGAGGGAGTGGGGTCTGGCTGTTGAGGGTCTTACACCTTCTGAGTATAAGTACAGAAAACAGATAGTGAGCAAGTGTGAGTGATGAGACCATGCTAATCACATCAACTATACTGACAATTAATATTGTGTTACAGGTAGAAATAGAGCTGGCCTTGAACACGTCTGGCAGAAATTACTATGAGCCAAGAGGAGAACAGATTGCAGCAGATGTGGACAGACACAATAAGGAAGCAAATAGGGACTTATTTTATGCCAGGTGGGAGTTGTGTACTGTGCCAAATAGTGATTGAGTTACACCCTATTTTCGTTACTATTTTTGACTTCTTGATTATGATGCAATAGTACATAGGTATGGTGCAACTAGCCATTTATAGTACAGGTGATGTCCAAAATATATAGAGATTATTGCATGGCAATAGCTTGATATCATGTTAAGTTTTCTTGTCATAGCACGAACGAGCAAGTCTTATGAGTGAGTGAGCGGTATGATAGGAAAACAAGTTCATAAAGTGATATCAAGCTCTTGCCATGTCATAATTTGTTTGTTATACTCAACAAGGATGCAAATGTCATTAACTACTTAAAAAAAGACTTTCATCACTTCTAGTCTTCAGGTTTTAAAAACTTGTAAATTTGGCAGAGAAAATCCAAGATATGTTTCATTAAAGTTGCTTTGCAAATTAGTTGGTGTTGTTCTTATTAATTATTCATGATTTTTTTAAGGAGATTTACTGAATATTTTTAAGTTATAGCTGCATTACATTTATAGCACTCATTATCTGTATCATACCAGTACAGAAAACAGAAAGATTAACATGTCATTATCATTTTTGCTAGTGATTTGATGGACAAACAAGTTCTAGTCTCAGCAAGGGGGCCTGTAGATGCATTGCGCTATGCTGTGGGTGTCCTCAAAGAAGGTACTATTGGTCATTGAACCTCTACTTGATTAGGTTGTGGCAATGGTTGATTGTCTTGTGGCAGTGGTTGTGTTGCTGGTGGTTATGAGATTCTTCCCCATTTGAGGAACTTCCATTATTTTGAGGTGGGAAAGATTGTCATACTCTTGTAATATGTTACATTCTTGCTTGCAATTCTTTCAGGTGAACTACACTTGACTCCATGTCATGGAGTACTCCAGATGAGGCCAAACCTACAGTACATGGATAAGGCGGAAACAAACACCAGGCAATCCCATGATGAGGGTGGGTGCAACTGTCCATTTTGGAAAGCTGTCATATAGAGAAAGTTGACTTCCTAGAACATGGTAGCCCACATTTTCAGCTGTCTCTTCTTCCTATTTCAACATTGTGGACTCTAATTGGTCAATTTCTTTAGCTTTATAATATGCATAACTTATGGTGACAATCAAACAACACTCAAAGACAGATTCATGACAGAATCCAATCTCAAGATCCTGAGACATGTGCATGCACTTTTGGAAGTCTGTTTTCAGTCAATTTTATCCCCTGCAACAATTCTTGTAGTGTAGGGAGAAAAGATGGCTCAAAGTTCTGGCTTACAACTTGGAGGATACATTTTATTCAGCACCTGTTTGAACAAGCACATGTGCAGACAAGCAACTGCAGATGATAAGCAGAATTATAGGATTATTAGAAGAGAGAGAAATGTGGCCTTGAAGGACTCTGGCAGATGTTTGATATACATTACGTTCCATACTTGAGTAACCATACATTAAAGAAATAATATGGCTAGTATTCTTTGAACTCTGAGTTGAACTCTGAGTTCTACCTGTGTTACAGCTCCCTAGTTGCAGATATGATGTGGTAGTTGGAGATTTCCATTCTGTCTTGGGACAATGAGATTAAATCATCATGCGAGTCAAACCCAGTTTACATTTGACATAAGGCAAAATTTTCCAAGGAGATGGAAAAGTCTTTAATATGCTCAATTGCAATATCTTCAGCAGCCATTTGGAATGCTTGGCAATGCAAAAACAGTGCTCTGATTGACCGGCTGATATCCCCACTAATTTTGCAAATCTAAGGGGAATTTCTACTCAGAAGAAGAGATGTTTTGCACTTAAGTATTGATGTTAACATTAATATTTTGTGCTTATATAATCAGTCGACTCTCAAGATGAAGAAGAGGATGCAAAGGCGGTGACTGTGCGCTTTGCTCGTCCAGAGACTGCAAAAGCCAGGCACAACGCATGTCCTCCTTCAAGTATCTAGAGAAAAAAGAGGCAGAGGAACAGTGGGTACCTCTACAATACTACCCTCCACAGGTGCATTTTTATTATTACAGTCTTAACTATTAATTTCCAAGAATGTGTCTGTGCAATAAACACACAAATAATTATTTGCCAGCTGGGAGGTCCAGATTGTGAAACACCATGACCCATTGAAAATACTGAGACCGGAGGAGGAGGTCAGATTTTTTTAGCCAAGGTCACAGTGTTTCACGATCTGGACTGACCCTGAGCCAGTAATATATATTTTTTCCTTTAGTGAAACAGCATAAAACTTCACAGAAATGAGCATCCACTCAGAATTCAGTTTCCGTGCGACTCATTGGGACCTGGGGTCCAGATTGTAGGATTCTGGCCAATCAGAGCATAAAATTCGATTGGTTGATTGGTTGAATATTTCACACCTAAATTCCCACCATTTTTTAGCACACACATGGCACACACATGTGACACATGCAGGGATTGTTCTGTCTGTCTGTCTGTGTCTGTTTGCTTGTGTGTATATTTGTCTGTGTGGGAAACTCCAGTTTTAGACAACACCTTCACAATCTATATCTTGTTCCTCAGCATTCCATGGCAGCATTGGACAAAGCCAAACTTTACTGCCGAGATATCAACATTGAAGCACCAGAGATGTGTGTCACAACAAGGTACCATTACTTTTTAAAATTTATTTAAACAATATAATAATACATTTGTCCCAAGAGCTCAAGGGCTCATCATGAGGACTCATGTAACTACAATTACCATTATTGCAGCACATAGAAGAGTTTTATGAATCTTGCAAAGTGTTTTGTCTCCTTTGTATTCATTCCTTTGTTCCAGGGAGTACTTGAAGTTGCTAACCCCTTCATCAAGCAAAGAAGAAAGGTAAAGATTGCCTGCATGTATTTCCATGCGTGTGGACTAGGGTTGGATTATGGGTACTCTGGTGAGGTGTGTGCTACCAGTATCCACCTCATTGACTAACTGTGAACTCATAGAAAACTCAAACTCATAGTCAAAATATACCTCTGTATGCTAAGAGCCTTATTATTGATCACTGTATAGATTTCTCATTATTATTTTATTTTCCTGTCTAGTTCTCGGCCAGAAATGCCTAATAATGTTCTGTCTATGACACAACTTAAGACAATGGACCTTCCAGACCAAGTGAAAGCATTGCTTATCAATGGTAAGTTCTATCAGGGAAGTTCCCTGGTTCTATGCTGTCATATACAGAGTACAAAATGCATAGATACAGTACTGTTACATGCCATTTACTGCTGATAAGAAATGGGAAATTTACAATACAATTCCATCAGCTCTCTAACACACTAAATACTGGGGGGACTCCCCTATTTTTGTGGCAGGGGTGCTCGTTGGGAACTTTCGATTTTACCCCTAAAAGGTAACAAACATGGCGTCACTTAGTTGATTTTTTTCTCCTAAAAGGTACCAAAAAACCGTATTTTCCCTCAAATTTTTTACGAGGAAAAATACGTCTGAAATGCAGGCTACCCACAAGTGTGATTTGCTAGAACGGACCTCTAACAGGTACCTATCTGAAAAAAATTGCAAGTTTTTAAATTTTACCCCTAAAAAGTATGACGAGCACCCCCCCCAAAAATAGTCCCTCCCCCCTCCCCCCGGACTAAATACTCCAAATATGTACTTATCTGACAACAGTTGAAGGGTTATTTTTACAAACCTAGATGATTATTTTGTTTATTGACTGCATTCAAGCTATCTAAATTAACCCTAACTTGTGACACCACCCCCTTTAATTCTAGCTAAGTTGATGAGCTTCTCTCAGCTATGCACTCTACTGGCTCCAACGGCAAAAGAGGCTGTGGTGCTGCGGCATGTACAGCAGTATGGACATCTGATCCAAGGATGTTGGGTTGTCAAAAGGTGGGTATTACTCAGTAAAAAAGGAAGAGAAAGTATCTTCTTCAGGGGTGTAGCTGGAGCTTTTTGTAAAGTACGCATGAGAGTAGTCTGTAGACATCATCGTAAAAACATTAGAAAAAAGTATTTAAAGTGGAAAGTTCAGTACATAGCTGCATACTTTACGTATTGGTAGCTACGCCCCTGTTCTCCTCATCGTGAGGGAATTCCAAGTGGTCGAAATACACAACCGCTAGACAAGGAGAGGTTGGAGGACTTAACGGGCTGTATTCTGGTGGCGCAAATTGCTGCTCAGTTAGAGCTGAAGTGCCGTGCAACTCATGGATATAAAAGGACAATTTCGCGACTAAACAATTAACTCTCACAAACTTAATTTTTTCCTATAAAATAATTTTAAGTGATGCCTCCCTATCTAATGACTAGTACCTACAGGTCTTTCATCATTCAAAGCTTCATGCTTTTATCAATAATTATATAGTTTAGCCACCTCAAAACCCAATATTGCCAGCATGTTTTTTTTCTTCTAATTTTGACAACTGTCGAATTTCTCCTAAATTTGATCGTGCGCGCTCAAATTCGGCTTACGGCCTCATCAAATTGTGGAGTTTTCTCGCAATTTTTTCATCCAATATTTTCTTTATTGGACAGCATGGAGTCCTATTATATATACAAAGCACAGAATTCTGGGAAAATTTGGGGATTAGCCGCCCGACTACCTAAAAGGTGCATTTAGCTGTGAAAAATATAACAAAACATAAAATGACTGTCAAGGGGTAACGTTCCAGAAGAATCGATTTAATTATCATTTTTGAGGCTTTCGCCCAGTCACAAACATGACAAACTTCTTGTCACAAAATGGATCGTCTTCGATCGCAACAGATGCGTAACTGATATCTTCCAAGCCCGCGAGCTCAACAGCGTCAAGCATCAGACCCTTGGTGATGTAAAAACAGTGAACCTTTTACCCCCTGCTATCCAATATGTCCCTTGACCTGCGTCTGCCATAACTAGAAACCCCCCTGGCTTTATCAGAGCAACCAGCTTGCAAACGGCCTCCTTGAACTCATCATTAGTATAAACACAACAGCAGAGACAGAAAAACACCGAGACAACATCATAGGGAGGGCATAACTCCTTTGGTAGACTTGCTGTGTCGATGATGTCTTGCATATGGATGTCACAATGCACAATAGCTTTGATTTTTGCTCGGATCTCGTCTAGACGTCTGTTAATTTCGACTTCGTCTTTGCCTTTAAGCTCAGTAACAATGTATTTAGCAACGGCAGTCCAGTCATAAGCTCCCTCCTTCCTTGTGCGCCATGACTCCACCGCCTTCCGTCCACTCTCGCCGTATTCACTAAACACGATGTGTTTCAAATGCGGCGATGCACTGATCAGAGGATAGATACTCGGACCCCCTCCAAACTCGAGAAATGAAAATTCTTTATCATTCTGTCGTTCCTTCCAAAACTTATGCAATTCATTTAATGTAAATTGTATATCGACGAATGAAAGTGGGTCTGCTAGCCATGTTTTTAAAAACTCCTGGGCTGTTGTAGTATATTCTTGAAGGGAACCATCTTTAGTTGACATTTTCTTTTCACCTGAAATTGCCCTCTCGTAACAGGCACATGTACTCTCAACTTACAGGGGATTTTGTGACAGGTTTAACAGTGTAAAAATACGGAGGGTCTAATTTGCAGGTCGCAGGTTGCAGGTCAGGTGCAGGTTGCAGGTCAGGTGCAGGTTGGATGCAGGTTGAGTCTAAAATGCAGGTCGGGTGATTTCTAGGTTTTTTTTAGATTTAGAGGAAATTTTTACTCGAGAGAGACAGTATAATTATAACACTTTGTTTTGGCGAAGAGATCAAGGTGAGTGCTTTTATTCGTGAATTATTCATGTAAAACCGTATTCCCTTTGTTCCTTCGAGCTTTAATCAATGCCAAGAATGGTTTAGTGACAATAGTGTGGGTAAACAATATTATTTGATTAGCTTTTCGACCTTGTTATTTGCTTTTATAAACGTTATAAACGCCGATTGAGCTTGATCGGGGGTCTTTCATCCAACGACTTGATCAGATTAAGTCTTGTCACTGAATAATAGAATATAGTTTATACCTTATACTATCACATCACATCGGTATTAAAATGGCAATTATACCACGGGGCTGACTCTCCCGGTTTTTCCGGAGACTAAATATTTTTCACCTTGTTTCCTGAGCTTTTGTAATTGTTGTATGTTTACTGTGTATGTTTACTTTTCGGTTCACTTTTTCCTTTGCGTATTATAATATAATGTCTCTCGAGAGAACAAATTTCCTAGTCTAAAATGTTAAATCTAAAAAAACCCGTAAAAATCACCCGACCTGCATTTTAGACTCAACCTGCATCCAACCTGCATCTGACCTGCAACCTGCACCTGACCTGCAACCTGCGACCTGCAAATTAGACCCTCCGGTAAAAATAAAGTTATCTAGTGGAAGGTTATGCAGTCAGGGTAAATACACCTTTTTGTTTGTTTCTTATATTTATTTATTTGTTAATTTTTTCAGCGAGCTTCTCTACCCAGAAGGCACCGTGAGCCCTAACAGTGGCATTCCATCTGATATATTATGCAGGGGGAGAGATTATGTTGTAAGTAACAGAAGAAGATTCGTAATTAGGCGGTATCATTACCCCAGAACTGCACAACAAAAGAGCAGCAGCGCAGGGGGATAAGTAACAGAGATAAGTGTTTTCAATTTATCCTTTATATGTGCGATATTGTTTTCATCAGATGTGGAAATTCACTCAGCATCGAGTTGTGGTGAGGAAGGACATTGCCGCAGTAGCCAAGGTATGACAGTGAAAAGTGTAGCGACAAAGTTGTGCCGCGACCGTGACCGTGCCGCGACTACGCGATTTCATTTCCGTATCGGCAGCAGGCCAGGTGGGGGTGTCAGTTTACCTGATTTTTTCCATCATAGGAACTCACGGAACATGGTTGGCATTGCCGTGCCGCGAGCGCGACTGTGCCGCGACAGTCATGCGAAATGTGCTCTATTCATTCATTAATATTTTCTCAAAGGATGCCCCACAAGCCGCGGCATTATCGATCATGCGAATGAGGAACCCGCGGGACCTTCGATCATGACAATTGGGAACCCGTGGGATCCTCGATCATGTCAACGGGGAACCCGCGGGATTCTCGATCGTGTCATTGGAGAATGATTCAGTAGATCAAAAAATAAGTTGTTTATTATTTTGCTGTCTTCTAGCTTCCGAATGAGGATATCAAGGAAATGCTTGAACAGGTAAAGCTTGTTATAATTAGTTGAAGTTTCAATTTTGATGGATAAGCATACATTTCGAACCCTTTTAACCCCGATGTAATTTAGTTCAACGACTGGCGACTAGGTTTGTTGTTTTTTTTGTCTGTAGATGTCGAAGATGAGGGTGGCTCAGGGATGGGAGTTCTTGCTTCCTTGTGATACCGAATTTATTCATAAGTGAGTAGCCACTGTGTGAGAATAATTGCGTCAAATCTACGAGGTATTATTATACCACTGTGAGGTCATTTTACCAAAAAGGTCATAAATGAGTGCAGATATGGAGCCATATTACACTCCGAAAGCCGTATTTCACGGTAGCAAACCGGATCGACGCGCGCATTTGAACGGCTTCCCGATCGTGTGCTTGTACGTGTAAGTTGAAAAGAAGAGGCGGACATTTCACTCGTTGCTTGCATCCCCCCCCCCTGAGAGGCGCATCCCCCCCCCCCCCTGAGAAGCTTGGAGACACACGTCCGCAACTCGTAAAATATCCGCCCTTTAATTTCATGAAAAAAACATTTATCATAAGATATATTGCCCAAGTCAGTAGTATTTTGTGTTTATGGCGTCATCCGTCTTTTGTCGTTTGTTTTCATTGCTCGTCCTATCTTGATTTAATTTCAGGCATCCCGATGTGTATAAACAACAGCAGACAAACTGGGAAGCGAAATATCATATGTAAGTTATGTTTTTTTCTATTTTCGGGGTCCAATTCCAGAAGATTTCCTGGAATATTGAAATCAGCAGTAACATGTATTCTGAAGCTTGTTCTCCCGGGTTTCACATTCTGTGTTTCTCCCCTTAGATTGGCGTCTCAACTCAATTTGCCTAAGACGCATGCGCACGAAAAGGGATCCGCTGAACACAAAGAACACAAAAAGGCTCAAGGTCGGACATTACTTTGTACCAAAAGTGTAAAGCTACGGCTAAATAGGACACATGCAGCGCGCAACATTTGTGTTCTGCATGTTTTCACGAGTGACTAAACTCGGAAACATCGCACGCGTGTCTCTGACACATAAATTGTTTCTTGTCTTGCGAAGAAACATTTCCATGTGCCCCGGCTACAAAATTTGTTGCGCGCGACGATGTTTCCCGCGCGGCTAAACCGGGAAACATGGATGAAACGTGTCCGGCTACAATGTTGCGCGCCATAGTTTAGCCAGGACTTAAAAGCTCCTCATCCCAGCCGATTGAGAGTGAATGAAAACATGAACTTGTCAGCGGTCCAGAGGAAATGAAATGAAATGAAATGCATGCACTTGTATACCGCAAATTATCATATGGATATGTTCAAATGCGGTTTAGAGATGTGGACATGTCTGATCCCTAGATGCGGACTGCGAGGTCAATCAGCATGGCCTTTGCTCGAAAGTGGGTCGGGTTAGCGCTCACCTTAAAGGCCCATCATCATCCGAGAGCCTTTGCGATCGATTAGCCAATCAGAGCACCCGAAAAGCAATATATCAATTTGAAAAAACAATTATGTTACTCTCGTTCCAGATGGGAGCCACGAAGTTCAAGAAAGTAAACGGATTCGTAAAACTTCTAAAACGGAAGTGAACCACGTGATCCATGATAACAAGCCCTCGTCAAATCAGTTAATCAAGAAAAATATGAATCATACGTCAAACCAAGTCACTCCTATGGAAGTGGACCATAATGATGATAGCAAAGTACACTATAATGATACACAAGTTATCACTCCTGATAGCGAACACTACGAGGAAATTGTGAAAAGATTGCAAGATTTCGTGTGCGAAAAATTGCACAAAACTGTACTAAGTTTTGCGGACTTTAAGAGACTTTTGCTTCTCAAGCAAACTGGTGAGTAACACAATTGATCTGCTATGGGATTGTTAGGGAAGATTTCAGGTGAAATGGTTACGTTAAGATGGTCCAATCGACCTAGCGCCTAACACGCCAATCATGAATGTTTAAGAGTTCGCTCGTGCACAAGGAAAAAACAGAACATTATGTTCGCTTCAGTGCCAGTTCGGGGAAAAAAAAAACAGGACTCCCGCTCTATTCTATTCTGCTATTCACATTTGAACTTCTTCCCAGCATGCCCTCCGGGTGACGTGCTCTGTTCCGGTATCTCGGATTCACTGCTAGAGGACGCTATACTCACCACCGGTGCTGTTGAGCTGGATGTCAAGGTACTCAGAGAAAAAACAATGCTTTGATTGGCTAACAAGGAAGCCATTCAGTAGTTACTTATAGTCTCCGACGTTTTTCATTGGTTTGCTGCGATTCCACTTATTTTGCGCCAATACCACAGCGACCCCGTGTAGAAATTGTATGAACGGTACAGCGCGCGAATAGGCCATGTTCGAATTACGCTGCAATGCCTACAAACAACAATAACCTCAAGTCGAGGCTTTCTTCTGAAATTACTGTAAATGTATTAGAACTTGGAGAAAGCCTCGATTTGAAGCTTTTGTCTTGAGCTTTGGAGCGTAATTCGAACCTGGCCTATTGATTTCGGCGGGAAAATGTTATCACGCACACGCGTTCTTTATTTACTGACATTCACTGTATGTTTAGTTGTACATATTGCTATTTAACTGCTGTCATTATTGTTTGCCACAGTGGCCCGTCGTCGCGCTCCGAAAGGACTTGAATTCGCGAAAACTATATGCTTTCCGCACCACTGGAGATGAGGCTACAGATAAGGTATTGTCACGGAAAATACAGCCAATCAGAATCCAATATCGTTGTTATCGTGTTTATTGAACGCATGCGCAGAACCAGCGGCTGCATACCTGTGCGCATGCGTTCACTGGTGTAGCAGGTTTCCAAACCTCGTTTAAATTATTAATATCCAAGTTAAGTGTGGACGGCACGCAATGGTTGTTTGCTGTGATCTCTAGCTGGCTTGCTGCTGGCTTGCTGCCAGGGTGAAATTTTGATTGAGTTTCGTTTTATTTTCAGGTTCGTGGGGTTCTACTCGACATGTTTAGCAAGAAACATTGTGTTAAAAAAGCAGAATTCGTGGCCAAGGTGACCGAGGTCACTGGCTCTGCACCGGGTAAAAGGACTGGCCTTTACTTTCTCAGGTAAGAATAACAGACTCGTACCCGTCGCTATGTAGGTCGTCAAATCAACTGCTTTGCTGCTCTCTTGTAGAAAAGTCGAGGAGCGCAGGGGATTATGGGAAGGATTAGCGCGGCGCGCAATGCATTGTGGGAAGGGCGAAGGATCCACAATCCATTGCGCGCCTTGCGAAACCTTCCCACAATGCATTGCGCGCCGCGCTAATCCTTCCCATAATCCCCTGCGTCTTCTCCTGATCGTGAGGGAACTCCAAGCGGTCCAAGATACACGACCGCTAGACAAGGAGAGGTTGGAAGACTTAACGGGTTGCATTAGATGCCGCAAATTGGAGCCTCCGCATCTTACAAGTATGAGGGATGTTTTACAGTATATACACCTCCGAGGCATCGCTCGTCCAGCCGGCGAGTGACGTCATAGAGCTTGAATGTCATAGCCCCAAAGGAAACAGGGCGTCACAGTTTGTAATATTATGAAAACCGCAGTAAATGTTTATATAAAACTAGAATAGTTTTTCTTGCCTTTTCAGGATCTTCTTGAAAAGTTCAAGTCACAATACACTGTCTACTGCCTCAGAGGGACTTCGGCGTTATTTGCTGAATTATAGCGACAGCTGAACGAAACAAGTAATATTTATATATACGTGGTTTTAGTCCGAGTATGTCTACGAATGGCCCCCTCTCGTCGCAGATTGGATAACCTGCGTACCACCAAACGTTCATGTGGAGTTTTAGGTTAGAGAAGTCCCTGTTAAAAAGGGGCCTTTTCTGAAATTTCCTTATATGGAAATTTATACCCATATTTGGATTCCGCGAACGGAATCGAGGAGCAATTCCGCGCACCTGGTTTCCATTTGTCGCGAAGCCCTGGGTCCCCAAGTATGGAAAGGACTGAGTCTCTGAGTCACTCGCTCGCCCCCATTTTTGGCGCCACCAAAATCGCGCTCGTTGAGTCTGCTACTTTTTTTCCAGGCTTTTCTGCCCTAAAACTCACGAAACGGCTGTGACACAGGCTGGAGATTGGATAATTGAACTCTTGTGCTGTGGAAAGGACTCCGGATTCGTTGTGGATTTCAGAACTTATGGAGATTTGTTGACTATAAAAATAGACAAAAAACGCAAACGCCATTCAGCTACACGTTTACGGGTCGGCCAAATAGGCCTTTCGACTTTATTCAAGTCTTCTTCATTGGCCAAGAAGGCGTGCATGTCCTCTTCTTGGCGTGCATGTCGTAGCTGGAGCTGGTGAATTTACACACGAGCGGATATCTGATGACTTTCAAAAGTGAATCAGACTTGCGTTTTCATGGCGGTCTTATTTGTCGAGGTCATAACCTTTGTTTGGCAGCCAATCAAAATGTGACCTAAATAAATCAAAAAGTGACTGTTGTACTGTTGAGTTGCGTCGACACAGTTACTAAGCGACGGACCATTAAAGAGGGTGATGGGGGTTGGGGGAGGGGGGGGGGGTTGGAGCGAAAAGCAAAACAATATCGAGCAAGCTTTAAGGGAGGCTGTCACGATACGCGCATGCTCCAGGAACGATCACTGAGCAAAACTATGTAGACCATTCTATCAGAAAACTATTGAAGAATATGTAAAACGTAAACATTTGGTCAGATGGATCGAGAAATAGCGAGATTAAAACGGATTGTTTTCGTGGTTTTCAGCCTTCGCTGGCCATCGTTACGGGACGATACTTCTTTGTTTTGAGAGGCGCAGAAGAGCTGCGCAGTTGCGTGACAACCTTCCTTTTTAATAGAAGGAATAAAATTCGAGCAGGCGAGCCAGAAAAGACAACGCTACAGAAAATTAAAAGCCCAAAGTCAACGGGGAACCTTTACCCTTTGTTTTCAATTGGTCTATGTTATTCAACAGCTGTGATTGGCTGATACTGTAGGTCCCAAAGGGGTTCCTGTTGTTCTTCGCATTTCAAAAGTTCAAACTGAAAATTTGCATCGAATTTTCAACTGCGTTTTATTCTTGTGTGGGCGGATTTGAGTTAAGAAGCGAAAAATCCACTTTTTGGATTCCGAATCTGGATCATTAGATTTTGACCAAGGAAACGCACCATAAGTGCGGCAAATCCTTTTTGGCATTTCTAAACGTGAACAGAAGCTTTTGTGTTTTTTTGTTTTCATGGAAGAGCCATATGAAACGTGATTTGTTGCTCGCCCCATTGTGCCACCTTAACCATTGTGGTCAAACAGCAAACAGTCGTTAAAATCGCTGCAAACGAAAAAGCAGAAGTTCGCTTGAGTCATGCCCGTCATGCCAGGCTACTTCTACTCTGAAAACTAAAGATTCTAGAGTCGAGATGTAAAAAAAAATTCGACTGTGAATTCCAGTTTATACGTGTTAGTCTGGCGCGAGCCCGGTACGAGCTCCAAGCTTCCCTGGGTCCGGTTGCTCGAAAGTGGTTTAGCACTAATCCAGGATTAATTACCATGGTGACTCGATGGTTTTGTTCAGAACTAAACCTGGTTTAAATTTAATCCACCTTTGAACAACCCGCACCTGGAGCCTCCATGATCACCAAAGCGAATCGATGAGCTGGTCGGAGGCACAAACAGAAATGTTAAACAGCCAAGCGGGTGGCCTCGCTGCAGCGTGACGTCGAGTGACAGGTACAAGTCAAACTATAGACAGTACAGTGATTTTTAGTGTTTGAAACCGCTGGAACATAAACTTCGAACTTATCAATTGAACACTCAATTGTCTTTGCAAAGTAATTTTTGTATAACAATTTTGAGTTTGAAATTTCTATTAGTGAATCACGACATGAGGTTTTTCGTGATCAGATGAAAATGGCAGACTATTGGTGCCATGAGAGCATTGAGAGCAAGGATTTTATGTCAATTCCTTGCTTTGTCTTTAGGAACTCTACTCTTCTTATTATTTGGTAAGTTTTCTTCACAATGGTTTGTACTTATTGATCTGAATTTCTGTTTATTGCGGCCGATACGAAATCGTATTTAACATATTAAATACTCCATGCTAGGGATTACTTCTCAACGGTTCGCTTGTTGGGTTTTGATTATTTTGAAATAATTAAACTTAATTATTATTGTTTCGCACCCCGGGCATTATCGAAGAATGAAATAGTTGTTTTTGCTTCCCGAAATCCATCTCTCGCTGGAAGTAGGAATTTTCCATTGCACACCGCGAAGTGAAATCAGCTAGTGTGTGATATATATTTAACAATTGGACTACGAGTTGGAGTTTTCTATGAGTCAATAGATAGTTAACGAGGCGTCTATTTGTCTCATAGAAAACGAGAACGAGTAGTCTAGTTGTTTTAGTAGAAACCCACTAGCATACTACCTTCGAGCTGTTGCTAAAACGTTTTTATTTTCAATGGTTTTAAAAAGTTTTGCGCTAGCGTTTTCGCTACTCACTATCTATTACGTGATAGATGGTGAGTAGCGGAGCCAATCAGATAGCAGGATTCGTGATAGTATGCGAGTAGGTTTCTACTAAAGAATGCTAGATATGAAGTTACCACCGTATGCATTGCCACACGACCTCACAATTCACTGTTGCGATTGGCGATTTTACGCAAGAAAATTCTAATGTGAATTTTCTTGAACAGAAAGTTAAACTTTCTAGGCAAGGAAGCCAAAGGATAGCTTAAAACCATTTTCGTTGATTTTGCAATCGATGTCGACCCACAGAAGCAGCCGAATCCAGCGTTTTGATTTGATTTAGAACTTAGAATAGTTACTCCCTAAGATAGATGTCTCTAATTACTGGAGGGACTGACAGCGGGTGTTCAGCCTGAGAAAAAGGTGGCTGGGCACATTGACCGCTCTTATGGCAGCTAAAAACCGCCCATCGCAACATTGAATTGTGAGGTCTCGTAGCAATGCATACAGTGGTAACTATCGCACTATGTTTTTATCTTGTTGATTTCTCCGTTTTGTTGTATATGGTGCATTGGTAATTGAGGGTTTTGCTCAATTGGCTCATAAACACGCCCTCAATATAGACACTTGTCGCGCTGATGCGGACGAGATGGAATCTAGATTATTACTCCTGGTAAAAAAAAACTCTTAGCGTCCCATCTTTGCCTAATATGTGTGTTCTTTCAGGAACCCAGAAGTGGTTTTTACAATCTTGTAGCCGTACACCGCTGGTACTGTCGTCGTGTGGGCTCAAGAACAGATTCAGGGGTGTTATTCTTGTGATTGTATTTAACCACCCACTATACTCAAATATCCCTTTACTGCAACAGCTGTACGGCAAGGCGTTCCCAACTATCATGTTCTGCGGACCGAAACCTGAAGAGGATTTCAATGATTTTCCCGTGGAGTATTTATACATCAGGAAGGGTTACTTTGCGTACGAATGCCTTGCGAGAGCAATGGAAAAATACGAAGACGACGGCGACGATGACTCGGTTCCCGAAACGGAAGTTCCGACTACTCGAGATATTGACGGATACTTATTGATTAACGACGATGTGTTATTGAATTATTGGAACATTGTGAATTTCGACCGCAGCAAGATATGGGAGGGTCCAAGAACTCCAATAACTTTAAAAGGAATTGGCGTGAAAGATTATTGGTATTGGTGGAATTCTACATGGGGAATGGCAACGTGTCAGAAAGCTTTCAACGAAATAGGATCAAGTGTGGTTGAGGTTACTACCCAGGTTCCGGTATCGGACGTTTTCGCGGAATCGCCGGGTGTTTTCGCGGAATCTCCCCAGACGTCCCGCGATGTCGCGGGATCCCTTAATGTCGCGGGATCCCTGGAGACTTTAGCTCGCAATGGAAATGGAACGCCATATTGTTATCGAGGGCGGTCCGACGTTTTTTATATTCCACAAAAACATGCTAGACGCTTCCAAGACTTCGCGCATGCGTTTTACAAGCATGGGGTATTTCTCGAAATAACCGTGCCGACGATATCCCGTATGTTAGACCTGGAGGAGAATTTCCAGTACATTTCCGGGATTTATTTACCCGGTCGGGTCAATGACACAACGGTAACTGACAGTAAATACTTTTGGCAGGTTTATAATAGGAGCCTACACTTTGTGCACCCGTTTAAGTTAAACCACGCGGATGGCGAGTTGAACAAGGCGTTACTAAACACGTGGATTTTGGACTATACCGATAAACTGGCGTCGTGCTAACGCCCCTCTAGTAGTTTGCTGGTGCAAAGCGGTGACAATAGTGCATAAATTGTGACTATAGAGCATAGATTTGGGCCAATCAGAGCGCGCGTTATATCGTAGCTATATCATAATTCACATTCTCGAACCCAGAGCTCCCCGGCTCGTCAACCTCGCGGTTGAGGCTCTGGTGACAGCCACTGACGCATGCGCGAGATTTAATACAGAGCCGCTGAGAGAAAGGCCTTTCAGCGCATGCTCCAACGCTCAACATCAGCCAATCAGCGACGACCCTCAAATGGATGTCAGAGCCTCTCCTGCGAGCAGACGAGCCGGGGAGCTCTGGGTACGAGAATGCATAATTCAATGATACACCATCGGAAAAAGAGCACTGCGCCTGCGCGCCTCGCCTGCGGCTCGTAATTTTAGAACGTTACCATAGAAAGTTGTGCTCTAGAGTATTTTTCTATGACAGGATTAACAACCACAAAACTCTAGTTTTTAAATAGAGAATAATACATGGGCGCGCGGAGATATGGAATTTATCTTCGAGTGTTCACATTGATATCAAACGAGTGAGCGCATCGAACGAGTGAGATATCAAATGTGAACACGAAAAGATAAATTCCATATCTCTCCAAGCGTCCATGATTATTCTGTTTAGAGCAGATTTCGTATGACTGTGAGAAGTGCCGCGGTACTGTCGCGGTACGGAACCTGGCCTGCTGTAGATGGTATGAAATCGCCAATGGAATCGCGTAGTCGCGGTACGGTCACGGTCGCGGCGCGGAACAACTTTGTCACGGTACTTTTCACAGTCGTACGAAATGTGCTGTATTATATAAACAAGAACACTGCCAAGCTCCAGGGAAGCGCCTTTTATTGGCCAGAGGAAGAAAAACATATATTTTGGCTGATACTTTCACAAGTGAAAATATACGGTTTTTCTCAGTGGCAGAAATCACTGTAAAACACTGAGGTTTATATAATAAAAATATTTATTTAAGAAGTCTTGTATTTGTAAAAACTAATGGTGAAATGACAAAATAGTCAAAATGAATTCAGAATTTAGGCAGGTTCACCGTTAATTCAGTAAGACATTCAGGTTATTTATTCCTGTCTTCATGTAAATAACGGGTCATCAACATAATTTTGTGTGTTTATAAAAAACAAGAATTTATTTTTTCAAAAAAACAAGGTTATATTTTTTGTTATCAAAACCCATTTGCTCACACAGAATCGCAAAGGTAGGACTTGAACCTTTGTAGCGATATGAAGTATAGAAGCTAAAAACGTATTTGTCGATGTTTTCTTCGCCATTGTTATTCTTCTTATTTTTCCTCTTCGGACAAAATCGGTGAGAGGGGTACATCCATACCAAAAGCACTTCCCCTGGAAGCGCCATTAAATTTTCAAAAATACTGCATGACACGGCCACCCAACTCTATATTCGGGTACTTCGAAACTTCCACAGTTCGTGATTCTTCTATGATGTGTCCGCTTAGATTTCAGAACGATAGAAAAAACGTGACGTAGAAAAGTCGCCTAGAATTTCGGATATCACTGAATTTCTGCCTCGCATTTTCGAGAGAAAAAACTGTTTTTGATCCCTTGACTTTCGGATCGTAGACTGATAGCTATCATATTACAACAGATGAAATAACTTGACAGAATAAATGTATACTCTTGTCTGTCGTTTAAAGAGCCTGTGTCAGCCACTCCTTTGTTATTGTTTTCCTTTGATATTAGAAGACGAAATACGTGTAGAAATATCTTAATAAACTTCTAAAACAAAGTTTCAGATTTGATTTACCAAATTCAATCAAGGAAATTGCTCTATATTCTCTAAATCAGCCGATGGAAATGGATGCTTTCTCCGGCTTGGTATTTTGCTATGCTGTCAAAATGGCGGCTGACACAGGTTCTTTAACCCTATCCAGACTGGGCTTTTTTTGACCATCTGTGACTGGGGGGGGGGCTAATTCGGCCCCCCTCTATATCTCTGGAACCACTGGGGCTATGATCATCAAACTTTCACACAATGACCATGAGCCTTAGACAAATCACCACACCTATTTTTGTCACGTGGGAGCAAAATGTGACGTCACAATGACGTCATTCTCAATGTTTTATCAATTTTTAAGTAATTTTAATTAACTTCCAAAAACTTGGTAGATAATACTCTAAAAGCCAACTAATTAACATCAAGATAATGTAAATGTAATAATTTGTGACATTAACACATAAATTTTATTAAACTTGTGTCATAATGACGACTTTTGAAAATATTGTCCGCCATCTTGGATCCGCCATCTTGGATCCGCCATCTTGGATTTCATTTAATTTCCATTTGACTCTTCAGATAAATACTCAATGAGAAAAAAATGGTCAAAATGTACAAAATACTCATCAAAGAAGTGTTTGACATTCAAAAAGTTGAATTAAAAGGAAACTTGTGAATCCCAGAGCTAGTTTTAGACCATATGTTAAAATGAACAAAATCCCCCTACCCCTCCCCCCCAAAGATTTTGTGTCAAAAATTAATTAGCCTGTACATAAATTACTAAGGAGTACAAGCTCCGATAGTCATAAATTGGGCAATCTGTCCAACAATAAGCTTGAAATATGAAAAATTCACGTTTTTTCGAGTTTTGCAAAACATGCATGTCAAAAAGTGGTTGCCATGGAAACTGGGTCGTTGACACTGACATGTCATTGACACCAAAATGTCCCCAGATAAATTTTAGGAAAAGTCACGAAGTTTCACCATCAGCTGCAGTGGTTTTAGAGTAATCAGGATTTTACTGGAGGGGGGGCTCGAAAAGCCCCCCCCCCCAGTCTGGATAGGGTTAAGTGTCCAAATACAGCTAATAGTACTAATTCGTGACTCTTCTGATTGGTTGTCAATGGCATTATTTCAGGTGTTCAGGAATATTCTTGTTCTTTAGATTTATTTAACTCCGACTGAATTAAAAACTGTACTTCACTAACATTTGTTCACAAGTGTATTAAACTTCCATCCAGTTTTATACAATTTTTTTATTCGACATGGCGAAGTCAATGGTTGTGTTCGGGCTTCTTGGTTTGTTCGTCTCAGCTCAAGGAACTGGAGGTAAATGATGCTGACGTTTTTGCTAAAAGTAGGCAAGCGCTTTTCTATAAATACGAATTTAACTAAGGTGCTTTTTTAAAATAGCTTGCCGACCCTGGGCCTCTGACCCATTCAGTCTGGAACAAAATTTATTAGAACCGTTCATTTGAGACTCAATGTCCTTAAGAGTTGTCCAAAAATAAAGGGGCATCCAGATTGACTTGGTAGTGAGTAAAACTAGAGCCAGAATTTGCGTAAACCTATAGAGGAAAAATTATGTAAAAATTGAGACCAAAATTCGTAAAACCATAGGGGCAGAAATGGGTAAAACTAGAGACCAAAATTCGTAAAACCATAGGGGCAGAAATGGGTAAAACTAGAGACCAAAATTCGTAAAACCATAGGGACAGAAATGGGTAAAACTAGAGACGCAAAATTCGTAAAACCATAGGGGTAGAAATGGGTAAAACTAGAGGCCAAAATTCGTAAAACTATACAGGCAAAAATGGGTAAAACTATGAGGGTAAAATTCATAGAGGCAAAAAGGGTAAAACTATAGTCGGTCAAAAATGGGTATTTTTTTGGAAAAAAGCGTAATTTCCGGTGCCACCAGCACATTTTTGTGGCGACTTCAATTTAGGGACTTCAATTCTATTTTATTGAAGCTGTTTCACTCTGTCCCAGCATTGGTCTCATTTTTCGGGCCGACTTTTGATAAATCTTTCGGGAAAAGATGAAAAATGATCCAATTCCGGAGAAGGCATTTGATTTTTTTCGCGTCGGTCTAGTAAACAACAAATAATGATGTGTAAAATTCAACGCATTGCACATTATTCAATATTTTTATCATTACAGATCCTCATCAAGATATGTTAGAGAAACTCACAGTAAGACCAATTTGTTTTGGTGCCGCCGGGAACAGTCAAGCGGTGCTCAAATACACAGCGAAAGAGGAGCGTGTAGTGGCGGGAATCAAACTGGTTCATAAGTCAGGTGATCACCCCCTCCCTTAGTTATCCATGGTTTTGTTTAATTATTTTCCTATTTATTTGTTTGCACATTAGTAACAATGGACAGGGGCGTAGCAAGTCTCCAAAAACTGGGGGGCACGACATGAAAAACGATTAAAGATAGTTTCAAGGGAAAGTTTAAACTCTTTTGCGCGCGAAGTGCGCCGAAAATTTAGAGCCCAGCATGTGAAATTACCGCACGTTTGGGGGAACTTTGATGCACAGGGTGCAAAATCGGGAGTTTTAAGGATTGTTTGGGGAAAAACTGGGGGGGGGGGGGGCAATTCCAACTCTCTAGTGTAAACGAGATGCAAATCCGGTGCGATTTCTGTGCTCTCTTTTATTTAAATCGCATCAAGTTGCAAAGAGTTTCGAACATGTTTGAAATCACGCGACAAAAATCGCGGCAGATCGCGCCGAGTTGCACATAGTTTACATTAGTGATTTTGAGTTGACGCGCGTACGAGCTAGAAAAATCGTCGGTGGCGACTCGCGCGACAAAAATTGCAGCAAAAATTGCTAGTGTGAACGGGCCTTAATGGAACCTGGCCCTACTCTCAGACGAAAAAGGTTGCACTGAAAAAGTGAACAAAGAGATAAGACGATAACAGGGTTGTCAGGTTTCATAATCAGGAACGTCAACCCCAGATCTTTCACAAATCTGGATCTCGGGAGACAAAGCGCAATATCTTGAGACTCCCAGCAAAACCGGGAGAGTTGACATCCCTGCCTCCATAAACTAGGGGGAAGGTCCTGATACTCAGGCTTCTATAAACTATGCTCGTAGGTCAAGTGACATGTGATGGAGTTAAGTACAGCCCCTGGGGATGCAGCATGAACAAGAACAAGGGCATCAGCATCGTCATCACCGATGGCTTTAACAATGTGATTTATCCTCATGACGTGAAGCCAATCAAATACAAGCACGGTGAGTGTGATGTCCCGGATGTCACGCAATATTCCCTGTCTTAATTTAGAGTTGAATGACGCCTGACAGCCGAATTCTAAGTCACAGCATCACATAAGTTTCATATCTTGTCTTAGTAGAACCAGCCGTCCTTAGTAAACAGCCGCGTCCTTAAGGCGCAGCCGTCATTTATCGCGCCTGTCCCTGGGTTCCCTGTGGCGAGAAAACACGTCTGAGCAACGAGCTGAAACATTCCATACTGATGACGTAGGAGGTCTGCTTTATATATAGAAATCCAGGCGAAAAGAGAGATGGGGATCGGAGGGGGCGCCTTAAGGCAGAATTTTCCAAGGAGGGGTTCTCACCAATCGAGGTCCTAAACATACCAAACCTCTTCTTCTGCATTGCTTATTGCGGGGGACGGAGGAGGGATATTTCCTTGTTTTTGCTCGCTGTTTCTTTAATCTTCGAGCTGTACAGAGTCCAGGAACAGTCACGCTACCCTACAATCAATGGCGCGGAGGTTTTTGGAAGAATTTCATGAATATAATGACATGTTTCTGCTGTCTCCTTAGCCAATCAGCCCTTGACTATCAAAGTGAGGAGCGAGGGATGTAATGACCCGGGTAGAACTGGGTGTGGTCAGGCCTTCATTTGGGTTAACGGCGTGGATCGTGCCCGCAAGACACGTGGTTTTCACTTTGTGGTTATCGACAGAAAGACAGGTTTGCTGAAAGATGTTTGATAATGTTTTTTAGTACTTCTACGTATAGAGTGCATAGAAGTTAAATCTGAACTATGTTTCCCTAGGGCGTATCCTTTCCGTCAACGCTTTTGATACATACGCCAACAAGCCCGAGACACAGAATGCCTACAACTTCTTGAAAGGCCTGAAGGGCGAGTAAGTTATACAGTTTAAGACGGAATCCTCCAGAAACTCGAGTTATGTGGACTATAATCGGAAACAAATCTGGTGCCAGAAAAATATGGAGATAGATCCTAACTTTTGGTACTTTCTGAAAAGCCTGTAGTATGTAAGTTATTATCTCCAGTTACATCAACATATATTCTGATGTAAATCTGGAAAATATTTTTTTAAGTTCCCAGAACAAGTTCATTTTAAGGATCCTATAGACATTTTTACGAACTTTTTTCTGTCCTTGGTGTCAGCTAAAATAATATGAAAAAAAATTCTAAAACACGTACATAGAGCTTTGAAATAAGACATAAAGGTTTTCGGCACCGGATTATTGACCTAAGACATTGCTCGATTTTCTAGCGGATCCTCTCTTAAACCGCAAGCTCAAAACATCAAATTATTTTTAAATTTTTTTGGCTTTGCTGTTTATCAGCAAACCACGAACAGGAAAAAACTTTGAAGAGTACAAATATCGTTGTCTGTCGCTTAAATGCTTAAAAATACACCAAGTAATGCTATTTCCAAGTTGTTATCCGCTGTGTGCCCGGACAGTTGATCGTAAAAATATCAATAACATTTCGCAATGCATATGAATGGAGTCATGTCCTGCGATAGTCCAGTCCCTGAACTCTTCTTCGCGGCTCCGTTGTTGCCTGTGGTCGCCGAAAGGAGTCCAGAAACCTTTGTATGCGCATGCGCTAAATCTGATCAAGAACTTGTTTTTTTTTTGTTAGTGCGCATGATCCAAATACCGCTGTCAGAGATTGAGTGTTGGAATCAGGAATTTTGTCCATCAAGATAAGACGTCATTTGGCCGTTCCCGCGAAAATTCAACAAACAATCTCCGACAGCGCATTCTCGTACCCGGAGCTCACATCCATTTGGGGGCCGTCGCTGATTGGCTGCTTTTGAGCGTTGGAGCATGCGCTAAAAGATCTTTCCCTCAGTGGCTCTGTATTAAATCTCGCGCATGCGTCAGTGGCTGCCACCAGAGCACCTCGCGGGGGAGCTCTGGGTTCGTGAATGCCGACGACAGCGGCATTTGGAACATAATGCGCACTAATAACAAAGCAAAAAAAAAGTCCTTGGTCAGATATCTAGCGCATGCGTATACAAAGGTTTCTGGACTCTCCTTTCGGCGACGCAATTTTCCCTTTCGTAAACCATCGTTGCCTTTTGGGCGGCACATAGAAAATTTACACGTTTAGTTTCGTTGTCTCAGTAAAGGTAAAAGGGAAAAAAATCAAATATCAATCCACCCTGTTTAGAACCCTAAACCGATTACTATAAACCCAAACCCTAACCAGAGTGGAGATAAGGAATTAACCTTGTGTGAAAGCTAACGTGCTTATGAAATGGTCCCATGTGTGCTTCTGAGCGTTAGCCCTAGTAAGCGGAGAAAGAGAAAAAATCTCTGACCCCGAGAGGGATTCGAACCCACGACCTCCGGAATTGTACATCCGATGCTCTACCAGCTGAGCTATCAGGTCAGACTGGGAGCAGGTCGGGGAATATTAGATGTTATGGTCGCGGTAATGAAGTGAATATATGTAGATGTTCAGGCAAGCCTGTGGTACAATTCCGGAGGTCGTGGGTTCGAATCCCTCTCGGGGTCAGAGATTTTTTCTCTTTCTCCGCTTACTAGGGCTAATGCTCATAAGCACACATGGGACCATTTCATTAGCACGTTAGCTTTCACACAAGGTTAATTCCTTATCTCCACTCTGTTGAACTTAGTGCTACGCGACCACAGGCTTGCCTGAACATCTACACAAACCCTAACCAGTGCGCTACGAGTGAATTCGCTGGGTTGGAGGTGCTTTTTAATTGGATTTGTACTATCGTTCATTAGCATCTATAGAACGAATCTATATGAATGATAATGACTATTATCCCAAGGGATCAGAAATGACAACGACCTTTCTGAAAAGGCATCGACCGTTCAGAGAAATGGCAACGACCGTTCTAAAAGGCAACGATGGTTTACGAAAGGGAAACTAGCGGGGGCGACCACAGGCAACAACGTTATTTAAGGCTCCTCGTCTTGTATTGAAATTCCCTCGTTTTGTTTTCTAGCAAAATCGTTTTAGCTGCTATCGCAGACGAGGGATGGAACCTGGCCAAGCAGTTTCCTATCGAGAAAGAACTCGTTCGACTCGGTGCTATCGCTCCTTTTGATAAGACCTTCAGAGCCTCATTTGCTTTGATTGGATATGCTGGGTCAAGAAAGGAACCGTGGATGAAATTCGCGCAGAGTGCCCCAGGCAAAGGCCCGACCATCATTAGTGCAACCATACCAATGTCAGGGGGTAAGAAGACCAATAATGAACAATAACAAATATTGAACAACAACATTTTGATCACTTCATTACGTCATTCCGTGTTGTATATAAGATGACATACCACGGAAACTCAGGGCATTTGTTAATACATACCCTACCAGAGACCAAACAAGCGAAAAACGATACCCTACCTACACCTCGGGAGCCCAAAAACCATACCCTATAAGGCGGCACATAGCAGTATCCCCCTTCCCATCCCCCCCCCTGTATGAACTGGTTTGGTGCAGCCCTAAGAGCGCAACATCTCACGTAGACTAAACCTACCCTTATATCTTTTAACAGAATCGTTAGGTTATTGGTACACGGTGTTGGGAAGTAACGAGTATTCTAAGAGCTTGCTCTTCGCCAACATGGTCAAGCCATTCCTAATCCGCGAAAACGACAAGATCAAGATATGGTATGGAGAAGATTTTATGAACGCGCAAGAGTTCAATAACAAGGGCAAAACATGCATGGACGTATACGCCTGGTATGCCTAATGCCCTGGTTTTGCTCGGAGCTAAGACATCGGTTGTAAAATTTTATGAGTGAAATTCAAAATTACGGATAGATTTTACAGGGAGTCCAGGGTCCTCCGAACTTCTGCACTTTCTGTGTGAATTATTTAGAGAAGAATCAATGATCGAAGCTGCGAGCATTACAATTCGGGCAATTGCTCTAATAAAAGGAACTTCTTCCACTTTTGTTTCGACTTTTGTTTCTTCCACTTTTTGTCTCGTTCATGCATGAAGTAGTTGACAGAGTTAAGGACACAACAGACAGATTTACTTAATTGGAGGTTGGGTCCATCACATAATTTGAAATGTTACAAAAAACATCACGCTCGAGGACCCAGCATTGCTTTTCCCCGGATTTTCGCGGGATTCAAAAAATCCAGTTTAAAAATCTACTTCTACTCCTGTGCATATGGCTAGACCTAGTGGAGTAGATGGAGGCTCCTGTTGATGGGTTCCTCACTGTTCTACTCCTGTGCATATGGCTAGACCTAGTGGAGTAGATGGAGGGTCCTGTTGATGGGCTCCTGATTCTTCTACTCCTGTACATATGGCTAAACCTAGTGGAGTAGATGGAGGCTCCTGTTGATGAGCTCCTGACTCCTCTACTCCTGTGCATATGACTAGACCTAGTGAGTAGATGGAGGCTCCTGTTGATGGGCTCCTGTGCATATGGCTAGACCTAGTGGAGTAGATGGAGGCTCCTGTTGATGGGCTCCTGATTCTTCTACTCCTGTGCACATGGCTAGACCTAGTGGAGTAGATGGAGGCTCCTGACTCTTCTACTCCTGTGCATATGGCTAGACCTAGTGAGTAGATGGAGGCTCCTGTTGATGGGCTCCCTGTACATCTGGCTAGACCTAGTGAGTAGATGGAGGCTCCTGTTGATGGGCTCCCTGTGCATCTGGCTAGACCAGTGGAGTAGATGGAGGCTCCTGTTGATCGGGCTCCCTGTGCATATGGCTATATGGAGGCTCCTGGTGATTATGGTACAAATAGTGATACAACTGCCATTTGTGTGTTCCACATCTCATGCTTTTACGTTATAACAAGTTGCAGATATAACTTTGCGTCTATGCGTCTGAACTAATAAACTACGAAAAGAGCATGTTGACTTTAGTCACAAAATGGCTTCCCGACTTCATCTCTCTTCCCACGAAAAACTGTTCCCATCTGGTGCTTCACTATTAATACTGCTCTTCAATCTCGACTTTTTATATTCATTTCGCTATCCTGGAGCATGAAATAAGCATTGGCTTGTTTCAAAGAAGTACAAATTTCTCTCTCCTATCTGGTGCTTCACTATTCTACTCTTCAAACTCGGCTTTTCATAAGTTCTTTTCGAATCTTCTTTTCCATATTATTTTCCAATTTTAAAATCACGAATGTCCGATTCTGTACTTATACACCGTATCCTCGCCTAACTCTTCGACCGTTTTATAAAATTCCGAGAAATCAATATAAGGGTCCACGGTCGTTGGTGCTTCCCCCTGCTCACTATCGTCGTCTGCTGGCCGCTGCAGTTCGGGTACTACCACGTGACTGCTAATTGCAGGGGGGTTCACTGACGACGGCGACACATTAGGCGATGAAGGCCCCGAGCTCATCGACACGTTGAACGGGCCTGCTGTGGTGGGGTTTGTTGGAGTAGAGGTTGTGGAGCCTGGGGTTGTGTTTTCTTGGTTGTTTTGCTGTGCTTGTTGTTGTTGTTGTGTTGGTGTGTTGTGTTGCAGCATGGGTATTATTAAGGAGGGCGTGGTACCACTGGGGTTTTTCTTTGGATTAAAGGGAACTGACACAGGAAGAACGCCAGGACTCACAGGAGGGTATGCTAAAATACGAAACAAAGACACCTTTTACTTTGAAATTTGAACTTTGTGCATCCCAAGCCTAACTCCAATGGTCTCATGTCTTCATCGCTCCATTTACCTGACTTATCTAATTCCTTGGATACTTAAGTCATATTTTGCAAAAATGGCAATTTCTTGGTGTTACGGAGCAGTGCACCAGAGGCATAAAAACAATGAGACAAAAGTCATGAACAAAGACCTTAGAACAAGACAATAGAATAGAGTACAAACACCATGAGCACCAAAAACAGAGCTTTCCGTATTAACACCAAGGAATACCCATCAGAATTGCCAACCTGGCTTTACTGCGATTTTCATAATTCCAACCGTCAAACCGCCTTCGTAGTTACTCTTTGTGCTTTTTGATTGGCCAGCACGTAACGGTTTCTGGCGTGACAGGAAGCCATTTTAGCACTGTTTAGGCGCTGGCCAATCAAAAAGCACAAAGAGTAACGACATAAAGACTCAGGAGTTTGATGACGGAAGCCAGAAGGCGGTTTTACGGGTTGGAAATCGATAGCGAGAGTTCGCAGAATTACGAAAACCGCAGTAACCTACCGGGTAGCGGAGTTCTCGAGTTTCCTCTCGGGCTTTTCATGCTCGTCGCCAAATCCTCGTCAAATATTCGCACTAATAGCGTCACATCGTCCCTCTTCTGGCACCGTGTTGACTGCTCCATAAATGTGTCATGATGATAGCGCCCAACCTTGTCGACGACCGCTTGCGCGACGCCATTTAACGTGCTCTGTTGCTGTAGTTCTGTGGCCACCATGTAGACAATATCGCGATTGGACGACTGTGTTCCTGTAGCTTCTTCAAGCCCTTTGTACAGGCCATCAGACATCAGAATCAAGGCGTAGAAGGAATCATCAATCGGTAAACCGCCGATAATGTGGGGGTCTGCGATGACGGGTTCTTCCGCCGAATGACTGAAGGAGAAATTCATTATCTGATTAAAGTCAGGGGCGTAGCTAGGGGGGTGGGGGCTGGGGTGCCTTTGTCCCCCCCCTTTTTAGAATGACATTACAGTAAACATTAAGAAAAAATTGGAACGCTGGAAAGGGCCGCCATACATTTGTACGGATGTGACAGAAATGGACAGAATACTCGACTAGTTTGTTAACTAACCTTTCAATTGCTTGACAAGTACAAATTTGGAGAATTGTTGTGTGTTATCGAGCAGATGGAATTGGATTGCGAAATAGTGGATTTTTATTTCTTTACCAGGCTGAACAGTTTTCAAAGTTCCCTTTACTTTCCCTGCTCCTTTTCTTATTTGTAAGACCAAATAATAGTAGTATGATATAAAATGTAGAAGTCTGGTCTTATTTTATAGAGGTAGGACCGAACTCAGGAACCTAAGAGCATTAAATCTAATTACAAGACAAATCATCGAGGAAATCAAGTATAAGTTTTACAAAAAGTGGAAACAATTTTTAGATGGAATACTGTGGAAGGGTCTGGCTTCTTTCTTGCACTTTTTAGAAGTCACAAATTTCAATTATTACCTACATACTAACACAAAAACAGTCGAAAACCAAGATGTCATAACACACCTTAAAATATCAAAATCTTTGTAGCCTCCCTTCACACAGTAATCACCAATACTACGAGTGTTCTCCTGGCTTCCTATTCGCCTGTTTCTCTGAATCTGGACGATGTCCAGACCAAGACGTGCCAGCCGTAGTAGCTCTTCTTCATTCTGGGTATCATGATCAGAACTCAGCTGAAAAAAATAGGTACACCATTACCAGCAGGCACAGATCCAGACCTATTTACACCTGTTTACAGAAACAGGTCAAATTTTTGGTATGTTTCAAAATTATTATTATTTTCATCTTTAGTTAAAAATACTCTCATGTTTGCAAAATTCTACGCAAAAAAGCCAACCGTAAATAGGTCAGATTTTTTTTTTGGATCCGCACCTGACCAGAAACTTCAACCCTAGGACTTCAAAAATCTGGAGACTGCCTTGAAATGGCTAAATTTCCTACAATTCTCCCGGGAGAAATAAAGTAAACGTATGGCAGCCGTCTTGAATTTTTCCCGGGAGACAGAGCAAAAAAATCTTGAGATTCCCAGCAAAATACCAAATGATATGTACCTGTTCTACTTGTAGTGATTTGTCTGGAAGTTGTCTGCAAAGAAGAGCTCTGGAATCTCCAACATTTGCAACATATAATTTATTTTTGAATATAAGAGCAAGAACAGCAGTGGTCCCACCACAAATCTGGTCCTGTAATTCCTGGATTCTTTCCACCTGGCGTGGGTATTGCTGGTAAGCTTCAAATGATGTCATGCCCTAGAATGCAACATGATGAAAATGAGTGGTAATGAGGTTTCTTTGAGTTTCTAACTCTGCAGTTTTAATGAAGATATAAGTTCAAGATTTTGTCATCTAGTGCCTCTCACCTCTGGCATTTGTAGTTGTAATTCTGTTTTCTCTGCCAAGGCATCATCTATGGTTTGGAAGAATCCCTTCTCAACAGCAAAGAAGGATTGTCTCAATAACACATGAACTTCTTCTTCTGTCATATCATCTGGAGGGAAATAACATAAAATCCAACAAGTCAAGGCCTCGCTCTTATTTGTGCCAGACCAAGTTTTAATATTCCACTGTTTGAATTGCAAGGCTGAATGAAAGTATGTCTGCATTTGGGGGGTGGTGAATGGTAAATGCAACATTTTATCTCACCGAGAGATTGAGCTCAATACTTAAAAAATTGAGATCAAGACGATCAACGATTTCCTTCCCATACATAATCTGCAAGTTGCCTAATAATAATCATCACGAGTCTTTTACACAAAAAGCTTTGTAGACATCCCAAATGGTCTCCAATGCAGAATAAATTACAACTACTTTATAGGTCTCATTACCAGGAGATTCAAGGGCAAAACTCTGGTATTTGATCTTAAACAAAGAATTTCCTGTGACATGCTGTCTGTCTGATTACATTTCATAGGCTAAATCATGCAGTACATAGTAACATAGGTATGCATGATACTCAAGTTGACCAATTGAATACCTGTTAATTGTCCAAGTAAAAGTTCTGCTGGTAGACGCTGCGCTGCAAAATCTGCAGCAGTTGGCCCATCGTGCCCATCAAAAACACCATACAGACATGTGTTATCAACATTGAAATGAAAACTTCTGTCTTCAAATTCATGCTCCTCCCTCCTTCCTCCATCTTCTCTGTATCTTTGATTAGTCAGGAACCCTACACCAGAGATTTTACATACAGGGAGATCATCTGTCCAAGTCTCTGTTGGACTTTGTGCCTGTAGTATTAAATGGACCACACATTAGCAACCAGGGCTTGAAATTACTCTTTTCTGGTAGTTGCCCCTGGTGACTAAGTCTGAAAAGTAGGTCACCTGGGCCCAGTTCCTGAAAAGTTGGATAAAGTTATCCACAGATAAAAGTTATCTGTTGTATGGGATTTGTTCTGGATTTATCTCATGGATAAGCATTTATCTGCTGATAACTCTTATCTGATGTTCTAGAAACCAGCCCCTGAACACCAATTTTGGTCACATGAACAACAGTCTGTCAATCACCTTGACAGTGCTCAACAATATCTGCTTGCATGTTAAGGCCCGTTCACATGGTGCGATCTTAGCTACGATTTTTGCGGCAATCATCGGCGTCATATCACGTAGGTAGTGTGAATGGATGGCAATTTGGCTCTGCGATATTTGTCCGTTTGTTGGCGATCTGAAGAAATCGCACCCGCATTGCAGTGGAATTTGAACATGTTCAAAACACCTGTGACGTTGTGGCGACATCGCAAGTGAAATCACCATAAGTTCGCCAGCCGTTCACACCGCGCGATATGACATCGCCATGGGATCGCCACAGAAATTGCACCTCAGATCGCCAAAATGACCAAAACGCTCCTCATGAGTGAAGCAGAACCTCACTTTTGTTGCTATCATGCATGGCTCAGATACCTGATCTGATCACATAGCAACACCAGAAAAGTATTTGCATTTTGATCTACAAAATGGTCGCCTAGAATTCTAGTCGCCCAAGCCAAACATCTTATTGCAATGGCGACCTGCATTCCCTCAAGAAGCAAATGTAAATGGATTACATTTTTATCATTTCTTGCACGTTCGATTAATCAAGATCTATTATGGTATGTCAACATTTTGAGAAAGTCACATCAAATGAATCTCAATCACATAATATTTCCCGATCAGTTCATCGAAAGGCGGAAGAACACAACTGCTTAGATCCTTAGATCACACAGTGTTTCTGGTCAACATAAACGGCTGTAAATATTAGAATAATCAGTTCGATTGGCATGACATTTCAACTGTAATACTCCCACATGTGTAAATCAGAATGCAAACCCATGTAAAATGTTCTAGTGGTCTACTTACATGCGTAGACATCCGTTTACTCGTCATGCTTGGTTTGGAACCATCTCTACACGGCGGCCATGACAGTTCAACACAAGGGGAGGCTACTTGGCCTGTAGTGACCACAGGGTGCCCGTACTGGGAAATTTCATCGCGCGGCCCGGCCGCGCTTTCAAATCAAAACCATCCGGATTTTCTATTCCTCCAGGCAAACCATCCGAGCCAATCAAGGAGCGGAGTTCCTGAAACTCCGTGTGGGCAATAATGAGCCTCCCCGCAGGTTCTTTTTGCTTTCTTGTGTAGAGCATGCCGGGGAACTATTGGCTCAGTACAGTACATCTTGTAGTAGCTCACCGCGCGCACATTTGTATGGGATTCCTGCACACTCTCGTTGTCTCGTTTTTGTGGAATTTTCCCTTTAATCTTGTTGCAGCTCAAGATAACTCCTAAAACAGACCAAATGCCGTGACCAAAAGCTCATGAGCTTTTGCCGTGACTTTTAACCCCTACAAAGATGGGCTCGGCTCCGCCTCCGTGTTGCGACCGCGCGGCAACCTAGTAAACCGCGTTAACAGTGGAAATACTTGATTGGTTCCGGAGAGTTTGGCGGGCGGCGGCAACGTAACCCAAAAGAAATCGTTGTTTTCAAAATATGCCGGTCAACGTGACGCAGCCGATTGTAAAGTGCAATGGCACGTTCCAGCCGCAGCCAGTGATTATGGCCCATTTCAACAGTTGACGTTTTGCTCGTCCTTAGACATTTTCTGTCACTTTTAGGATGATACACTGAAACCAAAGGGCGCATGAAAGGCACGTACTGAAACGTTTTTGACAAAATTTAAAAATCGCGCACTAGGCTCGTTTGACTCCTTTTGAAAGGTTTGTTGCGAGTTCCAATTTGTCATCACAAAGGGTTTCCTCGTTTGAAATTTAAAACATATCAACAGCTAGCGATGGACTTGTTTGTTTCTGTAATGAAACCTCTATGAGATAGTAGATGATGTATTCAATGTGGATAAAATAACGACCACACAAATATGAATTATTTCTATGGCAATTACAAAATCTACAAAAGCTAAATATATTGAAATAGCAAACGTCTACCTGCATAAATACACCATTCAAAATTTGATGTTTTTCATTATATAAAATACTAGGGAGCCAGGCTAATGAATTGACCAGCGTGTGTGCTATATAGGCCGCGCCTATGGCTGTTTTCAAAAGATGATTTTTTTGCCGCATCGAGCGCCGGGGGTACAAGGTTCATTCCTACAAACATATAGCAAATGATGTTACAAATTGGATCCTTTTTGATAACCTTCTGCTTAATCTCAATGCGCGGCAAAGTTTTGTTAACCTCTTTCGTTTTAGTTACTTGAGAAAATTGTAAAGCTTCAGGAAATTTAAAAAAGATTATTATTATATTATTATAATTGGCCTATTAAAGCACAAACGCTGTCTATTAGGAGCCTAACTAACTGAGGAAACAAACAATTGTGCTAACGACGTTTAATTAAATTCGCAACGGCCTCCAGGCAATATTTGCACGTGGTGCATGCCAGAATTAAAGGATTACACATTCCGTCTAAAAACAGCATTCAAGCGAATGAAACGCTACCGGCGTATCTCCTTGCCATATATAGCCATAGCGATTTGCATGGCGCGCCCGACTACTACTCCAACCGCGCGCGCACGAAATCCTATCTAGCCTACTCAAGGACGAGTTAAATACGGCGTGCTCTCAGTTGTAAGCTGATGTTCTTTCGTGGTAATGTGATCATCAACATGCTAAGAATAATACTGCTGCCATGAATAGCTGGGAGCGAATGTTAGTTCTATTTTTAACTTGAGCATGTCAAATTCGCAGGCGTGCGCTGTTGTTTGTGAAACAGAAACACAACGATTTCAGGGGCTCGAAAGGTTTGTGGCAATGTTTCTATGGAGGTATTAAATTTTCCTGACAAACATTGTAGTACCTATTGAAAGCCCAAACTACAATCTGCCTAGGAAGCACGGTAAGCTCAATGTTACAGCGTTACAGCGCTGGGTCTCTCACCGCGGGTGATCTGTATGGGACAGAGAAAATGTTTTTTTTTTCTGTTCAAGACAGGTTCATTGTGGGTCGAATTTAGTTCTTCTTTGTCTCCTTGGTATTTTGGATGAGACAATGAACAGAGTTCCCGTCTACCTTCCCTTCTAGCCCTGTAAAGTGGACGCTAAAATAATCACAACAATGCGTCGCAGGAGTAGGGGATTGTCTCCCGGTGCACTGGTTCTCGGATGCTACTGCCAAACAGCCTCATGATTGTAAACTGCGTGGCAGCAGTTAAGACCGGTAGTGTATTTCGACCGCTTGGCCGTTCCTTCACGATGAAATTGAAAGATTTTTCATGGAAGTTGTTATGAGGTCATGAGCTTTGGGGCTTATTTTTCTGGTGTCTAAAAATCGAATCCAACCATTTGCACTTGGCCTGCTCGGTGATTATGTTGAGCGCGCATGGCACGAAAAAAATGCGTACGATCGGATCGCGCGGACACGTCTCTAATCGAGCAACCGATGGCTAAGGGACGGACCATTAGAAAAGTGAGTGCGGGGGGGGGGGGGGGGGGGGGGGGAGACTTTCTTTACTTGCTCGAAAAACATTTTCGGAGAGTTTTTGTCGCATGAATATTTTTTACAGCGCAATGGCTTGCTAATTTTTTTTTCGTGGCTTATCGATTGGATAAGGAATTACTGCGACTTTCATAATTTTGCGAACTCGCGTGTACGATTTCCAACCGCCAACTGGGAGCAGTTTCTCTCACAGAAATTTCTCTTTTTTGCGCGCGCGAAGCGCGCCCTGATTTTCATAAACCATTTCATCAAGCCTCAGAGAAAAGATAGATGAACATTCCACTTGTTGTGTTTAATGGGTTTTGGGAGAGGGGGAGTTTGTTTCTCCTGGCCAAGATACATGTTCTTGTAATGAACATTCGTAGTCATTCCTTAAAAAAGAGTGCGATCGTATTGTTCCATTGCGTGAGTTCTCAAAAACCATATTGCAATTGATATATTATTTTAGAGTACTCAATTGAATGAACTAGAAAAGCGTTGTTTTTGTTCTGTCAACATAATTCAATTGCCTAATCAAAACTTGAGAATCTTGCAAGAATTTGTTTTGGGGAGCCACAGAGGCTACATGATTTTTATGTTTATTTTTTCCCTTGTATGAATTTAATGGAGAACATAATTATTCTTAGTTTCCAAGGGATTTTTATTGGCCATCCTTGTCTCGGCCACGAACAGGACACGGGACTCGAATTCACTGCATGCCTGGGGTTGTCTCTGTTGGCATGGTAACATCAAAAGATGTGCGCTAGCTACCTTTACCTTTGATATTAGTAGTACATAGAGGATATTACACGGTGGCGCGAAGATATGAGTTTTATTTTCGAGTGGCAAGAACAATATTTTACGAATTAGCGCAGCGAATGAGTAAAATATTGTTTTTGACACGAGAAAATAAAACTCATATCTTCAAGCCACCGTGTAATTTTCTTTTTATTATATAGACAAACCAGAAAAAAATATTCCAAATTGATTTCCAAGCACTTTTGTTTTGCCCGATATCCTCACTAGTGAGGATATGGAAAATATGTCACTGAGGATCCGGATGTAGCTTCGTATGAGATCTACAAGTGGCGTATTTCCCAGTAAAACACTCGTGTCTATATAATAAATTGATATATTTCGACATTGCGACGAACGTTTCACTTATTTTCTCAGGCCTGGCCGCCCAGTGCTGCAATACCAAAAATGTTTTAATAAATAGCTTAGGATTATCAATGGGGCGCTATTTCGATGCCTTTCTCGTATGTGTAATTAAACGAAATTCTAACTATGTAAATCGAAGATCTAAGGTCGATTAATGGACTAAATATCTTCAATATAAGAGCCCAGTAATACTTTCCGACTAGGAAAACATCATATTAAAATTGACTTTTTTCGATTTCACGATTTATCATAAGATTACTTTGAATAAAACCCTGTTATGTAATGACAGGCCATCATAAAAAAAAACGTGATTGTCAACAGTATAACAATATTATTCTTGGCAGTAATAAGCTTATTAGGAGAGTATTGCCTTGCCGCAATCATCAGCAGCTATGACGTCATCGTAACTATCGCCGGAAAGTCGGAGCTGCCTACGGAAAACTGAGACAATGCCAGCCATTTCTAATACGGGTTGGGCCATATGTTTGTACTTTCGTATTATTTATTTCAAGCCTAAACTCTGGCTTCAAAAATATTTGTCAGGAAATGGTCATAATGATTAATAAATGAGTGTTGCGTGACTTAATAACATGCTTGTGACTAGAGTGTGTGACAGTGCTTAAAATTACGTGACTGGTATTATACGTGTTGAAAAAATCTTTAATCACCATACTGAAATCACATGTTTCATATGAGCTGTACATAGTTTAGTCTAACAATTATTACAAATATACTGACTTGTAAAAGCGGTCTTCATAATTTGAATACAGCATGGCGAATTTTGTATCCTTGGCATTTACAAGCTGAAAAGCTGTAGACACAGGCATTTATCAATTGATTGGTTGATTGGCCATGCATTGTCGGATTAAACCTATAACTGCTCTAGGTTTGCACATTGATCACGCAAAATGAAAAGCAAGTTTTTAATGGTTAGTAGATTCAATGATTCAAGCTCTCCGTCGGCTAACTCAGTGAGGTCCTAAATGAACGTGAACACGAGAACAGCGTTGTATAAACTCGATTCACATAAAATCAAATAAATCAAGAAATTTTATTAGTGCAGCACAACAACAACAACAAACGACTTCATACGTAATAAGTATTTTCAATCATCAAGTGTGGGTTGTTGTTGTTGTTGTACTCTTTCATCAAAAACCGCCAATTTTCCAAAGTTCGATTCGCACACGGACGAAAATCGTGACATAAAGTGAGAAATGTGACATAAAAAAGAGGAATCGGAAGATTCCAATATTTATAGGAATGGTCCAATCAGATTGTCCGTTCTATTGAGGTTCCCGTTAATGGACCAATCAATCAAAAGTGACGTACCATTCGAGGTCGGCATACCAAGGGTGCTGTGACGTCACACGTACGCCGGGGTGAGGCTGCTAAGCTCTTTGCAACTCGCCAAAGAGAGACGTCGGCGGGGCATTTTAGCCTGGCAAACTTTGGTGGGTTTCTCTGTATTTTACTCTGGTGTCTCTCATTATAACAACCGAAAAACCTCAAGGATCTTTAGTATAAGGCTTATTGAACCCTGCTTTTAGCTCTCTCCGCGTTTTAACGCGAACTGAAGGCATCATGGAGAACGAAATGAAATTCTTGGTGGTGGACCGAAAGTCCATGTTTCTGACCCGGTTGCAATGGCTGAGTGGACTACCAAAAGGTTGTGTTGGGTCCCCGACGAAAAGCAAGGATTTGTAAGTGCAAGTATAAAGGAGGAGAAAAAGGATGAATACGTCGTGGAGCTTGATAGTGGAAAGAAAAAGACTGTTAACAAGGATGATATTCAACGAATGAACCCACCCAAATTTGAGAAAGTCGAAGACATGGCCGATCTGACTTGTTTGAACGAAGCTAGTGTGCTACATAACTTGAAGGATCGCTACTTTTCCGGCTTGATTTACGTAAGTATTCTACCGTTAACATGGCTGTTTATTATGATACAATCTAGATCGTGAATTGCCCGGAAAAACGGGCTGCTATCTGGTAATGTCGAGCTAACTTTGTAGGTCTACCGGAAGTCCGCGAGTAAATTTCAAATTCACTCTATACGAGTTGCTTTTGACTTTGCTCGCTACTCGCGCCTCCAGCTGCTAAATGCCATTCAAACTTGTGGATATGTTCTTTTTGTTTATCTCAGACGTACTCCGGGCTTTTCTGTGTGGTTGTAAACCCTTACAAGCGATTGCCAATCTACACGGATAAAGTTATAGACATGTATCGAGGCAAAAAGCGCCATGAAGTTCCACCTCATATTTATGCTATAACAGATACAGCCTATAGGAGCATGTTACAAGGTATGAGTTTATCTCAAATATTCCTACGATTTACTTATAAATCAATTCATCATTTACCAAACTGCTACTATATTGCTAAGCTCCAGAATCCTTGTATGCATATAAACTACGTGAAGGAGAAGCTATTTGGCCGTGTAAACAGCTCCAAAGGCTTGAATATATTTGCTCATTGCTAATAGGCTTGCACGATATATAAAAGGCCTTCAAATTCTTGGGCATCCAACTGTAGATGAAATCAGACCAATCATGTAAAAGTTTTAAATGACTTTCTCAAGGAACACAGCACATAAGATGCCTTAAGGTTTGCATACAGGAATATTAACAAATCAACTCTGACATAAAAAATCTCTGAAATCTACCAAGCCCTGTCAATCATGAATCACATAGAAACTGAGGATTCTTTCAGTACTTGCTGATTTCCAACAAGAGCTCTTAAAATGAATGATTTAGGGTACATGTAGAGCATTTTCTTCTCTAGCTCTCTTGAAAATCTACCAATGCACAGCATTTAGCTGTTCCCTCCCCTTTGCTTATGAATATTGTTTACTTTTAGAAGATTTTAAGAGGTAGCATCACTTTGTTTCCTAAACATGGAACGTGATAGTCAATTTAAAGTATCAAAAACAGAAGGCCAGAAATATAATTTCTAGTTTTGTGTGAGCTACAAATGACAAAAAATCTAGGTTTCTTTGAACCTTCTAGTGTTTTAAATATGTAAATTATAACTTGGCCTGGCCTATGATGACTCTGACTGCTCTATTGAAATCAAGTGATTAATAATTTCCTTTAGTTATAGTTATTGATTATGACTTCAGGATGTTTCACAGTTTATAAAAAAAGTTTTATAAATTGAGGTTTTAAGATTAATGTGCTGTTGTTCTTTGCCCAAGGGCAATTATGCCTTTGCTATCACCGGCTGCTGAAACTCACTGCTGAAATGTGACACTTGGCTGGTGTATGCGTGGTGTGATCTTATTCTCAGATTGTACCTTTTGGAATTTCTTATCATTGAACATAAGGGACATTAAACTTGCCTGATTAGGTAATTTTTAGTACTTAAAATATGAGCTTAAGCTCTCTAGTTAGTCTTCAGTTGCATTGAAAATGCCTGCTCAAAACTACATCCTGTCAGATAATCTAAGATGCAAACTGAAATAAAGTAATACACAGCATTGCTTTTATTAATATATTATCTAGGCCTGGTCAGAACTTTCTAGAATTGAACTCCAAATTCATGATCTCCAAGTATTATGAAACATGCCTCCTTAATGTCAAACTAAAGATACAATGAATGCAATTGACATTTTCCTTGTATTCATTACTAGACCTCTGTCTGCATGTGAACATCAATTTAATTTCGGTTTATTTGGTAAAACTTTGTATCAGAATTTAATCTGCAGCAAATAATCCTGGGTAGATATTACTTTCAATGTTGCTAAGATAGCCTTATTAAGTTATGTAAATCCTTAAGTGACTCTAACCTCACTAAAAAGGGAAGGTTATGTTGTAGAGTTTGTAGATTGTTCTAATGCTCAGTGGTTGAGGTTGTATTACTTTGTATTGAAGTTACAAACTGTTGCATGGCATCTATAGGAAACCTTTGTTACCCCCACTGAGAAGTCTCTTTGTTTGGATATTTGCATTTTCTATGTTGTCTAGTCCAGCTCTCTTTAGGGTGATTAAGCAAAGTCTTGACTGTTTGACAATCACATGAAACCTAGGAGATCCAAAATCCTCCATAAAATCAGGCCATTAGGTAGAATTATCTATTTATTTGTATATTGCTGCTATTTTGTATGTTGAGTCAAGATCATTTAGGACTAAAAACAGCTATAAAGAAAATACAATTTGAGCAAATGCAAATATAGAGAAGCCATGTTTGTTTAGTTCAAGCTTTGTTGATCTTCTCCCTAATTTGGCATTCTAAAACATTGATTTGAATTATAGATCATTATTTTTCTTTGTGCGATGGAAAAAGATAAAATAAAAAGTTCTAGAAATGTTTTCTTTCAAAAATTCACTTCTTTTCCCACACCCTGTCAGAAGGCTCATTAATATATTGGTAATAGTTCCAGTAGCAATTAGCCTTGAAACTTGGTTTCAATTTTGTTACACAAACCTAAAACTTAATAGAAAATACTTTTCAATCTAAGTGATCAGTCTGCTAAAAAAAAACTGTCACGGTGAACAGAAATTAAAATCTAAAACACAATTCTGTACCATGAAATAGTTTGTGCAGAGTTTTTTCATGAAAACCAGTTTAATAGAGTAGCCTCTAAATTAGAAAGTCCAGGGGGGATGTTAAAGAAACCCCTTTTAACTAACTTTTGTTTGCACACCCAAAGTCGATGCGTTACAGGAATTAGGATCCATTCTCCAAAACTGAAAAGGAAACCATTTTAATAGTTTTAGTTTGAGACATATATTTTTGGAACAGTTCATCACATTTTGTATGCTATTTTTATGAGATAATATTTTCTTAATTAATAATGTACTAACAAATCTCTAAAGCTTGACCATGATTTACAATATATAGTTTCACACAGATCAGAAGAATACTTAAATATCCAAGTTATATCAGGGGCCGACACTGGGACCATATGGTCGCCAATGGAGACTAAATTTGGGGACTTGGCGACCACAATTTTAGAGCTAGTCGCCAAATGGCACCCCATCTTTCTGAGTTCAGCTGAGATCCACGTTTATGTGGTGACTAAATTTTGCTTTGTGGCGACTAAAATGTTTGAATTAGTCGCCAATGGCACTTCGCGAAAAAAGTTAATGTCGGACCCTGTATATTCTAGTATCAGAAAAAGATTCTAAGTTGCTGGTAACTTTCTAGGATGATTTTAATTTTTGAAAATGAAACTTTGCAAAAAAGGACATCTCATTGTCTACTCTAGCACCAATTTCCTTACTACATTTCAGAATCCATTCCTCACACTTAGATGATTCATTGTGTATAATTGGTGTAGATTTCAGAAATACCAACCTGAGACCTTCAAAATGTGGGAAATCTGTTCACCGTCATGTTTTGGACCCACAAAATGTCTTTACTATGTTAAATATCTCTGCAAAATTACTTGTATTGTATTAAAATGTGGGAGATTTGGACCAGATATGGAGGGAGACAAGCTGAAATGCGAGAGTCTCCTGAAAAATGAGAATATCTCTGAGATTTGCATGATGAAAATACCTGGACCACAGCCAGTTTTTCCAAAATCATACATCTGTAAAAATTAACATGACATAACTGTAAACCTCGAATTGGGGGATTGTGTTTCAAATACAACAACTGTATGAGAAAATTGCAAGAAATTTATCCAGGAGATATACAGTAAATATATGGAAAGTTTTCATGATTTTTTCCCGGGAGACTAAGGGTTAAACTGGGAGTCTCCCATGAAAACCGTGAGAATTGGCAGGTATGACCATGATGAGCAAGATAAAAAATCCTATTGTTGTAAGAAAGATTCCCTGAGAGAAAAATGGGTTCAAGCAAGATGAAAGAAGAATTAATATGGGCAGTCTGAGGAAGGTATTATATCAGTAATAAATCATCAGAATTCTGAGGTGTCATAAAAACTATCTTAAATCTCTTATGAAAACACCTAGCAAAAGCAGCAATCCTGGCTAGACAGTTTTCTTTTCAGTTGCTGTGATGTTGTGAATGTAAAATATTTTCTGTAAATGTTTTAATAAACTTTAATTGTTTAAGAAATTCCTGTTAATTTTATTATGTGATAATTTGTTTTCGCAATGTTTGCAGTTATTGAATGTTTGCTTTGCTGAATAGTGCATAGTTTTAAATGTCCTCTCCAGGAAATGTTGCAAATCTTTTAGTTCAACCTTGACCCTTTCCATCCTAGATCAAATACATTTTGGGATTGTAATCCTATTCAGCTGTAAATCAGCTGCAATTTATAGTATAATACATTTGATAATTGATTAGTGCTTGTAAGTGATTATTTTTATGTGTAATATGTGATTCTAAAAAACATCCATAAACCCATGGAAGGGGTTCAGATATGACCACCCCTCTTGAATTTCCAGCAAAAAATACAGTGGTTCTATGGGAAATAAAAGGCATTTGACCCCCACCCCTCTGAAAACATGAACCCATACTCATTGTAACACCATATCAATAGACCTTTCAACATAGAGATTAGAAATCAGGAGATCTTCTTTGAAATATAGCAACTATACCGGTATGTGAGAAATGCCCAGAAGGGTTGTATAACCCATAAACTAAAACATCCAGGAATAAGGGGAAGACAATGATGGAAAAGCTGGTGTCTATAAAACCTATCAATAAACATCTTTGATATGTCTGATAATGGAAACTAAAAAGATAATCACTGCAAAACTATTCCCATCTCACATTATATTCTTCATGGGGTTAAATGGCTGATTGCATTTTTAAACTGCACCAGGGAGTTGAGGACCTATGGAAAATTTTCCAGGGGGGTTGTGTTGGACTCTGGAAATTCCACGGGAGGGGGTGTGTCTGGGGACTGGAAATTGCAAGGGGGAGGGGTAAAAAAGGTGACTTTCCAGGGACATTTCATCAAAAAATAGATTTTCCAGGGGAATTTTGCAAGGAAAAATGGAAATTCCAGGGGAGGGTGGTGCGGTTTTAAAAATGCAATCAGCCAATGAACAAAGGACAGATACCAGCAACACACCCTACAGGGTCACCAACCCCAGGACTGGAGACCTTGAAATGGCAAAATTTCCTGCAATTCTCCTGGGAGAAATACAGTAAATGTATGGCAGTGTCATACATTTTTCCTTGGACACGAAGCAAAACATCTTGAGACTCCTAGCAAAACCATGAGAGTTGTCGTCCCTGCCCTACCATGTGACTCCTTGGATGAGACACATTCGTTCCATGGTTTACATAACCATTATATTTAGGTACTCATTTTCCTCCAGACACCTTTTTAAATTTTCTCATATAGTTGTTGTTCAGAGATATTCATTAACCAAAATCTCCAGATTTGTAAACTGTAGAAGGCCTACAGTTCTGAGCTTTCCAGACGTTCCATGTACTGGTTTTACTCATTTTCCTCCAGACACTCTTTTTGAATTTCTCATATAGTTGTTGTACAGTAATTCAACAAAATCTCCAGATTTCTAAACTCTAAGAGGTCTACAGGTCAGAGCTTCCCAGACTTTCCTCAGCCAAAGAAATCTGATGATCTTATGACATGTCTGAAAGTCAAAACCCTATCAAATTTGAATCAAAACATGTATTATTGTTTCTGAAACAGACATACTTAAGGCACTGTGTTAGGATAATTAGACAGAAACCATACCATTGTCATGCTTTGTTGAAATACATGATATACCTGTACAGAAACAGTAAACCTGAAAACCTATGATTACTATTTCTTTTACTGATAACCCCTTGACCTGAAGTGTTTAAATCAGACAGGGATAATCAATGAAATTCATATATGTCTCATTAGGCTCCATATGAGTTTTGTATGCCAGCTGAGTTAGTTGTGCCAATTGATTGAACACAAATGTGCAGTCTTGGATTATTGGGATAAACAAAATTTATATTTACTGCTTTCAATGATAAGATTTTACATGTGTAATTGGCTTATGATGTGCAGGGTGGTTAAAACCAATAAAACCCTCTTTAAGGTATTAATTTGAGAAATGTTCTCTTCATAAACACCTATCCTTAACAGGTGTTTCTCAAGTGTCTTACAAGGTCCTTTGCATGTGTTTTGAATTGCCTAATAAGAAACAGGTTCCTTGCTCTATCAATTTATCCAGCAAAATGTTATGTGAAAGTAAAAGAGAGTGTATCCAGGAAACAGTCCAAATGGCTAACATGTTAGTAATGTTTTTAATTTGGGGGTTAAGAGCTCATAAGTGCTTCACTGTCTAAGCTTTTAATCCTTAATGATACTAAATGAGTGTAACCAGCTACTTGAATCATAGAAATCTCCTTGTGTCACAGATAGTTTTAATTTTCAGCATTTGCATAACAATAAATAGCAGCATGGAATGCATATAATATTGTGTGATTCCAGAAAAATATCCACAATTGTGCAAGGGGCTAAAAATAACAGCTGGAAGGATAGTGGACACGGAGAGCACCCAGATTGATTTAAGCTTGGTCATTCACTACTTTGTCATGTGCACAAGAAAAGAAGACCCATGTTATGTGGCCAGTTAAAATGTCCAGCTGCATGGACATCAGGGTCCATACAGTCCTGCAATGTGTTGCTGTTAACTCAAAGGACCTCCTGCTCCCTGTCACACAAAAAAAAAACAGAAGATCTCACCAGGAATCCTTCATACCACTCCAACCAAGCTTAACCTCCGAATATCTCTTTTTTTCCAAGGATGATGATTCAATGGAACAATCTGCCCGCCTCTATTTTTTGTGAAAACTGCTGATTAGACTCTTTAAGAAACCAGATAAGCCACTTAAATCACAATCCATTTATTTTCAATGTTCATTTATTTATTTTTATTTTTCTGTTAGACTTAGCTTTATACTCTTATGCAAATCTTTAACTTAGACTTTTCGCAAACCTTTTCGCAAACTTTATCATTAATTATGTACCTTGATAATGGCGCTAGATGCACCGAAACGTCGGTTTTATCACTTCTGTTTCTTGTATCATAGACTTGTATATAATATTTAGCTGACCCCAGCCAGTAATCCTCGTTGTGAGGGATAGGCTGTATTGGAAAAAGTAAAAGTAAAGTCCTGGAATTCTGAAAAAGCCATTGAAGGCCTTGAAAAGTCCTGGAATGTAAAATATATGCTTAAGGTCATTAAAAAGTCCTTGAATTTAACATTGACTTTTAGGATGATCAGATTCTTGACATAATGAAATTTCAAGATCTAGAGTTTCTTTACAAATTATTTTATTTATGTTCTTTTTTTGTCAAAAATTTACTTAAATAATATTGCATGAGCAGGTGCTGTAAAAGATTTCCCATTTACTCTATCCAAATTGCATTTCATGGTTCACTGACTCCTTGGTGTAGGCTTACATCAAACTAGTTGTATGCCTCTTAAAACCCCTCAAGCATAGAAATACAAAGGGAAGTTTAGTTTGACCTGTCTGGCCTAATGGGAGATAAATGTGACATAATCCATCTACTTCTTTTCAATGTTGAAAAGGTAACAGTAAGAAAGCATCTGAGTTCTTGAGGGGCTTGATAATGCTCTATCTATAAGTGTATTCTTAGCATAACATTTTATCCCTATATCAGTTGTGTTATAGAAATAGCACAGTTATCTTACATACCTGATAGTCTCCCTTGGGCATGAATGCAGGGCACCCTTAATGTCCACCCTACTTGATGTAGATGTATGTTTTAGTAAAAAATATTTTGCTTTCCCTTTCAGATCGTGAAAACCAATCCATTCTCTGCACGTAAGTTTATTACTATAATTCCGATAGAATAGTATCTTTGGAAACCATAGCATTTTTCAAATTCCCTTGAAGTCAACCTTACCACATAAATTCCAAAGTACCCAACCTTTTTGTCTTCCTGTCTCTCTTAATCACTGGCAGATCTAGCCCCCCCCCCCCCCCCCTTCAGTAAACATTTTATAATTTGGCTAACTCTGACAACTAAATTTCTATCACAGAGGGGAATCAGGAGCAGGGAAGACAGAAAACACCAAGAAAGTCATCCAGTACCTTGCAGCAGTGGCTGGCCACTCCTACGGCAAGGTGGCCCCTACCCCACAGAAGGGAGAGAAGGGCAAGGGCAAGGGAACTTCCATGACTCAGGTGGAGCTGGAGAAACAACTGCTAGCAGCCAACCCTATCCTGGAGGCATTTGGAAATGCCAAAACTACCAAGAATGACAACTCCTCAAGATTTGTAAGTGCTGTAGTTTAATCTTGTTCCCAGGGGAGCAACTAGCCAAAAGCTCATAATTCCAAGGGCCCTAGGAAGAGTCTGATGATCTGATGAGCAGAATGTTGTGGATTCAAACCTCCACCGGACCAAAACTCAGGGTGTTAAAATAATCCTTTGATCAACATTTGCAAATGGTCAGACCTTGGTGTCTTTTCATTGTAAGACCTTGGTGTCTTCTCAGATAAGGACATTAAACAGTAGTTCCTCTCTCTGGCATGCACTAAACTGACAGGAACCATATGATGTGAAAGAACCAAGAGGATATGGGAGTGACCATCCTCACAGAGCTTACAATCACACACACACTTCTGCTTGTAAACTGTTTCTAGCAGTCTGCGACTTAGGGAGGGGGACAGTAAAGAATTAACCTCAATTGTAAAGCACTTAGAGACTCAGTGAGAACTTACAATCACACACAAACATGTTTTTAAACTTCTTCTGTGACTTATGGGAGGAGGATTATGCTCAATTGTAAAACACTTCGAGCCTCTAGATTATGCATTGCAGTATAAACACTTTATGCACTTTTTTTTCTGCAGGGTAAATTTATCAGAATCAACTTTGATGCTTCGGGATTCATTGCTGGTGCCAACATAGAGACATGTATCCTTGTCACTGAATTGAGCTTGCTTCTTGCAATCATGTACAGTATCCCTGGGGGGATTTGAGGGGGTTCCCCCCAAACAAGTAGACAAACAAGTGTGATTGGCCATTATTATTAGCCATGTTGTATCCCTGGGGCGGGAGGGGGGTTCTCCCCATACAGAGAGACAGACAAGTTGTTGCCGTCATACTGGTATTAATTTCCCATTAGTGATACAAAATGAGAGGGCAACAGCATTGTCATGAATTAGAAACTGCAAGGGTTTTGAGTAATTCCAAATAAAATGTTCTGGATCTACTTTATGCACCATAGACCTTGTGCCAATGTTTTACAAAATGGATAATGGTAGGCATACTGCATAGCAACTGCATGTGCAGTGACAATATCACAAGCCTCCTTAACAGAACTCTTCAGACCTGCTTGAGAAATCAAGATCCATCCGACAGAATGACAATGAGCGTACTTTTCATGTGTTCTACCAAATGATGGCTGGCCTGGAGAAGAAGGAAAAAGGTATGACCAGTCTATGCTAAAACACAAGCACCAGAAATCACAAAAAGATACACTGTCATGCCTATTTAAGACAAATTTTAGTGGTTATCCGAGCATTGTGTGGCCAACAATCTAGTTGCTAGAAAGAAGGAAAACTATGAGCATTGTTTTGGCATCTTTTGAAATGCTTATTGGATGCATGAACCTTTTGTATCGACCATTACATGTATTTTCATTGTGATTTTGTTCATAGATGAAATTCTCCTTGGAAAAGCCACAGATTACAGGTTTCTGTCCAATGGTGCCCTTCCTGTGCCATCCATAGATGACAAGGCTGAGTTTGAAGCTGCTATTGTAAGCATGTTTGTCTTTAACATCATTCTACATTATATCCAAAATATATATGGATTCAAAGGCTATTTCCCTTTAGTGTCATAGACTGACAGCACTTTCCAGGTGAACGGTTAGTGGGGACAGTTGATTTTGTTACTTCTTTAAGTTTTTGTTATCAATGCAAATACCTGTAAAAGTTCACAGGGTTTTCATAGATTCTGATTGGGAAAATGTGGGCACCACCCATTGAAAAATTATGACTTTTTTCTGACAATGCTGTAACACTCTAAGAAAAGTTGCCTTCTAAATAGCGTTTTATGTTTTCATTTGCTTTCTCTTATCATAAATATTATTGTTATTAATCAACAGGGATGTTTGAGAGACATGAACATGACTCAGGATGATATTAATGGTAAATATATCAGTTTTAAAACTTGGAGGGTTGCAAATGTTGCAGCCTATCAATGGACAATTCCAGCTATCATGTACAGTAAGCACTTGTTGCATGTCGGTAAATGCATGGCTTATAACTGGAATGGTCCATTGATGTTTACATGTAACCCCATATCACCAAGAGACACGTACAGCAGGCTTCAGATATAAGAGTCAGATGAGTGAAAAGTCAACACATACAAAACAGAGCAATTAGACGTGTGGGTTTTCCCTACACTCTACTAGCACATCCCTTATGCCCTTGTGGTGTGGAATAATTACCCATGGGCTGCCCTGATTAGCTTAAGCTATTTGCAGACAGTGTGTGTGTAAACCGTTTGTCCAGAAAATAACAATAATAAAGATTAAAATATTAAAAGATTAAAAAAAAAGAGAAAAAACAAGACAGATCTTACAAAGACATGCCCCTCCACCTTGAAGGGAATTAGGACATCCGGGAACCAGATCTAGATTAGTGCTGTCTTGTAATCTTTAAAACCAATGATCTGGTTTATTTTTCTAGCGATCTACAAGGTGGTGTCTGCAGTGTTGCACTTTGGTAACATGGTGTTCAAGCAGGAGAGGAACTCAGATCAGGCTATTCTACCAAACAATGAAGGTAACAAGCGGGAAATTAAAGAGCCTGTGTAAGCCGCCATTATGACAGCATAGCAACATACAAAGTTGGAGAAAGCATCCATTTCCATCGGCTGATTTAGAGAATAGAGAGCAATGTTCTCGATTGAATTTGATAAATCAAATATGAAACTTTGTTTTTAGATGTTTATTAAGAGATTTCTACATGACATTCATATTCTAATATCGAACAAAAACAACAACAAAGGAGTGGCTGACATGCCTTCTCCCACCCCCTGTGGATGATCCTTTTACAAGTCACCAGAGACTTGCGCTTATTTCGTCAGTGTGTGTAGTGCATTACGACTTGCTTCAGGGACTCATCCCCTCACAAGTCACACTAAGGAACTTTTCCCTGTGGCTAGTCTCCTAATTTATACCATAGGCGGATTAAGAGGGGGGCGAGGTCTTTCTCTGAAAATGTTTTTTCATACCTTTTGCTGTATGGCCGCCCCCCTTTTTCGAAGTTCCTGGATCAGCCCCTGTATACCGAGATTTAAACGGACATCTTTTAACAATTTAACCGAAATCATCAAAATTTTAACATTGCCAATTAAGAAAATAGAAATTGATGTCATTTGATATTATTAGATTGCAAGATATTATCCGTGGATTCTACTTACAACTTACACGAGGAAGTTTGACTCAAATGAAATCAGGCTACATGGGACGTTCTTCAACCACACTTAATTTACAACCTTAATTTGCTCAAATCTTAGCAATCCCTTATCAAAGTCCCCTTAAATTTTCCATACTCCTTGCTGTAAATATTGAGAATATTTTTGTATTTTGTGACAATGATTGTTTTTCTAGGTGACTTTGTCCCTTAAACGTTAATTTTTTTTCAGTCGCACAAAAGATCTGTCATCTGTTGAGCATGCCTGTGACAGAGTTCACTCGTGCCATACTGAAACCCAAGGTCAAGGTCGGACGTGACTATGTCCAGAGGGCCGTCACCAAGGACCAGGCCGAGTCGTCAGTGGAAGCCGTTGCCAAGGCGCTCTACGAGAGACTGTTCAAGTGGGTGGTGCAGAAAATCAATCGATCTATGGACAGGTCCAAGCGTGAGGGAGCATCTTTCATTGGTATCTTGGATATCGCTGGATTTGAGATCTTCAAGGTAATATTGTAGGGCGATAAGTTCATGGAGTTGGATCGAGGGAGTTCCCAGAAGAGAGACTAAACCTATAACGGAATAAAACATTACTTCCAGCTCTGTGTAAAATGTCAGAAGGGAGATTACGGTATCTAAGTAGGAATTTGATAAACTAATGTATAAGATCCCATAATTATTACATGTACTTTTAGGCAACTAAAAATTCCAACAAGACCTTTCTGCAAAGCAAGGGAAGCAAACAATTCGTTGTTGCACACCACAATGGGTAACATTTTTGTTTGGTTTTCATCAACAGTATAATTCATTTGAGCAGATGTGCATCAACTACACTAACGAGAAGCTCCAACAACTCTTCAACCACACCATGTTCATTCTGGAGCAGGTCAGCAGTGCATACAGACAAAGCAGCGTCCTCTTCTATCTTAGGATATAATCCTTCTCGGCGGAGTGGATTTCGGAACCACTGAGTCGGAGAAACATCCATTTCCATCGGCTGATTTAGGGAATGCAGTGCAATTTTTACAATTAAATGAGGAATACATCTTTGTTTGTAGATGGTTATTTCGACATTTCTACTCGTAATTTGTCTTCCAATATCACGAATGGAACAATAACAACGGACAGGCTGACTAGGACTCTGTAAAATTTCACCTTAGATGTTGAAAATTGCTTCAAATTTGAAAGTTTGTAGTCACTAACGCCACTAGGTCTTGTGTTAGGATGGCGACTTGAGACAGTAAAGTCGCAAGATTGTGACAAGAATTAGAGTTTGTGTCGCCAAGCGCCATGGTTTTGTCCACTTTGATGAAAGATTGTTGCAATTTTAAAGCCCTGGTTGACATTTTTGTCTTTTTGGTAACAGGAAGAGTACAGAAAGGAAGGTATCGACTGGAAGTTCATCGACTTTGGTCTGGATTTGCAGCCTTGTATCAACCTGCTGGAGAAGGTACACAATACTGTAATAGGCCCTTTGCAGTTTGTAATAGGCCCTTTGCAGTTCGTCTGTCACGTGTTTGCACCGTTACTGAAAACAATTATAAACGTGACTGATATGTAATCCTTTTACCTACTCATTCTGGAGCAGGTCCTGTCTGTACACAGACACAGCAGCGTCTTCTTACTTCTATGTTAGGATAGAGAACTTGGTCAAATCACTTTATTTTATTTAGGACATTTAGGAAGTTCTTACCCAGGGAGAACACAGAATAGGACTCAAGGTCCCTTACAAGCAATGCCTCCGAGGGGTCAGGGGCAGAAAACGATATGAATAAGCCACGCTTTCAGTCAAATTATTTCCAAGTCAACTAAAACGTTTGTTTGCGTCTCAGTCATGATCGGTTGATTTACCCTAGACGTCTACAAGGTTCGTACGACTCCTGGGAAACCTTGAAAGTCCTTGATTTTCATTGTATTCCTGGAAAGTCCTTGAAACTACTGTAAATTCCTGGAAAAGTCCTGGAAAACGCCTGGAAAATTGAACGAATTTCATCATTCACAAAATCAAGGATGTAATCATTCTAAAAATCGTTTTCAAGCTTGAAATGTATGGACTGACAAGCTGAAAATTATCCATGCACTTCCTGGAAAACTCCTGGAAAATTTTCGAACGTTCCGCCTTAGAATTCCTGAGCGTACAAACCCTGCGTCTATCCATAGGCTCGTAGCATATAAACATCCAATAATAACAACTAATACTGTTGCACTTTTAGCCGATGGGAATCTTCGCCTTGTGTGATGAGGAGTGTTGGTTCCCCAAGGCCACGGACAAGACTCTGGTCGAGAAACTCGTCAAAGAACACAGCAAGCATGAGAAGTTCCAGATCCCAGAGTTCCGCTCGCAAGCGCACTTCTCCGTCATCCACTATGCTGGAAGGGTACGTAGAATAGATAGCGAGACAATACGCAGGCCTCGTCAGCTTTAACAATACCATTCTCGAACCCAGAGCTCCCCGGATCGTCACCTCGCGGGTAAGGCTCTGGTGACAGCCATTGACATATGTGCGAGATTTGATACAGAGCTATTGAGAGAAACGACTTTCAGCGCATGCCCCAATTCAAAATGAGCCAATCAGCGAAGGCCCTCAAATGGTTGTCTCCCCGGCGATCAGACAAGACGGGGAGCTCTGGGTACGAGAATGACAGAGGCGTTGAGAGAAATAACTTTCTGCGCATCACAGTCCGCGCGCTCAAGCCAGCTAAACTTTTTATTTTTTCATCTTATTTAAATTCCTCACGATTAGGTGCTTTGTGTGCTATGCGTCATCTGTATGGAATGTTTGGTTTGAGTGCGCAGACGCTCATGCGCAGACGCGGGAGTCTCTTTCGGCGAGCGCGAAGTGGTGGCGGCTTTCGCAGGCTACACGTCGGGGGGTCTTACTGACTTATGTGTCCTGTTCTTCTCAGGTGGACTACAACTGTGATGGTTGGCTGATCAAGAACCAGGATCCTCTCAACGACAACATCACCTCCCTCATGCAGGGTTCTAGTGAACCGTTTGTTGTGGCGCTCTGGAAAGACGCAGGTGGGCCTTCTATTCCTAGTGCAAAACCTGTAACAGACGCAAAAGTTACCATCGATACATGAAAAGCAATTGAAAAAATGTTTTACGACAAAAACGTTAAACCGTAGGTCCTGGTTCGCATGCACTTTGTTTACCCGCTGAACTAGCTTACTATAAACCAAGCCTCGCAGTTTGTACGATTTTCCATCTCTCGTGCAAATTGTGTAAATAAACGTAGTACAGGGGCGTAGCTAGGGGGGTCCTGAAGTGCCCGTGACCCCCCTCCTTTTTAGATGAAAAATATAGTAAACATTAAGAAAATATCGGTAAGCTGGAAAAGGGCACCATACATTTGTACAGATGTGATCCCCCTTTCTCAAATCCTGGCTACGCCCCTGTACTAAAACGTCTTGACTGGTGTCGTTTCAGAGTTCGTGAGTCAGTTCGCTAACATGGACCAGACGCCGTTTGGTAGCAAGGTTCGCAAAGGAATGTTCCGTACCGTGAGTCAGGTGTACAAGGATCAGCTCGCACGCCTCATGTTGGTGCTCAATAACACCAACCCGAACTTCGTCAGATGCATCATCCCCAACCACGAGAAGAAGGTACGTGGGTAAAGGATACCCATGTTGCTATTATCGTGCAAAAAAAACGCATTTTTCATTATGAAACGTCATTAATATATCCTTGATCATTTATATACTTGTTTGATTGGTTCTCGATAGGCTGGTAAGATCGCCTCGTTCCTCGTGCTCGATCAGCTGAGGTGTAATGGTGTATTGGAGGGAATCAGGATCTGTCGTCAAGGCTTCCCCAATAGGATGCTCTTCCAGGAGTTCAAACAGCGGTAAGGTTGCTGCCTTCTCATTTTCTTGGACTAAAGCGATAGAGTTAAGCTCGATACAAACGAGGTGCAAGTTAATGCAAGTTTTAAGACTTTCAACGACTAGCATCCCATTTGGTTACCAGCTTACATGGATTTGCACGGACTTGCCTGCAATTTTAACTCGTGCAACTTACAGCAACTTGTATTCCGTTTGGCCACGAGCTCACATGGACTTCTACGCACTTCCACGGACGTGCATCGCGCGCGCGCAAGGAAGGAAAACACTCGACTTGCCTCAGTACTTGAATCTTCTTTGGCCACCAAAATGCACGTTTTTCAAGACCGCACAAATCTAAAATCAACTTGCATCTTGCTTGCCCCGGTCTTTTAAACCCACAAGGCAAGTCTAACACTCGTATTCAACAACAAAAATGAACAGATTTAGCACTTCTTTTCTATACGAATTAAGGGTTGTATCCTCTCATTTTGTCGCCTTACCTGCCGGGAGTGTATTTCCCCAGAATGCCAAGAGTAGTGCAAATTAGCAGTTATAAATATATGTTTTCTTCCCCAGATACGAGCTCCTCACACCGGGTGTCATCCCTAAAGGTTTCATGGACGGGCGCAAGGCCTGCGAGAAGATGGTACGCTAAGTTCTCGAGCAGGACATCCTCATTAAAAAGGAACGTTTAGTCTATTGGATGTGTGGATGATTCTACACAAACACTCGAGCTAACAAGGCTAAGGGCATTTAGTTCCTTTTACTCTATTTTCTGCTTCAAATAAACGAGTAGATCGATGCTGTAACGACGAACGAACTATGTGTGTGTGTGCTTTATCAAAGGACCAAGGTTTTCACTAGTGTTATGTTTACCCTGAAGAGCACGATTAAAACTCTGCACGATTAAAAAGGTCTAAAGGCGGGATCAAACGGTGATGAGAGTTGACAAGAGTTTTTACTTTCAACACGTTTGATCGCAAACGCGTACACTCAAATCAGCTCTCTCTTTGATCGTAGTTAAATTCGACATGAAAGTTGCTGAGAGTTTTACCGTTTGACCACAACTCCATGAGAGTATGTGAGAGTGAATGATATCTCACAGCACCGTTTGACTAATTTATACGTCTAGAATTCCTAGCTAAATGATTTAACATCTTGTATTATTCGTTCTCCAGCTTCAATTCCTGGAGTTGGACAGCAACTCGTACCGTATCGGCCAATCAAAGATCTTCTTCCGCGCTGGCGTACTGGCGCACCTCGAGGAGGAGCGTGACATCAAGTTGACCGAAATCATCACTATCTTCCAAGCGTTCTGTCGCGGCAACATCGCGCGTAAACAGTACCACAAGCGAGTGCAGCAACTCAGCGCCATCAGGGTTATTCAGAGGAACTGTCTCAGCTACTTGAAGCTCAGAAACTGGCAGTGGTGGAGACTTTTCACCAAGGTGGGTTAGAAGCTGAGCAGCCACTGCCAAATGTTGCTCAAATATGTAAAATCTAATGTAAAATGTATGGTCTCTTAGTAAGACAGTAGCACCGACTTCGCTATTACATCCGGGAAGATTCTCGCCCGCGCAAAGGTTTGCACGCACGCAGCAAAGCGCTGTAACCTCTGCATCACCTAGACGTTTTACATACTCTGCGTGACTGGCGCGGGTCGGTTAAACAAAATTAGTGAGTTAGCTAGTGCATGACGCAACAAGACGAAATCTTAGTTAAAATATGCGTAATATCAAGCATGTAAGAGCTCTGTCTAACCTTGTTAAAACACCTGACGAGAAAGAACCCAGCGGTTCTCTTGAAACAAGCTTGTAGTGTACAATAAAAGATGTCGAAAGCCTAATCACGTATATAACCTACTCTACATATCCCCGCACTATTTTGCGGCTAGTTTTTGAACCCGATTTTAAAGTAAGAAGCTGAAAACTCTTGTTCATTTTCGTTCAGGTAAAACCTCTTCTCAATGTCACACGCCAAGAAGACGAACTCCACCAGCGAGAAGACGAACTTCGTGCGTTACGCGAGAAACTCGAGAAACTGGAGGGCGATTACACCGAGTTGGAAAAGCAGCACAACCAAGTATCAGAGGAGAAAAGCATCGTGTCCGAACAGCTTGAGAGCGAACGGGAGCTGGCCCAGGAAGCCGAGGAGATGAAACAAAGATTGCAGACGAAGAAGACGGAGCTGGAAGATCTTTTGAATGACCTGGAGGGTAGGATCACTGAAGAAGAGGATAATGTCATCCAACTGACGGAGGACAAGAAGAAACTCTTAAAAGAAATTCAAGACCTGGAAGATAGGTAAACTGAGTTCCTTTAAATATTTTTTTTGCTAGAAAACAACCGAGTCAAAGATAAGAACCATTTCCATCGGCGATCCGCGTTTTTAAATCGATTATTTTTGTTAATGTTACCAGTCAAACCTGATAATCCAATCAGATTCCTGCCCTGCTTCGTCCAATGCAACCGCCTTGCTACCCTTGTAAGGGAAGTAGAAAAATGCAACGGAAGCCAAGCGAGTGCACTAGGCGAAACAGGCCATGAGTCTGATTGGCTAAGATGATCAAGACAAAAGCAAAAAAATAATTAAGTTATTAATTGAAATAAGTTTTGGAAACCTGCGTCGAGATGCAACGGTTTTAACTGTAAAAGTTAAAAAGCTAAAACCGAAGTGTCGCTGTCCGCGTTTTCCAAACATCGATTTCACTGGTTTTATCTTTTTCTGTTTCGCCAGTTGCACCTTTTGAACCAATCAGATCCCTGCCCCAGTGCAGTCGATTGGATTCCATCGCGACATTTGTCTCACGTTTGTCGCGAGGGAAGCCATGCGGTTACTCTGGGCGAAACAGGGCAAGAATCTGATTGGTTCACAAGGTTTGACTTGCGGGAAAACCCAAAACAAGTCGTTGTTTGGAAAGCGCGAATCGCTATAAAACGGGTTTTGCTGTGATCGATTATTAATATATCTGAATATCCCCCATTCGTCAAAATACCTGAGAAGTTGTTTCTTATTCATATGCGCTTTTTATCTTAGTAAGATCAGAGAAAAAAATAAAAGAAGAGCAAAACCACAAAAACAAATAAATCAAATATTGAGGCCTCGAAATTAATAGCGTAATAATTTTTCGTCTGGTATATAAGGTTTTTAGCTCTAGTTTTTAAAGATTTTGGTCGCAAATATCAAAGCAGAGAATCTCGCAGCGGCTAAGACATTGATGTGGTTTAATAATGTGAAATAGAAAGGTTAAAGTGCCCTGAAAGTATCTCTATTTCGAATTTGTGTAGACTGGCTGGAAGCATGCTTTTTTGAATGTCTTTGTTATCTTATAAATAGCGTACGTTCTTTTGAAAATTGTGTTATTATAAAGAACATAAAATATTAATGAAATATGCTAGGAGAAAGCGAGAAAATAGTACCCATGTAGAAAAATGTCTGATCTTGTCAAAAATGTCCTTCGCAGCTTGGAAGAAGAAGAAAACGCGCGACAGAAACTGCACCTCGAAAAAGTGAGCTGTGAAGCCAAGATTAAAAAACTCGAAGAAGACCTCTCGCTGGTTGAAGATACCAACTCCAAGGTAAAACTCTCGTTAATGAATAATACATTTATTGTGCTTTGTTGCTGGGCTTATCATTGCTTCGTCCACAGGAATGTTTCGATTAAAATATGTAAAGCACGCTTCGGCTAGAGTCAGTGAGCGAGATTTCTCTACAAAAACCGATGTTACAAAATGCCGATTTGTGGTTCAAACAAAGAAAATGATTTCTTGCATTATTTGGTTTATCAGTTCTATTTTGGAGGACTATTGGGGTTTTGTTTTGTTGGTGATTTTATGGTTTTATCCGCTCAGTATAAAGGTGAGATTCATGTCTAATCTCTACGACAAGACTTGCTTTGTTCATGTTTTGTTTACGGTTTAAAAAAGGAAAAGTCGTTGAATTAATCAGGAATCCCCCTACACTTGTAAAGAACCGTTGTTCTATTTTTGTCCTGTTCACAGAGAATGTCTTCAGAAACCCATTCATGGGAAAAGCTGAATTTCCCATGGTAGAAGAATGGGAAGTGTTCAGATTTCCCAAGGCTATCCTTGGGAATTCCGAACACTTCCATGCGTGTGCCTTGGGAAATTCAGGAATTACATGGGTAATAGTCCGACGCGGATCCAGGAAAAACAGGTTTCAGTTTACGAAGTGCGAGACCGCGCCGCCACTTGCCACAGACCGTACCATCTCTGCTAAACAAAGGATTTTAGTTTTTTCCCCAGCTTTCTTCTGCCTAAATAAAACACTGAAGTACACATTCATTTTATACCGTGGTATAATTGTTGAAATTTAAAAAGTCTGACCGTTTCAGAAAACCGTTGTAAACCGTTCTGGATTTGCGCCTGCTAGTCATCATACTGATTTGATATTTAGCGTAATTGTCTGATTTAACCGCATGGAGGCATAGAATATTAATTTTTGCTTTCCAATAGCTTACAAAAGAGAAGAAATCATTAGAAGAGAAACTCCAAGAAACGAGTCAAGCTCTAGCGGACGAGGAGGAAAAAGCGAAAGGACTGGCCAAACAGAAGGCAAAACAAGATGCCGTCATCGCGGATCTTGAGGAGAGGCTCAGGAATGAAGAGCGGGTGAGTGTAAATTCTCCTTACTGTAGTTATGATGTTGTTATGATAGGGTTTGGGAGATTTTGGCATTGGGTCAGTCGTTGTTGAGGTAACTGGAAAGGGTAGCACAGGCGTCTCATAAAAGACTTGAAATACAGTAGAACAAGGTTCAACTCACAATATGGACTCATTTCGTCCGCGACCCTAACAGAAAGGAAATATAATTTCCTCTGCCGCGGCCAGGAGTCGACTCTCCTGTGTCGCGGGGAGAAAGAAGTGAAACAGGAATCTCGCGCCAAAAAAATCAAATAGGCTCGCAGGCTAAGCCAACGCCGTAACGCTGAGCGGGTCTTTCTTAGTGTTGCAAGATGTATTGTATTTTGGATTGGAGCTATTGTATTCCATCTTATTGTTTCGTTCTACGGTCTTTTGTCTTCTGTTGTCTTTATGCCTCTGGTGCCTTGCAACACCAAGAAACAGCCCGCTGAGCCAACCGTCTTTCACACTAATTAGAAAGTCCTACTGGAATAAAAACATCTGATCCTTAAAGAACAAGTATGATTTAATGTTAAGCGAAATTTAATCCATAACTGGATTTTTTTAGATGGTATTAGAACGTACATTTTAAACGACTGGATGAGTAATATACACAATTTCATGTATGAATAAATTTAAACTACTTTCAGGCTCGTCAAGAACTGGAGAAGATTCGCCGCAAACTGGAGTCTGAGCTTGCCGATGTGTCACGCCAGCTTGATGAAGCAAAACAACAGATTCAAGATCTTGAGACGACTATTCACAAGAAAGACATGGAGCTGAACGACCTGAACGCCAGGTATGACGAAGAGGCAGCCAGGCGAACGGATCTTGAAAAAGAAAAGCGAGAGTTACAGAACTCGGTGGAGGAACTACGGGAAGATCTGGACGTGGAGAAGTCGGCGCGCGACAAAGCGGAGAAACAGCGGCGAGAACTATCGGAGGTAAGGGGGCTAGACAGAAGGAGGGTTCGGCGGAGAAAACCGCGCGCGCAAAATATCCCCATGTTTTACCATTCGCGATACCACTGTGAGTATAGCACTGCTGTAATTAATATAGCAACACTAATATATAGATTTAGGCACTACCTCAAAGCGTAGCTCACAAAATAATGACCACTGTTCATTTGATTTAATTTCCCTTTTCTGGAAATACTTGAAAGGAGAGCACAAGAGCTGAAACAGCGCGCAATATTCCGTGCGTTGTGATTAGCTAGGGGCTCCGGTAACGGGACAAACCCATACTGCCTTTCGGTCTTGGCGCTCACAACGACAACCTCTATTGAAATAGCTGTACAGACCTACCCATACTGCCTTTGGGTCTTGGCGGGTAGGCTGAGCGCCCACAAGGCCTACAACCTCTATTGAAATAGCTGTACAGACCTACCCATACTGCGTTTGGGTCTTGGCGCGTAGTCTTGAGCGCCCACAAGGCCTACAACCTTTATTGATTAGTTCAGGGACGTGTTCACACGTCCCTGATTAGTTGTACTTGTCAGTGTTTACTGAAGACCTGAACTAAGCCTGCTAGCCGGCTCTCTAGTGTGTTTTTTCGGATATTTGATATTTTGGCGCGCGGGATTCCTGTGCCGCGGGGGAAAAGAAGAGGACACAGGAATCCCGCGCGCAAAAATAAATCAAATATCTCGAAAAAACCCACTGGAGAGCCGGCTAGCAGGCTAACCTCTACTATGAATTTCTCGTTTGATCTGACGGCAAGTTTTGACCATTTTTCATCAGGAACTCGAGTCTCTGAAGAGCGAACTCGAGGAATCGATCGACACCACCGTCGCGGCGCAAGACATGCGACAAAAACGAGAGTCGGAGTTGGTGACACTGAAAAAACATGTAGAAGAAGAGACCAAGTCGCACGAAGCTGCGATGTCTGAATTGAGACAAAAGAACGGCAAACAGATCGAGGAGTTGAACATCCAGCTAGAATCCACTAAGAAGGTACGTTACAGTGATTTTCAAAGGGCACTGGGGCAATAGTGGGAATAATCCCGATAAATAGTTGAACGATAAAATGAAGCTCATAAATAAAAGCCGTATGCAGTATGCGCTGGTACACTGCATGAACTTTGGCGACCTCAGGCAAGAAATATCATAAGAAGACTTTTCACATCACATTAGATTAGATTACAATACATTGCATTGTACATTACATTGCACATAAAGGACCGTTCACACGGCGCGATTTCAGTTGCGATCTGAGGTGCGATTTCTGCGGCGATCTCACGGCGATGTAAAATCGCGCGGTGTGAACGGCCGGCGATTTCACTGCGATTTCACCGGCGATGTCGCCGCGACGTCGCAGGCGTTTTGATCATGTTCAAATTTCACTGCGATGCGTGTGCGATTTCTTCAGATCGCCAACGAACTGGCAAATATCGCAGAGCCAAATCGCCGACCGTTACACACCACCGCGATATGACTTTACATTGCACATTACATTACACATGACGTAATCATAGGAAATTCTTTTACTCAACATAAAGTAACAGTGATATCTACTGTCATTTTCATTATTCTGCGGACTCTCGCTTTCACACTTCCAATTGCCACGGCACATACTCAAATGCAAATAGCTGTATCAATTGTCTGAATTTTCTTGTCTTTGTTCAGGCTAAAGCGACGCTGGAGAAGGACAAGAAAGACAAAGAATCATTCATCTCGTCTCTGCAAATCGACTTGAAATCAATGGGAGAGAAGAAACAGGAACAGGACCGCAAGATTAAGACGCTCGAGAACCAGATGTCGGAGGCCAATATACGACTGGCTGATGATGAACAAAAAGTAAGGGGTTTGACAACAACAACAACAGCAACACTGACGACAACAACAACAGCAACAGTGACAACAACAACAAGAGACGACTACAACGAGCAACAGTGATGACGACAACAGCAACAGTGACGACAACAACAAGAGACAACAACAACAGCAACAGTGACGACAACAACAAGAGACGACGACAACAGTAACAACAACAACGACAACAGAAGATGACAACAACAACAAGAGACGACGACAACAGTAACAACAACAACAGAAGATGACAACAACAACAATTGACAAGAACAACAGCAAACAAAGGGCAATAATAGGAATGACAACATTGCAAACAGCAACAAAAACAGACAACGACAAACCAACAACAACAGTAACAACAACAACATCAGAAGACGACAACAACAAGAACAACAGCAACAACAAACAAACCAACAATAATCAAACAACAACAACAAACCAATAGCAACAAACCACCACAACAAACCACCAGCAACAAACCAACAACAACAAATCAACAGCAACAAACCACCAGCAACAACCAACAACAACAAATCAACAGCAACAAACCAACAACAACAAACCAACAACAACAAACCAACAACAACAAACCAACAACAACAAACCAATAACAACAAACCAACAACAACAAACCAACAATAATTAACCAACAATAAAAATCAACCAACAACAACAAACCAACAATAATTAACCAACAATAATTAACCAATAACAAACCAACAGCAACGATGACAATAAAAACAGCAACAAAAAACAGAACGACAAGCACAACAAGGACATCAGCAACTAAAACAGACGACGATAGCAACAAAGCAACAATAAAGACAGCAACAACAGACAACGACAATAGAAATAAAAAGCAATAGCAAAAGGCGACAACAATAAGGCACTAACATGAGCCATTCTTGTCCCATCCCGCAGGTGACTGAGCTTCAGGAATCCAAGTTCACTCTACAAAAGGAACTCGAGATTCAAATCAGCATGGTCGAGAACTTGGAGAGCAAACACAGTGCCCTGGAACGCAACAAGAAACAACTGGAGGAGAACCTCTTAGAAACTCAGGTGGGTTTGCTGAGAATTGTTCATTCCAGCTATGAACACGCGCGCACTCTTTACTTTAGACATGCCCTTGAGGTGTCTTACAACTAGCAGGATACAGCACAGGCAGCCCGGTCTAATTTTGTGTATAGAGGAAAGTAATTTCAAGGGTTTTTTATAAGGAGGGACGAAATGTAACTTGGCTGTCTTCTATTTTCTTTTGTGTCGTTTTCGCGCGAGCTGTATATTCGCACGGACTCCTCCTATAGAACGAAGCCTTGAAATTATTGATTGGGCTGCGGGAGCTGGCCTACTTTGCTGGGAGATTTTTTTAGCGGCGGCGGTGGAACCTCGAGCATGTGTATAGCCCCTTATTTGTCTTGATGTTCGCTTATTCAGGATAACTTACAAGAGGAGACCCACCACAAGCTGACGATCACGTCCAAGCTCAAGGATGCCGAGGCCGAGATCCTGCAGCTCCACGAACAATTAGAAGAGGAAGAAGATAACAAGCAGGCCGTCGCCAAACAATTACAGAGCGCTCAGTCACAGGTACGGAATTGGGCGTTTTTTTGTGAAACATTTTCGCTGCCAGCGTTCATAATTAAAGACCCGGTGTCGGATGGGCGTGACAAGGTCATGATCTGTTTGTTGTGCTGGAAAGGTGAAGGGAATAATTTGTGTCTGTTCACAATCCGCGCCTTACGCTACCTTCGCGACTGGGTTCGCGCCATCGCGCTCGTTCGATTTTGAAATCACGCGTATGATTTCAGACCAAATTGCACTCCACTCGGTTCAATTACCATTATTAATTCGAGAGCGTATTTGTGCTCGAGACTGAGTAAATTATGATAATATTTTCAGTTGGTTGAGGCCAGGAAGATCTCGGAAGAGCGTGCCGCCGCCCTCGAGGACGCAGATTCCGCCAAGAAGAAGCTGATCCGAGAAATGGAAGCCATGCAAGTGAATGCCGAGGAGATGCATGCCAACACCGTCAAGCTGGAGAAAACAAGAAAGAGACTACAGAACGAGGTGGGTAACCTGTGGATGATTTGGACCTTCTGAGTCCCCTGTGGTGAATATGTGTTGGGTTACCTGTGGATAGTTTGGACCTTCCCGGTACCCTGTGTTGAATATGTGTCGGGCTACCTGTAGATTATTGGATCATCTGGGTATCCTGTGGTGAATAAGTGTTGGGTAACCTGTGGCTAGTTTGGACTCTCTCGGTCCCGTGGAGAATATGTGTTGCCTTGGTGAATTATTGACGAATGCTATTTTCGATGTCTAATGTACAGAAAGGTTCTGATTTGTCTTCGATTGTATTTGATTTGGGACCCAAAATTACAGCGGGTAACAATCAAGTTGTCATTCATACGACGTGCATTGCTTTTGCATTCCAGGTGGATGATCTTCAACTTAATATCGATAAAGAGAGAGCGACCATCGCAAATCTGGAGAAGAGGCAGCGCAAGTTTGATTCGGTAAGTACGCACGCGCAGCACGAGTGTTTGAGGTCCATAGAGGGAGGCATAGCGGCTGAATTCCATGGGAAAACCGCTCGCGTTTAGACAAAACAATGTGTGCTTTATTTACTAATGCGTGCTTTATTTACCTGCTATATGCAACCTTTATTGATTCTTGGATGCTAATGTTGTTTACAGATGATTGCGGAAGAGAAAGCAGTGTCTGAGCGGTATGCCATCGAGAGAGATAACGCCGAGAGAGAAGCTCGACAGAATGAAACCAAGGCATGTTATGTTGTTTTTGTCTTCAATATCGACTCCAGTTTACATAGTTAACTTGATAAGAATGCCCATTGCCTGGCGCCGTTAGGGGAAGTAAGGATTCCATGGAACCTTACCCTTTCCAACAACTTCTCAGCGCTGATTTCCTTACCTAAAATTTCGTAAATTATCGTAAAAAACTTTGTCCAAGTCTATCTAAAGCGTCCTCAACCTTTTCACTCCCAGAGGTGATCAACCTTAAACTTCTCCCAACAATATCACGGCATTGTCAAGACAACAAGAGAGGAGAATCACTAGGTGATGAGGAACAGATTAAGCACCAATTTCTCCCGTTTAGAGTATTAGGAAGTGTACTGTGTTGAGTAAGGAGAAGTTCTATTTAGATCGGGTTTGATAGGGTTAAGAAGCCTGTTTATGTTGCAAATATTTAACATGCGTAGTGACTCCGAAATTTCTGATTTTTCCTTTTTGTTGAACCTTAGGTTATTTCACTTTCGCACGAACTGGAGGAGTATCAAGATAAGCTCGCTGAGAGTGAGCGCCTGCGAAAAGGTGCGCAAAACGAGCTGGAGGCTCTCATGGAGAGCAAGGACGACTTCGGCAAGAATGTGCACGAACTCGAGAAGGCGAAGCGCTCCTTGGAGCAGCAACTGGCCGAGATGAAGCAGGTAGGTCTTGATAAAAGCCAGATATCGCCCCCGCGACCTAGAGGATCAGTTATACGTTCATCATGTCATCATCACCATCATTAACAACGACAACAACAACAACATCAGCAACAACAACAACAGCAGCAGGCAACAACAACAACAACAACAACAGCAGCAGGCAACAACAGCAGCAACAACAACAACAGTAACAATCCCAGCAACAACAACAACAGCTACAAAAACAACAGCAACAACAACAGCAGCAGCAACAACAGCACCAACAGCAACAACAACAACAACAACAGCAGCAATAACAAAAACAGCAGCAGCAACAACAACTACAACAACAGCAGCAATAACAAAAACAGCAACAGCAGCAGCAACAACAACTACAACAACAACAACAGCAACACCAACAGCATGAGAAGCAACAACAGTAGCAACAACAACAACGGCAGCAGTGGCAGGAACACAAACAACAGCAACAATAATAGCAGCAACAACAAAAGCAACAACATCAACGTCGCTATCTAGACGATCAGTTTTACTTTGATCGTTTTATCATAATTATAATTAGCAATAACAATATAAACAACAACTACAACACTAGCAGCAACAACAACCAACAGCAGCAGCAACAACAACATTGACACTAACAGCAGCAGCAATAACACCTAAATACATTCGTTGTCAGTACATTCACATCACCAACACCAGCTCCTCAACAGCAACGCTAGCAACAACAACACTAGCAAACATCAGCACCAGCAATACCACCTATCGTCAGCAACATCATCATAAGTAGCACCACCTTCTCTCTTTGCCATCAACATTGCAACAATCACCATCAGTCATCACCACCAGCATTCCTTGACGTCGTTGTTACCATCTCCTTCATTATTTCTTTGTTTATTTCTCAGTCCATGGAAGAGCTCGAGGATGAGCTACAAGCCACGGAAGACGCCAAGCTGAGAATGGAAGTCAACATGCAGGCGATGAAGACGCAGTTTGAACGCGACTTGGCGGCACGTGACGAGCAGAATGAAGACAAGAGGAAAGCTCTTCTCAAACAGGTGAGCATTCAAAAACCAGAACCATACGACAGTTTGAAGTGAATAATAGACTGGGATGGACCCTTTAACAATGGATAATCTCCAGGGTATAAATAACCAATGCAAATAGTTTGTATTAGAGTACAGGGCCCAGGGATAGATAAGATTCTTATCCAATCAAATGTCCAGAATAGCCTCATTTAACCCTGGGTTAGTGTTAACCGACTTTCTAGGAACCGGGCCCAGATTTGTATGGTTTATAATATGGTAAACGCACGCGGGATGTGGGAGAACACGGAGAAATAGTAAGACTCATCTATTAGCGAAATACATCGGCGAGTCGTCCAGCTGATTTCTTGCCCCAGCCAACAATCTGAACTATCAGAACAATTGCATGGGGCGCTATTTATAAATAATAACAGGGGCTCCCTTAGGATGTTCGTGTAGAGTAGAGGAATAGCGTTGATGAAGACGATAAGTGAGGATATAGTGGGATTTTTGTAATCGCTATTTTGTTGTTGTGTTCAGCTGCGTGACCTGGAAGCCGAGTTAGACGAAGAGCGGAAGATGCGCGTCAATGCCGTCAACGCACGAAAGAAGCAAGAACTGGACCTCCGTGATCTCGAGGATCAACTGGAGGCGGCTAACAAGGTAAGACTGTGACCAACATACAAGTCGTTGTCTATCAGCCAATACCCCAGTTTCAGGGGGGACGTGAAAGAACCACTACCCTCAGTGTCTGTGCTCATGACCGCTTGGCTGCCAGTGGCGCCGTTGAGACCCAGCGCAATTCAGCTTACGAGCTGTAAGTCTGGGAAGTCGGTCTCAAACATTCACATTTTAGTTTAACAAGCCAACAGGTGCTTGTGATTAGAATTGAGAAACTGAACAACTCGATGATGGTAACTCTAAATTCAACTTCTGACTAATAGGAAAGAACTTGTTGTAGTCGCAAAACATTTCTATTTGAATTTTCGTTGCGTTCACATCGTTCGCTCATTCCCATCAGCCAATCAAAAGTTGAACTAATCGCAGCTTTGCATTTGGTGATCACGTGCTCACCGCGTGATAGTGATTGTACTTTGTTTGACTTACAAAGAAACCAGTGTTCATTGAGTGATAGTGTCTCTACTTCGCTTGTGATTGGCTGACTGGGAAACCATTAAGAAGCAACTTTTTCTCTAACGTTCAACTTCATGTTGAAAGTTTCCATTTCCTATCAGTGCTAATGCAAGAGTTGTGTATCTTCAGGTCAAGGAAGACGGCTTGCGACAGCTAAAGAAATACCAACAGCAACTTAAAGACATCCAACGGGACTTGGACGATGCGCGCCAGGGTCGAGATGAGATTGCTGAACACGCCAAGGTAACGCGCACTCGGCCACAGGGTGCCCGAATATACCTTTCTCGTTGCAGAGAGATTTTCATCCTCGCGCGTCAGGGTCCTCACCTTACCTCCCCCTGGGAGCTAGACTCGTGGATTCTTAAATAGGCCGACACTTGACCAATAGAGACGTACCACGCAAAGGAATGTCCTGAGGAAGTATGGCGATAACTTACTCACGCACGGTAGAATTTCGCGGCAAATTTAAGAGTGAAAATAGCATCATAAAATAAAACATGAATACGTGTTCCGTGTTCTTCATAGTTGATAACATGTTACGTATATTTGCCCAGGACAACGAGAAGAAGCTCAAGCAGCTTGAGGCGGACTTTATTCAGATGCAGGAGGACCTGTCTGCCGCCGAGAGGATGAGAAAGAGCGTAGAGCGCGAGAGAGACGAGCTACTAGAGGAGCTGGCCTCCGTTACCAATCTCAGGTTAGTCGTGACTTGATTGTGATTCTTTATCAAGTTGCAAATAGACCAAATCGACGAACAGTGTTTACATCTTGCCATCCAATTCAGATCTTGTGATGATTCCTTTGGGTGGTTACAATTGTCAAAATTCTCACTCGACCGAGTGCACAAGTCTTTGTGCAGAACTAACAAAACCTCAATAAACCCAATTTTTTACTTTTTTTGTCCAACTAGTTGAGTGATACTAAAACAATTAGACCTCTCGCCCTCAAGGGCCACGGGTTAATTGCCCATTCGGCCTGCGCCCTCATGGGCTATTGGCCCGTAGCCCTTTCGGGCTCGAGGTCTAATTGTTAAGAAGCCTATATACGAGGTAACGTTTCTATTCCTCTGTAGAGGTGCTACTGCTGAAGAAAAGCGCAAGATGGAGGCTCGTATTGCGGCGCTCGAGGAGGAGGTCGAGGAGGAGAGAACCCAGAGTGAATTGCTCCAAGAGAAGGCCAAGAGGGCTCTCATGCAGGTGAGTGAAACACGTGGGGATTAGCTTGCTGGCAGGCGTTGGAGAGTAGTTTTAGGTCGAGAAACGCGAGTTTGCTCTCGCTTGGCCGCCATCTTGGATTTGTCACATTTTGTCACAAGTCCAAGATGGCGGCCACGCGATAGCAAACTCGCAACTTAGAGCGGATTTGGTGCGATGTTTTCAGTGATGCTCAACAATTCCGGTCTACAGTCTAAAGCCATGGCTAAGATATAGCACTTTTGACGATCTGAAACAGTTACACGACGTAAACCGTAATTTTAAGGATCATTTTCACATTCGAAGTTAGGTTTCCAGTGATTTAACGCACTTAACAACGTTAAAGACCCTTGTCCGATGGGCGTGACGAATAATTCCGTAGCACATAAACGGTAAAAATAGTGAGATCAACCCGTTAAAATCTCGTGAAATTTCGATCCATCCTTTGGTCTAAAACTGATTTACGTGGTACGTAGTCACAGCAAACCCATTTGACACACGGTCTTTTTGCGCATCGCTCAACATTGAAAAGTGTTTACAAAATTTCGTCGGGTTATCAAAGCTTGTTTCTGAAGAGTCGTTGAATAAATATTGGCATGTTGAACTAGCCAGGCCCTAGCCTAGATAAATGCCGAATTTTATTTGCATTTGTGTTTCTTTACATCAGTCATTTCTATCAATCAATGAGATTTTCATCTAATCATGCACACCGAGCGATAGCGATGTCCAAGAGAAACCAGTCACTTGTTCAATGAGAGATAATGGTTTTCCTGTCTTGTTTTTCCTGGCTGATGAGGATACATTCAGTAGTAACTTGTATTGATTTCTCTCGTTTATGATTGATTTCCTTAGATGGAGCAGCTACAGGCAGATCTGAATGCCGAACGTAACAACTCCCAGAACCTCGACAGTGCTAGAGCAACCCTCGAGAAACAGGTACGAAGGTTTTATCGCCTTGGTAACAGCTCCTTTGTGGACAGTAGCATCCTCATTAAGGCCCGTTTACACTTGCAATTTTTGCTGCAATTTTTGTCGCGCGAGTCGTGGCGATTTTTCTCGCACGTCCGCGTCAACTCAAAATCACTAATGTAAACTAGGTGTAACTCTGCCGCCGGCGATTTTTATCGCGTGATGTCGCTGAGATTTCAAATATGATCGAAACTCTTTGTAACTTGATGCGATTTGCCAAGCTGACTAACGCCTGTGTTGTGTCCTCTTGTAGAATAAAGACCTCAAGCAAAAGCTGGCAGATCTCGAGACCCAGACACGCTCCCGTCACAAGATGGCCATCGCTAGCCTAGAGAGCAAATTATCAAACATGCAGGAGCAGTTAGACCAAGAAACTAAGTAGGTCGTCTGTCAGCAGCATTCAGCTGGAAGTTTAATGGACGATTCCAGCTATAAGCGCGCGCTCTTCTTTATTCACAGCGCGCGCTTTTTGTTTTTGCGCTGTTTGTTCGAGAAATAGCCTACATCTACCGACATGCAGCGCACGTGCGTTATAGCTGGAATCGTCCATTGCAACCAGTGCGTCCAAAACATCGAGTTGGCTTTCGGCAGTAGTCAATCAAACCATGAGAGCCAATCAGATCCTTCCGCAGTTTGGCCTAATGCAGTGAACTTGCTTCTGGCTCACGAGGGAAGCCAAGTGCCTGCACTTGGCGAAGCTTGGCAAGGACTTGATTGGCTAACACGGATGCATCAACTGGCAATAGTGAGGTAACGTGTTAGCTTATACAGCTGTAAGTTCCCCATAAGACTACAACCCCGGTTTCCCGCCGTTTTTGGAGACGCGCGCGTTTTCACGCCCAGGAAGAAATGAATTATGAAGTTATGATGAGATGTTAATGGTGGCTTTACAGCCTATGTAAGTATTTTTTCGGGCAACGGAGTCACAGGAATTAAGAAAAAAAGAAATTCAAGTGACTCCAGTGGGATTCGAATGCACGACCCTTGGTTTTACTTCATAATTCATTTCTAACATTCACCATGTTACACGACACACAAGTTTACGTTGAACTTCACGCCCAAGAAGCCCGTGCCTAGCAACGAATTCTATGGCAACGAGATATGCCCCAACAACCTTAATACTCGCCTTCTGACAAACCTCTTAATGCTTCTTACCAGGGAACGCGCCAATATGTCCAAGAGTAACCGCAAACTGGAAAGAAAAATCAAAGAGATGTTGATGGCGAATGATGAGGAGCGACGCCACGCCGACCAGTTTAGAGATCAGGTAACACGCCTTTCTAGTTTTCCCATAGTTAATGGAGTGGAGTGGTTGGGAAGCCCGGCAAACTTCAAAGGGTCTTAACACAATAGCTTGGGCTGGATGTTGAGAGGGGCTATCACGTGATATTGACCCTGCACAATCTTTTGTTTCATGCTCATCTCATATGCATGTCTGGTCGTACATTGCAATCTTACTGGCTGAATTTTGGTACTTATGTACCGTGCAGCCATGTCAAAATCCTCTAGTTATCAAGGCAAAAAAGTACTGCACTGACCTCCTTTCTTCACCTCTCTCCGCAGTTGGAAAAGCAGACTACTCGCATGAAGGCTCTGAAAAGGCAAGTGGACGAAGCCGAGGAGGAGTCGAGCCGATTAAACTCGTCCAAGCGCAAGTTGCAGCGAGAACTGGACGACGTACAATCCGAGAACGAGGAACTTAACCGCACTGTCAACTCGCTCAGGGACCGCCTAAGGTGAGGTCTTGTTAATGGGGTACTGATACAGCAGGGCACCTGCTAGATAGATAGATAGATGTGGTTTATTCCTGCCTTTTGCAGTTGGGCACTGAATTGTACACGTAAATAGTACTCCTCGGCTTGGGCGTGACGTTTGCCCATTTGAGATCAAGCGGAGAAGGTCTATTCATCTTCTAATATCTCTTTAAAGACGTTGACGCTGATGACATATTTATTCTTCCCAGGGGGCGTGGAGGCGGGCGTAGCGGGTACACAACACCGCCTGAACCTAGACGTAAACCGCGCGAGCGACCATCAGCAGCGGATTCAGGGGAGGGAGACCATAACGCTGACTTGCCCGAGGAAGGCTAACCCCATTATCACTCACCCTTCCCTTAGTAATTATCCCAAATACTTTCCTCTCAATTCTCCAATGTCTATATTGGTTAATTAGGAATTTCAGAGGGGACTAGGTAGACTGTCGTAGATAGACTAAACAACGTTTTCAAAGTTATGGTATGGTAAATCTGTGTTGAAGATTAATCACTATATTTTTTAACAAACGAATGGCCTTAATGACCTATGGCGATCTAAAGCTAGAAGTATTGTATTAAAAAATTTAGCATGCCTGTGTTTGCGACATCAAGATGGAATTGCAGATATTTTTTTGTGAATTAGGTTGGGTGTGGATTGGTATGGAAACAAATCTACTGACTACCTCTAATACTAACACCTTTGCCAATCTCACCAATCGGATAGAGGTGTGGGGTACCTCAGGGCCATGTTCTTGGACCCAGGTACCTTTTTGCCTTGTGGGCTTGCTTCCCTTTACAAATTAACGAAAAAAGCTAAAGTAAACCATTATTTTAAAATTAAGAAATAGAATCTAAATTAACGTCTTTCCCTTAATTTGAACTATTTAAGAAAAAACGTCCACTTTTTTCATTAGAGACGGACTCAAAAGGCGGAGGATCCAAGTGTCATTACATGTCACCTTTCTTGCCATAATCCTCATAGAATATCATTCCTGAAGATTACGTCCTCCCGCTAACTAAGCAAGGCGCTACTTCATAGGAACTTCTCCGAGACAATCCAACGTGGACAGCATTATAGAGTTATCTCGAACTGACGTTTTCAGCATAGCTTTATCTCAGCATATAGTTAAAGTACTGCCAAAATAATATTTTTTAAGCGGGCGCACAGGTTACTGGCGCTTCTGCTGTTGCTTTGTTGATCATGTGGGTTTGAATTTCGTAGATGCTAACTTTCTAGTATAGGAATCCATCTAGTTTGATAAAGGTAGGAGTCTTCAAAACGGTAAAGAAAAGACATTAAAAGGTTTTGTAATCAACTGGCCGGCTGTAAAAGTCACGCCATTTCTATTTTATAAGTAAGATGATTAGAAAATAAAAGATTTTGCTGAACTCGTCTACTAGTTTTCTTATCCCCACGAGTTGGCGGCCACGTTGCTTTGATTGTTGTGTCCTTCCCTCGGGAATGTAGTGCCCCCCGTGAAAGTCACTATATTTAATACGAATGTGGCGCGCATTGGATCGTGAGTATGTTGGACGAGTAGGGAAGCGCGCAAAGGTCTGTCTATAGTGGACAAGTTGAAAGAAGAGATAGCTCCTTCGCCCTTCCCACAAGCCTTTGCAGCGCGCCTTCCAAGTTACACAATACCGGTATAAACAGTACAGTGATCTCCGAGCACAGGGAGCCCGCTCATAACGCCAGAGAAAGGCACGCAGACCTCATACTAGAGGCTGAGGTTAAGGTACTTTACAAAATAGCTGACGTGACTGTGGCAACGGGCCTAACCTGCAGTCTCCGTGCTGTAGTCCCTTGCCATGACTGCATGCATGGCACTCGAACTCGAGAGCTACCTCTCGGGAAGGAAAAACACGTCTTGATAGCACGCAGTAATGCACGTTTGCGTGCTTATTCTGATAGAAAATGATAGCACATAACTGAATGCGAGTTTGCGTGCGTATATTCCTGATAGAAATGATAGCACGCAATAATGTACTTCGCGCGCGTAAAGCGATGACATAAACTTCGGTTTGCATGCAATAATGGGGCGCTGGCACAATATATAAGTTTTATTAAAAACTCCGCGCGGCATAAATTAGCCGACCATTTTTTTTAGATCTGAGCTCTCCTGCACTAGGTGCAATAGTATAGAAGAATGGTTTTCCAGTCGCTTGCGTGCGGATCAATAATACGGATAGCAAGGCGATGACTTGACAAATTGATTGCACGCAATAATGCGCGCTTACGTGCGGATCACAATTTCACAAAGCCTATAGTGCGGTGACTCTAGGGTTTCAAAATAATGAGTAAAACGCGCTCAAATCACGATTTCTACCCTAAGTAGCTCAGTGAAAAGCAAAATGTAATATTGCTTCCTCCGCGCGCGCTTGTCTGACAAACTGAGAAAATCTGTCGGTGGACTTGCCACGTTCAAAAGTGTCTTTTGGAAAATCCAAAACGTACTACGGAAAATGACTGGTCGAAATAGAAAACTCGCCTGTTACAATCTTGAGATATGAAAGCAAAGCGATTTCAATCTTAACTGATGGCTTTTTTTAAAAATATTTCATTGCAAGTTTTCAGGGTCTTTCAAAGGAGCAGACAAAATGAGCCCGAGCGGGCAGAATCGATGACGTTGTTTTCGACGCGATCCACGGCTCGCTAATATCCGTACTATATAGTTTTTTTAGTATTTTCGTAAATCAACCCAAAACCAATGATGTTCGAGAAACAGATCGTATTCTTGGGCGTCGCCGTCACTTTTTCCTTGACCACAGGTAGCCCACGTGGAGGCAGCGGTGGACAGACAGATAATTTTATTGGCACCTTGGAAGGCAAATTTATTGCATTCAGTATTGGCCCATAAAAATATCCTAGGCCTGTTAAAAAGTCAATATGAATGAATACTAAACCTGCATGTCTGCTGCCTATGCCAAGCTACACACATCAAGCTAATTACAAACCGCGGTTTGCGTCAACCAAACGAGTGGACAACTCTGGGTGATTTCACGCAGGCTTTGAGAGGTCATTTGAACTTAAATAAGGACTAGCTGTAGGTTTTAAAACCAAATTTTCCACCTTATGCAAACGAAACTTAGAAAAATTCCATTTAAAATGGGCGAAGCTAAAACTGCAGTTTGGTGTTTGGAAATGTAAAGTAAGTTCGCAGAATTACGATAATATCCTGCATCGGATGTGACTTTGCGCCGCCATTTGATATAGGGCTTCGCTTAATACTGGCGATCTCCCGGCTTATGACATTAAAGACATGGAACCTCTTAGATTAAAAATAACACAAGGAAATTATACCAATAAGTTGTTTGTTCGTTAATGTTAATTGTTCTACAGTATTGGCCGTGGCACCTGCCTAGCCAAGGAAGAAAATTTTCACTTTCGTCGTTCACCCACGCGGCTCCACTAATATAGCCCGGCTCGCGCAAACTTTCGATATCAATATGACTATTCAAATTTATTTTGAATGTGTATTTTATTTTCTCTTTTTAGAACAAAAGTCAGCATAAGCAGGAGTCAGACATGACTAAACAAAACCCTTTTTTGTGAAGACACCGGAAGTGAAGAGCGCTGTCGCCATATCCGGTCACGTGACTTTGTCTGCAAACTAATTGACGTCTGGCTGGACGACAAATATCAAGAAGAGCAGAGAAGATTTGTATAGTTACAAGATCTTTGGGGTTATTTCGGCGAAGTTCTGCTCTAAAGGGAAGAAAATCGAATTTTCAGAGACTTTAGGTGGGCAAGGGTTATGGGGAAGTGTTGTTCTATTTGTGTTAGCGATTCTAACGAGGACAGAGTACGGAGAACTTCGCCGCAACAAACCACAACTTCGCTCACTTCAAATCAACAACATCACCTAAACATCGACTCTAAACCAAAGCTGGCTAAACCCTCGGAAAAAGGGTTCTTTGTCAAACCCAGAAACAGTTCACATGAAATTGTTAGGACGTTATCTTTCCCAAGGCAAGAGCTGGACGAAGGAAAGATTCAGAGTTTATTCGCGAAATACAAAGACGATGCGGAAGATGCAATCTTAGCAGATGGAATGGAGAAATTTTGTCAAGATTTAGGAGTTGACCCGACAGAGTTTGTTGTACTTGTGCTGGCTTGGAAATTCGACGCTTCTCAGATGTGTAGATTCACTAGGAAAGAGTTTCTGGAGGGCTGTAAGACTGTCAAAGCTGATTCTATTAAAGGATTACAAAACAAATTCCCCGAACTTGAGGAAGAAGTGATCCAAGAGATTGAAAAATTCAAAGACTTGTATCGTTTCACGTTCAAATTTGGACTTGATGTCGAAGAAGGCCAAAGAGCTTTGCCAACTGCGATTGCTATAGCTTTGTGGAAGTTAGTTTTCACCAAGGATCCTCCTCCGGTCTTGGACAGATGGTTTGCTTATCTAACACAGCGTGGAGTGAGGGGGATTTCTCGGGATACATGGAATATGTTTTTGAATTTTACGGAAACTATTGACACTGACTTCACAAATTATGACGATTCGGAAGCTTGGCCGAGTTTGTTTGACGATTTCGTCGAGTATGAAAGAGAAAAGGCCAAAGAAAGTTCCCCGGCCGAGGCTAAACAAGAGAATGGTTTGGCAAAGGAGTTTTAACGCCTTCTGCAATTTAATTTAAAATTGAATTAATTCTTTGGCATTTGTTTTCATGCGAAATGTTCAAAGTGCGTGATCGCTGTCGATGTCGATTTCAATGAATTAGTTAGATGTTGCTTTCAAGATCAGCCCATTGAACATTGCTATCGTCAAAATATTCACATTCTAAACCTACCAAGAAAACCCTTTATTCTTGGTTGTTTTGAGATCCAATCGACTAAATGTGAATTTTGTTTCACTTTCTGGAGTATTTTTTAAATGGTTTATTATGCATATTAGGCAATTTGTGCTTCTAATGAGTTTACTGAGCCCTAGTCCCAGCTCACTCAATAATCTTTTAACTTTTATCCGTTTTTACTTTCAAACATTGGACAGAAATTATTCAGGAAATCAGACATTCAGACGTTTCGCCTTAGGTATTGAGGGGGATATAATTTTATTTCACAGAGGTATATTTTGAAGAAAAAAAAGTAAATTAAGTTACATAGGAGCATTTGAGAAATACTCAAAGTTGACTAATTAAACTAAAGTTACCCAAGTAATGAATTTGTGGACTTTAGGAATTTCACATTGATTTGTTTACAAGTGAATTTCAGAGCATTTTTGCAGCTACATTTTATAGCCTGTTGTCCAGCTTTTTGTGTTGTATGCTTTGCTAATATAATTTTATTTTGTCCTGTTTTAAAAAAAGAAGCGAAATTGTTATTGTTAAACTGTGTCAAACACAGTGATTATCTTTTAAGGGATTAAGAAAAAGTTGAATATTCAGAGACCCCCACTTGAGGCGCTCATTTTCTTGCAACAGGATCAAAATTGCTTTATTTTGTGAGTACACAATTCTAGAAAATTTGGAAAAGAGTCATTGTAATGCAGTGGAGTGATCCATATATAAGAAAAAGTAAAAAAATCACAGTAATAAGTAAACAAATAGTTTTTTAGAAGACATTCAGTTCTAAAAGTTAGCAATCATACCAGTAGTAATAAAAACAAGCACATTTAGTTAACGTAACAAGAGAACAAATTGAGCTAGCTGAGAACTATGAATAATAAATCATTTGTAGACACATATGTAAACTCATGATTATAAAGTCAACAGCAAGGAGGCACTTGTTATAATCCTTTATTAAAAACTCTAAGGTCTCTTTGAGAACTTCAAGTAGAAGCCATGGAAAAGGACAGGTTAAATAAACCCAAAAGCAACTACAGGAATAGAAAGATCTCAGGGGGGATACTCGAATATAAAAATGACAGGGGCCCGACATATTTTTGGGGCATGAAATTTGTAGTAAAAGTATTTTTTTGGGTTGAAAATTCTACCAGATATTTCTGGGGGGTTGAAAAATCTGTGGGTATTTATTTATTTATTTATTTATTTTTTTTTTTGGGGGGGGAGGGGTTGAAACTTCTGACAGGCTAGTTGATCATCAAGATACTGCCTTTAGCTGAAGCTATTTCTGGGAAACATAATTTTGGGAGCAGGTATTTTTGGGGGTATAAAATTTATGGCTTGGGTATTTTTGGGGTATGAAATTTGTAACTCTGTTGGACCCCAATCATTTTTATATCCGAGTATCACCCTAGGCGAAAGAGTTTTGAGATTGTTATAATGAAAAATCAGAGCTAAAAAACAACTTTTTGGATACTAGGGATGTCAACTGCAGGACATGTTGTTATATGATAAAATACTCTTTCTCTCCCCTCCCCCCATTGCCAAAATTCACTGGTATGTTTCTCTGACCTTTGAAACCCATGGGAAACATTTCTCTGACCTTTGAAACTCACAGGAAATGCTTGCTACACAGGTGATGTAGGATTTTTGCCTTCTGCATGAGTTGTGTTTCAGATTTCTAGTCGCATAGTTGGAGACAAACTTTAGAAAAGTAGGATATTATTTTGCCACTGATTGACACTTTTTAGTCCTTAGTGATTTTTTTATCGGTCACAGTTTCGAGACCTTGCAGGGCTAGTCTTGACCAGCTTTCACAGAACTTACTACCCAATGATATATAACCACTCCCTCAACATGTTAGAGATCAGCCATCTCACATGACACACTGTACTATAAACCACATTCAAAGGTGCATACATTATTATTTCAATTATTTTTGTGATTCCCAGAACATCCTGGGCGTTTCTCCTCAAACGGATTCCATTTCTGGGAAATGTTCTGTCTTACCATAAAATGTTTATATTGTAGAAAACAAATCCTGTGCTTAACACAGGAAAAAGCTCTCTTGAAGCCCACTCTATTACATTTAGTGGCGTATTTTGATTTCTCTTGCTATAATCACTTACCCGCCGTGACACGCTATAATCACTTACCCGTGACACACGCACGCACGAGTTTTGTTATGATCGAAGAACAATCCATGAAAAAGTGAGGTTCTGCGGTCACGCGTGACGGGCTACAGAGCGTCGCGTGACTACGAGAACCAATGCATGCGGAAGATGTAGCCTCCCTTTTGGGCAAAAACGGCTGTCGGACCAATGTTGCTGAATATCGGCCCGATTCTGAAAAAATTAGCCTGCGTAGCGAAAATAAATGATGCATGCAAGCGTGAAGCGACCGATTGTGTGCCTATTTTTGGCAATGGTTATGACGTCATTTCATTCCACCTGAGCCCTCACGCCACAGTACAGCGACCTCGCCCATTACAACAGGATAATAAACGCAGATGTTCGCACGATTTCGAAACAGGGCGAGAAACGACTTGGAGAAAATAACGAATTTAACACAGAAAAAAGCTCTCTTTAAGCAATATACCAGCCACAATGGCTTTAGTAGAAACTAGTTCATGCAATGCATTCGGTGGAATTTCACAGAGGGATTTACTAGCTAGAATTTTTAGCTCCACTGAAGCAGTACAAGAAACCGAAGAGGATGTCGCCGACTCGAGCTCCGATACAGAATTTGATGACGATCAAGGTTTGTGAGTTTATAATATATTTGTTTTGTTTAAAACCTGTAATTTTTCAGGTATTATGAGCTATATTTACTTCCTAATAGCATGTGATGGGATCGGAAGGGTAGTTTAGGAGAAATAGAGGCAGTTTCGACTTTTATTGCGCATGAAAAACAACGCGCGAAGCCGAAGGCACCTCCCGCCATTTTGTCGAGTTGTTTACCCTAAATGTTGGACGTGTGTTTGCTTGTCTCCCTTGAAATTTCGAGTCTTTCATGTTCGTGCTCGTGAAACAATATAAAAATCAACTATTTGTAGCTTTTGTGCTGATTTTGAGAGTATTATTTCTAGACAAAAGGCCTTATAATTAAGCGAATGTAGTTTTGTTTTCGGCATGAAAGGAAATGGCGCGCAACGGGGGGTTTCAGTTTCGCTTTGAAAGCACGTTTTCCCCATCAAATTATGATATCTCATGCAAATCGAGAGGGACAGTAGTTCAATAAGATATTTTAATAGTGCAGACACAGTTTTGTGATACACCTATTAGTTTTCTTTCCGCAGGAGGACAGTTTTAAAGCACGATGATGAAGGCGATAAAAATAGTCAACATTTTCTCGCTTCCTGGTCGAATGCCGTCGAATGCAAATTAGAAGAAGTATTTTTTATCAAAAACCTAACGTTTATACGGCAAAAGTGATATTAGTGCTTTTCTTATATTATTTTTCGTCTTTCGAAGTTGCTGATGGTCATTTCCCTTCCAAGTGAAGAGTATTATTATACCCACCCAGGCCCATGACATGATGATTTGTATTAAAATGTGCAGTGTTTCATCCAGTTTCCATAAGCCCATGTCTTCATGTTACTTATTAGACATGCCAACTATAAATTTCTTTTGAAATTCTTTTATAAGTTTACTAGAAATATCATATTTCAGATATTGAGAGATTTTTTGCCCTCTTCCTAGAACATGATGATGAGACTTTGTGCCTGTAAGCTGCTTAACATTCGACCTTTCATGTTATACATGCACTCATAGCATGCTCACACATGTCCTAGATAGGGATATTTTGTGGACTTTGTTCTCTATAAGGATTTTTTTACTAAATAGCGCCCAGTTTCAAGTTCAGCACAGCAATGCTAATCCTTAGTATGATTGTGGCTTTGTAAACATGCCCCAGAGTTTGATACAAAAGAGTTTGATACAAAATAATGGGGCTAGTCAGTCAAAGTCAAGGCCATGCTTCTAATGGCAAGTAAAATCTACTGCATAGAGCAGATTTCAGATGACTTTCAGAAGTAAATCAGACTTGAGTTTTCTGTGTGTTCCTATTAGATTAGGTCTGGGTCTTTGCTAAGCCCACCTATCAGAATGCATAGAAAAACGTTCATTATTATTATTACAAATACAGTGTCTCTTGTTTTCTTGGGCTACAATGAAATGCAAGACGTTTTTGGTTTCGTTTTTGATTGACTTAGTGTTTCCAATACTTATCTGAAATCTGCATTACAATAGACTGATATTCTAATTTTTGACTGAGAAAATTAGATTTTTTACTGCACTTTAGTAGTAATTTTCTAAAGCCATAAGTAGAGCTTCTGTAATGTGGTTATACTTTTCATGAACTACAATTGTGTCTCACGAAGCACATAGAATGGCACTTTCTATGCTTTATCTGTGCTATGGGAACTTTTGCCATGCCCAAAGGGCTTGACATGCATGCTTAATGCTTAATGTTGACAAGCTACAGAGGTAACAGACAGACAGCAACAGCATCTACAAGACTGACTGACTTGACTTTGCTAAGAATTTTTCTTAACAGGGGTGAGTGTACATTCTAAATTATAAAAAACATTCTAATAGAGTTTGAACCCAGCTGACTTTTCATGTAAATGTGGTATTTCCTGGTGCAGTACTACTCTTCCCAGTAGACCGTTACACCTCTCGATTTTTCTGCCCGCCGGCGGCAGTCTAAAATTGATCGCGTGATCAACTTTTTTGTACCACGTGACGGGTTGCTTATGTACCACGTGAACAACCGTTTTGGGCGTGGACTTCGTTGGAATGCAGAAAAACAATGAACTCTCAAAGTTGACGCCCACAAACATTGATCACGTGGTACATAAGCAACTCATCACGTGGTACAAAAAAAGTGATCACGCGATCAATTTTAGACAGCTGCCGGCGGGCTGAAAACCCGAGAGGTGTAACAGTCTACTGGGAAGAGTAGTATTGTATTGTGTGCAGTTTTGTTGCCATTGTTATTATGTTTTTTTTGCTGGTTGTGATCACTTCAGCCAATAAATATCACTACTGGATTGAAAAAGGAATGAATCTAGTTAAAGAGCTCTCATGTCACAAAGCCGCAGAGTCTTGATTTGTTCAAGACATTTAATGCAATAAAAATACACTTCGTTCAATTGTTTCCACAGGCTCAGGAAGTCAGTCGACGTTCAGCTATGGTTGTCTTCCTTCCCCAATCAAGACGTAAAAGTCTTGATAAAAAAGGAAGTAGGTTGTTCAAACCTATAAGGTACAGTGGTTCTTCGTCTTTCCTATAACAAGGTAACAAGAGTTAACACATAATGTGCAGTTCTAAAAAACCTTGTCTGGAAAAAGGAATCTGTTTGTCGTTGCTTTAGGATATCTCATTATTGTAATGTGTGATTTGTCATTGTTTTTGGTTTCATGTTTGTATGTTTTGTGAGTTATAGTGTGTTCCCTTTTGAATAAATGTGTTTCCTGTGAGTGTCTTGTACTGAACATTTGCATCACAATAATTGGATTTAAAAGTCAGTTGCCCATTAGATCACTCAAAATGATGTAGTTAAGTCTGTTATGGTGTTTGGTGAAAAAGAATATAACTCCTATATTTTGATCTTGCCAGTATTTTCTGCATCATACAGATGTCAGAAAACTAACTTTAAAGAATCTAAAGAGAAAATAAAAGTGACTCTGATTCTAAATGATAAGGCATAAAATTACTTTACTCTAAGACAAATTTTAGGGATCATGCATTTTTCACTGTAAGAAGTTCAAATGATGAGAATCAGGTGACCTGAAATCTCTTCTAATCATTGAGTATTACTCACTAACAAATGTTTTGCAAGTTATGAGTGCACTGTACATCTTCAAACAGGTGTTTCAAATTGTAATTTGAATTTCAAATTGTCTTTTTAGGCATTGTCCAGTGAGGCTGTTGCATAGTGAAATTCTGTCTGTCTGTTGTTTGCTTATGTATGTTGCTAACCTGTTTGCAGGTGGTGGAGCACTATTTCCATGGCAAGAAACCTGGAAGAAAAGCTGTGTTAGCAATTCCTGTCTCCATCTTGGATTTTGGGTCATGTACAGGAGGAAAAACCTCCTCTCCCCTTCCCAAAATTTTCCTCCTCACTCCCATACCGCACACACCAAAAAATCTTAGATGAAGGTGCTGATCCCAAACACAGCTATCATTTCTCCTGGGTTTCTCACCAGAAAAAAAAAACAGCCTCTGTCACCTGCCGGCAGACTAGTATGTTGCCTATAGCTGTATGTTGGTTTGTTTTTGTACAGTGTATGAGATATTTTGAATCAATGCTGATATTGCATGGAATATTGGACATATCGAAAATTTTATTTCTTCTTCATTGGCAGTGGTTGTCTTCCTTCCCCACTGAAACAAAACCTGTAAAAAAGGAAGAACCTGATGCATTAGTGTGTGCACTTTTTTCTGCATAGAATAATACATAGTAAAAATTTAATTGACAAAATGTTATTGTTCTTGTACTTTAAATCTTGTGTGTTTAACATGCCTTATTTCCCTCACTGTCAGGCTGGGGTTTAGAGAGAAAATAATATATAGTAATTCTGGTATCTCAATAATATTACTTACAAAATAATTATTCTGTGATGCTTTTTTACTGTTCTCTCATATTTCAATAGTAATCTTATATGATGTCATGTTTTTGTTGTTGTTTTACTGAAAGGCCCATCACCAACCGACAGCCTTTGCAGACTCTTAGCCAATCAGAGCTCCCGAAAAACAATAGATCAATTTGAAAACAAAAGAACATGGGGTGCAAATGCTCTCGGTTGGTGATGGGCCTTTAAAGGACCATGTAATGGTTTTCTTAGGGTGGGCCTTTATTTACAACTTCATTTGGCATTACTTAATGGCCTGAAATGACTTCCAATATTATGTTTGCAAATGTATTTTTACTTTCAAATTCTTTTGTGTAAACACTTAGTTCATTTCTTGTACAATAGCTTAAAAGGAAATCTACCAGGAATTTGAGCAGCAAGTGGAAAAAATAATTTGAACAAAATCATTTTCATTGTATTAGCAATTTCTATTTTTTTGATATCTTGCCAAATAAAATCATTACATTAGAACATAAAAAATCCAAAGCACATACCCTAAGAAGGTGTTACTATAGATAATAAGGAATATCTTTGGAAAAATTGGAAAAGAAGGCAATTGCTTTCAATTTATAATATCTGACAATAATTATGATTTCCACCAAAAATTCTCATCTCCTGAAGGATTAAATCTTTATAATTATGTGGCCAGTTTTCAACAAAATAGATAACAGTAAAACAAGGTTAAAACAGGTTACCAGAGCTGGAAATTACTGCCGGTCATGAAACATTGTCCGATCAAAATCTCTAAATGTCCAACCAATTTGTAAATATGTCTGGTCTATTTTCCAGTAGAGGCAACCAAGAAAAAGACTTTAATGGACTTCTGTCCAATCAAAAGAAAAGTTATTTCCAGCTCTGCATTAATTTCTTGCAGGTGTCAAAAAACATTAATAAAATAGACCTCCTCGGCTTGGGCATAATGTTTTGCCCATTTCAGATCATGTGGCATTCCCATGAGTATTCTCTCTTTGTTTGGGATGCTTCCATATTCATATATCCTTCATTGTGTAGCAGAAAAAGAAAGAGAATGCTCATGGGAATGCCACGTGATCTGAAATGGGAAAACATTATGCCCAAGCCAAGGAGGTCTATTAACACCAGCCTGTATCACTACTAAAGCTGTTTATACTTCCCATCCAGGATGTGAATGGAGATGGGACAGTGAGCTAAGCCCCTCCACAGCCCTTAGGCATGAGGCGAGAGAGGTGCTTTTCCACCCTGATTATAGTTGTGGGACGGCGGCGGCCAAGGGGGAGCTACCCCTGGGGGAGGCCCGAGAACACTATTGGGAAGTTAAAATGACAAGTGCAGTATATGGGACAGACATGGTATGTATCATGCTGGGGTGGTCAACTGTAAATGGCATGTATGATAGATGAATCTGTCTCCCATACAGCCCGTGCTTTGTATTGGTCACGCAAAGGATTGGCTATAACAGGGTTCGAAATTCCCACAAGCTAACTCGCTAAATGCGAGCAGAAATTGCAATTATCGAGTGTGGAAAAAAATCGCTCGCATTTTTTAGCGAATTGCCTCTTATTGTTAAATAAAATGTTTCAAATAAATAAAATGTCTCAGCCTTATCTCTGTTGGTAAAAAATACGACATTACCAGAATAAAATCGGCCTAAAATACTGTCTAGAAAACGTGCTTGTCTCTCAGTTTGCCGCGACGCCTGGTCGCCATGTTGCCCTGTGTTTCCATGTTGCGTGGGACTAGTAACTAGCCAGGCGTTCCTTGCTTTCAAGACCACTCGTGTTTGCAGAGTTCGCGGGAAAAAAAAGGCAACGAAAACAGCGAAAATGTCAAATATTTCAAAGTTTTTTGGTGCTGCTACTTCATCCACGGCTGAAGAAAGCAGCGAGCCTATCACTAAAAAAGCTAAAGTGTCGCAAACAGCCTCGATCAAAACAGTAAGAAAGTGGGAGAAAGACTTGGACATCGAGTTAGGCAAGACAGAGAAGGATGGAGTTGTAAACAAGATTTGGTGTGTTGTTTGTCATGAATTTGGCACTGATAGATCATCTACGGTAAGTATTGTAATTCCACTTAGAAAACGCTATTTTAAATGTTTTAGCGAATTTATAATAATTATCAACATTTCTGAAAGGATTTTCATTCATTAGTTTGTTACAGGATGCATGAGAATAAAGAAAGAAGCAGTGTCGTATCATAGAAAGGCTGTCGCTCACGAGCAGGCAGTAAAGACAAAGATAGCAAAGCAACGACAAGAAAGAAACGAACCGTCTGAACTTGAAAAAGGATTCAGAACAGCAAATAAAGATGTTTACGACAGAATGGCAATGTTGTTTCGATCTGCTTATTTCCTGGTTAAGAAGGAGCGTCCATACACTGATTTTCCTGACATCATTGAACTCCAGTGTTTAAATGGAGTCAATTTGGGAGAAACATATCGCAATGACAAGGCAGCGAAGGAATTTGTGAAAACCATCTCGGAGATGTTCTTAGATGAACTGAAAACATTGCTCAAGGATTCAGATTTTTTTAGTTTATTCTGTGATGGTAGTACCGATAAGTCAGAAAGCGAGAAAGAAATCATCATGGTCAAAGTGCTGAAGGATTTCTATCCCCGGATATTCTTTCTCAAGCTAGAGGAACCACCTAACACCAAAGCACATGGTATTGTGCAAGCAATCAACAATGCTTTTTCTGAAATTGGGATGCCTGACTATAAACAGAAGCTCATTGGATTCTGCTCAGATGGAGCTAGTGTGATGATGGGAGCGAGAAGAGGAGTTATAAGTTTGTTAAAGGAAGAGGGGAATGTTCCATGGTTACTGAGTGTTTGGTGCTTGGCACATAAATTGGAGCTGGCAATCAAGGACAGCTTCAAAGACACTTACATGGATACAGTTGTAGAAAACCTCACTAGCATCTACTATTTCTACAAAGGTTCTGCCAAAAGAAACAAGGAGGCTTCTGATATTGCAGAAATAATGGAGGAGCATTTTTTGAAACCAGCTAAAGCTAATGGCACCAGATGGGTGGAGCACAAGCTGTTAGCTTTGACTAAGATGATTAAGAACTGGAAAGTCATTGTGATGCATTTGATGAATTATGCTGAAGATAATTCAAACAAAGGTGAGGATAGAGCAAAAGCAAAAGGAATTATCAAGAAACTTACTCAATATAAGTTTGTTTGGTACATGTACTTTTTAAAGGATGTCCTGTCAGAAGTGTCAAGAGTGAGCTTGCTGTTCCAGAGAAATGACATAAATGTTGCAAGTGCAATGGGAATTTTGCAAACAACCAAGCTCACTTTGCAAGACATGAAAGACAATGCTGGGCCACAGTTACAAGAGTTTGACACAGATGTAACTGGAGATCAGTACAAGGACCACACACTTGCCAATGTTGTCCCTATTGCAACCCTCAGTGAGCAGAAGAGAGCTATTGTACAAGCAGTTCTGGACTGCTTAGATAATCGGTTCTCAAACATGTATGAGGACACTCTGTATCTATCATGCCTTGTGTTTGATCACAAGAATTGGCCAGATACAGAAGGTAATCAGTTTTTACTACTGGTATTTCAACCATTTTTGTTGAAATTTGACCTTTTTTACGGTCATAAAATTGTAAAACATCCCAAGTTAATGGCACCATATTTATTTAAAATATATATTTCAGATGCTTTGAGGCAGTATGGTGTAGAAGAAGTCAGAACAGTTTGCAGGCATTTTCAAACATTACTTGCTAATGCTGATTGTGATCAAGTGGATGCGGTCAGAGAATGGCTTGACCTCAAGCTACACGTTCGACGTATCCCACAAGTCAGAGCCATTCACCCCCTGTCAGTATGGCAGAGAGTTAGCGAGGAAGATGTTGCAGTCCAGCACTACCAGAACATATTGAAAGTGATCCACCTGTCATCATTGTATCCTTTGTCAAATGCTTCATGCGAAAGAGGTTTTTCTAACATGAAGCGAATTAAAAACGACTGGAGGTGTAGGCTGTCAACGGAAAGCCTTAACATTTTGATGAGGATAGACATAGAAGGACCTAAACTTGCTGACTTTGATCCTAGAGCTGCTGTACATAGATGGTACATTGGAGGAGAGCTAGCCCGGCGTCCCCACATCCAACCCTATGGTGCTCATCATTGATTGAATCATGAGACAGACTAGTGCAGTAAGACAGTGACGGTTTTAATACAACATGTTAAACCTGGCTGTTAAGACAATAAAAAACAGTTACTCTCATAAATTGTCTGCTTTCCTACTTTGACTAAAAAATCTTGTGGCTTGTCCATTTAGCTTGTAGATATTATCCCTACAAGATAAATTAATCTTGTGACTAAAAAAACGAATTTCTATCCCTGTATAATAATAATAATAATAATGCAGGAGACTATACAGTGCTCAGGCTATGCAGGAGACTTATACAGTGCTCAACCTTACGGTAACTTTGTTGGCCACTAGTCCCAGGACAAGTAGCACAGAAAAGTTACTTGCCCTAGCCAATTTTCTGGTTGTCCAGTTATGGTATGTGTAAAACCATATAAATGTAACTTGCTTACCAATGATAATAGATAATAAGATAATAGCCTCAAGAGTTTGACACAAAACACGCTCAAAAAAACAGTGTGAACACTTTTATACAAAAAAACACACACCAGCAAAATGTTTTATGTTTATATTTTACACAAAATTGTTGCTTGTCCTGTGACTAGTGCCCCTGAGTTTTCACTTGACCTGAAGCATTTCTTACTTGCCCAGGACAAGTGGACAACTGCTAAGGTCGACGACTGCTTATAGATCAACAGTTAAGAGGAACGTTGACAGGAAAAATTATTAGGATAGTTTGTGGCTAAGTACTGAATGCAGGCAAAGTTCTCCAAATGTTGGATACCATTTCAAGGGTTAACCTTGTATGACATGCCAGACATCTATTCTTATCTCACCAATATGACTTGGAAAACTTTACCAATAGCAATACTTCACATGACATAATCCATTGTTTCCGGGGGCGTAGCCAAGGGGGGGCCACAGGGGGCTGCGGCTCCCCTTTTCTCAGGAGATTTTCCCATACATTTACTGTATTTGCTGGAGGAAATTTGAAAATTTTCGTCCCATGTTTTCACTATCTGGCCTCCCCAACCAAAATTCCTGGCTATGCTCCTGTGTTCTTAATGTGCCAACCAGAGACTGATTGTTTCACCGAACAAAGGCCACTATACACTGACTTGCTGTAACTTTGAAAGTGTTTGTGAGTTTATTTTGCAGAACATACAGTACAACTGACATGACAACACAACAACAGAGACTGTGACGCTCTGACCAACACTGCGTGTCCCATCATTGGTTATCATTCACACACAGACTAACTACTTACGACGTAGTATATTATACAGCCAAGAGAAGTATACTCCATTCTGACCTACATTACATTTTTAGTATAGATTTCTCCATGGAAAGTGCTTGAAAATGGTATTTTTTCAAACGTGATTGTTTTCACAAAATGAAAGAGTGAATCTTGGTGAGTGAGTTTTGTGAAAACAATAAAATGCAAAAGCACTTACATAGCAAAATTCATTATTACTGTAACACATTTATATTATTTGTGATACACTTGCCATTTTATTCCATGTTGTAAGTGGGTTTACTGTTATTTGTCGTTGAGAAACCAACGTTTGTGGAACTTAGAGGGTGTGTTCGATAAACAAAAGAGGGGAATAAACTGTTCCCCTCCCTTCATTTTTTTAGGGTCAAATTCGCGAAAAAATGACCGACTTAGTGGGATTTTGGGGTTTAAATCCTCGGGAAAAAATGGCCGATTTCGCGAGAATTTCAGGAGCACATGGTCGCTAATTAAACTTTTCATTTGTTGATTTCACAAACGTTTTTCATGAAAACTAAATTGTACAAGTTTGTCGCTTTTTGTCACTGTAGTGGTACTACCATTTCAACCCTGAAGCTTGACAATTTTTTCGCGTAGGTTTTGTCGAGAAGTTGTCGCGTTTCTCGCTCGCTGATTGGCTGCTGTTTTGACCGTTATTCTTCAGCCAATCAGCGAGCGAGAAACGTGACTATTTCTCGGCAAAACTTGCACGTTTGAAACGTAATCCTACGCGAAAAAATCGTCACGCTTCAGGGTTGAAGGCAAATGGTAGTAACTAGTATGACGTTGTCGCCTTTTGCAAGTTTACCTGTTTTGGGACATTGTATTTAACGGATTTGTATTTAACGGATTTGCGGGTTCGCGACCGCGCGAAATACCAGAAGCCCTTCATTTTGTCCAACTGACATTTCCAAATGAGCAAGAACATTACAAAAGATAATCAAAAACTTAGATCAAGTCAAGACTTCAATACAATAACTTGATAGAAACCCAGTGTGTACAGATGATCTTGTACCTTATTATTAATGTGGGCGACGAGGGAAGGTTAAGTGACTCTAAAATGTAAATTATCCTGAACTAAATTAAAATTGCATGGCGATGAATGACATGAATGTCTCCCAAGTTTACTAATGTTTTGTTATCTGTTATTAATATGGCAGATGATTGGAGTGGGTACCAAGGACACTGATTTGGAAAAGTACCGGTCATCGTTCTGCAGCATTTTAGGCCGTGATGAGGAAAGCTGGGGACTGTCGTACTTTGGGTCATTCCACCACAAGGGTCAGACACATGACTACACCACCAAATTTGACCGCGGCACCACAATAGGTATACATCTGGACACTTGGAATGGACAACTCAGCTTCATAAAAGATGACCAACCATTGGGTGTGGCCGCAGATGGTCTGAAAGGCAAAGAGCTCTACCCCATTGTATCTTCTACGGCAGCCAGAACCAAGATGAGGCTAACTCGCAGCACATCTGTGAACTTTTCTCTTCAGTATCTGTGCTGTAATGTTATCGGAAAGACTTTGTCACACCCTCGTCAAGTTTATGCGCTCCCACTTCCCCCTGGGATAAAGAGATGCTTAACAAAAGATCTGGATTGGATCTTCAGAGTCACTGCCAAACCAAAGCCTAAACAGAACGGAGTGTGGGATGCAAAGAGAAAAAGAAAATGCTAACTGTTTCAATTCATCATAGGACATTATAGTTATAAATAAATGAACAAAAAGCTAAGCTTGGAAGCTTGAAATTCTGCTGGTAAAGGATCACAATAAAGGCAGATGAAAAATGTTTTATATATTTGTACAGTAAAAATATGTGGAGTTATAGACGCAAAATTTTGAATGTCGTGTATATACTAAAAGCGTTGAAGATTGGGTTCAAATGTTAAGTTCGTGTTGGAAGATGAAGGTGGTTATTGTTCTAATGCTCTTTTCTGAAAATGGATTGAAAAATGTTATATTTATTATGAAAAAAGAAAGGTTAAAAACCCAACGTTGTGTCAGGGACGTGTCACACGTCCCTGGTTGTGTATAGGAAATTGCTTGAAAATTGCTAGCTAAACTCACTGGAATTCTAAACAATGAATAGGGAAAATAAGAAAATGATTGAAAAGAGGCCTTGTATAAAGGACCCTGTGTACGTTGGGTGTGACAATGTTGTGATCTGCTTGTTGTGTTTATCTAATACGGTAACAAACTTTTAAATTAACACCATTGGTTATCTGTTCTATCCCAATTACATTATAAATGGATCGAAATTCCAGAAGATTTAGAAGGATTGAATTAACTTTAACGTTACAGTACCTCGTAAGCATATACTTTTAAGCCGGCTTTTCACAAGTGAAGTAAGCGGAGAAAGAGACGGAGAGGTAAGAGCTTACGCTTGTGTGAAAATCGGTCGTGACAGTAGTGACGTAAGCGTAAGCGGAGACGTAAGAAAAAGGAAACCTTCCGTTCTGCTTCCTTCACGCTTACGTCTCCGTTCTTTGATTTTCACACGAACGCAAGCATCCTTACGTCTCCTTCTCCGTCTCTGCTTACTTCACTAGTGAAAAGCCGGCTTTATGGGCTAAAAAACTACATGCCACGCCCATCGAACACGGTCTTCACATCTATTGAAATAAGAGCCATGGTTAGATAAACTGGTATTTGTTATAGGCCTTAGCTTATAGAATATGTTACAAACAAATCTAACAGTCTGCTTGTTAACACTTTGCTGTTAAAGTAAATCAGATGTTTGTATGATGAAGTTGTTTCATTTGTTCTTTTATCTACACGGGACGTCTAGTAGGTCACAGCTTGGGGGGGGGGGGGGGGTATTCAACAGCATTCTTGTTTGAAATACAGGTCATAAGGGTGAAGAGATGAGGAATTAGGGGGAGGGGGTAGTTAAAGAAATGGGAGGCCTTTTTTAACCGGCCCAGTATTCTGAACATGTCCGGGAAACCTGCCAAAGATGTACTGAGTACTCCGCGAACAGTGTTTAGAATTTTTGCTAACAATAAATACTATGTTACAAGAGGCAATTTTGCTTGCAACTCTAAATTGCGCGTGTAACATTCCATAATGCAATATGCAATATTTGCATTCCATAATGCAATATTTGCGAGTTGCAAAAATGTAACGTTGTGAGTTGCTATGTGTAAAACATGTCTTTGGCAATTTATCAAGCAATTGGTTTCCTGAATGACCCTATCAGCGCGCTTTATTATTCGCCAATGTTTACAAGCAAACAAATTAGGACTAATATTGTCACCGCGGCTGGCATATTGGTTTACCTGTGGAAGCCTTGGCCGAGCAGTACTCGGTAGACATCGTGGGCGCGCTTTGACAGCGGTTTTCCCCATTGCACATGGCGAACGAAGCAAAAGTAACCTTGAGAAGCTTTCTCGACAAAAAAAAACTGGAGCTTTTTCGGTTCGTTTTCCTTGTGAATTCGTAAATTTAAGTCATAAAACAAAGCTTCAACCCTGTCGCTGTTGACTGAAAAGAAAAACTAGTGGAATAATTAAGAGAACGGCTTCAAAATGGCAGAGAATGTTCATCAGAATTTGGAAGGCATGTTACCTGAGTTGGAAGAAATGGAGAGGCTTGGAATTTTCAGCAGACAAGAAATAAGGTAGAAAATGTTCACGCTAGGGTTTTGGATGCATATAGAATAAAATAAAATACCAGATGAAGTCGATATGGTTTTACTACTACTATAGACTACTAACTACAGCTCTTGCCATACCTATTAAACTTATACTGCTTTTATTTAGGTCAATAATAAAGAAAAGAACAGACTTTGAATACCGTCTACAGAAGAGAATTGTCCAGAAATCTGATTTTCTCAGATATATGCAGGTACTAGCCTTCTAATTCTTGATTTATTTTGTGAATTTTCCTGCGAGAGCAGGTTCAAGAATCAAACAAGCTCTCCAGAATTTCATGATCAGTGGTGTTATTATAAAGTGGCTATAACCAACAGTGTACTGTCGTCTAATACACCACTAATCACCGGCTATTTCACGATGCACTGCAAACGACTTTAGAGAATTTATTTCCTTGACAAAAGTAGAAGGAATGAATGCATGAATCTCCAGTGAACTTGCTTTCAATGCTGGAAAATGTATTTCAATTTCAAATTTCCCCCAATCCCCCTAGCAGACTCGGTCTCGCACATGTCCAAGCCACCTACACAAAGACAGCAGCCTTCTACTTATAATCTATTGGCACCCCTGATGGTAGGCCACTGGTTTTTAATCAAGTTAATTATACACAATCTCGTAAAAAACTCGGGATTACAGATGCTATATCAATATTCAGTTACCTGATGCTTACCGGTATTTCCATTGTTATGAATTTTTTTATCAAATGTATTTCGTTTCAGTATGAAATGAATCTTGATTTACTACGGAAGAAGAGAAAGCTGGTAGGTATGATTTTTGTTCAGGACACATTTTCCATTACTCATTATGTGAGAAGTCACATTTTAGGTTCTTACACACAAATTATTGTGGGCTTATTATTGGTAAAAGTATTTATTATCTGCTTCTTCAGAGACTTGGGCTCAAGAAGAAAACCACTGGAGATTTTGCGATGGTCAGGAGGTTGAATTTACTCTTCCAGGTGAAGTACCAAACAAGTCACTAAACCACTATTAGTGAAAGCTTGTATGAGTTCATTCATATATGAATTTTCATTTCTCAGCCTCAAATCAGAACTAAAAGTAATGGGAATCCTGATGAAGAAAATGTTGCTTTATTATATAAACACCAATGAAATACCAGGTGATCTCCCGCACGAAAACTTGATATCTTCACACGTGAAAATATCATGTTATTTTCACATGTGAAAATATCACACTTGCCTTTGCTGAATGCTAGATTTTTAAGCTTAACTCAAATAAAATTTGAATTTGGTATTTCATTGATGTTTATATAATAAACAGAACATTACATGACCGCTTGGAGATACGAATTTTATCTTCTCGTGTTAAAAATTTATGTCACTCGTTCACTATAAATTTTTAACACTCGAAGATAAAATTCGTATCTCTGCGCGGCCATTTAATATCCTCTATTTCTTCCAATTTTTCCCTCTGTTCCCTTACAAATTATAACCATCATCATTCTCAAATTTCCAAACCCCATCATGTAATATGATGGTTGGTAACATACATTTGTCCATTTTATTACTTGTTGACCAGTACTTACTATATTTTATTAATATTTTGGTGCTTGGTATGATTTCAGAAATCAGTCAAGAAATTTGTGGTAAGCTGAAAAATACATTCTGTTTATTTCTATAAACTACCATTAATATGTTCTGTGCTGTCCTTCAACTTTACATCCTACAGAAGAACATATTGGGAATTATTGCATGTAACAAGTGGGATAGGATGTAATGTTCAAGTTTGTGCTTTATGGTGCTCTGATTTTTTTTCCTTTTGCTTTAGGGTGATACTACTTTATGGCTACAATACATTGAGTTTTGCAAAAATGTGGTGAGTTTATTAGAGATGTGGAGATTGTTGGAGATACTCTTGCAACCAAGTGAAACATCATAAAATGCTATACTGTTTGATGTTTTCAGGGAAGTACAAAGATTCTTGGTAAAGTTTATGCCCAGCTTCTACAATACCACCCCAACAAACCAAGTGAGTTTTGAGCTGGACTCTTATGTTTACAGGGAAAAATCTCATTCTAAAGAAAAGGTGCTATACTCAAGTCATTGTAACTAAAGGCTGATAGTGGCTACATGTCATGGCTGATACACAAAAAGTGCACCCTATCCATTCTCTTACCCAGAGCTACCTAGCTCGTCATCTTGCCGGGTAGTAGGCATTTGAGGACCTTTGCTGATTGGCTGAAATTGGAGCACATGTGTACACATAAAACCCGCTTTTGATAAACATATCTCGCTAAGTTGTCTTTACAACCCATGCTTTTGACCTCTACATGCTACAACTAATTATAAGGCATAAAAGTGTCATTGTCTGATATGCATGCACCAGTGGCTGTACCAGAGGCTCCGCCGCAGGGTCTGAGGAGACAAGAGGCTCTTGGGACAGGAATGGTACCTATTTGGCTTACAAGCATGAGTATATTGGGTGTGTCCATGGTAGACAGCACTTTGGATAGTACCAAATGGTCTTTCTTGCATTTAAATTTATTCAATTTGATTGTTTTAGGTTTCTGGATTATGGCTGCCAAATGGGAGTTTGAAGAAAAGAAAATATTCCTGGGGCAAGGTAAAATTGGTTTATATGTGTGGAGTACAACCTCTACATTATATAAATCAGAATCAGGGGGAGGGGGTATGACAAGTAGGGGGAGGTTGGCTCTTTCCATGTCTTCATTTTAGGGATGCTTAAGTCTTTTTAGGTATCAAAATTGGGAGTCAGGTACTAATTTTAAGGGTTGTCAGGGGAAATTCTTTGGTGACGCACCATGTTTTTTAAACGTTAATCAGTCATTGTTAGGGCTACTGTTTTACCACACTTGGTTTTCAAATATTTAGTTTCCAGTTTGTGCCATTGAGCATCCTCATGACAACCCCTAGAATATGCCCACTCAATTTACCAGTATGTGCTGGAAATTTCTTCTTATATTTCTTGCTTTGTCTTTTTTATTCAAGGAACTTATTACAGAGAGGAATTAGAATGAATCCTGAGTCCACTCAGCTTTGGCTTGAGGTACATGTAGAGTATTGGCAACACAAAAAAATATAATAAAAAGTATTCAAATTTTGATGAACATAACCAAGTACACAAACCTGTCATTAAATCAAGGACTGGTGTTCTGCAAACATGCAATTTGAGATCTGGTGCAGCCACTCACAGATTAAATGCGCCATGCATCAACAGACTTAGGCCCGTTTTAAACATCAAACTTAATTCTGTCGTGCTAAATTGATTTGATTTATTGGCCACTAAAAACAAGTAATTTCAATACAAGTGATTTTATGAGCCAGGTTGATATAGCCTGTCTGGTGAATGGAGAAGATCTCAGCCCCAATTTTAGGAGCACTGGAAGGATTCAAAATTGTAACTTAGAGTGGCAGTAGTACAGCATTGGCATGGCAGACAGTGCCGTTCCTGATGCAAATGAGTTCGAAACAATAGCTCTAACTAACTAAACAATGGGAAATTGACATTTAGTGTGACAAGAATTAAGTTCCACGTCTAAAACTGTTTTTTTTTTTTTTGCGTAGGTTTACCAGTACGTTTTAAATGTGCATGTTTTGTTGTGAAGTTGTCATGTTTCTCGCTTGCTGATTGGATGCTGTTTTGACTGTTATTTTAATTTGAGCAGTGGTTCGTACTTTGGTGAGATGCAGTTTAGCAACAGATTTATTTTTGGTTGGTCAATCAAATTGCAGCATGTAACATCAGCTGTCTGATTTAGCCTTGAGAGGATATTTGACTGTTTTCAATTGCAGTGCCTAACCTTTTATATGTTATACTTTTTTTTAGTATTTTAGAATGGAATTGCTTCATGTTGATAAGGTAAGGTTGTTGTAAAACTGATATATATGCAGTATTTTTTGTTACTACACATATTATAACTATTATATTCTATACCATAAAAAAATACAGAATGAGCAGAAGTCAGTGTCCCAACAGAAACCGTCAGTTGAATACTTCTGAATAATACTATGGTTCTGCTTTCTGATTGGCTGTACCTTCTATGGTATAAATTATTGTTTTCCCCTTTCCTCTTACCATAACTCTTTCTCTTTTACACAAGGTTATGAAGAGACGAAAAGTGCTTGGCCTGGCCAATATGGAGAAGGTTATTATCAATATTTCGTTTACCAGTAAAGTTATTATTATTATACATGTATTTTGCTTAGAACTATCACCCGTTTGATTACAGTTTTAGAAAACACTCACATGTTATGTTTTATCGGGATGATATCTATCACCCGATAAACACTCCAGCTCATTCTATAAATATCACTTATAATGCTGTTTGTAATCTGCAATGTTTAGGAGAAGGAGGAGGAGGGAGAAGAACAAATGTCAGATGAATTCCTGGCAGGAAAAGTAGCTGAGATAGTTTACCAGAAAGCTATTGAAGCCATACCAGGTAGGAATTTAATTCCACCATTTGGTTGTTTTGATAATGTAGGCAGCTTGTTTTTCAGTTTGGATAGTTTTGAATATAATTTTTTTTTCCAGATGATCTTGACTTTAGGTTATCATTTCTACACATCTATCGACTATTTGAAAACACATCACCGAGCCAAGACAAAGTGTATGAAAGGTACAATGGAACTTGGAATATTTTGAATACTGAGCATTTTTTGGGTGTGCAAGACGTAATGTACCAAGAACATGGTGCTGCTAAATACTAGACATCTATGGATATTTAGGTAAAAGTTGTATGGCTATAGCCCTACCAGTCTCCCCACCAGTTTTGCAGAAATGAGACTTAACTGCTCAGACTGACTTATTGTCTTCATTCAGCATCAAGAAGGATTTCCCTAATTCAGAAGAGTACTGGGATGCATTAGCTCGCAGATCCATAGACAACCTGACATCACCAACTAGCAAGAATTCAACAGATCTAACAGGTACAATGTATATAAAGCTTGACAAAATATTTCAGTCTCTATTAATCTCTGTTAATGTGCTCGCGCGATGTTATAAGTTATAACCCCCTACCTGCAACTGCTCTCCACATGAGTCTGTATAGCTCAGTGGTGGAGCATCCGACCAGCATCAGGTGGGTCGCAAGTTCGATTCCTGCTGGGGGCTCAGTTTTTTTTTTCTAGCAAATTTTCAACATACACATCATTTCCTATAACTTTAATATCAGCTGGTTGGTTGGCTCTATTAAACGGAAATTTAAATAAAGAAATGAAGTATTAAAAGTATGTAAAGTTTTAGCATTATTGTTAAAACAATATTTCTCAAATATAATTGCTGAAACAGTAAATTTGCTGCCATAAATGTGCGATGAATGTAGCAGAGACATGCCCTGCATTCCATTTTCTGAAAAACATGCTATATTCTGATTTGAAAATTGATGCCACTTTTGATCTCCCATTAGATGAAGAGAGAGAAAATGCTGAAGCTTCACGGACAAAGGTGTATGAGGAAGCAGTACAGACACTTCAAACAGGTAAAACTTGCTTGGAAACCAAGTTTATTCAACAGCAATTACAGCTCATTACAGCTCGGCCTGACTTTACAAATTCCAAGTTAAGCACAATGTTACATGATAATGGAGATGTACTAGTTTCCTCAAAAGGCACCCTGTTTCTTACTAGGGTTTTGGCGAGTACTGGTAGAGGAAGTGTAATGGTTGTCTAATGTACTCTCATTTCTTTCTTTAGAGAAAATGTGGGAGCTATTTATCGTGGGTAACATGGAGGGTCTACAGGACAGCTCTCGCTCCGAGATAGACAAGGACAAGGTAAAATAGAATATAGTTGATAAGATTATCCTCAGTGGGTTCTAACAGACATTGGTACAAGAACGTTAACTGCAGAATCAAGTCACTACAGAATCTATTGTCTCCGTCTTTTTATCCCACTAACACTACAGGATACAATTGAAGCATTATATGTTTCGGTAAGTATTATACATATTTTCAAAATAATTCTGCTGTCAAATTGTCCTCCCTTTTCGCAGAGTGTTGTGTCTGCTTGTTCCTGTGTTCCAGATGGCAAAAGGATGAAAGATGAAAGGCATTTCTTTTTTGAGTGTGATGGATTATATGACCTCGGAGCACACATTTATTAATATTACCGTAGGCAAAGTTGTAAAAAAACTTAAAACACCTTAGTTCGCTAAAAGATGATAAAACTTTAATTGCTTAAATATATAATTGTATGAAAATAAGAAAACTGTTGAAATAGCTTACCTTTAAACATGAGGGTACTGCCTATGTAATCGTTTAGTTATCATGCCACTCTAATTAAGTATTTGTCTTGTCTTGTCCAGATTGTAGCTGATACGGTAGAGCTTTGTAAGCGAGCTGAGGAAGCGAAGTTATTGTCGGAAGAAATGTATAAAACCTGGGTAAGGAAACGAACATCCAATTTTTGTTGTTTATTCACTATGCTTACCAGTACTTGTGTAATATATTTCCAGTCTACAAAGGCAATATCTGAAGTCTGTCAGTTTCAAGGGGGAGTTTCTCGGGTATTGAAATGACAAAGACCAGTTGCCTCCTCAACCAGTCCCAAATCCTTTATGATACTTCCTCTTAGTCTTGTAAAGCAATAAAATTGAAAGGGGCTACAATGTCAAAATGATGTAGATATTTTAGCGTGAGATTACTAGCATTTTGTATGAAAGTCCCATAAGGTTTTTCACTGAGCTGTTCAGGTCCAGAGTGGCTAAAAAAGGTCAATGGCAATTCCATCCACTCTACGGCAGACGCAGACAACCCAAAGTTGTATTCATAGGACACAAAAGTTAATTCAACAAACCTAGATGGTCATTGTGGTTATTCAGACTTTGTCAAAGTACGGCTATAATCGTCACACTCCCCCTTTAACAGCTAAAATTGTTGCATCGTCTGTCACAACGTTGCCTGGTTTTCGTTCAGAGGGGGGAAAGCCAGGATTGGCCCACATCTGGTTGGTTCAGATCGTTTAACTGGCGGAATAGCAAAGCCAAAAATGAAAAAAAATAATTTGACGGTTTGAAAACGTGGGACGCGATGAAACTGTTTTAGCTGTAATTTTTTTGCAAAATCAGCCATAACTTTGTTATATTGTCAATGTTATTTTATTGCAGGCTTCGCTGTTTTTAATGAAAGGTGGTCGTACCGAGGCCCTCGCCGTCTACAAGAAAGCTGTCATCAAGCATGCGCAGTGCGTTACACTGTGGATTGAATATCTTAGAATACGAGTTGTATCACGAGGTATCAGAAATCACTTTCAGTTAGACACCGTCAACGCTCAGATTTCCTAAAACAAGCCTAGCTATGGTTTTAATTCACAGACCCTGGGGCTTGAACAAACTTAGCTGATTCTTTGATAGCATGCAAGTCGGCCCTCCAGTGATTTTTTCGGATATTATTTTTTAGCGTGCAGGATTCCTGTGTCGCGAGGGATTTTCGGATTTTTTTATCTCTGTTCTTCTTTGCCACAGATTCGCCGAGTGAAGTTGAAAACGATTTCTGGAGAGCCTTAGAAACCGTGGCTTCCGCTGTAAGTAGAATTGTTTGACAGTCGATAAATCGTCCCATTACAGTAAACCCTGTGGAAATTCCAGGTTCCTTGATAGTCGAGTAACGGATATAAAATACGAAAATCAAGACGAAAGATTGCCCTTGGCACTTTGAAATGAGCAAGTGTGGCGCATGCTCGAGCATCCAGTCGCTGTTTTCTATCCGGCTTGGGGACGACCACTCATTATTTTTTTCCTAGAGAGCACGGTTAAGAATTCTGCATTCTGATGGGTTCTTAGAGCGTTCGCGCTCAGGCAATATTTTCATTTCTCTGACATTGGTCACGGTAACTATTTACGCGCGCTTGTTTTCATCGAAAAAAATTTATCAAATTTTAGAGTTGGAAAAAATAAGAAAGTGATTTACCGGCTTTAGGTCGGTCCACATTGGTAACAACTGTCACTTCAGCCTTGGAAAATGTTGATAATAATAATAACACAGCTTATATAGCGCCTTTACATTACTGTTCTAGGCGCTTTACATGTAATTGGCCTTCTGGCCTTCTGGCCTTGGTCAATTTTTTCCAGCCCTTCGCTGTCCCTGTACGGGCCTCACAGCCGGTAAATAACATATATGCATCCGGAAAGACTTATCCCAGACTGATGTGTAGCTTGTATGAATAATAGTTCATTTTATCCCGTTTCTGACACCATTTAACACGTTGGTGATTCCATTTTGTTCTCAGGATTCCCTACCACTGTGGGAGCTGTTTTTGGACTGGGCAGTACCCAGCAAGTCGGTGAACGTGACTTCCATTTTTGAGGTGAGAGAAGAGAGAGAGAGCAGCCATATTTTACACCGCGGTCGTTAGTGTATAGACCATAATTTCTGTTATTCTATTGCATATTTATTTGAAATTTGATATTAAATGTCGGTTTCCTGAGCGTGGTGAAATGTACTTGTGCACGGAACTGTACTATAAAATTGATAATGGTGGTGTTATTGGTCCAGAAATCTATAGAAAGCTGCAGAGAAGTATCGATTATCATGAAGGCTCGATATATTGAGTGGACTGCTCTTAACAAAGGGATCAAGAAAGCAAGAAAGCTCTACAAAAGGTAAGAATGTTGTCCATGATCGGAACAAAATGGTCTACGCATTGTCATTCAGCTCATACGAGTCATGTGATACTAGAGCAGCCGCGACCGTGCGATTTCATTCCGTATCTACAGCAGGCCAGGTTCCCGCGACCGACACAGTCATACGAAATCTGCTCTATCGAAATCCCTACTGTCCCAAACTTGCCACGAACGATCGATCGTTTTTTTTATTTCGATCGATCGTTTTTCCTCTTCGATTATCTCACGTGACCATTTCGGTCGTTTAAAATGGATGGATTTACGCCTAGATTTTGAGGAATTACGCCAAGGCGTAAAATTACGACTGATTATTTCTTAATTTCGAACTCTGCAATATGGTACTCATCCTTGGCGCACCTCTATTATGCAAATATTCACTATTAGTATATACCAAATCAGTGAATATTCAATTTCGTGCGCTCTGATTTGTCGTAGTAGATAACTGTATTTTGAATCTTAATCCACCATATTTCATTCTACTGATTTAGTATATACTAAAACAACTATCCCCCTCAGGGTCGGTGCCTAGCGGTGGATATATACCTCGACGCTTCGCGTCTCGATATATATCTACCACTATTCGCCTTCCCTTCGCGGAATAGTTATTTACTATTCTAGTAACAATTGTCCTGTTGTTTATCAGACTTATCTCTACGAAGCCGGTAGATTTATCGCTATTCGAGAAGTGTATTTCACTTGAACAGGCACAGGTGAGTTCCACCGCCTCTACTGTTACCTTAACCACCCGCGCACTTTTTTCTTCGTTTTTGTCATCCTACCAACGGTATTTCGCGCAAGATGTTTTTCTCTTATGTTCTCTTGTTGATCTCGGAAACAAAACGAGTCTACTTCTTCCCTAAAGGCTGGTTTCCATACAGTCTTATCTGTCGCATTAGTCGACCGTGAAACAATGGAAATTGGAATTATTCTTTTGTTTCACGGTTGACTGATACGACAGATAAGACTATATGGAAACCAGCCTTAATGCAGTGAAAACCCACGTATAACATTGTGACAATGAGCTATTATGATCTATTTGTTGTGTTGTTGATCTATAGTTTGCTGTTCTTGATCTATAGTTTGCTGTTCTATGACAACATAACACTTAAAACAATTTTAGACCAAATGATGCATCGAAATTCCATGACATTTAGAAGGATCGAGTTCACTACTTTTACCGTTAACTCATTAGGTTATACTTTTGTGGGCTACAAACCTCCATCGGAGACACAGGGTCTTTTAAAGAGCCTATATCAGCCGCCATTTTGACAGCATAGCAACATACCAAGTCGGAGAAGGCATCCATTTCCATCGGCTGATTTAGAGAATATAGAGCAATTTTTTCGATTGAATTTGGTAAATCAAATCTGAAACTTTGTTTTTAGATGTTTATTTGGAGATTTCTACTCGTAATTCGTCTTCTAATATCGAATGAAAACAATAACAAAGGAGTTGGCTAGCACGGGTTAAGTTCTCATGGTGTAGCAAATAGGTTTTCTCCAGTATTTCAAATTTCCGATACTTTTTCAGCCGAGACCGGGCATGAAGCATCTCAGAGCGATATTTGACACCCTGATTGACAAATACGGATCTGAAGAAGCAGGTATGAGTCAGCAGTCGCTTGGATAACTGGGGGTAGAAGTAGTAGAGTGACTATATTTATACAGATTCATACTCGGATTGTTGTAGAACATGTAGAGTAGCTTGCAGGAGCTATTGTAAGTCAGATATTAATGCGTTAAAGGGGCACTGTCATCATTTTACACGATTTTAGGGTTAATTTAGGTAGCTTAAATGCAGTCAGATTCACAAGAATTTAACAAAATAATCGTCTAGGTTTGTTAAATAACCTTTCAGCTACAAGATGAGTACAAATTTGGAGTACTTTCGTGTGCTATCGAGCGGATGGAATTGGATTGTGAAATGACATTTTTAATTTCGTATCAGGCTGAACAGTTTTAAAACTTGGAAATTTGATAGCAAAAGCTGTTAAATCTTACGTAAGAATGCTTATATAGTTCAAATTTCAGTTTCTTTCTCTTTCTAGGATATAATAACAGTATAAATAGGATTCTTAGTTGTTTATGTGGATCACTGGTCTTATTTTATAATATTTTGTTGAAACAACCGTGACAGTGCCCCTTTAAGTGTAAGCCCCGCACTGAGGATGGTCGTATCCACGTCCCCATGGTTCGTATAAGTCCATCTAATTCAAACTAGTTTAGTGCATGTGAGACAAGGGCCGCGAAGGTCTAACCATTTGCAGGTGTCAAGCAAAGGCAGCACCTTCTACTCAATTATTTAGAAAAGACCCTGAGTGTTGGTGCGGTCGGCAGTAATTTGGTATAAGGCTCCGGTTAATGTAGTGTGAGAGACGGTTTTCCAACCTTATCCGAGAAGACGTGAAGGTCTAACCATTTGCAGATCTTAGAGCAAAGGCGGTACCTTGTACTCAATTATTTAGGAAAATACCCTAAGTGTGGGAGTTGAACCCCCAAACCCCCACACAGCAGACCGGCGCCTAGGCAATCGCGCTAAACGGACGGTCTGTGTTATCTTCTCCTTTTTACCATCCCGTTATCATGATTTCCTATTACAGGCTGCTGGATAGAGTACATCAAGCTTGAACTCTCGAGCCCGGATGGCATAGCAGAGAACGCGACAAAACTACACTGGCGGGCAATGAAGACCCTCTCAGGGGAGGAGACAGAGAAGTTTGTCACCCAATACTCTCTTCTTCGAGCTGGCAATTTATGATATTGAATATCATGACAGTATGTAATTGTAAATCTTCATACTACATGTGTTTTTAGTCTTCAATGAAAACTGGCAAAGAAAGATGTTCGTAGCTTTTCTAAAGTGTACACGGAGTAGCTCATCTTTTGAAGCGTAAATGTATCGCATACTTTTATTGTACCGCATGAGATCCAGACCCGGTATTTATGTCGCAATACAATCACTATGCAAGGTATGGGACGACTGTGACGTCATTTTGCCATATATGGTATTTCACACTTCAAACTAAAGTATTAATTGTAGCAAACCGGTTATGAACCGTTTTGCGCGCGCCTTTGAATGGCTTCCCGGTCGCGTGCGAGTAAAAACCTTTGAATGGCTTCCCGGTCGCGTGCAAGTAAAACCTTTGAATGGCTTCCCGGTCGCGTGCGAGTAAAAACCTTTGAATGGCTTCCCGGTCGCGTGCGAGTAAAACCTTTGAATGGCTCCCCGGTCGCGTGCGAGTAAAAACCTTTGAATGGCTTCCCGGTCGCGTGCGAGTAAAAAAAAAATGAGCGTTTATTAGTGAATCTGGAAAAGAAAAGAAACAATGAGAAGTCTTATAAGGAATAACGCATGATGTTTTCTCATGTGATACGTGCGGGCATTTGACTCGTTGCCCGCAACTCGTAAAATATCCGCCCTTGTTATCCAACTGCAACGAGAGGAGAACAAATATCGCAGAAATGAGACTGGGGCGAGTGCAAATATCCCGCGATATTGCACGCTTCCAAACTATTTTCACTAAGTTCGTCCATTCTCAATTCAAAACAGCGGAAAATAAATGTCGGATAATAAATAACTTATTAGACATTTTGATGTACAATATCTCTGAACATTTTTTCTCGTCTTTGTATTTTGTCTCGCCCGAAGGCGGGCTCGACAAAATACTCCAGACTCGAAAAAATATCCAGCGATATTGTATATCAAAATAAGATATATGTATCACATGAAAAAAAGATGTAACAAGAAAAATATACACCTAATTCAATTCGGCGTTTGGTCTTTGGTCTTTCAATTATAGCGCGAAACAAAGGAATTCTTTGCTTCAGTGACCACGAAACAAAGGCGTTCAATGACCAAAGACCAAAGCAACCTTTTCTGAATTAGGTGTATACAGAGTACATGGCATGAGGCAATGTTTCGTTCTGAAAAAATTGATGATATAAGATTTAAAGTGACTACCTTCACAGGGTAGCAAAGTTTATTGCAGATTTGAAGATGTTCCGATGTCTTTTTGCCGATGTTAACACCTGAATTTCACTCCGTCTTCGCATGAGAAATTGTCACGCTATGAATATACCGTGATTTTTAAATCACACCTGTCCTCGATTTAAAGGGGCTGTGTACGGTTTTTCGAATAAATTGGTAAATACAGCTCTAAATATGTATGTAATCATCCCCAAATCACTTATATCACTTGACATGAGCCTAATAAGCAATGTAAGTAAGTTTTATCTGCAAGACTGCCTATTTTCATACAAATTGTGATGTAAACCTCAAACTTTGAAAACCGTTCATCAAGATTTCAAAAACGCATTGTTGCAATCCGTTTCCATCCACTCTGTAATAGGTCCATGAAGCCTGCAATCATGATCGCTTTGTAGTTAAAGGCTATTAACAAACCTAGACTAGTATTTTGTCTCTCCATCAGTTATTTGTATGTTTTTACATCACCAAAAGTATGCTACAATCGTGGCACCGCTCCTTTAAAACTAAAAATTATCGTACTCGTAACGATTTCCGCTACTAGTTTGAGTTTCCGATGATGTTCTTTTCCGTTTAGGGAGGCAAATCTTGAATCCCCGGCACCGAGAAACAGACGGATGGACGTCAGGAAATCCCTGAGTCATCGTCTTTCATGTTGTGATTCAAGTCTGGGTTTTAGCCGGGGAGATTTGAAAGTGGATCACGACATCCGGTTTCGCAGACATCTCAAGGAAACTAATATCTTGGAATGTATAGGAGCGTGATGCTATGAAGTCTCGTAAAACGAAATCGTAGACACATTTCGGGGTCTGCTGTTCACCTTTCAGAGCAGGAGCAGGAGGAAAGGGGGGAAGGGTGTGACTTTGAGAGGGGGGAAGGGACCATTCCATTTTTTGCTGGTGTATTTTACAATTGAGCAAAATACAAGCCAGCAGAACAAAGGGTGTGACTTTGAGAGGGGGGAAGGGACCATTCCATTTTTTGCTGGTGTATTTTACAATTGAGGAAATACAAAATACAAGGCCGGCAGAACAAAGGGTGTGACTTTGAGAGGGGGAAGGGACCATTCCATTTTGTGCTGGTGTATTTTACAATTGAGGAAATACAAAATACAAGGCCGGCAGAACAAAGGGTGTGACTTTGAGAGGGGGAAGGGACCATTCCATTTTTTGCTGGTGAATTTTACAATTGTGGAAATACAAGGCAAAATACATATCATTTAATTGTTTTTGAGCGTCGACCTTGCAGTTGTCCGTATTCGTGACCAAAACAGATTCACTCTCCGCACGAAGAATTCAGTGCAAACTATGAAACGACGACAATACGAGTGTGAGTGGAGATTTCATGCGATTTCACGCGAAGGGTGTGGGGGATGGTTACAACGTGGGTATTGAAAAGGGGGTGGAGTTTTATCAAGAGATTGTAGGCAGGGTCCCCTTGCAAATTTCCAAGCTGCCCCCTCCCTCCCCTTCCCCCTCCTAGGTCCCGGTAAAACGTGATTCCAAAAGTGTTCCCGCGTGTTTGATTGAGACATGAATGAGTGACCTTCCTGTCTACACATGTTGCAATCACATAGCAGTTCTACAACCGGGTCTGCTTTTCAATAACAGTTCTGTGTTTTCTGAGTGAAATGTTAACACAATTCTGTAAGGCAGTGCGCGCGAAGTCATTATTGGACGTGCAAAAATGTCGTAGACAGCGAGACGAAAATGATATTACAATTCTCGTCGTATTGTCTTCCGTTTTACGTTTGGTAATTCAGACACTTTTTCGAAACATTAACGCGTTCCTGAACTAGAAGTAAAAGTAGAGTTTTTCTCGTGTATTTTTCCTACAACGCATACGCGGTTCATGTGGTTATAGGAAACAAAAAGCCTTTGACAAAGTTATTTTCCGGCCACCAGCGTAGATCTTTGTAGTTTTACTATCCCGCAAGGCACGGCAAGTCTCACAAAACTAGACTGACTAATCCGTTAATAGGGTCTTTAGCTTTGTAGCTTATATTTCATAGTCTGCATTTGAGAGATGTAGTTAAGATCAGACTTTGCCTCTTGAAGCTTTTCTAAGCGCGCGTTATTAAAGTTGTTATAAAGGTTTAGCTTCAAGTGTTCGAGAGCTAGAGAAAGCATTTTGAATGTTAGATTGAGAGATCACGGTATTAAGACAGACGGGACTCAGCCGCTGTGTCACAGCGATGTCCAGTAATACAATTTTTGCGGGTCATTTTCACAAATACTGATAATGTCAATTAAATGCATCGTTGAACAATATTCACAGGGAAATTCTGCAGAAACCCATCCTTGGGAAAACCTGAATTTCCAATGGTAGGAGTGGGAAGTGTTTGGATTTCCCATGGCAATCCATATGAATTCCGAACACTTCCCATGCCTTGGGAAATTCAGCTTTTCCCAGCTTTTCTGCAGAAATCCTTGTGATTCTGTATGATTCAGCATTAATTGAGCCAAACAGGGTTGCTCTGATATCTTGTACATTTGCCCATTTGAAGTCATTTCTGTATCGCAAAGAGGATGCGTAAAGGAGCTTTGGCACACGATCTTGATAATAGCGCGATGCTTCTTTTAAAATCTTCGGTTTGAGAGGTTTCAGCAAAGACTTGAACATGTGTTTAATCAGGATTTCGAAATATTCGTCGATTAAAAAACCTCGGCGTTGCCACCAATTCTCGGTTTTTGGAAATCCTGATGAAACGTTCTGCCTCGTGTTTGATATATTATTACTCGATTCCTATAAATTTCGCGAGTTCTCATATCAGAACACATTAAACACCAGCGACACAAAAACTGAAAACAAAACTCGTTTAAATCTCGCAAAAGGTTTAATGACAATTCAACAACTGTAAATCTTGGGCTGAATGTGTTCTATTTCTCTTGTGATAGTCATGTATGATGATAGTAGTTTCTCTTCACTCTAGTTGGTGCTGGACATCTAGTGACGTCTAACAATAATTAGTAGAAACCCACTCGCATACTATCACGAATCCTGCAATCTGATTGGCTCAGCTACTCACTATCTATCACGCAATAGATAGTGAGTAGCGAAAACGCTAGCGCAAAACTTTCTAAAACCATGAAAATAAATACGTTTTAGCCACAACTCGAAGGTAGTATGCTAGTGGGGTTCTACTAAAACAATTAGACTACTCGTTCTCGTTTTCTATGAGTCAAATAGTCAACTCGGCGCTATGCGCCTCGTTAACTATCTATTGACTCATAGAAAACTCGAACTCGTAGTCTAATGGTTAACTAGATGATACTTTGCTATTTTGCTCGGCGGTTGCTTGTTATTTAGTTGCCGCAATAACTGACTTTCGAAGTTTAGCCAGGTACTAGTGTAGTGTGGTACAGGCAAATTGGTGCTGATTTTCCTAATACCTCACTAGACTATCAATCAAATGTTGAACTGGTTTCGCCTCAGCCTAGTGTGTAATAGTTGAATCACCTGTATCGTTGTTCATCCCTCTCTAGGCTTTTACTTGGTAACGTTCGGCAACTTTTGACAAAAAAGCAACTTTTCTTAGCTCGAGCACCTTAAGTTCGGGAAGTCTTCGGAGACTCTTCGGCTACCCCAAAAGCTCCCGAACAAGTTCGGATGCGATCGGTTCGACTTCGTGACTCGTTCGGTACATCTTTGGGACACATTCGGACGCGCTTATATAAATTTGTGGTGTGACAGGTCAATATTCGTCTTCCCCCAGTTGCTATTCTAGAGATTCTAGAATAGCAACTGTATAATTTCAATTTGCAGTTGCACGTGACTTTATATTATCACTGGTGTCTATATTTGTCGACAAAGATACCAAATATGGCAATTTTAAAAATAAATTTAGGCAACTTTTGGGCAACTTTTAACAATTTTTCGAGCAGCTTTTTCAGCCCTCTCGTAGCGCATGGTTTGCCTACGTTAATCCTGGCGCATCAATCAGGGTTTCGACAGATCACCACTGAGGTGAAAGTATTAGTTTAAGTTTGCGGTCTACAAACACGTGTCCGTTTTCGCCCCTTTCAACTTTACATCCGATTCATGTAAAAAAGGTTCTTGAGTCTCAAGTATTTTGACCATGCAGCCAGACACAAAGTATTCTAATATCCTTTGAATACAATATTGTTGGGCAAAAGTTCAAGAGCTCGCATTGTTGCAAGGATATTATTCGTTGCTCGCTCACAAGGTTCACAGATAAAGAAAAACTACCAAAAGGCAAGCGCGCCTGACCCGTAAATGCGTGGGTGGAGGGGTACTCCCTCATATATGGTATACGGGTATGCGCTGCCCTATAGGGTTTACGGTTTTTGGGCTCCTGAGGTCTGCGACGATAGGGTATCGTTGTTCGCTTGTTTGGACGCTGATAGGGTATGTTTTTCAGTATGGCTACCCTACAAACAAATTTCGATCAAAGTTGTGCCGCATTTGGTGATGAAGACGGTTTATTTTAAAACCTTTACATGATTAACAAAATTCTGCGTTGATCGCGACGAACTGTACCACCCTGGTGACTAACTTTTCGTCTGCGGTAGGGTATACAATTGGACTGTAGGTCTACGGTAGGGTATAAAAACGAGGATTTTCGGTCTCTGATAGGGTCAGGTTTTGGAGACTTCGGCGGCACAGCCCCTACCCAAAAAGTGAAGTACCAACGGGTGTCCTGTAACTAATGAGTCCTGCATATTTCTACTAAATTATAACTCTTTGTGAAATGCAGTTAGTTAATGCAATAAGAGTAATATAGTTGCGCAGTGTCTATTGCCCTAACCTCACTAACCCAACGACAAATTTGATGACAGAATGTTTTTAACAATTAGACCACAAGTCGAATGGGCCATTATTCAATAGACCACAAGGCCGCAGGCCGAATGGTCTATTATAAATCATGGTCCATGAGGCCGACAGGTCTAATTGTTGATGATAAATCAACTAGATGGTCTATCCCGTGAAAATAAAATAGTGTTAGCTTTATTTTTTCCTCTTTGATCTACTCGGAATTCACCAATTTACGCTACTCATGGTCTATCACTTATAGCCCATTAGTAGCGCAGCCAATAGAAATGCAGGATTGGCAATATACCTCTAGTTGATTTATACTAAATAGCTAAATACATCGCACTTCGATGTGGTCTGTTTGCGCTGCAATGCGCCTGTTTTTGTCGCGTTTTTGTCACGTTCCGCACTATTGCGAGAGCGGTAGCGTCTAGTTGCGTATCTAATCCCGTGCCGCGTGTGCTGTAATCGAGTCCACTGTCTCGCCTGCTACAAGGACCCCCAAGTCTGTTATGACTGGCAGTTCGTCTCGCGCATTCCATGATGTCTCACTTGTCCTCATTAGCATTCCGGGATCCTTAGTATTGCGCCGCTTGGAGAGCTATATAAACCAGTGCTGTAGAGTGCGAGGTCATAAATCCTATTGCGTAGACTGTTCGCTATCGCTCGAGCTCTCACTTGCAAACATGAAGCCTCTTGTAATTCTTTGCGTTTTATTGTGGTGCCCATTGCTGGCAGAGCTAGTTCCTGTTGCACCGCATTTCAATGGAGGGAGTTTTCCGTCGCTTCTTCTGAAAGTTAAACGCAACAAAATTCAACCTAAAGAGTTACACGAAGAATGCGAGCAGTGTCAACCCAAACCCCTTCCACGGGACTTGAACACGCATCACTTGACTGCCTTACTTGGCAGACCCTTTGATACCTCCGTCGTTTCCATCAAGAAACCAGAGAACTTCAATGTCGAGACAAGCACCAAAGTTTCTCTCAGCGAGGCATCAGAGGCTAAACGCAAAACCCTGCGCGAGTTTGTGCGCAATGGAACAAGAAATATGGCAGATTTTTCTGGGAGGTTATCGCGTAATATGGAGCGATTTGTAATGGGCTGGCTACTGCAACAGGAAAAGTGCCCTTTGGTTCACACCTGGCGGGATATGGGACCACATTTCTGGCCCCGCTATGTTAAGGTAAGAAATGTGAACCATTTGCGTGAAAGTGTTTTTATTGCGTGCTTAAAACATAACCGATTGCGCACCGCAAAACCCGCAAAATGAGCTTCTAATCACTTTTTTCATATTAGCAATTTTCAGTTCTTATAATACTAAGTACGTAAGTATGTAAACGATAATAAATATTAGTTTGATGAATTACAACATTGAAGCAATGGGTATATAATTAGAATTCATTCATTCCATTCATTTATTCTTGCCGTTATTGAACTGGAGATCAATTTGTTCAGACGCAATTAATGTCGACTCTGAATGAACTGATAAGTGACCCGATACTATAGTACAAGATTGATTTGCTGTTCATTCGTGAACTCAAAACACTTAACAAAAATACGGGGAAATACGCGAGAAAAAAAATCACGCCAACCAGGAAATTTAAGGGGGCTGTGTCGCGGTTATTTAAATTAATTCGAAAATTCCGCTCTAACATTTATATGTAATCACGGGTGTAATCATCCCCAAATCACTTGATATAAGCAAGTTTTATCAGCAAACTGCCGAGTTTCAAACAAATTTCGATGCTAGTTCAAACTTTGGAAAGTGTTCATCCCAACAAGATTTCAAAAACCCATTGTTGCAATCCGTTTCCATCCGCTCTGTAATAGGTTCATGAAGTCTACAATCATGATCGCTTTAAAGGGCTTTGAAACAAACCTACTTAGACTAATTTTTTACCACCGAAAGAGCGATTTTTTCGCTGCTAGTGGTTTGTCGACTGAGAGTTCTCCAAATGCTGCGCTCAGTGCTCTCCGGTTTCTTGAAGTTCATTGATTTCTTTCTTGTCTTAATATTCAGTCTAGACGTTAATAAGTAAAACGTGTTCAACTATAGTCTATTATCAATCAGAGTTGTGCGAAACCCAAACCAAGAGGTAGAGTGGTTTTCATCGGACTGTGAAACAAAACTAATAGTCAGTGTTTAATAGTGCCTACTAGTCATAATTAGAAAGGAGAATACAATAAAAATGATTTTCATAGTGTATAGCAGTGCGTATTTTGTAAGTATAAATTTCACAGTCGGATGAAAACCACTCTAACTTAAATAATCGTTTAACAACCTTTCCACTGCTGATAAGTGGAAATTTGGAGTATTTTCGCATCAAGCCGATGTTGGCTGTTTTCACGATGTTGCGCATGCAACATAAATGTGATGAGAACAATGCTTGTCTGTCTCGAATAGCAAAAGCCGTCTTCGCCAGAACGAGTCGAACGGCTCAAGAGTATTGTTCTCACAACACCGTGAAAACGGTCAAGGATTGCGAAGCCTTTTTGATTTCTTGTTGGGCCAATAAACGGTTTTCAAACTTTTTCAAAATTCCTTTTTATTGTGAATTTTACAAAGATAATAAAATTTACAACTAAAACTATACAAATACGACACAAACACAAAATTAACGGTCCACCACTTCTCCCTTGCCCCTTTACCCCACCCCCAACCCCGCCACATCCCCCTCTCTCTCGCCGAAAACCTGGAAATTTGATTGCGAGAGCTGAAATAAATCTTATTCTAAAGAATGGCTATACAATGCAAATTTCAGTTCCTTTTACTACCTTACACTAAGCTGAAGTATAATATAGCCGGATTTTGGGTTGTTTGAGTGTCGACCACACAGTCCCCTTACAGCCTGGTTTCCAGCCTGGTTTTCAGAAGAACTTGGTATCTTTTAAGAATCTTCTTAAAACCCACTATTTTAGGATGGCTTTTAATGTTTAATTATTTATCTCAGTCCATTATTATTAGTTTTTTAAGAAATTTTAGTTTTTATCATAAATTATGTAAAGCGCATTTGATCATAACTTAGAATGCGCTATATAAATATTAAATATTATACTAGCGGTTTCTATTGAAAGTAAAGTGCTGCGATAAATGTAAAGGAGATAGGACTCAATCCGGTAAACTGTTCAGGGAGATCGTCTCTTCCATGTTTTACCCGTTCTTCAAATGCATTTCATCCCCTTCGAATAAAACACGATCGATGGTCTCTGTTGTCCATTTTGAAATGTCATATGAATTTGCACATAACAAAGTTGAAAGACTTCTAAAAGCACATTGCTTTCTTCTAGAAATATCGCTTAACGACTATATCGCCTTGATGAATACTTCCACGAACAAATAAAGTAGCCTTCACGAAGCAAAGGAACTTTCTAAAACAACGAAGAGACTTTCCAAATTCGCAAAAGAACGAAGGGACGTTCCGATAACCGCTGATTAGAAGGACGATACTGCAGGCGTCGGCATGCGCATTCATCATTGGCCGATAGCCGCTGATTACGTAAGGACGATACAGCAGGCGCCAAAATCATCCATCGCTAGCCCACGAAATCGACTTTGCCTTCAGTAATATCGTGCGCCACAGAGATCCCACCGTTCGAAATAGTATGCTGCTCGCTTCGCTCGCAGCAATTATTATTATTTCCATATCTGTCGTATCAGTCGACCGTGAAACAATAGAAAAAAGTCCATGGCGCCAACTTCCATTGTTTCACGGTCAACTATACGACAGATAAGACTATGTCGCTAGTGTGCATTGGACTTTAATCTCTTATGTCGTTAGTGTGCACCGGGCTAATTATCCATTCTTTTCTTTTTTTCACAGCGTGCAACGTGTGTGAGCAAACAGTGCTCGATTAGTCCCGGTAGCAGTTGCGAGCCCAGTCGGAGTCGGTACTTCCCCCTGTTGCGGTGGCACTGTATTGACAAAAGCACGGCGTTATTCCTTCCCAAATGGACCAGGAGACCGCGCCCAGTGAGGAGGTCTGGCTACTTGTGCCGATGGTACAGATTCGTTCATCCAATCACAACAGAGTGCTCTTGCATATGCGCGGCAGCGTTGGCACGACAGTGAATCATGAAATAACATCCGGGATACTCATATTCTGTTCCCGGTCCCCCTCGGCGAGCTTTGGCACGGGTTGACTATTTCAACAGAACATTATAAAGAATTTGATACAAGATGTATATATAATATCAGTCTTGTCGATTAGCATTTTTGGCTTGTATAAAACTTTATATAGAAACCTACAATGTAGCCTGTCTTGTGTGAAGACGTTTGGTAACGTTGAAAGTTGCGTTACCGGAGAGAAAGAAAAGAGGCTCTGAAAACCGAGAAAACAATTTTACTACCATTTGCGTTCAACCCTGAAGCTTGACGATTTTTTCGCGTAGGTTTACGTTTCAAACGTGCACGTTTTGCCGAGAAATAGTCACGTTTCTCGCTCGCTGATTGGCTGAAAAATAACGGTCAAAACAGCAGCCAATCAGCGAGCGAGAAACGCGACAACTTCTCGGCAAAACGTGCACGTTTGAAACGTAAACCTACGCGAAAAAATTGTCAAGCTTCAGGGTTGAACGCAAATGGTAGTATACGATTTGTAAAGTATATGTCGCATATTTACATCATAATCCAACTGAATCTGACTCGTCCCTATCGTTTCTAAAGAAAAAAGTAAAAGCGCGCGCGCTAAGGATCATGGTCAGTTTGGGAGAGATTTGAAATCGCAAAGGATCATGGGTTCCCAAGATTCTTTGCGGGCCGCCACTCGAGATGACTGCCGACGAGTCAGCAACTGAGCAGTACTAAAGGAACAATAAAACACATATTTAATTGTTTGAGGGTTTTTGTTTCGTTGAAACCTTTGTATCAGCTGCAAATACAAATAACAATATAAACTCGCATACTATCACGAATCCTGCAATCTGATAGTGGATAGTAGACGTAGTAGATAGTGAGTAGCTAAAAAGCTACCGTAAAACTCTCAAAACCAATTAAAATAAATTCATTTTAGCAACAACTCGAAGGTAGTATGCTGGTGGTTTGTACTAAAACAATTAGACTACTCGTTCTCGTTTTCTATGAGTCAAATAGTCAACTCGGCGCTATGCGCCTCGTTAACTGTCTATTGACTCATAGAAACTCGAACTCCTAGTCTAATGGTTAACTATATTTACCCAAGGAAAATGCTTGAGTTGTAAACTACTCGGCTTCTTTTAAAATGCTGTGCGCAAGCATAACAGTACAGGCCAACCTCGTCTCCATTCAGCGGAGTGCGACGAACAAAGCGAAACTTCATAAAGGTATATACTACATATTACTCTGTCTATCCCTGTTATATAAGACATCGAGAGACAAAAACAGAGTACAGTATGTGCAATAAATGAAGTACCTACAGAGAAGAACGATTTTGGTACTAACAACAATAGAACCGTTATATCTCTGATCTTTTGTGTATACTAAAAAAAATCGCATTTGCCCAGAGTCTTTGCTCGTCGGACTTCGCTTCCCCAGAGGAACGAAGCCTTTAGGACGGCACTGGTTTTGGCTCAAATGCGACCAGTTAAAACTTCGATTTACTGAAGCTTGGCTTGGAGATAAAAAAACAACTGCTAGATGTAAAAAAGATTCTTTCTTTCCTGGCCTGCAGGGAACATGCTGAGCCCTGCTCACACACGCGACATAACAACTCAATGCAACTTTGGTTCGACTTCAAAGTCCATTCCAATTTACTCCATTTCCACTACACGCCTATTGGATATCTAACACGAGCCTGTCCTATCTTACAACGTAGGCCTATATTTCTCCCAGGCTTACTCCTTTCTCGAGAGTCCACTCCATGTTACCCCATTTCCGCCATACAGCACTGCCTCGCCACATACCCCAGCCCGATCTTACACAACGCAGCCGACAAGGTGGGTAAGGAGCATCTGTCAGGGTACTTCTCTCTCCAAGCTAACAACATCTGATAAGCTTGCTCTCGTACGCCATCTTGTTTATAATCTTGTTCGATTTCTCTTATCGCACTCTCGGTCATTTTCAGCACGCGTCCCAGCTCCTTCCATCGCCCTAGTAGCTTTTCGGTGATCTCGAAAAACTTGTCCTCCCACGAGATGTCTGGTTGGAGTTTGCGCTTGCGGTCGTTCTTCTTTACACATGGGCACATTTTAGGTTCCGTGCTGGAAGGCTCTGGATAGGGAAATGGATACTATACTTTAGGATTATTCAAAGCATCAGGAGGCTTCATTCCGCTAAGAAAATTGCGATATTGAAGATTTGAATATAAAAGAATCGTATGATAGTCTCGTCCTCAAATTCGACACAAAAGAGGTGTGATAGCGATTTGGAAGGTCGGAGTCGAAGGAATTTATCATCGAGCGCTTGCCAGAGAAAAATGAAACCAATCACGAATCTTTGTCCGTAAGTCCTAAAACAACCGTTATGCCACGCGCGCATGGTGCAAACGGACAACGGAGCGCGCATGGAACCGAAGTCAGGGACACGCATGCAAGGAATATTTGGGAAAAAGTGACTTAAAACTTTAGACGCGACGTAAAATGATCAGTAATGTTTAGCAGACGTTCAACAAATCAGTTGAAATCGGTGGCAAAAAGATAGCGATTGGTGGTTTGGCAGCTGCCTTACCTCCTCGCATCTCCTCATCCACAATCCCGCTCGTTCCAGGCAAGCTCGGTCGTCCTACCACAGCATTTCCTTTCGTGCGATACTGTCCAATACTGTACATGGCGGAAATGAATTCATGCGGCTGCCCCCCGCGACGTTTGTAGTTGGCCAGCAACTCTGTCATCGGCTCGTCAGATGCGGCGATTTTCGTGATTTCCGCTTCCGTGTAACGCAACGCCTTGGCGATTTCCTCCCAGACTTCATCGCCCATGTCACGTTCCGGTGAGATGGTCAGAAGAGCTGTGAAAAAACCACAGGTAGCCCATATTGAGCCACAGCGCACATTTGTACATGTGGAAGAAGAATGTATGTATGTATGTAATAAGGAACGGGGGACCAGTCTGTTATGGGCCATGGCCCCTAGGGTACCCCTCCCATTTTTTTTTTTTGCTCCCTTTTTTTTTGATCCGACGAAGGGCTAACGCTCGAAACGTCAGCATAACACCATTTTTCCACGGCGTTTAACATAAATCTCAACCTTTGGTTGTTGTTGTTCACCCTCCCATAAAAGTATCCACTACCAGCTGATCACACACCTCGCGGTACGCAAAGGATTCTAAGAACGAAATGTTCCTAGATCCAGAGAGAAAACATCGTTCTGATTGGCTAATTTGAGGGCAAGAAATCAAATGGTATGAATTTTGTCAAAGATTTAAGAATTTGCACCAAGGTGATCGCGCCCCCTCCTTTTACCCAAACAATCTGTTTCTAATAACTGCTACTGTACATCCTAGTTTGAAAACACTACCATGCACTCACATTCAATACTGCTTCTCTCACCTTCACTTCAAAATTTATATCACTGCCCCCACCCCCCGCCCCCGAACACTCATGTGACCCCCCTTCACAAGTATACTCACCAGCAAGTTCTCTACTTAGTTGGACATCCCATTGGAGCGAGCTCTGATATGGAATTGCATCTCGAGGCTAAACAAGAAAACAGAAATTACCTTTTAGTTTCTCGGCCGTACTATGCATGCTCCAGCCTGCATGCTCCAGTATCTAGAGGTTGATCAAACAGAGACGGAGTCACGCAATGCTCTGCCGGTCACCCGGGCCGAACGGAATCATGTAACGCTCCACGGGTCGCACGGGCTAAAGTCACGCAACAATCTACGGGGCGGGAAGTATTGCGTGACTTAAGCAATTACACCCGACCTAATCATCGAACGCAATTGAACAAAATCGAACTAATCAAACGTTTGATTAATCTGAGTTCGGCTATCGAACTCACAAAAAAGTTCCCGTTCGATTGTGTTCGATTGCCTAACCAATCGTAAATCAATCGAGCGACTGAAGTTCGATTTTGTTCGATAACCCGGAAGACTATCATGGATAACAACTATGCTCGAAAATTAAATGTTTTTTTCCTATGAATCATACACACCTTGTCTAAGTTGAATGAGAAAATCATACTAGCTCTGTCACTTCCGTCTGTAGTCGGCTGCTCTACCTCTATTTTGCCAAAACTACCATGTGCTGGAATTTCACCCGTGAAACAACAAATAAACTGCACTACAATCTGCCGTCCGGCGAAGACCTCGGTATGTTCAAGATCGCGCTGACCAGCAGCAGTGTCTGCCTTCAAGAGCCCTGAGATCACCCTGAGAAAAATAACAAAGTTACTTCTTAAGGTGGCTCGTCCGGGGAACACAGATCTGGTTACAATGGTATGACTAGTTTTACGGGAAAACTAGGTGGTCTGCGTCGGCGGAGACGTGAACATGAACAACAACAACCAAAGGTTGAGATTTATGTTAAACGCCGTGGAAAAATGGTGTTTTGCTGACGTTTCGAGCGTTAGCCCTTCGTCGTTTTTTTTGCTCCGATGAAGGGCTTTTCTTAATGGCTGGCTTTGTAGTTTACATTGTCATTAAAATCCAAATTCTTTTTCTCATCTACCTGCGGTGGAATTTCCTCAGAGCTATCCATCTGTATGGCAGATGTTTCATCCACAGCTGGTTCACTTGGGAACACCTTTGTGGCTGTGCAATATTTCTGCTCAGTGTCATCAAACAACTTCCTGCATAGCATTTCTTTTCTTTAGATTCTTTGCATTTTGTAGCAGCTCTTCAGAGAAATTCACTTTCTTTGGCAACGTCTCTTGTACTACTGTTTTTGACCCTGGAATTTACGCAGGGGTCGCTGTTTTTGACCCTGGAATTTACGCAGGGGCCGCTGTTTTTGACCCTGGAATTTATGCAGGGGTCGCTGTTTTTGACCCTGGAATTTGCTCAGGGGTCGCTGTTTTTGACCCTGGAATTTACGCAGGGGCCGCTGTTTTTGATCGTGGAATTTCCACAGGGGTAGACATTTTTTTGAAAATTTGGACCACGGAAAAAATTCAAAAACGCCTAGGAATGCCCTGATATTTTAATTTTAACACCTGAAGTGAAGGAACATTTTTACAGAAAACTCCACTTACCGGATCGTCAGTAGTCCTGTGGAGATCATCTTCGGTGGGTGACTGCCGATAGGAATAGGGAAGTTCCCAATGCCCTCCAGGGGCTTACCAAACCTGCTACAAGCCACACACAATCCAAAACGCACTCCATCTTCGCTGTCCGACATTAGGGCTTGGCACGAAATATAAAACTGGAATATCGGTACAAAATGTGATGCGCCCAGCTTGGCCTCGTAAACAATGGCATCAAGAACATCCCATAGTACTCTAAAGAAGGTAAAATGTTCCACAGAGAAATATACAGAGCAGAGAGCAGAGTCTTCGGTATCTATATACACATAGATAGGCTGAAACTGTTGCCATTGGAGAGGTTCTTCTTCAGTGGTAGAGCTGCCCCAGAAAGTCAGCTGCTGCCCACCGTAACTGTTCATGATTTCAAGGGCGTTTGGTAAAGGAAGTCTAACAGTGACTTGGTCCTTAGTGACGGGATCAAATTGACATCCATGTGGGCCCAGTTCCACTACTGGTGCCGCTAAAGCGAATGCTTCAGGATCATCATGATCTACATCATAAGGATCATCTGAGTAAAGAACTTTCACCGAGGCTTCGATATCATACAGCAAAGCTGTCTCAGGGAAGTTCACTTCCACCCCAGGAACTTCTGGCACATAAAGACAGCCGCCAATGCCCTTGCGGATCCAACGTTGAGCACTGGGTATCCCTTTTGGACCACTACTGCAAATAAGCTGAAGTGGAGGGCATTGATTTCTACATGGGTTTCGAATACCTTGTAGAGTGATTTATCAATAGGCTGCCAGTCTGTTTTCTGTCCATCTCCAGTGTTACTGCACAGACAAATGACTTTGTCATTAGATGAAGGTTGCACATCAAATGGTAGACTAATAACTGCAGGATCAGATGTGAAAAACAGAGCCCCATGAGGTTCCATCATTAGAATCTCACTTGCCACGACTTCTCTGTTCTTCAGCGGTGGCTGGTACGCAAGGTCTTCTATAATTTCTAGGTAGAATTCGGACTTCAAGTGACCTGACAGGTTGCACTCTGGAATGATGACACATATGTCCCCATGGGTTATGTGTCGCTTGCCAGAGCTGTGGTCTTCAAAGTCAAAGCTCTCGCTAGTTTCCTCGCCAGAGCAGGAATTACAGTTCATACTTGTCTGGCTATTCAGACTTACAACGCTGGCACCATCACTATCCTCTTCATCATCATATGGGATATATCCATTATTGTCAGCAGTAAATGTTGATAATGATCCATATTCACTTGTAGTTACTCTTCTCCTATGGCGGTCCCTGAATCCTGAGTCTAAACTTAAATCTGACATTCGTCGTGATCTTGGAAAGTAACGTGAATTTTTCCTTTGGCATTGCTTCTGTAAGAATTCCAAATTCAACTTTCTGATTTCCTGGCTGAGTTTAATCTTCTCTCTCAAGTCCTTGACAAGCTGAATCTGTTCTTTTTGTGATTTTACAACATCAGCAATCTTTTCATAATGGCTGGCTTTGTAGTTTACATTGTCATTAAAATCCAAATTCTTTTTCTCATCTACCTGCGGTGGAATTTCCTCAGAGCTATCCATCTGTATGGCAGATGTTTCATCCACAGCTGGTTCACTTGGGAACACCTTTGTGGCTGTGCAAGATTTCTGCTCAGTGTCATCAAACAACTTCCTGCTAGCATTTCTTTTCTTTAGATTCTTTAGATTCTTTACATTTTGTAGCAGCTCTTCAGAGAAATTAACTTTCTTTGGCAACAATGTCTCTTGTACAGCTGGTGCCTTAATGTTTATATTAAAATATTTTCTCATTACTGCCAAGCTCTGGATATAGACTTCTCGTGGTACATTTTCTATTGGGTTACACACAACATAGAGATGCTGAAGTCTGGCCAGATGTAATAGGAACGTTGGAATAATGCTGATGCTATTACCAGAAAGGTTGAGCCACTCAAGTTTGACAAACTTTCCAAAGAATAGAGGGACATTCTTGGTGATGTTATGTGCTAATCCAAGACGCCTCAGGTTGACAAGATTTCCTAGTTCATCTGGTAAGACTTCTATGTGATTGTGTTGGAGGTAAAGCTCTTGCAGGTTCTCCAGGAGACCAAGCTCCTTGGGGATGCTGCTAAGCTCATTATAGCTGAGCTCCAGAGCCTGTAATAATGAAAAGACATGAATCTTAAGTACTGGAAATTAAACATTATCTGGATTAGATAGATCTCTTTACAGTAAAATCTGTTTACTACTGCCACCATGTTCGTTTAGAACAGCACACTATGTGGGAGTGGCACTGATGGTGCATTAATGTGGTCATGTGACATGATAACAATCATAAATAACATTACAGAGCTGGAAAAAATTTTTCTTACTTGATCAGACATACAGTATGTCTGTTAAAACGTTTTTTTAGTTGTCTCTACAAACTCTTGTTATAAGTAGCTTTGTTTTTCATCTGAAACCCCAAGGTTTTCTGGTTTCTGAAGTCCTAGGGTTGACATTCCTGGGTTTCTATGTTTACATATTAAACAGGACAACATGTTGGAGCTCTGCTATAAACTAACCTGTAGGCTAGTGATGAGAGGTTTTTGATAGATGCAATGTGGTGGGCTGGCAAGATGCTGGCCTCGCAGGTCTAGGGATCTCTGGCATGACTTGGTGGCATTGATGATTAACTTGTCCTTCTCCTTAAGTCCAAACGGACTTCTCATCTCTTGTGTTTTGAAGACTGATTCATTTTTATACTTAGAATCACCTGCCAGTTAACAGGAAAATAAAGAAAATATTAAATACAGCATTGGACGTACAATTCTGGAGGTCCCTCTCCCTCTAGGTTGAAGTCCCCCTCGTGATCAGAGTTTTTTCCTCTTTCTTGTCTTACTAGGGCTAATGCTCAGAAGTTACACATGGGATATTTCATAAGCTCTTTACCTTGCAATGCACATAACATAACTTAGAGCTATGTGGCTTTAATACAGACAACCTTATCAAAAAAAATTGAGACCTAACAAGAGCACTTTAAGCCTTGAATTTACAATTCACAGCTGGCGAAGGCCCTTGACAATCGGCAATATAAAATTTGCGCTCTAAGTGTTGCAAGGGCTCCACTCTGTTCTATATCAAAGCAATAAATACTTTGGTGTCAGATCAGTGAGCAAATTATGTAGGAAAGAATGTGAACAACAAATAAATTATTCATTCCAGAGACAGGTGAAAATTTATTTTGAGCCTATTGCAACCTAATAAAATATTTATAAGAGGTGGCAGCTGAAACATACTACAATCCTGAATTATTTATCATTTAAGAAGCAGCTGCAGGCTGAAGGAACAATATATTATTCTAGTCAATAAAAGGATTCCAATTTATTTTCTATCCTAGACTATGATCTGGTAATTGGATATTTGTTTTAGAGAGGGATATCTGATAAGCTTTACTTTTTACAATTGACACTGATATTTTATTTACAAAATAATGAATAAATAATATCCTTAAATGTGGTGTCTAATGTAATACATGTAGGAAACACAATTAGTAAATTCCGAAGTCAGGACGTCACTTCAACTCTAGCACAAACATTTACGGAGAAGTGAAAATTTATAGTTTGAAAGAGCTAATCTAGGAGTCTTCGCCTAAGTCTAGAAAAATTTGTAGTTTGCTGTAGATCTTATTAAAGAAATTCTGTAGTGTATCGCAATTGGAATATAACAGTTGACTGTTCAATATACAATAATCAATTCACTTTCCTCAATAGTCAAGCATGATTTGTTTTGCAAGGCAACCAATCTATGAAAATTTGTTACGGGTAAACAATGCACGAACTCGTAAACGAGAGCGTTTCATGTAAGTGATTTAGCACTGATCTAAATATTATGAAACCTGTAGAATTCTGGAAGGAATTGAATATGAGTTTGAGGATAGATCAAGACGACACCTATCAAATTACAGTAACTTAGTAAGGGCTGAAATCGAAATCCGAAAACAAAGTTTTGATCTAGTGCATGCAAACATCAAACGATAGACAAAGCCCTGGAAAGAACGCGAACGAATTTATCCCATTTCTAGCAAGGAAAACAATAGACTGCATAGCAGCAATCAATGTTAAGTATTATTCGATTAAAACGATAAGAATTCTAGAATGTTTAAGGCATGGAAAATATAAACAATTGAAATTTCACTTTCTCTTGTTTGACAAGCACGACGCCCGCATGCCGCACGTTGTGTTTTGTGCGTGGAAATTTTTGTCAAAAACTAACCTGTTTAATTAATAACAGCGAATTATCAGGTCTGTAGGTAAGAACATTGAATCTATATACTTACTTCTTCAGTAGAAATCCCAAGATGAAGTTGAAATCCTTACAACACGGGCCCAAAAGCACAAAGAAACTGCACTAAAATTTCAAGCGTAGGCGTTTGGAACATCAACAGTTGTGTGAGCCCACTGTAAGGTGTTCAGTGGTTATCTTCTTCAGTTGGGGCAAGTTCAGGCACGCTCGCGCCATTAAACAAAAGGTTGCCATAACAACACCTGCCAGGAAACAATGGTTAAAACGTGTTTTCCAGGCTGCCCTTACGGGAACATTTTCATCTGTCGCACTCACTTTTCAGTAGATTTAGACAATATGATAGTATGTTTTCTATCACCCAACCCCCAAAATTGGCCATACATTCATACCAATCCAATCAAGAAAAGCGGGAGATTTTGGACAAACGCAATGCAAATGCCATGAGAAAAACGAAAACGGAGAGTTGCTCTGATGTGAGCCCTCTCACTTCAAAATCCGTTCCGCCGTCCATGTAACGAAAAAAAAAATCCACAGCCAACACGCAATTTTTTCATCTACATTTGTTTTTATGTGCATATGAAACTTCCCTGCTAGCAGAGGCCACTTTTCTCTGCATTTCGGTGGCTGAGGGTCGCAGCGAAATGCAGAGAAAAGAGGCCTCTGCTAACAGGGAAATATGAAACACTTCGAGTATCAAATATGAAATAGGTGGGCGCATGGTGACGTCGCAAATTCTGGGCTAAAGGAGGAGCCCTATATCTAGAATTTGTGACCCTGACAACTTTTGAGACACTATATTAAAATTTCACAACTTTCCTTGTGGGAATATCTCCCGCCTTACAAAAGAAAAACAAAATCAAAAATCATGTCGATAGCGCCCCTGGATAACCCGCGCACGTCGACCACCACCGCGCCGCACATCGCGTCGAACCGGCGCTTTGAGCCGACGAGTACTTGATCAGCGGTAATCCAAAACAAAATGGCGGACGGAGGCGGGAGAGATCCGACGAATGTGATCAAAAAAGCGAGGTAAATTTTGATAAAAACCCCTTACGGTTGGCTACTTAAAACCCCAGACTCAAATTTTAGTCATTTATCTTTCTATCTGTTCGTTTATAGACTTGTGGACGACAGGGAATTTCAAGAATTTTGCAGCAAAATTCACGACCTGTTGCGCGGAAGTGACCGAGGGACCGAATGTACCAGTCAGCTTAGAAGGTTATTCCTGTTGATCGCGGCAACAAGAAAACGAAGGAGGTAAACTCCTGAACGATTCAGGAATTCAAGATGGAAGATTTAATTACTGTTCAGTTATATGCTGCTTATATCGTCTAAGAACTTCTTGTCAAGGTCTTGTGAGTCTTCTCTCAACTCTTCTGGTACTGATTAGTGATCCGGGTCTGAATTATATTTATATAGAGCGGATTTCACATGACTGTCAACCCTTGTTATGTAATTGCGATTGCTTTGCGTTCTCATTGGCTACTCGTTTTTCTCAGCCAATCAAATTCTTTAGTAAATACAATTGCGTAATTACTTAGTAATTGGTTCGGCTTGTGATTGGCTGAGAGAAAAGCCATTTAGGAGCAAGTGGTAATTTCTCTCGATTCTGATTGGCTAGTGATTGCTCAATTGCAATTGTTTTCATGACAGTCATGTGAAATCCGCTCTAATTCATTTATATAATAACATTATTCATCCATAAGACAACAATAGTTCATGGCATTCATTGTTACCTAGCAAACAATCAGGAGCAACACAGGGCCCGACATTAACTCTTTACGCTAGGTGCCATTGGCAACTAATTAAAAAATTTAGTCCCAAAATGCAAAGACTTAGTCGCGACATACAGCCGATTGCGTTTGAGCGTTTTACCCTAACAGTTCGCATGTTATGTTTGAACGTTTAAAAGTTGTGTTTCTAGGATGAAACGAGACGTTTCTATGGCGAACCAAAGAGTTCTGTCCTCTCTGATTGGTCAGTGAAAAATACACATGGCGGTTGCCCTTGAAAACGTCCGACTTTTTGTCTCACAACGCAACTTTCAAACATTCAAACGTAACGTGCGAACTGTTTGGGTAAAACGCTCAAGCGCAATCGGCTGTAAATGTGGATCTCAGCTGACCCTAAAAGATGGGGTGGCATTTGGCGACTAGCACTAAATTTTGGTTGCCAATCCCAAAATTTAGTCGCCATTGGTGACCATATGGTCGCAGTATCAGGCCCTGCACTGCTACAGTAGAGTACGTTGAAATTTCCTACCTCCTCCTCTGATCAACCCCACAGGGTGAGAAGTTCTGAATGAGAATCACACCAGGCAGAACATTTCAACCTGTGACATTGATCAGATGCAGGGGAAGGAAGTGCCAATACTCTACCATAGCAGATGAGTATCAGGCTGATATAGTATATGCATTCACTTGATTAATGATTATTATACATTGTACTCAATATCTTGATTCTGATTGGCTCAGAGTGCATGCTTTACTTCGGGAATCACACGATTTGATGGTCTTCAAGACTCAGCTATACTGGGAATTAACAATGCCAAGACAAAGTGGAATCAGGCCTTGCTTAAAATTACTTTTCTTGCTTTCTTGTCAATTAGAATTCCCAATGATCTGATAGAAGAGCTGAAAAGTGTATCTTCTGAGCCACAGCAAGGATCCAAGAAGCTGAAACTACTATCTGCGGCAATCTTGCGTGAAGTCACTCCCACAAAACAACTGGCTATTAGAAATTTTGAACCCCCTGTAGACCAGAAAGACATCCCAGTAATTCTACCCTTGACACTGGTACAGGGAAGGGAGCTTGGTTATTGGTCAAATCATTTACCACAAATTGTGAGGTAGGATGCTAATAAATGTTCATTTGTTCCCATGTTTTGTTACGAATTTCAGTGTAAGGTGTGAGTGTGAGATGGGGGGAATAGCAAGGGTTGCAGCTTTCCCTGTCCCTCCATCTCTTCTCTTCACTAAGCTTCTGATTCAGGGCTTGGAGTTATGCATGCTAATGAGTGGTGGAAACTAAATGTAGGGTGGGGGCCCTCCAATTTTGGGGTTTACATTTAAGGGGGGGGGGGGATTTTTTTGGGTACTGTTTTTTTTAGACTGGGTGATGTTGATGATACTGGATGAGAGATTGATGGAATTTCATTTTTAATCACAAACAGCATAAAGTAACACAAGCATTTGGGCTTGCATTTTAGGGGGGGGGGGGGGGGGGGGGGGTCAAAATTCTTAGGCCCCAGCTTTGAAAAAATACCGGCCCACGTCCTGTTAAATACTGTCCACTTCCTAACAAGAGGCATTGTTTTCACATTCTCATTGGCTGACTAAACAAAGATCCAAGACCTCAACATTGCACTGTGCTACACTGTACTGCACTGTACTGTTATGTTTCAGATGGCTGACCAAGGGTGGGACCCCTTTGGAGGTACAGACCACTGCACTTGGATTCTTGAACCTCATTTTCTACTCCCACAAACACCTTCTTTCTCAAGGTACAGTTTATTTCACAACTGCTATGGTTGATAGCACAGCTGAAGTTTCTTTTTGAGTTATTTTTTACTCATGCCTTCCTTAGAATTGTGTGATTCTAGAAATAATCCATAGCCCTCCTATTGCAGGGATTTGTGGTAATATGATCTCCTGCCTGGCATTTTCAGTGACTGTATTGGAAGTAAAAGGCATTTGACCCCCAACCCCTCTTGAATGTATTTCCAAATCCCTTCCATGGGGGAGGTATATTTGGATGTTTTTCTGGAATCACACATTTCACGTTTTAACAAACTTAGCAAAACTAATTCATTTCTGTAAGAAATGATCCTACCTTGGAAATTGTTGATGTAAGAACAGTGACAATACATATTTCTCTGTGAAATGTGGAACTTGTAACATAACATTCCTTACAAATGGTAGAAGACCTGCTATACTTACAATAAAATGACCCTCTATGTATGTTTAACACTATTTATGTAATACATAAAAAGAAGCAGTCATGCTTTATCTGGTGAGAAATGAGGGTGCAGCCTATGTGTTTATATTCCCCAAAAGCAGGACTGCAAATATTTTGTACTACTAGCATAACAATAAAGCAGTCATAAAGCAGCCTTTTACTTTTGTGATTCCCTTGCATTTGCTTCATTAATTACTTATAAGTTTTATAAATCATGTGTAAATGTATGTACTGTAGAAGACGTGAGTGCAGTATGTAGTCAGATGGCTCATTGGCTCAGGAATGCGAGCACTGTCTCCGCCCCCAACCCCTTCCAGCGCCAGATCTTTGGCGGAAGCAAGGCTAAAGGGGTATGCATGCTGCGTCTTTGTTATTTTCATCTTTTGTTTTCTAGTTCTAATGCAAGAGTCATTTGAAAGCTCTGCCATACCACCATGCATAAGTTTTAAAATGTAATAAACACTTTCTTGTGTTAGTCACCCTCTTGTGTAAAGTATTATTTTACAAGTGGTTACCGGTGTACAATTGACAGTTAGGAATCCTGACCCCTTATTATTCTATGTCCTCACTATTTTACAAACCATGACCCTGCACTCTGACAAAGCGACTCATGCATGGAATTTCAAATTCATTCATATCAGTAAGATCCAAGTGCATAATTTTCATCCATGCATATCATATGAGCTTGTAAAAAAGATAGTGATAGTTCCTCTCAGCAGCTAACCTTAACTCTATTCTGTTGATCCTTTTGTATGCTTGCTGGGCTTCCAAACCATTCCAATCCCTTAACCAGCATCCTCTATGAGAGTTCCAAATTGTCACCTCATTTAAAGAGAGGGAATTTGCTAGAGGACAATTTCTAGCAGCCATAAAAAAGAGCAGGATTTTCAAGCATGAAGCTAAATATCATGTATACAGTACTTAAAGGTATCTAAAAATCTATAAATTGAAGATAAATATTCTTGTGTATAACTTTCGTTTTGCAGTACCAGTGTGTATCAGAAATTGATGGGACTGCATCAAGATTTTTCTTCACTGTCCTAAGCATTGGCAAGTATCAAAGACAGTTTTTAAAATATGACATAATATTTGGTTGTAGCATTCAGATCATTTGGGATTGGAATCACTAATCTTTAAATTGGGAGGCTTGCAACAATACCCTGGATCCAAAACCTGAACTGTGGCGCTCCCTTGAAAATTCATGTTGCTACCACACCCACAAACAACCCACTACCCTGCTTTCATTTGTTTGTCATTTGCAATACATGCAAATTACAGTAATATATACATCACAAAATGTAGTTTGTTTTAATTAACTTTTATTTATATCTATTATTTTCCCCAGCACATTACTGCTTTCCAGATCAAATCCTAAACATACATTGCTTCTCCATGTTGCGGCCCTGGCTCATCAACAGCCATGCTCTCCAAGGCCCCAGGGATGATGTCCCATCATGCCCCCCACAACAAGCCTCCCCAATCTCTACACCCATCATGACAACAGAGAATCCCAGCAAATCACCTTCAAGAAATTATTCCCCATCACAAGACACACTCAATGCTAGTAGAACAAGCTTGGATAACTTATCACTTGATTCCCAGTCCTCCTCTGGATTCTTTATCCCTATGTCCCAGTCCCCTAGTGGGCAGTCTGGCACCCAGTCCCCTGCTTTAGGGCAGTCCCCAGATGACAGACCTCCAAGTGGCCAATTTAGTGGTCTTGATAACAGGCCTCCGACGCCTTTGAGTTTTCCTCTCACTGCTGAGGATTCTGGTGCAGAAAGAGCACCAACTCCCAAGAGGGGTCCCCAGAGGAAGATTTCTAGAAATGTTAGTTTCACAAAGCTGTTCCCACATAGTAATCAGCAAGGCCCTAAAACTGGACTGCAGGAGCTTCAAGAGAAGGCATGCGAATATTGTTTAAGAGTCCTGGAGCAAAATGAAAGAAGTAAGTACTGGAATGCTACAGGGTGTTATTGTATTTTATACATTTTTGAGATAGCAAGATACTGCATCTCAACATTTGGCACAGAATATGATTATCTACAATGGATGATTCCGGCGATAATGGATGTTGGCGCTGCAGGACAGTAGCTGTGATACATTTTCACAAAATGAAATACAATCCAAAGCAAGAGAAAATGATATATCATTTTCTCTTGTCCAAAGGCATTTCCAAGAAAGAGTTTATGCTTATAGAATCGTCCATTACTTGATTGAAAAGAATAATTCCTTTTGCTGAAAAAGATATCACAGGCCACAAAATTATTAGCCTTCATATACACTACGGATTTCACCAAACCATGGTGTGCATCGAAAAGAAAACTCTGCCCCTTCAGGCTCATGTTTTTGTCTGCATTCCTTTCTCCACGGGCCGGCATACTTTTATAAAACTTTTCTGAAAGACCTGAAAATGTCAATGTCTATGAAATATTTTGGGAAATGATTGTAACATGCAAGTTTTTAATTTTGAAGAACACATAAGCCTGTGGAGAAAGGAATGCAAACAAAAACATGAGCCTGAGCAGGCAGAATCGTAGACGTTTTTTTCGACATGCACCACGGTTCGGTGAAATCTGTAGTAAGTGGCTCTCCCAGTCTCTCCTCCTCTCCTCATCTCTTTAGACCCACAAACTTGTCACAATTATGTCCCTCTTTCTAAACACTAAAAACTTATTTTATAACAGAGCCAAGCAAAGTTCAAGATGCCATACTTCTAGAAGCTGTAAGTATGTGTGTATATATTATAACTAGTTCTACGATTGCCTGCTCACTGCAACTGGTCCCCTGGGGTGTGATGAGCTTGAGAGCTGCTAGACTTCCTGGAGAAGGCAAATTGACCCTTTCTCACCTCTGGTATACCACCGACTGGTAAGCTCAGTGGTAAGAGTTACCTGACTGTTGTACCGGGAGGTTGGGGGTTCAAACCCCGGCCGGACCAACACTCAGGGTCTTTTCTAAATGATTGAGGAGAAGGTGCTGCCTTTGTTCCAACATCTGCAAATGGTTAGACCATTACTTCTCGGATAAGGACGTAAAACCGTTGCGAGGCCAAGAAGAACCACCTAGAACCACCTAGAGCCGTTTGCATAACCTATTTTGTTGATTGAAAGTTGTTACTGTTCTTTTTTTTTACAGACGGTGATAGAGGCTGTTTACACTTTAGATCTACTTTGTGGCACAAACAAATCTCTGGTTCCTAAGCTCATTGAGATGATACGAAGACTTTATGGCCGGATTACTGGCGACATGAATAAATGGAAAAGAGTAATGCTCCCAGCGGTTCAGTTCTTCCTTAACCATGGTAAGTAGAACAGGAAGCTGCCTCTACTATATAGAGGAAAGCCACCTACTGTTTATTTTTTCTTCTCTTACAGGTGAAGCCGTTGTATTTGATGCTGAACCGGCGTGCAAACTTCTCTTTGGTACTATGGTGAATGCCTACTATTACAGGTCAGCATTAAGTTCGCTACGCATAAGGATAATGCCATTTCTTTGGGCATGAAATTTTGAGCGATGCTGATCAGATACCGTGCAGATGGTACAGATTGGTCAACAATTTTCAAATCCGTCTTGAAGGCAATGACTAAAAGATAACACCGCCGTAGCCGGCATACCTTGCCTCGGTAAAAAATTCAAAATTTTATTTTTCTTACTGAAAGAACCAGAATGAATTTTTTAACCAGCATTTAACCTTACTCTGCCTCGGTAACGATTTTTTTCTGGCTACGGCGGTGGATAGCACTTGTGAAGATTTTCCTTTTCATTTTACACAACGCGAACCTTGATTTTTACGGAGCTTTTACACGAATGTTGAGATGTAAAACATGACCCAACGTTATTCAACTACGCTTTCGGTAGTTTCGAACATGTGTTTAGAACATTTTGTCGAGTTGTCAAACCTTGTTCATAAAGAATCGTTGGACAAATTGGCGGAAAGCACGCATTGCTGCTGAAGGGCTTCCCTTTATTAACCTTCTCATATGAAAATTATTCAACTAAAGTATTTCTTAAACTTCTTCCTCCTGTGAACATGAGGTATTCTTTTTTGCAGTTCATCTTTTGCTTTCGAAGTTGTGATGTTTTGTCTTAATAACAAGGAGAAGTTATGTATTTCCACGAGCGCGTTCACTATTTTCTTCCCGAATCTGTTCAAAGTAAGTACCTTAGAAAAATAGAGAAAAAAAGACATTTAATTCATTCAAAGTAACTGAGACTTTCTTGCGTGGCTTAATTGGGAAACTTAAAGGAAACTTGTCCGGCCACAATGTTGCGCGCTACATGTGTCCTAGTTTAGCCAGGGCTCATTAGAATCGGGACCTAATGAGGTGTTTTGAAATTTGTTTCAGATATTAGCCTGGTTTCCGAGGACATTTTTGAGAGAGTATATTGAGTTGTTACCCGTCATGATGTCAGAGGACACTGCAGTTGAAGTAAGATTCTCCCTAGTTTGTCTCGAGAACGAGTTGAAAGGCAAGATATCCTTCCATAGCCCTCCTACGATGCCGCTTGCGTGTCGTTCGTTTCAAGTTCGCGTTCGTTTCACGTTCGCGTTCGTTCACGTTCGCGTTCGTTTCACGTTCGTTTCACGTTCACGTTCGTTTCACGTTCACGTTCATTTCACGTTCACGAAACAGCCCTTAGAAGTCGCAAAATTTCAAGTTCACGAAACAGCCCTTAGAAGTCGCAAAATTTAATCAAATTGTTACCAATATCCTGGCTACGCCTCTGTATCTCGTGGCTGCTCCGTTTTTGGCGTTTCGTCCGGTTTGAAAACAAATATCACGGTGTAAAAAAAGCCCCAAAAAACACGATGACTTAGACTCGCCCGATGTATGCGGTGCCGCGCTGTTTTTTATTTCTTGACGTTCAAGTGACTCATTTTCCGTTCCATTTTCTATATCTTGTCGTTCAAGTGACTCATTTCCCGTTGCATTTTCTAGATCTTCCACAGCATACTAGACTTAGCATGTCAGGCCGCGGCTATGTGCGCGTACTGGAGCGCAAGAGGTAAATAACAAAGCGTGTTCGTGAACATAGGTTTGGTTAGAAATCACTTGGGTCAACTGAACAAGAAGTTTCAAACAGACAAGACAGAAAGGTTTTATTGGTACCTTGCAAATATAATTTACATCGGTTTTGACCCAATAGACCTTTTCCGTTTGAGCGAATGAAATCTCTTGTTTCTCCCCTAACGCACGAGCAAGCTTTTAATATTTCATGTGACCATCGTGTATGTATGGATACAGGCATCAAACCTGTCACAAATGTTCGTCAGATAATACTCAAAAAATTTAGAGATGGGCACCACAAAATCAACGCACCCTAATAAAGAGGTCTTGTCGTGTCTTGTCTTGTCTTGTGTTGGGGTCCTTGAGAGCCGGTGCATCCCCTTGTCTTGACCTATTGATTTCTCATCATACTCCACATGTTTTATATAATGTAAGCCCCCACCCCCTCCAGATTTGTACCCCTCAATTTTTTACAAAGTTCTCGATCCCTCTCTGACCCGTAATAATGTGATCCACTTTATTTGAAGGCAAGTCTAGCAGCAGTAGCGACACGTCAAGCACTGCCCTTTCTTCTACGGATGCCTTCTCGGACCCCAAGTACAAGCCCATGTTCAGCTTTATCCTAAGACCCGAGGCTGGTCACGGAGATACTATTAGCAGGTGAGGACTTGCCAAAGAGTAGAGCGATTTTATTTGACAACTAATACTAAAAGGTGTAATACAAATGTCCAAGTCCGACGTTTCGGTAGTTTCTGCCTTGATCAGGGTCAACAGAAAGTTAACTGTCGTCCCATGATGAGTCAAAATAGATTTAAAATGTAAAGATTAAGGCACTGCCTAAAAGCGGAGCTCACAAACCATCTGAAGAAAGTGTTCCATGTCTGATAGTTATGTTGCTCCGCTAGAGAGTTCCGCTATAAGAAAAGCGCGCACTAAAACTGAAAAATGCGCGTACTAAACGTATGCTAGACTAAGGGCTGGTATACACACGAACGCAAGCGCAAGACGCAGGCGCGAGACGCAAGCGCGAGACGCAAGCGCGAGACGACATCTAAAAGCAAAGTTTCAGATTTGATTTACTAAATTCAATCAAGAACATTGCTCTATGTTCTCTGAATCAGTCGATGGAAATGGATGCTTTCTCCGACTTGTTATGTTGCAATGCTGTCAAAATGGCGGCTGGCACAGGCTCTTTAATTAGTTTGCTTGCGCAAGCGTTTGCTTGATTTACACTAGACCCAATCACAAGCACAAGGGAACGTAACGTCCCCTGCTTGCGTCTGCTGGCTTGCGTCTGCGCTTACCACAGGAACTCCGAATAAACCCCCCAGGAGAGCTATAAGTTAATTATATAATTGTTTGTGCATTGCCACAGGTTGGGTTCGCTTCACTCTCTGCTCTCCGATATGGTGGAACATCCCAGAGTTGTTGTATCTTCTCAAATCGTCACTACACTACTCAGGTAAGACGATAAATGATCAAATAGGTTTAGTCAGCCACCAACACCGAGTCTTCATAAAAGCATCCATTTCCATCGGCTGGATTAGAGAAGGTAGTGCAATATTTTCGATTGAGTTTTGATAATCGAGCCTAGTAAATAAGATTGCTAGCGGCTAACAAATGAATCTCCCAGAATCAAAACGCTTGTGCTTGACATGGTAAGGGAAAAATGACGAACACTTACCTGAAAATAGTGAATTTGATCTGTTGTCGACTTGACTCGAAGTTGTGGATGGAGCGCCCGTTTATATAGCGAATTCTGCACGTGGGACGAGTCACATACCTGTGGTCTTTTAAAAATGCGCAGCGCAAACCAAAACTAATTTTACTAACCTCGTCTTGGCTTACATTACTGACCCATGCCTCGACTAGGGATGGTTATGGTGGTGTCATCCGCGTACATTCGGGCGACACCAGAGTCGAGGCACCGAGGCAGATCGTTTGTATAAAGGATGAATAGCAAAGGGCAAAGAATGGAACCTTGTGGGACCCCACGTGTCACTTCTCTGGCTCGGCTCTCACGAAAATCAATACTCTGCAAACGTCTGCGAATGGCTCATTCATCATTTTTCATAAAAAAAATCTAATTATTTTCTTTGCTTGCAGCACATATTTCACGATCTTGTTGGAAGAAGCAGATAAGTCTATAGTCAGTCGTCTCGTACCTGTGATTCTAGAGAGAAGTGTGCTGCTCTACAATGTACAGAACTCCGAACGACTCGTAAGAAGGTAGGTTATAAACAACAACATTTTTTAACAACAACATTTTAGTTCATATCTAAGGAATATTGACAAATTTTTTGAAGCTAACCCGCAAATAGCAGAGCTAATCGAGGCGGGTAGCTTTCATCATTGAATAAAAAAAAATAATAATGTACTGAACTGCTTAGCTCTAAGTTTGTGTTTACCTCGTTCATGGCCCGACATTGTGACCAAATGGTCGCCAAAATGGCCGCCAATGGCAATTTAATTTGGGAGCTTGGCTTGGCTTTTCAGGTTGAGTCACGAGCCAACTTGTGGAAAGGGAAGACATTTACACTGGAACCCCGATTTTACGATCCTCGATTTAACGATACTCCGATTTTACAACGACTTTTCTGGGTCCCAGCAACAATACCTCGCCTTTAAAATCCTTATATCGAGAGTTTGTTTACAATGGGCAGTCGCAAAAAAATCTGCACACCCCCTGTTGAGGACCCGAGTCACAGCTACCCACCCTGGATTTTTAAATTTGAACCACCCACCCTGGAATTCCAGTGATTTTCTCATGACCACCCTGGAAAGTGCGCTTACCCACCCTGGAATTTCGTATTTTAAGGGTGCCCACCCTGGAATTCCAAGCTCTACTTTGACCACCCACCCTGGAATTCCGAGCTCCATTTTGACCACCCACCCCGGAAATCCAGAGGTCCTCAACAGGGGGGGTGCGAATTTTTTTGCGACTGCCCAATGATACCCCGATTTTACGATGCAATTTCGTTGCCCCCGTGGGGGATCGTAAAATCGGGGTTCGGTAGTAGCAAGGCCCTAGTGGGCGTGTCTGGGCGGTGATGTAAGCCAGGCAACGAGATTTTTTTACTTCATTAGGCAATAAAATATATTAGTAATGAAGGGAGCAGTTAATTTATTTGAATAATAGTACATGTGATGGATATCGAGTAACTAGTAACTATTATTATACATTGAACTCACTGTCGCAAATCTGATTGGTCGAGAGCAAACAATCAATTCTCAATGTCGCGTGAATTGACATGCTAAATGCAATATCTGTAGCAGATACTGCATTTATCATCAGGGGCGTAGTCAGCACTTATGAGAGGGGGGGTTCCAAAATTCAAAAAATAACAAACTCCACATAGATCGGACGTGTTTTTTTGCGTTCTCGCCACAGGAAACCCAGCCAAAAATATTGATCTCGGGGAAAAACTAGCGTTTGAAGAAATTTGCTACTTTTATTGGAGCTTTTATTTGTTGTCTATTAAATATTTACAATTTTAGTAGTAAGTCGGTCGCGAGGCGGGGTTCCGCTGTGGGAGAGGGGGGGTTCCGGAACCCCTGGAACACCCCCCTGGCTACGCCCCTGATCATGTCACGTTCAATGTCGGTCGTTCCCGAGCCGTCGTCCGTGTCTGCATTTGGAATTTGAGCAAAGCCATTTTGGATAAAGTCGTATCAATTTGTCTTCTTTAAAATGTATAATAAAACAATTATTGAATTCGCATGACATCGTGAGTTAGCAAAACTTCGCCGTGCCTGCGTTATCTTCGGCAAATAACAGATAACGGCTTTGGCAGATAACACAGGCCTCAGTTTTGCTAACTCACGATGTCATGCGTAACCTCATCCAATAATTGCTTATTGTCATTTTAGTTCCGGGATACACCCCTGACAGCACTTTTAGCTGCAGACGGTTACTATTGTCGCTTTTCAGGTTGTTAGCAGAGAAACTGGTCCTGATATTCCAGACCTACCCTAGTCTTGTAGCGACACATCAGCAAGATATGGTGGAGTTTATATCAGGAATGAAAAACTTAGGACCTGAGAAAGAAGACTTCTTTATTAATGTGGTACGTACATTAGTATCTTTACAGGTCCTTGTCCTGTTTCGCCTAGTGCAGTCACGTGGCTTTCCGCCGCGTCGAAAAGCCAGTCGACTGCACTAGGCGAAGCAAGGCAAGGACCTGATTGGCTTGGATAATTTGACTGACCGAACAGGAAAATTTCCATAGCGAAACAACGATTCTAGCAGATTAGAGCAGATTTCGTACGCCATTTTGTCAGCCTAGCAACATACCGAGTCAGAGAAAGCATCCATTTCCATCGGCTGATGTAGGCAATGTAGTGCGATATAAATATATATAATGAAAGGTCGACGAACAGCTTAAACGATGATTATTTAATAACGATATTTCAATCGGCCATTACCGATCTTCTTCAGGTTTTGAATGGAGATATTTACATTGCATGCTGGATATAAATAAAATAACGGTCACATTTTTAAAAAGAAAGAAAAATACATATGATACGGTGCTTGAGAAGTGACAGATAAGAGATAAAATAATATGAAACAAAAATAAGGATTAATTACAGCTAAAATTAACAAAACTTTCATCTCTTATGTTCAGACCATTAGGAGTTAAAGTTCGAGCTCTGTTGATGAGAAAAGCTTCTCTAGCTTTGCGTATAGAGTCGCGGTTAGATTTAAGTTTTTCTAAAGGGATTAAAAGCATGTCAGAGGCAATGTGGTTAGCTGTATTATGGAAGTGGAGGGCAGCGGTATAAGTGCGATATAAGATTGAACGCAGTAAAGCAGGTTGTAAACGTAGATGGCTATTCTACATTTCTACTTTAAATTCTTCCCCTATTAACGAATGTAAATGTAAACAGAAAGATTAATGTCAAATAGATTTGTGTACAAGATTAATGATGTAATATAATTTTGTGATGAACTGTGAAATGATGAGATGTTAATGGCGGCTTTACAGCCTATGTAAGTATTTTTCCCGGCAATACTTTGCCTCAAGAGAAATACTATCGAATATAATTTTGTGTACCTTTAAAGACCTGACCGCAATTCATGATGTAATATAGTTGTATTTACCTTTGTAAGACCTGACCGCAATTAATGATGTAGTATAGTTTTGTGTACCTTTAAAAGACCTGACCGCAATTAATGATGTAATATAGTTTTGTGTACCTTTAAAAGACCTGACTGCAATTAACGATGTAATATAGTTATGTATAGTTTTGTGTACATTTCAAAGACCTGACCGCTATTAATGATGTAATATGGTTTTGTGTGCATCTTTAAATGACCTGACCGCAATCAATTATGTAATATAGTTTTGTGTACCTGACCGCAAAATGTTATGTTCGCATGTAATAATTCTCTACACTAAATGACAGCCGTTTTTCTGCAGGTGTGGTCAATAGGGGAATACGCTTCAACCATCTACGAGAGAGGATGTACGGTACAGATGATCGTACAGTATTTTGAGGTAAACAAACTGCACTCTCATCGATACATGCGCTTTCACTATACTGGCTTGTGTTACCAGTCGAACTAAAACTTAGTTGATTCCGTCTGCGCAGTAGAGCGTGACATTTCTCAGATCTGAGTAGTGGTTCTATTTGTTCGTTGCGTATGCTCGTATAGATACAAGCCCTCTTACTATACTGGCTTGTGTTACCAGTCGAACTATAACTTAGTTGATTCCGTCTGCGCAGTAGAGCGTGACATTTCTCAGATCTGAGTAGTGGTTCTTTTTGTTCGTTGCGTATGCTCGTATAGATACAAGCCCTCTTACTATACTGGCTTGTGTTACCAGTCGAACTATTACTTAGTTGATTCCGTCTGCGCAGTAGAGCGTGACATTTCTCAGATCTGAGTAGTGGTTCTATTTGTTCGTTGCGTATGCTCGTATAGATACAAGCCCTCTTACTATACTGGCTTGTGTTACCAGTCGAACTATAACTTAGTTGATTCCGTCTGCGCAGTAGAGCGTGACATTTCTCAGATCTGAGTAGTGGTTCTATTTGTTCGTTGCGTATGCTCGTATAGATACAAGCCCTCTTACTATACTGGTTTGTGTTACCAGTCGAACTATAACTTAGTTGATTCCGTCTGCGCAGTAGAGCGTGACATTTCTCAGATCTGAGTAGTGGTTCTATTTGTTCGTTGCGTATGCTCGTATAGATACAAGCCCTCTTACTATACTGGCTTGTGTTACCAGTCGAACTAAAACTTAGTTGATTCCGTCTGCGCAGTAGAGCGTGACATTTCTCAGATCTGAGTAGTGGTTCTATTTGTTCGTTGCGTATGCTCGTATAGATACAAGCCCTCTTACTATACTGGTTTGTGTTACCAGTCGAACTATAACTTAGTTGATTCCGTCTGCGCAGTAGAGCTGATTGCGTGACATCTCTCAGATCTGACATTTTGACCGGCCACGAGTCTTCATCTCTTGTGCGCATATGATGGTCGGAAATAAGGTATGACGGAGATCAAATCGATTTGGGCGCACAGGGAATTTCTGCAGAAACCCATCCATGGGAAAAGCTGAATTTCCCATGGTAGAAGAATGGGAAGTGTTCGGAATTCCCATGGCTATCCATGTGAATTCCGAACACTTCTCATGCGTGTGCCTTGGGAAATTCAGCTTTTCCCATAGATGGGTTTCAGCAGAAATTCACTGTGGCGGTCTCCATCTCTGCCATCCACCCAGCCGTTGTTTTTAGTCCTGCCTTTTTGAAACTGTTATCTTTATTTGTTCTGAAAGCGCCGTGATGTACGCGTTTTCTCGACGCTTTTTTAAAACCATTGTATTTATGTTACTTTTCTGATTGTGTTTAGAGTTTAGAAGCGCTGACGTACGAAATCGTGATGCAGACGAACCCTGGAAAGGTACAAAATCACCCGAATGTTAGAAAATAAAACTTTGTGCACTTTTAACTTAAAAATTGGTCAATACTAATACTACACTGTAGCGATAATGAATGGGTGCGCTGCATGAATCAAGTGCCTTGTATGCGCGCGTTGCATCCTGGTAGTTGTGTTGCATTCCAGACCCCGTTCACTCGAGACCGGTACAAAACCGGACCGGTACAATTCCAGTACGGTACCGCCTGTTCATACGGTACCGGTACAATTCTGGCACGTTTTGCAACAGTGTTCACACGGGACCGTGCCGGACCTAGCGGTACGGTGCCGCAGGGCCTATATTTGAATGCGCGATGGTACCGTACCAGAATTGTACAGGTCCAGTTTTATACCGGTCTCGTGTGAACGGAGTCCCAGAGTAGCTAGTAGTCTATTGGAGCCAATTCTCGAACCCTGAGCTCCGCGGCTCGTCACATATTTGGGGAAGCTAAAAAAAAGTAAGCAACTTTATTAGCGTTTCAAATCTCTTCTAGCTGTGCACGAGTGCACTACTTATCGGGGAGACAGTGCACTACTTACCCCCTTTCTCTATCAGAGCTCCAGGTGAAAGGAATTCAAAGCTATAAGCAAGCTACTCAGAAAAGAGAAAAGTCGATACGGTTGGTCGATCCGGGATTCGAACTCAGGACCGTACGCACAGTGTTCCGTGCACAAACACACTGCGCCACCTAGCCGTACCTAGGGTTCTGGTGTTTGACGCTTGCGCGAGATTTGATACAGAGCTGTCGAGAGAACAAACTTTCTGCGCATGCCCCAGCGTTCAAAAAGGATGTCCCCATTCTCTTACCCAGAGCTCCCCGGCTCGTCTCCTCGCGGGGGAGGCTCTGGTGACAGCCACTGACGCATGCGCGAGATTTGATACAGAGCCGTTGAGAGAAAGATCTTTCTGCGCATGCACCAACGTTCAAAACCAGCCAATCAGCAAAGGTCCTCAAATGGATGTCACCAGAGCCTCCCCTGCGAGCAGACGAGCCGGGGAGCTCTGGGTACGAGAATGGGATGTCCCCAGAGCTTGCAGAGTTCTGGGTACGACCGAGAATGGTTGAAGCTTCGTTCTATGTAGGATTTCCCGGCCCTCAGTCAAATTGTGTAAATAAATTAATAACTCATCTTTGTTTTCTTCCAGGTTCCATTCAGCGGGAAGTTGATATCTGTACTTATGACAGCGCTTGCTAAGGTCAGTGCCTAATTGATTTTAACTCGTGGATATGCGTTGCACAGAAATAGGAGGGTCTTTTGTTTACAGTTTGGGCTCATTAGCATAATGTTCAGAATCAGACATTTGGAGGGAGCTATAAAATGATGAGTTCTGAATATCAATAAGGTCTAAGTGCGTACTGTGACGTTCAATTTAGAGAAACATGTGAGCAAATGAGAGTTTTGCACCAATGATTTATGGATCTTTAAGGCCGGTTTACACTTTTTGTTGAATTTGTCGCGGTGATTTTTCTCGCGCGAGTTGCAATTCCAACTCTCTTGTGCAAACGAGATGCAAATCCGGTGCGATTTCTGTGCTCTCTTTTCTTCAAAACGCATCAAGTTGTAAAGAGTTGTTGCAAACATGTTTGAAATCTTGAAATCTTTCTTTTTTTTGGTTGAAATCTCCGCGACCTCACGCGACAAAGATCGCGGCAGATCGCGCCGACTTGCACCTAGTTTACATTAGTGCTTTCGAGTTGCACATACATGCGAGAAAAATCGCCGCGACTCGCTCGACAAAAAATGCAGCAAAAATTGCAAGTGTAAACTTAGGGAACAATGGAATTTTTTTGGTTGCCCTTCACGGGAACTGACACCTAGTCTAATCGATGATCAAACTTAGACAAAGTTGTCTTGGAAGGCCTGCTCAGTTTTTGTATCTACGACTAATAGCTAGCGACAGTTTTATTTTTTGTTTCTTTTTTGTCGACAATGAACCTCGTATAGTCGAAAACAATGTTGTAAGACAAGAGTTCCAATGTCATGGGTGATTGCACAGCATTTTCACTACTGCCCTTCGGATTTCTCTGTTCCTGAAGCCATAAATCATCGGGTTTAAGACGGAGCCAGCGACAATAACAGGAAGCGACCAATTCCACATTCTGAATATCCTGAACTCCTCCTGACAATTCCGAGATTTCCCAAACCACAGCGTGAACACCAAGTTTGGCGCGAAGCAAAGTATCAAAATAAGATATATCGCGGCGAAGGTTTTCACTGCTTTCAAGTTCCTCGCGTATCGTATTCTACCGTCTTGTCCTGGCTCAGTAACACAAACCTGTATATTCACGCTTCTCTGAACGTTTATTTTTCTGACTTGTTCTCGAGAAATGGCGAGAATTTGAAAGTAAGAAATTCCGATCACTGCTAGAGGTAAAAGTAGGGTTATAGCCGCCCAAACGGAGTTGTATTCGCTCCAGGATGGCAGATTTTTCATGTAAATAAATACAGGAAACGCGGGAAGAAAAGACAACACCCATAAAGTGATTACTAGGCGAATATAAGTGGTTTCCTTTGCGAACAAGGCGTACCTCATGGGCCATTTTACATACAGGTATCTATCGAGACTGACTGTACATAAATTGAATGAACTCAAAAGTAGGGTTTGCGTCCAGAGAAAGAAATCGACTTTCAGGACGAGTCCTTTGACTTGTAGTGGCAATGCAACGGCAGTGGAATAGAAAGTGCTATGAAGTAAGCCAACGAACAGATCAGCGCTTGCTAAAGAACAAATGAGAATGTTAGAAACTGTACGGAGTGTTGGAGTTTTGTAGATTGCTAAAAGAACCAAGGAATTTCCAACTGCAGCTAAAAGGCCAAGTGTCGAGTTTAAGAAGACAAATAAAAGGTTTTCATCGCCCATGGAGTACGACAAAATTGGGCAAACTCTTGACAAGTTTCCCGCCATGTGAAAGTTAATCACCAGCAAAACTTTCGTTGGTAAGAGCGATGATTCTTGTTCTTTCTCAATATAACCAACTTAGTTGAAGTTAAGGACTCAGCTGCTTCTCGGAAGCTCACAGTAGCTACACGAGGCAGGTGTTTTTATCTGTAAAGTTTCCTGTCGCTTGTAGTGGCCATTTGAAATTTATGCTGCTCAATTACTAACGCTAAATCCTTTCCCGGATTGTTTACTTGAGAAAAGCAGCTAAGCATTAACTCATCAATGATGCGGTTTTCGTAATTCTGCAAAGTCTGGGCACACGCTTTTTAAACTGAATTAAACTTCTAAGAAACCCGCTGCTAAAACGCGATTTGACTGTTGCGTCAGAGTTCGCAGAATTTCTGTAAGCACGTCGGGAACACTTGGCAGTTTTCACGATGTTGCGCATGCAATATAAATGTGATGAGAACAATGCTTGTCTGTATTGAATAACAAAAGCCGTCTTCGCCAGAACGAGTCGGAACGGCTCAAGGGTGTTGTTCTCACGACATCGTAAAAACGGTTAATTGGAAAAGAAATTCTCTGAACAAAATAATTACCATTGTATTACAATCGTCTTGGCCATTGTTTCATTGATTTTGAAAAATTACTGTCGAAAACTAGAAGGCAATTGCTTTCAAGTTTTTCTGTCCAATTGTTTTTCCAGTCTGTCAAAACCTGGCGGATTCCGTCCTTTACTCTTCGACTCTGAAGAAGAAATACATCTTTCCCATTTTCTTGTAAAAACCGCTAAGAGTTTGAAGGTTGTGACGTGGTCCTATTTCTTGTGTGACTGTTTCGTAGCTTACGAGATTCTCTAGATCTCAAAGGAAAATCACTCTAACAGAAAATTTAAAACCAATGCGAAGAACAGTTTCAATTAGTATCTTCTAAGTTAAGTGGAACAAGATCAGTTGGAATTAACAATTGAAAGAAAGAGCAGGTGAAGGCTAAAAGAAATGTTTTACTATCACCTAGTTTGGACAATTAGATGTTTCATTTCCTTCCTAACTAAATTTGCCTTATTTGAAGCATGTTCGAGTAGTTGTTTACCTAGAAAGTAATTTAAAATGAGTAATATTAGAGTGGATTTCAGATTATTGTCGCGAGTAATTCACAATTACTTTGCGTTTACTCCTATACATGTTGTTCAGAATTGGTGTATTTATTTTGCGTTTGGTTTATGTCATTATGTACTGAAATCGGCTCTACCATTAGCCTTAAGTTCGAAAAACATGCTAAGCCATTTGAATAACAAATTCTGAAAAGTATTTTTTCTAAATACAATGCAATAAACTTTCATTTAAATTACGAGAATTGGAATATTGCTTTGTATCACTTTTGAAAATGTAAAAGCCCAACATAGAGAGCATCTGCGTTTTGCGGCAAGGGCATCTCTTTGGTGACGGCGCCGCGTGAATCAATCGTGCGACTTCGTGGCTCCACAGATATCTCTAATTTTGAAAAGCTGTTAGAGTGCTGGGCTGTCGGCCGGACCAACATTCAAGGTCTTTTCTAATTATTTGAGTGCACTGTGCCGTCTATACTCTAACTTCTGCAAATGGTTAGGCCTTTGCGTGTTCACGGATAAGGGCGTAAAACCGTACCCATAACGGAAGAAGAGCTACCTAGTTGGTGGAGACGTTCGCCTAGCCCATTTTGTTTTTTATCACATATGGACGAACAAGTCACGAAAAACGACGTGTAAGCAAACATTATTTCAGTAGGTGTGTCGCTCCCCTTTAATCGATCGCTCTTTCTTTTATTAGCTCGCATCCAGATGTCAAGACCTCGTGCAGAGAGCGATTCTTTGCTGTAGCAAGATTATACGTCAGAAACCTGTAAGGACAATCCATTTATTCACTTGTGATATTAGAGAGCGAAGCCCTGAGCGCTACTTCGCTCCTGACTTGTGACATTTTAGGTAATGTGTTGCTGGTAATGGTGGTTGTTGTTGTTGGTAATGGTAATTGTATTGATTGTAAATATTATTTGACGGTGTCGCTGTCGCTGACGTTGTTGGTGATGATGATAAATGATGATGATAAATGATGATAAATGATGAATATGATGGCTAAAGTGTTAATCATGATCCTACAGCTACCAACCCTGGCAAGGTTGAATTACCCCCGCCTATCATTTAATTCCATGATATTACCATCCTCCTACTCGTACATCATGCTCTTCCCACTCCAACACCTCCTCGTACTGTAACTCCTCTTTCTCAACCTCCTGCTGTTCCATCTACACCTACATTCCTGCGTCTCCCACTCCCCCTCCCTCTTCTCCTCGGCCATCTCCTGCTCCTATTCTAACTACTCTTTCACCTCCACCTCCACCCCTTCTCCTCATCCTCCACCTACTTCTACTACCATACCTCCTCCTTCTCCTCTCCTTCTCCTCCTTGTCCTGCCCCTTCTCTTGCTCGACCTCCTGCGCTTCCTACTTTAACTCCTTCTCCTACTATACCTTCTCCTTCTCCTTCTCCTCCTTGTACTGGCCCTTCTCTGCTCGACCTCATGCGCTTCCTACTTTAACTCCTCCTCCTTCTCCTACTATACCTTCTCCTTCTCCTCCTTGTACTGCCCCTTCTCTGCTCGACCTCATGCGCTTCCTACTTTAACTCCTCCTCCTTCTCCTACTATACCTTCTCCTTCTCCTCCTTGTACTGCCCCTTCTCTGCTCGACCTCATGCGCTTCCTACTTTAACTCCTCCTCCTTCTCCTACTATACCTTCTCCTTCTCCTCCTTGTACTGCCCCTTCTCTTGCTCGACCTCATGCGCTTCCTATTTTAACTCCTCCTCCTTCTCCTACTATACCTTCTCCTTCTCCTCCTTGTACTGCCCCTTCTCTGCTCGACCTCATGCGCTTCCTACTTTAACTCCTCCTCCTTCTCCTACTATACCTTCTCCTTCTCCTCCTTGTACTGCCCCTTCTCTTGCTCGACCTCATGCGCTTCCTATTTTAACTCCTCCTCCTTCTCCTACTATACCTTCTCCTTCTCCTCCTTGTACTGCCCCTTCTCTGCTCGACCTCATGCGCTTCCTATTTTAACTCCTCCTCCTTCTCCTACTATACCTTCTCCTTCTCCTCCTTGTCCTGCCCCTTCTCTGCTCGACCTCATGCGCTTCCTACTTTAACTCCTCCTCCTTCTCCTACTATACCTTCTCCTTCTCCTCCTTGTACTGCCCCTTCTCTTGCTCGACCTCATGCGCTTCCTATTTTAACTCCTCCTCCTTCTCCTACTATACCTTCTCCTTCTCCTCCTTGTCCTTCCCTTCTCTTGCTCGACCTCATGCGCTTCCTACTTTAACTCCTCCTCCTTCTACTACTATACCTTCTCCTTCTCCTTCTGCTCCTTGTACTGCCCCTTCTCTTGCTCGACCTCATGCGCTTCCTATTTTAACTCCTCCTCCTTCTCCTACTATACCTTCTCCTTCTCCTCCTTGTCCTGCCCCTTCTCTGCTCGACCTCATGCGCTTCCTACATTAACTCCTCCTCCTTCTCCTACTATACCTTCTCCTTCTCCTCCTTGTACTGCCCCTTCTCTGCTCGACCTCATGCGCTTCCTACTTTAACTCCTCCTCCTCCTTCTCCTGCTGCTGCTGTTGTTATTGTTCATGTTCATAACACCAAATATATGTTGATAAATATGAACTTTTTCTCTTTTTGCCCAGGAAATGCTTACAGATGCCGAGAGCTATCGCGAATTGTTGACAAGAGCTCAGGAGCTTATCAACCTCTTGAAACTCCCAAAGTGAGTATTGTATATTAGCCCCTCTTGCTATTCGCAAACCTTCCTCTGTCTTGAAATTCATGATTAGTCTAATGATTAGTCTGGCGTATGAACTATGTTACCTGTTACCTATCCTCCTCGTGCCTGGTGGCAGATAGGGCCTTCACAGCGTTCCTCCACTCCCCTTTCTTTGCCGCCTTTGCCCGTACCTCTTCCCATGTCTTCCACCTGGCCTCGCCTCTCTCCCTCTCCACAGTCCTTCAGGTGCCCAGGTCATGGCGAAGTCCTGTCTCAACACATGGACTATCATCTTCCTATGAACTATGTCTTATGCATTTAAACGCTCTTTTTTTTAGTGTGGCGCCGGTGATTTTGAGTCCACAATCTGAGTGGGTAACAGGAAGGTAAGAGAGAATAACAATTATATTACTGAGTCGTGTAGCAGGACAAAGCGGTTTGTAGTATGGACTACAAACCGTGGAAAAAAAGTGTGGACTTATCCGTTTCAAAAAAGTGTCTTACTAATTATATCTATCGTATTTTTTGTTACAGATGGCACAGGGATAGGAACGCATCTCTACCTTTACTGCTACAAGCAACTAAAGTGATAGTATCGTGAGAAAGGTTAGCCTGATCCCAATCAACGTTGAATAGAACAGATTTTGATTTTGTAAGAAAAGTTAAAATGTTACGGATCGCATTTTGTCGTTAGCCTATCAGCGGACTAACTGTGCGAGTTTTGTGACCAATTCAATGCCTTAACCGTGTCGAACGTGACCGTGTCATTACGTGACCGTGCAGGTGTTGTGACCGTGTCAGTGACGTGACCGTGTCAGTGACGGGACTGTGTCACTGTTGTCTCCGGGTCAGTGCTGTGACCAACTTAATGCCGTGACCGTGTCATTACGTGACCGTGCCGGTGACGTGACCTCGTCAGTCCTCATGACCGTGTTAGAAGTTGATCATAGTAGTACCGGGACTGACCGTGTTTTGTGATAACAGTAACAATGGCGTGACAGCGAGTAGCCGCGTCATGCGCCGTGACTGTTGTTCGCCGTGACTGTTGTTCGCCGTGACTCTTGTTCGCCGTGACTGTTGATCGCCGCGATCTGTGACTCAGTTCTTACAGTAACGATAAACGACCTCTTTTGGCGAGAGTAAGAAAAAAAATACAACCGAAAACGAGAGTATTTTCTTGTGTTTTTATTAACAATGAAAATCTTCTGGTAACCCTTCTCCCCTTGCAGTCGAAAAATTGACTAGAGCTAATTGTTTGTCAAAAAAAGGACGAAGTATGTAATGCAAATAATTCTAAGCACCAATTTACAGTAATACAGTCCATAATATGTACAGTGAATTTGACAAAACAGATGTAAATGGCTAAATTGTGTAAAACATTACATAAATCATTAAATATTATTTTCGTGTTTTTGTTCTCCAATCCCCCGACAAATGCGCATTGTCTTAGCGGGTAAGGAAGTTAGACCCAGACGTTTCCTCTCCCAAAGTGAGGTATAATCGAGAGCTAAAGGACGACTGAGAGTCACGCTAAAGGGGCTGCGTCACGGTTGTTTTAACTAGCTTGTGTACATCCGCTACGAATCTCCAAGAGGATTAATAGCGTCTGTGAAATCACGTTACTAATCGTGTTCAGGTCACGCAATGAAAAATATACAGTGGCCACTCTCGAGACCGAGCCAAGTGGGTGCTAAATAGAGGTTGGCCGCTGAATGGAGGTATATAAATACAGTACTTGAGTGACAATACAATATTTTGGGACTTTGAAAAGTGGCCGCTTAATAGAGGGTGGCAATTAATTGGTGGCCGCTTAATAGAGGTGGTACCACTGTATTTGAATCATAAGTTAAGCCCGAAATGACTAGCCTGTGTACATCCGCTACTAACTTCCTCCTCTGTAGAAAGCTGAGTGTGTGTAAGGAAAATTTTTCAGCCAATCAAATACGAGAAAAAATGATGACGTGATCGCGAGCCAATCAGGAACGAGTCCTGGAGAAGGGATTGCGTGACCTGAACACGAGTAGTAATGGTATTCACAGACGCTACTAATCCTCTCGGAGAATAGTAGCGGATGTACACAGGCTAGTTTTAACAAAATTCTTTAAAATCAAGCCAGTGTCTACATAAACTACATGGTAAGACAAAACGGCAATTCGCAGTCCATTTCCATCCGCTCGACAACAAACCAAAATACGCCAACTTTGTGCTTATCTGGCAGTTGAAAGGTTATTTAACGAATCTAGACGGTTATTTTGCTTTCTTCTTGTAAATAAACTTTATTTAAGTTTACTAAGTTAACCCTAGAATCGTGACATTAACCCTTTTAAAATATCACAAATTTGCACGCACGCTACTAACTCCTGTTAGTGGATGTTTGACGATTTACCATGCTTGTGCCGCCTGTGTCCTAATCCTTTGCGCGGGGCATGGTGCGGGTGGTGCGGTATTAGCTTTGCCTCCCCACCCTGGCCCCCAGGTCCTCCCGGTAAAGCCTCTAGCACAACAGCAGTCGTAAGGAATATCACGTACACAATAATTAATATCACCCCTAGTCGTCTGTCCAACTTCCAACCGTTAAGATGAATCGCAATTATCACCGAGAAAACAGTCCCGAATAGACACAGAGAAACATAAAGTATGTGACCGCTTTGAATCAGCACTACACTATTCGGGTGCACAGCGGTTGTTGCTAAAAGCCACGGAGGCCTAAACAAAGTACGTCGAAAATATTGCTGCCGATGCAGTTCGCTAGTGCCATGTCTCCCATGCCGTGTTTGGCCACGATGAGACTGGACATCACATCCGGACACTCGATCCCGCGGCCAACAATGTCAATCCCATGATGCACTCCGGGATGCTGAACGTCTCGCCCATGATTGACACCGTCCAGACGAGCACATATGACAACGCCGCCATCCACATGATAGACAGTACAAAGGTCATTGGGTACCAGGCTTCCCATTTTTTTACTCGGCAATCTGGCATTGTGACATAAAAGATGAAATGTACCGGCAACATAACGAACCACACGGCTCTTTTCCTGAAGCCGTCAGGCGGCTCGAGGGCGGCGTGGGCTCAAATCCGTGTATATGAGAGAGCCCGAGTGATCCTTTGGGGACATATTAAGGGGGTTCTCTTTTAGGTCCTTTTTATCTGAGAAATGTTTATCACTCGACTCGTTTGCGGGCTGTGATTCAAGTTTCATTTCTTTCTCCATATTGTCCAAATCTATATTGCCTGAATTTTGATCATTTTCGCTTCTTTTTTCGTCAAGCTTTTCATCATCTGATTCCTGTTATTTATCTCCGTGTCACTTGGTTTCCTTTCTAATTTTCTCTGACATTCTTGTTTTTTACCGTCAATTTCGACAACATCGTACAATTCCAGTGGGTCGTCCATTTCCACCATTTCCATGCCTTTGTTAATACTAAAATACCGCCCGAAAGCTGACTCAAAGAATTCTTCCAAACGACTATTCCATATCATTACCAGTATATACCCAGCGTAGAATACAGGGAAAATCAACGCCTCGTAGAAATGAACCACGTTGTCTTGTATTACCACGAGTAAGCCAATGAGGTTGATGATGTAAAACAATGGAGTCACGCACAATAGGCCACGTGTGGAGAGTGATTATTAACCCTGAAAATAACCCGCAAATCGCAGTAATGAAGAGAATGTTGAACATGGTTGAGCCAATGATTGTGCCGAGTCCTATGTCGCCCTCTCCATGAATACGGACGCCACGGAGATGAACAGAGTTGGCATAGAGCTGCCGGCCGCCATGAAGGTCGCGCCAGCGACGTCTGTGGGGATGCGTAATCTGGAATGAGAAGAACGATGGCGATCAATCAATCAGCCGGTCGGTCGGTCGCCCCGACTGTCAACTTCGCGGCCTAATATTTTCGTAAATATGCAAAATACCGCACCCCTCCCCTCCCGTCCCGGAATAACTCGCCTCATGTCAACAGACCTTAGAATCTCTTACCTCTTACAAAGCTTCTCCAGTGAAGCGCAGAAGTAGTGTTCGCAGAGAATAGCGAGAGCCACGAAACAATACAAACATATAAAAGTGTGGATGACGACCGCGCCGTGTCGTCTTTCTTCGAGTGTAAAGATAGTCTCATAATGCAGAACATCCAGAACTTTGTGGCGAGTTCCGTTGTAGAAATGTGGTCTGGAATGCCTGTGGTGCCTGTGGTGAGAGCCTGAAGCGGGGCCTGGGGTCATGATAGCTTCGCTTGCTTGCTGGGAAGACAGTGTTTAACACCAAATAATTTCTAAAAGAAACATTCGACAAAACGTTCGTTAATTGCCTTGACTTTGCTCAATGTTTCGAAAATAGCCTGTATAGCAAGCGTTCCCGTGAAGTTTAACCCCATTCTCTAATCTAAAATCCATGAAAATGTGAGACATGGAAAACCCTTCTTCCCCCCCCCCCCCCCCCCCCCCCCCCCCCCCCCCACCCACAACAACATTTTTTATGCTTGATTCAACGCCGCGTAAATCCCAGTCGCCATATTGGTTGGGCTAAACTGTAATCGTACAACATAGTATGGATACCGGTAATAACGTGAATAGGGACAATTTCTTTAAATGTTTGTCCTTAGGAGTGCATTTAGCTTTTCAACACGATTCTTTTACCCCTTAACAGTACCCCTGCAGGGCTTGACATTGCGACCGGGCGACCACAAATTAGGGCTAGGCGACTAAAAATTTGAACTTGGGTGCCAGCTGGTGAGCAAATAATTCGGTGCTCTTTCCAAGCTTGATGCCGCCTGGCGACCAAACGTTATGTTAAGGCGACCAGTTTTTTGCAGTTGGTCGCCAGCTGGCGGCTAAAAAACAAGTTAATTTCCGGCCCTGCTTGACTATGTAAGGAGGCACCATGTCTGTGGCTCTCTGACTCTGAATCCAACATGACACTTAGACGTTTTTCGTACTTTTTTTATTGACAACAAAAACTATCAATTCCATATCTATATGTTCTAGCACAATCGGCTCCCAGGGCATCTGCTAAGAGAAGGTCATTTAGGCCATGGCTATACGAGGTGGGCTGAATCGAGTTCCGGTTCGCTTAGCAAATTTAAATTTGACCCGGCGTTGGGTAATTTATAATTCTACTATCCTTTGTATATCATCTTAGCTAAGACATTGAGAGAGATTCATACAAAGTGTTGTATGGTGTACAATATATAAAGTGTCGACCGCGCTTTGAAAAGGAGATTTTCATTTTGGATAGCCGAGTTGTCCACCTCGTGTAAACTGCTCCATAGCACTAGAAATGCCCAAGTTGTAGAGCCTTTTTCAAGTAACTACAGATTGCACTTTGTACTTCATTTCACTTTAACAAAAATCGTTTTGAAATCGCCAGTCGATTCGCGGCTACAAACGGTCCTTTTTGTTCATCCGTTGCGCCGAAACGATGAAAAATTGCTTGGTTATTTTCGCTCGCCCCAAGACAACGGTCACGAACTCCGTTTTTTTGCGATAAAAACAATCTACCGTCTGCAAGGAGACCATTCTTTTTTCGACTCGTAGACCACTAAATGCTTAAACAATATCCGATTATCCAGCCATGGCTAATTAACAATTATTCCTCTCGCCCGAATGGGCTCTGAGTCAATAGCCCATGAGGCCGAAGGCCGAATGGGCTATTGACTCAGAGGCCATGAGGGCGAGAGGAATAATTGTTTTAGTCAAATCACACTAGTAGGTCAATTTGTATTGCAAAAAAATGTTTTTGTTCTGGTCATTTGCCATTTTCTGGCTTTCAAATCCGACACTTTTCGCTACTAGTAGGCTATAACTTATAGCCTACTAGTAGCTCAACCAATCAGAACGCAGCATTGATAATAGACCACTAGTGTGATTTGACTAAAACGAGATACTCACAATAGACTACCTCAATCGTTATGAAGCGATGTCTAACCAAATCGGGAGTTATTACTTGGGAGTCTCCATCTCCCTCACTGGGTCTATAAAGATAGCGCATCCTTGTTTTGTGCTAAAAATAGAACTAATATGCTAAGAGAGGAGGCTATTATTAGGAGTATCGATCTCTCACGACTATAAGATATCACATCCTTGTTTTATGCTTAAAATGGATCTAATTTCTTTTGAACTGCAATGGGAGTGCAGTTCACCCAAGCATGCGTTTTACGCCTTCGAGTTAATCGCGCGCAGCACGTGGGGAAATGTGTTTCTATTTTTATCACAAATCGAGGATATGCTACCTCACTTGCATATTACGAGAAGATTACTCCCAGAAATGGACTCCTGGGGCTGGTTCCTAGAAGGTCAGTTAAGAGCTATCTGTAGATAAACGCTTCTAAAACTCATGAATAGTCAATCAGGCAAACACAATGGAAATCAGGACCATGAAGGCCGTTTGTATACCCCGATAGAAATTAGCATTTTGGGGAGTCCATGAATATTTTCAGGGAACAGCTGTTCTGATTGGTTGCCATATCATAATGGTGCTCAATCAGCCAGAAACGATATAGAACTGCTGCGCACTGAACTGAATCTGATATAGAACTCCGGTGACGTCGGAGTTCTATATCAGATCCAGTTCAGTGAGCACAGTTCTCTGTCAAGTTTGGCTCACTGAGCATCAGTAATGATAGGACAACTCACCAGAACAGCATGTTTCCCCGATAATATTCATGGAGACCCCATCTCTTACAAACGCTCTGTGGTCATGATTTCCACCTTTTTCCGTAACCTACGAAAAAAAGAACGCATGTCAGAAATGAATACGTGCATTTTGTAAAACGATAGTTCATTTATCACTTTTATTAATTTTCGGTGGCCATGATTTAAACATCCCACAACGACTCGGGCAGTGCCGACCACCCTTCTGTGAACATTTCGTGAAACGAGCCAAAACGGACATCTTTGACAATTATTTGGCAATACTTGAGTTGAATTGGGCTCAAAATCATGCACAGATAAACGAATTTAACTCACCCGTCCAAGTTACTCTACTTGGCGAGTCCGTACGAACCGCACTGCTTTGTTAACCGAGAATGAATGGGCAAATTGCATATGATGCATTACGCGCATGACAAAGAAAATTTCGTCAAAGACATTTGAATCATAAAAAGAATAAAAAACAATAGGAAACACTGCCCCAAAAACTAATGACATAGCACTTTCTTTACAAAAGCCAATCAGAAAGCCCTAGCATTATTATAGGTATCGCTAATACATTCATTTCTTTTCTATGACATTTGAACGGCATTTCTTTGCTCATCATAATTATAGGTAAAAAAGTGACAGCTATTCCAAAGGGAGTTCTTCTCTTTTTGAAAGTCATGTAATTATGAACAGACCTTTTGTCCAAACACAGAAGATATGTCAATTATTCGGAACGCCTCTCTAAATACACTATTCGTAATGAAAAGCTCTCGTTGTCGATCTTTTGTTTGCCATTTCAAAATAGCTAAACAATGCAACTTGAAGCCAGTCTATATCAGATTTCTTATTCTCGATTTCAATGAAGTAGTTCTCACAAATTTATTTCCTTTTTTTTAACTAGCTTGGAATATGAATTATTACTGGCAACCGTTTTTAGAAGTAGTTTACAAAACTCGCTGTCGTGTTTTATCAGCAGATAGAATCACTCGGCTTCGCCTCGTGTTTCTATCTGCTGATAAAACACTCCAGCTCGTTTTGTAAACATTACTTATCCAACGGATAAATCCTGAACAAATCCTATACAAGAGATAGCATTTATCCATGGATAACTTTATCAGTCCAACCTTTCAGGAACCGGCCCCTGGCGAATAACAAAACTTATCAACTAATTCAAACAAACACAATACCCGAACGATTTTCAGTATCCTTTGGGTTCTTATGAAGTTCCTGCGCGCATTACTAATGTTATCATGCCGAAATGCATCGAATACAAGGCAGAGACTCTATATAAGTAGCTACTATTAAAAACACGAAATACATGATCAAAAACGCGATACCAACTCGCACGTTCAGTTTCCACTTATTGATCTGGATCAAGAAAAAGGTGACCATTATACTACCAATCAGCATCGCTGAGGTGAAAAAAATATTCTCGCTTTGAATTATGACCGGAGTATTAGGCTGTAGAATCGCGCTTTTGATAAGCCACGGGATTCCTAAACAAAGCATATCAAAGACGTTACTTCCGATACAGTTTGACACCGCCATATCACCAGAGCCTTGTTTTGCTACCACTAAACTCGCAATGGCGTCTGGGAGACTTGATCCGGCGGCCAGGAACGTCATGCCCATGACGCATTCTGGGATAGTATAGGTGTACCCGATAACAGCGACCATCCAGACCAGGAAGTAAGACAGCACAGCCATCCAGAGGACAGCGATAGTGAACGTGGCCAGGTAGAACTTCCGCCACGTCTTTTTTCGACAGTCTGGGATAGTGATATAGAAGAGAAGGATGGAGGGGAGGGTGAAGACCCAGAGGAACCTGGCACAGATCCCTTGGGGCGGCTTAAGGCGTGTCTCCGGCGTGTCATGGAAACCCCAGTCGTCACTCTTGTTAAGATCTCCTTCCTCTTCCTCCTCTTCTTCCTCCTCAACCTCGTCTTTTTGTTTCTTCTTCTTGAAGCGCGCCTTGAGATTTTCAACCCCACTCTCGACTTTATCATTATAGTACATCACCACGATATACGCCGCGTAGACGATCACAAACACTAGTCCTTCGTACCAGTACACTTTATTATCGTAGATGCTGACCATCAGGACTATGACGCTTATGATATACACGGTGGAGTCTCGGGAGATGGGATAACAGGCCAGCTGTAGAGTGACCCCAGACCCGATAGCGCACAGTGCAATGATAAATAAAGTGTTGAATATAGTACTACCAACTATAGTCCCTAGACCGATATCGCCCTCCGTGAAGAATATAGACACTATGGCGATAAAGAGCGTCGGCGCGGAGCTTCCAACGGCCATAAACGTAGCGCCCGCCACATCTGGTTTCAGTCCTAGACACAGGCTAATTCGGTTTAGGGACGCGACGAAGAAATCTTCGCACACGACCGTCAAGGCGCAGAAGAGATGAAGAGAAAAGATCACGTGTAGAAGAACTCCGCCGTAGAACCTTTGATCTTGGGTTAAAATGTCTGGTGGGAACTCTTCGATATTTGGAGGCCTGCACACGTTAGAACAAGGATTAAACTCGTCGAAGAAGAACTCCCCGAAATCTGTCATTGTGGTGTAGTTGTGTTCCATGTTGCGTTCGATCGATTATTCGATTCCCTTTCCTTGTGTATATTTCGTTCCGATCGATCGTTCCTTCTATTTGTGTATCGCTCTCGTGTTGATAGGTCGCCCTTAATCGCTTGACCTTTTCGATTTATTGGTCAAAAGCCATACAGCAACTTGAAGCACGCCGTGTTCTTATTACAACTTGATTGGTAATCATCTTGAAAAACTATACAGGAAAACCTTCCTCTGAGACTCCATGATATATTTCCTTCCTAGAATCAGTTTCTTGAAACCAAATTACCCCGTTCCATTTCTCTCGCCTAGGTATGGAATCTTGCCCCATAAAAAATCCCGTCTTGTTATTTTAACATTGCTAGCACCGAAACCAAAAATCCCACCGTGTTTTAGGAATATCCAAAGAGTTAGATTTTTCCCCGAAAGTTGATTTTATCCCTTAGACTGATAAACTAAAAAACTCCGAACGAATGACAGAGCACTTGGTGGCTTGGCACAGGTGGTACAAGCTCAACAACAGGTGCCCCAATTTTCTATTTATATTAATAACATACCATAACACTTAGCCAGCTGGGCACCTGGGAATTTCCAATATGGCGTACTTGAACGCAGGGATTTCTGGGTAAATTCCAATATGGCGCACTTGAACGGAGGGAGTTCTGGGTAAAATCCAATATGGCGTATTTGGACGCAGGGAGTTCTGGGTAAAATCCAAGATAACGCTGGGAATTCTGGTAAATTTCAAGATAGAGTTTTGAACTCCTTTTCCGGGATAAATTAATGCTAAAATGACTAGGCCTTGATCCTGAGGAAATCTAGTTAGGAATTCAAAATAAATTGAAAGGTGGTGTTCAAAGCATGCTCTCCAAATGCTGTAACTTGATTCGTGGAGAAGGCGTTTTGGCACGTGCCAATTCAAAACGTCATAGCAACGTCTCGTTTGCTCTAAGGAACGTAGCGTTCGCGTCTTCGGAACATAACTTTGCAGCGCCCAAAACAACACCAAGTCCACGAGAACAGTTTAGAAAAAATTGAAAGCAGGTATTCCTTCAGAACACTTAGGGTTTTAGTTTGTATTTTGTTTGTTTCTAGTACGCAGTGCGTTCACTCTCACAGCGAATTTCTACAGAAACCCATCCATGGGAAAAGCTGAATTTCCCATGGGCGCACGCATAGGAAGTGTTCAGAATTCACATGGATAACCATGGGAAATCCGAACACTTCCCATTCTTCTACCATGGGAATTTCAGCTTTTCCCATGGATGGGTTTCTGCAAAAATTCCCCTGTGAGGTGCACACCACCCTGAATATTCCGATGTTCTGACATAGATGCGTGCGCACCGAGGGAATTCGCCAACTCTAGTTATGGAGGTTTCTTTCTGTTAATCTTTTATCGCGTGGTTATTTTGTTTTGTACCCGAGAGAAACAAACCCGCGAATAAATAATAAAAGACTAACAGAAAGAATCCTCTGCTCGCAGGGTACTGGAAGTGTGTTTGTTTACAAAACGTGCAGGTCACTCATAACTCAAGCCGTTTTAAAGGTCGTCAAGCCGTTTAAAGGTCGTGATTTAATTTTAGCCGCGTAAAAACACTAGAATAAAGCTATACCCATATTATGCGAGTTTGATTAAGAACGCTTTGGCCCAGTTGTAAATGTGCAATGATTCATAAAACCTCGTCCAACCCGTAATGCTGTGTTGCAATACACTATTACGTTGTATGTTAAAACGTTTAGGACGAACTGTTGAGATTCCAAACAGTAGTATAGCCCTTCCTGTGATCAAGCAGAGATGTGAAGTTTGGAAATCAAGATAGCTTGAAGTCAAGTGCTCAGGTTATTTGTTCACATCCGAATGCTTCCCAGATCACAAAGATCACTTCAACTGGTCGTGCACGACTGGTTTTAAGATTGATTTAAGTAGCAGCAAGAATTTCAACTCCTAACGAATGTCCAAGCCATTTCAACTTCCCAAAACAATCCTATTAACTAGCTTCTTACCGCGATTAAACACCACAGATCATCGTCCCAAATGCTCCCTCGCGGTCTCATGGTTATTTTGTTTTTAAAGAAACTAAATGATGTGAGGGTTCGAGTCATTGCACCAACCTTTACATCTAACTGCGTGTCATGAACATCTCGACAAATCCGCCTTGAACTCCGACAGACAGACGCGACACTCCTAGAAATCGTCCCTATAGTCATCAATCCCGAGGTTGTCTGTTCACTGCGATGATTTTAAGACTAACTTTGTCCTTGGTGATATGTAGTTTGTTTGAGTCTTGGGTGCCCACAGCAGCGGGTACCCGCATCATAGTGGACACCCGTAGCCTGGGTCAAATGTATGACACTGAATCAGGGCGTCAAGGAGATTTAAGCCGGGAAAATACTAGGTACAAAATCCCTCAACTTGTCGCGCAACATTGTTGCGTTGCAAGTTTCGGATAGCCTGCGAACAACCGGTACACGCGAGCTTACCTTTAGGGTTAGTACTAACTGACAAGTTTAGCGCCCCGCCAGGCGACAAAGTTACATTGAAAGGCGGGACACATAGTTACTAGTAGCTCTGTTTAATTTGTCTTGCTCTTCACGGTGATGTGTTCACTAATTGGTCAGGCGGCGTGCGTGGAAGTTAGAGTTAATTACCGAGATTCGAGGCAATAACCCCAATACATCCCAAGGGCCGTAGGCCCGAGGGATGTATTGGGGTTATTGCCGAGAATCGAGGTAATTAACGGACTTAGTTTACAGTTGACAAGGTTTTCAGAAAACAGGGACAAATGAAATGCATTCTTCTCATTGAATTTAACAGTTTTGAAAAGGAGTACAGTTTACAATTGAAAAAGATAGCGGATTCCAATAGGAACTATTGTTAGTTATTTAGCTGCTTTCATAGAAGTGGGTTCCCCAGAGAAACTCATTGCAATTAATTTTTTCCATGCACAATAAAGTTGTGATGCTGAAGAAAATGAATGACAACTTTTATTCAACTATGATTGACAAAGGTTTCCAAACACGAATTACGTCTTTTGTTTTCGTACAACAGCCAGTCCAATCAATCAAGCGGCCTTTTGTAAAAGCGCAACTCATTAAAGCGCTGTTATTTTGGTCGGTACGTAGCTGCGTAAAGCTCCTCTCTGGTTGGATAATACAACAATACCCTACACCTCAACACAAAGAACGAGGATAATAGACTACAGACAAAAGAACTCCTTTGTAGAACGAAAATAATAGAGACAAAAGCAACTACGTCCTTATTGGTTATTTTCATTTGTACCACGCCCTGACAGCTAGGCTACTACAGCTCAATAATTTGCATAACGTTGTGTCTAGCAAAACGGATGGAACTGATTCAAGATTGAGAAACTGAAGGCAAGTTTCAGGTATTTTGCGCTCGTTGGTTGCTCTCTACGATTAGATATGCAATTAACTTGGGCATGATTTTATCTGTATTTCAGGTTTACGTCTTAAACACACTCTATGGGCAATGAGACCAAGCAAGTAGACTGGACAAACGCTTCTCAATATGGTTCAAGTGAAGGCGTTCTCGGAAATCGTGTTTTGTGGCGTTCAACGGGATTCGCATAAAGGATAATCAGAAGCAGATATTGGTTATAGACAGACAGTCAGCATAGATGCATAAACTGAGATTATTGGATGTTTTTTTTCTCGGGGTAAGTGTATGGATTTGAATTCACTAGTTAAATGTTTGGGTTGATAATTCAATTAGTCATTGTGAAAGGGGCAACTGTCATGGTCTATCATGGATTTGGTCTAACTTGGGGTCATTTTAAGTAGCTTAAATGCAGTCAAACTCCCTACAAATCAACAAAATAATGGTCTACGTTTTATACCTAACCTTTCAGCTGCTAGATCAATACAAATTTGGAGTATTTTCGTGTATAATCGAGCGGATGGAATTGGATTGCTAATTGGCATTTTTGATTTTTCGAACAGGCTGAACAAGTTTCTTTTTCTTTTTAAGACTAATTTGAAACAGAATATAGGTTCGGAGTTGTTTCTGTAGAACAGTTGTCTTATTTTAAAATATTTTGATGAAACAAACGTGACAGTGCCCCTTGAAGTCTTGGTAAAAATGGCTTATTGTGTGGTTCCAGAAATTATCCATAGGAAGGATAATAGGAAAGGATATATTTTCCATACAAATACTGTATTTTTCTTCGGGAATTCCAGAGAGGTGGGGGGTCACTTTTCAACACTCTTCCGGGGGGGGGGGATATTTTCTGGAACCACACATTATTGATTTACAGGTAAGTATATGGCTTATTATGGATTCATAGGTAAATAACTAGATATTTACCTATTAATCCATAATGAGCCATATACTTACCTATTAATCCATAATGAGCAATATATTTACCTAGAAATTCAATTCAATTCTATTGATCAACCCCAACCTTTCCCTGGAGAATTCAAATCCCTCCCCGACTTTTAGTTTGTTGAGAGCCATTATCCGAGTTAATTCCCTACGAATAACAATGGAAACCGCGTCAACTGTAAACTAAGAGCAGTTACCTCCTTTTTGCAAGTAAATTTGGTGCAAACACAGCCCACCAAACGACAATGCAAATATAATTACACGTTCGAAACGCCAGTAGTAGAGGGTATTGGGTTGTCCCCTCCCTATCAGTATGGATTCCGGTTCAGCATCCCCTGGAAATATTCTGGAATGCTCAGTAACCCATATTACCCTGGAATTCCAGGGTTTTTCTTCATAATCACTTTCTTCATGGCCACTTTGCAATCTGGAATTCTCATATTTTAGGTAACTCCGGTACCTGAAATTTCCGACCTGTGTACCTGTACCCAAGGATACTCAAAATGTTCTACTATGACTACCCAGGGAAAGGGAAACTTTTACCTAACAGCAACACGACGTTTCAACAAAATAAAACCTCAAAATAAAACCTCAGGCATATTTATTCCACACATGCAGCCTTTCTCTTTAACTATAATTTCTTTTCAGGTTCTTTGTCGATCATCAGTTTATTCTCGGATGCGGCTTTCTGCTTGTCTTTGTGCTTTTCACACATTTCGATAACCACATTATCAGTGCCAATGTCATCAGTCTCTTCTTCCTCGTCTTCATCATCTCCCAGGATCTCATCCAGTTTCTCGTCCAGTGCCACCAGCGCTGCCTTGACTCCCTTCAGCACCTGATACACGCCCCAAACAGAGGTCAGCGGCATCCCAATAAGTCCTAGGCTCGCTCCTCCAAACGTCGCGAGCCAACGGCGGAGTTTGGAGGACTGGCGCTGGCGTTCTCGATTGTACATTTGTCTGGCAAGGACAGCTGGGCTTGTGATCACTCCAGCTGTTACTACGCCTGCGCCGAATGTAACTACAGCTCCTATAACAAATAGATACACAAAGCGTACATGAAGCTATTGTATTGCATTAAAACACAATCATTTAGTTACATGTACATATCTATATGGATTGCGTTTGAAAAATAGGTACATATAGCATACATGAAGCTTTGGTCTTGCAATGAAATAATATTGTGTAGTTACACCGTACAAATCTATATGGATTGCGTTTAAAAAATAGGTACATATAGCGTACATGGAAGTCCTGCGATGAAACAATATTTTGTAGTAACCTCGTACAAAGTGTCTCAAGACCCTCGACCCTATGTGGATATGGATTGCGTTTGAAAAATAGGTAAATATAGCGTACATGAAGCTTTGGTCCTGCGATGAAACAATATTGTGTAGTTATACCGTACAAAATGTTTCAACTCCATGTGGAACACATTTCAGTGTGAATGCATTTGTGAGTCTTACAAAATTTGTGAGTTTTGTGAGTCTTACAAAATGAATCAGCCGATGGAAATGGATGCGTTCTTTGACTCAGTTTGTTGCTTGGCTGTCAAATGAGACATCTCGAATGCAAAGCGAGAATTTACAATACACACTCGCATGGGATTGTGGGAACTTACCTAGCAACAATCCCGCGAACACAGGAACCCCAACACCAATGAGCAAACCTCCTGTCAGGTAATTCCCAATGCGTCTGCGCAAACTGAATCTCATGTTTCCCCATAATGGACAATCAAAAACGTGAAGATCAGTGTACATCTTTGCACAAACCCAGCAGAAGTACTCCTTGCAGTATTTGCATTGCATCTGGTTACAGGAGCCGTCATCGATCTTCATTACGACTGCGCCACACTTTGGACATGGTTTTACGTTAGCGGTTCTCATCCATGATTCCTCCACCTTCGATTAGAAAACAGAACAATCAGTCGCATGGTGTTCATGTGAGTGTTTGGTACTACTGAGTTCGTAGTCAGTGGGGTGATCACATGGCAAAAGTTAAGTCCCCACACAAAGGATCCCTTTTTTTTTCTATAGTTGGTTCGCTTATTATCTGCATTGCCTGTCTGTCCGTCCGTCTGTCTACCTACGTTTTGCACGTATTCGTTTACTTTTTTCTTTATGTGTGTACAATACCTTTCTAGACCTGCATTCATGTGGCGCATGCGCATCCTCTCCCATCTCCCAGGGCTGCTGACAATCCGCGCAATACTTGATCCCACATGGACCGTATCCACACTCAATAGGACACCGCCCACCGGGACAGAGAATCGCGAACGGACAACCCGGCCCTGGACATTTGCGCGTCTCCTCGTTCCTCAATAGAAACTGCTCCATCGTTAGCTTTAGGTAGCGCTCCTGTAGGTCCTTTTCCTTGCCTAGAATATCAAGAATCTCCATGGGATCGTAGCGTCTCTCGCATGTTGCGGAAGGGCACTGTACGCACGGGTCCAAGTGATTGAACCGCTCGCGGAAATATTCCTTCAGGCAACGGGTGCAAGTAAAGAAGTCACAACTCTTGCAGCGAAAGACAAGGTCTTCTTTGTAGTCGTCGAAGCAGACGTTACACTCCGGTCCTGTAAACGCTTTTAATGGAAGCAATTCCTGGGGCTCCAGTGGAGTTTCCGTCTTGCGGTGAGCAGTTTTATTTTGTTGGATTCCTTTGCGGACGTCCTTTTTAAGCTTCTGTGAATTTTTCTTCCTCCCGTACTCTCGCCATCGCCGCCATTTTGATTTCGGCTTGGCGACTTCCTTAGCGAGAAACGCCGTTGCTTCGGCTGTATTATTCTGAGCTTCGTTAGGACTCGGCTGGCTTTCGGCTTGTTTCGTGATAGCCTGGTTCCTCCGTTCGGCTTCAATTCGCCAGTGTGCTTCCATTCTCCAGTGTCCGATGACGGATTTTATAGTCCACATGGCGGCCGGACTTTTCGCGAGCACTTGGAACACAAACTTGTTATCAAACACATCCGGGCAATCAGGGCTGCAGCAACAGCGAATCTTCTTAGCCCCCTTAAAACCTCTTGTAGGAAATACGATCTCAAGTTCTCTTCCGTGTACAAGTTTTCAACTGCAACATGTTTGCTCATATCTTGTGCTCTTTTGTAAAGTGGTTGTCCGTATTCTAAAGAATACAAGTATAGTCCCTTATCCTCCTTGGCTTTTTTAGCTCCCTTCTTGTTTTTCTTCTTCGTCTTGATGGGCACTTCTTTCGTATCGTCAAAGTCGTCGATGTTGACAAAATGATAAAACTCGTCTTCAGCGAATGATTTACCAACTTGGTGATACCTGGCGTCGACCGAGTGGTCCTGAGAACCAGCCTTAAGGTGGGACAAACTTTGCATTTCACGCTGTGGAAAAAAGAATTGCGTCGCATTGGGCAGTCGCAACAACAACAACAAAAAACTCGGCACCACCTGTTGAGGACCTGGAATACTAGGGTGGGTGCTGCTAGGAGCGGGGGAGAGTGGCGACCCTAGTACTGGAAAATATCCGGTTCGTAATATATGAAATTCCAAGGTGGCTACATATATACATAGACTTTATTTAAGGTTACTGAGAACCTTCGCGGCACGTCCTCGGAAAAACAATCATACACGTCCTTAGTTTAACCAAAACATGTCAACCTATATATCGTTGGAAAGCTTATAGAATGGACTAGCGGGCTATGGCAAAAAGAAATCTCTTTTTGATATCTGTAACTTTTTTAAAGCATTGATTGAATATTTTGGTGTGCCATTTTCACGAGCTAACGCTGTCGAACTACTGGACCTTGACTCCCAAGTAACATATTATTTTAATCCTTAAAGGTGTTCCTCAAAAACCGTGTCTGCGTTTTTTAAAATTTTGTCTAGTTCAAAAGTTATGAATTTTTAAAATTTTTAGAGCGTGAAAATTCAATAAAATTTGACCTTCAAAATTTAAAAGTTTGATAACTTTTGAACAAAGCAAAATTTTAAAAATCGCAGACACGGTTTTTGAGAAACACCTTTAAGGATTAAAACAATGCGTTACTTGGGAGTCAAGGTCGAGCTGTTCGACAGGGTTATCTCTTGAAAATGTCACGGACGATTTTTTTATAAAACCTTTAAAAAAATTCTATTTATGGAAAATATTTTTTTTTTGCCATAGCCCGCTAGTCCATTCCATAAGCTTTCCAACGATATATAGGTTGATATGTTTTCGTTAAAGTAAGGACGTGTATGATTGTTTTTTCGAGCACGTGCGCGAAGGTTCTCAGTAACCTTAACCACGGTAAAACACTCAGTACAGATAGTTACAATGACATTTAACGGTACTGTTTTACAGGTTTGCCGTGGGAGAGCTGGGCCTAGAAAGCATGATTCTCGAGACCCCTCTTGAATTTTATCAGGATAATAATAATAAGACAAAAAAATGAAACATAAGGATACAGGATTTCTCACTAGGGAGGTGTATTCCATATCGCCCACTATTTACTAACCTGTAGTCGTCGGAAATATCTCTTGGCATCCTGTAAAGATTCAAAAGCCAGGTGTTCATGCTCGCTTGTTCTGTTCCTGTATGTATCGACCGGTTCATCTTTCAATGTTTGAAAGGCAAGGCGCTTTTTGGTCCGCGTCGCGTGTTCTTCTCCTGAAAAGGAATAAACAGGAGATCTTTAAAAAGGGCCTGCTCACCCTACCATTATGCATTTTGTTTACATGGGTTCATTGCATCAGAAACTCTGACTTAATGCAAAGGAATTCTCGCGTTTGCATGGTGAAATGCGCTAAACTGACAGAAATAAAGCTTTTTTGGTATCGAATATATTTGCCATTAATTCTATAATCGTGAGTCAAGTACCAAGGAAAGCAATAGCTTTCGCTATGCAAATAAACTGAAAATGAAACTTTGATTTCAAAAACCTTCCTCCAAGGAATGTTATCAGCAGGAAATCTGGATATGTTGTTTCGACGTGCCTCTAACATTTTACCGAGAAAATATTGACGGTGACAATTATTTTAGGTTCCCTTGTTCTGGTGCTAGACTGGCTGGACTACTGTGAAAGCTCTGACAAGCTCTGCTGGTTGTGTTTTTTCTCGACCGCTATTTGTTTGATAATAATTAAATTATTTCTAATTTTTATACCGTGGTTACCTTTCCCGTTTCGCTTCTTCTCGATTCTTTTTCCCTCTGGTTTCACTTTAAGAGTGACAATTCCATTTTGGTGCTGGAGTTGTAATGGTGCTCGTGTACCTGTTTTCCCTTCCGGTTTCTTGTCCGATCCACATCCGTATTCCCACTTCTCGATATTAAAATTCAAAGTTCCTTTCTTCCGAGATGCAATGTTTCCTTCCGGCTTACTCTCCGTCGAAGGAACTGGCAGTCCTTTCACGATGCCAGTTTGTTCTCCTAACTCCCCAGATACTTGGGGCATTTGGTTAACTTTCCCTCCAAACTTGAACGGCACCGACTCTTCTGCAATCTCGCAATGTCCATCTGCATAGATTTTTTCTTCTTCATTTCCTTTCACAGCGACTTCTTTAGATTCTCGCAGATGCGTCAAAATGCTGTTCGCCGGAGCGTCCGTTTGACCGCTCATTGCATCTATAGTTTTTTCCAAGTGAGATTATCACCAGAACCGGCCACCGAGTCTCGATGTTTTTTTGCTCGATTTTGGCGGTTCCGTTTATGACGTCACTGACGCTGTTGCCGTGGCAACGCGCGCGCATGGAATATCGTCAAAACTCGTTATGTAATAAAATACGTAACTCCATTCGAAACTTACTGTAATTCTCAATTATTCCTCACATTAATTAGCAGCAGAAAAATTAAAATGCACAATTTGAAATTTAATTACACGTTACTAATTGTACAATTGCACTTATTTCAAGATTTGATTTGCTGTCAATGAACCGGCCAGTGGGAGAAATCAAAGGGATGCATACAATGGTTTCTCATTAATTAGCAGCAGGGAAAACACACAATTAGTTAGTAGCACGGAATTACTTAAAACATACATGGCTTCCCATTAGTTAATTAGCAGTAGCAGAAACATATAAGTGAGTTATATGTTTCTGGCAGTAGTTAATTAACAGCAGTTAATTAGCAGCAGTTTCTGGGTCTCGGCAAAAAATACAGAAAATTGCATGAAACAGAACCCCGACCTAACGATACTCGGCCCAACGATATTCCCGGTTTTACCATGAAATCTTTGGGACCCAATCGTAAACTGGTTCCCGCTACTTAAGCATTAGAGCACAACTTTCTATGACTTTATCGGCGCAATAGAGCACGCGTGATGTTGGGAGAGACACGAGAACGTTGTAAAATCACGAGCCGCAGGCGATCTCGCGATAGCAGGCTTCACTCATAGATAACGAGTTTTAGTAGAAACCAACTAGCATACTACCTTCGAGTTGTTGCTAAAACGTATTTATTTTCATTGTTTTAGAAAGTTTTGCGCTACCGTTTTCGCTACTCACTATCTATTTGTTAAATAAATCAAATTAGTATAAACCAACTAATGGTCTATTACAAATCCTGCATTCTGATTGGCTGAGCTACTAATGGTCTATTAGTGATAGACCGTGCCTGGCAAAACCACCACCTTTCTTTGCAAGAAAACTTGATTTTTTCAACATAAAATAATGGAATTCATTGCCAAAACCGACCAACTAGTCGGTTTATACTAAAACAATTAGACCTCTCGACCTCATGTGCTATGATATCAATAGACCATTCAGCCTTCGGCCTCATGGTCTATTCATCATAGCACATTCGGCCTTGAGGTCTAATTGTTAAATAGATAGTGAGTAGCGGAGCCAATCAGATTGCAGGATTCGTGATAGTATGCGAGTGGGTTTCTACTAAAACGATATAGATACGGTCTATGATAAAAAGTAGAACTACGCAGCATACAATGAATATACAATGAAAGCAGTCATCATTTCTTGGAAAGTATGCCCAGAAATGAAAAGAGCATGCTGGATTTAGCAACAAGCCAGAGTTTCAGCTCTCTACGATGCATACGCGAAAAGAGAGAGCAAAAACAAAATTGTGTGACTGGATAGAAAGGCTTGCAATCCTGCCATTCCACGTTTTTTAATTTGAACCAATTCTTTGAGTTTGCATTGTAGTTTGCTGAAATTTGGGCTTTTTATTTATTTATTTATTTTATTTATCCACGGTAGATCCTTCAGGTAAAGACTATAATAATGTGCTCTTTTCCTTTTTGAGCCTGATTTGCGTTAGGGGAGGGGGGGGACTAGCATTAGTGGAAAAACTTATATCCCCATGATTTAGGACAACAGTCTCTATTGATCTATTGTGGGATGCGTTGAAATAAAATGAAGATAGATAATAATTTATAAATAGTTTTTAGGAGCATTTTACATTGTTTTATTGCTTTTACAATAAAAAGACATATTTTGTAAACAAATAAATACTTCAGCTTCTTTATGCATATTACAACAGAGTTTAATCAAAAATTTAAGTGAGATTCTTAAATATGAGCCTATAAGTTAGATTCTTAAATATGAGTCTATATCTGCACTATACTGAAAACTGTCCACTGAAATGCCCTCTGGAGAATGCTGTACCACATGCTGTTGAAAGTTGCCACCAAACATTAAATGAAGTTAAAATATTCTCTCATCATTATTCTTTTTGTGGAATTCCAGATTTCGTACCTCGTCAAAACTTGCAGAATTTGTAGAGATGTAGTTCATGTAGTTTGCAAACAACTAGACCTCAAAGCTTATTTTTCACTGCTAAATTGCAGAAAAACTTGCAGAAATTGTAGAGATGCGTTGTCTGTGTAGTTCGCAACTAACTACACAGGTAACTAACCTCTTTCCTGTTAAATTTTTACTGTGCAACTATGTCAACCGGGCCATTTTGTAAGAAGTTAGCCAATCAGAAAGCAAGTACAGAACAAGGATCTTGACTTTATTGAGATCTCGGCATAAAATATTAGCTTTGCTCTAAAAATTGTGAAAATTATGAGCAGAAATCACTTCATAATACATATTTACTCATGGCAAAACGTAGTCCAGGTATTAAATTTCCTTACAATGGTTTCAATCTCTGAATGATAAACTTTTTGTGGGATGGCCTGGTTGACATAGAGCGCACAGTAAAAAAATAAATGAGGGTACACAACTGGTTCTCAAGCATGACAATTGAACATTGAGAATATACTTTTTCAGTATTCTGTGTGTGTATTTGGTTCAAAATAATGATAAAATAGATAAAACGCTGAAAAAATGAGAAAAATATTTTCTCAGTATACTATTCAATGTGTGATGATAAAATACATAACAGCTATTATCTATCAAAAAGTATGTATCTCTGTAGTGCCTTTGGGACTGGCAGGTCAGTAATACACTGAAGTCTTTTATGGCCCAGATAGTTTCGGATTCTCCAAGCACATTGCTCTTGTAAAGACGATATGCAACCTGTTTGAAAACAAAGAAAAGAAAAGAAAAAGTTAAGAACCACCCTTTTGAGGAGGGGACGGAGACTGTTGTGGCCTCTTGCAAGGAGAAATACCACAAATTTTAGAAGTAAGTGGTTATACCATGGTGTCTCCCAATGTCTAAAGTCCTAGGGTTGACATCCCTGGAATTTACAGTGAAACATAATAATTCAATTTGTCTGATTTTTTCAATTTTCCAACTTTGTCTCCTACCCCTCTGAGTGTGTTGTCAGAATGTAGCATTTCTAATTAACCATTACAGTGATTTGACTAAACCATGATATTCTACTACTCTTCCCAGTAGACCGTTACACCTCTCGGTATTTCAGCCTGCCGGCGGCTGTCTCAAATTCATCACGTCATCACCTTTTTATGTACAGTGTGATGGGTTGCTTATGTACCACGTGATCAACCGTTTTGGGTAGACTTTGTTGGAATGCAGCAAAACAATGTAGCAGACCAAACGCTCAAAGTTTATGCACACAAACATTGATCACGTGGTACATAAGCTACTCATCACGTGGTGCAAAAAAGGTGATTATGTGATGAATTTGAGGCAGCTGCCAGCGGGCTGAAAAACCGAGAGGTTTAACAGTCTACTGGGAAGAGTAGTACTTATGGCAGTACCTTCAAATTGTTTCAGCAGCTCTTCACACTCTGGATATCCCACAGCTCTTTCCCGGGGAGTTTGATCAGATTTATCCTTAGCAAGCACATTTGCTCCATACATTAATAACCACCTTATATTCTTTATTTTGCCCTTTTCTGCTGACATATGCAAGGGTGTAGATCCTGTTTGGCTGTCACATGGTTGATTGATAGATGCTCCTGAAGCTAGTAATAACTGGAAAGTGAAGGAAACAATGGTAACGTTTTTTCACTGTCACTTTTAATGAGATTAGCCATAATTAGAGTTAACTGGTCAATAAAGCTGCCATTCCAAATATTGCTTGCTACTGCTGAGCTGTAATTGCTTTGTTTGGTTGCCGAAAGCCATATAATGTGTCAGCATCCTGTACAACCTGCAACTACTGGAATTCCAGCATCTATAATCTGGCCCAGTTGGCTAGCGGCAATGCTCTGGTGGCAAATGCGTACGTGCTTGCTACAAGCTTGTTGCTTTAGGGTAAAGAGTTGCTGACTTGCCCACCCTCCCTCCCCAGCTCATCATAGTGACTCCTCATACTTGCAGAGATAGGTAAATACAAACCTGCACCACAGGGTTCCCATCATCAGCACTTGCCCCACAAGCAAAATACATTGGTGTGTGGCCCATTTTGTCACGCACATTCACATTACTACCTGCATTTACCTGTTATTTTACAAACAGAGAAACAGGATTAAACTCCTTGGGGTGCCACTAACACCAGCCTCAAACAACAGGCTTACAAAAATGGCTGATTGCATTTTCAAACTGCACCGGGGGGGTTGAGGACCTCTTTTAAAAAGACCCCCTCCCCTGGAATTTCCACTCGTGAAACAGACCCCCTCCCCTGGAATTTCCAACCTCATAAAGGACCCCCTCCCCTGGAATTTCCATTTTTTTCTGGCAAAATACCCTGAAAAATCTATTTTTGGATAAAATGTCCCTGGAAAGTCACCTTTTTTACCCCTCCCCCCTGGAATTTCCAGTCTCCAGACACACCCCTTCCCGTGGAATTTCCAGAGTCCAAAACAACCCCCTGGAAAATTTCTATAGGTCCTCAAACCCCCCTGTGCGGATTAAAAATGCAATCAGCCAATGTAGGTTATCCCTAAAGGCCATGTTACAAAAAGCAATTTCTATGCCACTTTTTAGCAGAATTAAAACAGGTGTGAAGTGCCATTGCACCCCACCCCTGGGGGTGATAGGTATGTTATGGCCACCTACTTGCAACAAGCTGGCCGTACCTTGCAGGCAAAATACCAGACCAGGCGCAGATCCAAGAATTTTACGAGGGTGATTATTACAAAGCTTAAAGTAAACACATAAGAAAAATGTAGTGACTTTTTATAAAGGATATATGAGAAATTTGCTCAAAAGGGGGATGAATTCACCACCCCTGGATCTGCCTCAGACATACAAACAGCTGGACACTCAGACAGTAAATGCAGACACAAAAAACAAAAATAATCTCACCAATAACTCTACGCAGTTAACGTGAAGTTCCGAACAGGCACAGTGCAACGGTGTTTGCCTATAAACATTTCTTACTTCTATGTCAGAACCAGCTGCAATAAGAAGTCTCAAACACTCAGTTCGACCCTCGCGGGCGGCTATATAAAGAGGAGTTTGGGGAAACTTGACGTTCAAATTCGCCCCTGCTTCGATCAAATAGCGGACACATTCTCCGTGACCGGCGTATGTTGCGACCCATATCGGGGTTAGGACGGAATTTCCTTCTCCAATTCCATCCACCCTGGCCCCGGCCTCGAGAAGTGTCCTAACACATTCCGTGTAGCCCTCTTTGGCTGCTAAAAACAAAGGCGTTAGAGCAGAACTATTTGCATAATCAACTTGTTCGCTCAGATCTTCTAGAAGTGATTTCAGTTTTTGTTCGTCGCCGGTTTCTGCAGCATGTAAGAGCTGTGCAGCCCTCGGTTTTCTGTCAATTTGAGCTTGAACATCAATTGCATTTCCCATATGTAAGATAAGAGTTTTCTATAATCATAAAGCCAAGGTTTACAGCCTGAGCCGAGTTTTCTCGCTACGTTTATTTCGTTCAGACCGCCATGTTTGTTGTTGTTGCGAAAGGAGAGAGACTGGGCCTCAGAAGAGACGAAACGCCGCGATTGACAATGGCTGATTGCATTTTTTAAACCACACCGGGGGGGTTGAGGACCTCCCTTAAAAAGACCCCCTCCCCTGGAATTTCCACTCGTGAAACAGACCCCCTCCCCTGGAATTTCCAACCTCATAAAGGACCCCCTCCCCTGGAATTTCCATTTTTTCTGGCAAAATACCCCTGGAAAATCTATTTTTGGATAAAATGACCCTGGAAAGTCACCTTTTTTTACCCCTCCCCCCTGGAATTTCCAGTCTCCAGACACACCCCTTCCCGTGGAATTTCCAGGGTCCAAAACAACCCCCCTGGAAAATTTTCCATAGGTCCTCAACCCCCCCGGTGCGGATTAAAAATGCAATCAGCCAATCCATTTTAGTTATTTAGACCAAAATTAGCATATCGTCCCCCTCCAGATAATATTGCGTCCCTTATCTTCATGCACCTAGAAACAATTTCATTTTCCGTCCTCTTCCTTACCTCACTTATTTAATGATGCAACCTCAATTAAAGATATATATGCAACGCGGTTGACTTTTTTGTGTCTGACTATGAATATGAATATGTTGAAAAACCTGGAGATTTGATGCTTTAACCTTGAGACCGGGCGATTTGTTAAAAAACCTGGAGACTCCAGGTGAAACTGGAGAGTTGGCAGGTATGTGGGACCCCCCCCCCCCCCCCCCCCCCCCCTCCCCTGGGCAACGGGCCTGCGTTCAATCGTTGAAATACTCGTTCGTTAATGCAAGTTTTGTTTGCTACGATTTTTGTGTAGGTACGGATCTTACTTTTTCCCTTTCATGAGGCGGAGGTAACAATTTTTCTTTTTTTTGGACAAAAAAATTCTGTAGCCAAATTCCTTTTTTTTTCCTAGAGGTAGCTACGCCACTGGACGCGCCCGTAACTTTTTCAGACGGAAGTCTGCTGCTCGAGCGCGAGGAGAACCCTTGACCAGGGCTCAACCCTGCAAATACAATGCGGAAGAGCTAGCAAAAGCGCCCACTACCTTGTTACCACGGAAAAAGTCAACAGGCACGCCAATAAACGGCTCACGTTTATTTATACTTTTTTTTATAATGATGTCAACATTTCATTGAAAATACCTCTTCCTAAGCAAAGCAATGACTCTATATTCTGTTTATCGAAATCAGTAATTTCAAATCATGAGCTTTTTTGTAATTTGTAATCATGCCACTCCAAAATATTTCTTTTCTCGATATTTTCGCCAACTGGCTTATGTCAGATTGACCGGCTTCGACCGGGTCTAAAACTGCTAAAAATAATTATACCAGGCTGAAAACAAGGATATGGCGAAGAATTGATGACTCTCCCGTTTTTTGATGACTCTCCCGTTACAAATATTATATGATATGAACTTGCGATGAATAAGAATTTGCAACATTGTTTTAAAAAGGCGCCGAGGAAAAAACAATAGACCAATTTCGATATATGAATACGAGACTCAGGGGAATAAAACAAAATAAATAGATTATTGATGTTTCGATGCCGATGCAATTTTATTGCAAGGTTTATTCCCCTGAGCCTCGGACTCAAGTAAGAATTTTAATATATCGAAATTGGTCTATTGTACCAACCCTCCTGGATTCCGTTGGAGAGAGTCACTGGAAAAATTCTGCAACCCGGAGGTATTGAAGGAGGTGGGTCCAGAAGGAAGAAGAAGAAGTATTATTTTATTATTTTAAATTCAGATCATGTGATGATTCCTTTGGGTGATTTGTATCACTCGATCGAGTGCACAGGAGTCTTCATCTGATCTGAATTGGGTGGCTTAACAAATGTCCTCTGATTTTCCGTGGTATGTCCCCTTATATACCACGGAATGACGTAATAAAGTGGTCAAAATGTTGTGGACTCACGAAGCGCAGCCGAGTGGGTCCGCAGTACACTTTGACCACTTTATTACGTCATTCTGTGGTATATAAGAGGACATACCACGGAAAAACAGAGGACATTTGTTTTATACCACAACAAAAAGGCAAAAAATGAATACAAAACCAGCGCGCGCGCTCGGCCAATTGGTGTTTTCGTTGGTTCTTTTTGGCGCGCGCGCTAAAGATGGCGTGTTTCGTGGTATATAATTTTATGTACCCACGGCTGAGAGCTAATCACAGCCTCGTAACATAGTATATGGGCTCAGGGCTCAATGCCCAAATGTAATCAGAATTCGAGAAACGCGCGCGTTGTGGTATAAAACAAGATGTAAATACCGTTAGCCGATTTGGTCTATAAGAGGTATGTCATGTCTCGACGTCAATCAATCAATAACTTAGGAATAGCTAAATATGTACCCGCCCTGTGGTCTGCCTTTGGAAGACCGATGACTAGAGTACAACTAAATACAAAAACCCGACAGTACTATTATCAAATTTCAATGTCCTACACAATTGTTTCCTTAACTGTGAATCAAACATCATGATCGAGGATCTAGCGTACCTTTTCCTGAATATTACTGCATACAAAAATATAAATTTGTATTTTATATAGTAAACCTGAATTCAGAAAATCACCTCTGCAGCAAAGGTCTGATTAAACTAAACTTGGACACATTGTAGCCGGAAACACGTCAGACCCGTTTACTTCATGTTTGCCGCTTTCGACGCAGCCAGAACATCTTTTTATTTTGAACATTTCAAATAATAGGCATATGGTAGTGTAAACACAAAATCAAAACAGAGGCGCACAGTGCTCAGGGATCGGACACCTACAAATGAAAAAAAAAGCCTAGATCCTCGAGCATGCCAGGCCTAAACTTAAGGCCATGTCACACGGGGCAATTTTTCTTGCAACTCGCAACGCAATTTTGTTGCATTGCGAATTGCAGTGAATATTGCGCGTCTGACATACTGCGGTAACGCAACAAAATGTTGCGTTGCGAGCATTATCGTACCCAGAGCTCCCCAGCTCGTCTGCTCGCAGGGGAGGCTCTGATGACATCCATTTGAGGGCCGTCGCTGATTGGCTGATTTTGAGCGTTGGAGCATGCACTTAAAGGCCTTTCTCTCAGCGGCTCTGTATTGAATATCGCGCATGCGTCAGTGGTTGTCACCAGAGCCTTCCCCGCGAGGTTACGAGTCGGGGAGCTCTTGGTTCGAGAATGCGTTGCGAGTTGCAGAAAAGTAGGAAAAAATTTCTCCGTGTGACATGTCTCTGTAACTCGCGAGGCAATGTTTTCTTCTTATTTGCCAATCAGCGCACACCATGTTTTTTACTTGGATAAGCCGCTGCACTTTATAATTTTATTGCGCGCGTATTGCATGTTGCAAAAAAATCGCAATGTTTTTAAATTCGTCATCGTTGCGTTGCGAGTTGCAAGAAAAATTGCCTAGTGTGACATGACCTTAGGATCGCTGGAGAGAAGGGGCAACGTGACTTAGACCACGCCCTGCTCAATCATGGCATCAGCCACCTTAACAAACCCTCCTACGTTAGCGCCTAGGACGTAATCTACATATCCATCCCCAAGGGTGCCATACTTCAGGCACGTGGTATGAATGCTCTTCATAATACCATCCAGCTTCGCATCCACCTCTTCTCGGGTCCAGGCCCCTCGTAGGCTATTTTGACTCATCTCCAGCCCCGACACAGCGACCCCACCTGCGTTAGAGGCTTTGCCGGGCGCGTACAGGACCTTGCTATTATGGAAGACTTTGATAGCTTCTGGTTCAGTGGGCATGTTGGCACCTTCCCCGACGCAGGTGCAGCCGTTTTTGACGAGCGTCTCAGCGTCTGCCTTATTGACCTCGTTCTGCGTCGCGCAGGGAAGGGCGACGTCGCATTTCACGAACCAAGGGCGTTTACCCTCGTGGAATTCCACATTGTACTTAGTGGCATACTCCTTTATACGGCCGCGTTTAACGTTCTAAAAATACACATACAAATTAATGGTGAGGCGGGGAAAAGACTAACAAGATCTAGCACACTTGCAAGCCCCCACAAATCATTTCTGTACTCAGTTGTCCTTCCGCTATAACCCAACTCACCAATGTCTCCCCTGGTTGGTACTGAACGCGTTTAAAATCTTTCTTAAAGACTTTCCCTTAGGGTATAACAATTTAACCAAGTGCCATCTTTTAGGGGTGTCGGATATCCAAAGAGTCGTCTGCTATCCTTTATGGTATCTCGCCCTAATGATAATTAATTATAGTTTTTTGGGGACCAAATGTTATTAAAATACCTTACAAGGTGCCGACACAATTATCTGTATGTCTGTACACCTTATTTGCTATCTCTAAGGGTTAAAAGTTTATTTGACTAAACCTAATTTGCTATCCCTTAGGGGTTAGTTTGCTGTTGACCACACCATGTTTGCTATCCCTTTGAATTCTTCGTACGATCATCCCCGTATATTTTTAAAGAAGCCCCCCGACCCCGAGGCAATACGAACCTTCAGTTCCATAACGTAGGCCAGCTTTTCTGCATCAATTCCATTGGGGTCATAGATAGTGCCGTTAGAATCCGAGAGAGTCACTACTTTCCCGCCCAGCTCTAGTGCCTTCTGTGTTGCGAATTGTGCTACATTCCCAGAGCCGGATATAGCCACCACCTTGCCTTTGAGGGAGTCTCCTTTAGCTGCCAGCATCTCGCGTATAAAGTACAGGAGGCCATAGCCAGTGGCTTCTGGTCTTAAAAAACTTCCGCCCCATCCTGCACCTTTGCCTACAGAATAAGACATTTTATAGTCACCAAATATATCACCCTTGAAGTAGTAATCCCTTTTTGCGAAAAATCAAAGCACGCTGGACTCGTCGAGATACGGGAGAATTGATTACAACTTCCCTCTTTTCACTTCAAGTAATTTTTTTCCTAAATTTGCCTGCCCACCCAAAGAGGGATGTGATGGGATGGGTGTGACCCCAGGGCATGCAGGGCAAAAGTCTGCCAGGTTCTTTACAGAGCATGAAACTTCAGGAAAGCTAACTAATGGCTTTTGGTCTTTCTTTTTGGGTGTACAACATGGAGCCCCAGCCATGTTTATGTTCAAGTATTTCACCTTTATGTCCCCCCCCCACTGGGAAAAATAAGGGAAACATCAAGGGAAGAATTGAAAAACAATGGTGTGATGTGTTAAATCCTGGGTGGTCTGCAGTGTGTCTTACCTGTCAGCACCCCAGTGAACTCATCCCGTATCCGTTTATACTGTCCAAACAAGTAGCCAATCTCCCTGCCGCCAACTCCAATATCTCCAGCTGGGACATCCGTGTCTGGACCGATGTGACGTTGAAGCTCCAGCATGAATGATTGACAGAACTTCATGACCTCATTGTCTGACTTCCCTTTGGGGTCGAAGTCTGATCCCCCCTTGCCTCCCCCCATAGGTAGAGTGGTCAGGGAATTTTTCAGGACCTTTTGAAAAAAGAAATGTGATTATACTGTTTTAGCAGATTTAATGGATCAAGATTTATGTTTTTGTGCAAAAACTGTTAAAGTATCCTTGGAGAATTTGCACAGTAACTCCTGTTAACAAACAGTGTCGTAGCACTTACATAGCCTGCGTAGCAAGCGGAAAAGGGAGAGGGAGAGGGGCGCCGGAGCCGAGGACGCATCCTCCCTCGCGTCCTCGGCTCCGGGCAGCCCTCTCCCTTTCGCTTTTGCGCTTGCTACGCAGGCTACACTTACAGGGTCCCCCAGTTTGTCCCCAAACAATCCTTAAAACTCCTGATTTTGCACCCTGCATATCAAACTTCCCCCAAGCATGTATTAATTTCACATGCTGGGCTCTAAATTTTCCTTAAAAAGTGCCTTGTGTTTTTGATCTGTTGTGCCCCCCCCCCCCCCCCCCCCCCCGAGTTTTTTAGCCTTGCTTGGCCCTGCAGTATGTAAAATGTGGACTTTATAATTGCTTATAGATGCTGCATGCATGGTCATTGACACAACATTTCCACAGTCTTTATTTTGTGCATTATCTAACAAACCTCACACTTACCTGCTCAAATCCAAGGAACTTGAGGATTCCTAGGTTGACAGTGGGATGAAAGCGGAGTCCTCCTTTGTAGGGCCCAATAGCAGAGTTAAACTCCACACGGTACCCCCTATTCACTTGGATCACACCCTTATCATCCAGCCATGGCACTCTGAAACTAACCACCCTTTCTGGCTCCACAAGCCTCTCCAAGATGGCATATTTCCAGTATCTGGGATTTTCTGTTTTAGAGAAGAAAAGCAAAATAATAATTCTAGCAACAAAAACTACAGTAAATGTATGGGACATTATTTAAAATATAGGAGAAAATGTATTTTATTAGGATTAGGATCTATTTAGGATTTATTAGAATTTTCAGTCACCCCAGAAATCTTTGATGAAATCATAAATCCACTGATCCTCATTTCCCACATTTTCTTTTCAGCTCTATAGTATTTTCACTTTCCCATTTCCAAATCATAAAATAAATATCACTTTCTGAAAAACAAATGGAACCCTCTCCCTAGGGGCAGATCCAGGATCTCCTGGAAGCCCAAGTTGTAACCTTGCACACCAGCAAAATATAGTAAATGTATGGGAAAATCTATTGAAAAGGGAGGAACGCAGACCCCTTAATCCCCCCCCCCCCCCCCCCGAATCTCCCTGATTTTTCTGAAACTTTTGAAATTTGGATTTTATTTGGTCCAAAAATTTTGCCTGGAATTTTTTTTGTGGTATGAAAACTTGGCATGCAATTTTTGCATTGATTAGTTTTTTGCTTGTCAATTGGATTTCTGGGGGTTTGGCAGCGACCATGGGAAATTTTTCAAATTTTTTTTTTACTGTCTTGCCTTATATCTTATTCTCACCTCACCAACAAAAAACAACTGGAGTATCCCGCTTGGTCTGCTGTTACATTGCTAGCTTTGTATTCACTGAATAACTTTTATAAATATTTCTGAATCTACCTTTTAAGAAATCCATAAGGCAAACACCACCTCCTCTACTGCTTGGTGGAATTCCTTTTCTTGAGGATCCTTCTGCTTCACAAAGTTCAGAAATTCCTCTGGGGAATTGAATCTGCAAGACTAAAAAATATGCATCACAAAGCAGCTGGGAAACATAACAAAATGCAATGAACCCCCTCCAATGATCCGAGCTACGGGGGCCTGTTAAATCTTTAGAAAATGTATAAGACAGGGCCTGAGTATCACGCGAATTTTATTTTTCCGAGCGAAAACGATTTCTATTCAGAGAAAAGAGGGGGGAAATGAGAGGCCCTGCAAAGTCAAACTGAATCGCATTTAAAAAAATCAAAATACTTGAAAAACGGACTCCGAATTCAGACATGTGTCACTACTACATGCAGTGAACCACTACTACATGCAGTGAACATGTGATAAGCATTCAGTGATCACATGGGATATCACAACAAACACCACTTGTACTTTAATCAACCTGAAAAGGGCACGAACTTTGGATGAATATCTGCACGCCAGTCCCGAATTTTGTTCGTTTTTTTTTTTTTTTACACAACAGTGTCCTTATGATTGCTCTTAGATGCTATTTTTTAACTCCTACCTAATCGCATTAGGAATAAATGTTATCTAGAAACACGATTTTACTAGAAGTAGTGCCTTTCCTAGCAAAAATGCTAAGAAAATTTCGACGGGTTGATCTCGCGGGCTGGAAACGTGGTACTGCTGATGCAGATGTAGTAGTGTTACGAAACAACGAAGCTAGAAAGAGTGAAATAATGGAGCATATACTTATATTTCAGACGTCCATATCTGTAATTTCTCTACAGTGTAACAACCTCGTTTTATCTGCTTATACTTAAAAATACATGGGGATAACATTGCATATATTTCCGTTGTTACGAGCTAAATTTACGACAACAAGTTTTACAAATTAGTGACGGCCACGCGAGACTTAACAAAATGACTTAAAACGGAAAAAATCTTATTATTACGCCTTGTAAATGCTGCTTGGTTAAACAGGAAAGCCTAAGTACTATCTAGTACTTACCATTTTGTAGAATTTCACCAGCAGGCTTTCCAAACTGCAAAGCTTTTCCGAGGCAAACCCAGGAATAAAGATCTCCCTCTTGTCGAAGGTGAAGGTGTTTTGTAAATAAACGCAGTGATCTGATTGGTGGATTTTCTCAAGGTGTCACGTACTTTTCGATGAGGTCACACGAACGTCTAGTAAAAAGACGTCACGCATCTGAAAATCAACACAATTTTCTCAATTTTAATTTTAGCAAGAAATAAATGCTTAGTAATGTTACATTTCTCTATATGGATGTCTTTCAACAGCTGCGATAACTTTGCCCAGGGTTTATTACTAGAAAAAGCTGTTTTGTCAAACATTTCATTTTTCTAGCAATTTTTTTACGTACAGACAGTCACAGACAGTACTTCACTTTTGTGTTGTTTTTGGGCTGGGCTATCTATCAAGTCACACACACACAAGGATTGTCAGCAAAAATAGCTCTGTCGGACACCTAATCTATCAAGGGGGAAAATGTTTAAAAAATAAGGCAACTTTATTCCAATGCACGTTGATGTTAGGGAATTTTTAATGCTGAAAGTGGAAAGCGCGTCTTTGCTACGCACGCTCTGTTCTCTTGACGTTCAGCAGTACATCGTACACGATCCTTGCATTTCATTTCAATTTTATTTGAAAGGACACATCTCTTGCGGTTCTGGTTTTTCCCGGTTATGGCGATTGCCGTGCATTTACTGTATTTCTCCCGGGAGAAGTCCTGGTGCACGTCCCTGTGTATTATGTGCCCTTTTTCGGTCGGAGGTGTCAAAAGGGCATTTTTTACATTATTTCAAAGTCCACATGTTGGCGGGGGAGATATGCAATGCGAATACTAGTATGTGGCATCCGATCTTTTCACCCAATCTTTTGTCGACTCGCACTTTTTTGCTACATTATTTCAAAGTCCAAATGTTGGCGGGGGAACTAGTGTGACATCCGATCTTTCACCCAATCTTTTGTCGTCTCGCACTCGTTTACACCATAGTAGACTACTAACTATGTTTACACGTGAGTCATCTATTATATAACTGTAAATAAGGGTCATTATTATTCAGCACATCGATGCACTGCCCAAATATGGTCATTGGAACGCCAATAGCTGTCTTCTGAACATGACAGCTATCCTGCGATATCCGTCTCTGAGGAAAATATGATGTTTTGAGCTCGTAAATAATACACAAAAGTCATTTTTTCGGGGGGTTTTGTGCTATCGATGTGCTGAATAATAAAACCATTATCCTGCTCGATTTTGCAGAATATCGTCTGATTTTAGCCAACTCGGGACTTCGTCCCTCGTCGGCTAAGTATCAGACGATATTCTGCGCAATCTCGCAGGATAATGGTTAATTATATAACTTCCCCGTTTATAGTGCCCAGGGGCCGGTTCCTGAAAGGTTGGATAAAGTTATCCATGGATAAAAGTTTTCTGTTGTACAGGATTTGGTCAAGATTTATCCGTTGGATAAGCATTTATCTACAGATAACTCTTAACTGACCTTCTAGGAACCGGCCCCAGGAAGCCCAAAAGCTCGGGTTATTCCTGACTGGTGCCCAGTCTTCAAATTTATGCCACGGACAAGATGGCCTCCATCATCACATGTTTCTCGTTTCTTTAGAAGATTTCTCCAATTTGAAAGACTCGTGAACAAGATGTAGATTATTTTCAAGCACCCTGATCATATAAATGGCGTCTTCAAGTCAGCCTAGTGGATTGCTTTCAAATTCAACGGTCGAAGATCGGCCGTCCTGTCAAGGAATGGGATCGTGGCCTCCGCTCAACCGCTTGCAACAAGAATTGGTGTTCAGATTTTGAAGAATGGCGGGAACGCTGCGGATGCCGCAGTTGCCGTAGCTGCTGCCATGAATGTTACACAGCCAACCAGTACTGGTATAGGAGGAGACTGTTTCTGTTTGTTTTACGATGCTAAGACCAAGAGAGTAAGAGGTCTAAATGGCAGGTAAATTTATGTTAGGAACCATCGAAATGCAAGTGTGTGGCCATGCGTGACTTGGGCGCAAAGGTGCAACGGCAAACTTCGGGCCGTAGATTCTTTGTTGTTGTAACTTGGTCATCATTTTTTGGGGACAAATTGAATAATGCTATTACTTTAACGATCTGTCGGTGATTCCAGATAAACAGATATGACCCCAACCCCTCTGGAATGTCCAACTCCAGGGGTGTATTCAGCCTTGGGCATTTATGCAGGAGTTTTTCAAATCTACAGGCCAAGCTCATGATTGCAGTGCAGTACGTGTACCAGAGTTCCACCCAAAAAAATTGTTTTTTTCAAAAAATTCCTAAAAGATTTATGACTAAACCTAGAGAGGAGATTTCCCATACCTTTACTGTATTTGCTGATGGAAATTTTCAATTTTTTGCCACTATATTATCACTATCAGAGTACTGACCCTATAGTTATACTACCGAAATAGATAGACTGTTTATTCGGCTGAAGAAAAAGCGCTTGTCTACAGACAAAAACATTCACAATGTAGTTTGAATTCCTTTACTGAGATAAGTGGTGTGTGCAACTCAAATATTTTATTTGGCAAACTAAAAACATAAGAAAAGCCATCTGCTCATGTTTTCTAATAATTTTTTGAGGTTACAAAAAAATACAAATCAGTATATTATTTCCCAAGGGAGGGCTAGGGAGGCTTTAGCCCCCCACATTTTGCCAAGTTTTCATACATGTTCACTAAACTCAGCCTCCCCACCTGAGATGCCCCACCTTGCCATACAATCTTACTAATGAGCCCCACTACTTTGAAAACTGTTCAGCCGTCTCTGTAATTCAGTCCTGTATTTTTGTCATATTCAAGGTAAATATGTTCATAGTAGTCAAATGTAAACTTTGTTCCTTTCTAGTGGACGTGCCCCAAATAGATTGACACTTAACCTGCTACATAGTGAAGGATATAAGGCCTCCAGTACACTGCATAACTTCTCAGCACATGCCGTCACTGTACCAGGTGCTGCTGCTGGTTGGGTAGATACTATAGAGACATTTGGGAGTCAAAAGGTAAAGGCAATGGAATCATAATTTATCTGATTCTCTTTTACATGCCCCAGTATTGTGTGAATCTGTTATTTCAGAAACAACCCATACCACTTCCATTTGGAAGAGATTTAATAATTCCAGAGAGGTGGGATTCAAATGCCTTTTATTTTCCACTGGAAATTCCAAGGAGGTGGGAGGTCATATCTCAAACCCCTCCTATATGGGAGGTGTATGTATAATTGATGGAATCACACAATCCAGAAAAAATCCATAACCCCCTGAAGGGGGTCAGAAATGACCCCCACCTGCCTGGAATTTATTTTCACAGATAAATACAGCAATTGTATGGGAAATTGGGAAGGGAAGCATTGTGTGACCAACACAAGGATGGGCTGCATGAGAGACTAATGGGAAATAAAAGGGATTTGACCCTGACTCCATGAGTGATTTCAGAAAAAATCCATTCCTCACAGAAGGTATTTGGAAGTTTACAGAGGAGTGGTGAGTCAAATGCTTGTTATTTCACGAATAATCCACTGTATTTTTCACTGTAAATTCTAGAGGGGGGTGTGTGGGGGCATTTATCAACCCCTTCTGTAAAACCTAGATTTATTGGGCCAACACCAATGTAATTTGTGTGAACACCCTAAACCAATCCCTCTTCTTGTTACTTTATATTCTTGTTATGTTTTATATGTTCTTGTTATGTTTTATATGTTCTTGTTAGTTTTATATGATTTACATTAAAATACTCTAACTATTTAGTTTCATAATTGATTTTATGAGAATGTAGCTCTTCTTAGCAGACATACTCAAGCCAGCAATTGAGCTAGCAGAATATGGGTACCCTGTGTCTCACTTGGTGGCACATCTATGGAGTGCAAATTCCCCTTCCCTTCAGAGGGAAGAAAACATTCATGGCCATGAAATGTTACTTGATGGAATGCCACCACATGAAGGAGATATCATGAGGATGCCTCATTTAGCAAATACATTTAAGGTTTGTTTGGGGGATTCTATTATAATGGGGGGTCATAAAAAAATCTGCATCCTCCTGTTTAGGACCCAGAAACAGCTAGAAGCTGCCTTGAATGTTTTCATTTGAGCTACCCACCCAGGAATTTCAGTGAATTGTTTCCTGACCACACTGGAATTTGTGCTTACCCACCCTGGAATTTTGTATTTTAAGGGTGCCCACCCTTGAATTCCAAGCTCTTTTTTCCACCAACCCTGAAATTCCAAGCTCCATTTTGACCACCCAATTAGATCCCAGGGTTGATCATCAGAAAAAAATAATTCCAGTCCTAAGAGATAGAGAATGGTGTGTGCTCAATAGCAAGGTTACCCTTAGAGATGGGAAATTGGGTCAAAGAAATTTGGAAAAGAAACAATAGCAAAGGGCATACAAAGACCTACCATATAATGAGACATCCTAAGGGACAGCAAATGGCTCTTTGGATATCTGACAGCCCTAAAAAATAGCACTTGAGGGAAGTTTTATACCCTATCAGGGATAGGATGATCATTCTTCCAGGAATGAGTTCATCCCTCCCTCCATCCCTATCATCCCTCCAGGAATGTGTTCATCCCTCCAGGAATGTGTTCATCCCTCCAGGAATGTGTTCATCCCTCCAGGAATGAGTTTGTCCCTCCAGGAATGAGTTCGTCCCTCCAGGAATGAGTTCATCCCTCCAGGAATGAGTTCATCCCTTCATCCATCCCTATCATCCCTCCGAATGAGTTCATCCGTCCATCCATCCCTATCATATCCCTCCAGGAATGAGTTCATCCCTCCATCCATTCCTATCATCCCTCCAGGAATGAGTTCATCTCTCCATCCATCCCTATCATCTTTCCAGGAATGAGTTCCACCGTTGAACATATTCATCACAGTTCTCTTTCATTGCAATAAATATAACCCACAATGCATCTGTATTACTGCTGTACAAATTACAGCCTGGGGAATCTCCTTTCTGTACATTTTTAGGAACTTGCACAGTATGGCAAAGACGGTTTCTACAAGGGTCGAGTGGCCAAGGCAATAGTAGATGTCATACAAGAACAAGGTGGTGTCATGACACTTGACGACTTGGCAGCACACCACAGCACTCTTGATAAGCCAATCAGAACCAACTATAGGGGAATTGACGTATGGGAGATGCCACCTAATGGGCAGGGTATCACAGCTCTCATGGCACTGAATATTCTAGAAGGGTTTGATTTGAAAGGTACAAGAGTGATCACAACAGTTGGGCCTTTTCTAATTAAAAAGGTTTACCATTCCAGGGCTAGAAATGCACCTTTGTGCGCAGGATGTAAAAACGAGGCTCTGTGTGCCCTCACAGCCAGATAGCGTTGTTTTGGTAAATTTTGGTAAACTTTGTATTGTTTCCTAAAAGAGTAAGCATACCAACAATCTAATCACAGACATCTTTTTAAAGATGGAAATTAGGCTTGGTACACTCCTCTGATTACACTGTACCCTTGTCACACAACAGTCAGCGTTCCCATGGGTCCTTAAAAACCTGGAAAGTCATTGATTTTAGAAATTTTCTTGTCCAGGCCTGGGAAGTCATGGAATATTTTACAAAAACCCATCAAAGTTATTAAAAGTTACGATTAGTGTGTATATTGTAAAATGAAAATAAAGAAACCTGTATGAAACTATCAACATGCTATCTTTGAAACAAAGGATACCAATGTTGTTGTTTTAATGTGTGAAGAACCTGTATTTTCATTATGAAAGGTCTTTTTTTCAAACGTCCTTGAAAAGGCCCTTGAAAGTGCTGGAATTTTGATGGGCTTGCCACAAGTCGTCCTCTCTGAGGATATGAGTCGCAAAGCGACGAGAAGCAAGCATAGCAAGCTTTTGTGAGTCGCAAAGCGATGATGACCCAACCAAGCACGAATTTTTTTTAAAGGACTTTGATAAGTCTAGAATTTTGAAAGCCTGAAAACATGGTAACGCTGACAGTGCAGTCCTGCCAGAACTGATGGATGTGAGCGGTTCCTATCTATTTCTAGAAACTTCTAGAAACTGGATGAATAGTTCTCTCTTTTTCCCCTCTCCCTTGGGTAATGTGGTGTAATTCTGTATTCTTCAAAAATTAAATTGTTATCCACCTCCAGGACACTATGATTTGTGTGGTTCCAGAAAATATCCATCTCCCCCCCCCCTCCCCCACAGAAGGGATTAGAAATTCCAGAGGGGTAGGGGGTCACTTTTCAACACCAGTGCGAGGGGAGGGGGTAGATATTGTCTGGAACCACACATTGTGTCAAATGAGGACTAACAGTCATAACCTGTTTGCTAACAAGGAATAAAAAAATGTCTTAAAGGAAATCCATCTGATGTTTCTTTTAGCAATGGGACACAACTCAGCTGATTATCTACATACTGTAGCAGTAGCCCTGGGACTGAGCTTTGCGGATACCATTTGGTTTAATGCCGACCCAAGTAAAGTTGACATTCCCATCACAGAGCTCTTGTCTAAGGAGTATGCAGCAAAGAGAAGACAGCTCATCAACAGAGACCGGTAAGCACAGAAGACGATTGGTTTCTTAAATGATGGAATGCCAATGCCATACTGTTACTAATAATTAATAACTAATAATTTATTAACTTGCTATATCACTTTTTTAGACCGAAAAAATGATTACAAAAATTGGCCACCAAAATTGATTCAGCATTCAACTTTCAGGGGCGTCCCTGGGGGGGAGGGGGGAGACGCAACTACAGATCACTAAAATGTGTTTTTTGAGATGCTCACAGGTAGGTGTGTGTAATTGTTCTGCTGCCTCCAAAATAAGTAACTGCTTTATCAAGGAAACCACACCCATAGCACTGGCTAACTGCTAAAATGTAGGTACAATAGGGCTGTTACAAATTTAGCCCACTTTAGACTTATTTTTGGCTAAACCAGAAACAAAAATTTGAGAGCTCCCTGGCTCGACACCTCGAAAGGGTGTGCTTGATTTTTTTTTTAGCTTAGTCCTGGAAAAGTCCTTGAAAAGTCATAGAGTTTCATCGGTGCTTTGTTGTGTGAACCCTTTAGGTAGTCCTTATTAGTTAAAAAGAACTCTCAAAGCTTGTGTGAAATCACCTGGAGCTGTTCACTTGTTTGATTGACGGAAGCCAAACCGCGGTTTGTTAGACCGGTACACTACACCGTTTTCAAACGAAAACTGATACTTTTTGTTCCGGATACGGCTATCGTCCACACTACAACGCCGAAAACGATCGCCGAAAACGATCACCGAAAACGGATCAATCCGAAAACGCTCTCCAGAGTGGAGCGATTTGAAAACGGAGCTGTTTGAACTGACGATGTTTTCTAGTGTGGACGGGTGAAAACGATGCTTTCTGAAAACGATGACGTCACCACAGCAAACCCGACCAATTTCGCGGGCCGACAGATCGAAATGCGCATGCGTTGAGTTTATTTGAGCATGCGCACTGAATGCACAAGAGCGTTTTCGTACAATCTCGTACCCAGAGCGCTGGCCTAAAAGATACGCGGGCTCTGGGAACGAGATTGGTTTTCGTGTACAGATACGCGTTGTAGTGTGGACGGGGTCTTAGTTTGCGTAAAGTGCGCAAAATAATGAAAATGGCGGTGAAATTATCATCTCAATTTTTGCTTCAGGACTCTCGAGGTATTTCCCCGTGGCTCACCGCACATGGGAAATGACACCGTGTACTTCACCGTGGTCGACAAAGACGGCAACGCGTGCTCCTTTATCAACAGTAACTACATGAACTTTGGTACAGGACTTGTGCCTCAAGGCTGCGGATTCACGCTGCAGGTACTAACACAGTGTCGATGTGTCTGTATTAGCAACCTTCTTGATTGGCTGAATTTTTCTCGCCTAGATTCCCGCCATATTTCACGCTCGCGCGGGAAATAAAATAGGAAGCCCGTAAACGTAAATATTTTTCTACGCTGCGAATTTGAACTGCTATTGCCATGATACAGGTAAGTGCTACGTCTGGCCTGATATTCTGTATAATAGGTGAAAAAAAAAAACATAAAAAAATCGCCCTTATACTTTTGTTACAGCTGTTTCAGGTAACACGCGACCTAGCGCGTTCAAAACATTTTTTGGCAGTTGGGTTTTTCTGTGAAGTCAATCAAGCCGCCTAGTGCAGTGAATTGTCTTCTGTCGCGACATGTCTCGCAAGGGAAGCCAAACAAATCCACTGGGCAAGGATCTGATTGGCTCACACGATTGCATTGATGGACAGCGCGGAAAAACCCAACTGCCAAACTCCAACATCTGACAACGGCGAAGTCGTGTGTTACCTGAAACAGCTGTAAAACCCCTTCATCTTACGTTCAAGCAGATTTTGATGTCAGTAAACTGAACCCCCCAACACACACATTGTCAAACATCTTCTCTTATGAGGCCCTTCACTTCAAAATCTGTTCCGCCCATGATGTAGCCACAGATTTTAGCTCCTCCTTTGCTTTCTTTTCAGAATCGTGGATGTAATTTTTCACTCCAAGCAGACCATCCAAATGTCCTGGCCCCCGGCAAGCGTCCCTACCACACAATAATACCGGGTATGGCTACATGTGGCGACACAGGCGATTTGTATGCGAGCTTCGGGGTGATGGGCGGATTTATGCAGCCACAGGGGCACGTGCAGGTAGGGTTACCATGGTAGCATGTTGCTATGGAAACAAATCGTGTGTCCTTTAGAAAGCATTCATGTTAGAATATCCACTAAAATGACCCTATTTTTAAATGAAATGGTTACTATGCAATACTTACTGGCTATTTTTATTCGAGGTGCTAAATTGGTCAATTTGCTATTTTTAGGTCCTGGCCAACATGATCGACTTCGATATGGACCCTCAACAAGCCCTGGACATGCCTCGCCTTTACATTGATCCCGGTGACCCAAGGACCATTTTAGTAGAAGATGGTATACCCCCGTGTACGATAAAGGCCCTAGAAAATAAAGGCCATGTTGTACGAGGGCCCGCCAAGGGCTACGTGAGGACGTTATTTGGTAGGGGGCAGGTCATAATGAAAAGAAAAGGACGCTTGAGCGAGGGCGGACAGGGAACAGTTTACTGGGCGGGGTCCGATGGTAGAGGGGATGGGTTAGCTATCGGATATTGAAGGGTGAATGTTAGTCGTGTGAAACAAGTCTCTCTTTCTCTGAGTCACTATATAAGAGGGGCATAGCTCCATGTTGACTAAAGTGACTCAGAGATCGAGTTCTAGACACTTGCCAAGCATCCTGGGGGAGCCAATCAGATTTCAGAATTTTGACAGTCTGCTAGTGGACTTCTAATTCTACGTTTTCAAAAATGAAGGAGGAAAAATTATGATATTAATAATATAACAGTAACCCTCAAATGAAATCGCAGCAAATTTTGGGCTATAAAAATATAGGTATATATTTCTAGAGAGTGCAAGCAGAGATATTTAGAATGGTCCTAAAACTATCGTGCGTCAAATTAATTGACATATATCAACGAGTTGACCAGTAGCATATTTGATTCAATCAGAAGGCCCTATTGAAAGTTTGCATCTATTTTCACAATGTTCAATGGTTGTACAAACTTCGACTTTTTCAGCCAGAAAAAAATAAAGGTAGCACTTCTACGTGCGAAAAATTTTCCTGTCGAGTTTCACTCACTTTCCCACGATTCTGCTAAAGTGGATTTGACTTCTCAGATCCGGTCTAAAATACTGTTAGTTTACTGTTAGTTCTGCTATACAAGCCCGTCCTTGTTTTTTTCACTAGTAGCTCTCAGGGTCGGACCTTTTGGTCAACGACCGAGAGAGTTGTGGTAGTGAGACCAGGATGGGGCTGTTAGCACGGTGTCGAGCGATGAGGGGTAATGTTTGGAATACTAGAGTTAAGTGACAAAACCCTGGGGATTCCAATGGGAAATGGTGGTAAGAAAGGTCGGAGACCTGGATAGCGGAAACCTACACCGGCCTTGAACACGAATCAAACGGGGAAATAAATTTTAGACAGTTTGAACCATACCAGTTTGATTCGTGCTCAAGGACTGTATGGAATACCCGACTTGTGTTAGGTAATTCATGGCGGAAGTCCAAAGGGTCTGAATTGTCTCGGAGGGAGGGCCCCTGGGGTCTGGATAGTCTCGGAGGGGGAGGAGGACAGAAAACGCGGCAGTGCTGCATTCAGCAGCACGAGGACGAATCAATTTATTTCAAATTAATTATTCTGGCGACCCCATGCTCATGATTACCTATTTGTACGCTATAACGCTAGATTAGCTAGTGTCCCAACCTTACACCATCTGTTTATTGGCATCTGGTTGATACACTAGTAACAAGTTAGAAAACCCTACCCTACGTATTTATCGATAAATCTAAAGTATCGTCACATAATATCGATACTAGAAAACATACGTGCTAATACGCCAACCTTACTAAAAAGAACATTTTATTCCAACCTGGCGGTGCATTAGTAACATTTATAGAAATTCATTTATCGATAAATAATGATGGAAAAAATTGACAGCTGATGCGCCAGCCTTGAATTATATCTTCTATTTACCATTGACTGCGCATCAGTTACAATGAAGGAAACTTAGCCTATAGACGTGCCTGTTTACATCTCATTTACTCTACACATAAGGGTATGAGCATGAGGCGTTTACCTGCGTCTTGTATTCTCCACAAGCTGTCATGAAACGGTAACGAATGATGAAATGATCCGCACGGCAGGTCTGGCGAGAGAAAACGTTTTTATTCAGTTTTACTGCGAAAGGAGTAGAAATGAAGGAATCTATTATATTATATTATAATTAGTGTCACATGCTCAGCTAACTGTTGAGTCTAGAGCCCTCAACACCGCGACAAAACGCATTTGCCATGCGCTAAAGATTCACTTCGTGTGAAATGAAAACAAATAAATAGTCTATAACAAAAATATCTCGTGCTGTCTTGGAAATTAGACAAACTTAAGGCCAAAAATTGCAGAGCAGCTAGAATAACGTTTGCACCTCCCACTTTATGTAAGGCTTGCACGTGAGGCTAAAATTATGGTTTAAACTCAAATTTATCGTTCGTTGTTTCATGTAAATGTTTTCAATTGCCTTCACTTCACAAGCCAGTGTCTTTAGCGCATGTGAACTGCGTTTTGCCGCAGTGCCAGAGCCCTCTGTAGACCACTCTCGTGCCGAGTTCCTGGCTCGTCACGCGGGAGAGACTGGTGAAAGCCACTTGAGAGCCTTGCCACTTGAGAGCATGCGTACATAAAACCAGGTCCATCTCGCTTTTGAGAAGGTATTAATGAAACAATCGTTTGTGAAGCTTTTTAAACCTATGCATGTGTGTTAGTAGTGGCTGTCACCAGAGCCTCCCCCGCGAAGTGACCTTTTCGCAATACGCGTTTTTCCTGTGGTTCAGGATCGCGCGCGACTTGTTATCCTCGAGTCTCTTCTAGAGAGTTTTCGTAGATTCCACAGGTAATAGCGCGCACACGGGCAACCCTACATACCCATACTCGTATTGGGCAGTCGCAAAAAAAATTCGCTGGATTTCTTTAATTTGAACCACCCAACCTGGAATTTCAGTGATTTTCTCATGACCACCCTGTAAATTGCACTTACCCGCCCTGAAATTTCGTATTTTAAGGGTGCCCACCAATTCCAAGCTCTACTTTGACCACCCGCCCCATGGAATTCCAAGCTCCATTTTGACCGCCCCCACCCTGGAAATCCGGAGGTCCTCAACAAGGGGGCTGCGAATTTTTTTTTTGCGACTGCCCATTACATGTGAGAAAGAACTAAGATAATTCCTGCAGCCAAGTGTACCTTTGCCTGCAGTGGTCACTTGCGTAGGCCAAACTCACTTGCACCCGTCTTCTCCCTATCGCGATAACACCAGAAGTCCGGCTTATCTCCGGTGTAATAACCTGTGAGTGCGCACGAACTGCGTCACAAAGCTTCCTTTGTTTGGTAGAACGAATCAGGATGAAATAAGAACTGATAACAAAGGTGTCCTCTGGGAATGGTTATTACACCGGAGTTAACCCAGAAGTCCCTCATGTGTCTGATATTGAAAACGGGCAAGAATCTGATTGGCTCATAAGATTTGACTGACGGAACAGCTAAGCCAAAAACAAATCGATGTTTTGAAAACGCGGGTCGCGATGCAACGATTTTGGCTGTAAGGCTGTGAATTGGTTTGATTCCGTGTTTTTCTCTGCTGCCATTCAAAACATCGAAGCCAATCCGGTTCTTGTCCTGTTCGCCTAGTGCAGTCAACTAGCCTCTAATGGTACACAGGGTACTCGATACTCGAGGCCACTATAATAATGGTGGCCGATAAATGAACAAATTAGACCTCCTCAGCTTGGGCGTAAATGCTTTCCCATTTCAGATCACGTGGCATTCCTGAGTATTCGTCCTTTCTTTTCTGCTACACACCGAAGGAAATATGAACATGGAAGCCAGGCGCGTAGCTACCTGTACGCCAATACGCATTTGCGTACCTCGTGAAGCCCCAAAATTATACAATAAATGACAGCACTTAAATGGGAGTTGAGCTATGAAGACAATGCAGTGGCGTATCTCATAAAAATGGCTGGCTACGCGACTTGAAGCCTAAGAGGTATATTCAAATATTCAAATGAATGCCACGTGACCTGAAATGGACCCCCATCCAGACCTTGATTCCAGCTATAACGCACGCGCGCGCTGCATGTCGGTAGGGTGGAACATTTGTCGAACAAACTTTTATATTAAAAAGCACGTGCTGTGTAGGACACGGCTTGGGCATTTCTGAATAAAGTAGAGCGCGCACCTATAGCTGGAATCGTCTATTGAGGTCTGTTGCATTTATAAATTACCTCATGCTTTCTGTCACAACTCCAAGCCACCATTCACTTTTTAGCACCATGATCAAAGAAGGCGGATGATAACAGTCATCACTCTAGAGTTGGAAAGGAGAGCGCAGTTAAAACGTTGGGAGAAGATCAAGAAGGAGGACTGCTTGCCTACTTGCTTCCCGCCCTCCCCTCTTGAAATTCGCCTGGATCTGCGCTGTTAATGCTAACAACTAGGTTGCAAGACAAATTTTCTGCAGATTTCAGAGACGGACCATTAGATCTTACCGGGGACGTTGTAGGTTTTTCTTGTGAAGGATATTATTTTCCTGGTTGTGAGCCGAAGCTGTTATTTCCTTCTGCCTAATCAGCATACTGGAATGTATTTTTCCAGCTCAGAAGCTTGCGCTTTAATTTTTTTTAAGTTTCCCAACAACCCTTCCGTCCCCGGAGGGTGTGTTTCTAAAATTAAAAATAAAATAAAATTCACATTGAAAATATATATAAACAAAATTGCAGTTTTAATGAATAAAAATGATTTTACTATCAGAATCTTGTCCATGCTATTGCAGCCATCAATGTCACCCTGTTTAACAATCAGCGCCCCAAAAAAATGTGCCCGCCCCTCGAATGTAAGCCCAAAAATTTGAGCCCCCACTAAATCGGCGCCCAAAAAATCAAAGCACCAAGCCCCCCACCCAGATATATTCATATTCAAATAAGCCAGGGGGTATTCTGCAGTCTAGGGTCCCAGTCGACATTTTGCTCCTGGTAAACCTGTGCAAGAAAACTGCCAGAACTGCGAGTGAAAGGAAGCAAAACGTTTCCCTTCAAGCGACCAATCAGAGGTCGTCTCTCAAAGAGAGAGCCAATCAGATAACGCTCGTGTCGCATGACTCTGATTAAAATTTGTCCGCTTGTTGTACTTGTGCAGGTTCCATCTGGTTTGCTACCATTTATTTGGAATTTCGACAAATACTTTTTAATAAATCTTAGGCTATACCTACCATAGTCGCGGGAACTGAAACTTTTGAACTACAAAATTATCGGCCATGGCGCTGTGAGCTCGCTGTCTTATAAAATCGCTGCCTTGTAAATGCAACAATCAACGCCAGAAACCACCAAGCTGTTGGAAAGAAAAAGAAGCACATTTTTTGAAGTGCTTGTATCGTATATCACATGTATATCGAAAAGAAATGGTCCTTTTACAAGTAATGAATAATTAGGCTACTAAGTTTGAACACGTTGAACGTTCTGTTGCAAAACTAGTGTTGACTCTTCAGTGCGTACTGACACACTGCAGCTCTATAAATTCAGACGCTTATAGAAGCCCTATTCGACGCGAAATAATGCAGCTTTTCGAGTTAAACATGTGTTTGCTTGAAAAACAATTATGGAAGAAAACCATTTCAAGGCTAACGTCACTGTAGATGTCGCAGTTCGAAGCAAGTTAGGCCTCAATTAAATATAGCTCCAATGGACTGTGTAAACTTTCAACGCATTTGCCCTTACCTGTATTTTTGTCGTACTAGCTCTCGGACCAGTTTTTCACTTCGTAAGTAAACACCACATTTAAAATCATAAGAACCGCCAAATGTCCTGTTCTCAGAAACGAACGCGAAGAGCTCAAAACCAAGCATGGTGACCAGTTAGATGGTTGTTTGAGACTGATTTGCTGGAATTCACTGAAATTTGTTTATGACAAAATGCCCACGTGCCACGTGCTAAAGACCACTGTGTGCATTGTATTCAACCGCGCGCAAAGAATGTTTGAACATATTGCGAGCTCTCAAATAGCGCTGCGCACAGGATGACGTCACACTCATTAAAAACTCAGACAGGCAAATACGTGTATACGTTTCTCCCATTTTCTCAGTTTTCTCTCTGAAGAACGATACAAAAAGCATTGGTAAACTGGTACTTCCACTCATTATAGCAGAGCTTGTATCGTGTATGTACTCCTGCGATACTTCTGAATGGGATTTCAGAGGGATTGTTTGTCTGAGTCTCGTGATCTAATTTTAGAATCTGAGCGCAGCGAACGTCTGGAAACAACGTCTGGAATGTTCATTAAACGCGCTTTCAGTGCGCAATTTAACGTAACTCCTGCTTTAAATAGTTCACTATGAATAAAACAGTACGTCATCACTGTACCATCATAGCGCGATTTCGCGGGTTTTTTTTATCGGATGACTAGCTACCCCTGAAATGATCGTCGGGAAATATAACCCTAAGGGATAGCAAACGGGGTGTGGTTCGTAGCAAATTTATACTAAGAGTCAAGAGATGGGTGATTAGGATTGCAGTCAAGGAAATTGTTAACCCTAAGAGGTAGCAAATAAGGCATACGAAGTGAACTGCCACAGGCTACCATTAGAGTGAGACAACCTCAGGGATAGCAGACGACTTGGATATCTGACACCCCTAAAAGATAGCACTTGAGTGGATTGTCATACCCTGGAGTGTTAGGACATCATACTATCGTATTTAGTAAAATCACACTAGTGGTCTATTATCAATGCGGTGTTCTGATTGGTTGAGCTACTAGTAGGCTATAAGTTATAGCCTACTAGTAGTGAAAAGTGTCGGATTTGAAAGACAGAAAATGGAAAATGACCGGAACAAAAACATTTTTTGGGCAATACAAATTGACCTACTAGTGTGATTTGACTAAAACAATTATTCCTCTCGCCCTCATGGCCTCTGAGTCAATAGCCCATTCGGGCTCGAGGAATAATTGTTAAATATTTAGGGGGGGGGGGGTATCCCCCGAACCCCCGAAGCACACGTGTAGTTTCGCTAGTCACCCACCAAGCTTACGCAGTAGAGGATAGGACGTATAGTAGTAACCCAGACCTCCCCCACTCGTTACTGGTGACATCCATTTGAGGGCCTTCGCTGATTGGCTGAAATGGCACGCACGCGTATAAAAACGTATCTGTCAAAACACCACACGGCATTCGTTTCCTTGTCGTCTTTTCAACCTATGCCTTGGATTGAACGCTCTAAAAGTAATTGTGAGGCATAAGACCCCAATTTTCTTTTACGCATGCGTCGGTGTATGGCACCAGAGCCTCCCCATTCTCGTACCCAGAGCTCCCCGGCTCGTCTGCTCGCAGGGGAGGCTCTGGTGACATCCATTTGAGGACCTTTGCTGATTGGCTGGTTTTGAACGTTGGTGCATGCGCAGAAAGATCTTTCACTCAACGGCTCTGTATCAAATCTCGCGCATGCGTCAGTGGCTGTCACCAGAGCCTCCCCCGCGAGGTGACGAGCCGGCGAGCTCTGGGTACGAGAATGCGGATACAAATACATTGTAGATGCGCGCGCAAGATCCCTCAACAGTAAAGGAAAAACTTCCTCTGCTCGAGGCAATAAAAATTTATTTTGTACATAACATTATTTTCTACACATATATTTATAATATTTAAAAACGATATTCACAAAACCGCTTGTGTTCTCATTCTGTTGTTCTCTCAGAGTATCCGATACTCTGCACGTGGACTAGTTTTCAGGCCTGCTCGTCTTGCCTGGCCTCGTCTATTTTCCGTCTCACGCCTGCACAGTTCATTGTTAGCTCAGCGTGTCGCAACTTGAGCATTTCGATATTGGAGTTTAGATCGTCACTCTGAACAAAACGCAAAAGGGATGAAATGTAATTAGTACTCGAAAAAAGCTTTAGAAGTACAATATCAATCCCAAAATAGGCCAGATGGGTGTTTCGGTGGGGGTTCGGGATCAGAGAAAAGCTTGAAAGTAAGAGATTTTCGATGGTTTGGCCCACACGAAATATAAATTTAAATGTTTGACTCCCCAGACTTGCAGCTCGTAAAGCTGAATTGCGCTGGGTCTCAACGGCGCCACTGGCAGCCAAGCGGTCATGAGCACAGACCCTGAGGGTGATCACTGCCAGGAGGGTTTATTACGTCCCCAGTGGTTCTTTAACGTCCCCCCTGATACTGTGTAGAGTAGAAAGGCGAGACGGGACCTCGGTTTATTGTCTCATCCGAAAGACGTGAAACACAGTAGAACAACGTATGAACCAATTTCGACTGAGACCAGAACAGAAAGAAAATTTCCTCTGTCCCGGCCAGGAGTCGAACCCGGACCACAGCGGTGAGAGACCCAGCGCCGTAACAGTGAGCCAACCGTGCTTCAAAAATATGGGCGTAACGAGCGTTTCCCGTGGCTTCAGAGGTCAGAGAAGCATGCGAGCTAATGTTTGGCAGCGTGAGAAATGGGAGGAACAAATAATGCGCTACTGCTACAGGGTTCCGGCTTTTCAGGCTTTCAAAATTCCAGGACTTTCAAGGACGGTTAAAAACATTTAATGACTATTCATAATGAAAAATGCGAGTTTTCGCGCATTATAAGAACATGGGTATTCTTTGTCTCAAAGATAGCACTTTGATAGCTTTGTTCTTATTTAACAATATTCGGCTCATCTCCAGTGTAAGCACTCACCAGCTGCGTCACAAAGCTTTCTTTGTTTGGTAGAACGAAGGTTGGACCAATCATGATTAAATAGTAACTAAACATAAAGGTGTCCTCAGGGAATGGTTCTTACACTGGAGATGACCCCAATATGGCTACTCAGCATCTTCTCCAGAAAATCTTCTCCAGAAAAATATTTTCATCACTTTTAATGACTTGGATGGGTTTTTGTAAACATTTTATGACTTTCCAGGCCTGGAAAAGGACATTTCCAAAATCCAAGACTTTTCCCGCGGAAACCCTGCGCTTCCTAAAAATCTGAACATGTCTTAGAAATAATATTTCCTTATTCATACCTGTTCCTTTCGGATTTCGTAATCACGAAGAAGCGGCTCGTTGCCAAGGAGGCCACATTTCTGTCGCAGCTTGACGTTCTCTATTCTCAGTGCGTCACGCACCTGCTTTGTTCTGGTGAGGATGTCTCTTTTCTAGGACGGAATAATAGAAGATACACAAGTCGTCAATCATCTAACAAACAGACATGGCTTTCGTACCAAGAGCTCCCCAGTCACCTCGCTGGAGAGGCCCTGCTACTGATGCCTGCACGAGATGTTATACAGAGTCGTCGAGAAAAATAACTTTCTGCGCATGCCCCAACGTTCAAAATCAACCAATCAGCTTGTCACCAGAGCCTCCCCGCGAGGTGACAAGCCTGGGTACGAGGATGGACAGAGCAAAACCAACCCTTTGATATCGACGTGCTCGTGAACTAGTAAATTCTAGTGACAGTAATGGTTGTATTTGTGTCCATTTTGAGCGAGGTGGGATTGGTTAAGGGCAAGAGTCCACAACTAAGAGTAAGAATCTCCCAAGTTTGTCAAGGGTACTTAAAATGGTTCACAATGTACAGTGCAGGGATATTTCGTTTATTACCTGAGCTGCTTGCGATTCCACTGAACGTAAAGACGTCCGCTGTTCTCCATTTTCAGCCTGCACGAACTGCAGCTTCTCTTTCAAATGCGTCAGCACTTGGACTGTAGTCGTTATCTTCTTGCGTAACTTTAACAATTCCTGTCAACAGCAGAAAATATCTAATACTATTAATTTTCGATGTCTCTGTGCGAGGAAAGTTTCTGATTGGTTGAATTTTACCGCCTTTTCACAGACCCCGAGACGACTAATTGATTTAGTATAATCACTCAAGTCACTTTTAAGAATTTAAAATATGTCTCAATTTGTTTGATAAAAATTTCAATTCTCCTTACAAGCGCTCTCTCTCTCTCATACAATCAGCAGCTTTCAGCACGTGTTCAAGCACACATCTTTTCACATTTTTCTGTCTTTTCCCGGGAAAATATATTCTTCCTTTCCCAAGGAATACTACTAAAATTGTAGCTAAACTTTATTCCTAGCTAGAGTAGAGATTTCGTATGACTTTGAAAAGTCGTGGTTGCGGCACGGCACGGAACCTGGCATACTGTGTGGATACGGAGCCTCCCCTTCTCTGCCTCTCTCTGCCTCGTGGCATCGATACGGCTTTCCGCCGGCTATATCGACACGACAAATCATGGACAACCAATTAGATTGCATTGTCGCGGCAAGTAAGTACGCTGTAAGTAAATCAAGGACGGCCAATCAAATTGTATGGTCGCGGCAAAAAAATTACGGTCCTTATAACGAGAGCCAATGAAATCGCGTAGTTGAGCGCGGCACAACTTTGTCGCTGCACTTTTCAGTCATGCGTAATCCGCTCTATAGGCAAGAAAATGAAGAACAAATTTGTGAAAAAAGTAAGCTCCTTTCAAGCCGTCAATAACAAAAATACTGACGGCTCACAGCAACACAGCGTTGCAGGGTGAATCGCGATACAAAATGGTAGGCAGGATATATTTGGTAATGGTAAATGTCTCATACACACCTCGTTTCTCTCCTCGATCTTCTCGTTGTAAGTTTGATTTTCGATCTTCAACTGTTCAAAGTCGATCAGGTGTAAGCCCTCTGCAAGTTCCTCCTGAAAAAAAAGTGAAAGGAGGGGCATCAGACATCAGGGTTGTAGAACGTGGGCTCATCACCGATAATCCTATATAAAAATTGTTGTCCATAAGTGATTCGATCTTCAGATTTCCAAGAAGCTGGTCACGTTTTTTTTATGTCTAAAATGGCTACATTTTGGTGTTGCATTTTTCACCTACATGGTGCCATTGATGCTTAAAGAAAAATGTCTAGCCGCCAAAGGCAAGATTTTTCGCGATTTTTCGATTTAACAATACAAAACAGTAGTGCTACAGGGTTACCCACCTTGGCTTTCAGCTGCATCTCTCTCTTCTTTAATCTGTTTTTCAGTTTAATATTTTCAAGTCGGACTTGTGTAACCTCTTGCTCCTTCTTCACCTCAAACGTCTCGTACTGTTCAATGTCCTGAAATAAGTGATTGCATTTAATGTAAAAATACAGTGCAAAAAGAACAATGGAAAGTGTGCAGCCTTGGGGTGAGGGGGAGACCCCATAAAAATAGATGGGGGTGCTCGTCCTATCCCTCAGGGTACAAAATTCACCCAACTGCTATCTCTTAGGGGTGTCAAAAAAATCTGCTATCCCTCGTGCTAAAGATGACCTAGAAATTCAGCGACAACAGAACTAAATTGTTTCAACTTGATGGTAATTGCAAGGACTGCAATAACATTAAGATTTTCTGCATCCAATTTGCTATCTCTTAAGGGTAAAATTCACTGTTAACCACACCCAATATTCTTAGCAGTATTCTTACCCTAGGCAGGATAGCCCTGCCAGACCTGCTGTTGATTGCTTGCTTTGCAACATCAAGCTTGAACTTTGAAAAATCAGCACTGCAAAATAACCAAAAAATAAGGTTTCATTATACCAAAAACATCTGAACACATTGTTCAAATGGCCTGTGAGGGGGCTATTTGGAGCCACTGGGGTCTATATTTAGGGGAGCCTATTTTGAGGATTTTTTTTCATTTGTTTGGTGGGGGATTATAAACAGGAGCTTATTTCCAGAACTTTATGGAACAATATCACTCCATTTTGTGCTAACACTGACATTGACTCATAATTGTATTTAAACAGCATTCATTACAGCCTTAGTTTTCTACTTTCTATAAAATGAAGTGACAGTTTTCAAACGGCATCTTTTCTTTTTAATTTTAGGTAAGTCACAGTCTACAATACCTTGATTTGGTGACAGATTCTTGCTTCTCCTGGCATTTTGCTTTCAAATCTTCAATCTGTGATTTGAAACTTTCCTCTTCTCTCTTTTCTTCATTCTGGAGTTCCTCAAGATTTGCTGGACCAAGAAAAAAAAACATCAGACAAACAAACCCCTCCTTAACCCCAATAAACCTGCATGCAGTGAAAACACAATCTCAGGACAAAATAGAATATGTTTCTTAAATATCCTCAGTCAGGCACAGAGATTCACTGATCCGGCATTCATTGTTTTACCACCCAAGTTTCTGTATAGCCATAAAATGCTTTTTTCGACATAGAGCACAAAAGTCATCTGTTTGCAGTTTGTGTTTGTTGCTCATGGAGGTAAAATGTTGGCTGCTGAATGAGGCTCTTTGATAAGTTTCTATGCAATTATTAAGTCTTGATGTGAAGCTACCATACTTACACATGTATTTTAAATATCTCTGTTCTTGATCAGTTACATTCTTTTCAATTTCCTGCTGCCGTTCATCACTCTAAAGGAACATTTACAGTTTAGTCAGTACTACAGACACTCATTGTACACAAAGAATTTCTATGAGTGTATGATTCTGATGCTTTTAAGAGCCTCAACCAGTAATTTTATTATCTAGAGGCTTTATTTATTAAGAGAGGATCTGCTAGCCTAGAAAATCAAGTAACGTGAGGTCAAAAATCTGCCACCAGATTTGTTTCAGATTTTAGCCCATATTAATGGATTTCTGGCAGATTCCATCTTAAATATTATCACCTTTTTCTTTCTAAAATATTCTGCAAGCTTGTGTTGAAGCTGAGCATTTAGTGACTGGAGTGAAGACCTCTCCTCTAATGACTGGTGGTATTTTTCAATAAGTTCTTGTCTGTTGTAAATTGGTACTTCAGGTTCTGAGTCATCAAAGTATTCCTCATCATCCTCATAGATCTGGTCTTCTACAGATGAGAAAGATGGGAAATACATCACACAAAGCTTTTACTGCAGCCATTTTCCTACTTCTGTGAACTCTAGCAAGCCATGTTTATGGTTGGCTATGGTTGCCACACAAACTGCTGGGAGCTATGATCTGTTTACTATCAGCCTTTTAGAGGGCTATTACTACCAGGAACAAGACAGTGAAGTACATAGCCCAGGGGACTGACTCCCCATAAATATACAGGGCTTATCATCCTATGCCTTAGGGTTTAAAAATTCACACAAGTGCTATCTTTGAGTTGTGTCAGATAATCCAAAGAGTCGTCTGCTATCCCTTAGGGTGTCTCATGCTAATGGTAGACTACAGCAGTTGGTAGCCCCGGGGGAAACTCCCATATATTTGTCAGATAATAGTTTGTTGTTAAGGGAATAATTTTGCATGGGTGATGTGATAAACTATTGTGAACACGCCAAATTTGATGGATTTTATTTCACAAAATCAGCACCCCAGGGGTTTCACTCCTTTACCTGTGTCTAATTGGTCATATTGTTCCTCATATTCCTCTTGAGGTTCTGGTGATTGAGTGGCAGGAGGTGGAGTTGTTGCTACATCAGGTCCCTCCATGACAGTCTCAATTTGCTTCTCATCTCTGGTTGGTGTCCCCTCTCTTGAAAGTTGCTCGGCAACCTCAACTGTTGGGCCTTTCTCTTCCTCTGGTATGCCCTCATTCTAAAGACAAGTGAACAGTACATGTAAATGGTTAACTGGGCCTTCAAAAGGTCCAGTTGTAACTAATTTTTCCAGCTGTCAACAAGTCAACATTACCTAAAGCATGCATTACATCTGGAATTTTTAACTCCATTCCTCAAAGAATGCCTGTCAACCGTCATGCAACATGGCCATGGTATCGATTTTCATATGATACGAAAATACTTCAGAGCCACTTTTTGAGCATTTGAAGTTCTTCATTTTCTTGGAACATTTAGACATACTTCACTGCCATACACATTGACTGCCATAGTGAATGTTCTTCAAGTTTGCCTGCAACCAGAAAGGGCAGAGCAAGGGATGCCTAGCACATTTGGTTTGTTTACCATGGCTGCATTCATGACGGTCGACAGGCATTATTTAAGCGGTAAATATGGATACAAGTTTGATAAAATTATGGGGATAGTGCAAATTTACCTCTGGTATCGGGCCCACATCATCTTGGGTTTCTGTTGGCTGCTCCTCTTCTCTTGGTACCTCTTCCTCTTGTTTAGGCTCCTCCCCTTCTACAACTGCAGCCTCTTCACCACCCTCAGTCTGCCCATCTTCAACCTTTGGTGATGAGGCGGCCTCCTCTGTTGGTGCTGGTTCTGCCTGTTCTTGTGCTTCCTCTGTAGCAGGCTGTGGTGTGGCATCACCCTGAGCATTGGTAGGGGCTTCTGCTTCTTTAGTTTCAGGGGCTACCTCTTCTGCAGGCTAGAAATTAGATTTCAACATTATAACAATTGGGGCATCTTTACATTTCTACAATCATTATAAAAGTCTCTAGTCAAAGCTTTGCTTTATAAGTTACTTACTTTAACTTAAGTTAATATTGTATTAGTATACTCTTAGTCTTAGGAAATCATAGAGGATATCAAAAGGAAATGGCATCCTCTAAATGAAAATTTCCTGCCATGACCCTAAAAGGCAGAATTCTAATGTCATGTCTCTGATTTGTACTACGAAATTCATCCGCGGTTGCTGGTAAAAAGGAACGTTCCGATTCGGGCGTCAAAAATACATAAAATTTACGGTCGATAAAGCCCGGTGCACACTAGCGACACAACGACATAAGGACGTTTTATTGCAACGGAAAAAGCATGGGAAAATTGGAATAATCAGTATTTCCATGGATCATCATTACATTCCTTCACCAAAGCAATCTTCTGTTATTTTTGTGGACTTCAACGTTTTGAAACCACTAAATTTGGTTCACGAGATATTTTTCTTATGTCGTTATGTCGCAAGTGTGCACCAGGCTTAACAAAGCCATTGGAAATCTAAAGAACCAGTATTCTAGAGTAGTTGTTCTAGAACACATCTTATATATTTGCGACTCACTGAAGTCAATTATTTGGCAAGAAAAATAATAATTTTCGACCGCTACTAACTTACCTTCGTTTCTTCGTCCGCCATATTTGTGATCTGTTGCCAAGACAGTGACGGCCAAGGAGACTGGGTACGATGTTTACCTCAAAGTGTTGAATGTTCAATGAAAGTTCTTTGTGCAAGGGCTTTTGCTGAAAATTTGTTGTTAAATAGTTTATTTTCCTGAAAAACGAGTAAAGGAAGTCATTTTCTAGGTGCGACGGTAAAGATTTTGCGAAATTATTTCGTCTTTGCCTCTAATTTCATCGTGTAATCGATAGCTCCAAACATCTGAAGATCTCCGTGACACTCTCGATTTCCGAGTAGTTGCCGAATGGATTCGCAAAGGTTATCGGGTAATGTTCTAAAAATCCCCTGACAAAATGCAAATAAAGACTCAAAAAATCAAAGTAAACCAAGGAAAAATTGAAGAAATGATTAAAGATGTGATTTGCTAGAAATACTTTTTAATAGCAAAACATTTCTTGATATGAAAATTAATTTTCATAAAACATGTAAAAGGTCGATACATCTTCGAGTTTATTTCGGCTCTGCCAAGAGACTGGATCTGAGTTCCGAAGCCCTTCCGAATGAGGTTCGCAGTGCATCCTGGCTAGATTATTCAGTAATCATGTTTCGGCGGGAGTTATGGATTTGTTTGAAATCTTTTGGCGGGCAGTTCTCGAGCACGACACAACGTTTCACCGTAAGATCACACCAAAATCTTCCTAAAACACTCAAAATGTCGATGGCCATGATACCAGGTCTCCACCAGATCACAAGACACCACAGTATAAGCGAATGTCCCGGTCAAATTCAGGTTAGATGAAGATTTCTTATATTTTTGATATGAATTTGATGGCTTGTCGTTTTCAGTTTGCCCGTCCATTCATAGATGCCGCGCAAAAGATTTGTACGATTGGAGATTTCAAGTCTTGAATCGAGTTAAAACCTTATCTCCTTGTTTCTAGGTTATATTTGGGCCGATGTTCTCTGGAAAAACGTAAGTTTGTGTGAGATTTTATCTCTCTTCTTTGTTTGCCTCTGATTATAAATTTGCGCGCCAAAACAGGCAATCGAAGATTCTCCAATATTCTCCCAAAAGTAGCCCTAGTTCGTATAGAATACTGTAGAAAAGTGTCAAAACATCTTAGAGTTAGGTATCGAGACTTTTTTGCGACTTTTTGAGTGCTCTATTCGTACATTTTAAGAGTTGTTAGTTGCCGGTTGTGCCAACTTGTGCTTGAACAAGTACAACGTGGTCGCTGGCATTTAATTAGCTAAGGATCTGGCAATCTTTTATAAACTTAAATTAGATTTTAGATATTTATGACTAGAAGTATTTTATTACTACTGCTGATCCACACTGATACAGCTTTTATGAAATAATTTATTATCTATCTACAAGGTAAAATGCATGTGTATTTTTTATCTTTACCAGGACCGAACTGTTAAGAAGAATTAAACGCTACCAGGTAGCAAATCATAAGTGTCTAGTCATCAAGTACGCCAAGGATGATAGATATGATGCTGAGGGTGTGGCAACTCACGACAGGTAAAATAAAATGCTCTGGCTACCGCTTTACCCCCCGGTCCCTTTAGTTGCATGGCTACTAGTGTTATTGTCTTGGGAGATAGCACATCACAACTATTCAGCTTACAAGATTCAAGTCTAGAGAGAGTGTTTCGTTCCCAATCATGTTGAAAAATTAGAAACCTGAAGAAAAAAGCAATGTCAGGGAACTTTGTAATTAGGGAGTTTCGAACCTCCAGAAGAAGGTCAAGAAATTTTGTCTCGTTTAGAAAAATCTTGACAAACCTTAGAAATCTCTTTCAAATTTAGTTACTGGTTGAAAAGAATGCACTTGATGATAGTTGTAGAATTAAATTGCATGCCGGGTGGGAGTTATTATCCATAAAAGTAGGGCTTGGAATAATTGCAATTGTATAGATTGTAAAAGAGAGCAAAATATTTTATTTGCAACTTAAGTGCATCAGTTAGTTGAAAAATATAAACTTCTTTAGCTTTGTACTACTGTAATTTTATCAATGTGCTCAGTATCTGTTTCTTTAGGCTGAAAAACCTTATATATCTTTTCTGATTTCTTGCAGGCAAAGCTTATATGCAACTCCAACAACTTTACTTTATGATTTAAAAAAGATGGCGATGAAACATACTGTGATAGGCATTGATGAAGGACAATTGTGAGTAATGCATTTCATCTACATCAACATCTACTTTATTGACTGATAAAACCAATTCCGGAATCACATCAAAATAAATAAAAAATATACAAATCTATCTAGATATTCATAATACATAGAATAAATCTATAAATAAGAATTTTTATGTTAACCCTTTGATAGTACAAGCTGTCAAGGTTGATTTTTCTGATCTAGACCCTATAGTATTCTGTAAGAACTTTGCTTAGGTTTTTCTCCTGTGACTTTTATCCAATCCTCTTGTAGTTCCCAGATGTGGTTGACTTTGCTGAAGAAATGGCTGGTGAAGGAAAGACAATCATTATTGCAGCATTGGATGGTACCTTTCAAAGAAAGGTAGGCTATTTAGATTAACACAGGGTTCATACATGTCCTGGAAATGGGCAATTCCAGAAAATAAAGGTACCCCCCCACGGGCGGCATTTGGAAATTCCGATGGGATGGGGGGTTTAAGAGCTCGGAATTCTGATTGCAAGGGTTTTTTTTTTTTGAAGCTGGATTTCTTTAACCTACCCGGAATTCTATATGCATGGGGGGGTAAACCATGTTGGAAATTCTGGATGCATGGGGGGTCAAAAACTAGTGCTGCCTGTGGGGAGGGTACCTTTATTTTTTGGAATTGCCCAATCCTGGATTTTCATTTCCTTCCTGGAAAGCACTGGAATGTTAACAGGGTTCGTGCAGGTCCTTGAACTCCTTGAAAAGTGCTTGATTTTGAAAAGCAATTTCAAGGGCACTTGAAACTCCTGGAAATTGGACAAAAATCCTGGAAAACCACAAAAACGCCTTGAATTTACAGGGTTTTTTTTAATTGCTTAGATTGATGTCAGTAAATGAATTATTTATGCTGACAATCTAACTGACCACTCTGAGGGAACTTCTTTTCTGAATGTTTGTTTTTTCGGCTCGTGCTACGCGCTCACTCGCAATCTTTTTTTAGAATATTTTTGCTGATTAGAAGAAGGACCCTGATCTGCTTAGCGCTCACCTTCTTCCATTATAGCAATTTTGACCATTTCCTGAGAGGCCATAAATGGCTTGAGAAAAGGTTTTTTTCTTTACCATCTTTACATTTTTATCATTTTCTTGAGACCTGATGGCTTCAGGAGATGGCTTTTCTGGGGAGGGCTCTCGCTACGCGCTCACCATCATCTTTTGACCATTTGCTGAGGGAGCCAAATGATCGAAAAAGTTGTTTCCGTTTTGATTCTGCATCTGATTCTAGTTGAATTAGGCTATTGTTATTGAGAAAAAAGGTGATCGAAAATTACTCGGTACTCCTTGAAATTTGGCGTTAAATACTTGTCCTTAAATACTACTTGAAAACTCCTTGAAAAAAGTTTTGAAACCCAGCATGAACCCTGTGTTAAGTAAAATCCTGCAAAACTCGTGGAAAATGTTTCAACTAAAATGTGGTTGAATCACTCAGTTTCATATATCTGATTATGGGCTACAAATGATGACATCCTCCAGACTTGGTCATGTTTTTTGGGGGGAGGGGCATTTCTACCCAAGAAAAACTACTGGAAAAATAACTAAAGAATTCCTGGAAAACCCTGGATTTTTGTAATTCAGAAATTGTACACACCCAATTTACAATATAAATTACCTGTGTGGTAAAATACTCAATATTATTTGATTTGATTCAAAATAGCGTGTTTGTTTACCGTGGTTCCTGTTTTAGTGAGATCAGTTTATTTGATCAGTGCTTGATTAGAATTCTTACGAAACTTTGCCCAGTATCTTATTTGATCTGTGAGTATCATTCTCTCTTTCAGGCATTTGGAAATATCTTAAATCTAGTTCCTCTAGCTGAGAGTGTTGTCAAGCTTAGTGCTGTTTGTATGAACTGTTATAAAGATGCCTCATTCACTAAAAGATTAGGATTTGACAAAAGGGTAAGTCAACTTACTTTGATGACAGTGTGACCAGACCTTAAATATTTATTTAGGAGAAAGAAATCTAGTACTAGTTCAGGGCTTGAAATGACAACCATAACATTTGTGGTCTATTATGTTTGGAGGACATTTTTAATTACGCCGGCTTTTCACTAGTGAAATAAGACCATAAACTTCCAAAAATAAGACCCCAGAATGTAGCCCAACAACTTGTTTCCACCATCATGCACCAAAGATTGCAAACTTACCTCTGTACAGGAAATGTATAAAAATGTCTGGAAAAGTGGTAACAGCTCCTTCCCTCTGTAAATATTGTGATACTGTATGTTTCAGGTTGAAGTGATTGGTGGTGCCGATAAATACATGTCTGTTTGCCGAGAATGTTACACACAAGCTGAGGTACAAGATCTACTGGATGCTCATACCAAGTACCGCGTACACTGAGCAAACATCTACTGTGCGAATACCTCACTCAGATAATCTTGTAAGAAGCCATCTGCAAATCAGAAAGCGAAGTACAGAACAAAGGATCTTGACTTTCTTGAGACCTGAGACATCGAAAGACTTGCTTTTCTCTAAAAATTGAGAAAATTATACCTCAAAACACTTAATTACTCATCGCCAAACATAGTTCAGGTATTAAATTTCCTTCAAATGGTTTGAATCTCTGAATGACTTTTTACAGGATGGCCCAGTTGACGTATTCGTACAGTAAAATACAGTACAGGTCTGGTCTCATATAAAGAACATGACTGTATATACGTTAGATGCTAAAGAAAGTAGGCATCTCTTAAAAGGAGATTTCTTATCTGAAAAGTTGCATATGCACTTTTTGTTAGCTTCCCAACAGGCATTCTCCCAGCCTTTCTATAATGAAACATTATAGAGTTACTAAATTTTTAACTGAGGGAAAGGAAGGGAAATTTAGCATTTGTATAGAAGAATATCTTTTTGAGACAAGAAATTCAAAATAATATCAAGCGACATATGAGAACTTGGCTAATCTTATTTAAACTATATAGCTTTGTAAATACTGCAAAATGCATACACGATATTAACTAAGTATTTTCGAATATAAAACAGGTTGGAATTTATCAGTCTATCAAACCTATTCAATGCAAAATGCTTTATTTCCAAATGGTCTCAACAGCAGTAGATTGCTAATCAATTTTATAAAAATTACGAAAGTTTTAATCGACATGTTTCGACAGTTTCAACTGTCATCATCAGTGAATTATTCTATGTGATTTACAAACGGAATAAATAGCAACATATTAATCTAAAGCTTGCAGTATAATCAGCATATGCTGGCCTTTACACAATTGACGTAATTTATTATTGTAATTTCTTTAGCTATTTATTCCGTTTGTAAATCACATAGAATAATTCACTGATGATGACAGTTGAAACTGTCGAAACATGTCGATTAAACTTTCGTAATTTTTATAAAAATGCTTTATAAAGGGAAAGTAACATATTCTGAGTATCAGATGGTTAGCTTTCATACCCATAAAGAGTCAAATTGATTATAATTATCAGCCAGCAAATGTTTGAAGCTGGAATGGCAAGAAAAACCAGTTAGATAATTAACATTTTTAATGTATGTTGGATTTTGCAATTAGAGGCTTCGGAATTTTATATTTTTAAGCACTAGCTAATTTGCTGCATTTCTTTACTACACACAACTGTACTTTAGGCCAAGTAAAACAATTAATTGGTTTAGTGTTCCAAGGTTCTCATGTGAACCCTGTGGAAATTACAAAGTTACAAATGAACACCCTGTGAAATTTCTGGGGTAAAAAGGTCAAAAACAAAACCCCTGTGGAAATTCCAGGTTCCTCGATAGGGGCGTAACATTAAAATGGAACAGCCCAATGTATTAGGAGCAGTCTTCTGAGTCTTGATCTCTGATTTTTTAAACTTTGATCTCTCCAAAAATCTAGGAGTTGCCATTCAGCACACCTATATGCATACGTGGGTATCCTGTGGCTCACAGGTGCTCCAAATGGGTCACCCCTCAAAGGCATGAATTTTTGTGGCCAAGAAAACATGAACTGTATCTGCAAGCATGCTCTATATGGAGATCAAATTTTTTCTGCAAACGAACGTTAACCAAATCATTTTTTACTTGGCCTTATTGCTGATTGTTATTGCTTTTAGATACAAAGAAAACTATGATGTTATTCATAGCTTAAGCTTATATTTCCTAGTTTTAAAGAGCTGTGTGGTAGGTGTCTGAATTAGAATAATAAAGATTTTTTAATATTAACTTAATTTATTTGTTGATTCAAGTCACTGCAGACAAAAAATAAAGCAAAACCGAAGAAATAATAAAAAAATCCTTAAAAAAATTATGAACTTCTGAAGTTTGAATTTCGCGCCATTTTTCAAACTTCAGAAGTTCGTAACTTTTAAATGGAAAGTGATTTTTTGATTATGTTTTCGATTTTGCTCACTAAACCAGGTGGTCTTTCACGTGGTGTGTTCAAAATATTCATAAAACGTTGTTTTAAATTGAGTCAAATTTTGATGACGTCATTTTCCCGCCAAAAACCGTTAATTTGAAAATTTCAAAAAGAACAATGTTTTCCTCTTATTCTATCCATGTGCCAAATATAAGATTCAGTGGACAAACTTGTCGAAAGTTATTTAAAATCCCGTTAAAACCGGCGATATTGACTCCCTCTCAGCCGAATTTTGTCTAAAGTACGCCCAAAGGAATTATTACAGTTTTCCACTGATGTGGCAGCGTCGCTATGCGCCATGAATATATAAAAAAAAATCCACGGGCCAAGACGGCCACTCAGTCAGTGAAATCCGCTAGCCAAAAATAATGAAAAACCCACTAACTCCTACTCGGGTAATAATGCCTGTCATATTTTTTGTTATTTAAGAGGATTGACGCAAAGTTTAATCCTTCGTGCGTCTGATACATTAAAAGTAAAGACGTCTTAAAATGTGAACTCTTTCGTCATGACTTTGTAAAGTGACGAACATGGTTGAATTGTCGAAGAGGAGTTTGAGGATTTATATAGAAAGCCACTTTTTAACACAGGGTCAGCCACTTTTCGATATAACGTTTCAAGCTCATGATGTCGCTCATCGTACAAGCAAACATGAACGTGTAGTGTAATCAGTTGGAGCAAAAGTGATGTCCCGAGAGAGTTCAAACTCTCAAACTGTACGCGTAAATGTTTCTAAAAAGAAGTTTGAAAAACGAGTTAGTGTGAGCGTATCCGACAAATAGCAATACTCCTACTAGTGAGTGTAATTTCCCTTGTCGAAAGTACTAGCAAATTTCCGGTTCACTTGTTTTAACCGTGCGGCAATTATATTTAAAAAATCCATCGGCCCGCCAAAATTTCTAACTAAAACCGTTGCATGGTTTTGCTGTGCCGCTTCTCAATCCATCTGAGCCAATACGATTCTTGCCCTGTTTCGCCTAGTGCACACGACTGGCTTCCCTTAGGCTCGGGTAACACCCACGACGGCTGAAAACTGAGCCTAGGCTTCCCTCTGAACGAAAGAACCAGACAACGCGGTCGCGATGGAAAGCCAGTTGACTGCACTAGGCGAAACAAGGCAAGAATCTGATTGGCTCAAGGTTTGACTGGTAGAACAGGAAAGCCAAAAATAAATCATTATTTTAGAAAACACGAGTCCCGATGTAACGTCCCCCCCCCCTTCGTGATCTTTCATAGAAATGCAAAAATATCTGCTGTTGTAAAAAAATGTTTCAAAGAGAATTCAGAAGGGGAATGAGGTCTGGATACGCGATTTGAATTTGAATAGATTTGAAGATAGTACTCCTTTTTTCCTCGACATTGAATGATTCCTTTGAGAAGCAATATCAAACATCGCTCGACAGTTTTTGCTCAGGATTTCCAAACACCTTTTTGGTCCATTAAAAAATCTGCTTGCCTCGTCTTTTTTTAACCCACTTCTCGGTGTTCACAAATCCTGATGAAAGACGCTGTCTCGTGTTTGATATATTACTTGAACATGATTCAACACAGGTTCAATATGATTCAACGTTTCCCGAAGTCACGTGATTTATTAAACATGCATCGAGCAACGTTACTACTGCGACCTGAAAATTCACTGTTGCGATGGGCGATTGGCGATTTTTAGCCGTCAATCAAAACCAAAACGTTGGATTCGGCTACATCAGTGGGTCGACGTTGATTGCAAAATCAACTAAAATTATTGTAAGCTATCGTGTGACTTTCTGCCCTAGAATTATTAGCTTTCTGGCGCAAAAAAATTGACATTGCAATTCCTTTGCTGAGAATCGCCAATCGCAAAAGTGAATTTTGAGGTCGCGTAGCAATGCATACAGTGGTAAACATCGCTGAACATGCATTGAAAAATATTCACCAATTTTCGTCCGGTTGTCAAAGCTTGCTTTTGAAGAAAGCTTGAACAAATGTTCACGAATGTTGGATAGATTTTGCCCAGCCTCTGTCAAGCTGACAACCTCTAAATGCATGCCCTTCCGCCAGGCCGTTGTCTCGCTCCATTATCTTTGAATGGGGAATTGACAGACGCTTATTCTTATGTTGCCCTGAGGTTTTCTCCCAGAAGGGCCAATATCTTGTTATCCAAACGGTTGCAAAGTGGCTCTACTAGAGGAAATGAATTCGTCACCAAAAGCCGAGTCTGTCACGTTTTTCTCTTCCAGTCCTAAAGCTATGGAAACTACATTTTAACTTCATTCATAATATCCCCCTATGTTCGACAGTTTAAACTGTTATTAATTTAAATGAAAGTGGAAAAATATACAAAAGAATTTAGCTATGACAGAGTTACTAGAGTAACGAGCATTCCACAAAACTGCCAGTGATTTCAGAGATGTAACTGGCGAGTAACTTGTCGAGTCAATTTGAAGTCCAAGTTTATAGTTTATGAAGTTCTTAATTCTCTGGATGACTAGATGAGTTTTTCAAACAATCACAGGCTGTGTCAATTTTTGACCTGTTATGTTAGCAGAAATAAGTAGAGAGTGTTTATTATTATAGTTTAGTTTTTATTGTTTTTAGGATTACTGTAAAGTGCAGTTGGCCATAACACTGCATGTTAAATTGCGCTATAGAAGAATAAAGTATTATTATTGTTGTTTACGAAGTAACAAAAGCGGTTAATTGAATTTTTTGAAGTATTTTTTAATGCTTAGAAAACTGACTTTGCTATAGGCTTGCTGGGGCATTGTAATGTTGAGAAATTCTTATTCAATTACTCAGACATTTCCATTTATCAATGGTCTTTAAAAATTTAGCCGCAATTTCAAAACAAATGGAACAGCGCTTCATGGAAATTCACAGCCATGGCAAACAAAATGCTAAAATTGATAAAAAGTTCAACATCGATTTCGCTAGTGAAAAGAAAGGACTGACACGATAATATCTCGTTTTTTTTTATTATTCGAGTACAAAACTAGCCGAAAGGTTAAGTCTACTTATTTTAACCATGTTTTATCAAAACAGGAAAAGGAACTCTGTGTGTTGTTTACTCTCAAACTATATTGAAAATACTCGCCAGGGGGTTTGGGAATATTTTACAGCATCTCTAGAAAAGTTTAACGTCTTAAGAAATGAAAAAACATTATTAATTCATCTCGCCTTTTGCCCTTGTTTTTTTTAATGAGTTTTCACATAGGAGTGGAAACTCCCCATAAAATGAAAACCTTACTTGATTACAAGTTAGTGTGAGTGTTATATGGGTTCTTTTTGACGTATTTTACAAGTAGGTGGTTTAACCAAAATATTTGGGAAGTAACTTTTAACCGAATAAATAATTCTGTGAAAATAAACACATGGGAAATGATATTTGGAGGTTTGCACGTGAGAAAATTGTGAAAAAAGTAAAAAAAAATAATATGCAGTTCATTTTTGTTATAATTTTACAATAGATAGCGATCTGAATCAACAACGGAAAAGGTTTCTTAATAGAATCGAGAAAAGATTGAATTTTAATTTTAACTGACAAGAATGGCCGATTTAATGAAATTTGGTATGATACTAGAAAATTTGTTAGAATTAAACTTAAATGCCGCTAACAACAAACTGTTACATGGCGTAATTTGTTATGGAACGGAAATGAAATTCGAGAGGTATAAGAAAGAAACAAAAATAACAGATGCAAGGGAAAAAATACTCTAATCGAATTACAAATGGAAAGCCATATAATCGACTAAAAAGCATAAAACTTAATGCAGCACAGTAAAATAACCACCAGGGAGCAAAGCTTTATTACATTTATTAACCCAATATGGGAATTAAAATACAGCTTAGTCTGCGAGCGGAAAAAGAAAGCCTTTATAATTGGACCATGTCTTAACCAATTTGCTTAGATATAATGTTTCCATGTTTAGTTCATTCTAAATAGCCGACTCCATTTCAATATTATTATCACGATCAATATGAATGATTCTTTCTCCGCCAAAATTCACTTTAATTTTTCGCTTTGGCATGCTCTTGTCAGCAGGGGGCGTCGCTAGAAGTCGTTCATTTGGCTCCATACCGCAGAACCTCCTCCACGAATCAGGCTTTGGTTCACCTACCCCTAAACCTCTGTGCAATATTCTCTCGTTGAATAGTTCCTTATTAAAATGCTGCGCGTAGAAGAGTCCTAAATTCCGATCGTATATTGTAGCGTTTGGCTTTCTGTGTAATTTAGTGTTTTTTCCTCTCTGGAAGTGCCGCTTTTTATTAACTTTTTTCCGGTACCTTCGTGTTGCCTTTGGCCTTGAATAGCAGAACCTCTCAAAAGGACAATGGCAAATCCTTATGAGGTCTCTACAATACTGAGAGTGTAGGAAAACAAATATAAAAGGATTGATGGCACTGTTCGAGTATGTCAGAATATTTGAAAACACAAGCATAGTAGAGAAATGCTTGTAATTCCTTCCACCGCCATAATCGTGCCAGATCCACATAATGTGGTTAGGCGCCATGCACAAAGCAAACGCGATGACCACCAAAATGAAGATCTTCACAATTCGCATGTTCCTGTGGGAGCGGGCTTTTATAAGAGGCTTCTTTCCGTGGTTCGAGACTTCTCCAATAGCTTTTCGCACTCTTTGGATGTCCTTCCAGAGTTTTTTACTAATCGTAACATAATTGAAAATGATAACGATCAGAGGCAGCAAATAGAGCACTACAAAAACAGACAAAGTGAAGGCCCTCGCGTGATTTTCATCGGGCCAGTTCTCTAGGCAAAACGCTGACGAGTTCGCATTTTTCAAGTCCAGAACGTCAATATATGGGCCAACGAGTGTAAGGCTTAGTATCCACAGTGACAAGATCACAATTAACACCCTTCGGCTTTTAATTCGTGGCTTAAACGGCCGAATTATTGCGCGTCTTCTTTCCAAGCTCATGCAAAGAAGAGTATACACAGAGACGGAAATTAGAATAGTTTGCAAAGGATAGACAATTTTGCAAAGGAACGACCCAAAAGGCCATTGTCCTGCAAGAACCTCTACAAAGTCCAAAGGAATACTTATAACGCAAGTTCCCAAGTCTGTAACAGCCAAGTTTAGAATGAAGTAGTCTATGATTCGAAGTCTAGTTCTCTTATACACAGCTAGGCATATTACTGTATTGCCTATCAGGCCCAAGGCAATAATCACAGGAAAACACATTAATTGGACAACGCTTACATCGAACTTTTCAGAGTTCTCCTCACTAGTAGCATTCGCGTTGAAATTCTCTGTAGTGTTCTCCATGAATGACGTGATAAGCTTATCCCTTGTTAGCTTCAACTGCGCCCAAGCTTCGACGATAATGAGCAAACTTTCAGCCAATACCCGCTTATATTAATGATTTTTTTAACTGTTTGCTCAGATGTTGGCTCGTCATGAATTATTTGTTGGTATTTAAAGACCATTGCCCACGACTGTGCTGCCATTCGGTATTAGCCGTGCGCCTTTGATTTTCCCATCAGTCGACGGAAGTTTTTTTCTGTTTTGATATCTCAATCGGTAACTTTAGAGTTCCTAGCACCTGTAGTTCGAAACTCAATTTTTTTAAGTCTGTGCTCTGCCCTTTAGCGAGAGAATAGATAGATATACTGACAAGCTGACGAGAAAATAATATGTGCTTCCTTAATATGCAACCCGCCATGCATTTTACATGAGCTCGCCGGATTAAAACATTCAGGTAAATTGGCCGTAAATGAAGTGGTTGATGCCTTGGACTGCACTTTGCATCATCAGGTTATTGTTTCTGTAAAAACCCCAAACCCACAAATTAAGCTGATATCAAAACTTAAAATGAGGGATTTGATTGTTTCTCGTCGGTTTTCGCATCAGCGGATTTAGGAGTCTTACCTCGGTCTGCGATACGACAAACTCTCTTTCTTAGAGATCACGTAATGTCATATCTAATTCGGAATACAACGGCTGATTGTTTTCTTCATCAATTCTAATTCGTATTGCCTTGACATATTACGTAGTGAAATTCATCTGATTTATCTGGACAAGACGCTTGCCTGGTAATCTATTTCTTATCTTGGTGAGAGTACGTTTACAGACAAGCGGCTTTCCTTCGGCTTAGAAACTTCTAGATCTCCAATCCTGCCTGAAAATAACCGGAGGAAACGTAGTTTAATTGAAATGAAAAAGACTCCAGTTATTTCAGATACTTATCAGGGCTTAAAAAACAAAGCGTTCATCTATATTCTCGGCTTAAACCTTCTCGTAAATGACACAACATTAGGTACCGAGGCCCTATAAGCCCTTTTGAAATAAATCCCATGCGATTCGGTGGAGAAATTAATTGGGAACTTTAGGGTTGCTCCAGGGCGTCAAAACCTACAAGGGTTCTATCCATTTAACCAATTAAAGCATTGAACTATCTCAATGTCTGAATAGATAATTGATCCAAGAATATGTTCCCTCTATTGCGGTCGGCAGGGTCAGGAGTGGGTGGCGATAAAAACTTCGGACCTTTATATGATGTATTTCTAGTAAACATGTTGTTTGGCTAGAGATTTAATTTCCATCGACAAAGATCGTTCACTGATAACGAGAACTTTATTCCGTGATAAAATCCCAATTTTCTAGAATACAGACAGACTAAGAGAGCCGCATTAAAACTATGAGACAAAGGGCAATCATCCCTTTACTGCGAAAAGTCTTTAATACTTGATGTCTAAAATTAATTGTTTGGATATAATTACGGAGGCACCTGTGATAAATGAAACGCGTTTCGCATCTGCAGAAACATGGCAACAATGTTGGCTTTTGTGAAAATTTAGGAGACTTTCAAGAGCCTGGATTTCGTCTTTTAATCCTGAATACTCTTCAACTAAAGTAAATATTATTGAGATTAAACTTATTTGAATAACATTGGTGACATTTGCTTTCTATCCAAATTTAATGGCCCGAAATGTATTCACAACAGCAGAAACAAGGCAGCAGTGTTGACTTTTGTGAAATTTAGGAGACATTGAAGAGCCTGGATTTCGCCTTTTAATCCTGAACACTCTTCAACTAAAATAAATATTATCCCGATTACACTTATTTAAATGGCATTGGTGACATTTGCTTTCTACCCAAATTTAATGGCCCTACAATGGCACCTCTATTTTTGCACATTTGAGTGCAAGACTAATGAAATAAAATAGTCTGTCGGAATAATTTCCATTTTCATTATCGGTCGATGGACATAAACATGAGTAATTCAATCCCCTATGGGCGTGAATATCTACAGGGCTTCATTTTGAACAACTAGTTTTGCATCGTTAGAAGAGATGCTGATAAAATTGACTTATAAATCGACTTTTATGCAATCCCTCCCGCTGTTTTCAAGAAATGTTTTAGCCCCTGGAGTTTTTAATCTCACTTGATAGAACAATACATTCACTTTTACTTAACTTAGCAAATCAAAGAGTGTCTTGTACACTTTCATAATACGTCCTCTGTGCTCCTTTATGAATCTTCTAGCCCCAAGTTCCGGTCCTTGTGATTAATACAAAACTAAGTCTATGATATATTCAGACAAAAAAATCGCAGAACTAAGCGGCATTTGCGACGTAGGGATATCAAAAACGTTTTTTCAGGGCATACAGGAAGTCCGAGATGGATGCAGAAAGGACAATCCGTTTTCCGTACGATTTAGTTATATCAGCTCTGACATTATGTATATGCTGTTTATAGTTTATACACTTTTGGATAATCCCACGTAGTCTTGTTTTTGCCGATTAGTCGTTGCTTTTAGTATTGAATTAGCTGATGTTGAATAAAATCCCGGGCCATTTGTCACCCCTTTCACCCTGAGCATTAGTCTAGTGACACATTGTCTGGGGCTAAAGATTTATATATACTAAGCAGAAACCGAGACTTCCCTGTAGGCAGGCTGGACCTCTTTACAATCGATATGTGACGCCATTGTTTTTTTTTTGGAGTTCCGATATTTTAAACCTCGTTCATATTTTAAAGGTGCTATGTCAGGATTGTTTCAACATTAACAACATGTTATAAAATAAGACAAGTGATCTATATAAACAACTTAGAATCCTCTATTATGCCTCAAATAACTATTTGAAAGAAAAGGGAACATACATTTGCATTATATAGGCATTCTTATGTAAGATTTAATAGTTTTTCTATCAAGTTTGAAAACTGTTCAGCCCGGTAAGAAATCAAAAATGCCAATTCGCGTTCCAATTCCATCCGCTCGATAACACGAAAATACTCCGAATTTGTACTTATCTAGCAGCTGAAAGGTTATTTAACAAACCTAGACGATTATTTTCCTCATTCCTTATGAATTCGACTGCTTTAAAGTACCTAAATTAGCCCTAAAATCACGACACTAACCCGTTAACGGAAGCGTAATCAACCATGTCTACTTGTATTATTTGTGCAGATCAAAACAGGGAAGGGGACTCCATGTGAAACAGTCGGGGGGTGTGCGCGACAGGAAAATGAAATCTTCCCCCCTGAGATAGCAATATGGGCGTGGCTCTTGCAAATTTTACCCCTAAAACAAAGATACAGTAACCTCTTAATAATGAAACACGGAGGTGCAAATGCTGAGCAGCTTTGAAGCTACGATAATATAATAAAATAAGAATAATTATCATAGCATATCATTAATCTACTAAAAAAGTCCCGGCTTTCCATAGAGCCGTGCTATTCAAGCAATTCAAGCTCAGGAAAACAATAATTTTGGGGTTTTGTGAGAGATCATGCTTCTGGGTCAACCCCTAAATGATAGCAGACCTTTGGGCTACAGTAACAGTTATACATTGAACGTCTAGGTTGAATAAAAAAAAGAAGATGGCGAGAGCGCCTCAAGAAACCACCGGGCTTGTGCGAGGAGGCGCCCTCGCCTTATAACAAGACAATAAAAAAAAAACGAAAACAAATGCAAGACGAGACAGACGAACACAGATTACTAGAATATATCATTTAAAGGGATAGAAATCAAGAGCTTATTATTATGGTAATAAGCTCTTGTAGAAATTTAGTAAATTCTTTCTTAAAGCTAGAGACGTTATGAAGACAAACAATTGACCGAGGTAAAGAGTTCCAAATATATGCGGCAAGCATGCGAACGGTAATGGTCGTAAGAAATGCTAGGTTACGTTAACTTTATTTACCCACCGTATCTCATCACATGGTGCTCTGTCTGAGAGCCGTGCAAAAATATTTCAGAAATATTACAAATATAATCAATGACGATGCTAGAAATTTCAATCAGAAAAAAAGTTTCTCGTGCTATTGTAGAGATGTACGCATCAAAAGATGAAAAGTTGCGTTTGCGCTTTGTGTAAACCGATATGAACTTTAAATACGAAAAATGAAGTTGATCAAAATTTCCTTCCGTCTTGCTCTCATTCTCGAACCCAGAGCTCCCCGGCTCGTAACCTCGCAGGGGAGGCTCTGGTGACAGCCAGTGACGCATGCGCGAGATTCAATACAGAGCCGCTGAGAGAAAGACCTTTCAGCGCATGCTCCAACGCTCAAAATCAGCCAATCAGCGGCGGCCCTCAAATGGATGTCCCTAGAGCCTCCCCTGCGAGCAGACGAGCCGGGAAACTCTGGGTACGAGAATGTCTTGCTCGTGCTTCTTGATTCACATGCGTCGACAATATTTCATAATTAGTTGACTATTTTTACGCATATAAAATGTGGACGATTCCAGCTATAACGCACGCGCGCGCTGCATGTCGGTAGATGTGGGACATTTGTCGAACAAACTGTTACAAAAGCGCGCGCTGCATTCTGGTAGTTGTGGGACACGGCTTGGGCATTTCTAAATAAAGAAGAGCGGCACGCTTTATAGCTGGAACCCGCGAACTCGTCTATTTCCAAAGGAAAATGGAGTGACTTTACTTACTTTTCGCCATCAAGTAAATCTTTCAGACTAAAGCTTACTCCCTGTTGGAGTTTAAAGTTCTCAAACCATGGTTCAATTTTAGTCGCCTTTGGATCCGACTCCCATTCTTGAGACATCTCCAGAATTTCCTGAATGCTTATCCCGGAATTGACGTATTCCTGGCAGCGTCGAATGGTTTCCGGTTTAGTGCACGTGATTTCTATCACGCGGCACGTGATCCCAAAAGCGTGCGCAATCTTCTGATAAAATGCGTATTGCCAACAACGCGGGTGACAGTCATCAACGACAATGATCTTCGCAGGGCTCACGAGCGATTCGAGAAATCGGGTTCTGCAATAACCTCGGGCAATGTTCAGCTCGGATTCATCGAATTTCTGATTCCCTGCTCTATGAAAAAGATGCTTTGTGCTGCAGATGCCCAAGCCATGCGCATCACTTGCTTCGGTGCAATTACCCAATAGGAAACTCTTCCCACATCCGGGAATGCCGCGCATTATGACCAATAGGCGGCCGTCGTTTTCCTTGATCTTAGCAGAGAACTCGGCGAGATTTTCTAATGACTGTTCTAATGTCAAGCCAGCATTTAGATCATATTCTTTTTTCCCCAACTTGCTCATGTGATCTTGAATGATCCTTGGCAATGTTGGGCAGACTGCCAAAAGAGAATTCTCAAGACATACAATACGTTCATGTGCCCCATCTAGTTCCTTTGCTCCAAATCTTGAATAAAGAATAACATATTCCACCCCTTGAGAACTAAAGTCAGCATCTCTGTATAGCTTCTCCAAATTTGCAAATACATCTCTGCATCTAGCAGGTGAAATCTTTGAATGTGGAGCCCGCAGAATGCTCAAGTGTGGATGAAATTCTTCTCTGTTGCCATTTAAATTTATTCCTGCCTTCTGGAACTTCCTTTTTAGTATCTCAACAATTTTCTGTAGCTGGGAGTTAGGCGTTGTATTAATGTAAAGTATACGGTCCTTGAAGGAACCAACTCCCTTGAATTGTATTTGGCTTGTTTGTGGGAGTACGGTTGGAATAACATGTTGCACTCCCTTTAGGATATCAATGGATTTGGATATCTGGTCTTCTGTAGTGAGAGTTAGCATAAGAAGAGTGATGTGCAGTTGCTGTGGCGGAATAAACCCATCTGAAAGAAGGTGCTCTTTTTCTATGGCTTCACGCTGCAACTGATAAAATGAAAAAATATATTCTTCTATCAAAATAGCTCAATATTTTACAAAAGCTACAACAGAACAGGCCCTGTATAAGCATTTTCAATAGGTCCTTGAACATGCAAGAGCTGCATGACCAAGCCTTTGCACAGGCAACCCAAACTTAAGGCAAAAAGGTAAAATATGAGTTTATCCATGCAAGCTGCAATGTTGCAAATCTAACAAGAGTTTTGAAGTTTGAAGTTTCTGTTAAAATAGACACATACAGAGCTTGGGTTGCCTGTGGATTGAAAGGGGTTGAATGGGCAATTCCAGAAAATATATGCCCCCACCACGGGCGGCACTAGCTTTTGACCCCCCCATGCATCCAGAATTTCCATAATGGCTTACCCAACCCACCCATGCATATAGAATTCCTGAGAGGTTAACCTAGCTTATCCAGCTTCAAAACCCCCCCATGTAGGCAGAATTCCAAGCTTGAAAACCCCCCTTCCATTCAGAATTTCCAAATGCTGCCCGTCCCCGGGGTACGTATATTTTCTGTAATTGCCCAATATCATTACATATGAGCTTACCTTGCAAACCTTATCCAAGACGTCCTCATCATGAACCTTGAATGCAATATAATAATTTGGTACAGGCTTCCCTGACTTCCTTTCTTTTCTTCTTAAAACTTCTGCATCATCTTCAATCTCTTCAATTATAAAGTTTTCCTCTTTCACATGTTCTTCATCTGTGACGTTCTTGTCACTTTGATCACTGATAAGATCCAGTATAGTCTCCCCGCTACCCGTAGATCCAAATACCAAGTCAACTCTCTCTCTTTTATCCCATACTATCCTCCCTCGGTACTTAAAATACTGAATCCTATGCTTGGGAATGGCTAGTACATTGTAGTCCACAGAGGCTAAATCTTCCCAACTAAATTCTGAGAATGGTCGCTCTAATATTCCAACAAACCTGTCGAGGTATCCAACACAAAAGTCTGACTTGTCAAGTTGATCATCCCAGAGAATCCTAGAAATGACATCTGTAGCAGTTTTCATGGACTTTTTCTTGGAATTCAACACTTCATCCTTAGATGTAGCTTGCTGAGCATTTGTCTTAATGGCCTCTTTATTCACACTGACTACAGGCTCCTCAACTTCACACTCCACATGTTCTGTTTTGTGGGTTGCATGCTTGTTGAAACACTTATCCCCAAATTTACACTTTCCTTCCAGGAAGAACTTACACAAAACTTCAGAGAGGTTTCCTTCTTGCTTCTCAGTTGTTTCCTCTTGGAGTTCATCTTTGTGCACATGAAGCCATTGTTTTGCCTCCTCGACCAAGGTATAGATCATGACCTCTCCACATAGATTTTGAGCACAAATGTTTAACATTTCCTCAAGTTGTACAATCCTGTTGCCATGGGAATGAGCTTTGATGACTGGGATATTGTAAGGGTACTTTGCTGTACAAAAAAGAAACACATAGTATGAATGACTTTGATAAGCCTTGTGAGGCTTCTTGTTTAAAGAGGCACGGGCCAATGGTGCCTCAATGCATATAGCTATGTTGTTTTTGCTTGCAATCGCTCTTAGCCTAGGCATCCAGACCGAATGGCAGTATTGGTGGAAACAAAATATCTTTTGTTGATGATACTTCACTGGTCCAGCTGCTAAATAAAACAGAGCTTTGTTTAAAGCTAGTAATGTCCAGTAGTTAACTAGTAACCCGCGTACTCAAACAGTGAATCGATCCAAACAACTTTGAGGTCTGCGCGCGTACGGCGTCCCACAAGGTTTTTAGAAAAAAACTGCACACACTCTTATCTGTACATATATAAATACATAAAAAATATTTTAACCTACCATCCAGCATAAACCTTAAAGAAGCATGTGGTTCTTGAAAGTTGAATTGATAAGAAACGCCATCAACATATTCCGCTATTAGTTCGAACACATCTTCGTATATAGCCGTCAGGGCTGCAAATTCCATGGCTTTCTCTTCCTCTTTTTCATTAGCGCCTGCCATTTTCACAGAATGGGCTCTGCTCTGTGATTCTGTAGTCTTTTAGATAATAAAGTCCCAAGTGTGTGTGGAAACTAGAACGTAGGACACAATTTATAAACACTATTTTCTTGTTTTCGCTTTGTGGTGCAATGTTGTTGCAATCGAATGATCAAAATAACTTACAGGCGTTCCTTGATTAAGACACAGGAGGCCCAATCAAGAAACTGTCTGTATTTTCGTGAAATCTGAGGCTCAGCCATGTTCTTAAAATTTGGCTAAATTTCAGGCTGAACGTTCTTATAAAAAAAAGAGTGTATTTAAAAGTGAGTGGAAAGTGAACATGACGAGACAACGATTTTAGGGTCACGTAGCGTGTATTTGAGACATTAGTGGCTGAGATGCCATTTTCTTTTAACATACTTATTTGGCCAGCCGGCTTATAAACTGCTACATAGCAAGCCCTCGCGAAACCCCGACGAACCAATAATAATAATAATGATAATGATATAGCTTTATTCCAACTTGGTCAAAAATCTTGAGATTCTCCCTCGCGTGGCAGTTACTGTGCGACTACGTCAACCGGGCCATTTGTAGCAAGTTAGCCAATCAGAAAGCGAGTACAGAACAAAGGATCTTGAGTTTCTTGAGATTTCAGACGTCGAAATATTCGCTTTTTTTATGAAATTGTGAAAATTATGAGCAGAAATAACATGAAAACACTTAATTACTCATCGGCAGATGTACTGCAGGTAATACATTTCCTTAAAATGGTTTGAATCTCTAAATGACAAACTTTTTGCGGGATGGCCCGGTTGACGTAGCCGCACAGTAAATACAGAAAATGTATGAAAAATTCCCGAAGAGTGACAATACGGGTGAAATACAGCAAAAAATTGTATGAAAATTTTCGCAAGAATCATGCGGGTGACAAGCTTGACAATCTTGTGACACCCACCTAATGCGGGCGAGTTGACAGCTATAGTAGTCAAGCTAACACAAAAAGACCAAAGACGTTTAGGGCCATTTACGTCCATCCATAAAGGTGACGATTTTTTGCACGTGTCGGGAAGAAGTCGCGTTTCTCGGTCGCTGATTGGCTGCAGTGTTGACCGTTTTGTCAGCCAATCAGAGAGCGAGAAACGCGACTACTTTTCGACAAAACGTGCACGTTTGAAGCGTAAACCAACGCGAAAGAATCGTCACGCTTCATGGATGGACACAAATGATAGTATCAGACTTATCATGCCTATACATCACCTCTATAGCCTGTGTACATCCCCTACTAACCTACAAGAGGATTAGTAGCGTCTGTGAAATCCCGTTACTAATCGTGTTCAGTCACGCAATGAAAAATGAATTTGCATAATAAGTTAAAGTCAAAAGACATGAAGCGTTCCCCGCTAAGAGTTGATATTCAATTCCCTATTCCATTGCTGATTTCATTATTCAATCCAAATGCATTTTTCAATTCAATATTAAAAATATCATAGCTTTTGCAAATCGAAACTCGCTTTTTGTCTACAATTCCATGACAACCCACGTTTTCGTTTGCACTTCGGCGCCTGTGTGTCTGTTCTCGAGACATTCTGCACGCTTTTTGCTCCAAAAGGGCGTGCGTTGCCATAGAATCATAGACAGAGAACGAGTTTTAAATTTGCAACGGCTATAACGTGATCGTGAGCCAATCAGGAACGAGTCCTCGAGTCCTGGAGAAGGAATTGCGTGACTGAACAAGATTAGTAACGGTATTTCACAGACGCTACTAATCCTCTTGTAGGTTAGTAGCGGATGTACACAGGCTACACCTCTATTATGTCTGACATTCTCTAACATCGGTCTGATAGACGGTTCCGGATAAGGGGAACTATCTTTGTACTTATTTCTGTCAACCAATCACATTTTGAACTAAAGCTGCGTATTTAGTAATCACGTGCTCACCGAGTGATAGTGTTTACTTAACCGCTTACAAAGAAACCAGGCACGTGCTCACCGCGTGATAGTGGATTTACTTGACTTTTAATTGGTTGACGGGGAAGCCATTCAGCAGCAACTTGTATTTTCTCTCGTTCATGATTGGCTACGTGTATTTAGATTTAGTGCAATCATGTGAAAATCGAAGTGTAATCATTGTTATGTTAACCAAACTATTCTTTTTATTGTCAAATATTGGGGGGAAAGATGGAACAAAAACATTTTTCTATCGACTTCTGTTGTAGGAAACACGAAAATACTATCAAAAACAGAAGTTTAAATGTAAAGTTTGATACAAGTTACACAAATAATGATGGATTATTCACAAAGAGTGTTTTCAGACACTCGCAGACACCTGATTTACATAAGCACAGACTATGGTCTTAGTGGCAAACTACTTATTACAAAATGAACAGGCAAATAACCTACATACAGGAATGCACAAATAAAATTCATAGAATCACGGATTGCAATGCTTTTTTGTAATCTCAGAGTCAAACTTGAAGAGATTTGAGTCTTTGTTCTTATTATTTATACAATGGGAGGGCTCTGCACTACTGCACGGGGCCATATCATGGCGATAAGATGACATCTCCTTGCCTCTCTCTCAGAAATCATTTGTACAGTTCTTCGTCCACAGAAATAATATCTACTTGTAAAAAATGTAGCTTTCTTAGTACTGTCTTGGGCAATGGAGGTGTGTTGCTTGAATGTGTGGGCATACACGCTACTGTTTTGGTCTAAATTTGTTTGCTTGATCCTTGACTTTTTTCTCATATTCTTGTCTATTTTGACTGCAAAATAGTGAACAAGGCACTATTAGACACATATATTTGACGAATAGAGCGGGTTTGAGACGAGTGTTGAATATTACTTTGTATTTGAATTTATTTTCAATTTTCATTGGTCGCTGGGTCGGGCAGGGGCATAGCCAGGGGGGGGGGGGGGTCCAGGGGTTCCGAAACCCCCCCTCTCCCACAGCGGAACCCCTCCTCGCCTCTGTTCTGGACCGACTTACTACTAAAATTGTAAATATTTAATAGACAACAAATAAAAGATCCAATAAAATGTAGCAAATTTCTTCAAACGCTAGTTTTTCCCCGAGATCTATGTGGAGTTTTTAGTTTTTTAATTTTGGAACCCCCCTCTCATACGTGCTGGCTACGCTTCTGTCGGGTGTGGTACACAGAACCCCTATGTACTAGAAAAGATCAACGTAGGCGACAACAATTTTGTCCCGCATTGTAGCTCACAGCTACAACTCACCAGTAAGAAGTGTATGCCTCTGCCTGTGCTGGGTCCTTGACGTTTGGGTCATTCAATAAATCCTGTATACCTAGCAAAATCTAAAACCAGAACAACACAACATATTACAAATTAATGAGAGAAGGTCAGTTCAAAGGATGTGACTGGGGTAGCTGCCAGGTTACCAAACCAAACAAAACAACAGAGCTCTTCAAGTCACATCTTGGGTGACAATGTGTTGCTCAATGCAGACTTCTGAGTTATCCACATAGAAACATTTTTTGCTCATTTCCAAAATTCTAATATTACTACATACTGCTTTAATGAGATTAGGGTGCTTACCTATAGGTGGGAGGTGTAAAGTATTTTGTGCACATCCATGTCTGATGGGTGTTACAATGCTATGATTGGTTTGTTGTGTTTATACAGTTCAGCCTTGGACATACACCAGTCTAATTATGAGCCCTCTCCAATGCAAATGAACTTAGACAATAGAGTTTCCTCGTTTACATTAGGAACGACTCATGATTAGACCAGCATACGTCGTAGGCCTAAGAAACTTTCAAAATATCACCATAAGTTTGTTGTTCTATGTCTACATACCACTTAATCAGTTTTAGACCCCGGGGGGTATTCAACTGATCTTTGAGCAGGCATGTGCCGCAGAGGTCTCCAAAACCTGACCCTATCAGAGACCAAAAATCCTCTTTTTTATAGCGGAGCTCCTTGCGGCGGCCGAAGGCCGCCGCAAAGCGGAGCACCATACCTAAGAAAACAGCGTCAAAAACTGCAAAATTGTATTGGGTACCCTGTGTGAATTTATTGAGTAACCTGTGGAAATTGCTAGGGGTCGATCCGATTTTTGGACGTCTCAGAAGCCCCGGATGTTGTACGTGTTCCTGAAGCCTGACGTCACAATAGCCCTATTGTGACGTCAAGCATGCTCAAGTCACTGGGGGAGGGGCGCGTTGTCAGGAGGGAGTGCTCAACTAACGGGGGAGGGGCGCGTTGTCAGGGGGGGGGGGGGTGGGGGGGAGGGGGGGGGGGGGGGGGGGGGGGGGATGCTGATGCTCACGTGAAAGGTAAAATCGCAGGCACAAATACCAGCATTTTGGCAACATCCAAAAACGACTACAGGGCTGCTAGCGGCTGAAAAAACGACCTACAATAATTACTCAAAGGAGAAATGCCCGAAAAGAAGCCATGGAATCCAAAGATTTGGTAGAATGGGGAATAATAATCAAGTTGGAGTATTTTCTTTGCCGGCTTGCTCCTGAAATTCTTCCAGCCGGAGTTTCAAGGCCGAGAAATGACAGCTAACTGCAGAACCGTGCTATCACGGATTACGCAAAGGATAAAAATACGCGAAGAGGAAGCCATAGAATACAAACATTGGGTCGAGGGATGAGGAAGGGATCGAGAATGATAAATTTGGTTAAAATTATCTCTAGTAGAAGAGCAGAAAGCAGAAAGAAATGGAAGCACCAGAGACTCTCAGAGAGACCTAGACGGAATTGCGCCCGGGAAGAAGGGGGAAGAAGCCCGGGCAAAGCATGAGATCAGAGCAGAAAGTAAACCACCAAAGAGAGGCATCCGGTTCTTTTCCATCATATCTTTTTTAGACTACTCGTATATAGTCGAGGATTAACTTGGAAACGGTTTCGTTTGTTCCCCTATGGACTACAATATTTTTTTGAAACAGAAACTTTCGGTACCTTGAAGCCCTTGAACGACACAACGCCTGACTCGACGAGCGCCGACACCGAGCGTGGTATAATTGGATCTCTCTTCTGGATCTCAAATCACTTCACTTTACAGGAAGCGGAAATAAACTTTCAAAGTTTCTAGTGACAAACGTCTTTGTTCATCACCACCACGTGACCCGAAGCGGCAAGATTAGTGAAAGTAAAGTTGTACTGAGTTCCTACACACGATAGCCTGCTCTGTTTGTTTTCGAGAGGAGTCGTTTTCACGAGGAAAAAATACAGGCTGCAATTCTATTTAATTAGACATATGTTCTACTTCTCCACTGAATGCGAAAGTGTCAGGACTATAGCTGAATTCACAGGAACTGAAAACGTTTGTCATGAGTTACAGTACAACAACAATGGCGCCCAAAATCGAGCGCGGGAGTTTTTCGTGTTTTGCCGTGTTTTGTGGGTTCTTCAACTCCCTAAAGACATGGAATAGCTTTGAAAGTCACGGATATAATGGGTGCGGTGTGGATTGGAAACTCACTGTTCGCTGGAGTTGGACAAACATTCAGTATGAAGTGGATTAAACTGCAAGCTCTTTGGTAAGAATGTTTTTTGTTTTATGAGAAATATTTTCTCTGACTAGACCGTACGATTTAGAAAAGATGATCATAGACTTTCAACTGTGTTTTGGCCATTCATTGATTTATAGAATTGATTACTTTATTCTATCTATTGATAGCTATCTATTATAAGTTATTTCTTGAAAACTTTTGACCTGTGTTTCAATTTGTTTTTGGATTCTTCGTGAGTAATGCACTAGTCAATTGAAACCCCACCCCTAGGGACCAAGGGAAGGGTGGGGTTATCGTGGGGGTTTAAAGCATTTTAAAACAAGAGTCTGTTCCGAGGGGGTGGATTTGACTGGTTTTGATTCTGGAACCTGTCTCCGCCCCCCGGGGAATGTTTATTTGCTTTCAAATAAGTTATTTCGGTCAATCTTTCACTTTGAGTTTTGCCATGCAAATCTACATGTTAGCTACGATGCAATTCATTGGAATCATTCGATTTTAATGCATTTTTCAAAGGGGAGGCCCACTCCCCTTGACGATCATAGAAAGGTGTGTTCTTTCTTTGATGCTTGCAAGTAAAAGGTGATTTCGGAGGCCCCAAGGGTAGGGGCATTTCACAATAATTTCCTCCCGATGGAGTGGGGACTTAAACAGCTTTTGTTCAGGGGTAAAATCAAATCCCCAACCCTTCCCCGGGTCCCTAGGGGTGGGGGTTTCAATTGACTAGTACATAACCGGTTTGTTCCCAGCCAAATATAAGTTAAATGTTATGCATCAATGATATTTTCCTTGCTCAAAGGAAAGTCAGCAGAGTGCACAGAACGTTTTCCCATTTCTGTTGGATCAGAATAAAGAGAGCCTCTGTTATATGTTTCTGCCGTAGTTTCATTGTTTTCACCTCTTTCAAAACCCAATAGAAGTATCTTGATCCAAGTTTTATCAAACTTTTCTCAGGGGAGCATGCCCCCTCAAACAGAATTATTTTGTTTTTCTGTCTCATTTCTATTTTCCCCCCCCCCCCCCCCCCCCCCCCCCCCCAATTTCAGACCCTTCTACAAACTTGCTCCACCCATAATATGGAGTTATGTATTTGGAACACTTTGGACTTTGTGGCCTTCTGCTTAACACCCGTACGGCCAGGAGTAGTGTCTGGTCCAATATCTTTTGAAGGGTCTGCACGCAAGTATAGTAACTTGTGTTATTTCCATTATGAAATCTAGATGGCAACCTGTTTCAATATACAGCTGAGGGTTTTTATAGAATTGGGTCGACATAGAGTTTCATTGTAGTACTCCAGGGTGGGGAACTTTGACATTATATTTCTCCGTTTTCATTTTGTTGTTCGTGGCATACATTTAATTTCCAAAATAGACCAAAATCAAGAAAGTGATTCTAAGTGTTTCAGTAACTGGATTTTTGGCCACTTTGTCAAAATTGTCCGGAATCCTGGTAAAATGTCTCATATTAATTTCTCTGGTGTATCTATCAATAATATTATCTTGTGAAATTATTCTACTTACTATTCTGTCAGATAATGCAGTTTTTTCCACTGAGGAATAAATATTGTCCTGAATAAATCATGAAAGTTAGTGTCCCCTGGTTATTGTGTCCCCCAGCTGACCCCAGCCAGTAATCCTCGTTGAGAGGGGTAGGCTGTATTGGAAAAAGTAAAAAAGTAAAGTCCTCCCCTGCCCAGAAGGGCGTTGAAAAGTGACCCCCACCCCAGTATTTGTATGGAAAAGAGCAGGGAGCATGCTAATTCTGACTGTAAGCCGTGGGACATGTGCCAAGCAAAAAAATAAATCAAGCCAATCAAGCAATGAAATTTATTTGAAAATTTGAAAATTTAATCATTACAAAATTTGAAACTGCAAACTTTTTTAGGGTTGAAAAGATTACCAAATATTTTAGGGGGATATTTTTTGGATATTTTGCAGGGATACAGCTGAGGCACCAAATGAGGCAAGATATGGGGATTAGGGGATATTTTGGTCCCCAGACTTGCCTCTAGACAATCCCTCTGTGTTGAAATCAAACAATTCACTTGTGACCGAGACAACTCTGGGCTGAGATATATGGTATTTGTGTAGGGACAGCATAAAACTGTCTATCTCAGGGGTCATATGAGTCAAGAAATAGGACAGTGCAATTCTTGTTAGGGGTTGCTGTAAGGTCTAACAGCCCTAACAGTCCCAAACAGCATAGGGCTGCTGTTAGGGAAAAACAGCTGGGAGGAAGCATTCCTTACTCCCACGTCTTAAAGGCAGGGCACATATTATGATCGACACCTACAGCCCTTACAGCCCTAACAGCCCTGGCTGGCCTGACAACCCTAACAGCCAACAAACCTAACAGCCCTAACAAACCTAACAGTCCTAAACAGCAGAGAGGAAGCATTCCTAAAAGGCGGGGCACATATTATGATCAACACCTAACAGCCCTCTGTTAGGGATGCTAGGACTGTTAGAGCTGTTAAGACTGTTAGGGCTGTTAGGTCTGTAAGTGGTGTTAGGGTTGTTGTGTTTATCATAATTTGTGCACCAGGTCTTTTAAGAGGTGGGAGTAAGGAATGTTTTCTCAATGCTGTTTGGGCTGTTAGGTCTATTAGGCCTAACAACAGCCCTAACAAGAATTTCCCTGTCCTATTCCTTGACAGGTCAGGGGTTGGGCCAACTTTCTTGATTGTGCGTGCTGCATATGTTAGCCAGCATGTGGAGATTCGGTACTTGGTATGCGCTTGGGTCGCTGGTCACCGAACAAATCGCTGGCTCGTAAAACGAGAAACCGCTGAAATGTTTTTCGTTTGCGGGCGACGAAATGACGCGAACGCTGTCCGCTTTCGCGGGATTTGTTTCCCCGTACTTTATATCCAGCAGTAGGGAAACAGTGCACCTAATTCGGAGTGTGCGCCGCGTTGTCAGGTTTATGAAGATTTCAATCACCAGAAGAGATAAACACACTATCTTGTTATTCATAAGTTTTTAATTACAAACTCTTAAAACGAAGGTTAAATACAACGAGCCCAATTATTATGAGATTAGATAAGTTTGAAATTTCGTTATCGCGCAAATTATTATATGCAATTTAGCTTCCTGGAAAGAAAAAGCTAAAATTCAAGTCGACCATTCAAAGAGCCATCTACGGCAAGCAACTTCATTAGAGAAGGAGACTGGAGGACAGAAGACAGCTGTAAAGTAGAAAAAATATATTTATAAAAACTGTTTCATTATTTTGTCTGCAGCATAAAGATACACACAAACAAACATAAGAATCTAAATTATTTTTGTGATAAAATGTGGTCAGCTAAATTAGAGGAGGAAAGAACTAGGATATTGAATACAAATTGTAAACAAAATGTGCAGCCAGATTTGCGGGTTTAACCCCCGTGTAAGAACCATTCCCAGAGGACATCATTGTTGTGTTCAGTTATTTCATCGTGATTCGTTCTAGTAAACAAAAGAGGCTTTGTGACGCAACTCATGAACAATACACAGTCCGTGTAGCCAGATTGGCAGAGATCATGGTCAAAAAATATGCAAATTAACTTTGACAGAAGCATAAGAAATTAGTACAATCATCACTTTTATTCGCAAAAGGCAAATTTTGACACAATTAATAGCGCTTAGAACCAATTCTAGAATATATGTGTTTTGTAATCATGGACAATTTAGACCGGTTCAAATACTGGTTTCTGAACAGCAACTGAAATAGTTGTTATAGAGTTGCTATAATTGTACGTGCTTATACGAAGTAAATCTACAATTTCACCGAATGACTGATTGTCCCGATCGTAGTTTGTCAAGAGACTGCCAACATAGTTAAACTAAAAAATAATATTTACAGGCCATCACAGAAACATATGACACTGAAACCACTAATTTCCCAACTACAACCTGTTCGTCGCTAACTGACCCAAAGCTATTCCATACAAAAGTTGGGGGCAAAGGCGATTTTTTCTGAATTTGGTTTGGAGGTAACGTGAGAAATAGAGACTTGAACTATACATTTCTGTTTTTAAATCACCGGTTCAGCCCTTGGTACCATGATCTGCGAGCTATGCATTCATGGTTTAATTTGTTAGGTGAACGATTTGAGCAAATTTAAAACTAAATGCCTCGGCAATGACCGACTCCGAATGGACAACAATGCAGTTTAAAAAGATAAATAAAGCAAATTAACTCACCTTTTCGCTTTTATATATTTGTAGTTTACGTCGATGTCAACAAACAATCTCTCAATGGTGCTGTTATAACATAACAATGGCCGCCATGTTTGCTACGAAGGACTTCTTCTCTGGCCATACTAGAAGGACGAGAAGCGTATTTTTCGACCATGTAGCCGCTATTTGAAGCATCCTAAGCATCGACCGGCCTTTTGAATGATAATAGGATAATGCCGAGGAATATTTTAAGCATCTTCAGCAACATTTACGCAGAAATAATCCAGAGAAATCGATGGGACAAACCGAAACGTAACGCTCCACTCTGACCAGATTCCAATCCCTTTGGCTTTCTAGCGCATGCGTAGAACTTATTCTCCACCTCTTATGTTAGCCACAACACCAAGATATCTTGCATTTTTTTCTCATGTGAAACAGGTGCCAGTTTTGTCCCTACCCCAAAGTTGTCCCAGGGTCTTCTCCATCGTTTTTCAAAATGGTGGTTGACTCGGGAGAAGACCCTGGGGGAGGCTGAGTCACATGACCGTTTCACAACAAAGGACAACCTTGTTCCCATGTTTTCAAACAGTGGTCATGTGACTCAGCCTCCCACAGGTTTTCTACTCAACCAACCGCCATCTTGAAATTACCCACAAGACCCTGGGGACGAGGTTGATATTTCGCCTCATGTGAACAAGCCCTACGGGTGTCTACATTTTTATTAGTTGAGTTGTCCTCATGCTTTTTGTGTTTTGTAAAAGGCAGAAAGGCAATAATATTAGTCTAAATATAATAAATGTATTTTTGATACTACAATTAACTACTACCATCTTTTATTCCTTATAATAGTTGGGAGCTCCGCTTTTAGGCAGTGCCTAAATCTATATATTACCCTACCATAGACCTACAGTTAAAATGGTAAACCTACCGCAGACCTAAAGTTAGTCACCAAGTTGGTCCAGTTGGTCACAATCAAAGCAGAATTTTGTTAATCAATTAAAGGTTTTAAATTAAACTGTCTCCATCAAAATTTACAGCACAATTTTAATCAAATTTGTTTGTAGGGTAGCCATACTTAAATACATACCCTATCAGAGACCAAACAAGCAAAAAACAATACCCTACCACAGACCTTGGGAGCCAAAAAACCATACCCTATAGGGCGGCACATACCCATATACCATATACGAGGGAGTACCCCCGAGCTTGGATTGAAATTCCATCAGATTTAAATGGATTGAGTTTACTACTTTTACTGCTACCTTTTACTGACACAGGTCTTTAACCTACCCACACATTTGCACCTGTCACCCTATTCTGCTTCCAGTGTTAGGGTTATGGAAAATCATCAATTCTTACTTGTTTTATTGTGACAGCTGGTCTCCAGTCTTTATCTTCGTCCAATAATGATAGACACACAGTCCCAGAGGGATACACATTTGGGTGAAATATCGGTGGAAAAAATTTACCTGCAAAAAAAGTGCCATAGCAACAATAAAATTACCAAATCAGCCAATGGAAAATGGATGCTTTCTCTGACTTGGTATTTGACTTTTTGGTATTTTTCTTTTTTTTTCTATTCTTATAAAATATGATTTTTTGTTAGAAACCCAATAAAATAAATAAATAATAAAATAAGGGGAAATATATATATATATAAGTATTGCATTATATATGCTAGCTTCCAGGTTATAATAGCTTCCAGCTCCGCTTGAAAAAACCCCTGCCATTCAGAATTTCCAAATGCCACCCGCCACAGGGGTACATATATTTTCTGGAATTGCCCAATCACAAACAAAACAAATTCAACAACAAACCAATGAGGGATGAAGCAATTACGACTTATCTATTACATTTATTTGTGACCAAAGCGGGAGTAACTGTGTTTTGGGTTTTTGTCGATGCAATCTGATTTGGCTGACCAAGTACCATCTACAAGAGCAATTTTTCCTTAGATGAGCAACAAATATTTGCCAGAAGCGATCTGTTTCAAGCAGCAACTGCAATGATTAGGTCAGCAGACAATACAGACACAAACAGGGAAAGTTGTCAAGGAAAAATTGCTTGTGTCAACAAAGGCTGTCACCTTGGTCATGGTACCAGTTGGAGTGCATATGGGGCTTGAAAACTAATGATGAAGTCATGAAAAACTGTCAATTTTTCTTTGACAGCTGTCTACACAAGCAATGTTTTGTGCATGACAACTTTTTTGACAAGGATACTTTTGTCACGGAAAAATTGCTGTTTACAAGTTCAAGTTTCCTTGTCAAAGAAAAATTGCTTGTGTAGACGGCACTTTAACAAAGACCCAAGACCTCAGCCAGAAGGAATGTGTAGAAAATGCAAGTCTGTTTTACTTTCAAAAGTTATCTGAAAATAACTCTAATGGAACTTTGATCACAGACATGGAATTTTTTTCCCCAGTATGACAATATCACATTCAAACATCAAAGTCCTGTTTTGTAGACTGTGAGGCTGCTTACATTTGGGTGGTGTTGAAGGGTAGTCGTCTTTAAATAACATTTGCAAATTAAATAATCCTGCTTCCCAAGGTGTCTGCAAATAATTTGGGCACACAATAAGTTAGTAAAGTTGTAAGTTTTGAAATATACAGTTGGGCACACTAATGGTCACCCCCTAAAAAAACAGAATTCTGGAAAACTTTGCCTTTACAGAATATGCTGTTCCACTTAATTTTTGTTACCCTCGCAAAAACTGGGTACCTGGAATTTCCAAAGGGGGTCTTTGATTTCCACATGAGAACTTAAAATGTTCTTAGGGGTTACTTCAAACTTCCACAGGTGTCATGCAGGAGCACTGGAATTTCCACTAGAGTACAGCAATTCTTGAAAATTTCTAGTTGAACCTTGATAGGGGGTTACAGCTTCTTTTGGAACAGCCCAGTACATTAGAGGGGTAGCGATGGGTACCTTAAAATTTCGAAAGTCTCGTTAAAATATTGTAAAATCTCGGAATCTCGACTTTTCTTTCACACGTCTCGGACATTAATGAAACTGTAACTTACTCCTTTCTTTCCTGGAATAGCTAAAACAAATGAAGAAGAAAAAAAGAATCAGGGATTGACCTTAAAACAGTATTCAAGACAAATACTAGTGGCTTTTAACATCAAGACACAATTACAGACCTTTGTATGCGTTGTCGTGCAGATTTCAGTAGGTTTTATGCATAAGTGTAGAGGTTAGGGTGGTCATGCACCGTGCACCATTTTTGGCATGTAAAAATACATGTTACATGCCCAACATAGCTCTGCTCAATGCAATGTTTCACAATGTCAACCTCACAAACCAATCAGGGAACAAGGTTCAAAATAGCAGCCGGCTGCTGGTGCTTTTTGGGTCTTTGCTGACTTTGCGAGGGTGTTTGCATTTTATGTGAAGCATTTGTCAAGTCAATCAGAGTATTCCACATTCTCATCCCAGAACTTAGATCAAATCGGCTAACAGTGTTTACATCTTGTTGCCACCCAATTCAGATCGTGTGATGATTCCTTTGGGCGGATACAATTGTTCATCTTATACATACTTGCATGTGCATGGTCGTGTGTGAGAAATTGCACTATTGTAACCAGCAAAGGGAATCATCAATGTAAACACTGTTAGCTGATTTGGTCGATAGACCTCTTTCGCTTGGGGTAATGTTGTCCCATTTCACATCACGTGGCATTCATTTGAATAATCTTTCTTTGTTTGATATTCATATATCCTTCGGTGCGTAGCAGAAAAACAAAGAAAGAATACCCATGGGAATGCCACGTGATCTGAAATGGGACAACATTACACCCAAGCGAAAGAGGTCTATTGATGTAAGTTCTAGGATGAGAATGTGGAATACTCTGATTGACAGGACACACGCTTAATTACATAAATTGTGAATGTAACAATGGCTTGTGTTATACTTATGGGAGGTATAATAAACTACAAATGTTAAGTACAAGTCCTGGGAATTATTTTAGTGTTCATTTTCTGAATAATATAAATAAGAATGGAAACCAGTTCTCGTGAAAATAATGCAAAACAGGCAGAATGAAACGCAATTTAAATAAGCTTTAATTAGAACGCGGAATATGAAATCAATAACACGAATGTCCGCTTTGATTAAATACAAGTTCTCGAATACTCACAACATTCCCACGTCATCAAGTTTAGCGTCCCATCGGCATTCTTCACAGGTTTGGCGACAAAGCCCTGAAATAAATACAAAATATTGTAAGCTACCAAGTTTACCGGTGATATGCTTGTCATGCACACATGCCAAACTCTCATTCAACTTACAAACGGATGATCTTTCCGCCAAGCCTTCCTTTCTTCGGAAAGTCGTCCTAGCGCTATTCCAGACATGTAGAAGAGTTCTTAAGATCCCCTAGTTATTCCACGTTTCGTTTCGGACTCATAAGAAGTCCAAGAAGTTCTTTAAATACAGTTTTTGCGAGGAAGGACGAAATCTTCTTTGACTTTGTGAGACAGAGCAATGTCACGTGACACTCACTTTGCATCGTAAACTGAGCATGCGCAGAGAAGCGTGGCTGCTAAGCTTCTCGACTAAGAACACAGGGAGACCAACAGCGACATCATGGTGGACATCATTATTTGGTGTCAGCGTCATTAGATGTTTTTTTTTTTTTACCTTTGAGCGAGCTATAAAAACCGCAGGGGGGGGGGGGGGGGCGGCGGGCGGGGGGGAGGGGGAATGTGGGAAAAATCCCGAGTGACAATGCGGGTGAGAAATACAGTGTATGAAAATTTTCGCAATCATTATGCGGGTGACAGGCTTCAAAATATTGTGACACCCGCCTAATACGGGTGAGTTGACAAAGGGATAAATTGGGAGCTGGGATTGGCCTTATTTTAGGCTGGGAAAATGGGATTAGGGTTACTGGGACCGGGATTTGACCACTGGGAATTAATGTCCACTAAACTGGGAATGGGATTCTATATTATTTCCCTTTTCCTTGTAAAACGATAAAAAAAACGTTTTAAAATAATTGTCAGGATAAAATCAGTGTAAACACGCGAAACAGACATAAAACAGATAAAACGACAATGAGAATTAACTGTACAAGCCTCCAAAAACTGGAGGGGCACATCTAAAAAACTCAAGGTAGTTTCTAGGAAGTTTAAACTCTTTTGTGCGTGAAGCGCGCCGAAAATTTAGAGCCCAGCATGTGAAATTACCGCACGTTTGGGGAAATTTGATATGCAGGGTGCAAAATCGGAGGATTTCCAACAGCGATGTACATGTATTTGTATAAGAAAACTGAGTGCACTATTCATTGACTGGTGGGTACATAATAAACAGAATACAAAGAACGCATTAAAAACACTAGTATTTTATTCATATGAATTTGTGTATCATGATACAGTAACTATTGTAGTGATAAACATCGACATATTTGTACACTAGGAAAGACAGGACAGTATTTCTAGATGTGCCGTTCACATATAATTCCAGTTTCTGGACTTTAAAATGATGAACTTAGTCAAGTGAATTTGTAGTTTAAGCCTGGTTTCTATTAAGTCTTATCTGTCGTATCAGTCGACCGTGAACAATTAATAGAATAATTCAAATTTCCATTGTTTCACGGTCGACTGATGCAACAGATAAGACTATATGGAAACCAGGCTTAAGGAGTTAAGTCCCAATTTTCATATCCCTCGTTTTTTAATGGAGAAAATGAGCGACTTGTACATTTCGAGGAGTCACCATTCCGTTGCAATGAAAGCGCTTTAGAAAAAAATTATATCACCTGTCAGAACCTCCAACCAACTGCAAATGGGACAATGAAAAGGGAGGAGGCTCTGGGAACGAGAATTGTTAAGCTTTCGAAAGAGATTTAAGCCCAGTTTATATTAAAAACCTTGGCTAGGGTAGCACGGCGATCCGCCTGGGTGAGCCAGCTTTCGATATATTTCTCTATAAAGAGCAACGGACTGTTAACATAAGAAAAACGCGCGCGCCAATCGGCTAAGCGGGTGACCCGCTTTGCCTAGCCAACATTTTTTCCATATAAACACTCTTTCAAGGACTAAAAGGAATTAGTATAAACCAACTAATGGTCTATTACAAATCCTGCATTCTGATTGGCTGAGCTACTAATGGTCTATTAGTGATAGACCGTGCCTGGCAAAACCACCACCTTTCTTTGCAAGAAAACTTGATTTTTTCAACATAAAATAATGGCATTCATTGCCAAAACCGACCAACTAGTTGGTTTATACTAAAGCAATTAGACCTCTCGTCCTCATGTGCTATTTAACAATTAGACCTCAAGGCCGAATGTGCTATGATGAATAGACCATGAGGCCGAAGGCCGAATGGTCTATTGATATCATAGCACATGAGGACGAGAGGTCTAATTGTTTTAGTATAAACCAACTAGTTGGTCGGTTTTGGCAATCAATTCCATTATTTTATGTTGAAAAAATAAAGTTTTCTTGCAAAGAAAGGTGGTGGTTTTGCCAGGCACGGTCTATCACTAATAGACCATTAGTAGCTCAGCCAATCAGAATGCAGGATTTGTAATAGACCATTAGTTGGTTTATACTAAGATATCAATAGACCATGAGGCCGAAGGCCGAATGGTCTATTGATATCATAGCACAATCGGCCTTGAGGTCTAATTGTTAATTAGACCTCGCGGCTATTTTATATGAAGATGTTATTCTTACAACTTTCTACCATGAAATTCGCGGTAGTTTTATATCAACTCGCATGCGACATATTGAGTTGCTTCTGCTGAGAGTCGTTACCAGAAAGACTCGACTGTATACAGAACCTTCTTTGACCGTTGTGCGTAAATAACGAGACAAACAAACAAATAAAAACATGGTTTGTTTACGATATTTTTTCACAAGATTTTGTTATTTACGGACGTTGCAAACAGTTTAGGGAATACAGTAGCACGGGTTGTGAAATGATCAAAAGAAATGTAAGCCATGCAGTCTGTACTATGACTTCGCGCGCTCTATTTACAAGAATATGAAGGCGTTAAACTATTTAACCTCCAATATAACCCCTTCCCCTCCTCCCAACCTCTTGATTCTAGGTCTGATAAAACTTGACAAGATTTGTTTGAAAAAAAAAAAACTGGCTCTAAAATGCCTAGGTACGTCATATATGGTATATCCTACTGCCCTTGTGTGCATCCTCATTCTATAAGACATTGGGAGAGATTCAAACAGAGTGCACTAGGATGCAGCAAATATGAAGTACTTACCCCAAAGCCCCATTCACACGACGGAAATTTTTGGCACGGCTCGGATAAAAATGGTTCGGGCTCTGACAAAATTTAGTACGGCAAAGCGATTTACAAAGCGCAAATATACCCGAGCCGTGCCATTTAATTTGGTACCCTGTCGTGTAAATGAGCCTACACAGCTGCCGACTCTTACGGTTGAACGATTACTTTGCATGATAGAAAAAAAGATTGTTCAAAACAATTTGCATCTCGTTTACACTAGTGTTTAGAATTTCATCACGCACGAGAGAATCGCTGTAACTAAAGTCTGTTGCCCTTTCAGCGGCGCAAGTTCTCAATGATGCAAAGTAATGTAGTTCATGTTGTGCTTACTACTTCGTCCGTGTTCTGTAGCCATGGATATGAACAAAACAACAAAGAGGGAACATAGCTGTTGTGGTTTGAAAATTGTAGAACGTTCCCTAGTTATTGAATGCAACAACGACAACAACAATTACAACAACAGCAACAACAATAACAGCGGTAGCAAAAACAAAGTGGCTGACGGTAGTTCCATGTTCCTAGATTGTCTTGCCCCAGACCAGGTCCCAGACCCATATGAATTCTATGACTGTCCGTCAAGAGAAAAAAAAACAAGGATCGTTAGCGAAGCAGCGCCTGTCACCGCACCTTTCTCTGCCACTTCTATTATATTTCGAATTCTAGAATCTTTGATCAGCTTCCCTACTTGGGCCTATACATGGCATGTCGTGGCTGTCTGAGTTCAACACTTCCGGTTTCACGATCACGGCCGGTACCAGTCCCGCTCCGTCTCAATCCGGAGCCCGAGGCTGCGGTTGCCATGACTGGCGTCGAGCGCACGTGCGTTCCTGACATCCGAGAGATGTCTCCCCGTGGGGCATCCCCTGGGGTGACGTCTGCCGGCGCCCCCCTGTGTAGACGCATGCTCACTCTTCTTTCCCTCTCGGCTCTGGAGATTGGTCGTCCTTGCGCTCCTGGAATGAACGGTGACAATTCTATGGTTGAACTTTGGTTTTCAAAACTAAAACTGCAAAAACTTAGATCTCCGAGAATAGGACAGGTCCTGTGCAGTCCGTCTGTCATGTGGGTGTACTGGGACGCAAAATTAGAAACGTGACTGATATGTAATCTTTTTCCCTGCTTATAAGAATTTGCTACAATCACTTCGAATATGCTACGTTTTCAGTCAAATTTATTTGCAATTTTCGTAAGCAACTCAATTAAAATTTTGGTTTGCGTCCAAGTCATGCTGGGTTGATTTCCCCTTGGTAATCTCGACGTCTATTCGTGACTGTTCAGCTGCAAAGAGCCTATCTAAATTAAAACTTTAAAATCAATTATTATGACAATGATAGTAATAATATATTAAACAGGGCGCTTTTTTGCTGTTGTTAAATTCTATCAGCCTAGTCCCTGGTGTCTGGGTGGGCTTCCTGTGCTCGGTGACGTCACGTCACAACCACAGGAAGCCCACCCAGAACGCCTGAGACTAGGCTGAAATTCTTATATATTTTTCATAAATTCATAATTGTAATTGAACTGAGAGAAGAGCAATTTAGTATAGAGGGAGACTGACTCCCACTACTAATATGCTCTACCGTAGTGGCCGAGAAACAGGCTTATGATCTAGAAGAGCTCTTCTTGGAATGAAAATCATGAAGAAAAAAAATTGTTTTGTTTTGTTTTAAATCATGTACCCACCAACTGGTGAAGCAGCAGGCCCACCTATAGGATCTCGTAGCCTCCCTGTTGCTGTGGCCGGTAAGGCTCGTGTTGTGGAGCTTCTCATTTGATGGAGTCTTTCCGCATCTCTATCCCTCTCCAATGCTCTTTCCCGGGATTTATCTGAACCTGGTTCTTCTGGTCTTCCAGATCCCTAGTAGCACACAACAAGAAAAGGTCAGGGACCACCTTCTACTATCAAAACAGGTAGAGTTTCAATCGAGCCATTTCAATTTCAAGCCTGTGGGTTACGAATATTTCTATCACGTTGACGTCTAAAAAGTTGTCACTTGACCTAGGCTTGATGTCTTTCAGCCAAACAGTCAGTACTTAGTCACATGTCAAATTTTTGGTCATCACGTGATATAAAACAGCCACCCGTGGGTTTGAAATTTCAATGGTGCGATTGAAACTCTACCTGTTTTGATAGTATGCCAAGGAGGAGGGTGCCTAAGGGGTCCTTCTGGGCATTTTCTCATGTATTTAAAATTTTGTCCCATACATTTACTGTATTATTGATTTCGAAAAGGGGCCCTGATCCCCTGTGCCATCCCCTGGCTATGCTCCTTCTTACTACTCTTCCAAGTTGACCGTTACATCTTTTGCTTTTTCAGACTTTTTACGGGTTGGACACAAAATAGCTCTTGTAAACCCAATAAAACCATGTCAATTGCATGCATCACAACCCAGTAAGGCCCAGTGCACACTAGCGACATAACAACGTTATGTTGCAATGAAAAAAGCATGGGAAAACATTGGAAATAATCAATATTTTCCATGGATCATCATTAGATTACTTCACTAAAGCAATTGTTCGTGTGACATTTTTCCTATGTCGTTATGTCGAAAGTGTGCACCAGGCTTAACTAACATAACTCTTACTTACAAATTTGAGAAGATTCCAGTCAAACACATAATCATATGTGTAGCCTTGCCGATGGAAAAGATTCCGGAAGAGTTGTCTCAGATATGAGTAGTCAGGCTTGTCATCGAATCTTAGAGATCGGCAATTGTTGAGATATGTTGCAAATTCAGCTGAAAATTCAGAAATGCACTCACTGAGAAATTATTACATGGCAGCAATTTCAATTAATTCTTATACATTGTTTTTGGGAGTATGTCTCACTTTTTTGCTAAGGGGGAGAGAAAAGCTGTTTTTACATTGATTGTGGGAGACTGAGACACCATGGTAACAAGACTGGATGCTTTCTCTCATCTGACTCAGTATTTTCCTATGCTGACAAAATGGCGGCTGACAGAGGCTCTTTAAGGTTTGCCTCCAGCTAGTATGCAAATTTAATTTTCTTTTTGCAACCAAATTTATTCTCACAGTTGCAAAATTATGACTGCTAATATTAGTTAATTTCAAGTACTCACTTGCTGCCCTGACTGTGAGATTTAGCGGAGAACATGTATATGAAAGCAGGGGCGTAGCCAGGGGGGGCCGCGCCCCCTCTTTCTCGGAAATTTTCCCATACATTTACTGTATTTGCTGGATAAAATTTGAGCATTTTCGTCCATGTTTTCACTATCAGGCCCCCCCCTTCAGAAATTCCTGGCTACACAGCTGGAAAGAGATAAATTATTAGCGGAGCCCCATAGCTACATGCAGGAGAGAAAGGAACAAAACAAAACTGTATATGCATCAACCAATTCTGTTATGGACTTCCGGTTGTGTGTCCGTCCGTCGTCGCACAGGCAACCCATGACCAGTTTTATTGCAGAGCTAAATTAAAGGTTTATATCTTGGGAAAGGATTAACCTCAGACAACCAAACTTGGGCGAAGTTGTCTAAGTGGCAAGGGGGGTGCAACGGCATGGTCACGTGGTATGACATCATTGATGATGTCATCAAACGAGAAAAGGCTTATATCTTGGGAAGGGATTAACCTCAGACAACCAAACTTGGGTGAAGTTGTCTAAGTGGCAAGGGGGGTGCAACAGCATGGTCACGTGGTATGACATCATTGATGACGTCATCAAACGAGAAAAGGCTTATATCTTGGGAAGGGATGAACCTCAGACAACCAAACTTGGGTGAAGTTGTCTAAGTGGCAAGGGGGGTGCAACGGCATGGTCACGTGGTATGACATCATTGATGACGTCATCAAACGAGAAAAGGCTTATATCTTGGGAAGGGATGAACCTCAGACAACCAAACTTGGGTGAAGGTGCCTAAGTGGCAAGGGGGGTGCAACGGCATGGTCACGTGGTATGACATCATTGATGACGTCATCAAACAAGAAAAGGCTATATCTTGGGAAGGGATGAACCTCAGACAACCAAACTTGGGTGAAGGTGCCTAAGTGGCAAGGGGGGTGCAACGGCATGGTCAAGTTGTATGACCTCATTGATGACGTCATCAAACGAGAAAAGGTTTATAACTTTGGAAGGGATGAACCTCAGACAACCAAACTTGGGTGAAGTTGTCTAAGTAGCAACGGGGGTGCAAAGGGCGTAGTCACGTGGTAAGACGTCATCGATGACGTCATCAAACCAGAAAAGGTATATATATATATATATATATATATATTGGGAAGATATGAACCTCAGAACCAAACTTGGGTGAAATTATCTAAGTGGCAATGCAAGGGGGTGCAAGTGCTTAGTCACGTGGTATGACGGTGACAGGCTATGACAATGCAACCTTTGACTCTTTGCCTCATTCACACTGACAAATATTTAACCGGGAGCTCCGCTTTAGCCAGTGGCTAAATCTATATATTATTACTTACAGGGGAAACCTTTGCAGAGGACTTCTATAGGAGTTGACATTTTCTTTTCACTTATTCTTTCATATTTTTGCCTCTTAGTTGCAGCCTTTAGGCCTTGCCACGGCAAGCTTCCAAGGTTGAAATACATGAGAACATATCCAAGAGACTCAAGGTCATCTCTTCTGCTCTGCTCTGTAAATAAATAAGAAAATCATCCTTTATAGAACAACAATAACAGAGACAAAGGCAACAAGATTCTTACTGTATGAATGAGCATGAATGTTTACTCTACTGGATGTTGGCTGGATATAACTGAAAATTGGTCAGACATTAATTGGCGATGTTGATCGGATAATGTCAAATGACCTGCAGTTATTTCCAGCTCTGCTATGTATATTTAACCATTATCCTGCAAGATTGCGCAGAATATCGCCTGATACTTAGCCGACGAGGGACGAAGTCCCGAGTTGGCTAAAATCAGACCAAATTCTGCAAAATCGAGCAGGATAATGGTTTTATTATTCAGCACATCGATAGCACAAAAAAAAACAAAAAAAATGATTTTTGTGTATTATTTACGAGCTCAAAACATCATATTTTCCTCAGAGACGGATATCGCAGGATAGCTGTCATGTACAGAAGTCAGCTATTGGCGTTCCAATGACCATATTTGGGCAGTGCATCGATGTGCTGAATAATAAAGTATTTTATGAGGTTGTATAGTACCCTTTGTAATTTAGTCCCCAAAGGCTACAAGAAGGGAGAATAAACCAATCATTAATGAATCAATCAATAAGATATACTGCATTTAGCAAGTTGCTATACAAGATGAATACAAGATGGTTCCTCACCTATGCCTAAATGTGTATTTATACTAGCATATCTAGCGGTGCCAGTCAGGTTCTTATTTTCCCTATATGGAATGTGCTGATGAGTGCGGGGATCACGATACTTCTTGGCCAAGCCAAAGTCAATGATATAGACCAGATTGCCTTTCTTGCCTAAGCCCATCAGGAAATTGTCTGGTTTGATGTCTCGGTGGATGAAATTCTTGCTATGAACATATTCAATGCGACTTATCTGCAAATAAAATGAAGATCCAGTGTTGAACTCTGTTTTTGTGGAGGAGAGGTCGGGTGGGCATAATCTTATGAAATTCAGCATGAAACACTCACCGTTTGATCTGCTAAAAGCAATACTGTTTTTATACTGAACTTGCGATTGCAGAAGTTAAAAAGATCTTCTAAACTTGGACCAAGAAGCTCCATGACAAGGACATTATAGTCTCCTTCTGTACCACACCACTTTATTGTGGGAATGCCGACTGATGAAAGAACAATTACAATAAAATGAACACGATAGCACTTTCATGTTGCAATACCATTTGATGGAGCAAATTTGAGGGTCTGGAGGGGAGAGGGAATTTGAGGGGAGAGGAAATTTCCCATGTCAGCATGATAGGGGTGCTTGTCATATTTTTAGGGGCTAAAATTGGGACTCAGGTATTTTTTCTTGGAGGGGGTGGGAGGGGGGGAGATGGTTCAGAGAGAAATGAAGGACAAGGTAAAGAATGAGTACTATAAGGGTCATGAACCCTAAAAAAGAACATGAGAACATGTTTTTCTCAGATTAGTTCCTAATAAATTCCAGATGTATAATAACAATTTAGACTTGAAAAAATTACAGCATAGGGGTAGTTGTGGTTGAGTTGAACTTAATGAAACCTAAATTAGTTGACCTCGGCCCTTCATGGAACAAAATGCCTATTTCACGTGTAAGTCATGTTGTTTTTAGTTCACAGGGCCAATATGGTTAAAAGCAAACCATTATGGCCCATTCTCCATAGTTGCTTAAGCTGTTCTACAAAAGAGAACAAATCAAGTGTGGAAAATTGTCTAATGGGTTACAACAATAAACTTATCCCCTAAAGGAATGAATATGTCACCTTGAATGATATTGTATCAAAGAGAAGTATTTTGCATTTTAAGCCACTTAAATCATGCTTTCCTTTTGTAGATTTTCCAATGCTCAACTGCTGTGCTTCTCCAATTTGTTGTATTCTGAAAGGATGCTATATCTTTAAAACTTTTTGTTCCATATATGCAACTCCCAAAAGGGAAAACATGTTGAAAAAAGTAAAGCAACAAGCTAAAACATTCCAGCAACCACATTTTTGCAGTTTTGGGAAGCAAAAAATAGATTTAATCATTGTAAAAGCCAAACCCAGTTTACATATTTTGACATAGCCAAAATTTTTCTGAGGAGATGGAAATTTTTTTTAACCTGTTTGGAATGTTCTGATTGGCTGATTTGAGAGCAAAAAATCAGCTGGAATGTGTGGAAAATGCAAGTCTCATCTTCTTTCGACAGTCATCTGAAATCATATGCTCTAAGTGAGTTGTAATGCTCAGTGCACACTAGCGACATAACAACATAATGACGTTATGTTGCAATGAAAAAAACATAGGAAAATAAGATAATGAATATTTTCCATGGATCATCATTAGATTACTTCACCAAAGCAATCTGATGTTATTTTTGTGGAGTGGACTTCAACTTTTAGAAACCAGTCAATTTTCTTTGCCTGGTATTTTTCTTATGTTGTTATGTCGCAAGTGTGCACCAGACTTAAAGGGTAACTTATGTTTGCAAGTGAGCATCATTCAGCTTGTGGTTAAAATCAAAGAGTCTTTCAATTGTGGATTCTTGGAATAACAGAGTGGGAGGCTAACCCAAAAATAACAAGATAGGAAATTCAGCGGGAAGTAAAATGCATTACTGCATGAAAACTTGTCTAATGTCATTATTATGATGATAAAGCCTTATTGTGTACTCAGGCAGAAAGATGTATCACCACAAGGGCCATAATATAATTATTTTGTATTTAGATTTAATGACTCGGAAGAGTATTGAAGGATAGATATAATTATGTTAGGTCAAAGGCAATATTTCATCGGTTTCTAGTAATACCTGAGTCTCCTGTACCTTTAGTACTCAAAACATAATCATATCCTTATGGTATAATACTGTTAACCATCTTTAAAATCACAGTAGTTCTATTTCATAAAACTATCACTGAAGTAATGATGGTTGATTGCTTGTTAGCAATGCACACATTTTGAAGTCCTGATGGATATAAATTATTTTACACATCAGTGAATATACAGTGACAGATTTTTGCCTTTCCTATTAATTTTGCATAACTTCACAGAAAAACTATGAATTGGAAGCCACTGTTTAGAGCATTGTTTTACCCTAACAAAATGTCCTAAAGGTGACAAGAGGTCTTTGGCAGAAAACTCGACAGCCACTTTAAATTTGCCCTAGAAAATGTACCAACAACTAACCCCTTTCTCTTCAACTTCCACGACATTTTGGCGACCACTTCAAGAATAGCATTTCCTAATCAAAAATCAAACTGTATCTTGGTAATTTCTGGCTAATTTTCCCTAACGAATACACAATTTCATGCAAACGATAATATTATCGAGAAGTTTGACCACTAGGAACCTTGGGTTTTCAAATCCCAACTCGACGCTTGTGTTTACGTTTTGGTCCTGAATATATTTTGAAGTTACAAAAATTTCAATAGAATTTTTTTGCTGGGGGTATATAAAATGAATAGGGAAGCCGTGGTTTGTATATATAATGGATAAGCAAGGGCCAATTTCGCGAATGTTATGAATCTGACGGTTTTGAATCCGCAAGATACGAGAAAGTTTTTCCACTCACCTCCTCCTTGCATCATTTTGTAGAATTTCGCTTCGATATGAAGCTGAGGATGCTTCGTCTTGACGCATTCTAGCTTAATTGCGACCTCCTCTCCTGTTGGAATGTTTGTGCCTACAAGAACGGCAAGAGTTCTCAACATCGGTCTTATAACTTTAAAATGCATCCCACGGACAATCATTTCTTAGTAGAGCTTTCCAGCAAAACTCACCTAGATAAATGTCTCCAAAAGAGCCACTTCCAATTTTCCGACCAAGTCGATACTTATTTCCAACCCTAAGTTCCATCCTCAGTCCCAGAAAATAATTTTAAACCCAGCTTTAAAAAATATTTGAAGACAAAGGTACACAGAGAGATGAAATCCTGTTGACAACAAATCCGGTAGCGCAGTTCGTCATGAAGTATTTTTGAATCGCTTAGTGGGGTATTTCTTCGATAAATTGGAAAAATAATTGTAGAATAGATATCTAACTACTTCTAAAACCACGTATAACTTCCAACATTATCTGTACAATGAAGGATGGCCTCGATGCGGAAGGATTCCCTCTCAGATTTCCGCCATTTTGTTTCGTTTACGTGAGCCGATCCAAAGAAAATATCTTATTGCCAAGGTGCTTCCATATAAGGGCATTGGTAGGGATTGTCCGGAAACACGAAGTTCTCACGAAGCGTTCCGATCACAATCGTTCGCGTTCGGCGAGAACTCGTCGGAAATCGCCTATCACGAATTCATAGAAATCAATTTTCAGAACCGGTAAAATAAGAATTACTTCATCTCACTTTTGAAGGAAACACTAAAAAATCGAAATTGTATTAATTAAAGGTATTAGGGAAGAAAAATAAAATAGAAAAGAAAAATGGCATGTATTGTCACGTGACTAACGGCTCCGGGAGACTGGCACTGCAACGAAGATCATTTCGCGCTCGCGCGGCCATCGACGCGACATCCGGCAGAAGTCTGTTAACTTTTAGGAAATGGGTATCGATCAAGACAGATTTGTAGATCCTAGTCCAGAGCTGATTTGCTGTATTTGTACCGGAGTATTAGAAGACCCAGTGGAATCGCCCTGCCGCCATGTTTTTTGTTCAGATTGCATCAACCGTTGGCTCAAGACAAAGTCAAACTGCCCAAGTTGTCGAACCGACATTCGCGCTCGAAACATCAAACCAGCTCTTCCACTTATCAAAAACATTATAGCCAGATTGAAGATACGTTGTGATTATTCTACCCGTGGATGTAAGATGGTTGTACCCTTAGAGACATTGAAGGACCACTGTAATTCTTGTACCTATGCTCCTGTAACGTGCCTCAACAATGGCTGTGAAAAACTGGTGTCCAGGAAAGACTTGGATAACCCGGAGTAATTAATCGATGAAACCGATAATCGATGAAAATCGATATTAATCGATAATAATCGATGCTAATCAATCGATTAATATTGGAAATCGATGGTTAATCGATAAACAGCAAATTTGTGACCTTTTATCGATTAGCAATCGATGATAGTATCATCATCGATTAGCATCGATTTTCATTGAATTCAATTCACCCTGAAAAGGTTCCATATAGGATATCTGAGTAGCGCAATGGAGTAGTAGTGGATCCGTAGTAGTTGGGGGAAGCCTGCGTAGCATGCATTTCCATGGAGTTTACAAATACGAGATTCAATGACTTGACCGCGCGCAAAACGTTTCTCTGACCTCTGAAACACTGACGGGAAACGCTTGTTATGCAGGCTCAGTTGGGGAGTAGTAGTCAACTCTCATTACAGAGAGTCCGCAATAGAGACCTTACGATGCAACGACGGCAATGAGGACGACAACGGCAGAGGACATTGTACTTGATTACAGAACACAAAGCGCGCACGTGAAAATGTACGAAATCAAATGCATTTCAACGTTTTCTTCAGAACTAAGGTCCTGTCCTACCCTGCGAGCAGTGATTTCCTCCTCTCTTAGGCCGCTAGTCGCCGGCCTAAGAGAGGATCGAGGAAATCACTGCTCGCAGGGTAGGCCTGTCCACACTAACGTGTTTTCGTTTGAATCCGTATACCTTTTGATACGTTTAGGCCTTCCGTCCACACTAACACGGTGATCGTTTTCATCGATCTGTATAAGTTTGAAAACGCACTAGAAAGTGAATAAAAACGAATCCGCATACATATCGGTTTAGTGTGGACGGTCGAATCCGGATAAAAATGAACGATGAAAAAAAACTGATCGCTTTTTGTGTAGCTAAATTTTCCGAATCTCCCGTCCACACTAACACACTGCGAATCCGTATAAGTTTGAAAACGGATGCTTTTGAAAACGCGTTAGTGTGGACAGGACCCTAGGACGTGAAACTGCCTTGTTTTACGGTAGTGACGAAAACGTGAGTGCGCTGCCGATTTTGTCAACATTTTATTTGATATGATTGCAGTTGGGTATCAATTTACAGCTATCAAAGTTGAAATACAACGTTGAATTCCAAACTGTTGTTGCATATTGAGAAATATGAACAAACCAGTAGACGAAGCAATGCCGTTCCAATACAAAACAATAGATATTTATTGATTATAAAGTATAAAGCGGCATTCTATGAGTGATCATTCTATGAGTGGCATTTACCGTAGGCCTTAGATGGGGGTCCAACTTTTGTCCATAATAGCGAGGTGTCCGTAATGTTGGCGTATCCGCAAGGCGAGAGTTGGCTGTAATGCCGGGTACTATTTTCATTGATAACAGAGCTCCTCTTTTCTAGTAAATATTAGTCGATGAAATTTAATGTTAATCGATGAAATTCGATGCTAATCGATGACAGTCGATAATAATCGATGGAAATCGATGAAATTAAGATTATCAACGTGTGACTATCGATTAATCATCGATTGCCAATATCAATCGATATAAATTGACTGATTTGATCGATTAATATCGATTTATCGATTGGCTATCCGATGATCGATTTTCATCGATTAATTACTCCGGGTTGGATAAGCATATGAAGGGGTGTCTGAAAAGGGTGCTGGCCTGCCCCAAGGGATGTGGACTAGAGGTTCCGTTCTCTGAGATAAATGAACATAACTGTGTTAAAGATCTGAAAAAACTAGTAGATGGTAAGTATACAATGTGTGTTTCCAAAAAATATCCATACCCCCCCTACGGAAGGGATTGGAAATTCCAGAGGGCTGGGGGGGGGGGGTCAATTTACCTGATCTTTTCCATGCAAACACTGTATTTGTCTTCGGAAATTCCAGAGGGGAGGGGGTCATTTCTCAACACCCTTCCAGGGAGGGGGGGTATGGATATTTTTTGGAAACACACAATACACATTACGAGCTGTGGTGCACGTGAGAGAGGCCTTGGGGGGGGGGGGGGCGGTACTCCCTATATTTGGATGGTAGGTATGGGCGTCTAATTTTTTAGGGCTTAAAATCAGTGATCCGGTATTTTTGAGGGGTTCTTTGAATGAATTTAGAACGCCATTTCTGATCAAGTATTTATTAGGGTGGAAATTTTAACCATTCAAGTATCCCCCCAGGGAGAGAGGCCAGCTATATTATACACTTAATTCAACCTTTGGGATTTGACACAGATTACAATTTAAATTTTCATTTTGTATACCAAATGTCAAAGTGCATCTTATTTGTTGAGAGCGTGCTCCTATTCCAGCTGTGTTGATGGATTTTCTTTCCATAGCTTAATATGGAAATATGAAAACTTTGACAAGGTCTACCCCAGCTGGGTTCCAAACTCTTCTTGCGTTTGACAGAAATGTGGCATCCCATCTGGTATTATTAAGTACCCCAGGTAGAGTCCCATCTATCCCATGTGTGATCCCAAGTTATCCCAGCTGGGATCCCAACTTCCATGTGGCATCCAGGTGGCTCGGATAGCTGGAATCCCACAAAATGAGATAGGATCCAACCTTGGTTAGGTGGGATACCAAGTATCCCATCTGGGTCAAGAACCTGGGATCCCACCACATAGAAGTTAATCAATAGGATCATACCTTAGATCTCAGGTGCATAGCTGCCCAGAGCTCAGAAATCTGGACATTTTTTAGAAATGTTACAAATATATAAGAAACGTCCAAGGATGATATTTGGTCAGAATGCTATAATTTTATGAGTGAAGCATTTTAACCTTGACGCTTTTCTTGCTCTGATCGGTTTTCTCACGGTTGACTCCATTGAGATCACCGGGGCAAATATATAGTGTTCTTGATCCTAAGGTTGGCTTTACAGGGCTTGAAATTGTGCCCAATACAGGCATTAATATGCCTAAAACTTTTATGCCTAACTTTTTAGACTTCGTGTAAAATAATAACTGTGTTTCATTTTCTACAGTGTTCTCCTAGTGGATTTACGCCTAGGGTTTTGATGAATTACACCTATAATGTTGGTACAAAGCGTAAAATTACGACTATGATTATTTGTTAATTTCGAGCCCTGCTTTGGGCCAAAGAATACCATAATAAACTTTAATCATCACAACACCAAATTTGGCATACAAGGATACATGAAGAGACGATTACAATTGCAATAAACTATACTCCATCAACGTGAAAGCACTCAGCAAAGATATTTAAAATTTCATTATAGTATTTCAAAACTAGCTTAATTATTGACCAATCACGAAGCGTAAAATGTATAAAAATAACGCTTTTGGATCTAAAAGGTGGAAGGAATCATTAATAATGAAAGGTCTAGCTGTCTTCTAGAACTTAATGTGTACAACACAAATTGAAATATTTCCTTGAAAGCAGCCAGCTCAACTGCTGTAGATCTCACTGATTTTTCACAAACAATTGACACTCCTGTCAATAACTAGGGTATTTCGTTTTTCATCAGAATTAACTAACGCAATGGCATCACAGAAAGAAATAATTGAAAAAATAGAAGAAAAAGTGGCACGTATGGAAAATCTTGTCCACAGAGTGAAAGAACAAGTTGAGGGAGGCTACCATGCAAGTTTCTCTCCCCATTCTCCCAGGTCTTCACCATCCACAGGTACCCCAAGGAGAAACCATAGAGATTCATTAAGCCCTCGCTTACCCAGGCACAGAAATCACAGGGTGATAAATGAGTCACCAGATATTTCACACAGAAGCTGCTCTCGTTCACGTAGTAGGAGTCCATTAAGCCCAAGCAGTGTCACATCTGAAAGCAGAAGTTATAATGATGATATGAATATGCCACAGCTGAGCCCACCAGCTTTACCTGATAGTAGCCCAGAGTCAAACTTCTCTTCCCCTGCTGAGTCACCTTCTTACAATTTCAGTAATGATGATGAGGATGATGATGAGGATAACGAGAGTGATTATAGTTATCATTCATAGCATTGCCTGGCTTAGTACGGCGGATTAGAGCAAATTTTCGAGGAAATTGCGCATTTTAGGCTAAAGCTCCAACTTTTTGCCAGGTGATAGTTTTCAATGTATTTTTAAATCGTAGATATGGAGGCACGCTAGAATTCTTTCGTAGCGAAAGCTAGAGAGGTTTTAGGGTGAACAATTGTTTTGCTCAATAGCAGCCATTTTGGATGCTTTGTTATTCAAATGAGGTTTAGAACAGCTTTGTGAACTTTCAAGTTGTTCTCTAGACTGCACAGCCATAGCAGCTCAACATTTGCTAATTCTGAACTATGGGTTGGTTTGACTGACTTCGGTTGAACGTCTCCTTAGAGTTTTTGGTGATTTATTAAATGTCACGACCAGTTTATTGGGAATGCTTATAATTTATATTGTAAAACAATAGCCTGACTGAGATTTGATGAAATGTTTCAAGGATGACCAACAAACTCTAAAAATATCAAGATAATTGGTAACTCATGTGTCGAATGTGTAAAAAGAAGCTTGTCTCTGAAATTTTCACATGATATTTTCTACCTAGTACTGTGTTATACTCTATAAACACGGACGATAGAAGATTTCATTAAGTGCCGCAGAGCTCATGAATAACAAAGGATTCAAAGATGGCTGCCAATGGCAAAACAATGGTTCACATTAAAACTGTTCTAGCTTTCGCTATGAATAAAATTTAGCGTGCCTCCATATCTTATCTTCAATAAACTACTAAAAGCTATGGACATGCAAAGTTTGGTGTCTTTAGCCAAAAGTGCGCAATTTTTACGCTAATCCGCCGGACTAGCTTAATGGACCACCAGAAAGCCAACTAATCTCACATGAATAGACCAAATCAGCTAATGGTGTTTACATCTTGTTGCCACCCAAAGGCAATATTTGTATATTCCAATGGTCAGACTGGTACAAACACTCAAGTGAAGCTCATGCAGGGGATTCTTTTGTTTCGCCTTTTCAAAGTGTACTGAGCTGGAAACAAAAGAAATCCTCCGCATGAGCCTGGCTTGAGTGTTTGTCCCAGTCTGACTATTGGAATTCGAATATTGTCTATTCAGCAGAGCAGAAATGACCTGCTTACTACTCTTCCCAGTAGACCGTTACACCGCTCGATTTTTCTGCCCGCCGACGGCAGTCTAAAATTAATCGCGTGATCAACTTTTTTGTACCACTTGATGGGTTGCTTATGTACCACGTGATCAACCGTTTTGTGTGTAGACTTCGTTGGAATGCAGAAAAACAATGAACTCTCAAAGTTTACGCCCACAAACATTGATCACATGGTACATAAGCAACTTATCACGTGGTACAAAAAAAGTGATCACGCGATCAATTTTAGACAGCCACGGGCGGGCAGAAAAATTGAGACAAGGTGTAACGGTCTACTGGGAAGAGTAGTACACCACTAAATTTAAAATAATAAGGTCAGGTTAGCTCAGAGAAGCTTGATTTTTTGCATACAGACTCCTTGCCTGATTAAAAACAAAATATCAAAAATGACTTTTTTCTAATGGATCCGTCTTTGAGATATTAGGCTTTAAACATTGGTTTCTCTGCCATTTTATGGGAGAATTAGTACTTTGATCAGGAATTATGCAAACTTTGCTCAATCATATCTAAAATTCATATTCTTCAATTTTCTTAAAATTTGGAAATAAGCTTTTAGCAATAGAAACTCTTTGTATACGGAATCTTGAGCTTATATATTGAAATATGGCAAAGTTAGACATTTCATTTTTGGTCATTTCCGCTCTGTCTGTCTATTCAGATGTGATGACTTGGGTGGATACTTTAGTTAGTTCTGCACATACACTTGATGTGCACTCGGTCAAGTGGGAACAAATTAACAATTGTAACCACATTTTCTGATAAGTTTGTTCCATTTTAGATACTTTACCCCCCTATTGAGGAACCTGGAATTTCCATAGGAGTCATTGTGTTTGACCCTGGAATTTCCTCAGGGATTGCTGTTTTCAACCCCGGAATTTCCACAGGGTATTCTTTGCAACTTTGGAATTTCCACAGGGGACACGAGAGGATGTGAAATGTCCATTTAGGGGTTGCTTCAAATTGCCATAAAATTGTGAAATAGGCCCATTTGCCTATATTTTTCAAATATGGGGGGGGGGGGCATTTTGGGGAGAGGCTTATTAATGGGGGGGAGGGGATTTATAAGGGAGCGTTCATAATTTATCTAGAGGGGGGGCTATGATGATTTTGAGGGGGGGCCGCTGTTTTTCCCTAATATGATTTAGGGGGGGCTATGGAAAATTTCCAACAAAAATAACATTGAGCATAGGGGGGGCCAACCATTTTTTCCCGAAAAAATTATACGAAAATACAGTAAAAACCTGCGTATAAGAACCTGGGTTTTAAGAACCTGTTAGGCTAAAATTTAAATTTTAATCCCCCTCGACATAATAGCCTTTTAAGGCTAAATTTTAAGTTAGATTCTTATCAGTGGAGTTGCTGTAAGTGTATAAACTCCTGAATTGGAAGATTATCATCTGGTTATATTTAAAAGTAACTGAACATTCATTTTTTTCTTTCTTTCATGCTTAAGTACTGTGTTCTATGTCTTTGGTTAACAATCAAAAAATTCTTTGAGTGTTTAATTGAAACTATAGGAACCTATTTTAAGATTTAAGATAAATAGATAATATTAATAGCAATCTTCAGGATCAGTAGCTATCACAAAACTTTAATATGGCTAAGGCTGAGTTTGACATGTATATGTCAGTGTTAGTGGTGGTGGTGGTGGGGGGGGGGCTATGATATTTTTCTTTGATTAATTTACATCTCTTGAGGGGGGGTCAGGAAAAAAACCCTGAGATCATCAGGGGGGGCTTCAAAAAATGAAAAGAAAAAAATTAGGAAATCATCATAGGCCCCCCTCTAGAAAAATTATGAATGCTCCCTAATTGGAGGTTGATTTGTGTTACAAAGGACAATAGATAGCAGCATATTTTCCAAAGCTATCATGTGTTTGTGAGACTATTATTTACAAATGTACACATAGATCCAATAAATCCTGTACTGGCTCACTGCCCTGTGTTTAGCCCCCAGGGGGGGGGGGGGGGCTTATTTTTATTCATCTTACCTAATAGTCAGAAAATGCTGTAATATGCTAGCAGTATCAGACGGTCTGATGACCCCTCCCCTAACTAAGCATTAGAGCACTTTTGAAAAAGGTGGAACCTATGCAGCATATATAAACGATAACACAAGAATAGAAATTTTAAAAATACAGTGTAAAAATGTTTTTCAAGTCCGACAATTCTGCATGTGCTGCCTTTGTCAAGGTAAGAAAACAAAGGCACTAATGACTGCTCCCGAGGGAAACAAAACTGGTGTTTCCCGAGGGAGAAGTCATTAAGTGTTTTGTTATATAGCAGAAAATGTACTGCAATTATTAAGTCAAAACAAATGTATTTCAAGAATGCAAAGAGAAGTTACAAAGTTTGCGCGCGACTGCATCATGTAAAGGGAAAACACTCATAAACAACACAATTTTCTTGCATTAGCAAAATTTATCAAAATTAGCAAAGGTTTTTAAAAAGACTCGCGTGTTTACAATAAACTTTCTCTTTTTTCCCGCTCTCAAACGCGACGCGCGAAAGCAATATTCCCCGACCAGTCAATATTTTTTTGAAATATTCACTGATCGGGGAATATTTGATTTGTACTTCACCACGTGACCTAGATTTAGCCAATAAGAGCGCGCGCTCGGTTGGAGTGAGCACTCGCTATACAACAATCACCTACCTATAGGTATAGGCGTAGCAAAATATGAGACGAACTTTCTCGACTGAATCAGCGCGCGGAATCACTTGAGTGATTACACTAAATTGCGATACTTTCAGTTTGAGAATCTGATTGCAGTAGCTAATAACCGCCAAAACAACTGGAACAAAACTATTTCCATAGCATTACAAACCTTTATGTCAATGTTTTTGTTATCCTGTCAATTGAAATTGTTTTTTTAACCTGGCATAGAAGATAAATTCTGAACTTCATTATAAAACTCGTAAGAACGTAACAAGATCACAGCCCCCTGAAGAAGAGCTGAAGTAAAAACTCGAAACGTTTGCTAAATTCGCCTGCTCATGAGTCCCTTTCTGTCGTCTTATTATTTACTCTGGGACATTGTATCTATCTGACCATGTATCGTTGTTTATCGGTTTTTTTACTTTTTTCCACGCAAGATAACAGCACACGAAACGTTTACCTCATAAGAACCCTGCGATATTTCAAAATTATTTTCTCTGGTTTTCCACAAGAACTATGTTCCCTATGTTGCTATCCTAACTGATAATATTACTAACATCTCTTTAATAATTTACTTTATCAGTTTCCTGGTGACAGTGATTGCTACTGAAAAGAATCCATTGTTTATTTCATGCTATAATGATTGATTCGCCGGCCGAAGCGACGTGGTTATCAGTAAGTAGTGACTAATGATTTTAGTATAATTGCTCAAGTGATTCATAAGGTTTTTAGAAGAAAAAAAACTTGTTTTTGTGGGATTTTTTCTTGATCATAGCAAAACTCGCGCGCGCACTCCCAATTCTTTCAATGTTATAATCACCGGTAGGTGGTTATAGCAAGAGAAAACAACCTCTCGGCAAGGGCAAGGATTTTTTGCCAGGGCAACAAAATAATGTTTACCGCCAGAGAAGCAGTATTGACTGAGTAGACAATAAGCGTCTGTCGTAAAACCAAATATCTATATATTAATACCGTAAGCCAAACGTTGCAACCGCAGGAGTGATTTTAAAACGTTTCGAGTGTCCCTCCCAAAACATCACAAGTGGTCAATTTTTCCGATAAAGTCATAGAAAGTGCTCTAATGTTTTTATGATATGGCAGGGGAGAATCATTAAATTATTGGTGAAATAGAGCATAGATTTGTACCAATCAGAGCACGCGTTATATCGCTATATTATATAGCAATATTATAAATGCAGGTAGATTTGATTTTGATTTTCTTTTCCGCTGGAAACTCCTAATGAGCTGTAAAATATGCTATGCCACGCAATAACTTTGTGTTGTTCACCATGATTTCCGATTGTGACAAAAAACTTGTTTTTGTGGGATGTTTTCTTGATCATAGCAAAACTAGCGCGCGCACTCCCAATTTTTCAATGTTATAATCACCGGTAGGTGGTTATAGCGAGAGAAAACGAACCTCTCGACCAATCAGCACGCGGTATTCCTATAAGCACTTGAGTAACTATGACTGAATCACTATAATACGAGCGAGTCGGGCTTAACGAAACTCGACGGCTGTTTTTACCTTCATGCCACAACCCAGCATGGGCTTGTCTTTTTTGTTTCGCCCTGGTTTGTTTAAATACCTGACAATTGTTCTATGTAGTGTTGTATTTTTAATTTGCTTACAGTACAGGACTATCAACAATCTTATAAAAGAACAGATCGGTATGATTTCCGGGAGGGAAATGGTGAGTAAAACGTGGACTTACTTCTTTACTGAGATTTTCATAATTCTGCGAACTCTTAATAAAGTAATAATAATAATAATAATAATAACGTGCTTATATAGCGCTTTATCCTCGCGGCTCAAAGCGCTTTACATTAATGGATAACTCATCCTATAAGAACCAGCTTTATAAACATGAGTGTGTGTTAGTATTGTGAGTTCTGTGACACTGAGGTTGGGCAACTTCCGACGGTCCTAGTGGTTCTTTAACGTCCCTCGATTATAATAAAGCCGGCTTTTCACTAGTGAAATAAGCGGAGACAGGGACGTAAGAGGTCACGTTTGTGTGAAAATCGTACGTCTCCGTTCTTTTGATTTTCGCACGAACGCAAGCGTCCTAGTGAAAAACCGCGGCTTAGGGTAAACTGGTGTCCGTGGGAAACTTCTAAAGAAGGGGATCTAGCGAATGGTCGCTCGGAGAATCCAAATTTCGCGAAATTCTTAGGATTCTCGGAATCTCTGATTTTTATTCTGTTGTCGCTGAATTTCTAGGTCATCTTTAGTAGTATAGCCGGGCTGACTAAACCCTCTTTTTACTGAGTAAGTTACTGAGGGAATGCTTCTGATTGGTCTAGGGGTCACCATGACAACCAACAATGGTTGGTCCAAGTAATGACGTCACGATGTTTTGTAATCGTCAAGGGGTGGGAGATAATATATTCCATAAAAAGGGGTGGGAGATAATATATGCCATGGAAAAAGGGGTGGGGAATGAAGGACACAATGTACACCCCTACTTTCGACACTTTTGGCAGTTTGGGACAAAGAAACCACCCCTTATGTTGACACCCTATGCCTTACTTCCCCATAAAACACACGAAAAGAGACAAAAGAAGGGTCCTGTGATTGGTCGACATGTCGCAGTGAGATATAAAAATCGGAACAACTCCCCTAGATTTTCATTTACAAGTTGAATTCACCAAGACGATGGAAGTCACTTACAAACTTGGATCCCGCGATTACTACGCAACTGTGTGCCAATTCCGAGGCCAGGTCAAAGTCCACATTCGCAGATTTGTTCAAGTTTCTCCAACAAAGAGGCTCCCTACTAAGGACGGTGTGACATTGACGACGGATGAGTTTTTTACTCTCAAGAATACAATGGACGAGATGGAGGATTTGATTGATACCTTCTCAGACAACCCAGACAACCCCGACCTTGAGGGGTTTGAACAACGCAATCCACCCAAGTCGCCGCCCGAGTCTGAAGGCGTTGAAGACATAGAAGATGTACTTATTTCAGAGCGGCCTAAGCTGAAAAGACAAAACGCTAACACCAAGACCACGGCTTTGCCGGAAGGAGAAGAAGAAGAGCCATCTTTAAAGAAAAACAAGAACGAACATTTGAACATTTTAGAGCCCAGAACATTTGAAGCGCGTTGTGAACCATACAAATTATACAAATGTCGAGTGTGCGAGTGTCCATTGTATTATGGAGATATGTGCGAAGGCTGTATAACCATTGCCAATAACAAAATAAGCTCTGTAAATTTTTAATGATCAATGTAAATATAATAAAGTGTCATTTGTACTACACTTAATCATGTGGTTACGGCTAATATTCCATCAAAAAGGGGTGGGAGATAATATATTCTATCAAAAAGGGGTGGGAGGTGTCCTCTCCTGTCATATATTAAAACTGTGACTGGTGGCTCTACTGTGAAAGAGATCACTGTATTCACACAATAAAGCTGTAATCAAAAGTGTTATTGTTTAATTCGTCAATAAAGCAGGTCGTTCTAATAACAACGGTGTCATTTATACCCAAACCAGGGCGCAAGGTAGATGTTTTTTATCACCATGCTAGTCCTAATCATTATACCCCTTATTTACTGTTTGGTGCAAGATTACCGTCATCCCCTAAGACGACTAGAGGTCACGTCAGTACGATGCACCAATAACTGTCCTCTTTGTCTCAGAGGACATGACTGTCACTGAGATATATAAATGTGTTGTACACCAATCTTGTTTCATCAGTGTGAACGATAGGTCATGGGTTGCGGATGTCTTGGTGGACTACCCAATATTTCCCTGCAAGACATATTTCGTAAAGTGCGCTGTGTATCAGCCTGTTGTGGTGGAACAATAAGCATCCAAAGTTCTGAAATCGATGGCGGACGAAACATACGACGAAGAGCTGAAAAAAATATATTACAGTCCAAAAAGCGGCGCAAGCTTTTCAGGTGTGGAGGCTGTTTTCCGTGCTGCAAAACAGAAAGGACTTAAAAAGATCACACGAAAGCAAGTGGGAGAGTGGTTGAAAGCGCAAGAGGTCTACACGTTTCACAAACCAGTCAGGAAAAACTTTCCAAGAAACAAAGTAATCACAGGAGGGAAAAACGTGCAGTACCAAGCGGACCTGGTAGACGTTTCCTCTCTCAGCAAATTCAACAAAGGCTACAAGTTCCTGTTGACTTGTATTGACGTTTTTAGCAAGTTCGCATGGGCCATCCCTCTGAAAACAAAGACTGGAAATGAAATCACGGAGGCATTCAAAAAGATTTTCAAGACACAAAAACCCAAGATCTTGCAGACAGACAAGGGATCGGAATTCCTCAACAAAATATTTCAGACCTATCTGAAGAAAGAAAAAGTTCGATTTTTCACAACACATAGCGAGGCCAAAAGTTCGGTGGTAGAGAGGTTCAATCGCACGTTGAAAACCAAGATGTGGAAATACTTTACCTACAAAAACACGCATCAGTATTTCGACATTTTGCCCGACCTCGTAGAGTCGTACAACCACGCCTTTCACCGTAGCATTCAAATGCGTCCCGTGGACGTGACCAAAAGCAACGAAGATCAAGTATGGCATATCTTGTATGGAAAATCAGTCTCGCGCCCCGTGCGTTTTAAATACCAAGTCGGAGACAAGGTGCGCGTGAGCATAGCCAAGAAAATATTCGACAAGGGGTACAAGGCAAATTGGAGCACTGAAATATTCACCATTGCTGAACGACTGCACAGGAGACCGCCCGTCTACCGATTAATCGACGAACTTGGTGAGGAGATCGGAGGCGTGTTCTATGAATTAGAAATTCAAGCCGTGGTCAAGACAGATGATATTTATAAAGTAGAGAAAGTGTTACGTAAACGAAAACACAAAGGAAAGACCGAATACCTCATCAAATGGTTAGGCTAGGGCGAGAAATTTAATTCTTGGGTGCCCGCAAGTGATGTAAAACGGTTGTAAAATGAGTGAATAAACAAATAAACGTATTAAAAGACACAGCATTTGAGTTTTGTAGTCACTTTGCTCTGGTCAGCATGGAAAGTACGCAGTTTTACCTGTGGCTCCCCTCTAACGGGAGTATGGATGTATTTAAAGACAACACCCTGGCTCAGTACCGAATTAAGCTCCCTCAAGCCCTCATTCTTTCCGGCGAATGGCAAATTGGCATTGTCGAAGTGCAATATCCCCATTCGTGGAAAAACGTGCGTAAAACAAACGACTGGAATCGCCTTTACTTGGAAGATACAACCACACCAGATAAAGCGCCAAACACATGTATAGTACCAGAAGGTCACTACCAGTCCATCGAAAGCATTATCCAAGCGTTGAACCAAGAACTTCAAAACTTAGAAAACAAATTTAAAAACACGCGTTTTACGTACGACAAGTTATCTCACAAAGTCACGCTGCAAACTACAGCAAACATTACAGTCTTGTTCCACGGAATTGGGGAAATGTTGGGATTCGAGAAAAACAAGCTCTATACGGGTACCACCATTGCAAAGAGAGAAGCCGATCTAGATCATGGATTCCATAATATTTACGTGTATTGCGATATAGTCGAGTCCCAGATTGTGGGGGATTCTCAGGTTCCGTTGCTAAGGGTACTACCCGTGGAAGGTAGAGATGGGGAGCGGATAACGCGTTCTTTTGTGAATCCGCAATACTTGCCGGTCAGCAGGAAGTACTTCGATGTCATTGAAGTCAACTTAAAGACTAGTTCTGGCGATTTTGCGGCATTTGAAACTGGGAGAGTGCTGATAACACTTCATTTCGAAAGGTCTCTCCTTACTTCGACTGAAGCAGAATGAGAGACTCTGAATTTTACAAAGATTACTACGTGAAGCAAGCGACGCAAAAAGGCGGGAACCTACCAGCCTTTCAAGGAGGTCACACTCAGCGAGGTTATGGATTGGGATCATTTCTCAAAGGTTTATATCGCTGGGCGGTGCCCAAAATCACTTCTGGTGCAAAGGCGCTTGGGCGCGAAGCTCTCAAAGAGGGAATAGGAGTAGCGCAGGATGTGATGAGTGGGCAAAATTTGAAAGAGTCTACACTCAGGCGCGCAACGCATGCCGGGCAGCAGGTATTGAACGATCTGTCATCCCAGAATGCAACGGGAGAACAAACGGGAGCTGGAAAAAAAGCTAGAAAAAGGAAAGCGCCAGCAAAAAAGACCACTTCGTCTTCAACCAAGAAGAGGAAAACAGCTCCGGCCAAGAAGAGAACACACGTTGATCCAGATATTCACCGTTTTTTTGAATAATGGCCCATCCTACTAGATCCGAGACTTGTAGTAAATCAGAGCTCGATGTGTTTCGAGCCCCAAACGTACAAACCAACATTGACAAGTCGCAATGGATCGAGTATTTTCCCGTCTCCAACATCTCCGACACTGGACCTTTGGAGTTTAACATTTCTGGTAGCGGCGACGAATTCCCCGATTTACGACATACTCTGCTGTATACCAAAGCAAAAATAGTCAAGAGCGATAACTCAGCCCTGGATTACGATGACCAAGTGGGGCCGGTCAACCTATTTCATCAAGCAATGTTTTCCCAAGTAGACCTGACCGTGAATGATAAACTGATATCATCCTCCACCAACACAAACCCATATCGAGCTATGATCACCACTTTACTAAGCTACGGAAAAGATGCCAAGAATTCCCAACTCGAAGGTGAATTGTTTTATAAAGACACCGCTGGTAAAATGGACGCTATGAACCCCCTAGTCACAGCTGCTGACAGAAACAGCGGGCTAAAAGCTCGATTTGACATCGCAAAGACAAGCGCACCATTTGAGATGTTGGGGCCCCTTCACCTAGACTTGTTTTCACAGGACCGCTTGCTACTTAACGGGGTGAATGTTCGAATAAGACTGAACCGCGCCAAGAATTCGTTTTGCCTAGTGTCATCAGTAGCCGATGCTGACTTCAAAGTGGTAATTTTAGAGGCCAAGTTGTTAGTTCGTAAAGTGACTCTATACGATGACGCCTTTCTCGGGATTGCCGCCGCCCTGCAGCATGCTCCAGCTCTGTATCCGATTCGCAGAGTAGAGTGCAAGTCCATGTCCATCCCAGCTGGAAACATGAGCTTTAACCCAGACGACGTGTTTTTGGGATCCGTACCGAGAAGAATCGTACTGGGGATGGTAGAAAACTCGGCATTTAACGGAAGCTACGACAAGAACCCGTTTAACTTTCAACACTTTAAAGCAACGCAAGTAGGGGTGTATGTCAATGGGGAATCTGCCCCCGCCAAAGCTCTACAGCTCAACTTTAAAAAGAAGCAATACCTCCTAGGATACATGAGTCTGTTTAGTGGCACAGGAACGCTGTTTCACGACCAAGGAAATCACATCTCACGATCTGACTATGCATCGGGCTACACGCTGTACGCATTTGACTTGAGCCCAGACCTCGCGGCCGGTCCGCATGTGTCGCCTATAAAGCAAGGGAACCTGCGCATTGGAATTCAGTTTTCAGAAGCACTGACAGCAACAGTTAATCTTATTATTTTTGCTGAGTTCGATGGGCTTTTGTCTATAGATTCAAATCGCCAAATAACGTACAATTGGAAGTAGGCGACATGAACACTCAACAGATTGCAACAGTATTAGAGGCAGATCGTTACACGCGGCCCTATTTCGGAGGGGTGTTTGCCTCTGACGAGCTCCCGAAGACAGTGGACAAATACCCTTCGGTGATTGTTGGAAACGTGGATGGAAAAGCAAAGCCGGGTTCGCATTGGTGCGCATTCTATATCACGGAAGAAATGGGGTGGTTCTTGGACTCTTATGGAAAGAAGCCAGAATACTATACGCCGGCCTTTAAACGTCTTTTGGAGGAGAACTGCAAGAAATGGACCTATAACGAACAATGTCTCCAGAGCATAGACTCGAACGTGTGCGGCCATTACGCCCTCTATTTTTTGTTATTAATGTCTCGAAATATACCATTGCCTACCATTGTAAATAGATTTTCGCGTAATTTTAAAGAAAACGATAAACTTGTATACCGTTTTATCACAAAGCGCTACGGATATTTATTCCGTCATAAGAAAGCGCACCGTGCTACGCAGCAATTGTCAAAACCAATAAAACATTGATTCTATTAAGTACTGACGTTGTTTTATTTCTTTTTCTGATCACATTACATTAAAAATTCAACCAGCGCCTAGACAGTTGTTTTTTCTTTTTCGATGAACTTTTCATGGGACCTATTGGGGTTACGTCTGATTCTGTTTCTTGAAGTAGAGGAGTGCTTCGTTTGGCGAGTAAACTCGAATTAGATTTAAACTCCCTGACGGTTTGCCTTCTACTCTGATTACGCACTAAATGATCTGGAGTGTTCATTTTGGCAAGGCCTTGAGCAAACGCGTGCCACCCTAGAGGGTCAATGCCTATTCCATCTCCACGCAGTACGTCATTGAAAAGATCTACCACGTGCGTCCCTTTGATTGGGGCTTGGTTTTCGTAGATGAGCTGACCACTTTTGTCCCACTTCAAAATGTCTGGATGATCTTTGATTTTCTCGATTAGCAATTTTCCTCTAGCTTTGAGGACCTTTGGCAGTGCCTTTAAGATTTCAGTTTCAACTTTATCTTCCGTTTGCGGCAAAAGTTTCTCTCTCCCCTCCTCGTCGTTGGTTCCCTGTCCCGCCACTTGCTGTGAAGTTTGTTTGGAGTTCTCAGTGGCATCACTCTCCACTTTGACCTTGATGGGCTCTTGTTTTCGTTTTTGGTAGTACACGAGATAATCTTGAAGCTTGTTTATGTACTGGCGCACCTTTTCTCCGTCCGTTATATCGTCGTCAACCAAAGCGTGTTGCATTTCGCTATCCAAACCGTTCAGCCTGTCGGTCAAGGGTGGTGTATTAACCTTTTTGCGCTGTTGCATTCTGTCTTAGATAGTTTCGGGCACGAGTACCATCTTTTTTGCGTGACTCATTTTATAAGCTGTTCCAGAACTCGTATGGCGGCAGGAAGTAACAGCGGGAGAATATTACCCCCAGACTGAACTAAAATGTTTCGCTTTTTGGACAAGGGAACTTTCTTATCAACTAGCTTGTGTAATTGCTTTTTGTATGTCAGCAACTTTTGTTTTTTGACAGAGCTGATGGGCACTGTCGATTTGAGAACGTTAAAAACGCACTCGCACAGTGTTTTTATCAGTGGATCGTCGGCAACTTTTAAGAAAACTTTGACTTGATGTGGCTTGCTCAGCGATATTACCTTGAGATGATGATAGTTCCGTCTAGCACGAGCACTCATCTTCAAATGATACAAGTAACCTTGTGTCGACCCATTTATTATGCGCTTTTTATATAGGCAAACTGTGTGTCTTCTGGAAGTATATTTGTTCTGAGACGGTAATCCGCTGGGCAGGTGTTCTTCAAGTCACATAAAAGATACCCATAAGGCTTTGCGGTTGCATCTTCAAATGCATGCTGCATGTACTTTGTGTTACCGGGAAATATTTGGCGGGCCAAATGATTAACCTGGGTACCGTCTCTCGGATTCTTGAATAGGAATATGTAGTTTGCGTTCAGACTGACATTTCTCATTTCTTTGCCTTGAATAAACAAGTTTTGAACGATAAAAACACAAGACAGATTCCTGTGGTGCGCTGTTCTGCTAAAAATCTTTGTCAGGAGGGGTTGACTGCTCAACTCGCACATCATATCGTCAAAAACAATCAAATTTCTAACGTTTGGGTCGAGTTTGGACTCTAAATCCGATGACGGAGTGCCCTCATCAAAGGAGATATTTGGTATGGTTTCTTGCATGCGTTCATAAGCAGGTTGATCCAACATGTAGTACCAAATAATATTTTCCGGGCCCCTTGGATAACATCTTCCCCTCCCTCTAAAATGCTTCGTAGCAGCTCAGTCTTCCCGGATGACGACGGACCGGCAATAATGGCGCTAAACGGGTGCACTAGACGCGTGTCAAAAGGTTCCGAACGATGTGAATACATGCTACCGACTGACAAACGTGGCGATCTATAGCGCGTTATATTCAAGAACACTACATACTTTTATAACCTTAATTGTTAAAACTGCAAATCGGACTTAATCGGGACAAAAAGGACACTCGCAAAACACACAAGTTTGTTTGTCACACAATATTGATTTATTTTTTAGAGTTATATACATTATGTACAATTTTATATACAAAAGTTTGAAAATCTAAATATACAACATCTAAATATCTAGCGGTACTGTAGTAACACCGTCTTCTAACACTTTTCTCTTCGGGTAGAAATAGGAAAAGCCAGCTCTTTCTTGCGTGTAGGTGCATATCTGATTATTTACTACCCTAAAGCCCCTGTTCGTCCCTTAACTTGTTTGTTTAGAACGCAGGACGTCCAGGTACCGCTCCTTGGTGATGTCGTTTGTTCTTTTGTTTATACCTTTACAGGAGAATTTATCTTTCTCGCCGAAACAAAAGTAGGTTTTTGAGCATAGCGCAACTGCCCCTTCACCCTCCCATTCAACCTTGAATTTTCCTGGAGTTCGCTTGTCGTATGCAGCGTTCTCCAGGGTGTCATTTTTTGGGAACCAGTTGAGCTTGTCTGCCTCAAACTCTTGCCGCAACTCGGGTTTGACAAGACTTTCAACTGATTCCCCAGAAATGGCTATGTAGGCGGAGTCGGTATCAGTCTCTACATATTGGAAGTCAGACCGATCCATGTAGTAGTCTAAAAAGTCAAAATAAAACTGAAGCATCCTTAACTTTGCGTACTGGTACACAAAGAATCCAATTTGCATAGGTAGATTCAGGTTTATCCGCTTTTTAGACGACTGCACTTCATAGGTACCCTCCGTTATCTCCTCTAATTGCCTAAAGAAGGGAGAGTTTATAAGATGGGACGCTTTATTCTCTTCCACAAACCTAACTTCTCTATGTCTCAGTTGGTTGGTGATAGTTTTCCCATACGAACTATTTCCAACCTGCAAATATCAAACGAGGAAAGTATGTCAATAAAATGCCGCTTTATAACGTTCTCCTGTGAAAAAAAAAAGTTGTGTTATACCACACGCAAAGTAGCAATACTTACCAGCTTCATGGTATCCGCAATGATAGCCTTGGATTTGTCAGCGTCGCCAGCCCGTCTTGCATCCGAAACTGCCTCTCCAAAGGCCCTGAAACAGGCTTCGGGGGTATATTCAACGACCTGACGAAATAAGAGTTACAAAAGTTAGTTTAAGTTCAAAAGAACATGTCTTACTCATTATTGTATTTTACCTGATGCACTTTGGTGACCACGAGCCCATGTTCGAGGTACCATTTCAAGAGTGGAGTGGCCAAGAGGATTTTGTCTCCCTTTAGGCTCCCGATGAGACTTCGCCTCGGCTGCTTTAGGAGACCGTGCTCCTCGGCGTGCTGGCGCATGTGCTCTCCAATATCGTCACGGCTAATCGTCGTATTTTTAAAGATGGGACACATCTCCGAGAAATAATCTTTGAGATTGTCCGGTACATGGATATCCAGCTCGACCACGCCAAACAGAGAGTCATCGCGCACAGCTTGTAAAATCTGCTGGTCGTTCAAGGTAGTCTTGTGGTCCAGAGGGCGGGAGAAACGCTCTCGGAGGAAACGCTGTATGTCAGGGTTCTGTCTTTTCATCTGGCGCCATTCACACTCGTAAATCTACAAATCATAAAAAATATAGCATGTTATACTATTATTATAAACTATGCTTTGCTATAATATTATACTATAATTATACTATACTATACTATACTATGCTATGCTATGCTATATTAAATTATACTATATAAAATTATATTATACTATACTATATTGAATTATATTATATTATAGTGCGGTACGCTGTGTATTCCCGTAGGACTTTCGTGCCGAAATTGATTTCTTAGCTGATTGACACTAGTTTTGGGTCGAATAATAAGATTTTGATGGGGTTCAAATTTTTCGACCACGTCTTCCCCAGTTTCTGGCTTCATTTGGGGGTAATTTATGCTAATTAGATGCAAGAAATAAGTTTCGCGAATATCTTTGCGTAGATTCAAGATAATTCGACCAAACTTGCTGGAGAGATTGATCTTGATGACCTGAGTCGAATGATATATGTTAGTTACCATAGAAACCAGAGTTGACGTCAGGACCAGAGGCGGCGGCCATCTTGGATCCGCCATCTTGAATTTTCGAGCTCTCGTTTTTGGTAGTAATATCCTTTCAATAAATAACTTTGTGAAGGCGTATATGTATAAAGCCTAATACTTCGTACTCGAGAAATATATTTCTTATTGACTGTTTCAAATTATAGTTCAAGTTTATTTTGACAAGTTATTTATTTTAAAATATTGTAAAATCACGGAATCTCGGCGTTTTTTTTCGCACGTTTCGGTGCCTCGTTTTTCTCGGAATTTTGGCCGTCTCGGAGTCTCGAAATTTTTGTACCGCGGTCTCGGAGGATTTACCCATCGCTATCCCTAGTCAGGTTTCGATGACGTTCCCTGGACACCAAGTCAATTAGCAGGACCAGATCCGCAAGGAAACGCAAATCTCTTGCGACAAATGCTCATCCTGTGAGCACTTGGTTAGGGATCAGCGCGTCTGCTTCTTCGTGGCTGTGTTCGACATTTGATCTTGTTCTCGTAAACTACGACCAACTTGATGGCTGTGTTACTAATCCAGTGGCGAACAATGTGACGAGCTTGCTTTTGGTTTTTGACTATGAGAGGAGGACCTTAATGGACATGGTGAGCCTCATTTCCGGGTGTATCTGCAACTCGACAGATGCTGTGGATCTTTTCTGACGCGTCTTGTTCTTTAAGGAACTTTCCAAGTAATAATCAAAAACTACTCGAACATCATCAAAACCAGATACCGTTCGCTCGATGCTCTTTACAAACGATTCTTGGAGATCAGAAATCTTTAGCGTCATAGGCGGCGGACCCGGGGAGGAGCACCCCCACTTTTTGAACTGGGGTACTGAGCACCCCAACTTTTTGAATAAAGCTAGCATATTTTTTGTATTTACACTCAAAGAAGAGAAGAAACAGAAGAACAGAGGCGTGTCCTTTTGATTCTGTTTAATAAACTAGCTCGTTCAAACCTAACTATGGGCGCTTTCTCACATTGTTCCCAAAGTGTTTTTCGCACGAAAATTATGTGTCCATATTTTGCCTCTTCGCCACCCCCACTTTTAAGGGTGCTCCGCCGCCCCTGAGCGTGGCGCTTGTTTTTTTTTTAACCTGTAAAATAGCAAAATACAAAACGTTTTAGACAACATATTATTGTTGCTGACGCTGTTGCTGCTGCTATAATTACCTTGAACGACGGCCATAGCATCAACAATAAGTACTGGATGCAGTGCTCTTAAGAATTTTATCAGGAGTGTCTGTGGTTGCAGCTGTTGTTTGACCTCCTCGATCAAGCGCATCAGACTAGCTTTGTCAGTTGGGATATACAGCGACCCATCGACTGAGCAGAAGGAACGCGGTACCATTGCCATCTCGAACTCGCCGATGGTCTGTTCGAGTCTTCTCACAAGCTCTGGCCTGCTTCCTTGGATTATGGGAAACCTTCCAAGAAGCTCCCGTTCTACGCGCAGCTTGATCACTTGTCGCCAACTCGGAGTTTAGTCTTCTCCATCCAGTTTGAGATGGTCTTCAGTACATTGAGTGCTTAGAAGATGGCAACAGTCTATCTTCCGCGAATTCTTCAAACCGCTTTTGACTTTCTCTGCATAGCACAGGGTACCTTCTTTTGCTTTTTCCGGTACAAGAGCTGACGACACCACACTCTTCAAAGGAGTCCCGACAGCAAATCGATTGCCTTCACAGTGCACCTTTATTGAGTGGCGGAGTTTCATTGCGTTTTCTCGCGTTCGTACAGCAATATTCCCAGAGCTGATAGTGCTCGTTCCGCTCAGAGGCCTTTGATACTTTAGGAAAACAGCTGAGATACTGCCTAACCATACGGGCGAGATGCGGAGATGTGGTAACAAGGTAGTCTAGGGCGGCTTCGTCTTGACTTAACTCGACCATCCCTCCGTGGCGCTTCAATCATTTGATCTCCTGCTCCTGCAAGGGTTTGATCTGTAAACAGCTTCGTGAACGGGACTCCCGCCGTCCTAGGATCTTCCTGTTCCAGTGTGCTCATCTACGCGAGGTAAACTGGCATAAGTCGAGCGCAGTTAAGGTATGAGTATACCATTGAGGGGTCTCGCGGAGAAAAAATTCGTATCACGTCACAATTTACACCACAAACGTCGTTCATATATCATTTTAAAGCTAAAAGATTGTTCTATCCGATGAATACTTTTGTCTTCGTTATATTGTACATGAACATATATTTTTTTAGCTCTAAAGAAAAAAAGACCGACTTTCTTTGAAAAGTTCCATCTTCTTCCAATTAAATTGCACAGTTCCAAATATAAGCAAAATCTATTCTTTAGAAGGCGATCTAAAAAAGGGTGTGCGGGAATTTTGATTTTCCTTTTAAAACATATTTTATGCTAATTTTTGTGTTAGCATTGCCAAAAATATCTGATTTCAACCTTTTTTACGTGATATTTCCGCAAATACGTAAAATATCAATAATCCCGCACACCTTTTTTCAGATCGCACTCTAAGGAATACATTTTGCGGAAATCTGGAGCTTTTAACATTAACTGGAAGTGACAGGAACTCTTAAAAAGCAAAATTTGGTATTTTTCCTTTGAAGCACAAAACGACGAAAATGATCCATCAAATTACCGTTGCATAGAAATATACCACTTAGTAAGTAAGGCCGTTCCATAAGCTTTAAAACGATATATAATTGGCCCTTGTAGTGTAAATAATGACACGACAGTGATTTTTTTTCGCGAAAAAGTGACATCCCTCGCGCAAAGGTATACTCATACCTTAAGAAGATCGTGCGCAACGAAGTACTTGATAAGACCTTCCAAGGTAGCCTTCCCAGTCCCCAGAGCGGCAGGCATGGACGAGCCCTAAAAGGTTGTCTACTTGCTTGATATACTGTAACATAAACCGCGCCAGATCTCCCAGACTTTTTTTTCACTCTCCTGTGGTTTGATATTCACAGAGTACCAGGTCAGGATGTCGTAATTATAGAAGTCGACCATTCCTGGACTACTACATCCGTGGAGTGCCTCTCTAAAAGAAGCGCACTGCGCACAAGGTAGATCCTCATTTACTGGGAGGGTTGTGAAGTCAAACCTCATCACCAAAAATGTGAGGCTGGTTGTGATATGGTACTCGACGCCGCGCTCCCTTTTTTCGAAAATTAAAACCCACGGCAGCAGTGATTGCTTTCAGACAGCAGTGTGTCTTTAGTCCAGACAAGCAATTCTTGCATGATTTTCCCACGGTAATATTTTGAAACACTTCTCAATTAAGGGGGCTGCAAGCTATTCATAATTCGAAGTTCAGTCTACATCACTGCTTTTGTACAAAAATATTAACAAAAAAATCGTGAAATTATAGGTGGATTTTTGTGCATATTACTTTTGTGTGCTTTTAAGGGAGCATAAATACTGTCGAAAAAATCACCGAAAAAACGATTTTATCATTTATTTTTTATTTTTGGTGTTTAGTTATGGCAAAAACAATTTTAATAACTGAAGGAGAAATTTGATCCTGTGAAATAAAGGTAATCAAATTTGTTTACCATTTGCGCCCCCCTTAGACATGTTACCATGGAAACGACAACGCCCAAAAGACGTCAATCATTGAATAGATCTTTTATACCAAGTTTGGTGAATATTGGTTTTATTTTTGTTTAGATATTTTTAAAAACCTGTTTTGAGAACCTAATTTGCATATTTCCATTTTAATGCATCCCATAATATGTGTATACGGGGTCTGAAAATTTGAACCCCATCAAATTCTAATTATTCGACCCGAAATGAGTCCAAAACAGCAAAGAAATCAATTTCGGCACGAAAGTCCTACGGGAGTAATTTTTTGGACATAGTGTACCGCACTATTATACTATAGTGTATAATACTATATAATAATTAAATGTTAGAAGCTGCACATACCTCGATAAGTTCGTAGCCTTGATCTCTGATATACTCGGAGTTTGCGGCCGTTTCTTCGCGCAAATCAACCATAGGCAACTTGCGGCGCTCATTAAAGTCTTTTCCTTGAGTTAGATAGCACTCGTGGCCATGCCAGAAACATCTAAAAACCAAAATATTTGAGATATAACTATACCACGAATACAACGCGGGGTTTGTGCTTGGGGTATTTGATTATACTACTAATTCTTACCCGTGAAATTGGAAGACTTTCTGTCCATGGAACCCATCCACTGGCAACCGTCTGGCTCCGACCCGCTTTTCCGTGTTATTCAGACGATGCCTGATGTGGATTCCTCGATGATGGGCCTCCCACGCCAGCCACTCGTCTGCCACTCTTTGAGAGATTTCTGGCTTGAAACCAGTCTCCCTCCTACGCCTTGTAAAACTACCCGTAGGCAGGTCTTGCATGATACACCACAAGTACAACGCATTTGCATCATAACCGAGCACCCGATTACACAATTTCGGCTCCCTTCCCTTGGCCTTCATCCCCTCCTGCCTGATGTATGTTTTTCCCGCTTCGTGATAACGGTGAAAAATGATGGAGGGACCTCCTGTGTTATTATTTTTAAATAACTCGTACAAGTCTTTGTTCTTTTCATCGAACAAAGAAAAGTATGTTTGGTCCCCGACAAAGCTAAACAGATACTTCATTGTCAGACCAGGGACCGATACCCCGTCTTTGAAAATATCTATTTCCCTTTCTCGCCAAAAGGCCATCATCTTTTCAACCGCTTCCACAAATGGTCCGACATCCAAATTATTATACCACATAAGAAAGTCCTTAAATGTACGCATGTTCTTTTCAGCCCAAACGCGCTGGCAGTACTGAAAATCTTCTAAGGAGATGTTGGCGTTATGAATGGACGAATAAAAAGCCTCATGCTGTGGGAGAGCCGAGCAATTCAGCTTTTCTAAAGAGTTCATCCACTCATAAGGGAAGAAAGCTTTTGTTTGTGTACACTCATACGCCTTTAAAAACTGGGCGTAGCTGAAGCCTGGAGCCAGAAATTACTGATATCCATGAGTTTTAGGTGCTCGGTTTTGATACACATGTGGTTGTTCATGCGCTTGATGGTGAACTGCACGACCTCGCTCTTCACAAGGTAAGGAAACAAGAACTGCTTCACGGCATTAAGATCGTAAACCCCACTATTGAAGCCAAGGACTGGGAGCTCTTTCAGATATTGCTCGAGCTTGACCTATAGGAATGAAATTATTTAAGTATCAGTTTTAACTTCTAACCGGATGATAGAGGGCCTGTGGAGAAAACCACCGTCAGTATCACACAGTATACCTTGAGTTTCACCAGAGGGTGCTGTTTTTCCTCTGTGTTAGTGGGTCTTTCCCTCGCTGGTTGCGGCTCGTCCCGTCTCTGCGCGTCGATGGCGTGATAGAAGGACACATCCTGTTCGTCGATGTCGTCGTTATTCAGGAACGCGCGATCCTCTTTCGTCTCGCTCTCTATGTCTTCCTCGTCCTCGTCGTCGCTGTCAAGGACGTTAATACCAGCGGCCCCCTCTCCCTCGTCAGTTACAGTCGTACTGCCATTGATTTTCTCATCAATTAAACGCAGAACCTCGGCAAATTCACCCGATAATAAGCGGTAGCTTTCGTGGCTCAACTGCAAAAGGTATTCCACAAACGACTGCAAAAGCTCATCAGCGTCGCCGCTGGTAACAAAGCATTTTGGGGTGGTGAAACCTGGAACATTTGAGCATACGCTGGCGCTTAACGGGACATGCTTGTTCTCCCACGTCAGCTTGGCGCTATTATCGGGCAAATCAGACCTGAGTAGCATGCACTCGAAGTCAAAGGTTGCAAAGTACGGGAAAAATTTCAGGTTATCTGGTACGGTAATTCTCTCGTCCGCCAACTGGTCAAAGATTGTCGGGGGAACCACGTACGCACCACCCGGGAACTTGAGCCTGGTTTTGGCTTCACAAGTTCTCTCGTGGCGGTTTAGCCTGAATCCATCTTTCCAGTACTTTCCACACCGCGAACAGCAATAGGACTTCGAGTACAGCTTGAAGCTCTTGATGTAAGAGAAATGGCGCTCATACAGGTTGAGGGAGAGGGTGCTCTCGTGGTGACACAGGGAACGATGGACTAGTCGAGCGGTGATTTCAGGTCTACTAGATTCTGTATCCTCCGTATCGTCACCGGTACTACCGTCAGCCGCGACAGACTCCAAAGAGTACACGAAGACATTGACCTCAAACAAACTTTCCAGTAGAGGGAGCTCGTCCAACGTGACTCCATAGAAGGGTTTATTGGAGGGGTAGGCTGTGCGATATCTGTAAAAACAACATTATTAATATCATGTTATTGTTATAGTTATTGTTGCTGCTGTTGTTTCTCTTACCTTCTGTAGTAATCTTGAGTGTCCCTTTCCAAATTCCTTTCATGGGAGCCATTGTGCATGGCAAGAGCGCGGAAGAAGCACAAGTTGTCATTGTAGGGGACACCATTCTTATCATTACACTCTAGTGCCACGAGACCCTTGTTACGGAGGATGTAGGAAGGGAGTAAGACGGATCGTCCAATAGGGTGACCACGCAGTTTGTTGACATAGAAAGTGACGTTTGTCACCCCCACAACAACCCACTTGGTGTTGGGACGTTGCTGGCGCACCCACTCCATGATATCGAGATTTTCCAAGGCGTCTCGCACTCGCTGTAGATCCTCCCGGGTGGCGACCTGGTATGGTGTTTCAAACAGCTGGTCGTTGTTCCGTGAGCTGTACCTGTAAGCCAGATTGCCTGTCTCCGTGTTACGAAGAATAAAACCAAAGGACAAGTTTATCTTAAATACAGTTCTCTGGTCATTAAATATTCGATCAAGGAGTGGCAAGAGCTGGTTTGGGCTCGGTACAGACACACGGAAGTTATACCGGTCATGAAGAGGATTGTTTCGGGAGAAATGGGTTCGGATGTGATTCCAGTTCTCCCGATACACAGGTGCCTCATTCATTTGCATCGCGTTAGCTGGATCTTCCTCCCAACTTGTGCTGGATCCAGGTGAAGCAGATGACTTTTGTTTCTTTGGCTTAGGATCTATATAAAAAAACGACACAAATTTAGACTGCTTCGAAAAACGGGTTGGGTAGCCTGTGGACATAACATGAGCGCGAATGGTGACGAATAACTGAGGAATTGTTGCTTGAGAGAAAGTTTATTACCTGAACGCTTATCTTCCGAAGGTCGTTTTGAGGCTCCACCATGCGTCTTTAAGTGGTTGCGATAAGGAGCCATGTTGTTAAACGTTTGGCCACACGTATTACATGTAAAGTTTCGTGTAGCGTCGCGTCGCTCGTGGGCTTGAACATGACGAGCCAGATCACTCTTTTGACCAAACCGCTTGTTGCAGCGGGGGCACTCGTGCGGTTTGCTTCTCTCGCCGTGTTTGTTTTGCTTGTGACGTTTCAAGTTGTCGGGTCGCGATAAGATTTTGCCACAAACATCACACTCCAATCGATGTACTTCCTGGCCATTCTAAAGTGGAAAACGTATTTCAGATCACGCGTAACAAAGGCATTACAACAATAAATACTCCATTATTTACACAAAGACAAACAAAAACTACCTGCTGAGCTGGCTCATTTTCCTTATTAAAACGTTCCCGGTCATCCACATCGGTGTTGTTCTATCGAAAAGGAATTTCAGTTTACTACGATTGTTTGGACAATAAATTGGAAGTTACAACCTCAAAAAAATATATATGTATTACTCACTTTCTCCACTATCATTGGTTCTTCGGAACCATTGTCATTCTATAAATAAAATAATAAAGCGAATTAAGTTGTCTGTTTACACTTAAGTTGTCTGTTTACAAGTTAAAGTTCTCCTGTTGCTGTTTATATGCGCGACTTTATTGGGGTAAAAAGAATGAAAAATCAACAAATAATCACCTTGTCGGTAGTCAATTGATCGCCTCCTCCAACTTGTAACGTTGTGGAGCAGCAGAGCTCTATAAAAAACGTAAGCGATATTTACATAATTTGCATTTATATTCAGAGAAGCAGTGTCAGTCGGGGTTTTGTGAATCGTAACGAACAACCAAACATCTATTTAGACTGTGACAAACAACTGTAACAAAACACTATAACTCCACATGCTCACTCACGTTTTCGATAATATTTTCAAACTCTTCAGTGACTTGAGTTGATAAATCGAGAGAGGTCTAATACAAATAGAAGATTTAGTTGTTTAGCATTTAAACTAACGAGCGCCGCTTAACATATGAATTGAATAGACCACCTGCTACCAGTAATGATCGCTTAATACCCTGAACTGTACGCCTAACATTTATTTACAAATATGACCGACGACCGGTTAGCGCAGTGGTAGAGCGCCGGGCTTATGTTCGGGAGGTTGGGAGTTCAAACCCTGGCCGGGCCAACACTCAGGGTCTTTTTCTAATAATTGAGGAGAAGGTGCTGCCTTTGCTCTAACATCTGCAAATGGTTAGACCTTCGCGTCTTCTCGGATAAGGACGTTAAACCGTAGGCCCCGTCTCTCACATACACTACACTAACCGGAACCAGAGGGACGTTAAAGAACCACTAGGACCGTCGGAAGTTGCCCAACCTCAGTGTCACAGAACTCACAATACTAACACACACTCATGTTTATAAAGCTGGTTCTTATAGGATGAGTTATCCATTAATGTAAAGCGCTTTGAGCCGCGAGGATAAAGCGCTATATAAGCACGTTATTATTATTATTATTATTATGACAAAACCCCGAAACTTTACTCACGTTTTCACACGAAGCCTGTGGTTTGTGTTTTTTTTTTTTTTTTGGGTAAAACTGGGCAAACAAACAACGGCAAGCGTTCGTTTCTTGTCTCCCACGATAATTTATTAAATCAAAAAGGGGTGCGAGGTGATACATTCATTCTGAAAAGAGGGTGGGATCGAGACTATTGATGCCGGTCTGAGCTAATAAATCGACAGAGGTCTAAAACAAAACAAAATAAACTAGTTTGAGTTTTAGTGTTGGTGCTATTAGAGTAACGAGAGCTTTGCTGGTCACATCAAACACCCCTATATACGTACCTGAGAACCAACATAATCAGTAATTACAGCTGTTTTGAGTATTCTGCGCACTCTCGAGTTCGACTTCCAATAGCCGGGCGTTCTGGCTTCCGTCAATCAAACTCTCGGGTCTAATTTGAGTCTTAGCCGACCGTAAGTTAGGCCACTTGTTTATAAAAAGATGGTAGAAGATGCTGTGTGTTGGGGCATTTCAGCAGTATGGCGAATAACTGAATTCTATGTATTCCAAAGAGTTTCTAAGTTTGATTGACGGAAGCCAGAAAGCGGTTTGACGACTGGAAATCGATCTCGAGAGTTCGCTGAATACTCAAAACAGCTGTAAAAGGTCTGTTATTTTATAAAACTCTTTTCTATCTCAACATAAAAAGTGCCTAGCAGTTCTCTTGATCAAGATAAACTATATATCAATAATTTACTATGATGTGTTTTTACATTAAATGTGCTTCTCTCCCTGCAGACATTTGTTAAGAACTATTTTGTGTATTTATGTCTGTTACTAAATATTTAACCGTGACCAAATAAAGTGACATGCATGGGTTTCCCTCTAAAATCGATCTTGTGATCACTTCACTCATTTTTAAAAACAAAACCGTACTCACCATTTCTAAATGATTTTCAGCCCCTGGAGATATAGCTTGGGTTGTCTGCGATTGAACAAAAATCCGACAAAAGTTAGATATTTGAAGACGAATATCGTGTAGAAATCTCTTAATAAACATCTAAAAACAAAATTGTATATTTGATTAACCAAATTCAATCGATTACATTGCTGGATGGATGCTTTCTCCGACTTGGTTGCTATAAGTAATAAGCGAATCTGAGTGAAATAATTAAAAACTTTCTTACCTCCGTTTCTGGAATAGTTAATTCCATCAGGCGATCCAAAGCGTCCCCAATCCTCTCACTAGAGATCTCATTATTGAAAATAAAACTCTCTAGATCCTCGAAAGTCGAAAACGCGTTAAAATCCATGATTCAATAAAGACGACCTTCCTTGTTTTTTTTTTACAGAGTGTAATAGATCCTTCAAAGACGATTACTTTCTCTCTCGAGCTGTCTGTTTTCGTGTGCTTTATGGGGAAGCAAAGCGTAGGGTGTCAACATAAGGGGTGGTTTCTTTGTTCCAAACTGCCAAAACCGTCGAAAAGTGGGGTGTTTATACATTGTTGTCCTTCAACTCCCGCCCCTTTTTCATGGCATATATTATCTCCCACCCCTTGGCGCCAGCGATTACAACACATCATGAGGGTTGTCATGGTGACCCCTCGACCAATCAGAAGCATTCCCTCAGTAACTTACTCAGTAAAAAGAGGGTTTAGTCAGCCCGGCTATACTACTATCTTTGATGTGAAATCCCTTAATAGCATATTCTTCGCACACCCCTAAGAGATAGCAGTTGATTGAATTTTATACCCTAAGGGATAGGACGAGCACCCCCATCTATGATTATGGGGAGCCCCCCCCCCCCCCCCCCCCACCCGGAAGAAATACCTTTGATGGAAAATAGTTAGACTAAAAAACTTAAATGTATGGTAAAATCTTCATAAAATGGCACAATTAAAAACAGTTTGTGTTGAGTATCATTATAAGGATCTGTTATTGAAAAAATGGACCCCGGTGCGCAAAGGTTGTCTTGGAAAACTCGCTGTCTTAAGTTAATATACAAGTTAATATACCTTTTTCCAAAATGGCCGCCGAAAATTTAAATCGATTTTTGTTAAAAATGAACACCAGCACTAGAACACACATCATCATTTTAGTAGAACTGCAAAATTTCGCTGCAGTATATCCAATAACTTCCGAGAAAACGAACGTTTAAAATTTGAAAATTTACAGACGTTTGTATGACTGGGGGTATGCGTCATACCCCCAGTCATACAAATCTCTGTAAAATTTTCCATTTTCAGGCTCTGCTTTTTCAGCCGACATGGCATTTGGCATAACAAAAATTTAAAGTATTACTAATGTGAGGATACTCTTTCTAGTGCCAGTATTTGATTTTCAGTCAGTTTAATTTTAAGACATGTGAATTTGCGGAATACTGGTCTATTGGCGCTATGAGCCGAATTATGAAAATTCCAAAAAGAAAGCATTTGTTTTGACGCTTTAAATTAACAAAAAGTCGTGAATGGATTCAGTGCAATGAATTTCTACCTATTTTATTACAGAGTATAGAACTCGAGATCGAATCAGCTGAAGAAGACAACCGGCCGATACCCAGCCTCCCCCCTTCACTCCAAAAGTACCTCCCCCGGAAAGTATTGTTCATCGATGGGTATCTGCAGGTAAGGCTAATTCCTGTTACCCACCCTCCCCCTTCACTCCAAAAGTACTTCCCCGGAAAGTATTGTTCATCGATGGGTATCTGCAGGTAAGGCTAACTCCATTGTTGTTGCTAAGCTGGGCAAAATGGCGGCTCTCCTTATATTTTATTTATCTCCACCATAGGTTCCATATGCTGGTCTCCCAGGGCGAAGTGATGTTGGTTCTATTCGAGTGCCTAACAACATCTCGGACGCCAAACGGGAATGTGACAGACTCAACGTGTCCTGTAGAGCGTTCTCTTTCGTGCTGAATGCAAGTGCTGCGAACGAGCATGCGTATTTCAAGTACAACCTGGGAATACCGACCTACATGGGGGGACGACATCTGTACATCAAAACCGAGAGTGCGGATGACTTTATACGGGGTAAGAAACGTGTGAAGGTGGACTGTGAGGCAGTCTCTACTTTGGGCTAAACATCCGTAAAATCAGCGCATTGTTTCGTCAATTAAATGAGCTAGTCCTAGGCTTCACGAAAGCTGGCGTGGCTTATAGACTCTTCTACGGTTTCCTGATCTTTTGAAATCAATACGTTGACGATAATCCATCCACACAACTGAAAATTGAACATTTGTACAAAGCAGCGCATTTTTGTCGTCAATTAAGCGCGCTTGATTCGCTGAATTTGTCTAGACGTTTAAACTGACGTACTGAAGGTTGTCAGTTGTAGGTGGAGAGTTCGCAGAATTATGATGAAAACTGCAGTAAAAAATCATGGATCAAATCATTTATTCAAGGCAGTTTTCATTCTCGTACCCAGAGCTCCCCGTTTCATCACCTCCCTGAGGGGGGCCTGGGGACAGCCATTTGGGGGACCTTCGCTGATTGGATGGGACGGGGCAAATGCGCACAGAAAACTAGCTTTATCTCGCATTTAAAAAAAACGTCACTGACTATCCTTTTGCAAGTCGTCTTTCCAACCTATCAGTGGCTGTCACCAGAACCCCCTCCCCCGCGGAATCAGAGGATCGAGGAGGCTTTATGGATGAGAATAGACATTTTTTTATTACAGGGCTCTACGAAAATCTGACATGCGCAGTACCCATGATCAGCCTGCGGAACGCCTCAAATGAGCAATGCGCGCTTCCAATACTCGACCCATTCGACCAAGAACTTATGCACTTGGTGAAAAGACGAGGACCAATGGAATGCGACAGTAGAGATGTGTTCACTGCTCTTGGGAACAACACGCTACGAATAAAAGAGGACGCACCAATGATAGACACTCTAGACCACGTGATTGTTCAGCCAATTTTCCGTGTAAATGAGAGCGATTTTCATTTCGAAATTGGGCCTAAAAGGCTCCTCAATCTTACAGACAGGAGTTTTGCTGTTAAAGAAGACTTATGGAAAGTAAAGTCTGTCCTGAAAAATGGTCGAGACGTGACAACGTATCACTTATCTGTCGTAGAGAAACCAGAAGTTCAACAGCGCATGCACCAGAGCGCAGCACCGCTGGACATAATTATGATATTTTTCGATGCAACCTCGAGGGAGCACTTTCAGCGCATGCTGCCTATGACCTTTAAGTTTTTAGCCGAGGAAATGAAGACACATTTTTTTAAGGGTTACTCAGTTGTTGGCGATGCAACGACTCCAAATTTGAACGCATTGTTAACTGGGAAGAGTCTGGACGAGAACGCGAAAATACGCGACGCTATGAGAGGGAATGCCGGCGCGGGGACTGTGGACGAGTGGCCCTTCATATTCAAAGACCTGAAACGCCTTGGATTCAGTACATTTTGGAGTGAAGACTATGCTAGCATAGGTAGGTGTCAAAGCTGCAGTAATGTCTACATGATAACACAACTATCCGAAATAGAATTACTTTAATCTTTGTTTTTTCGTAGGCGCATTCCAATACCGTCTGAATGGCTTCCGAGATCAACCAGTTGATCACTACGGCCGGCCTCTATGGCTCGGCACCGGGGGGATGTGTATAGGCGGGCAATTCCAAGTCGCTATGCAGCTAGAATACCTGAAGAGCTTCATGAAGTCCTACCCTGGGCGGAGAAAATTTGGCCTCACTTTTCTATGTGACCTCACGCACGACCATCTTACGCAGATAAGTATAGCTGATCGTGAACTGGCAACATTTCTGCGGAGTTTACGACAAGATAATTTATTTAATAACACAATGTTTATGGTTATGGCTGATCATGGCTGGCGGTTTGGTGAAATACGAAACACCAACCAGGGAAGGCTTGAAGAGCGAATGCCTCTGCTTTCCATAACACTGCCCCCGTGGTTCGAGAACCAGTATCCTGAAGAAATGCGGAATTTTGTTAGAAACAAGGACATAGTCAGTTCTCCGTATGATATATACGCCACGTTTCAGCATTTATTAGATTTTCCTCGACAAGAAAAGCGCAAAGTTTCCCGTGGTATTAGTCTTTTTAAGCGGTTTCCGTCCACACGAACATGCGCTGATGCAGGTATCACGGACGAATGGTGTCCTTGTCTGAAATGGCGGGAAATTGAACCCACGCACGCGCATGTCAAAAAAGGCGCGAAAGCCGCTGTGAGCCATATCAACGGTCTTCTTAGTGAGAATTCCCTCTCAGCGAGACTTTGTCACCAGGTGGGACTGGTTAAAATTATTCGAGCCGTTCAGAAAATGTCTACCCTAGAACGCATGCCAGATTTAGAATGCAGTTATCAGATTCAGTTCGAGACGAAGCCTGCTGCCGCACGCTTTGAAGCGCTTGTGCGAATTTCATATACCGGAGATGCGCTTGTATACGGGAGCGTTAGTCGGATTAACAGATATGGCTCACAGCCAGCGTGTATAGAGAAGAAATTTCCTGCGCTAAGGAAATATTGTTATTGTAGGTAAAGGAACAGCGAACAACACAGGTAATAATGGTGTTTTCTTTTATTCTTCTAAAACAATTCTTAAGTGCCTGTCATGAATTTACATACCGCAAAATTCCAAACATACCCTACCCCCCTCACGTGTAAAAGCTTCAAATAATGAGACTATGTCTAATATTAATTATGTCTAATTAATGTATATTATTATATAATGTATTAATTATGTAGACTAGCTTCAACTGTCTTTGTTCGACTTTATGGAAAATGTGTTGCTAAAAATAGACACGTGTCTGTCGCTGGCGGGGACGGACCTAACATGGCAGATTCGTACTCTTAGATAGACTATTGGATCAGTAGAAGATTTTGTAAGAGCACAATAGTGTGCTCTTTTTCCCCGGTATGTTTGAGCCAAGCAACGTGAAAATGTAACGGCCCTTTTTCGGAAGCTTACAATGACATACTACTCGGTCATCGGTACATTCTAAATTCACGTTCGACTTCGTGACATCAGATTCCTTTGGGCCGAAAAGGCTCACGTCTATCTCGATCTTATTTGGATTGAAAAAAGTAAGAACAACTGAGCCGTCGTACACTGTAATGTTCTCCTTGTGGCTCTCAAGTCTGAGTCCCCATCTCCTGAATTCCTCACTTACAAGTGGGAACCCCGCCCTCTCCCCGAGCCCACGTGTGCTCAGAATGCTGTACGAACCAAGAAACTGGGGCTCCGCATTCGCGCCTTCGCGGCCGAATATATCAAGCTTGTAAACGCCAGATTCGGGAATACGGAAGGCTATCACACTCGTTGAATCAGCGCTGCGCTCTGTGAAACATAGATTCAAATCTAACTGTCGCGCATTTTGTTCAAGACGCCCTTGCAAGAGGATGGCGCTATGCGGACATTTCAACCGGACACTGTCACGTCCGGTGTTTGTTAAAATATTCTCGCATTTGTCCAACATTTGTATCCCCCATTCCTGTGATTTTTCCGTCCACTGAGGAAATCCAGGATTCTCTGATGCCGCGCGGAAGGATTTTACCCTGTACGAGCACAAAAACTTCTTCTCGTTCTTTTCTCGACCGCCGAAAATATTCAAAGTAAAGAAACCTTCCGTTGGGGCATGGATCAAAATCTCTCGTTCCTCTTCGGTTTTTGTTCTTACAAGACACATCCCAGGGATTTCTTTAGCGCTGATTTCATTAAGCTGTGCGTCAATGTGCAAGTCTTTAGGAGCCTTTATCCCAAGCGAAGATTTCCCATTATTACTCGTGATGTTCCGTTGCTGATCACATTCAAGACCCCACGATCTAAACAACTCAGAAATGCGCGGAAATCCCGGGTTCTCACCCGCTGATTTGAGCGACTTAATCACATAGGAACACAGGAAATGGCTTGTCCCCTCCGCGCCTTTGCGCCCAAAGATATTCAGCTTGAAGATTCCCGCTTTTGGCGTGTGAATATGCACTGTTGACTGGACTGTTGTGGAGATCTTCTCCTCGGGTTGCCCTTCCTCCGTGTAGCACATATTAGGGATATCCTCGTCGCCAGATTTCAAATACCCATTGATAGTGATGCCCTTTGGTACACGTAATGTCACCGAGGTTGTTCCATCGTGCGCCTCGATGTTCTCAAACTTATCCACAAGTTTAAACCCGAAGGACCTAAACTTCTCTGAGATATGTGGGAATCCGGGCTGCGCTCCGACGCCTCGCCATGAATTTATAAAGTACGTGCAGACATACTCCGAGTCTGTTTTGACCTTCTTGGCGAAAATGTCCAACTTGTAGGTCCCAGTTTGCGGGAGATGGACTTTTACGTCGAAAATCTTCCCGTCTTGCTCGCTAAAGCACATGCTTTTGTCTTGGACTTCTTCCCGCAGTTCGCTGTCCCCGGACGCCAAGTACACCTTCGCGAGTTTAAATTTCAGGTTCATGACTTTTCGATCATCACAGCGTAGGGAGATGCAAGTTTTGCCGTCTTTCGTCTGAATGTTTTCTAGCGGTTCTAACAAAGAAAACCCGAGCGCGTGGAATCTGGTACCGATGTTTGGGAATCCCCCGGAGTTTTGCCCAACGCCACAGGAAGTCCGGAGAGTGTACTCCACCCCTTTGAGCCACTGGATTCCTTCCGAGTTCAGAACGCACACTTGTAATTTATACTGCCCCGCTTCCGGGAAGTACGCGGTGATGGTTATGAGGAACATTTTGTTTTGGTTTGCCTCCCTGTCCGCTACTGTTTGGACCATGTTACGGGGCCCGACGACTTCGCCATTGGAGTCTTTTAAGACGCCCTTTATAATGTTAGGCCTGGGCGATAATAACGTAACAGTTATATGGTCACTATCGACATCATAGTAGTATTCCCTATGGCTATCAAGTCGTACACCCCTAGAGAATATCATCCAAGATGGCACCACTAAACGCTCGAAGACTTCCTTGGTTATGACCTCATCGGATAACTGCCATAGTTGGTCTAGAGGGTAGTGATCTGTTATGGCAAGTTCGGGATCCATCATGAAGTATTGCACGTTGGGCTCCCTGTAGAAAATCATGTCTTCGCCGCAGTGGCCTGAGCCCCAGGTTGCGTCACAGATGAACCACCCATTGCGCAAGCGCACCACGTTCCAAGTATGGGTTGCCTGTGCTTCCAAGAAGGCCCCTCCCGGTTTATACCCGTAACCCTTGGCGTAACCGCTTACACAACGCGTTTGAATGTTCACCGAAGCGCATAAGGCTTTGAAGAGGTTCGCATATCCCTCAGAAACGGCCGTACGGGTTTTCAAAACGCTTGCAGGCTCGCAACTCTGCTTACTCTCACGTCCAAAATATCCATCAGAATCAAAAACAAGGTTCAGGGTAATCCAGCGATAAATGGCAAACACGCGGCTACGTTGAACATCGCCCCACGGCTCCGTCAAGTATTCACTTAATCTTTCAATGCTTTCTGTCTCACTCGCCGGCGTGGCGCGGACATGTTTATCGACCGCCCTCTCCATGTCCGAATAAAGCTCTTGTTTTTTCATGCGGATTCTGCGAATGCACCTTCGAATTCTTGTCTGAATAAACACAATAGTATGCGGAGAGATTTGCAAAGGCGTTTTCAGATTTTCTTCGTCAGAGTGATCTAAAGGGTGAACCAAAGACGAGCGCGCGAAAACACCGTGTTTTGGTTTACAAAAGAAGTATTGAATACCCTCATAGCTTCCATTGTGGCCCTGGCTCAACTCTTTATCCATTTCGATCCCTAGCCAATCTCCCTGGCCTAGCTCAGTCGCTCCTATAAACTTCACCGTCCCTGTGTAGCCACGTAAATGCACTCTATCTCCAATATTAAAGCGCTTGACTTCCACAGAATCGGATTTCCTCAATGAAACACCCGGCTCTTCGTTGTTTGAGTTCCGTAGTAGAAGTTGAACTTCAAATTTATTGTCCTGATTTCCATTTGTGGCCGCCGAATGCTCATTAAATTCATCCCAGTGTTGTTTTCCTGCAGGTATAGCACTTTTGCTCTCGAATTCATCCAGTTTTGAAGGCCTACAACCCATTTTCGGTTTTGTAGTTAGTCAATCCTGAAATCCTTCAAAATTGAATCTGTCTTCGACGGATAATGAAACCCTTCCTTGCAGGTTAACAAATTGCGTTTAGCGACAGGGAAACTGTTTATCATGGATACACCGACTCCCTGTGTTTCTGTAGAATTTAACGAATAAGACACCAACTTGCTTATCTTGCCGAAATAGAACTGATGCCCGAAAACGAACCTTGCGCCATTTTTCCCTATCTGAATGATAAGAACGACTGAGATTGGAATGGCGAGTTTCCGGCGATATGTTGATAAGTAAAATTGCCTCATCATTAATAATTAACCATTAGAGGGCCCATTGTTCTTATAAGCCTTTATCCCTAGTGTTCATCCCTGATAAATATTCAGAACACACAACCTTAAGACAGCGATACTGTTTTGATAACCGGTGATTTACTCTATGAAATTTGATATCGGAAATGGGGAATCAAATCCTTCTTTCTTTTCTCGTATTATTTGTGTTCTATCTCATGTTATTTGTGTTTCTGTCCCAGAAACTAATGACGAGTTTTGAATTTCTATATGTACCTTCCATCAACTTCTTCTAATTTGATACACTGTTACATTCGGCAATTTGTGAAGGGAAAATTATGTCAGGAACAGTGAAAAGCAGTGCTTAATGAAAATTTGGTTTCAGAATTTTCTTCATTATTCCAAAATGGAATGCAAAAGAGCCATTTTCAGAATTGTTAATGTTTCTACAGAACAATGGATGAAACGAGAAGTCTTATTAGAAGTCTTCATTAGTATTTGTAACATCAAAGAAATAATCAGGAATTGAAATGGTTGTCAATGACAACTCCCCTGAGTGACTAGCCATTGGCTTTCCTTGGGGAGTTTCAAGAGGGCCGGCAAAGATATTGAGAGACAGCTGCGTTCAGTTTGTTTTATTGCAGCCAAGAACCCGACAGAGTGCAGAAGTGACGTCTTAGAGTAGAGCAAAAGTGTTACTTTAAGAAAATAAATCCAGAATTTTGATCGTATGTGAGATTTATGAGTCGGGAAACTTCAAAATGCCGCTTGAAAAATCTATAGACTTATGTTTTCGTGAATTAGAATTTTATCACACCTATTTTTCTTACCAAGTCTAAACGCTGGAGGCTAGAATTGTTTTGAACAATTGAAATTGTCGGTAATTTAGAGTTTTGAGATGAAGTTGTTCGTAATTATCAGTTGGAAAAGAATGGTAATATATTACCTTGCCACAATGACGCCCTAAGGTTCAAATTAGGAGAACCACCCGCTTCTTTATCAACTAATTACCGAGCGTTTGCTCTCTAAAACAGTTTGAAATTTGACCTCAAAATGAAACATTTTAAAGTTTTGTAGTTTACCAAATCTTCCTTCAAATGCACATTTAAAAGAAAGAAAAGAAAATCGATAAGAACAACTATACTAATGTTTTTGAGTGAAGAAATTGTCTCGAGAAGTATATGAAAAACAAAATTGGAACCGGGTGTTCTCCCGTGTTTTTAAACAGATAGTGAATAAAGGATAAGGGAAAATAATGCAAGTTCCTTTCAGTTTCCAAGACAACATTCTAATCAAATAAATGATGTGAATGATGCTGATGGCTCCAAGTTAGACTTTCAAAATCATTTGGGAACCATTGTTATGTTCTGTGAAAGGCAATTAGAACTAAAACAAGGACAGGTGTCAGTCCTGCTGGTTTATAGGTCACCTCAATTTGTCGCGCTGAATGAATATAAAAGAATCCGTTTTCTCGGATCACGTATGTTTCTGAAACCATCCCCGTCAAGCTGATTCTGAAATTCCTGAAGCACGTTCTAGATTTTCCTTTTTCTCGAATCAAGAATGTAATGTAGGTCAATTCGGATTCAATTCCAATCAAACGTAGCTAAAAATTACCTCTAACGCTCTAGATTTGCTTGTTCTTATTTTGAATTTGAGGCATGCGCGATAATTTTTTCTCTCAACTACTGTTTTCGCGCTTGTTCGTACGTGCCTTCGGCACTCGCTAATCGTTCCCATAATGCATTGTGCATTTGCTAGCAAAAAAAGAGGCGCCTAGGAACGAGTAGCCTGCGTAAGCAGCCGCCACTTCATGCTCCATGTGGGAGATGGCCAAAGGTTATCCCTTCTTTTGCCGGGGGATTTTCAGCGACCGGGAAAATCAGCGCTGAATCCTCGAGCGCGAGCGATTGGCCTCTATTGTGAAGCACAAATTATGAGGTTCAGGCACTAGTTCTTCCAATCGTCCGGGGAGGTCTATAACCTGCAGGAGAAGTCGACAGTGCACTTTGAATTCCTGGGATGTCCCCGGGGGCGAATCGAGGAAGTAAACTTCAGAAAGCAGGGGGGCGGAAGTATAAAAAGAAGGGTGTTGACGCATAAATTCACTTCCTCGACTAACAGGAAATGTATCGAAAAAGCTACATTTCAAAAAGTGCTGTCGTTTTTATGGCAATTCCGCACGGGCTGCCTGTGGTGATGAAATCGTCTCAGGCCCCTCGGCGGGGAACAAAAACAAAATGGCGACCAAGAGAACGGTGTTTCTCGTATATATCTGCAAGTTTTGGTAAATTTTCCTGCTTTTTTTTGCTAAGATATGAGGAAAAGTACTTACAGACCTTCCAAATAAGGTAAGGGGGGATTTCCTAATAAGGAAGTTTTGCAACGTTGGCAAATCGACAGTTTTTGGCGAAATTTTCTTGATATGCCACAAACAAAGGGAAATTCTGCAGAAACCCATCCATGGGAAAAGCTGAATTTCCCTTGTAGAAGACTGTCAAGGTTCATGCGTGTGCCTTGGGGAATTCAGCCTTTCCCATGGATGGGTTTCTGCAGACATTTCCTGTGAAATTCGCCCTATGTCCTATAAATCACACCTCGCTGCTTCACTTGGAAGAAGAAGTCTACAGCTCGTATCTATGAAGTTGAGAATCTCCAGATAGTCTAGTGGGTACCCTGTGGAGCCACATTTGAGATACATAGAATTTGAGTGATTGATATAATCTGGCCAAAAAGACTAGCACTGCCTTCCCTGTCAACGCGCAACCATTTGACCCCATTACGGAAACGTCTTGTTTTGGCCACTCAAACAGCCCTCGGATTTAGGCGAGAGTTTATCAGGGAATAGTGTATTTTTCTGCTCTAAGCTTGAAAAGCAACGATATTCAAAGTAGTGCTGGAGCTGTCGCTGAAACTGACATTTTTGCCTACTATATTGAACCGACGTGTTCAGTTTACCGAGTTTAGTGATCTGGCAAAGGTCACAGTGTCTTCTCTAAATTTTACAAACAAACAGTTGGATCTTTGCCGTTCAACAGCTCATGAAGTAGACACAAGGACAGAGAGTTGTCCACGGGGAGAAGAGCTCTCGACCTTATATTAGTTTGTGGCTGGCTTTTGAAGGAACACAACACAAGCGCACGGAAACAGAAGCATCACTGTGTAAACAGACCACAGATACACCATTTACGATGTAGACACTCGAAGAAACCTCGAGCCTCGACTTTTTCTGCAGAACAGTTGTAAGTACAATTCTGGTTGTTTTGATTTCCATTGATTTAGTCATTTCCGTATGTTTCGTGCCTGTTTTGACTAAAAGTACAGTAACAAAGCTGGAAACAATTATCGGTTTATTGACTTACACTCTTTTTTTTATAAGACCTTTTTTATAAGAACGTTCAGCCTGAAATTTACCCAAATGTTAAGAACATGCCAAGAACATGCCTGAGCCTCAGAAGGAGCAAAATATATTTATTTTCAGTGATGCGTTCTAAAATCCAGAATCAAATGTGTTAATAATAACGACCTTCAATATTGTAATTTATAAACTCTCTTAAATCTTCATTGGTATGTATCCTTCTTATCCTTCTATAAGATCTATCATATTTCAGATTCCGACGTCACTGAAATGTAAGAACATCCGTAAGAACATTTCCAGCCTCAAACTGCTCCAAAAATAAGAACGGCCCAGCCTCAACTGAAAATTAGACGTTCTTATAAAAAAAAAGAGTGTATCAGAGTAAATCTCCCGGCTGTCAGATCTAATATCCATTCTGCCTGGTCGGATTTGAGTGAAGTTCGATACAGGACGATGAGTTGTGGACTTCAGAAGATCGATGTTATTATTATACGCCCTTTCGCTGGCTAACATCGCACTCATCGACGCAATAGACCTCCTCGGTTTGGGCGTAATGTTTTCACATCACGTGGCATTCATTTGAGTAATCCTTCTTTGTTTGGGTTGCTTCGTTGCTTCGGTGCGTAGCAGAAAAACAGAAAGAATACTCATGGGAATGCCACGTCATCTGAAATGGGAAACTATTACGCCCAAGCCGAGAAGGTCTATTCCAGGGACGTCCAACCCCAGGCCAAGGGCTTCAAAAATCTCGAGACCGCCTTGAAATGGCGAAATTTATTAAATTTCCTGCACTGAATTCTCTCGGGAGAAAAGTAAACGTCAGAACAGAAGTACCCCGTCCTACACCCCAGAAACCCATCCATGGGAAAAGCTGATTTTCCCAAGGCATATGAATGGGAAATGTTCGCAATTCACGCGGATAGGCCGGCATGGGAAATCCGCAACACTTTTCATTCTTATACCATTGGAAATTTGGCTTTTCCCATTGATTGGATTAGAAATTCCCTGTGCAAGCAACGCCTCGGGGGAGATCCTCTTTTTATTTTTATATGATTTGCCCGAGGGCCGGGAAATCCTCACAGAGCGAGGCTCCAATTACGAGGTTCCCTGGTCAGTGTAGTGGGTTAGTAAGTTGTAAGCTCTGCACTGAGGATGGGCAACTTCCGACGTCCTCGTGGTTCTTTAACGTCCCTCTGGTTCAAGTTAGTGTAGTGTATATGAGAGACGGGACCTACGGTTTTGTCGTCCTTATCCGAGAAGACGCGAAGGTCTAACCTTTTTTAGTATAAACCAACTAATGGTCTATTACAAATCCTGCATTCTGATTGGCTGAGCTACTAATGGTCTATTAGTGATAGACCGTGCCTGGCAAAACCACCACCTTTCTTTGCAAGAAACTTGATTTTTTCAACATACAATAATGGAATTCATTGCCAAAACCGACCAACTAGTTGGTTTATACTAAAACAATTAGACCTCTCGTCCTCATGTGCTATGATATCAATAGACCATTCGGCCTTCGGCCTCATGGTCTATTCATCATAGCACATTCGGCCTTGAGGTCTAATTGTTAAATAAGAATTTCGATGAAAGTAACGAGAGAACGGTGAAATTTTGAATGATAACTTACAGGAATTACAGAGTCTGTCCTCCATGCTTTTGGCTTGGTAACTACGCTTGAAAACCCACAGCCAGCCCGCGCGCGTCTCGACCCAGTCCTCCCAAGTGCAATGAGCGAAAGACATTGATTCATTGATATAGAGATCACGGCGAAGCCAGTGAACAGCCACTGAGATTTTTATATTGAGGGTCCTAGGACCGAATAGCTCGCAGTCTCTGGCGTAGTTTTTCGAGCCTTCTTGTGTTTGTTGGCACAACAGCTAAGACAGAATCCGGATCGCCTTTTTCAAACCACTTTTAGGATTTTACCCGAGCAAAAACAAAACAAAATGGTTTTCTTTAGGGAATTATATTGTGCCAAATATCGCCTAGATTGTTGAAAACTGCAAGGATTTCACTGTGGCCCTACAAGTCCAAAATTTGGTATCTTCTTGAGGCTAGAAAAACTTTCAGAAATTTAATTCTGTGGCTATTTTTTAGATCCTCTTTAGGATTTCCGACGGTAAACCCTACCATTTGACCTTGTAGACCTCCCCCCACGGGATGGAGATTCCATGCACTTCGTCGACATAGATGCACGACATTGACGCGTCATAACATCTGCCCATTATACTCCTTTGATTCCAAACCCTAAGAAAAAAATCTGTTTATTTATTTTGCGTGCGCGACAGGAAATGAGAAATTTAGCGAGAAGGATAATGAGTCCTTGTCGGTCGCGAGTAACGAGGAAATAACGAGAATGTCATACGTGCCTCCCGAGGTATTAATTTTGTGCCCGAGGTATTAAGTTCGTGCGCGCGGACGTTAAATGTCTGCACGTTCGCTAATTATGGTCGGTTTATTTTCTGAATGAAACCCATCTCGCGACAAGCGGTTTTTACTTCATTAAACAGCCATCTTGTAGCGGGTGGCTGGCCCATTTACAAGGGATCTTGTCGGGATCTTGTCAGCATAATGGCCGAACAAGATCTCCAGTAGTCGTCCCCGGTATTTATAGAAGCTGCAAGGCGAGTGATTCCGCAGCATGAGCAAGCGGGCCAGACAGTTATCACCAGGGTGCGATTTTTAAAAGAAATTTGCGTATGAACTAGCTCTTTTCATGCAGAGAATTGCTCAATCTCGTACCCAGAGCCCGTCATCTTTTGGCCAGCGGCAAAGATTCAGGGCTCTGGGGGAATCGATTTTTTTAAAACCCAGATTCTGGGTTTCCGGTCTGATTGTTGTATAAAAGTTCGTTACGTTTTTGACCTACCACGCATGCTCACAAATCGGATTCCCCCAGGGCCCTGAATCTTGCCGCTGGCCAAAAGATGACGGGCTCTGGGTACGAGGTTGAGAATTGCTGCAAGGGAGTCATTGACGCATGCGCGAGATTTCATACTGAGAAAAAAAACTTTCAGCGCATGCGCGATCTTTCAAAATCAGCCAATCAGCGAGGCCCTCAAATGGCTGTCGTCGCCAGAGCCTTTCCTGTCGAGCTTGTACGAGAAAGCCGTAGTGATTTAAGAAAATGAAAGAAATTGAAGCAATGATGAAGGTGATTTTGCTGCACTGGTCATGGACACAGAAGATCGCTCTTCGCCATGTCCAAAACTACCAGCCTGTTCTGGTAGGCACTCAGAATTGTTGGAGAAGAACTATCTTGATACTTGTAAACGCAAATCAATGGGGCTTCGCGACTTTCAGGGTCTTGATTGGGTTAACAGACTCAGCGATAATTAAACAGCCGTAAAAATAACTGACTACCGACAAAAAGAAGCAATGAAATAACCGACTACCGAAAAAGGCGAAAAATTTTAACTGACAACCGCGACAAATGGACTTTTGCTAAGGTCAGAAATTGTCCTTGATCGGCAGGTCGTCGGAAAGTTGTCGCGATCCTTACTACGTGCTTAGTCGTTCTCGGCTAAAATACTACTTTTTTTTTCTATTATCTTTGAGTCTCAGTTGATTATTTATTGTACAAGCTCATTCAATTCCAGTGAGCACTTCGTGAGAAACGGCACAGAGTTTGAAATGTTTGTTTATTCCCCAAAACTCTAATTAACTATGATTATTACCGATTATCGAATGCCAATGTGTACAAAATAAAGAAAAACCTAATTGAAAAACGCTTTTGTCAGATTTGTACATGATCCGGTCTAGCAAGAATGTGATCTATCGAGCGTGTATAATTTTAATTACTGTTAAAATACCACTATATCTTCCATGCATTTTGCTGTTAAAAATACCACTTTGTGTTTCCAAAAGCCTCAAGCGTCATACCCCAGTTCCGCCTTTGAATGTGAAGGCCTTAACACGGCTGTACTAAAACCTTTCTCACTGTTCCGACAAAATGCTACAGACAGCGTACTAATTCGTGTGCTTTAGAAAGTGATGTTAGCATTATTAATATACATTTTAGAGGGTAGGTGTTAGTAGAAAATTCAATCAAAGTTTTTCAGTGATGTGTTTTTGTACGAAGATGTGCTTTTAGATTTTCCCAAAGGCGACTGTAGAGTATATTTTTTGTAGGGCTAATACTTTTGCCAAGTATCTGGAAGTGCTATCTATCTAAAATTGTTGTTTGAAAACCCATGTTAGTCTTCATATACCGACAAAATCAATTCCACTGAGCTCTTTTGTTCTTTAGAAGTGAATAATCCCTGGTACAAAAAGTGATCCAAATGAGTTAGTCCTTTGGAACTCGCAAATACGTCGTCGGCTTACTCTTCTAAAGGCCAATTGAATACGTAATTTTATGATTAAAGGAAAATCCTAAGACTCCGACTGGATTAAAATAACAATCCATTAGACTTCGGGCTGTACAAGTGCATTACGTCCCAAAAAGGAAACACTCCGGATGCGAGAAAGGAACCAAAAATTTTATTTGCTTCTCGGAAGCCATTCAGGTGCTGAGCCTCCGTAGCTGTCATTGGCGCAAACACGTTTGAGTGACATGTACAATTATTTTTATGTGCCCTAGCTAAACTCTTGATTGCTATTTTCTCGCAAAAGGGCAAAACTAAAGCCTTCATTTGCATGCGGAGATAATTGCGCACAGAAATAAAAACTTGTGTGCATAGCGCCCTTTGTGTTTCATTGCCAAAATGTCATCTCGGCCATGACGTGAAATTCAGGGTTTCCGGTTCGCGTAGGGAAACCCTATCCGTGAATTGCGTGTTGTGGACTCACTTTTATTGAAATACAGGCTGGATATTGTAACCGTATAATACCAAGAGGGCTTAAATTTATGTTTTTAATCAGATATGTCCTGAAGCGCCAACATTTGCCACTGACCTCAAGTCAAGCTCGGCTCGATGTCCAGAAAAGAACGGCCAGTGATTGCAAGGTCTTCGTACAGCTTCTCTGCTGGAATGAAAGAATACGCATCTCATCCGTGGGTTCAGCAACACGGCGTTATAAACTCAGCTACTTTGCCGCCAAGACGAGGCAGTTTAAGCGCTATTTCAATCAAGGAAAGGACCTTTAGAGCTCAGAGAAGTAAGAGCATCAGCACTGGATGTTTTACGGACTTGTCAGCGAATCAAGAAGTTTTGTCCAAGCGGCGCCCAAGTACAATCGCTAGCATTACAGCTTTGGGAAGACCAAAAGAAGGAAGAGGGGAAACAAACAACAATAAACCGAATGAGAGATATCAGATGGTTGTGTTAGGAGCTGGAGGAGTCGGGAAAACAGGTACGGGCCTTCTAAATTTTCCTTCCGTAAACTGTTTTCCATTAAAATAACCTTATTTAGTTTTCTGAAACAATTTCAACTCGCTCCTTTTGAAAAGTCAGACAGTGTTCGACTTTCTCTATTGACCCCGAAGTCATGTTGAAACAACAAATGGCTAGTTCCCAGAAACTAAAGAAGAACATTTTGTATATTTGTATGTATATTGTTTGAGTTTAAGGGTTCTCAGGGGTGCCTGTTAATTGATTTTTCTTTTATAGTACATTGTTTTTGTTTGTAAAGAGTATAGAATTTTAGTTTAATAACCCAGGTTATTTAAGTAATTTTCTTCAAGTAGAAGCGACTTTTGTTTTGTTGTTTAAGCCAATGATAATTCACGGACAAGCTATCGGCATTTGGAAATACTTTACGATGTTTCCTTTCAATCAGAGTTGTTATTATTTCTCGATTCCTGTTTAGTTGATTTATAAACACATGTGTTAAACCCCCGAGGCCACTAAACAAGGCAGCTTGAAGATATGGCAATCGTTTCTTCTCCCATGCTAAGAAAATCTAAAACATTCCTCGTCTAAATTAAAGGTTCATTGACTCAATTTTGAAGTGGACTGTAGAAGCTCGGCTAAATTTGTTTTCATAACACCCTGAGGAAGGTTTTGATATCTTCGGATTTCATCAAGATTGGATTGCAAAGGTCACAAACTTTTTTGTATTTTTAAGATATGATCTAAGAATGAAATAAAAGACTCCAATCAATTCATCAATTTTGTATGTCCAAATCTCCAGGGCTTTGTTTTAAAAAATAATTGCTTATCTGAATCATTCTATAAATCACGGATCAATTTTAAGATAAATTCAAGGAATGTATTTCGCATTTTCTTGTGAGCTGTCGGTATTTTGTCGGAAGCGGTCGTTTTATCACGTATTCCGTCGGAAACGAATCGTAATTACGTCGGAAGACTGATCGAATTAGCGGCTGTAAGCCTCAGACACAATGAGCAATCGATCTTTCATCGAGCTCATAAAACGCTTTGTGGCTTTTGACACATGCGAATAGATAGCATTACACTAGACGAGAATTCATACAAAACAGCGAGAGATTTGTAAACACATTGTTAGAAAGCAATCACGTCGTGCTATGCTAAGAACGGGAACAAAAACAATCCATTCTTGTGGCACGGCATGGCTCGATGTTTACACAACACTTGAAATCCTGCATGTGCGCGCCCTCTAATATCACTCTTTTTCTCGAAAACGTGAGATGCGCAAAAAGCGGCTTCTAGAATCTCCGATAGTAAGCCCTTAAAGTGTCAAGTCCCGTCTATTTTTTTGTGGAAGCCAGTAGCTACACGTTTTCAAGGGTAATTTTGATAATCAAGGAGTAAGGTCACTCGCTTTGCCCTCCTGATGATCGGCTAAAGCCAAACAACAGTCAAAGATGATACCTTTAGAAAATCCGGAACAAACCGTGGACCGAGCATATTTACACTCAAAGCATCAATCAATGACACTTAAAAGGTTTTTCATCGTTAATAGTTAAAGGATTTTCCTCGACACACTTGATTTCCAGTCTGTATTCCAAGAAATTTCAGTGGCGCGGGTGCCATAAATCACAATGAACGAAGAAAATATCAGTAAACAGAGAAAGCCGGAGCACCGCGGACAAATAATGCATTTGTAAAACATGGCTCCCCGCTAAGAAAATATGGAAGATACTTTTTAAATATGCAAGTACGTGCCGCGCATTTAGATGAATTCCTAAATCGAGATCCGTACTCCAGCGGGTGAAATCGAACGAAAGTGTCCTCGGCGAAATTTGGCGAAGTGTTTTCTTTGGACATTATACGTTGCATTGAAAAACGCTTTTGTCTTGCCTTTTTTCCAACTTCCCCGTACTTGACATAAAATATGTTTTTCATTTCAAAGAGCGCGCATATGAGTAGCCGGGACGCAACCACAATGAACCTTTCGCGGAGTAATAAACACTAAGGGGTCCACCTTGCCGTTTAATCATTTTCCTTGACGAGATTGAAAAAGAGGAGGATGGGATGGGGAGGTGCGGAGCTTCAATCTATAAAGAACATGCTTTATAGTTTGCTCGGAGATGTTTGATGCGACCTGTCAGCATTTAAGTCAGCTGCTTTTGCTGTTAGATCCTTGGAGGTGCCTAGTCACCTTCGCAGGCTGAGGTGCCATGACTGTCCCTCCCATTATGAGCCGCGCGAGCTAACCTAGGGAGTAACTCGTCTAAGTCTAAAGCTACGGCTAAACTAGGACACATGTAGCTCGCAACATTTGTGTCCTGCATGTTTCCCCGAGTGACTAAACTCGGAAACATCACACGCGTGTGTCTCGGACAAATATTTTTTTTCTTGTCGTGCGAAGAAACATTTCTTTGTTTCCCGGCTACAAGATTTGTCGCGCGCAACAATGTTTCTTGCGTGGCTAAACAGGGAAACATGAAGGAAACATGTGTCCAGCTACAATGTTGCGCGCTACATGTGTCCTAGTTAAGCCAGGGCTTTATAGATTCTTCATCGAGTAGGGAGTTTATCGTGTGACCGCGCGCCATAAAAGGAACATTTTCCCGAATTGCTTGTCCCTCGATCTCTCTCTAGATGAGACAGAAAATGAGGGCGGACAGGAGGCTTAATTAAACCGATGAACAGGCTTTAGTTTCCTCGGAGATGTTTGATCGCGAAATTTTCTTCATCGAGGAGGGAGTTAAACAGTGGCTGCGCGCCAACAATCAAACAAACAAACATTACGACTTTCGCCAGGTTTACTCACCTGCTCTTATTTAATTGGTCGAGAGATTTTGATTGATTGAAAACAAAGTTCAAAAACGAAACAACTTTGGACACAGACATAGACAGTCTTGATTTATACACGGTTAAAAACATCAGTAAATCAGGACAATATGCTTGAAAGCGTTAACTGAACTACAACCAAATGCATAAGTCTTTGAAACACCCAGTCCTTCCTTCCCCTCCCAATGTTGAACAGGAAAAAATACTTGACAATTTTGGACAACATTGAAGGGAGGGCAGGGAGAGCGTGTTCTCTTGATAAAGTGTTCCAACATTTTGCATTTGATTGTAGCTCTCCCTGCGCATTCGTTTGGCGGCACTACTGACAGACTAGAGTTGCGAGATCGATGCGCGCGCTTCCAGGTGGCGTCAGCCATCCTGAACTAACTGCGGCTTTTCCGCGATGAAACCGCATCGTCTCCGCCTAAAAGCAGGCTCGCGCAACAAGAGCTGAACTTTATCAGCTGCTGTCAGCCTAACAGTTAACAACATACCAAGACTGGAGAAAGCATCCATTTCCATCGGCTGTTCTGGGAAATGTAGTGCGATCTGTTTTATTGAATTCGGTAAATCAAATACAAATCTTTATTTTAGATGGTTATTAATACTTTTACGCGTAATTCGTCTTCTATTGACGAATGGAAATAAAAACGTTGCTGGCGAGGCTCTTTGAGAATAGCTTTATCTTTTTTCTCCGCGTTCCAGATGGCGGCACCGCAGCTTTTCCGCAATAAACTCCCTCCGACTCGCGCAACCAGAGCCCAATTTCGTGCGCGCCGGCTGGCCTTTAACTTCATGCCAGTTGTCATGTCGGAGAAATATTATTTTAAATGTCATCTGTCAGGTTTAGTTTCCAGGCCCTGCCCACGAATAAAAGCTAGTATTATCTACCATAAGCTGGTTTTTGTTTTTGAGGCTTAACTCTTGAGTCCTGCCACGGAAGTGAATGACTTTGATACAAACTCAGGACTATTGAATATATACCGTCCCAATCCTTATTAAGTCTTAACTAAACATTACTGGGAAGCATTGTATTTTCATTATAGCGTCTTCTTAAATTACTAATGTGTTCTTTTACATGAAAAGGAAAGGAGAAAAAAAGAAGGGGTATTCACCTCATCACTCAAAGCGCCCGGTTGAATACACCTTTTTCAATTGATGTTGCTCACAAACCATATGGATCATGAATCGTTGCACCATAATGAAGTCGCTTTTTATTTCGAATTTTACAATGGATTTGCTTTATATGCGGTTTTTAACTGTACTTTAGTTTACAGTTGACGCGGTTTCCATTGTTATTCGTAGGGAATTAACTCGGATAATGGCTCTCAACAAACTAAAAGTCGGGGAGGGATTTGAATTCTCCAGGGAAAGGTTGGGGTTGATCAATAGAATTGAATTGAATTTCTAGGTAAATATATTGCTCATTATGGATTAATAGGTAAATAAATGGCTTATTATGGATTCATAGGTAAATATCTAGTTATTTACCTATTAATCCATAATAAGCCATTTACTTACCTGTAAATCAATAATGTGTGGTTCCAGAAAATATCCCCCCCCCTGAAGAGTGTTGAAAAGTGACCCCCCCCCCCCCCCACCTCTCTGGAATTCCCGAAGAAAAATACAGTATTTGTATGGAAAATATATCCTTTCCTATTATCCTTCCTATGGATAATTTCTGGAACCACACAATAAGCCATTTTTACCAAGACTTCAAGGGGCACTGTCACGTTTGTTTCATCAAAATGTTTTAAAATAAGACAAGTGTTCTACAGAAACAACTCCGAACCTATATTCTGTTTCAAATTAGTCTTAAAAAGAAAAAGAAACTTGTTCACAGCCTGTTCGAAAATCAAAAATGCCAATTAGCAATCCAATTCCATCCCCTCGATTATACATGAAAATACTCCAAATTTGTATTGATCTAGCAGCTGAAAGGTTAGTAAAAAACGTAGACCATTATTTTGTTGATTTGTAGGGAGTTTGACTGCATTTAAGCTACTTAAAATGACCCCAAGTTAGACCAAATTCATGATAGACCATGACAGTGCCCCTTTCACAATGACTAATTCAATAATATCAACCCAAACATTTAACTAGTGAATTCAAATCCATACACTTACCCCGAGAAAAAAACATCCAATAATCTCAGTTTATGCATCTATGCTGACTGTCTGTCTATAACCAATATTTGCTCCTAAATATCCCTTATGCGAATCCCGTTGAACGCCACAAAACACGATTTCCGAGAACGCCTTCACTTGAGAAGCGTTTGTCCAGTCTACTCGCTTGGTCTCATTGCCCATAGAGTGTGTTTAAGACGTAAACCTGAAAATACAGATAAAATCATGACCAGGTTAATTGCATATCTAATCGTAAAGAGCAACCAACGAGCGAAAAATACCTGAAACTTGCCTTCAGTTTCTCCATCTTGAATCAGTTCCATCCGTTTTGCTAGACACAACGTTATGCAAATTGATCTGTAGTAGCTGTTAGCTGTCAGGGCGTGGTACAAATGAAAATAACCAATAAGGACGTAGTTGCTTTTGTCTCTATTATTTTCGTTCTACAAAGGAGTTCTTTTGTCTCTAGTCTATTATCCTCGTTCTTTGTGTTGAGGTATAGGGTATTGTTGTATTATCCAACCAGAGAGGAGCTTTAAGCAGCTACGTACCGACCAAAATAACAGCGCTTTAATGAGTCGCGCTTTTACAAAAGGCCGCTTGATTGATTGGACTGGCTGTTGTACGAAAACAAAAGACGTAATTCGTGTTTGGAAACCTTTGTCAATCATAGTTGAATAAAAGTTGTCATTCATTTTCTTCAGCATCACAACTTTATTGTGCATGGTAAAAATTAATTGCAATAAGTTTCTCTGGGGAACCCACTTCTATGAAAGCAGCTAAATAACTAACAATAGTTCTTATTGGAATCCGCTATCTTTTTCAATTGTAAACTGTACTCCTTTTCAAAACTGTTAAATTCAATGAGAAGAATGCATTTCATTTGTCCCTGTTTTCTGAAAACCTTGTCAACTGTAAACTAAGTCCGTTAATTACCTCGATTCTCGGCAATAACCCCAATACATCCCTCGGGCCTATGGCCCTTGGGATGTATTGGGGTTATTGCCTCGAATCTCGGTAATTAACTCTAACTTAGTTTACAGTTGACGCGGTTTCCATTGTTATTCGTAGGGAATTAACTCGGATAATGGCTCTCAACAAACTAAAAGTCGGGGAGGGATTTGAATTCTCCAGGGAAAGGTTGGGGTTGATCAATAGAATTGAATTGAATTTCTAGGTAAATATATTGCTCATTATGGATTAATAGGTAAGTATATGGCTCATTATGGATTAATAGGTAAATATCTAGTTATTTACCTATGAATCCATAATAAGCCATATACTTACCTGTAAATCAATGTGTGGTTCCAGAAAATATCCCCCCCCCCCCCGGAAGAGTGTTGAAAAGTGACCCCCACCTCTCTGGAATTCCCGAAGAAAAATACAGTATTTGTATGGAAAATATATCCTTTCCTATTATCCTTCCTATGGATAATTTCTGGAACCACACAATAAGCCATTTTTACCAAGACTTCAAAGGGCACTGTCACGTTTGTTTCATCAAAATATTTTAAAATAAGACAAGTGTTCTACAGAAACCACTCCGAACCTATATTCTGTTTCAAATTAGTCTTAAAAAGAAAAAGAAACTTGTTCAGCCTGTTCGAAAATCAAAAATGCCAATTAGCAATCCAATTCCATCCGCTCGATTATACACGAAAATACTCCATATTTGTATTGATCTAGCAGCTGAAAGGTTAGGTATAAAACGTAGACCATTATTTTGTTGATTTGTAGGGAGTTTGACTGCATTTAAGCTACTTAAAATGACCCCAAATTAGACCAAATCCATGATAGACCATGACAGTTGCCCCTTTCACAATGACTAATTCAATTATCAACCCAAACATTTAACTAGTGAATTCAAATCCATACACTTACCCCGAGAAAAAAAACATCCAATAATCTCAGTTTATGCATCTATGCTGACTGTCTGTCTATAACCAATATTTGCTTCTGATTATCCTTTATGCGAATCCCGTTGAACGCCACAAAACACGATTTCCGAGAACGCCTTCACTTGAACCATATTGAGAAGCGTTTGTCCAGTCTACTTGCTTGGTCTCATTGCCCATAGAGTGTGTTTAAGACGTAAACCTGAAAATACAGATAAAATCATGCCCAAGTTAATTCATATCTAATCGTAGAGAGCAACCAACGAGCGCAAAATACCTGAAACTTGCCTTCAGTTTCTCCATCTTGAATCAGTTCCATCCGTTTTGCTAGACGGAACGTTATGCAAATTGAGCTGTAGAAGCTGTAAGCTGTCAGGGCGTGGTACAAATGAAAATAACCAGTAAGGACGTAGTTGCTTTTGTCTCTATTATTTTCGTTCTACAAAGGAGTTCTTTTGTCTGTAGTCTATTATCCTCGTTCTTTGTGTTGAGGTAGGGTATTGTTGTATTATCCAACCAGAGAGGAGCTTTACGCAGCTACGTACCGACCAAAATAACAGCGCTTTAATGAGTTGCGCTTTTACAAAAGGCCGCTTGATTGATTGGACTGGCTGTTGTACGAAAACAAAAGACGTAATTCGTGTTTGGAAACCTTTGTCAATCATAGTTGAATAAATGTTGTCATTCATTTTCTTCAGCATCAAAACTTTATTGTGCATGGTAAAAATTAATTGCAATGAGTTTCTCTGGGGAATCCACTTCTATGAAAGCAGCTAAATAACTAACAATAGTTCCTATTGGAATCTTTTTCAATTGTAAACTGTACTCCTTTTCAAAACTGTTAAATTCAATGAGAAGAATGCATTTCATTTGTCCCTGTTTTCTGAAAACCTTGTCAACTGTAAACTAAGTCCGTTAATTACCTCGATTCTCGGCAATAACCCCAATACATCCCTCGGGCCTACGGCCCTTGGGATGTATTGGGGTTATTGCCTCGAATCTCGGTAATTAACTCTAACGTAATTTTTCATAGCATAATTTCGCGCACTACATCAGCAGAGTCAAATGTATATTTCACTTACTGTGAAACATTTAGCCTGTATTGCGGTTAATTTTTATTCACTGTTATTTTTTGTTCAATGTCTCTTGTAACTTCTTATCGTAAATTTGATTGAAACATTACTCCACGCGACAAAAAGGAGAATGTGTATGTATTCAGTAGTTCAATTTGCACTGGGAGAAAAATACAGTATTTGTATGGAAAATATATCCTTTCCTATTATCCTTCCTATGGATAATTTCTGGAACCACACAATAAGCCATTTTTACCAAGACTTCAAAGGGCACTGTCACGTTTGTTTCATCAAAATATTTTAAAATAAGACAAGTGTTCTACAGAAACCACTCCGAACCTATATTCTGTTTCAAATTAGTCTTAAAAAGAAAAAGAAACTTGTTCAGCCTGTTCGAAAATCAAAAATGCCAATTAGCAATCCAATTCCATCCGCTCGATTATACACGAAAATACTCCATATTTGTATTGATCTAGCAGCTGAAAGGTTAGGTATAAAACGTAGACCATTATTTTGTTGATTTGTAGGGAGTTTGACTGCATTTAAGCTACTTAAAATGACCCCAAATTAGACCAAATCCATGATAGACCATGACAGTTGCCCCTTTCACAATGACTAATTCAATTATCAACCCAAACATTTAACTAGTGAATTCAAATCCATACACTTACCCCGAGAAAAAAAACATCCAATAATCTCAGTTTATGCATCTATGCTGACTGTCTGTCTATAACCAATATTTGCTTCTGATTATCCTTTATGCGAATCCCGTTGAACGCCACAAAACACGATTTCCGAGAACGCCTTCACTTGAACCATATTGAGAAGCGTTTGTCCAGTCTACTTGCTTGGTCTCATTGCCCATAGAGTGTGTTTAAGACGTAAACCTGAAAATACAGATAAAATCATGCCCAAGTTAATTCATATCTAATCGTAGAGAGCAACCAACGAGCGCAAAATACCTGAAACTTGCCTTCAGTTTCTCCATCTTGAATCAGTTCCATCCGTTTTGCTAGACGGAACGTTATGCAAATTGAGCTGTAGAAGCTGTAAGCTGTCAGGGCGTGGTACAAATGAAAATAACCAGTAAGGACGTAGTTGCTTTTGTCTCTATTATTTTCGTTCTACAAAGGAGTTCTTTTGTCTGTAGTCTATTATCCTCGTTCTTTGTGTTGAGGTAGGGTATTGTTGTATTATCCAACCAGAGAGGAGCTTTACGCAGCTACGTACCGACCAAAATAACAGCGCTTTAATGAGTTGCGCTTTTACAAAAGGCCGCTTGATTGATTGGACTGGCTGTTGTACGAAAACAAAAGACGTAATTCGTGTTTGGAAACCTTTGTCAATCATAGTTGAATAAATGTTGTCATTCATTTTCTTCAGCATCAAAACTTTATTGTGCATGGTAAAAATTAATTGCAATGAGTTTCTCTGGGGAATCCACTTCTATGAAAGCAGCTAAATAACTAACAATAGTTCCTATTGGAATCTTTTTCAATTGTAAACTGTACTCCTTTTCAAAACTGTTAAATTCAATGAGAAGAATGCATTTCATTTGTCCCTGTTTTCTGAAAACCTTGTCAACTGTAAACTAAGTCCGTTAATTACCTCGATTCTCGGCAATAACCCCAATACATCCCTCGGGCCTACGGCCCTTGGGATGTATTGGGGTTATTGCCTCGAATCTCGGTAATTAACTCTAACGTAATTTTTTCATAGCATAATTTCGCGCACTACATCAGCAGAGTCAAATGTATATTTCACTTACTGTGAAACATTTAGCCTGTATTGCGGTTAATTTTATTCACTGTTATTTTTTGTTCAATGTCTCTTGTAACTTCTTATCGTAAATTTGATTGAAACATTACTCCACGCGACAAAAAGGAGAATGTGTATGTATTCAGTAGTTCAATTTGCACTGGGAGAACATCGACAGCGCGCCACTATACACAAAACAATGACTGCGGGATAGATTAGAATAAAACGAATTAAAAATCATAAAAAAATCATAAAATCATAAAAAAAACATGGACCAGAAAATAATCCATCTGCACTTTGTGACTGCAAAGTTTAGCTCCAGAAATAAAATATAGAATACTCCTGCAAAATAGCTTTGCGCTTGTAGTCGCCTTAGTGGTAGTATAATAAGTGGTAGTAGTTTTCTATCTACGTCATCGAGTGGCACCGTATTACTACCGAATTGAAATTAGAGACACTGGATGTTCTAGTGGCATGGTGTAAAAGTTTGTGACATCAATTCGAGAGTTTAGGATCGCTACTGTTTTTTGAAAAAATAAAAGATATTGATTTCTTTAGTGTCCTGTAGACATTTTGTCATCTATCGTCACATAAAATACATTGAAAACCAAAGCCATTACAGTATTTCTCGTACCCTCATACAACAACCGAAGACAAAAAGCCAGGCAAGAACAGGAAAACTTTGACATTGACGCGTCACAAAACCTTGTCATGGCCGCAAAAGGCACTAATGATTTCCGATACCGCAGTCATGGTAGCCCCGTTTTTTTTTTACCGAGCGCTTGAACAGCTTCACATACGGCTTTCAGGGGTTTTTCCTAGGCGCTTTCCGAGAGCCTGCCGCAGGCTACAGTCATGGTCCCTTATTATAACCTTACTTTCTGTTCGTTTTTCTTTTGCAGCCTTGGTTGTTCGCTTCGTTACTGGGCGTTTTCTTCACGAGTATGACCCAACACTAGGTAAGAACTATTGCGCCGGCTTTTCGCGTCATTCCGGAGTCCTGCACGACGCCAGTCCAGATTCCCACATTTACAATGTCATATTCACTAATTATTTAAATAGATTGATACTTTATTTATCGAGGGGTTCACTTCCAATGATAATGTACGCTTGACCTTAAACAAAACAAAAGAACTAAAATCGTTATTATTTCGCGAGATGCGCCCTTAGTGCGGCAGAAAAGGCTCTATCATCATATCACGAAATGTTGCCGAATTGACGCGTGAGTGACCTTGAGGTACAACTGCTGGGCGCGATGGAATCTGTATTCCAACATTAAATGATTCCTATAGAGCCTGTTGCTTATCCATTTCTAAATGTTCCACTAATCAAATTTCCTCCAGCTTCTCCTATCTAAGAGCATCTGCTTTTGAATCATTGCTCATTCTGCAGACAGGTGAGATTTTGGGTGTGCCAGAATTAGCTCTGAATGGATTGGGATTTGGTGTAGCTGAGATGAGTTGAGTTTAGCTGAGCCTAAGGCGGAGCGGCCTTTTGAAAAAACATATATCGATGCCACTAAAATTGTAAAAAATTCCTAAGTTTGCCCGAGGCCTAATTCCTAGTTCTCCACGTCATGCTATAGGTAGGCGCTCCTTGAAAATGCGTCAGCATCCGGGCTCGAAAGAGCACCCCAAAATTACATAAAATGCAAAGATTGTGGGCGAGTCAGAAAAATACGGTTTATCCTGTTTATCTCCCCGGCGCTTAGTAGTAACTTGTAACTTTATTCAACGACACGGTGAAATACATAGGGAGTACATGGCCGCTTGGAGATACGGGTTTTATGTTCTCGTGTTAGAAATTTATCTCCCTCGTTCGCGTTTTCTGTATAATGAAATACCAAATTGTTATTTTAGTTGAGTACGTAAAAACCTAAAAAACGAGCATGGAGCATAGGCATTCGCAAGGGTCTTATTTTCACGGTGAAGATATCAAGTTTTTGCGCGGGAGATCGCCCGGTATTTTATCGTTGTTTATATAATAAAAGTTGTTTATAAAATAAAACTATCTATTAAAATTGTAAACTTCGAGAGGCTATAGCTGCGCTTATTACATGATTGACACCTTTTCTATTGTTATTCAAGACCCTTTATTTTACTTAAATCATGAATTAATTACATTCTTAAAGAACGGGGAGGGCTTGAAGTTTCAGCAGGGAAGATTGGGGCTATTATTGAATAATTAGTCATAAATGACCCGCATTATAAATGCGCGGGTCTTTATGGAACAATTGATTCTCATAAATGACCCGGCGCATTTATAATGAGGAGCAATTATGACTAATTAGACAAATAAAGCCCACCCCTTCTGATGCTGAAACACATTTACAGCTAAATGATAAATACTACAAAGTTGTTTGCTAGGTTAAATTGAAAATAAATATATATTTGAACAAAAAAATGTAATTACTAGCTTTAACTGAATAGTGTGTCTCTAAATTGCAAATTGGCGATTCTTTCTACTTTTCTACTAAATTTAACTATAATTAATATGGAATAAGTAGATGTTATAGGTAACCTTGCTAGCCGGTTCCATTTCTGCTTCACGCTCAAACAAACTGTGAAAGAAATAGAAATAAAAATAATTAGAACATTGAGCTCATAAGAATACATTTGCACAACACATTTTAAATTTCTTTCGTCAATACATTTTACCAGTTTGTCAAATTTAGGATGGACCTCGTACGTCGCAGCATCAACGGCACACAGGTCTAATACGTTCAAGTTAGTCATGCAATTTAAATTCACGAGACCGGTCCATTTCAACTGTTATAATAAAACGAATTACTATAAATAAGAACTTTAGTTAAACTTACCATGTCGTTCCCAATCGCCAACTACAGGACACTTTGAAATGTATTATCTCTTGAACAGCTTAAAACCACACAGTGAGTGCCGAGTTCTTCGCGCGCATAATGCACCCTTTTAGTCTTGAGACCTCAAGCGTTGTTTTTTCCTCCGAAACTCGTTCTCAGTCGCCAACTTAGAACTACTAGTTCAGCACTCAAGCACTGACTCCTACAAAATGACGACCTAAAATCGCGAAAAACAGGTGTTTTGATTTCTTTTGTTGTTTGGTACAAAAAGAAGTACTTCCATTGGTCGTTTAAAAATGAATGCATGAAAGCTAAAGGAACAATAGCCAAACACTTCTGTTTGTAGTCTCCCAACCACCAACCACTCTAGGGATATATTCTTTAATTTAATGAAACGGGGGCTTTAGAATGCAAACAAATCTATTGTGAAAGGCACCTTCTCTGCAGTGAAATTGCCACGCAAAATACACGTTATTATGAGAAGTTGAAAAGAAAAAAGACATTCAAGGCATCACAGATTTCCCAGCCAACACTGACGACAATAGCTTTCAAAACATTTTTCATCCTTTTGTTCCGATACGACTTAAACCTCAGGGGATATCCCTCTACTGGAAAAAATTAAGCTCCCTGGTTGATTTATATGGTTAAAAATCGCTTATTTGACGAAGTATTTTCGATTTTTAATTGTTAATGCGCTCCACCCGATAGTAAAATCACCTTAGATCATGTAATAAGTCAGTTAAATACCTCGGTCTTCGGCAATATGGCATATAAATACCTCGGGCCTACGGCCCTCGGTATTTATATGCCATATTGCCTCAGCCCTCGGTATTTAACTCTTACTTAACTTCATCGTTTCTCTAAGTCCGTCTCAGTACGCTTAGGATTGTACATACCCTTGACCCTTAGAGATGTCTGCCAGAAGATCAGTGTAATTACTGTATATCATCTCAGGACTGTGGCTTCAGTGGTTTCCGAGCCGTGATCCTATAAAGCAAAGCGGATATCGTTATAGTCCGGATAAGAGGAGTAACGACTGACTCGCGTGGCAGATGAGATCCAGGATCAACGTGAATAAACTGATTAAAAAAGGGGCGTTTTCCGGTCATAAAAGTGGTTTTACGAATAATAATCCCAATCCGTTTACCCTACTGCTACAGGGGGGGGGGGGGGGGGGGGGGCTCGCAGGGTACAATACATTAGATACGGTCACATCCTGAAAGGCTCATTTTCAAAATTTCCTACGCTTGAAATTTATAGCTCATTCTTTTATTTTCAGTAGTTCACGCTCGCGTTCAGCAGTTCCCAGAATTGTTTTGATTTTCCATTTTCGTGAGCTTTTTTCCCTGATGAAGAGGTGAGCGGAAGATATGACACAGGGAACCGATTCATGTGAGAAGCTGAATTTCCCATGGCATAAGAGTGAAAGGTCCCTCTAAGGAGACCAAGTGACGTGGCTAGGTGGCTCATCACATTATGATATCTTCTATTCATCTATTACAGTGCAGATGCACTGAAACTGAAGTCATGTGTTTCATACAAATAAAAGTGTTTTTAGTGAAGATCATTCTCGAACCCAGAGCTCCCCGGCTCGTCACCTCGCGAAGGAGGCTCTTGTGATGGTGACAGCCACTGACGCATGCGCGAGATTTGATACAAAGCCGCTGAGAAAAACACCTTTCTGCGCATGCCCCAATTCAAGATCAGCCAATCAGCGAAGGCCCTCAAATGGCCCCAGGAGGCTATGGAGGATAGAGGCCTTCTGAGTCACCCCCGCGAGCTGACGAGCGGGGAAGGGTCTGTGTACGAGAATGAGTGAAAATGAAAAGCTCAAACAGCGCGGGCATGCGCACTTCGAACATGTATGCGCTATGACGCCAACCGTGTGTGTGTACTGTAATATCTCGACGTGGCTTGCCGACCAATCAGAGCTCGCGTTTTACTAGTGTTGTTGTATAATTTAATATCGTTCGTTGCAGAAATGACGTACGAAAAGGAACTTCGTATCGGCGAGACGACTGTGGAACTAGGAATCCTAGACACTGCAGGAAATGTAAGTTGAACAAAGATCTCACTAAGAAAGTATAGAAATAAAGGAAAATTAAATATAACAACAATTGAAGCGTAAAACGTCTTCGAGCGTTCATTTAGAGTACATAATTTTGGTTGGAAACAGTTTTATGTGCTATTATGATTACTCGTTATAGCGGAGCTCCTTAGCGGCGAAGGCCGTAGAGCACCATAGGTATCGCAGGAAGAACTCAATAGCTCAAAGTAGAACTCAGGTATACGATCGACTTCGTTTTTCATGGTTCAGCGGTATCCCCACTAGTATCGCTGGCGCGTCCGTGCGTGTCTGTCTGCGCGCCCCACCACAGGCAAACCAAGACTCTTCTCCGTTTATTACTCATATCTCAGGAAGGGATGAAGCTCAGACAACCAAACTTGGGTGGGGGGAGGGGGAAGTTGTGTTAGTGGCAACTGCCTGGTCACATGGTATGACTTCATCGATGACGTCATCATAGGTGAACAAGAATATATCTCGGGAAGGGATGAACCTCAGACAAACAAACTTGGGTGAAGTTGTCTAAGTGGCAAGCCGAAGTGCAACTGCCTGGTCACGTGGTATGACGTCATCGATTACGTCATCATAGGGAAAAAATAATATATCTCGGGAAGGGATGAACCTCAGACTACTAAACTTGGGTGAAGTTTTCTTGTGGCAAGGGGGTGCAAGTCCATAGTCAAGTGGTATGACGGTGACAGGCTACCTATGTACAATGGCAACCTTTTATCTCTCATTAACACAGAAAAAAATGTAACCGGGAGCTCCGCCTTTAGCCAGTGGCTAAATCAATTTATTATTTCTATCCATTTTCCTATTATCATCTCCTTGATAAGCTGAGTCCTTGTTCTCAGCTAGAAGTCTTGAGGCATTAGTAAGTGAATGATCCAGTTAGCACGAGTTCCAAGTCAGAGTAAAAAATTCGTACGCTTCAAAATTTTGGACGCTTTAAAAATTTCGGACGGTTTTATTTTCGGACACCAGTTTTGTCCGAAATACTGTAATTCATGTATGATACAGTGATATACCGGACAGAATCGTATGATATCTCTTTTTTGTGTGGCAATTGATGGCGAAGTATTATACGATTCAAATATATTAAAAGTCTTTCGTTGGTAGATTCTGCCGAAAATAGCACTCAAAATGGCGATATCGCCCTCGTCGCTGCACGACTCGTAAGGTATCGTTTTTTTCGTGCTATTTTCTTAGTGGAATCTAGCCTCCTGAAGCTTTTAATAATCCTATGATATATCTGATTCCGTTCTAGGGAGAGGCGTCATACTTTCACAGCGGCGACGGATTCGTCGTCGTGTACTCAATCACAGACTACTACAGCTTCGAAATGGCCCGACAGCTTGTCAAACTTATAAAAGAAGTGCGTAAATCCGAGGACATTTGTCAAGTACCTATCGTACTAGTCGGGAACAAACGCGATTTGCGCCGCGGACGATGCGTATCCAAAGAAGAAGCGCGCGAAGTTGCATCCGAATACGGTTGCTCGCACTACGAATCATCCGCGCTTTCCAACAGAAACGTTCACGCCATTTTCTATAATATGGCCTTCCAGACACGGTTTACTAAGTTGTCGAACAGAGAGACAAGGAAGAGTATGCCACCATCGCAAGGGAATGGCTTTCTAAGTTCAGTGAAACAGTTCTTCCATCCGGGTACTAGCAGGCGAGCCAGTCTCCCTTCATTATGAGGGTAGTGTATCATAGTGTGTGTAGCAAGAGTATTAGTAAATATAACGCAGAGTCTATACTACGAGTTTATAGACGAAAGTAAAAAAGTGACGTTAAAATGTAGTCCCTGTCTTTCTGGGCGGGATTCCTGTGGTTAGGTAGGAGATGTGACGTCATCCGGGACCCTCTCGGCCCAATCCTCGCGGTCCAATCCTCTTTTCTAAAACTAGGGCGTGTACGAAGTATATACGCTGGATATACGCAAGATGAGCTCCGTAACACAGATCTTCATGGACTGAAAGATCTACGGTTTTGCTGGATCTTGTGTAGGCAAAAAGCTAGAGCAGATTTCGTATGACTGCATGTGAAAAGATGCCGCGCGACACGGTCGCGGCACGAAATCTGGCCTGCTGTAGATACGGAATGAAATAACGTAATCGCGGCACGGTCATGGTCGAGGCGCGGCACACTGAGGCACTTTAATGCCTGGGTCAAAGGGACCACGCCCTGTTTAGCATTAGATTCATTCTTAGAAAGATACGACCAACTTATCCGTCCAATTCCCTTACAATATTAAAGACCTCAACGTCCTTGATAATTTAATAAGTTGATGTTACCATAGAAACAAAAGCCCGACCTTTGACTTCTATTTCAAAAATTTTCGTTTCAAAGCTTGACGAGGAGCGGAAAATGCAAACAAACCTGCGATTAAAGTAAATAAAGTAATAGACCATACCCTGAAGTTTATCAGTCCAACTAGATATCGTGCATAATGTTTTCATTAACGAAGTTATTAGCAGATATCATATTTCAGAATGTCCAAAAATAGGTTTCCTGATTAAATGGACATCATATCTAGTTGGACCAGTGATACTTGTCCTAGCATTAATTACATAACATCTTAATATCCTTAAATTTTTTTGCCCTTCCTTTCCTCGCGAAGCAGTTTTTAAAATTTCCTTTCTTTGGAGTTCAAAGGTCACATTCCACGTTGCCACGGGGATGTAAATAGGAATTTGTTTACTTTTTGTCGAACAACAATTCTAAATAAGAAATGAATGGTAAAGATTAAAAGTTCTTGATATAGACCACCCCCTAAGGTTTTTGAGCCGCCATTTTGAAAGCAACTGAGACCCAGGCATTAACATAGCTGAGCAACTTTGTCGCGGCAGTTTCATATGAAATCTGCTCTAACTATGTAGCTTCATGACGCAGCCGCTTGTGTGTCGGGTTTCACTTTCTCCGCACAAGCTGAAGCGAGCGTCACACAAGCGTCAGCGCAGGAGGCTAAAGCTAAGCACTTTAGTGCTAAGAAGCTTAGAAAACACATCATCCCATACGTAAATCATAGTCGTGGCCAAGAAAGGTCACTTAGCAACCTTAGTCGATCCCTGGTGTTCTGTGCGGGGTTACTGTGGTTAGGTAGGAGCTGTGTGACACCGGGACCCTGAGCTCGACCCAGTCATCGCCGGTTTTCTCCCACAGAAAGCCCGCTCAGGACGACTAGGCTGGCAGGGGCGTAGCCAGAGGGGGGGGGGGGGGGGGGGCAGGGGGCCGCTGCCCCCCTTTTCTCGGAAGATTTTCCCATACATTTACTGTATTTGCTGGAGGAAATTTGGAAATTTTCGTCCCATGTTTTCACTATTGGGCCCACAAACCAAAATTCCTGGCTACGCCCCTGACTGGTCATTTCGGTTTCCAGGCATTTTCATAGGTTCTCCTTGGAAACCATTTCCAAGGAACCCAATGTCGTGCGTACGTTGGCCGATATTTTGGCCAAAAGCGAAAGTTGTAAGTAGATTTTAATTTATGGAAAAGAAATAAAATACCCAGAACTGCAACTGAAGAGGTCTCTTGTAAAGCCGAAAGGCCTCTACGTCACGAAGTACCCATTTGTAATCATTTTGTCATAATCAGGCCCGTAGCCAGAAAAAAATTGTTACCGAGGCAGAGTGAGTTGAAGGCCCGTGTGCTCAGCGTCTAAATTTCATTTTAAATTTGGTTGAGGTTCTTTTAGTAAAAACAAACATGGAAATTTTAATCTCTCCCAAATTGCATTCACCAAGTGCAAGTCAGCAAAACAAAACTTATAATGAACAACAAAAGCAACCTTAGCAGTTTAGCAATGGTTCTTTCTTCCCATTCATTTGTTTGCTCAAGTTGTTTCTACTGGATATCGCCTCTAGGCAAACTGACATATTATGACTTGCTATTTTCATGACAACAATGAGTGTTTGTATTCATGGTATTTGACAAACAGAAGACATTTCTCCTTTCCTTGTTCGCACTGATCTTCCGGCCACCATCATGACATCTTCTTGAAGAAAAAAAACGTAACTGTACTGGATTGGATACTGGATGTATACCTTTACAAGTCGAATCATCCATGTTCAACAAAAAATATAGAAAATATATCTCTATAAACAGTATTAAATATAGCACTAATACTAATCGCTTGGGTTTATATCATACATTTTAGATGTTTATTTTACTGCCTGCTGAGATACTCTCTCCTTGCTTATATTTCCATCATATAAGTAAATGTTTTGCATTAGAGAAAAGTTGCTGACAGAAATTGTATACGATTTCCAGGTCCGTTAATGGAAATAAACAATGAATTGAAATCGCTAGAATTGTTTGAAAAATAAGACTGATTGAAATATACAGCAAAAAAGGAAAAAAGTAATTGATTTATTTGCTTAATTCACTTTCAAAAATGGAAAAATGGAATCGTAAATATTATCGTAATTCACTTTCAAAAATGGAAAAATGGAATCGTAAATATTATCGAGCGATGGGAATTTCATTTGATGACCTACTCGATTTAAGTTTGTTTCCATCGCAACGAAAGTTGTTCTCCTGAATTTCGTCGTGAAGACACCTGTTCCAGTTTAAACCAGCGGCGTGAAAAAAAGCCGGTAAAATACAACGAGCACTGGAAATATTACTGATGCCTCATTTACAGTAGTTTCAAATTAGGGGAACGGTATTTATTTTAGAAACGGTTTGTTTTTGTCTTCAATGCAAGGTCAGGTCCAGCGAGATGCGGCTTTTGCAGAAAGGTTGAGACATCTTGAAATTCAAAGAGAAGCGAGAAGTCAATACATGGCTAGCCCTCCATGGGCAAAAAGTGAACCGAGAACGTCCAATTCAACAAAAAGAAGGTAGCAAATCTATTAATATGGAAATATAACATTATGTCTTTCAAACACCAGCTTTTACACTGGACATTTTCGAGCTCTAACGACTTGAGTTTATTCATTGTTGACTAGAGCAGTTACTCGAACCAAGGTGTCGGGTGATTCAATACTCCAAGCCGTCATAACAAAATAGGGATTTATTACAAGTTTTAAGTCCTTACATTTCTGAAAAATACCATTAAATTTCAGTTTACTTCAATAGATACCATATTATTGGCAAAAATATATGTTTCCTTTGCTATTATCTCGGAAGATGTACCTCGTTTCTCACTTATTGCAAAGTAAAATTATCATGAGATACTTTTTATTTGCTAGCCTCCGTCCACTGAATTAACTTAAATGTGGTCTTTATTTATTTGCGAAGTATGGAACAGATATTTTATTTCAATATTGAATTCAGTAAGCATTTATCATTATCATTAATGCTTCAAAATATCGCAGAAAATTTTAGACAAGAACATTGAAGAAATTGAATATTACGCGCATCATTTCGAAGTTGGAGATTTTCACTTCAGATTCATGAGTTTTTACCCGAAGCAAATTTTACGGTAAAATATAGCTTAAGAAAAAACATCACTTCAGCTATTAAATGCAATGTTATTTTCTCCAATAATGCTATTGAATCAAGAACGACATTTCGCTAAGGTTTCCGGAGCGAGAAACAAAGGGAATTGGGATATTGTAGATCACAGGCGCATCTTGCACTCCGAATGGTGATTCATGATTTTCAAAGAAATCAGCGCGCATAAAAGTTGACCTCCAAGACATACGTATTCGTTCAGAATAAAATATTATTTCGTAACAAAAGTCTACTTTCGTTTCAATTATACTATCTTTACAAAAAGCAATAAAAAGGATTAGACTTCAATTCTCTACAAAACAGTCTTCGGCGATTAATCTTCACATTATACACTTTGAGAGGTTTACTGGATTAACAGCCATAATGTGAAATAATGACAGTCTAAGAAAGATTAATGGCCAAATATCAAAAGAATTCTATTCAAATTTTTTGTTATTTGTTATAGTTGAGAATAAAGGAAAACGAAGTGTTAGAAAGAAAAACCCTTGCGTGAGGATGCTATTCTTATCCAATTTTCTAAACTTTATTACTTTTATATGAACACAAATAGAAGCCAGTTCTCTGCAGAAGTCCATGAAAAAAAAACATTCGCGCTTGCAGTTAAAAATACGCGGCACAAAATCCCTCAACTTCGCATAACATTGCTGCGCTGCAAGTCTAATGTTTGTTGCTTTTGTTTTGATGATCACACATGCGAGCCCAAGGCGGATTTTGCCGCAATAATGTTGCGCGATAATTGTTGTGTGTTTGATGAAAAACGAGTAACACAGCCAGAATTTGTGGCTCAATGTAGACCAGCACCCTCATTAGCGCATCAAGTTTCTACAACTTAAACAAATGTTTTTGTTGCGTGAAAGGTTGTGGCGCGAGATGAAAACGCGCAACAGCGCGCGATCATCAACTTGCAGCGCAGCAATGTTGCGCAACAACTTCAATCGGTTTGCGATTTTTCGTGTAATTCAACTTATGTCCTGTGGCTCCATTCCTTTAAAAATCGCTACGTACAGCTGACAGCTGGGACTATATTAGATATGGATGTTGGAAATTGTCATTGCTTTCTGGTATCTATGCTGATATTTTTAATCGTTGTTATGGGTTATATCCAATTCAATTCTATTTTAAAGAGTCCACTGGACTTGGGAAAATAGCCAAGCAAGTGGTTTTCGTTAGAAGAAAAACATTTTTTGGCTGAGTTTTCTCGTTTGTTTAGCAAAGGCGAACCAGCCTAAAACAGAACCTGAAGTGTGTATTGTTGTTCTCAATAAAGTTTGTTGAAGTAGTAAATACCACTATTTGTGTGATTATTTTCGTGATTTGGGCGGTATTTCAGGAACTTTCTAATAAGGCACTTTCTAATCACACAAATAGTGGTATTTTCTACTTCTACAAACTTTATCGAGAACAACGATACACACATGATGTTCTGTTTTAGGATTGTTCGCCTTTGGTTTTAGTGTCTAGAAAGCGGCACGTTGTCAATTTGGAGTTCGTATTAATAATGTTGTCAAGGACAAGCTCGTGATTTCAATAAAACATTGTCGCGACATTCCTTGACAACATTATAAACTCGCCTTGATAATGTGCCGTTTCAAACTTTAAAATATCAAAACGAAACGTTAAATTTAATCGACCAGACTACAGACATTCCATGCTCAACTGACTGGATAGCGCAGCCATGCAACAGGGTCCTGAAGGGGTAAAACGGGAGCCGGGATTCGCCTTTTTTTAGGCCGGGAAAACGGGATTTGGGTTACCGGGAACGGGATCTGTCTACCGGGAAAGGGAATCAAGATGCTTCAACGGGAACGAGATTTTTCAAATCTCTCCTTGTATATCCTGTGTATCCTAATAAAAAGTCGTCAATTTATACCATTTTTCGCATTCTAAGACTGTTTATCCTAACAGCAGGCTACCTGAAAATAGAATTTCACTTCTCGGCCATTCTAAATTAAGGCCCTCGTTTTGCTTTTTTTGGTCCCTCGGAATCTGCGAGGTTTTGGTCAACGGTTTGATAACTTGGCATAGGCATTTTCAAAACGGCGAAACCACTTTTTGAATACGGAATCGTATGATATATCTTTTGTATCAAAATTGAGGACGAGATATCATACGGACAGAGGATCATTTCATTTTGGGATGGGCGAAGGGGGGGAACTCTCGAAACCTGAAGCCCTGGAAGGGGGGATCACAAGAAATTTTCTGCGGAATTATTCCAGCAATTTCTATATCATTTGCATTTTTGCCAGTTCTCTTCTTTCAATACGTTAAACATTTCGCATAAGGAAGAAACATGTAATTTTGCGTTTGAGATCTCCCGCAAACAAAGACAATATTACAAGAACATTTGTATCTTAGCGAAGAAAAACAAACTCCCCGCGAAAAGCCCTCCAGTGATAGGCCTGGCAGGCAATTGCTATGTTCGAAAGAAGCCCGTAAGCGTGAGATCGACGTTACAAACATAGAAATTAATCAGTTGGGCCGCAAATATGACTATTTCGTCATTTGCGTCGTGCACGAAGAATACAAACTACAGGCTTTATTTGCTATACACAATAAAATGCAATGTTCATCTACCTTTTTTCTGACGCTTGATGAAATTCGTTTACAATTAAAACAGGGCGCGCTTCACGCGCAACAGAAGAGAAATTCCTGTAAAATATATCCCATGTTCAAATAGGGGGATCACGAAAAGCCTTTATAGTGATAGGCCTGGCGGACAATCACTATGTTGGAAAGAAATCGACATTACAAGCATAGCAATTCGTCATTTGGTTGCAATAATAACATTTTCGTCATTTGCGGCGTGCATGAACAATAAAACCTACAGGACCAAGAGATAGTACCGATAAAAGCAAGAATCTCAATTTTAACATCACAGTTTTCGTGCGCCGGGATTTTACCGACTGGTCCTACCGGGAACGGGATTTTACCTACTGGGAACGGGATTTTGCGAAAAAAACGGCCGGGAAACGGGATTGGGACCCCCCCTTCAGGACCCTGATGCAAGGGCCTAGTGTTCGGTGTTCCTCAGAAAACCTTTTCCTCAGAATTAATTCTGAATTATTCTAAGGTGAAACCCTGTAATAGCCTCTATGAGCTGCTTCAACATAGTCCACTATAACTTTAAAAATCAAAACGAAACAGCTTTCGGAAGACACTCCTCTTCGCTACGCGCGCTAAGAACTGTCTATGTATGGCCTCTTGTTTAGGCGCGAATTCCCTCCGCGAAACGAACCAATCAGATCATTTCTTGTTCTGCAAACAAATATGGCGGACGTCTGTGTCCTCGCTGGGTCGGCTTTAAGTGAAACTATCTGTCCTATTCTCAAATTGGAAGGCCAATATTCTCAACACAGAGTAAAGCAAGATTAATAATCCATCTAAGATGGAAATGAGGTGAGATTTTTTCTTCCTCGCGGAGTTTATTACCGAATATTGTGTGAATCATGTGGGTGTTCTGTGTCGCTATGGAGCTTATTTATAAAACAACTGCTATAAAAGTCGCAAGTTGAAATGTAAAGTCTGCAGACACCTTAGCAGCAAAAGGTTGTATAACTCGTGTGCTTTCATTTGTTTGGTACTGAAAGCAAGCGCTATAATATTGCCGTTGAGTAAAGAAATAGATTTAAAGAAACTCACAACAAGTCAAAAGCTGCTGCTGAAACTATAAGATTAACTTACTTACTCATTAAACTAAGTTTAAGCTCGTTATTATTAATAAACCCTGAAGATTCTATAAGAATTCAAAGTTGGCTTTCCTGAAATTTGACTTAAATTCAAAGTTGGCTTTCCTGAAATTTTTTGCTTAAAATAAAGTTAAGTAAATACTGGCATAACCAGTTATTTGTGAAACACAGATGAAGTCTATTTTTGTAGCAAGGTTATTAAGTTATAATGCAGAAACATTGATAAGATAGTTGAAATGTGTAACAGTCAAAGGTCCTATCAGTAGGGACGTCAACCGTAGGACTTCTAAAATCTGGAGACTACCTTGAAATGGTGAAATTTCCTCAAATTCTCCTGGGAGAAATGCAGCTAAATATATGGCAGTTGTCTTGAATTTTTTTCAGGAGACAGAGAGACTCCCGGCAAAACCGGGAGAGTTGACGTCCCTGTATCAGTGCTATGATGCAAACTGTTCACAACACAAAAAACCTGTGCTTACCTCAGTGTGTGAACTCAGCCAAACAAGGAAAACAATGGCTGTGTGCACACCAGAAATTCATAATTTTGATTTCCCATATGATACATTTTTTGTACCACGAACAGATGGCAGCTTGACTGCACACTTAGTCACTACATGTTTCAACTAACTCAGAGCAGATTTTGTATGACTGTGTAAAAGTTACGACTGGTTACGTGACTTTTCCGTGCCACTTTACAGTCATAAGAAATCAACTTTATAATATCGTTTCTAATTAATGATGAGAAAACCTCAAATTTCAATTTTATTTTTAAGATTTTTTGAAATACAGTCTACTCCTGTGTCTTAACTTCTTAGCAAACATTTATTGTTAACATCAAGCAGCTTGTTAAATATTTCACTGGGATTGGAGCTGCACAACTCAGCAGAGACAAGTTAAACATTCATAGCTGTTTAAAGGGTGTATGGCATTAATATTTGATTAGTTCAAAACTTTCATGAACTTTGTCTTCACTGGAAAGTAACTAATGTCAAAGGAGTGATATAGCATTGCAGTATTACTAGTACAAGTTAGTTCAAGAAAAGGTGAAGTTTGTTAGAAATAAGCTGAAAAATAACAAAGATGAAGATTATTTTACCTTTGGTACATGTACAGTATACCCCAAATGATTTCAATATGTTGTGTTATGTGGCTTACATTTTCAAATCTCCTACATATTTGCTTTAAATAAAATTTTTATTTTCTTATCTCCTGTAAGAAATGTTTTATTCCTTGCAAAGAATATTCTAGGTGTGGAATAGTTTGCTAGAATACCAGTACCAATAATAATTTTATGTGGTAACCATAGTGACTTGATGATTTTGTTTCTTGTAAATTAGGAGGTGTAGTGTGACAATTGTATCCTTTATTTTTCAAGCTCAAAGTTACATTTTATGAGATTGAAATAACCCAAACAATCATACTGCACTGCTCTCAAGTAACATCCACCATCCACTACCAGAAAATAGTGTTTTGCTCAAACAACTCTGACACAAGCCCCTCTTACTCCAGGTTATGTATGTTATGTGCCTATTGTGAACCTTTGAATAATGTGAATTGTGTGGTTCCAAAAAATATCCATCCCCCTCTCCCCACCGAAGGGAATGGAAATGCCAGAGGCAGGGCCCGTGGTTTGATGCGGGTTTTGTTCTGAAATTATGCGCGATTTTTTCCGAAATTATGCGCTACAAATGCAAAATTATGCGCTAAAAATACGAAATTATGCGGGATTGCGCAATATTTTTTCCTAGTGTCGTAACGTATTTTGCTGTTTTTAGCTGTTTTGTTACACGGATATAGCTGCTAATTGGTTTTAACAACTCTTGTTTGTTTATAAATTGCTTCGCTTTACAACGTAATGACGCTACATTTTCCTTCAGGTAGACGTGTGTTTCACTTGTAATAAAGCTTATTCTTACAAAAAAGGGTTACCTTTTTCATACCACAAGAATCGTAGCAACGCACTCCTATTAAACCAAGAACTGAACGGTCACGAGAGTTACATGCAGACTATCGGATCATTACGATTCTCGTGATCACAAAAACATTGTCGCGCTTGTTTGCGGCATCATTCTGCGCGTAACTTTCCAAATAAATCCCGATCGCGAGAGCGATCTGCACTGTCGACGGAAGTTTTATTTCTTGTCGACATCAGTTCCCAGCTCAACGCGATTAGCATAGAACGCTTTTGCTGTTATTTTTCATTTCTATCGAGTTGTTTTGACGTTGGCCAGATAATTTTAGAAGAAATGTATCAGTTTTGTGAGAAAAAATATTCACCAAGTAATGATTTTCACCAAGTAATGATGCCTTTTCAATGATTTTCACAAAATATGGGAAATTGTGCGTGATTATGTGGGATTTGGCGGATTATGCGCATTATGCGGAGAAAGTCAAATTATGCATTTCCGCACCCGCGCATCAAACCACGGGCCCTGCAGAGGGGTGTAGAGGGTCAATTTACCTGATTTCTTCCATACAAATCTGTATTTTCCTTTGGAAGTTCCAGAGGGGTGGGGGTAGATTTTCATTGCCGTTTTCTATAAATCAATATATAGATTAAATCTATTGACTCAAACAAAAATCAAACTGTCTAATATGTTAGTTTATATAAATATCATTGTTGTCAAGCTCATATTATTATCATCAATAGAAGTATAGGAATACATCACATACACATCATTGCCATTGTCATTAACGATTATAATTTCCCTATCTTTCTTGTCACATTTAAAGATATGTACCCAGCCTGCATAGTAGCTCTAAAGGAAAGGGGAGGGAGTTGGGGCAAGCAAAAACCAGAAGAAGATGGCCGCAAGGGGATATAAGGCAATGGTGTGAAATATTTTATTATTTATCATTGTTAGATCTAACCCAGGAAAGAGTTTACCAGCATTGCCTGGTATTCCCCCTGAAAAGTCCAGGCGAGGAAGCCCAGCAGGAAGCAGCGACAGCAACCGATTACGCGACCTGGAGGGGCGACTACACGTTAGCGAGCAATCCAACAGGGCTCTACTAGAAGAGCTTGTGCGTCTCCAAGGAGAGCTCAAAACTAGCATTCGCCGCAATGAGGACACCCTAAGGGAAGAAAGAGAGGAGCGTATAGTGTTGTCAGATAAAATCCAAGCAGCAAATAATTTATATACAAAGTTAATGATGAGATTAGCAAGGACAGAGGAGAAATTAGACTCAGAACATTCTGCCGTGGGCTCACTTGTCAATCACACGAAACAAGTGGAGCAGACATTAATGGGCAACCAGCAGCAGTTACTCAGTCGGCGTGAGCAGATTCATGTGCGTCTGGAGAGATTAAAAGAAGATGTTGAGGATTTGCAGGACAATTTTGAGCAAGTGACAAAGAATTCTCGGTTGATTGGTGACGATGTTAGGATTGCAAAAAATAAACTTGAAGTACAGACTGTGCAGTTTGGGAGCATGGCACAGGAGCTACGGCAGAGGGTGAAAAAGCTTGAAGGAGACTCTATAGCAGCTGTAAGTTCTTAGTTGTAAATCAAGGGACGTCTCTTCAAAGGAAACAGATGGGAATGAATACTGTCTATATAAACTAATTATGATTTTGAGACAGAAGCACAAAATATTGACAGTTAATTTGGAGAAAATATTTTCCACAGCATTGTAGCGCAATATGTGAAAACATTCTCTCCCAGCACCATTATTTTGTGATATTCAAAAATCTGGAATAACAAAAAATAAAACAGGCTGTATCCAACTCAAATAATTTATGTATATTTTTTAGTAACACTTTAATATGTCTGTATCATATGTAAAACTATGGAAATCTCCAATATGGAAATCTATTTTCTCCTGTTTAGATGGATTTTCTTACAAAGCAAGCTGAGAGTAGAGGATCCTTTGAGGTCAATACTGCACAGCTGAAGAATGTCATGGAGTATCGGTAGGCGACAGAGTTGTCTTAATCCAGGATATGGACATTTTAGAAAAGCTCTGATATAATTTTTGTGTGTTTGCAAACACTAACAGTCACACCAAAGTAGAATTACACGAACACAAGCCTCTATTGTGTGTTTCCAAAAAATATCCATACCCCCACGAAAGGGTGTTGAGAAATGACCCCCCTCCCCTCTGGAATTTCCGAAGAAAAATACAGTGTTTGTATGGAAAAGATCAGGTAAATTGACCCCCTCCCCTCCCCCCCCCCCCCACCCCTCTGGAATTTCCAATCCCTTCCGTAGGGGGGGTATGGATATTTTTTGGAAACACACATTGCTTTATTTTGCTGCTAAGGGTGGAGTGGATTGGTGGGTGTGTTTTTCAAATACCAGGAAAATTGACAAAAAATGCTGGGGCTCACATTCTAGGGCATCGTCACCATTGTAGTGATCACCCTCACTGAAAAAACTAGATTTGATTTCAATCAATCAATCAATTTCTCTTGGCCAGGGAATAGAATGAAAATCAAAGCTGCACTTGGGCCAGGTGTGCACTATTACAAATAGACCACACTCAGTACAGCCAATCGGAATGCAGGATCTTGAATAGATCACTGATGATAGTTACTGCTTTTCAGTTTATCAGAAATAAAGGAGGTTGTTTCAGACTTAAGAAGAAGATTGGATATTGAAGAATCTGAAAGACGAACAAGTGGTCAACAGACCCTGCTCAGGTAAGTAGCTGATCACCAATTCATTCTTGTACCTTCCTACCCTTGTCTTTCCTGCATAGACCAACTCTCTACTCAATAACTGAGTAGAAGGTGCAGGGGCGTAGCCAGGAATTTTGGTTGGGGGGGGGGACGCAATAGTGAAAACATGGGACGAAAATTTTCACATTTCCTCCAGCAAATACAGTAAATGTGTGGGAAAATCTCCCGAGAAAGGGGGACCACAGGCTCTCTTTGTTTCTTGTGTAGAGCATGCTGGAAATATTGGCTTGCCTTGTGGCTCGCACCTGCACGTTTGTGTGGGATTCCTTCGCACTCTTGTTTGTGTGGGGTTCCTGTGGTCTCTGTATGTAGTTACACGAAAGCTCTCAAAAAAGCTCCAACCAAGCAACAAGCCTCAAAACGATGTGGGCGGGCTTGCCTCATGAAGCCCACTGTGTGTGTAGAGGGCGCTTGTATTCCCGTGCACGCCTAATAAAGAAAGCATTTAGAAAGCGAAAACTTCACAAGAAACAAACAGAGCCTGCCTGCAACGTCTTCTGGGATAAGGATGGTCCCATCTGCTTAGCTTTGGTAACCCCTTTACCTTCTACCGGGGAGTTTCCCTTGTATCAGCAGGAAAGTCAACTTCCCTGTCCTGATCACACATCCATAGAAGCGTGTCTTTTATTTTGATACTGGTGTTCGTTCTTTTTTTATTTTCATATTACCTTTTGTGCAATATTATGTCATAATTTTTCAAACTCCCACTCTTCATTTCCGAGCGCCAAACTGAGTTCAGGCTTCTACAGGATGATGGATGTTTCTAAATTTTGTTTGCATTTTGCAGTGGAAAGTTTTGTTTTGAAGCCTAGTCCTTATGTTCAAAATATCTCGCAAAGCCTCCGTGAAATCTGAGCTGTTTATTCGTTGGACTAGAGTTTAAGAGTTATGAAAATTGCAGTAATGAAAGCACTATTGTCTTCACTTGCATCTTTCAGCATAGACCAACTAAGAGCCGTCATCAGTGAACTCGAGCACAAACGAGATGAGGACCTTCGCTCCAGCTCCATGTTGACGCGGGACAAAGAAAGCATGTTGGCTTCCGAGAGAAGTCAGATCGCCAGTAGGATGGCCGAGATGAACGAAGACACAAACAAGAAGTTGCTACAAAAAGAGATCCGATTAAGAGAGGAGGCGCAGGCCAAGTTTATGGCGCTTGAAAAGGTGCACAAATAACTTTCCCCGTTTCCTTTGAAATCTCGTCGCCATCTTTTTCTCCTAAATTAATGCTGCTGACAGTGCTGACAACTAATTTTGAGAAGGCTATCTTTGAAACCCTAGGCGACTAGGTTGAAATTTCTTCTTCCGAAACCCTAAATATAGTCGCCATTTGTGACCATATGGAAAAATCTCTAAACTGTTACATTATGCTCGCGTTTTGAAGGACTTCAGAAATAAAAAAGAAATGCAAACACGGAGCGCGTGCCGGGATTGCACACGCGCAAAGTCTTGTGGTCATTCGTTATGACGTCATGAATGCAATTTAGTAGTTACCTTGGGAACAGTTGTGAATTTTCCGCGTTTTGCAGTGCGAAAATGAGCAATCTTAGCACTTTCGTTGGCGAATGTTAAATGCGGTGATATAGCTGATCGCGCGACTGCCCTGGGACTAAAACTTATTTGTCGGTTCTGCGATCTACCACCCGAGATGTTGCAGAAGCCGGTTTCTTAATTTTGAGTTCTGGATTTATCATTCGGTTTCGCGAAAGTCGAGGATAGGAGATCTTGTGAACATTTCACTAATATTGAGAACGCTTTGAACGAGATGCGAGATGCATAGCGGGGATATCTTTGTCTTTCTCACACTTTCTCGGTTTTACATTTTTGTTCTAGCGTTTACGCGAGGAACAAGCGACTCGATTGGCTTTTGAGAAGACGATGCGGGAGGAAATGGAACGAAGGTGGCAGTCATTGAAATCTTATGTGGACGAGGAACTGCAAGCGACTAAGGGATCCGAAAAGGCAAGTTTTGTATTTTGTTTCATGCAATAACCAAAAAGAAAAAAAGAAAAAGAAAAATCACTTGGACAGTAATAATAATAATAATAACTATTTATCCACGGTTTAAATTAAAGCTATACAGCTTGTGGGGCCATGCCTAAAAACAATATAAATTAATACTAATATAATAATATACAATATATACTAATTAATAATAGATAATAATTTAAAAATAGTTTATTTAAAGTATAAAAATGTGAATGTTTAAAATATTATGATAGCGTAGTGTTAAAAATACATTATAAAATTCAGTAATATAAAAACTCTGTACTAGTACGTTGCTGTGTTACCGAGGGGGACTCGCTAGTGAAACTTAATTCCTTAAGAGCCTGGGATTTCCAAGCCCTCCTCGCATACATTCCTTTATTACTTGTCTGAGTTTCCTAGGATGGGGATTAAAGTGTTCCATATTATCGCCCCTCTATAACCAATAGAGTTTTTCTTAGCATAGGTATTAAAGCGCGGTACTACTATCTTGTTGTTGTTCCTTAGATTTTGCGTTTATGTTACGTTTTTGAATGATGGTTCCCATGCTGGGGTGTGTGTCTTCAGTACGATAAATTGATGCGGACGCAATCAGCTGCCATTTTGTCAGCCTAGCAACATACCGAGTCAGAGAAAGCATCCATTTCCATCCACTAAATTAGGGAATGTAGTGCGATATTTTCGATTGAATTCAGTAAATGAAGAAGAAAACTTTGTTTGTAGATGGTCGTTTGGGAATTGTGAGACGTAATTCGTCTTCTCATATAGAAGGAGTAATTGACAAGGACTGAAGAGTTTAGAGATTTTCCATGCAAACATTTATTCATGCTTCTTGATGACTGATGTTGCTTTTTTCTTTCTAATTCTTTTTGTTCATCATAATTTACTAACGAAATTTTGCTGTAACTCTGCTTTTGGCCGATTTTCTCGAAATCCTTATAAAATCTCTCTTAAACTTCGAGTAACTTTAATTTGTCATCTTATTATCGTCCTGTAGAGCAAGTCTCGAAATCCTTATAAAATCTCTCTTAAACTTCGAGTAACTTTAATTTGTCATCTTATTATCGTCCTGTAGAGCAAGTCTCGAAATCCTTATAAAATCTCTCTTAAACTTCCAGTAACAAATTTGTCATCTTATTGTCGTCCTCAGTTGTCGCAAGTTCGCTCAGACCAGAGCCTTGTTCGGTTGAACGAGGCCATCTCCATTCTCGAGAGACAGATGGAAGAAGGGCGTAAAGCTGTAGAGCAAGTCTTGCATGCTGAAATTACATCAAGGTAAGCTACGCTACAAATTGAGAAAAGTTTGGTAACCAGTGCGCCCTCGATGTCGAACCTCATTCATCAAGAAACGTTGAACAAATATTCGCCGATGTTAAAGCCCCGATGGGCGTCAGATATAGTTTTGTAGCCAATGAGAGTCTATGTGAATGAGGTAACGGTAAAAGTAGTGAACTCAATCCGTTTCAATCTCATGGAATTTCGATCCATCCTTTTGTCTAAAACTGATTTATAGCTGTTTCAGGTAACACGCGACCTAGCGCGTTCAAAACATCGAGAGAGCTTTTGGCAGTTAGGTTTTCCTGTGTAGTCAATCAAACCATTGTGAGCCAATCAGATCCTTGCCTAATGCAGTGAATTGGCTTCTGTCGCGACATGTCTCGCGAGGGAAGCCAATCGAATGCACTGAGTAAGGATATGATTGGCTCACACGGACACGGATTGCATTGATGGACAGCACAGAAAACCCAAATGCCAAACTCTGGCGGCAACGGCGAAGTCGCGTGTTACCTGAAACAGCTGTAAGTGATATGTAGTCATAGAACAACAAACTGATTATGTTATTTTGGACGTGTCATACCGTATTAGATCAACATAACAAACAAAACATTGTCACACCCAAAGAGCCACTGACACAGCGTTAATTTTTACATCGGTTTCATAGAGAGTCCTATAAATTGTACTACACTGATTTCTGTGCAGCCGTATATTTGTAAGCAAGGTTCCGCTGCGAGCTCTCGGCATTTCATGACTTCATTTCTCTTTTAAAAGACAATCCCAACACGACAAGACGACGTCAAAAGTCAAAGAGATGCAAGACAAGCTTAACCTCGCTATCAGCACTCTACAGCAGGCAGTCGGCGGGATAAATACACGGGTGGAAACCGATATGAAGAAGGTACGGGAATTTCTTGCAACGCGCAACGCAATATTTGTTGCGAGGCCAGTTGCAGCGAAAATTGCGCGCAACAACGCGACAAAGATTGCATTGCTAGTAGTGCAGAAAAAGTAGCTCGGTCTTCTCCTTTTCGCACTGTTGCGTGACAAGTTGCTGCGTGTGTCATGTTTCTACAGCTTGCAACGCAATGGTTTCCGAAATAGGCCAATCAGGGCGCTTCTTTGCCTTGAGTGACAAATTGCGAGCGTGTGACATCCCCGGTTATTGTTATTTAGGGGTTATTGTCACGGGGGACTTGCAATAATCTGAACGCCCCCTACAACTTGCAATATGTTTGATTCGCCATGGTTGCGTTGCAGAGTTGCGAGAAAGATTGCCTCGTGTAACAGGGCCTTTAGTTTAGCTAGATGTTGTTTTTATGTTCCGCCAAAAATTTTAGTCGTTTCCAGGGTTGAAATTTGATTATATTTTTTCTTGCTGGCGATGAAATTTGTTTTTTAAACTTATACCCCATTCACACCGGCGCTTAAACTAGTTTAAAGGTGGTTTAGTTAAACTGGTTTAAATCCATATCTCCTAAGAGGAGATTGCTCCAAGGACAAAACTGAATAGACTGTACAGTACATGTTACTAAGTGATCATTTAGCTAGTAAGAGTTTATCGCAGTACGAAACTTCCCGTGTTGTTAGGCAACGAAAAACCTTGTTTAACTAAACATGGTTTTGGTGTGAATGGGGTATTAGTTTGTTTTCCCTTAACGCGCGAGCAAGTATTCATGCAACTAAGGGCAACAAACCACAGGGCCCCCACTCAAGAGGAAAAGGTCTATTACATGTTCTGGTTTCAATGATAGAGTTATAATTGGCGATTGACTCAAGCTATAATTGTATTCAGGTGAAGGACGAGCTGAAGAGGCTGATTGATCAGAGCAGTGATTCAGGAATCAAGGGCCTGGCGGACATGGACAGCCGAGTGGGCAAGCTCAATAAACGGATGGTGGAGGCTGAGGAAACATTACTGAACCTTGACAAGGTAAACCTCTGATGTTAGGAAGAGTGCGACAAAAATATCGCGCAGTAGGCTCGGCTTGACAAGGTAGACCTCTCATGTTAGGAAGAGTGCAACAAAAATATCGCGTAGTAGGCTCAGCTTGACAAGGTAGACCTCTCATGCTAGGAAGAGTGCGACAAAAATATCGCGTAGTTTGCCCGGAAAGGGACTCCCATATCAGCCGGGCGGGGGTGCTCGTCATATCTTTTAAGGGTTAAAATTCGGGAAGAATAGAATAGACAATGGTATCTTTGTGTTTGTGTGCGTGAATATAGGCTGCGTGAATATAGGCCGCGCGAAGGAGAACGCATTTGATGAATTGCTTTTACTGCAAGTAATAAAATAATGGGTAAACAAGATTTGTGTGAGTTTTAAAAATGGTATCTTTTAGAGGTTAAAATACTGGTAAACCACGCCCTGATTGCTATGTTTTAGGGGTTAAATGTCATTTGTCCGACGAGCACCCTCGTCTGGTTGATATGGGACGGTTCCCAGGACGTCGTAACGTAGCGCGCGTTCGCTGGACTCTAGGGATTGCAATGTAAAACCAAATAAATAGAATACCAAAGTCATAAAATAAATTTTATAATTAAAGGAGGAAAAACGAATTAATTGTTTAAAAAACATCTGAACGCCTTATGGCTCTAAAAAGCAAACGTACCAGCACTCCAAACGAAGTGTAACATCTATGTATATGTAAAATTGGCCGTGTAGCAGCTCTGGGATGATTTTAACCCTATTCCATTGATGCACTGCAAAACAATGGAATCATAAGTTAGAATGGACGAGAGAACAATAGGAAAATGAGGTGCTTCAAGCAAATAGCATTAGATCGTCCGAGCAAGCTGCTACATGTCTGGGTAAAATAGAATATGTTTGAAGCGGAGCTCATTGTCCCGGATGCGCAGTAGCGGAGCACCCATAGTGACGTTTTGTACGCCGCGCTTTCAGTAATACGGCAGGGACAATGCCGGCGGCAGTGGTGGGGGTGATGGAGTTGTGGCCACGTAATGGCATGAGATGATTGATGCCGCCTAAAAGGAAACTCTAGCTGCGAGCTCCGCTTTTAGGCGTTGCCTATGTTAACTCTTAGCTCATGATATCGTTGTCTTTTTGATTAACAGAAAATTAAACTACTGAGAGCATCACAGGTACTTATAACAATAAATTACTATTAACACTAAATATAATAAAGTTTAAAGACTATTTCCAGCGCCGCAAGACAGCAGTTGCCGTGTGCTTATTACGTCTAAATAATAATAATAAAAAAATATTTACAGTCTAAAGCGCGCCTGGGAGTTTCCAAAACATGCTTTGATTGCGGGATTTCCTGTTCCGCCAATCAAACCATCTAAGCCAATCAGGTCCTTGCCTTGTTTCGCCTTGTGCAGTCAACTGGGTTTTCGTCGCGACAGAAAGCCAGTCGACTGCACTCCTCGAAACAGGGCAAGAACCTGATTGGCTTAGATGGTTTAACAGGCGGAACAGAAAAACAATCAACACACCAAACGCGCGTTTTGAAATGCGCAGCGCGAAACAAAGAATTTGGCTGTAAATAACGCGAAAGAAGGAAAGACAAATAAATGTAAATGTATGCCCAAATGGCATTAATCGTATAAACTAACTGACAAAAGTATCCACCCAAATAAAAGGAATCATCACATGATCTGAATTGGGTGGCAAAAAGATGTAAACACCGTTAGCCGATTTGGTCTATTCCCCTACCACGAGTTGAATATTTTCCAACTGTGTCGTTGTCACGTTGTAGGCGACTAAAGACGACATTGACAATCAAGCCAAGAATCATCAAGACATCTCCCACTGGCAGGTAGAGACGGAAGACAGACTCAGGGAGGTAGATGGCAAGCTCAAACCATTACCGGATCAGGTATTGTGATAAAATTTGTTGCCAAAATTTGCCGCCAACGGGCGATTCCAGCTATAAGCCCCCCCCCCCCCCCGACTCTCATATTTTTTGGCCGGGGATGATCGTCGTATCTTTTAGGGGTTAAAATCACGTTGGTTTGGTCTCTTTTAGGGGTGATCTTGATCTTCAATAAATTTTAGGCAGATTAGTATCTTTTAGGGCCGAAACTGTGTCCAAATTGCTTTTTCTCATGATGGTGCTTCTAAAAACCGTGTAAGAAAGAGAGATTATTCGATGAGAAGACGATGAATTGGAAACAAACACGGAAATGTCTTCATGGGTATTTTCCCCTGTTACCTGTGTCCTTCGCGCCTACTTGGCACATAAGACCTCATCTTTTAGGGTATCTGTTAGGGTAATAATTTTTTGAGCCACGCTATGGCCCGCAATGTTTGGTATCTTTTAGGGGTGAAATTGAAAATTTCCGACGATCATCCCCGACAAAAAAATATGGGAGTCCCCCCCCCCCCCCCCCCCGGGCTATAAGCGCGCGCGCTCTTCTTTATTCAGAGGTTCCCAACCCGTGTCCCACAACTACCAGAATGCAGTGCGCGCTTTATTAACAGTTTGTTCGACAAATGCCCCATATCTACCGACATGCAGCGCACATGTGCGCGCATGCGTTATAGCTGGAATCGTCCATTTGAAGAAAAAATATGGTTGCTAATTTGAAAAATGGCCTCCTATTTGAATGGTCGAGATGAACGCGTGGGAGTAATACTTGGAAACTGGGGCAACGCTTGGAAAATTGAATTCCATGCATTGGTTGAGATTACCACCAAGATTTTTATCCCAGCGACCAACATTCCGAACTCCACTACACAGCGTTATAGTGAATAGTTAATCAGCCACTCCTTTGTTATTGTTTTCGTTCGATATTAGAAGACGAATTACGTGTAGAAATCTCTAAATCAATATTTAAAAACAAAGTTTCAGATTTGATTTACTAAATTCAATCGAGAAAATCACTCTATATTCTCTAAATCAGTCGATGGAAACGGATGCTTTCTCCGACTTGGTATGTTACTATGCTGTCAAAATGGCGGCTGACACAGGCTCTTTAAGTACGTGAGACATGAAATCCTAAATAAGCCTTTGTTTGGTTCCAGTTAACGCGTCTGAAGGCGGAGATTGATTCTCTGCGAGCTGAACTGGCCCTGAAAGAGGCGCAGCGACGAAGAACACCAACGTAAGTAATTATGTTTATGACAGATATAATGTGCAAAGAACCCTTTATGTAATACATAAAATAATATTTGCATTTGTTTTCTACGACTTATTTTTAGGATATGATTTCGAGTGAATTAGGCATGATCCACCTTAATAGTGATTTAGCCATGTTTGACCTTGATAGTGAATAGTCATGGGCCCATTTTAATAGTCCTCTGCCTTGTTCTCAATGTTTTAGGCCCAAACCACAAACACCCGCCAAGACACCCGAAAACGAAGAGGGAACTGATGAACTGAAAGATCGCATACAGAAGCTAGAGGACTCTTTGCAGGAGGTATGTACTACGACCCCCCTCTCTCCCCCCTTAGGAAGGGAGTATGATAGAGGTGGATTTAGGGAAGGAAGGGTGGGCGACCCCCGTGGATGCCTTTCCGGCGCTCTGTCACTGAGGTTTGAAGCCCGACATGCGGGCAGAAATTCGTCAAGCCATACGGGTGACTCACTTTATGTTACTGACTACCGTATAAATATATAAAGTATGAACATAATCATGATATATAGAGGATAGTACATGGCCGCTTGGAGATAAAATTTGTGTTGAAAATTTATCTTCAATTTTCAACACTCGAAGATAAAATTGGTATCTCCAAGCGGTCATGTAATGCTCTGTTTATACAAACATCAGTGAAATACTAAATCATGATTTGTTTTAGAAACTCCGAAAAGGGGCTTCGAGCTCAGGCTAGAGTGTAACATGTTATTTCTCAGTGTGATGATATCAAGTGTTCGTGCAGGAGATACTCTTGTATTTCACTGATGTTTATATCATAAACGGAGATTATTTCATTTAACATTTTATGTAGATTTTGTTATGAGATATAGTCAGAAACATATAACTTAGTTATATGTTTCTGATATAGTCCGCCAACAATACTGTGAAGTTATATCGTATCACTTCACTGATGCGGTTTTTACCTCGTGGATAAGCGGACCAACCATAGGCATAGAGACGAGTTTTCGCGATAAGGCGGCGCGATTTCACTCGGTCACTCGCTCGCTGTATCTTCAACACTGAATGTGTAACAAAAACATGTTTTTTTCCTGTACAGCAATCATCTCAGCTCAGTAAAATCGACAGCACGGTGGAGACACTGCGTACTGTTCTCTCGCAGAAGATCGTGTCGGAAGCTCAGGCGGTAAGGAAATATTTAAGAAATCCTTGGTACCCCTTAGTATTCATGGGCTTCCTGTGGGATTCGTATACGTATTCTTTGGCATGATATGCGATGCGTCAATAGTGTACCAAGAGCCCATTGCTAAGAGTAGGAACCTCCCATATTAGCTCCCTCCCATCAGCGTCCGAAAAATACCTCAATTTAGAAACACATTTTCCCATAAAATTAAACAGAGACCAGTTAACCAGCTTGCAGGGAACTGCTATACGTAATAAACCTAGTTGGAATTTAAATTTCGTGTTTAGTGCGCGTGCGATTTTAGCCTGAACCTTTTGTTTAACGTCTCTTTGTTCTTGTTAATCGAAACCTCGCGGGGGAGGCTCTGGTGACAGCCACTGACGCATGCGCGAGATTTAATACAGAGCCGCTGAGAGAAAGATATTTCTGCGCATGCACCAACATTCAAAACCAGCCAATCAGCAACGGTCCTCAAATGGATGTCACCAGAGCCTCCCCTGCGAGCAGACGAGATGGGAGCTCTGGGTACGAGAATGGAACTTCGGACTAAAATCACACGCGCACTAAACACGAAATTTAAACTTCAACTAGGCTTATATAAGCATCTCCAATCCATACGAGTGAAATACAGCAACGGCTGGTAGTTTCATTTTTAGCCCTCGCCTAGCGGGAAACTAACCAAGCAAACAAACACACAACGGCACTACTGCATTTTTGCAACAGCAATAAAAAAAAAAAAAAAATAGGCACCTAAGGGTGCATGAGTGTGGTATCTGTAAGTAGAAAAATAGCATTTGATCCCAGAATCTTGAATTTTCTTTTTAGCAGGGGAATGCAGGAGAATACATGCGAATGTAGGGTAATACAGGCAATTCGTAGAAATACAGGGGAATAGAATGCAGGGTAATGCATGATGATGTTGACCAAAATAGAAATGGTCGTCAATAACACTAGGTTTGGTAGTTTTTACGAGGTTATATCAAACACGGCAAGATGAACGATAACCGAAATTTAGATTTATGAAGCTTTTGAGACAGACAGACGTGTATATAGATGTTAACGTCGCAACCAATACGTACAGACGTTTTGTGTTACTGACGGAGAAGCAAGATCCTCGAAACGTCTGCAACGTGAAGTACAAAGATTTGTATATATTGCACCTGGGCACCTGGGTACATATTCATTTATTTTGAGTTAGTTGAAACGTGTGACGCGAGACCAAGCTGCAAACTACTCAAGGTACAAAGTATGACTAAATTTGAAAAAAAATGAAAAAAGATTATTTGGAAAAAAGATTAAGTTTAGTTTAGATTAAGATTCTTTGGGCGCGCTATTCCAAACGTGTTTCTTTTGTTTTAGCGCGCGCGTGCTGAAGTAAGCAAAATCAAGTAAAGGCAAATATGGTTACAAAGTATGCTCTGGCTTTTGAATGGCCTTCGGCCGCTACACGTTTCAACTAACTTAGATATTGTTTCTGTTTACACTAGTACCATAAGATATCTAGCCCTTACACTAAGGTAGTGTTTCCGTAGTAGTTGAAAGAAACTGACCAACTATTTCACCCCTGACAGCGAGGAGATTCGATTGCCGAACTGAAAGAACAGTTAGAGAAGATTAAGAAGGATGAAGACAAAAATAAGGACCCTCCTGCAGAGGACCCACCTGATACGGACCCACCTGCAAAGGACCCGCCCGATAAAGACCCACCTGCAAAGGACCCACCCAATAACGACCCAAATGATAAGGACCCTGGACAGGATGACCCAAAGGATGATAAAGACGATTCAAAGACAAAGACAAGAGTCAACCCTGTATGTTTGTGTTTCTTTCGCACACTTGGATTTATTTGCACGTCATCCATACGTGCATGTCAGCTCACTGGAATTATCCAAATTGCTTGTTCTCTATCATCTTATCACGAAGTTTCTTGTTCTGAGACTACATCTTTTTTCTTTTTTCATCTCTTTGAACTTACCTGAATTCTTAAATGTCGTCTTTTGCGAATACCTTTGTACACATTACCTAATTCTACTTTCCTCTGCCTCTTCATCTACCATAGCAACCTTTATCCCTGCAAGTTCGTATTTCTGCTCTTTCTCGTCTACAAACATATCATGCATCTTCTCGATCACACTTACCATCATTCTCATATAATCATATTCTTGTTCGGGATCCTCTTCGTCATCGACATTTGTCCTCTTCACCAACATCGCGCATTATTATCGCACTTTTTCATCTCTACCCTCAGTTTGATCTTTTTTTCTTTTTGCTCATCTCGGTCATTTATATTCTGCTCCACCTGCTTCTCCAGTTCGTCCCCCTCTCTCTGCCCCAACTCCGTCTCTTCTGGCTCCTCCATTAGCTCCTCCTGCTCTACCTTTAGCTCCTCGTCTTCCTCCTGCCTCTCCAGTCCCTTCTCTTGCTCCTTCTCCTGTTCACCCTCCTCCTCCTGTTCACCCCGCTCCTCCTCTTGTTCATCCTGCTCCTCCTCCTCCTGCTTACCCTGCTCCTCCTCCTCCTGTTCACCCAGCTCCTCCTGCTGACCTTGCTCCTCCTCCTGTTCACCCTGCTCCTCCCCTTGTTCATCCTGCTTCACCTCTTGATCATCTTGCTCCTCCTCACCCTGCTCCTCCTCCTTTTCATCCTGCCCCCCCTCATGCTGCTCCTCCATCTGTTCACCCTCCTCCTGCTTACCCTGCTCCTCCTCCTGTTCATCCTGCTCTTCCTGCTCCTCCTCCTGTTCACCCTGCTCCTCCTCTTGTTAACCCCGCTCCTCCTCCTGTTCACCCTGCTCCTCCTCCTCTTCACCTTGCTCCTCCCCCTGTTCACCCTGCTCCTCCCCCTGTTCACCCTGGTCCTCCTCCTCCTGTTCACCCTGCTCCTCCTCCTCTTCACCCTGCTCCTGCTCGTCCTTTATATGTACCGTCATCTTCCTCAACATTTCATGGAAACTTTTTCTTTCTCTTTCTTTGGCCTCTGCGTCTAATTTCTATAATTTTCATACTTCTTTGGCGTCGTCTGGATTAGCCAATCAACCTACGTGCACCCATGCACATCGTCGCTAAGTACTTGATAAATCCGAGTATAAACGATATAAATGGGACATGAAGACGATGAAAATGAGATCTAACCGCCGCACAAGTATACAGATGTCGTATATAAAAACTTAAAAATCTATTGTAAAATAAAGTATCAATGAAGAGGAACAAAAGATAGAATCGAAGCAATTAACATTAATGAATTGAATTAGTAAGTAGGATGAATTCAGAACCTTGTAAAACATTCCAATTATCTTTGCTTATGTGGTGCAGTAATTTAGGGCCATTCCATTTTTTAGCCGCACCCTCCTAACGGAAGAGGTCATTTCTTGCTCTACCCCCTCGGAAATACCTTTGGAAGAGCCTTTTTGGGTTGCACCCCCTCGGAAAAACCCACGGAAGACCTTTTATTCGGTTTGACCCCTCGGAAAAGGCCATTTTGCTATACCCCCTCAGAAAAACTCATCTGTTGGGCGGGGGGGGGGGGGGGGGGGGGGGTGCAGATAACAAATGGAATGGCCCTTATGGCCACCACAGTAATTCATCTAAAGATCTATAACTAAACATTTAACAAGATGGCCAAGATGTGAAATACACGTCTACGTGAGATGTATTAATTAGTGCCTTAAATTGGTTCTGCGACATACAGATAACTTTTTAATAAACCAGCTTGAGAAGATAAGCATTGTAACAGTATTTCATTAATCAAAGTAACTCAGCTCAGAGTTTAACTTAGCACTAACTCTTCAATATTTATAAGCACCGAAAGTACTTCTCTAGTTTAAAACATCACCTTTTTATACGAGGCTTAAAAACTTATAGCTGTTTCAGGTACCACGCGACCTCTCCATTGTCAGCTTCTTAAAGTTTGGCAGTTGGATTTTTCTGCGTTGTCAATCAATGAAATCCGTGTGAGCCAATCTGATTCTTATCCAGTGCATTTGTTTGGCTTCCTTTGCGAGATACTTGCGCGACAGAAGCCAGTTCACTGCACTAGACGAAACCCTCCAAGGATCTGATTGGCCAACACGCTGATTGACAACACAGAAGAACGCTACTGCAAAAGCCCTCGCGACGTCTTTCGGGTCGCGCGTTATGTGAAACACCTTTAACATAAAAGCATTTGTCCTTATTGATACGCACAATCTGTCCTGAATAAGGTTATTTTAAAATAACGTAAATATAACAAGTTCGAGTCTATAGAACGTATATAAGTAAATGCAAAGTTAAACATAAAGAAGTAAAGAAATCAATTCTCGTACGTGTCTTTATCCTAGACATAACCGAGCACGCCTACGAAAATTGAATGATACTCTGACTAAGGTACATGAACAGGGTCATGGGAAGCACAGGGCTGCACTCTGTTTGCACACCTTTACACATCTAGTCAGCACAGTTCTTCGACGGTTTCGTAACGTTCTTGCTACCTCCCAATTTAGACCATTATTTAACTGATATACTGTATCTCATTTTCCCGTGCGTCAGTAGTGCAATAGTCATGAATACAAGTTATGCCACGAGACGCTTTGACGTCTTCCGTGCCTCTGTTACAGTAGAGACGCACGGATAAATGGGATTTATTTGTTTTATAAAAGTACAAAAATGATTTTTCTCGCCACGAAAAGCCGAAACAGCGCGCGCATTTGAAACTCTGTTTTGCTAACGTGCGCGCGTTATGACTTTAATCGTGCGGTTGTACTGTAATCACAAGGTCTGTCAACCAATCATAACCCGCGTTTTACTAGTGCTGTTGTATAAAGATTTATAGCCCACATAAGCGCGAGTTGCTGGAATGTTTCAGTCACGAACTTTCGGCGTTAAATCCGCTTTCCGCCAAGACCAAGAGGTTTCAAGTTTTGGGCGCATACATTCTAGTGTGTTCACATTCTCCAGTCCAGTTCAGTTTTTGATCCCAAAATTACCACTTTTTAAACTAATGGTCTGAGTTGGGTGTTATCAAGTCTGTCCTCTTAATGTCTGGTTCACATACATCTTCCACGTAAGCGCACGCACTCATATGTTTGACATGTTCTACGACCCACGCAGTTGCAGTTATGTTATTTTGCTTGATGTGTCTCATGTGAGCCAGGTATTGTCAAACACAATAGAACAATTGCAATTGAGCAATCACTAGCCAATCAGAATCGAGAGAAATCACGACTTGCTCCTAAATGGCTTTTTTCTCAGCCAATTGCAAGCCGTATCAATTATGAAGTAATTACACAGTTGTATTTACTACAGAATTTGATTGGCTGAGAAGAAAGAGTAGCCAATGAGAACACAAAGCAATCGCAATTACATAAATATTGACAGTCATGTGAAATCCGCTCTATGTACCATATGAGCCTGATTTATCTTTTACGTTTCGCAGCGGGGTGACGAGATCAACACTATTGAAGGAGACATTGATAAGATAGTGAAGTACTATCTGTTGGATCACCGACGAGTGTTTGTAAAATACAAAGATGGGGACCTCTACCGCGCCAAGCGGGGCGAGGGGACGGGACTGATAAGGCTTGGACTTGTTGAGGTTAACCGTTGGGGCATCTATCAGGCGTATAAGATGCTGGAGATTAAGAAAGCTTGGTACAGGATGCTGGAAAGGAAAGAAGCGAGAGAAGCAGAGCGGGATGAAGATGACGGATTACCGACACCTTTACCGCCGCCTAAAAGGGACAGTGATGATGATGATGAAAATGATGATGATGATGATGACGACGACGACGACGAAGATGACGATGATGATGATGACGACGACGATGACGACGACGAAGATGACGACGATGATGATGACGAAGACGACGATGATGATGCCACAAATAAAGGAAAGAAAAACCCTCCTGGCAAAAGCCAGGGTAATACGGGAAATGCAGGCCCTGGTAATGCTGGCAAGAAGTGATGGGCTAAAAGGGGTTCGTGTTGATGAGCTGAATCAAATTTGTCAGTCCCACTTGGCAAATTACCACTAGACTGCTCCAAAACCGCAGCTGCGCCGAAACAACTTCTACCATATGGAACTCCTGCGGTTAATATATTTATGTGCGGGTTCCCTGTGTTGTTCGCACAATTACCTTCCCAAGGTACCTTGCAAGTCAAAGAGCCTATCGGGTTATGTAAATAAACTTTTGAAGATAACATATTTAATGTTATTAGAACGCCGATTTCCATTGAACAAGTGTTGCGCAAGAAAGCGTTTTAGTTTAAAGTTTCACTTTTAGAAGCCAACACTCATTTCGGTTAGACAATGTAATATTCACGCAAACAGATGGCAATAGCCCGCTGCGACGCGCATTAAAGGAGGCTGCCTACAATTTTTTCTGCCCTCAACGCCCAATCTTTGTATGCCTGCTGTTCACGCTCAAAAACCTGTACCAGTCTGAACTTTCACATGGTTACCCTGGAGGTTTGAACTTTATTGTAGTGTGCATTTTGTTGTGATCGGAGTTGCTATAGCAACGTTATAACCACACCCTTGTTTATAATTAGCAGCAATCGGACGCGTTGCGCGACCTAAACTTTTCAAATGACACTCCTCGCACTAATCCCTGAGTAGCTAACATTAATCACAGCAAGTTTGGAGAGCATTCATTGGGCCGATTTTATGTTATTCGAACGGACTTTTTCAGGCTCCAAAATGTCAAAGTTATTTATGCCGCAAAGATTTCCTTGAAAAAGAATGGCTAATATCTGCGGAATTAAAAGATCCTTGCCGCCCGAATAATCTACAAACCCAAGGCAATGTACCAGCCAAATTTCACTTCTTGGAATGCTTCCGATTTTGTTTGGCATGTGTTCAAGCAAACTGCAAATTTGAGAAATTATATTATAAATCTTACGTTTGTTATAAAATTTACACTTTTCGCCTCTGACAAAAATCTCATATGATTTTTTTTTTGATACTTCCGTAAGTTAATCTTGAATATATACCAAAAATACCCTCTAAGTCTCGAGTTCATTGAAGTATTTTAAGGCACCGAGAAAAAATGCTAAACTTCACCACTCTTTCGGTTTGCTCGAGCCGGTTTTTGTCATTGTACTTTGTTTTCACCTGTTGTAGCTTTCACGTGGTTTTCCCTGTAATTAGTGAAGCGAACTACATTCCAGCGTGTTGTAGTTTTCATGGGCCATTGACTCAACATTCATCTGACTCGCAAAGCGTAGCAAACAATGTCACGCAATAACAAGCCATATGCATTATCTTTTGTTGTTGTAGTTAGTTAGTTTGATTCCCATGATGGAATGTAGTCCGCTTCACTGATTACAGGGAAAACCACGTGAAAGCTACAACAAGTGAAAACAAAGTACAATGGCAAAAACCGGCTCGAGCAAACCGAAAGAGTAGTGAAGTTTAGCATTTTTTCTCGGTGCCTTAAAATACTTCAATGAACTCGAGACTTAGAGGGTTATTTTTGGTATATATTCAAGATTAATTTACGGAAGTATCAAAAAAAAATCATGAGATTTTTGTCAGAGGCGAAAAGTGTAAATTTTATAACAAACGTAAGATTTATAATATAATTTCTCAAATTTTGCAGTTTGCTTGAACACATGCCAAACAAAATCGGAAGCATTCCAAGAAGTGAAATTTGGCTGGTACATTGCCTTGGGTTTGTAGATTATTCGGGCGGCAAGGATCTTTTAATTCCGCAGATATTAGCCATTCTTTTTCCAGGAAATCTTTGCGGCATAAATAACTTTGACATTTTGGAGCCTGAAAAAGTCCGTTCGAATAACATAAAATCGGCCCAATGAATGCTCTCCAAACTTGCTGTGATTAATGTTAGCTACTCAGGGATTAGTGCGAGGGGTGTCATTTGAAAAGTTTAGGTCGCGCAACGCGTCTGATGGCTGCGTATTATAAACAAGGGTGTGGTTATAACGTTGCTATAGCAACTCCGATCACAACACAATGCACACTACAACAAAGTTCAAACCCTCCAGGGTAACCATGTGAAAGTTCAGACAGGTACAGGGTTTTGAGCCTGAACAGCAGGCAAACAAAGTTTGGTGGTGGAGAGCAGAAAAAATTGTAGGCAGCCTCCTTAAATGATAGGGATCGCTGCTCGCCTTTTCTCTTTCTTTTCGCGCGACACAGGAATCCCGAATATTCACGCATGCAGCCCATTTCTTCCTTGCGCGACACAGGGATCCCGAATAACCCAACAGGAAGCCAGGCGCGAGCTATTAGGCGTCGAGAATTAGGCATGTTGAGAGTATTTTATTACATGCGTGATAGCTCCATTTAGCCAAGAAATTACATTTGCTCCTAGTTACTATTAACACTGAGGAATTTCGGTGTCGAGAATCTCTGAGGCTGTGATGGATATTTTAGTCCAACTGAAAAGGTGGCACTTCTTTAAAGGCGTGAAGTCAACGTCCAAAAGTCAAATAAAATAATGAGAAGTATCCCTGGTTTTGTAGTATATGTATGGTATTTGGTTGGTTTTGTTAAAAGGGGAGTGGGTGAATGGTGAGGCACACAACAACGACAAATTACATCGTCCATTAGATGTGCAAAGGTGTGCAACGCTTCCCTCCTCACACCCCCCATACGGTGACTATAATAGATTCGGACTACAGAGTATTTTGTCGAGGTGTAGGCCTCCTGTCTTAGTCGCTACAGAAGCCGAGTAACTGCGCTGGAACTTGATTTGCTGTAGTCAGCCCGTCCTTTGTGCCGATCACACAACGCTTCGTTCGGTGGGGAGGGAAGCGTTGCGTGACCGACACAAGGGACACGGACTGCGCGCGGGAGAACTATAGATTGACTGACTCAACGGATTCGGCGTAATGTATGCAAATACATTCTTGAACAACATTACGGGGAGCAAAGCACAGACGTCGTATTTCCCTATTTGGAGTGAAAGAGAGCGTCTATACACCGGCTGTATTCCCTTACGCGGCCACACTAGCCTCCTCCGGATGCATTTATGGGCAAAAAAATAAATAAATAGAGGTTTTGGGCTTCGTTCAGGTTAAATGGACGTGAAGGAGTGGGGACCGAGTGTCCGTACCTTCTCTTCTCCTCCACAGGAAACCCACCCGCTTCCTTGTCCGCCCCCTTTATTCTTTCTTTTTCTTCAGAGATGCCTGCGGAGCGGGCTACGCGGCCACTGTTAATATTTCCGGCGAAAATAATTATACTGCGCATGCGTAATATAATTCTGAAATATGCAACTGTTATCACCTCTCTCTAATCCCTTTCTACTATCTAGACTCCGTGTGGCTTTTGGAATCGATTTTAAATGTCACCGCGTGTGCTATATCTTGCTCAATGCATATCTTGAAAGCGCCACTAGATTTCCTACTAAGAAATAATTGAGAGCTCTCGAGTTCGCTGTTACATCAAACAAAGATCCTACTGCTAGGGGTCTAATGGCGAGTTATCAAGTTAATCTTTCCTTAGAATTTCACCCCACGTGAGTTCTTTCACGTGGGAACATTTCCAGTTAGTACCAGCGTGAGGCCCTGTGCAATATCTTTTTTTGCCATATCAGTATTTTATATTTCTTTTCCTTTTTTTCTGCAAGGAAATGAAGCCCGTTGAGGGTCCGGAGATAAAACTTAATCGTACTTCAATGAAAAGAAAGAATAAAAAAAAAAGAAGAAGAAGAAGCCGCAGAAAACAGAGTAAAACCGTTTTTTTTTCTTTTCGTTCAGCAGTTTCCTTTATTTTCATTTTCAACAAAAAAGCATAGGCGGATTTAGGGGGGGCTCAGGACCCCCCCCCCCCCCCCCCCCTCCCCCTTTTTCGATAGATTTCCCCATACATTTTATTTGCAAGAGCAAAATATCACGGGTTATCAGAAATCGAAATCAAGTTTCGGGGACTATCCAAAGTTGAGTAAACGGATAAATCGAACATTTCGCCAGTGGACTTTGTCTTCTCTTTCCGAATACCGAGTCAAGGAAAATGAACATTTGATTTCTGTTTTCAGAAAACCGAAACAGGAATCGTCTCGGACAATTTCTGGATTCTGTTTTTCAGAAATCCAATAATCAGGTTGGCCGCGAAGTATCCTGATTAAATGGACGAAATGTTAAGTTCAATTTGTATGAAGTTAAAATTGAATAGTAGTTGGAAGTGAATAATTTTCCCCAACTGAATCTTTGGTTTTCAGTATGTTACGTTCCCTGTTGTTTCTTTCACATGGTCTTTCTAGATTCTCTGTTTTGAGTGGTTTTATTTTACATATTAGATTTTATTCGCACATATTTCATTGCTTATTCTTTATATGGTAGTTTTATTTAACATGGTTTGTTTTAAATGTCGAATACTATTCCAACAAAAATGAAATGTCATCCTTTTGTAATTGATTGTCTGCGTTTTCAAGTTAACCGCTGTAGCTGTCCCGCGGGCGCGTTAAGATTACAATCATTCATTCGAATGAGAAGCAAAGACGTGCATGAAGCAAAACAACTCGGAAAACGACCCGAAAAATTGAGAAATCGCAGAGCTAGAAATTCTTGAGATAACTTTAAACAAATTTTCCCAGGTTATAGATGGCTCTAGTTGATTGATATGGTATTTGAACAAGGAGCAAAGCCTGAAGAAAGATCGCTTTTCTTGGATTGACAAGTTGGAGAGACACCGGAAAGTGCGCAAAGAAGGCTCAGAAAATGACTTATTTTGACGTGAACTGAACGCTAAAACTCAACCAGAGCGAATCGAGCTCGTGTCGCAGCAAGTTGGATTGAAGGCAGGAGGCTTTGATCTCGAATTTCGTGAGCTTTCAACCCGTTAGTTGAATTCCACACGAGCGGCTTTCTGTGCGAGTGTATTTAGATCGCTTCTGGTTTTGACCTTTCAGGTCTTTATCTACGACAGATTCGTGAGCCCCAAACGTTCGCGTGTCTTGTTTTCCAAAACGGCGCTTTCCTACGCAAGCCCTTACTAATCATCACAATGGTCGATTCTAAATTCCTGATCATCACAACACTGTGTTATGTTGGCATATTTGTGGTAGTCTTGGTTGTTTGTTGTTGTGCATGGACTAGATATATGCGCAACGAAGGGAAGTTCTCGCCACGAAGAGCCAAACATAGAACTCGCAGAACCGAGAGGGAACAAACAGCAGAACCTTCATTACCTTTAGTTCCCGTTCCTCAGGCTCTACCTAAGCAGAGACAAGAATACAGATACATCGGTGACTTCAATGATATACCCTATACTCACCACGACGGGGGTATTAACTCTAATTTCGGCCCGGAGTTTCGGCAGCACGCGGCAAGCACACCACGACCACCTTACATTCCAAATCACCCTGGGTACGCATTGCCACCAGCTTCCTATCCAAGGAATTACTATCCTCCAAGCTTGGCCACTGGTACTGGAACATATGATATGGACCTACAGATGGATGTAGGTAGTAATAACACATACGGAGATACTAGCCATGGTGGTTTTTCTGGGGATGATTTCAGTGACTTTCAAAGCTCTAGGTATGACACAGACAGTAGGCCAGACTAGCAGCATGACTAGTGATGGAATTGGAGGACTGAGTTGTAGCATGAGCGATAATGTTAGGAGTTCTGGAAATAATATTGCTGATATAAATGGGCTACGAAGGGGCAGTGATTGCATTCCGGCCCCTACGAACACCATTGATCATGATAGTGAAAATTATGATTATGATGATGATGAAAACGTGAGTATTGAGAGCTCAACGCATATACTTCCAGATGAACTGATTCCAATGTCCAGGGGGGACTGCGACGGCAGAGGCAATACCCCATCATGTTCAGTCCAGACATTAAGCAGAAATGAATCTGAACAGAGTTTAACAGAGGTCAAATAGATATCATTGTCCGAGAATTATTATCCCTCCAAGATAATGCTTTCACGTCAAGACATCCCTGGCAAATAGCACCCAAGTCTGTGAAATTTGATAGGCCAACAGATCTATCCCACAGAATCTTTGTCATTGCTGTATTAAATCATGATCTTTCCATATGCTTTGCAGCAGACATTTCTTGCCAAACATATTTTTAGATAATTAGCACTTGTTTATTTTTGGTCTGCCCCACAAAAGAAGCATAATTTTTTCAGCCGTAAATATTGACTTTTGCATGTGGTGGCTAGTTTTACAAGGTTTAAGTTTCCTGTTTTAGCGCTAACAGCCCTTCTATTTATAGTACAAAACCTAACCAAAATTAATAAGGACTTAACCAGCTGCTCTTGAGAAGCTGTAAATGGTGTAAAAAGAAGAGTATAGAAAGTGATTGCACTTGAAGCCTAAACAGTCAATTTTGCAGTCTTGTTCCTTTGAAAGTAATGACATGTGAGCATGTGAACTTACTTTTATGTTTATATTTTTGATGAGAAATTTGCATCCAGTCTGATAATCTTTCTACCACCTTCAGTAAAGTGGAATATTATGAAAACAGACACACAGTGGTTAGCATAATTAGTTTTTTTTTTCATAAACAAGATGTAAGCATTGAATTATACACATTTAGTTCTTTCACAGCAGGAGAAAAATATATTTTTATGTTACTAATGGTAAAAATACTGTCTGACAGTTTGTTTTTGTTACAAAACAGAAGGACGCCAAGAAATATAATATTATGTCTAGCTTACATATCACACATACATATACAAAAAGATATGAGATATCATGTATAAAAATTAAGATATGATGTTAAGATTTATATTATACATTACCTAGATAGTTGATTTGGATAATATATACTAGGTAACATAAATATTGGTAATTAAAGTTTTGTATTTTAAAAGATGAGTGAATGTATTAATTGAACCTCTGAAATTCTACTTTTATAATATATCATTCAATGCATCACACAGTATCAGTGCAAGTGTCTATTTTCAGAAATAATCTATACCTCTCCCATGGAAGAGGTTGGAGATATGACCCACCCCTCTGGAATTTCCAGTGAAAAATACAGTAATTGTATGGGAAATCAAAGGAAAATTGAGCCTTCCACCAATTTCCAATCCTTTCTGTGGGGAGGGTATGGATTTTTTTCTGGAATCACAAATTGGTAGTCTGTGGCAAGTTGGTTTGATTATATGAAAACATACTATCACCTACAGGTATTTTCACAGCACATGTCTTCATGTCTAGTTCTGCTGCTTGGGTAAAAAGCTTCTGAATACAGAGTTTGTAGCTTCTTCATTCAGGAGCAATTAGAGTTTTTTTGGAATCTTTTATTGTGAAAAAATTAGTGCATTCAAAGTGCTTCCTTGACAGAAGCTTATTAAAATTATTAATCATATACCCATGGACCATTAAATTAATTAATGGTGTGTAATGAGCTGTGGCTTGATTTAAAGGGAAAAATTGATACAGATGAATAATTTAGAGTAGTAATGAAGGATGTCATTAGTATGATATAGTCTCATATCCCTTATCAGTACAATAGAAACCCACAAGTATGCTATTAGGAGCTCTATATCATGACTGGTTCATAAAATGTGCCATCTACTAGGTATGACTAGTGACAGGTAGTGAGAAGTGAACAATGGCACTAAAATAACAAGAACATCAGCTCATATAATAATTAATCTGTATATCTGACAGATACATTGGTGTCAATCATGAAAATACAGCAAATTCTACCTAAATAACTAACTTAATTACTATATTCATATATGAACCAGTATTATTTTGATATTATAATGTGTGACTTCAGAAAAAAGTCCAGATTAATTTAGTGAAACTCGAGAAATAGCCTGCAAGCTGCAGGCTCTCCATTGGGTTGAATCCTGTGGGCCAATAAAATCAAATATCTGAAGAAAAAAACAACAGGAGAGCCTGCTTGCTGGCTAGTCGAAAAATGAACTCCACCCCCTGGAATTTCCAGTGAAAAACAGTGTGATTGTATAGGGAATAAAAGGCAATGGGGGATTCCAGCTAAAACGCACATGTGCGCTGCATGTCGGTAGATGTGGGACATTTGTCGAACAAACTGTTAAAAAAGTGTGTGTTGCATTCTGGTAGTTGAGGGACATGGTTTGGATAGCTGGAATCGTCCATTTTAAGAATTTGAAATTTCCAAATCCTTTTGTGAAAGTTCCTTCAGATCAGTCAGTGTACAGTAGATCAGCTGGTAATCATTTGTGAATTCAGGGCTTGAAATTGGCCCGATACAGGCATAAATATGGCTAAAAAAATTCCATTTACACCTTACTTTTTAGACTTTGGCGCAAAATTAGGACTGTGTTTTCAGTTTCTGCAGTGTTCTTGTAGTGGATTTACACCTAGATTTTTGAAGAATTACTCCTATAATGTTTGTATGAGGTGTAAAATTATGACTATGATTATTTCTTGATTTCAAGCCCTGGTATTAAATATTTTGATTTAGCAGTTATAATCAATAATGATAAAATACCAAGGGAACCCAAAGTTTAGATTGAAAATTGCTTAGCCTCTGAAATCCACATCTGCTTTCAGATACAGGGTGGATTGCAAGACATGGACAGCATTATGCAACCTACACTGAGAAAGGTGCATGTAGAATTTAATTCAGGTGACATATAAAATACTGTAGCAGCCATGGCTCACTCGTTGAAAAAGAGCTTCAGTTTTAGTGGTCCCAAAATGTGGAATAACCTTCCACAAGATGTAGAGAAATAGCATCCCCTCTGACTTTTAAACCAAAACTAGAAAACGTCACTCTGCTGAACAATTAGTTCTACAGTCTGATATATTTTAGCTAGTATATCATATAATTTTTAGTCTAGATAAATTATAGTATTTATATATATTTTTATTCGTTATTAGGTACCGGTACTTAGAATTAGTATTAGTTTAGAATTAGTCATGGCACTAATGTAAACAAGCCTAGTGGCTGTTTAGTTTTTATTCTTGAATAAATAAAGGATGATTGATTGATTGAGCTATGCTGCCCTTGTAAATTTTTCAATTATTTACATTTTTTTCACTTTAAATACTCCTGATTGATACTGATGTATCTGTTTTTCCTAATTATTCTGTCTCAAGGTAAAAATACTATCCTTTTCTACTGGTTTAAGTGTCAATCATGTTTTTTCTGTCCTACTGGTTTTTCAAATTGAGCTAGATTTTCTTGTTTTTATCTGGCTTTTCTTGTTCACTCCAAAGGGTGTGGTCTTTTCGTGCAAGGTATCTTTTTACCTTCCCACAACACAGACAACTCTCTATAATATGTTTCTCCCTCTTAGCTGTAGAAACAAGATGTGCACCAAGTAATTAATAATGTGTGGTTCCAGAAAATCTGAAAAATATCAATTCCCCACCCATGGAAGGGATTGGAAATTCTGGAAGGGTGGGTGGGGGGGGGGGGGGGGGTGGGGAGAGGTCAATTTACCTGATTTTTTCCATACAAATACTGTATTCCTGAGTGGTGGGGTGGGGGTCACTTTTCAACACCCGACCAGAATATATCCACCCCCCCCCCCCCACAGAAGGGTGTTGAAAAGTGACCACCCCCATCCCTCTGGAATTTCCAAAGTAAAATGCAATATTTGTGTGGAAGAAATCAGGTAAATTGACTCCCCCACCACCCTGGAATCTCCCACCCCAAATGATTCTACAATTCTACACCACTCACAAGAGATTTCTGAGTTAACATGAGAATTTCATTCTTCTTAGTTTCTCCCATGATGCATTGTGGGCTACAACAGACAGTGGTTGTGACAGTGAACCCCCCCCCCCCCCCCCCGAGGGTGGGCGACTTCCATATTTTTTGGTTGGGGATGGTCGCCCCCCCCCTCCCCCAGGAGTGAAACCTTTTCTTAAATATGTACTCACTAGGTGTATAGACAAACCTTTTGTCCTAACTTTAGAAGTGACTCCAGGGATCAGCAGACTATGACAGTATTTACATATGGTTCTCTTGATAGAGGGATCCCTGAAAGGAAAAAAAAAGAAAACAATTTAGACAATCATAGATATATTGTGTTTTATTGGTGCCATGCACATGACGAGGTGATGCCATTACCCTCAATTGCCTTTATTGTATATTTTTCTTTCCAATGAGCTCATAAGCTCATAATTTGCAATACGCAAAAGCTATATTCAAACAAAGACTGCATGACATCAATTCAAAATTGGCTAAGTGAAGTAGCCAATTGAGAATGATGTATTGGGAGAGTACAAAACCTGGACCCCTAGTCCATGGAACCCCTGAAGGAAATTTTTCGAAAAATGTTCTAAAAAGTGAAAACAAAAACTTATTAACGATGACGATCCCCGAAGATCACAGTGTCAGCATTTATCAATGCAATCTACTTGTTTACAATGCCGCCATGTTGAATAGTGCCCAGCCTCCCAGAAGCAACTCCTAGTATTTCGGTTACCCTGTGTTGCTAAAAAAAACCTGTTTGTTTGAGTTGTTTTTTGCCTGTGCAGGTTTCCATGGAGGAAAAAAAGAGCAAATTTTTGATCGCGTAAGAAACAGGAATCTCCTTGAATATCTGGAAATTTGTCCTAGACTTCTTAAAAACTCCTTGAAAAATAACTTTCCAGGAGATTCCTGGAGGCATACAAACCCTGCCTATTTCTTGTGCGATCAAAAATTTGCTCTTTTTTTCCTCCATGAAAACCTGCATGCAGGCAAAAAACAACTCAAACAAACAGGGATTTGAGCAACACAGGGTGACCGAAGTCCTAGGAGTTGCTTTTGGGAGGCTGGGCACTATTCAATATGGCGGTGTTGTAAACAAGTAGATTGGCGTTGTTAAATGCTGATCGTCGGGGATAGTCATCGTTGGTAAGTTGTTGTTTTCACTTTTTAGAACATTTTTCGAAAAATTTTCCTTCAGGGGGTCCATGGATCCGGGGTCCAGGTTTTGTACTCTCCCTGATGTATTTGACAGGGAAAATGCCAGTTTCTGAATGTCTGCATTCTCTTCTTTTGGCACTCGCTTGTGGCTTTGGCACCCATGTCTTCCTCATGCCTTCAGCGCTCCTCCAGCGAGATAGATTCCCCCGTGACTTTCTCTTGATTTACGGCCATTCGCCAAAGAAGGGACTGCAAGCAGTCTAGACCGCATTTTGAAAGTTGGCATTTCTGAGAAGGATGACATATTTTAGATACATCCATTACTTACAGTTTAATTACAAGCTTCCTTGCTACAGCTTTCATGGATTGCGCATAAAACCTGGCCAGGCCTGCATTACTAGGATTGGCTGCAATAGTCATGCAAGCAGCCTGGAAATTAACCAAAATCTTTACATTAACTTGTGACAGCTTTAACCTTGATTTTTCTTCAACGAAAGCAAATAGTTTTACCTGATAAAGGAAATTTAGTCTTTCATAGCCGTCCTTGTTGCCACCTAAGGATAGGGGATTTTTCCTTCCCATTAAAAATGCCCTCGAAAGGAAGGGAGGGCCGGCTACGCTGTGCCTTGGTGAAGAAAAGCAATTTCTGCCAGGCGTTCCTGGATGAGTGGTGAAGAGGACTGGGAACACGGACCCGTGATTCCTTGCACGTTTGCGATTCTCTCTCAGTGGGGTAGGCAGGGGTTTGGATAAAATGCCACAAATTTGTATTAAAGATTGATATTCATATTGAAATAAATATCAACAGTTAAAAAACAAAAGCTCTTCAATTTCTTAAGAGCAACATCTGAAAAGTATTTCCAAGAAGTTATAATATATTTTCACTAGAAATAGTGTACTAGTACCTCCCTCCCCTCCCTAGTACAAATGCTCAAACCAACATGGCGGCGAGCATGTGGATACGAAACCGGTCGAAATGGTCGCCAAATATCACAGACTGAAGCGAGAAAATGAACTCTCGCCTTTTACTATGTAGTGAGTATTAGATTCTGATTCTTTTGTAAGATTTTGGTTGCTTTTACTCATCAATTTTGGCTTAAATTCAAAGATGCTTGTCGGTTGACCCGAGTTGGTTGTGAAACCAGTGCTTCGTGGAGGAAAGTGTCTTGGAAATTCTCAGTGTCAAGGAATTTTACGGCACTAAGTGGATACAAGTTGCGTAGAGCTCAGTGTTATGGAACTGTGGAGGGGAAAAGCGATGGAATACAGGCTGTCATTAAGGTAAATACGAATCCAATTTGTTTGTGATGTTTGTTAAGCTTATGTAACTTTAGTCTTTGACTTTTAGTCTTTAAGTACTATAAAGTTACTAGAAATTGTAGAACGATCATCGGAACTTGCTACAGCTGTAAAGATGGAACAGTCATAAAATCGTATAGACTGGGTATCAGGGCTTCCATATATTCCCCTTGTCTAAATTCCCAACCCCTTCCTTCTCCTTCCTTTGGGAGGGGATGGAAATTTTCTGTAAAGCCCGGTGCACACTAGCTACAAAACGACATAAGGACGTTATGTTGCAACGATAAAAGGCACGGGAAAACAACTGAAATAATCGTTATTTTCCATGGATTGTCATTCAATTACTTCACCAAAGCAATTTTGTGTTATTTTTTGTAGACTTCAACGTTTTGAAACCACTAAATTTTGTTCGTGTGATATTTTTCTTATGTCGTTATGTCGCAAGTGTGCACCAGGCATAATCATATGTTGTGATTTTTCCATATACCCAGAGATGTCAACCTCTGACCTTCAAAATACAAGAGGTGGGGCATGCACTGTTACTCTGGGGGGAAGGGGGGGGGGGGGGGCTGGTCATATCTAAACCCTTTCTGTGGGGATAGAGCGGAAATGACCTGCTTAGATCACTAAATTTCAAATAGTAAGATCAGGTTAACTAAGATAAGCTTGACTTTTTGCATACAGACTCCTTATCTGATTAAAAACAAAATATCAAAAATGACTTTTTTCTAATGGATCCATCTTTGAGATATTACGCTTTGAAGTTTGGTTTCTGTACCATTTTATTTGAGAATTAGTATTTTGATCAGGAATTATGCAAACTTTGCTCAATCATATCTAAAATTCATGTTCCTCAAATTTCTTAAAACTTTGGAATTAAGCTTTTGGTTATAGAAACTCCCTGTATATGGAATCTTGAGCTTATATATTAAAATATGGCAAAGTTAGACATTTCACTTTTGGTCATTTCCGCTCTGTCTTCTGTGGGGGTTAATGCAAATCTTAATTTGGCTCTATATGACCTTTAATAGGTTATTATAATTCCATATTCATCTCATTTGCCTTAATGGTATTTAACCAGTTCCAGTCTACAGCATCTAGCGCTGCTGTTAGTAAAGCTAGTAAGGACCCCGAGCTGCTAAAGAAGGTCATCACACAGAAAAACACTGCCGAGGAGTCTGTTGAGTCTGAGGCATGGAAAGAACAGAAAATAGACGTCAAGTTGCTTCCAGGATACTATGCCAGACTGTCAAAAATTCGACTGTCAGGTATGCTCTATCAACATTTTTCAGTTGATCAGTTGGCTCAGATGTTACAGCCCTCTCCTCTCATCACAAGGGATAGCCCAGATTTCGTATGAATGTAAAAAGTCTGCATGGCTACAATTGCAGCACAGAACCCAGGGGCGTAGTCTCCCGCAGCGGAACTCCCTTCTCGCCTCTGTTCTGGACCGACTTACTACTAAAATTGTAAATATTTAATAGACAACAAATAAAAGCTCCAATAAAATGTAGCAAATTTCTTTGAATGCTAGTTTTTCCCCGAGATCTAGGTGGAGTTTTTTTATTTTTTGAATTTTGGAACCCCCCCTCTCATAAGTGCTGGCTACGCCCCTGGAACCTGGCCTGCCATAGATGCCATAGATATGGAATGAAATTGCATAGTCTCAGCATGGTCACGGTCATGGCGCAGCACAACTTTGTCACAGAACTTTTCACATGAAATCTGCTCTAGACTCCTGGCTGGGACAGTTGAAATTTTCTTTGTTTGGGTCATGGTTGAAACTGTTTCATATTGATGAAATTTGCTCTTCTGTGGTTGATGTCTTTTCAATGAGGCAATAAGCCTCCGATATTTACCATACATTAACAAATATCTTGGGGTTATCATTGGCCATTTGACAGCAAATAAATCTGTTTTCAGGCATGGTAGTGCTGACGGCAATGGCAGGATATGCCTTAGCTCCAGGTCCAATGTATCTGGACACGTTCCTCTGGGCATCGCTAGGAACTGGCTTGTGTTCAGCTGCTGCAAACTCATTCAATCAGGTCGGTTCCTCATAGATCTGTACTGATTGGCCAAAACAAGTGAGATTCTGTTCTCTTGCACTGCACTTAGCTGCAGAGAAATAATTTCCAATGTACCACTCAACACGAGATGGAGGAGGGCCTCATAAAGTGTGTCCCAAGGGAATAATATTTTAGTATGGAATTCAAGGTTTTTGAAGCTGAATTCAACAAGACAAGTGTCCTTGATGTCAAATTACCACAGGTTTAAATTACCACCAGTAACAGGGCTGGAAATAAAAAAAAAGTTAAGTCTGAATTTGCAACTATATCAATTTTTCAGTGTGCAGGGCATCTGGTAAAGTGTGACAGTGCGATTCTGCACTGTCAACCAAAAATCACACTATTTCATATTTTCTTGCTTTATTCTCCATTTTCTGCACTTTCTTAGAAAAGAAAGAAAGAGTTAAAGAAAGAGTAAAATTTTACTGCAGAAAATTCTACCATTATTAGACAAACTTGTTTAAAGTGAAAAGTGCTCTGCTTGCATACCATGGAGGGTGTTTTGTTGTACAAGAATCAAGTTTTCCATCCCTTTTTCTGTGACTTACCACCCATGAGCATGCTTCATGGAAGCATTATCAATATTGCAATCCCTGCATGCAGAATTTTGCTAAATTCTAAAGTTAACAAATTAAGTAAAAGTGAACTGTAAAAATCCCACTATTCTGCAGTATTGCCCTTTTTCGCACTTTGAGCAAAAATGTTCGGACTATTTTTCATTTTGTTCTCCACACTTTACCATAGGCCCTGATTGCGGAACCTTTTCTTTTCTCTTCCAGTGGTTGGAGGTGCCGTTTGATTCTCAGATGAAACGAACTAAAAACAGAGTTCTTGTCAGAGGACTGTTAAGGTACCGGTATCTATTATTGCCATTTAAATGCTTTTATTATATTCACTCTGGCAGGGCAAAATAGATTGGGGAGGTGAACCTGTAGGAGAGGGGGTTTGATGGGTAACAAACCCCCCTGGGGTTAGAAAAATTAGGTTTTTGGTAGAAAAAAAAAAAACAGCAACAGTAGGAAACACCGCAAAATGCTATACATTTTGATTATATGGTGCTTTCTTTAAAAAAACTGAGGATAACAAATCCCCAACATAGATCCAAGCTAATAGGATAAACATAAAGAATTTTAGACAATGTTGGGGGAGACTACAAACCACCTCCCCCTCCCCTTTTACCTGCCAAGAACAAGGAGAAATCCCTGAACAATGGTGTGCTATACCCCATTATCAGTGTGTTATGCCCCATTATCAGTGTGTTTTTGTTATTGTGTCTTCCTTCTTCCTTCAAAACCAGCAAAATTGGTGGACCTACAAGGCTGTTGAAGATTTCAGTTTTCTGATTTATGTTTGAATTCCAAAGGCTTGTCCCAGGCTTTTGTTATGTGGAAAAGGTGCAGTGCATGTATTTACAAAAATGCACTTGCTCATGTGATGCACAATGGGTTATGAAACATTGTTTTTGGGACCAATATTTTTTAAAACAGGAATATAAAAATGCAGTAAATTTTATCCAGTATGTGTAACTTTATTTAAAGTACATGGTAGATATTCAGGCCTGGAAATTGTGACCAGGTAGTTGCCTGAGCGGCCAAAAATCAGGGCTAGGCAACTAAAAATGTAAACTTAGGTGCCAGGTGGTGACCAAATATTTTGTTGCTCTTTTCAAGCTTGATGCCACCTGGTGACCAAAAGTTATTTTCAGATGACCAGTTTAAAAAAGTTAATTTCCAGCCCTGTTATATTGTATAAACATGCTACTGATTGAACTCTCTGTCACTTCTCAGTCCCCTGCATGTACTAACATTTGGTGTAGTAACTGGAACCCTTGGTTTTGCTACCCTGTTGTATGAAGTCAACACCCTGACAGCACTGTTAGGTAAGGTTTACAATCAGCGGTAGCAAGCTCCAGAATGGACGATTCCAGCTATAAGCTTGAGCACTCTCTGTTCTTTAGAAATTTGGACTGTAACACAATTACCATGTATACATATGCAATGTATACATGCAATGTATATAGACAAGGATTGGTTCACAAAGTAAAAGCAAGTGCATCCAGCAAGTGCATTATTATAACTGGAATCATCCATTTTGGGGGTGGACGACATTTTATTTTTTTTATACTACTATTATTATTGTTTGTTTTTTTGCTCTTGGAGAGGTGCCCTCCTTCCCCTTTGCTAAGCAAATGTTCCCATTACCCTGTTGTCTAGTAGTACGTATTACTGAGACATCCTTCAAACACATATAATTTGGGGGGAATTGCACTTGAGCTGTGGTAGTAGCTCTTTCCAGAATGCGATGTAATCAGCACGTAGCTTGGAGCCAATTTCAGGGGTTTTAGGTTTCAGTGCCACGTACTCTTGCGTGTTGGGCTTGTATTCGGGCCAGTCTATGGAGGTACAGTGGGACTTGTTTGGAGTGCTGCAGGAATAAACAAAATTGGTTTCATCAAAGGAGCCAGTTCTCCCTGTCTTTATGTAATACACTACTGTCAAAAAGAAATGAAAACGAAATTTGCCAAAATTTGGCGAAAATAAGCGAATTTTCGTGTGAGCTGAATTTTCAAGTGATTTTTTGCTGGCCGTAACATTTCTTGTGATCTCAGTTCTGGTTCGCTTACCCATGTTTAGCAAAGTTTGACCAACATTTAATCACACTAAAAGCGAACTGGACATCAATGCTTTCAGCAGTGGTAACATTCCCAAACAGAAAGAATAGCTCTGCACCGTGATATGCACCCACCCAAGAGGGCACTAAATCATTTGAGCCTGGATAGTTGGGTAGCCTGTGGCAGAAGTAATAGAAAAATATTTTTCCTGGGTTGGCTGTGGCAAATGCATCGGCTGCTTCCACAGAGAAGACGTTGAACACAGCGTCTGCTGTATAGTCCATATACATCCGCCTTGTGCTGTCGGGGTCATCTTTTTTTGCCCAATCCCTGTAGCGGTAGAGTATGGCAGAGTGTTGCTGGGGGGTTGGCTGTTCATCGTATAGGACAACATTGAAGATTTGAAAACTTCCTACAAGTTGCTCAAATGTTTGGCGAGTGACACCGTTTGTGACATTAAGGCCTCCGCCTACCACTAAAAATAATAAGATGATGTAGAAGGTTGAGTGACATTTGGAAGTGAAATAAACTCTAGACGGCTCTCCAGTGAGTTTTTTCGGATATTTGATTTTTTGGTGCGCTAAATCCACCTAATTCCGCCCCTGCTAAGTTTCCAACTTGTGACAGTGTGGGTGACAGTGTGATTTTAAAAATTATATTTCTTTTGTCGCAACGGAAGCGCGACGTCGCACTTATTCCGAAAACATCATAATTTGAAAATCGCCAATTATTTAAATCCTCCAACTAGTAAAGAATACTTTCATCTTCATTTGGTGAAAGTTTGAGTTCATTTCGATATAGGATTGCAAACATAGTTGCGGATTAAACTTACAACAGCGTACATGGGCAAATTTGAATCATTTGAAATCCGTAAAACTCTGTTTTATCAAATGAAGGAAATAAAGTTATCATAGTTGCATTGAAGAAATAAGCTTGAAAATGAGATATCACTTGTCAAGATGCGACTCTTTTTCGTAAAATTATCGCCAATTTTTGTCGTGTTTTCCAGTGACCGTGTCAGCCGCCATTTTGACAGCCTAGCTACATACGGAGAAAGCATCCATTTCCATCGACTGATTTAGAGAATATAGAGCAAAGTTCTCGATTGAATTTGGTAAATCAAATCTGAAACTTTGTTTTTAGATGTTCATTAAGAGATTTCTGCACGTAATTCGTCTTCTAATATAGAGCGAAAACAAGGCATTTATTTTGTGAAAAGACAGAGCTTACTTGGTGGAGCGAGGGACGTGAATGCGATGCCTTCGTCGTCTTAACACCAATCATCACATTGATGTTCTTGTTAAATCGACCTTGGACAACCATATTGCGTGCATCTTCTGTTAAAATAATATCACAAAAGAAGTTATCACCATGTGATCAACAAGTGAGTAGCCAATGAATGAAAGGTTTTGAAACTCGCCCTCCAGTTGTACAATCAACCTTGCATACATTTAAGAGATATTTTACGAGGATTTCAGGCAATCTTGACCATAAGTGGCGCAAACTCCAGTAACTCAAAAGTTTAAAACCTATTGGCTTGATTGTTTTCGAAGAACTACATGTAAGGCCTTCGGCAAGTTAGGCAGGGTCATCAGAATTGTTCCTAGCGTAGATACATTGCAACATAATAGTAGAGAATGGGAGGGACACGTCCAGTACATTTACCTTTCAGAACATAGTCATCTATAGTGGGAGGCCAGAAGCCGATTTCGACACTTGCTTTTACAATGTCGTCAATTGCCTTCGTCCTAAGGCAGCTTGGTAGCTCCTTCATAGATGTACATCCCAGTAATCTGCCAAACGCCCTACAAGACAAAAACAAACCTCTTTCGCTTTGGAGAAATGTTTTCCCAGTTCAGATCACGTGGCATTCATATACTTATGCGGTAAATACATGAATCAAATAAAATCAAATGAACATCCTATTCACCATCTGTTACCAAGACCTGCACTAATAGAGTCTAAGTACAATCTAAGGCACGAAGCGCCAAAGTTGTACCTGTATAATAATGCCACAACATGTAGGACAACTTAGGACAAAAAGAGCTGAAAGCTTTTTCACATTTCGATACTTTTTTCTAAATATTGTTATGCATTAGCCCTTGATTATATTTGTAAATAATATACTTGTCATATGTAAGAATTGCTCACTAATTCAGTTTTTATCTGCAAAAGCGTTTTAATAAACGATTATTATTATGCTATCATATTCATCTATTTCTTTTCGGTGAAAAAGGAAAGAAAGAAAAAATATCCATGGAATGCCACATGATCTCAAATGGAAAACAGTACGTCCAAGCGAAAGAGGTCTATTCAGATACAAACGCTACTGGGTTACGTATATTGCCATGAGTCGCCAGTGACATTGCCCTCCCCTCTCCACCCCCGTCAGCAAGTGCCTGAACCCCCTCCCTCCCCCTGTACGTCTGACCTTGTGTTTCCCTCCATCACGTGATGTGCTATTGTCACTGCCGTGCCGCTCTGCATGATGACGTTCTTTATCATGCCGTCGGTCAGCGGTGACAGCATGAGTAATCCAGCGCTAACCCCGCCAGCGGACTCTCCAAATACGGTAATCTGCCCGGCATCTCCACCAAATCTATGAAAAATGAGAAAACACAAAATACAAAAAAATATTCTCTGAAATTGAAAGAGTTAGTTTAAAGGAAGCAGTCAGGGGTGCATCCAGGAATTTCAGAAAGGGGGGGCTGGATAGTGATATTATATAGGGACCAAAAATTGCAAATTTCCATCGGCAAATACTGTAAATGTATGGGAAAGTATCCCGACAAAAGGGGGGCCACAGCCCATTCAGCCACAGCCCCCTCCCCCCCCCCCCGAAATCTGCCCTTCGTAGTATGGAACATTTCGTGGGATTCCGGTGTTTGAAGAAAAAGGTTGAGGTAAACCTCAATTTCAAATGAGTCAAATGTCCTCATGTAAGCGGTAATTAGAATCCACGAATATCTTTTGTAACCTACATCGAAATGACCTCACATTTTCGCCATATCAGGTTGAAAGCATCCTTTACAAGTTTGAGTTGTTATTTTTATAATTGGTGATGTTAAAATTTAGTTGTTTTCGGTGACCTACGAGCTCAGTGGACGAGTTCGCGCTCTCGATGCATTATGGGTAATTAGGACAAGATAGAGGTCTGGAAATAATTCAGAATCGTGGGCAACCTCGTTACCAGGGTCTTCTGGGTAATTTTCAAGATGGCGGGTCACTCGGAAGAAGACCCTGGCAAAGGCTGGGGCCTTTCCACAGGGAGACCGCCTAAGAAAAACAGTTAAGATCCGATATAGTCTGATGTAATCCTAAATCCGCCCGTATCTGGTTGATATACACCTATTTCAATTAACGTTGCTCTGCAAAACGTGAACCATGCATCATAATGAAGACGCTATTTCTCGTATTTTCCTCGAGTTTGGCAAACCAAACTAAACTAAAACCACCCAATGGCACTTTGTTTACTGCTTTGAGACCAATTTGGCGTGAACCGCTAGGAATTACCATTACGACTTAATTATGAAGTATGGTTCATGGTTTTACGTTTTGCAGAGCAACGTTCATTGAAACAGGTGTATGTATACCAGATTTATTTGGATATTGGCTCTGCTACTGCTCCATTGGCATGATGCCCTCCACTTGTTAAATCATTACATATCAAGAAGGATGAGCAATATAACTGCCCTTGTAAAAATGCCAGGGCCAAGGTATAAAATTGTAAAGCTTTTGTTTTACTAACCAATCAAATTCGTTTTATCAGTAGCTTTACAGATACCTGTCATTTGCAAGATACACCTGTTTCAATAACGTTCCTCTGCGAAAAGTAAAACTATGAACCATGCATCATAATAAAGACGCTATTCTCGTATTTTCCTCGAGTTTGGCAAACCAAACTAAACTAAATCCACCCAATGGCACTTTGTTTACTACTTTGAGACACAATTTGGCGTGAACCGCTTCGTTTTAGGCAGGAATTACCATTGCGACTTATGAAGCATGGTTCATGGTTTTACGTTTTGCAGAGCAACGTTAATTGAAACAGATGTATGCACGTACAAGCACTGATTCTTGATCTCTGCTATTGTTATTCTAAATAAACGTGACCGCAGCGGCAAAGAAACGAGTAAATACCAATATATTAAATAACTAGGTCTGTCAAAACGCCTTATCAAGAATATAATATCAGAGGAACGCTTCTAGTATGAGCCCCTGGTGAACATTATTTCTAAAACAACACCTATCTTGAAAATTCTTCGTTCCATTTCCTAGTCATTTACTTAGTGATTCCCTGCTTAGTGGTTAACTCGGGGACTCGTTTTTTTCCCTTGGTATTCCAGGCACCGGAGCTCAAATGTAGTTCTTTTACTTTTGCGGCACTCACCCGAATATTTTTTTTTCTCTACTATTAGATAAAAGGGACAACTTGTAGGAGGATAGTCAACCAGTTTTTTGCAGCACAAAGTGTCAAAAAAGTCGAAATAAGAAGAGAGGAGAGATACACAACATGAGTCGACATGACTTCGTTTGGTTGCAACATGCAAATGAAATGTTTAAGTCCCGGGTTGAATGGGGTTCAAATAGAATTCAGCAGACCGATGACATGATTTTCATAGAGATCATTACACAATTACACGGCAAGAGCTTGATATCGTTTCTATCCACGAGTTTTCGTGTTATAGCGCTTTTATTGTCATTGTTTATTATACTAGAAGTACATTAGATGCAGGTGTAGCCAATTCCTTCTGGTTAAATTTGAGAGCCAACGGATTTTCGCATATTTGATAAAAAAAAGCAGCTCTGATCATCGAATAAAAACGTGAGGGCGAACACGGTGAATTCTGAAATGGAAACACTTCATTTTAATCTTCACTCTCCAACAAAGTCACCTGGATTAAAATATAAACTATCGAAAAACAAATATTAATGAAAGTCTGATGAAATTTGAATTAGTTTTTCAAGGGTTTTGGAATAAAACAAGAAAAAAAGCCAAAGATTTTGTCAGGGCGAAAGAAAGCATTAATTTCAAACTACAAACGTGTGCAGTACAAAATTTAGAACCATCAGCACAAAAAAAGCATTTTATTAACGAACCGTTTCGAAAATAAGCTACGGAAATACCAAATGTCAAATAACTTTCAAAATTGTTTAAATACCTCTTCTGCTGGAAATTGCCATCGAGATTTGAAATGAATGTAGACCATGTAGAACGATTTTGACGGCCGGCTTTTCACGCTGATGTTTTTGAGATACGTCATTCAAATTTCCACTAATAAAAAAATCCAAGAAAATTCACAGATTTATGCATAGTCCCACAATTAGACAAGCCAGAAATCTTCCTTGAGCGAAGCAAATCTTCTCGCTCTTTCGGCAAATCTGTAAAATAATATTAATAATATAGTTTATTCAAACCTCTTGCAGCATTTACAAAAATTATAAATGACTGAATTATAGGTAGATTACATTATAATATAATAATTGCGCAAATAAATTTCATAATAAATAATTATTTCAAGTATTTCAAATCTCATGCAGAATTTCCGAAATCTTTCCGATTTAGTTACGGTTTCCGAATATATTCCCAATAAGGAGAAAAAATGCGAGAAAAGGACCCGCTCTACAGCACAGCATTACGTCATTTCCCGTGCCTGCACACACGCGCGACAGGTGCTGGAGTGTAGGAAGAAAAGACGGCTGAACATTCAGGCCTGTTCACATGAGGCGAGATATCTAGGGGGTAGGGATATCTCGGTCCCCCGAGTTGTCTTGGGCCGAGACAAGTTTCTATACAATCTCTGTGTGTTGAAATCACACAGTTCACATGCGACCGAGACAACTTTAGGCCCCGAGATATCTCGGTCTGGAAGGTAGGGATAGCCCTAGGGGTAAAGTTGTCTCGGTCACCATCAACTCCATGTGAACGGTTTACACCGAGATATCTCCGGGGGTAGGGACAACTTTCGTGATTGTGCGCATGCGTGGCGCATGCGTCCTAGCCACAACACCGAGATATCTCGGTGCAAATTTTTCTCATGTGAAACAGAGCCATTTTCGTCCCTACCCCCCGAGATATCCCTACCCCCCGAGATATCTCTTTTCACGTGAACAGGCCCTTAGACCCTTGTTAAAGTAAGTTTGAAAAACAAGACATCCTATTTCCCTTTTCTTCCTCAGGTGCTTCTAATGTATTCCTCTACACTTGTATCTACACCCCCTGAGCGGCTAAGCATAGCAAACACCTGGGTGGGGTCCGTAGTCGGTGCATTACCCCCCTTAATGGGTTGGGCCGCCTGTACTGGCACCCTACACCCTGGGGCGTTGGTCCTAGCGGGAATATTGTACTCCTGGCAGTTCCCACATTTCAATGCTTTGAGTTGGAACCTTAGACCAGATTATTCACGAGGTAGGTGGATCATTGCTGGCTCTAGTCTGCTGCAAGAGCCCGTGTCAGCCACTCTTTTGTATTATTATATCCTCAGTTTGTAAGATGAATGTCAAATCTCAAAATAAACGTCTAAAAACAAAGTTTCAGATTGGATTTACCAAATTCAATCGAGAATATTGCTCTATATTATCTAAATCAGCCGATGGATATGGATACTTTCTCCGACTTGGTATGTTGCTATGCTGCCGCCAGGCTGACACAGGCTCTTCAAGGCAGGTTTTCAAATAGTCGTATCAGTCGTCCCAGTTGTATAAAATCCTTGACTCGGACGACCACATTGAAACGCTCATGCGATACGACATGGCGGACTGACATATGAAGAGGATTTTATATGACTGATACGACTGGCTAGTCTCCATACAGTCGTATGAACAACAATATACGGAAACCAGCCTTATTAAGAAACCATTCCCATGGAGTCCAAGAGCATAGAAAACCAAAACAAGCAGCAACGGTTCGACAAGCAAAACAAATCATGCGTGAAAGGGGGGGGGGGATGCGTTCCTCAACCCTTGCCCACATTTCTCTTGCGTTCTCTTCTTTCTGGAAAGCACACAAGAACTCTTGTAACGCAGGTTATACTGCTTCTCTCCTCAAGAATAAAACTTGAATGGTTGATTAACAGCTTATAATTAATCAACCATTCAAGTTTTTATTCTTTCTTACATATCTACTGGTTGATAGATCCTTGATTGGATCCAGTTTTACTTGTAAGCGGTCCTGCAAATACTTCAAAGTTTATTCTCTCTTCAAGCCTACCCTTGGGTACCAGAGGCTCGAAGCTTCACTCGTTTTCGATAAACTAAGACGCGAGTGAAGCTTCGAGCCTCTGGTACCCAGGATGCCTAAAGCTTTAAAGGTCCATTTACACGCTGCGATTTGTCGGCCCGATTGTTTTTTGAGCCGCAAGTTATTTGATTTGTCCGAAGGAAAATCGGCCGACACGAAAACTCTGATGCGATGCCACAGATTTTTCAGTGTCGGGCCGACACCGAACGAAGCACAAGAAATCGGGCCCGATAAATCGCAGCGTGTAAATGGGCCTTAAAGGAGCTTAGTATAAAGCCCGCTTCGCTGGAGAGACACTGGAATGAGAGAACGTAGAATCTAAACGTGTTTGACAAAAAAAACCTCACTATTCCTTTTCCAGCTGGATATCGAATGATGTGCGTGACAGATCCAGCTCTATGTCGGCGCGTTGCGTTACGCCATAGCATGGCGTTGATTGGTTTATCTACTCTCCTCCCCGTGTGTGACGTGACAAGTTGGTGGTTAGCCTTGGACTCCCTGCCCTTAAACGCATATTTAACATTTCTAGCATATAAATTCTACAAGAACTCAGATAGCAAATCCTCCCGTAAGTTGTTTCGCTTCAGTTTGGTCCATCTGCCAGTGTTAATGTTGCTGGTGATGCTGCACAAAAAAACGAAGCAAAAACAGACAGATGCGCATGCGCAAGTAACATCATGACTTCGTCAGATTCACTGTGACGTCATGGCTTGGAAACAAAATGAAGTCGAATGTGTCGTATGTGGTCATCGTACTCTAAAGGCCCGTTCACACGGCGCTATTTCAGCTGCGATTCACTGTGACGTCATGATGGCTTGGAAACAGAATGAAGTCGAATGTGTCGTATGTGGTCATCGTTCTATAAAGGCCCGTTCACACGGCGTGATTTCAGCTGCGATTTGAGGTGCGATTCACTGTGACGTCATGATGGCTTGGAAACAGAATGGCGCGACTTCAGCTGCGATTTATGTTGCGATCCCATGGCGATGTCATATCGCGCGGTGTGCACGGTCGGCGATCTTATGGCGATTTCACTTGTGATGTCGCCGCGACATCGCAGGCGTGTTGTACATGTTCAAATTCCACTGCGATGCGGGTGCAATTTCTTCAGTTCGCCAACAAACTGGCTAAATATCGCAGGGCCAAACCGCCAGCCGTTCACACCACCGCGATATGGCGTCGACGATCGCCGCAAAAATCGCACCTCAAATCGCGCCGTGTGAACGGGCCTTAATTGCTATTGCTGACGTCATTCAGTTGTTATTACTGATGTGATGATCAAGTCACTAATGATGTCATTAAGTTGCTAATGATGCCATTAAGTTGCTATTGATATCATTAAGTTGCTATTGATATCATTAAACTATTGTCAACAAGTCACTAATGACGTCATTAAATAACCAATGACGTTATTAAGTGACTAATAATGTCATTCACTAATGATGTCACCAAGTCATAAATGATGTCACCAAGTCATAAATGACTTCATTAAGTCACTAATGACGCCTTTAATTCACTTATGATATCATTAAGTCACTAATGACGTCATTGAGCCACTAATGATGTCATCAAGTCACTAATGATGTCATCAAGTCACCATTGATGTCATGTCATGTCATTAAAGGCTCATTTACATGACAGGGATTTTTAAAAAGTGGTACGGGTATTATAGGATTATTCAAAGCTTCAGGAGGCTAGAATCCGCGAAGAAAATAGCACGAAAGAAGCGATATCGCGCGAGTCGCGCAGCGACGATGGCGATATCGCCTTTTTGAGTGCTATTTTCGGCGGAATTTACCGACTGAACGCTTTGAATAGACTTCAATCCTATGATATCTCGTCCTCAATTTACACAAAAAAGAGATATCATAGGATTCTAAATTTTATTACACGGCTCGGGTATATTTGCGCTGTGTAAGGCTGCATTCATTATGTATACTACAGGGGGGGACAGAGGAATTTTTTTTGACAATGCAAAATTTTCAGATCCCCCCAAGGCACAACATATTTTATACGAATCCCCCCTCTTGGTCAAAGCGCATTTTACAAAGCGTAAAAATGCAAATAAAATAAATCCTAGGTGGCTTTACTTTTTTGTGTCGGTAGTGACTTTCTACCAAGTGATCTGGTGCGCTCCTCGATTGGAGCCTTACTACACATAGGCTGAGTATCATTTATTTGTATTTGATTGTTTGGTATGTTTTCCGTTGTGCGCGCGAAGCGCGCCGCAATTTTGACAATGAAGCTACAAGACTATTAATCAAAAGTCCAAAGGCGTTTGTCTGGCAGACGAAAGCCACTGAAGAGGACCTCGAGGAATTGTAGTAAAACAAGAAGGCTTTTACGACTTTTAAGTTTAATATAATTCTTTATGCGCGCGAAGCGCGCAGTTTTTTTTTCAACATATCAGTTGAAAGAGGGTGAATACACGAGAATAGTAGTGCAAGTGATATTTCTTCAGGAAGGAGGTTCAAACTCGGTGTTCAACAATTGAGCCTTCCTTCATTTACTATCAAACTGCACAACCTTATCTTAAATATATATAATATCTCAACAAAAATATGCATCCCCCCTTCATGTTATGAAAAAAACTTGACATCCCCCCTTTTCCAGTTCCTAAATTTTGAGATCCCCCCAAAAAATCCTCTGCCCCCCCATCCTGTAGTATACATAATGAATGCAGCCTAAATGGCTTTGCCGTACTAAATTTTGTCACGAGCGAGGAAGCTCTAGGTTAGAGAATGAAGAGGAAGCCTTTTCTGGAATAGGTTTATTTTTCACGCCAATCGCTGTCGTGGAGGTAATCTTCAGAGTGTTTCCAATAGAGCAGATTTCATATGACGGTAGTGAAACCAATCGCAAGCGATTACACCAATCATCGATTCCGCATTCATTGTTCTACTCCCTAGTTACTGTTGCTACGTCGGATGGAAAATATACTGATTGACTGCAGGAATATGTTAGAAGTTGCCTCAGCATAACTTGAAATTAATTTGTGTAGGTTGTATAAAAAGAGACTAATTTATAAATATTGGTGTGAAAGTCTTGAAATAATAAAGTAAAACATTTTTTTTATTTCTATGTCATTTTTATTAATGCATCGATTGCTACAATTGATTGGACGAAAAAATGAGAAACAAAACTCAGTAATAACCCGGCAATAACTGCACCATCATTAGATATCATTATGCTGGAGATCTGCCTAGTCCCTTATTTAAGTTACTTCTTGTGAATTGGACTATTAAAAGCACACTAAAAATTGTGACACAGCCCTTTTATTGACACGATGCATGTAACTTTTACCCTTATCTTTCTATTCCTTGTGGTAACTGGGACACTTGGTTTCGCTATATTTTAGTTATTTAAGTCAACTCGGTGGTGTGATTATAAGGATTACTAATTTAGGTAAGGAATTGCTCATTATTTAACGGGGGAAGGGGGGTCACAAATTTTGTCACTCAAGTTTAAGCGAGAGTCAATTATTTCTAGCCATTTAGGGGGAGGGTCATTTTTTTTTTCATGAAAACAGTTATTTGTACATGTCGTGAGAGACCCTGAGATCTTTTAAGTACTCGCTGCTTTCGGCTCGCATATCAACGCTTCCAGTAAAACTTCTTGACTCTTGGGGTGTTATTTTGTATTGCATTTTTGCTTTCTTGTCATAAGCCTTGTGAAAACCATGTGTTTCTTGCCATCAACAAACATCAGTTGTTTCTTAACTAACCATAATGACAGGGGGGTCACATTTTTTTCAACCATTGGGGGACGGTCACAATTTTCTACATCTGCTAGGGGAGGGTCAAAAACATTTTGAGGAACGTTTTGAAAAATTGTACTCTCCTCCCCCCGTTAAGGCCCGTTTACACGGTTGCAATTTTTTGTCGCGCGAGTCCCGGCGATTTTTCTCGCAAGTACGCGTCAATCGCGCGATCTGCCGCGATTTTTGACGCGTCGGAGAGGTCAAACGATAGCACAGGAATCGCACCGGATTTGCATCTCGTTTACACAGGAGAGTTGGAATTGCAACTCGCGCGAGAAAAATCGCCGCGACAAATGCAACAAAAATCGCAAGTGTAAACCGGCCTTGGCTTCCTAAGGGTTTAAATTGTTTACTATACGAGACTATACGAGTGTCCTCTATAGCCATCAAACACCATTATTCGGCTGGGCACTAAAGTATAGGTTCTTGCCAGTGTAGTCAGCACGTAGCTTGGAACCAATTTCAGGGTTTGGTTTGAGAGCCATGTACTCTTGAGACTCGGGATTGTATTCAGGCCAACGCACTCTCCAGGACTGGCATATTTGGTCTTGTTGGTCTGGTGGGTTTGGTGAGCTGGTGTAAAAAAAAAAGAAGAAATAATGAAATACAGAATATATAGAATAGAGTTAAAAACAAGTTAAATAAAAGCTTGGTAGAGCAGATTTCAGAAGCCAAAAGTAAGCGTTTATTCAGCGTTTCTATTGGTCGAGAGCAAAGTCTTTTGTCTTTCAGCCAATCAAATTGCAGCGAACCAAAACGCGCCATTGCTCACGTCATGACTAAACGGGGATCCCTTTACATGGGGCGACAAACAGCGTTTTGTTATTTTGACAATGTAGTTGAAATAAACCACCAGTAAATTAAACGTAACTTTGACTTTCACTTGTCTCCTTCTGGCTGTAGTGGCTGAGTAACTACCCCGGGGGCGGATTTCCCTATTTTTGGGACGGGGTGCTCGTCGTACCCTACATCAGGCCTCTGTTACCTTTCAGGGGGTAAAATTCGAAAAGCAAGGTCCGTTCTGGCAAATCAAGCAACAATGGTTTTATCAATATCACATTTGTTGATAGCCTGAAATTCAGACGTATTTTCCCTCGTAAAAAATACGATAGAAATTACGAGGGAAAATACGTCTCAATTCAGTCTAACTTGTTGGTACCTTTTAGGGGTCAAAATCAACTAAGCCACGCCCTTTTTGGTACCTTTTAGGGGTACAATCGAAAGTTCCCGACGAGGCGGATCCATGAGTTAAAAAAGGGGGGGATAGGAGGCGGATCAGTTTTTTAGGGGGGCTTGGAGTGTGGACAGAAAACGCTCTTACAAAAATGCCCTGAAAACGGTTTGCTGTATCCCGCCCCCTAAACTATCTAGTGGTCAGTACCCAGAATCATTAGATCAAGGAGGGAGCAATTTTACTTTATTTATTATATTATTTAAAACTTTTTTTACTCAAAAAGGGGGGTGGATATCCACCAATTCACCCCCTGTATCCACCCTTGCCCCGCCCCCAAAATAGGGAGACCTCTGGACACAGCCACAGACACCTCGCTTACCCAGTTTTGACGAAGTTTGCCACAGCTTTTTTAAAGCACTCAGCAAACTCTTTATCTTCAGTGCTCTCATTCGCCATGTCCCAAAACAGGAAGGGTAACTGCGCGCCGTTGTACGATCCAACCCTTTCCGGCACGGGAGTTTGCGTGCCTGGATATTTGGGCAGCCTGTGTTCGAAGTAATAGAAGAAGACCTTCCCGGCTTGGGGGGTCTAGAAGATGCATTCGCTGCTTCCAAAGTGCGGTTATTGAAGACAATATCCGATGAAAGTCGACAAACATCTTCCCGTTGTCGTTTTCGAACTCTGGGTAGCGGCTGCGGACGGTTGCTCTTTGATCGACTGTAAGTGCTGCGTCCAACAGGAGATTGTGGTCCTCTGTAGCCGTGTTAGTGAGCAATTTTCTAATTTCCTTTTAAATTTGGAACGAGTGAGACCGTTTGAGATGTCCAGACCAATGCGTCCACTAAAGACTGAAAATAACAAGAAGATTGGTTACGACACTATACCGTAAACCGAGCTTAGAGTGACTGAATTTCAGAAGACTGCATCTCAGGCGAATTGACAAAATGGCATAGTAATATCATCTTTTTCAATAACGGCTTTACTTTTAGATATGCTGCTGGTCTATTTGTCAGGTACATATCCAGCCATGTGAAATTTTGATGCGGATAAAATTTCATTTCAAGGATCACGTGACCTTAAGGCAGCTAAAATGAATTTTTGAAAATGGGGAGTACTTAGCATTAATAAAGCTAAGTGAAATGCATATTATTTAATAGAGGGTTAGGCTAGCTATATGGATTAAGCTTTGCACGTTGACTATAGCTGTTTGAAAGGAGATATTTTGGGAAAAAATATCATATGCATATGCAAATTAGTTCACATGACCTATTTTGCAGGATTACTCGTTTCTCCAACTTCAACATCTATTCCTTACCACCGTACGCATTGCTACGCGACCTCAAAATTCACTGTTGCATTGGCGATTTTACGCAAAAAAAACTGTAATGTGGATTTTATTGAACAGAAGGTTAAACATTCGAGGCAAGGGCTTAGAACCATTTTGATTGATATGGTAATAGTTTGACCCACTGAAGAAATCAAATCCAGCGTTTTGGTTGATTGATGGCTAAAAATCGCCAATCGCCCATCGCAAGATTGAATTTTGATGACGCGTCAAGTCCTCTGCGTCAAGTCAAAAACTCGCAACATGTTACCAGTGAAATGTTGCGCGGAAAGTTGTCTTGTTTTTCATGTTTTTACACGATAGACACTTTTTCTTACAACAATGTAGCATGCTAGCCGGCTCTACAGTGGCTATTTTAGGATATTTGATTTTTCTTTTGGGCGCGCGGGACTCCTGTGTCGCGGAAAGACACAGGAATCCCGCGGAGACAGGAATCCCGCGTGCCAAAAAAAAAACAATGTTGCGCGGAAAGTTTGTGTTGCTAGTTGTCTCGTGCTGTCGCCACTGAACACAATGCGTCAAAGAACGGATCTTACTTGGTGGTGAATCTAAAGTATACTTGACGCCTGAGGCGCTATTAACACCAATGAGGATTTCGATTTCCACTGGATGCTTCGAAGTGCGTGGATCCCCTATTGAATAGCATGTAATTAGTATAGATAATAGCATGGTTTGTAGTGATATTTGGGCATAAATACCACGAGTGATATGTCTAAGGACTGTTCGTTAATTACGTCGCAGGGGGGCTGGTGGTTTATATAGGGGGGGTAAATTTTGCAGAACGTTGAAAAGTTTGGGGGTAAATTTTTAGAACACGCGAAACTTTTGGGGGGTGCATTTCAGTGTCATGCAAATTTTCAACAGACTAGGACTGAGATGAGTGCAATTGCGTGAAACGCAGACCACTGTATAAATCCGGAGTGTCCTAAGCCAACTAAAGCTTTCCTACTAAAGGTTTCTGTCGAACTTCTCCTCTCTTTTCTTGCCAGTTACAGCTTGTTCTACCGGTACATCCTCTTCAACAATCGTACTTAGTTTAGACGCCATTTTGATGCTTACATTGTAGCTTAGTCAATTAGCGCGCAGGGGGAGGGGGGTAAAATTTCAAATAGCCGTTTTTGAAGGGGGTAGAAATTGAAACTACTTTTTTGTACGGGGGTAAGTTTTCACAAAACCTACGAGCAGAAAAAACCACCAGCCCCCTCTGCGACGTAATTAACGAACAGTCCCTAAACTGTTTGTAATTTCACGACCTGTCTTCGGCGAGTGAATTACAAACATTTTAGACATATCACGAAAAAACTTTATCCATCAGGAATGTTTTCTGGAGCATTGTTGTTGGTCGAAATCAGCTCTAGTCCAAGACACATGCAATCGCTGAATATAACGTTACGGGCTACCTGTGTTATCGAGCACGCGCAAAAAACGGCGGAAAGCGAGAACAATAATTTTAATTATTAGGGATGTCCACGGGGGGGGGGGGGGGGGGGGGGGGGGGGGCGGTGGTTTTCTAAATTTATTGAATTTTAAAATTCGCACCCCCCTCATTAAAAAAGGCGATACAAAAATAACCCCACATAACATCGATGTTCTAAAAAGTTTACCCCCCACCCTGTTAAACCAGATCCCCGTTTGAACTAATGGAAGACAATTTACAGAAATTTTTCTTTTTGTTGCATTTTATGCATGATATGAACGCATTTCACCAAACCTCAAAAAAAATGTAGATGAACATTCATTTTGCTGTGTTAGTAAACAAAGATCGCAATGGACGTGCGTAAAGCAGGGTCAAAATGACGAATCTCTATCCTCGTAAAGTGGAACTCACGCTTGCCTAATAATTAGGCCTTCTTTTTTCGAACTGAGCTCCGATGCTTATTACTACAGAGCGTCTTTTGGGAGAGTTAGTTTTTTTTCTCCTGGCTAGATATATTTTCTTGTAATGACATTCGTAGCCATTCCTTGCGCACGTACTCAAAACTATTTTGTACATTCCGTTGCGCGCGAAGCGCGCCGAAATTCGCGTACTTGCTATATGGCGTAGCGCTGTATGCCACGACGCGATAGCTTGTACATATTATTATTTAGTTTGAACCACAGTGTCCCTGAAAAAATTACCCCCCTAAAATCTATGTCTTCTAAATTTTTACCCCCACCCAAATTCCACCGCCCCCTCCCCCCGTAGACGTTATAAACGATCGGTCCCTTAAAAGAAACGTTTTCCAGTTGCTATTTAAAGTATATTTTCTTTGACTATCCCTAGTCGCTAGATAAAGTCTGACAAGAATCGTTCATTTCAAGCGCGGTGAGAAAGATATAGTTAATAATATATACCCGTTATGATTTCATCATCCACAGTTGGCGCCCAAGACCCGGTCATTTCGCTTGCTGCTGCGATGTCGCCAAGAATCTCCAATCAGTCTTCGATTAGTCTTCATGCAGTCGAAGTAGTTTTGAATGCAGTTGTCCAGTTGTTCGTTGCTTGACACGCATCTGGACACATCGGTGTATTCAGTTTATTTTCGAAAGGCACTGAAAGACCAAAAAGATGATAATTTGAGGATCCTCTTAAAAGCAGTTTTACCCTGTTTTTACTCTTGCATACCTGCCACCCCGAAAATGCAACACTGTATGAGAAAATCGCAAGACATTTACCCGGAGATATACAGTAAATATCTGGAATGGTTCAATTTTTCCCGGGAGAACAAGGGTAAAACCTGGAGACTCCGTGACTCCTTCGCCTATATGTTCCTATCCTGTCTTGTCTCTTCTGTTCCGCCTGTTCTACTCCTGTCCTAGTCCTGTCTGTTCCTATCCTGTCTTGTCTCTCCTGTTCCGCCCTGTTCTACTCCTGTCCTAGTCCTGTCTGTTCCTATCCTGTCTTGTCTCTTCTGTTCTGCCCTGTTCTACTCCTGTCCTAGTTGTGTCTGTTCTGTCCTAGTCCTGTCTGTTCCTATCCTGTCTTGTCTCTCCTGTTCCGCCCTTTAACTCCTGTCCTAGTCCTGTCTGTTCCTATCCTGTCTTGTCTCTTCTGTTCTGCCCTGTTTCTACTCTGTCCTAGTTGTGTCTGTTCCTGTCCTAGTCCTGTCTGTCCTATCCTGTCTTGTCTCTCCTGTTCCGCCCTGTTCTACTCCTGTCCAGTCCTGTCTGTTCCTATCCTGTCTTGTCTCTTCTGTTCTGCCCTGTTCTAACTCCTGTCCTAGTTGTGTCTGTTCCTGTCCTAGTCCTGTCTGTTCCTATCCTGTCTTGTCTCTCCTGTTCCGCCCTGTTCTACTCATGTCCTAGTCCTGTCTGTTCCTATCCTGTCTTGTCTCTTCTGTTCTGCCCTGTTCTACTCCTGTCCCAGTTGTGTCTGTTCTATCCTGTCTGTCTCTTCTGTTCCGCCCTGTTCTACTCCTGTCCTAGTTGTGTCTGTTCCTGTCCTAGTCCTGTCTGTTCCTATCCTGTCTTGTCTCTTCTGTTCTGCCCTGTTCTACTCCTGTCCTAGTTGTGTCTGTTCCTATGCTAGTCCTGTCTGTTCCTATCCTGTCTTGTCTCTTTCTGTTCTGCCCTGTTCTACCCTGTCCTAGTCCTGTCTGTTCCTATCCTGTCTTGTCTCTTCTGTTCTGCC